>BSQW01000004.1:36692711-38093711 GCA_030161315.1 Eutrema japonicum | reverse complement strand
ATCGACCAGCTGGTGGAAGCTACCGCAGGGCACCAGCTCCTCAGCTTTATAGATGCGTTTTCAGGATATAATCAAATACAAATGAACCCTGAGAACCAGGATAAAACATCCTTCATAACGGAACGGGGAACGTACTGCTCTAAAGTGATGCCATTTGGCCTTAAAAACGCGGGAGCAACCTACCAAAGACTTATGAACAGAATGTTTGCTAGTCTCCTGGGTAAGTCAATGGAAGTCTACATTGACGACATGCTGGTTAAATCTCTGAAAGAGGAAGATCACATAAGCAAGCTGGGGGAATGTTTCACATTACTAAACAAGTATGGGATGAAACTTAATCCTTCAAAATGCACATTCGGGGTCGCTTCAGGCGAATTCCTAGGTTACATAGTGACTCAAAGAGGAATATAAGCAAACCCCAAACAAAACAGTGCGTTCTTGGAAATGCAACCTCCGAGCTCGGTAAAGGAGGTGCAAAGGCTAACAGGCCGCATTGCTGCACTAAATCGATTTATTTTCAGGTCTACTGATAAATGCCTTCCCTTTTACCAATTACTAAAGGGAAACAAAAAGTTCATATGGGATGATAAGTGTGGGGAGGCCTTTAAGAAACTAAAGGCGTACCTCTCCGAGCCCCCCATTTTGTCAAAACCAATCGAGGGAGAGCCGCTTTACCTATACGTACCGATCTCCGAGGCCACAGTGAGTGGCGTCCTCATTAGAGAAGAACGAGCTGAGCAGAAACCAATCTACTATGTGAGCAAATCCCTAGTAAAACGCTGAAACCATGTACCCACGAATGGAAAAACTGGCTCTGGCAGTATTAATCTCAGCTCACAAGCTCATGTCGTATTTTCAGTCCCACCCTATCATAGTAATGACAACACAGCCATTACGCACAGTATTGCACAGCCCCAGCCAATCTGACAGGCTAGCCAAATGGGCCATCGAGCTGAGTGAGTACGATATCGAATATTGACCTCGGACTAGCGCCAAAGCACAGGTACTAGCTGCTTTCATCATCGAGCTCGCAGGTAACTGCCAGGTGACCGAAACAAATGCCGAGACCTGGCAGCTTTATGTCGATGGAGCCTCCGCAAAACAGGGGGCAGGTGTTGGAATCCATCTAGTGTCCCCGACTAACGAGGTCGTGGAACAGTCCTTTAGACTCGGATTCTCATCACCGAACAATGAAGCCGAGTACGAGGCCTTAATAGCAGGTCTCCGACTCGCAGCTGGAATAGAAATACGCAACCTGAATGCGTTCAGCGATTTCCAGCTCATTACAAGCCAGTTTCATGGAGAATACGAAGCCAGAGATAGCAGGATGGAATCCTATCTAGCCATAGTCCATGTGCTAGTTAAACAGTTCGAAGTCTTCAGCTTGACGCAAATACCGCGGGGTGAGAACACGATCGCAGACGCGCTGGCAGCTCTGGCATCAACCTCGAATCCGCTTGTAAAAAGAGTGATTCCAGTAGAAGGAATTGAAAAACTAAGTATTAAAATCGATAAGGAAATCGAGGATTTAATGGAAATAGACAATGACGACATGGAGTTGGACATAATAGTAGCCCCAATAACGGGCGACCTCCCTCCCGAAGTAGGAGAAGCTGAAGATCCGGAGCTAGCCCCGCTTGATGCAAGGCATGTAACCCTCCGCAAAAAATGATTGCAAGAGCTGACTGGCGAGTAGCAATTATACAATACATTGAGGGGGGGAGAGGCTCCCCCCAGCAAGTGGGAAGCTCGCAAGCTCAAAACCATAGCTTCAAGATATTGTATAATCAACCCCCGCCTTTACAAGCGGACAGTAAACGGCCCCTACCTAGTATGCGTCCACGGGCTCGAATAATATTATCAGAAATACACGGAGGCTCATGTGGCAGCCACTCAGGAGGAAGGGCATTGGCCATCAGGATAAAAAGGCAAGGATACTTTTGGCCCACCTTGGTCGCTGACTGCAAAGAACATTCCAAAGCATACGACAAATGCCAACGGCATGCTCCCACATTGCATCAACCTACTGAAAACTTATCTTCCATCTCATCTCCATACCCCTTTATGAGGTGGTCAATGGATATAGTATGGCCCATGGTAACCTCGGGAAAAAGAAGGTGTCGCTAACTACTCGTCCTCACTGACTACTTCACCAAATGGGTGGAGGCAGGAGCTTTCCAGCAAATTAAAGCAAACCACGTACAAAAATTTGTATGGCAAAACGTAGTCTGCCGGCACGGAATCCCATATGCGATTATAACCGACAACGGTTCACAGTTCATCTCAAATCAGTTCCTCTAGTTCTGCGGAGATCACGGAATCCGATTGACAACCTCGACCCCACGTTACCCTCAAGGTAATGGGCAGGCCGAGGCATAAAATAAACTAATACTGAGCAATCTCCAAACACGACCGGATGCTAAAAAGCAAAAATGGTCCGACGAACTCCCATGAGTATTGTGGGCCTGTCGGACCTCACCTCGCAAAGCAACTTCAGAAACACCATTCTCCTTGGCTTATGGGATTGAGGCCGTGGACCCCGCTGAGGTCGCAGTCCCCGCTGAGGTCGCAGTCCCTAGTCTGAGGGTAGACATGTGCCCCGTAAACGAGAAACTAAACAACGAAATGCTTCTCGACCAACTCGATGTTATCGATGAACGTCGAGATCGGGCACTCATTAATTTTCAAAAGTATCAACATGCGGCAACACGCTACTATAATTCAAAGGTCAAACAGCGAAGATTCCGAGTTGGCGAGCTCGTCCTACGAAAAACCTACGAAAAGACAAGGAAAAGGAATGCTGGAAAAATGGGCACCAACTGGGAAGGCCCATACCGGATCTCCGAGGTAGTTAAGAATGGCGTATACAAGCTTGCCAGAGTGCACGACAATACACCCGAAAGGAACTCATGGAATGCCATGAATTTAAAGATATACTATCATTAAAAAGACACTTGTAAAAATTGAACTATGAAAAGGCTTCATCCCTCCTCAAGGTACGTAGGCAACCTCATAAGGGTGCAACTATTAAAATAAAAAAAATCTTCTCTTTTAAGCATGTTAAACGCAGCATGAGATCTTTCAACTACTATTTACAAGCTAAAAGCTTTACTCCATAAATGAACATACTTACGAGCTAAAGCATGCTACAAGCTAGCAAGACTCGACTTCGCGTCTAAATTGCAGGGTCACAACCTTTCTAGTCTCCAAATGACAACAACCTCTACGTCTAAACTGTTTAGGTTACATGCATGCCTCTAAACGGCTTCGACCTTGCATCGTTAAATCGTCTAGAGATTCCTTTACAAGTTCAAACCAAAAAGCCCACTAGGGCATAAACGAGTTCAACAAACAAACCAGAAAAGGGTTTAAAAGCCTCCCCAGGCACCAAATTCGAAGAACAACAAAAGATGAAAATAGTAAAGGAATCTCTAGCAGGCAGGGTCAGCTGGTTTATCCTCCGGGACAGGTTGATTCAAGGGCAGCGGGAACTCCTTCCTAAGCTCCTGAGAACCAAGGTACAGCTGATCATTCAATTGTGCGCTTGGCCCAGCAGGCAGTGTAACTGAATCATCGGATACCTGAGGAATGTCAATTTTACCCAGGGAAAAATCTGATACCTGGACGATGGCAATCTCCGCGTCCAACCTCAGCTTCTCAACCTGGATGCTCTTCTTTTCAGCCTCAAAATCATTGATGGTCTGGTTGATAATGTCATCAAGAAGAAGGATATTGGATTTACACTCCATAACCTGAGTCGCGGTATCGACCTCGATCTTCTTCTTCTTCCATTTATCATTTATCCCCAAAAGAATGGCTCAATATTTTTTGGATATCTCCCTCCTCGCAGCCTTTTCAGCCTTCTTCACCACCTCTTTTTGCCTCTTCGCAAGCTTCTTCGAGTCCTCCGTAACCTTCTCAACATGGACCCTTAAATCCACTATATTTTCGCTGGCTGAACGCAAGCCAACCTCTGCAGCTCCATCTCGCCCCTCGGCAACACGGAGATCCACCTTCAATACTCACTTAATTTCTCCAACACATAAACCCGCGTTTGAGCCTCACGAGCGGAATCATCCCATCTCTTGGCCAAAATAGCTTGGTCCTTAACCTGGCCTTCCGAAAGGGTAACTTCAGCCATCTATCCTCGTTCCGAGTAATTCTCCTCACCAGCTCGTCCCTTTCAGAAACAAGGTCGGCAATGGTCCTAGATGCCCTCTCCACCTCCTCGGGCTGGGTAGCAGAACGGAGATCTTGCTCAAAAGAGTTAATCAGCTCGTTGGCGGCAGAGATGGCCTGAGAAAGGAATATGAAAATTCAGCAGAGAAAAACCAAAGTAATGGAAAAAAAAAGTAAGGACATCTGAAACTACGTGGCCCATCGCATTCGCGAACTGAATATAGCCCTCAGGCTTCTTCATGTTCCTAAGAGACGGCAAGAAGCAGGATGAATGCCTAACACGCCTAAAGAGATTTGCAAGCCGAGAGCTGTTCTCAACAATTGCCTCAGGTCCAATCGAAATCGAACCTAAAGGCATTTGGAGAAATACCTCCACCACCCTGAGAACGAGGTACCACATGCCTCCTTGATGTTTCCTCGCCATCAAACCCGTTGCCACGAGATCGCTTGGAGCGAGACTGATGCTCGACATAATGACTTGGCTCCTTAGAAGACACCCTGGAAGTTGATCTTTGAGGACCTTTAGCTCGTACATCATGTTGGGCGATCTCGGTTTCACCACCCGTTGGCAAAATGCCACCACCACCATGATCAGCTTCGGGCTCGCAGTGATCACCCCTTCCGACCTCCTCACGGCGCGGGGTCTCAACACGGGCAGATTTACCAAGAGCCTATTTGACCCTCTTATCAAGAGCACAGGCTGGCGTCGAGGCAGGGCGCAATCACATCCTCTCCCTGTAAGAAAGGCGCTGCGGTTTCTTAGGGGGAACCATTTTGCTAGACTCGGTGGAGTTCTCGCTGCGAGTAAGATCGATCTGGGAGGTAGCAAGAGCAGTATCCGACACCTGGGAACCAACCTGGGGATCAACCTCAACACGGGCTAGATATATAGCAACGGCCTCGAGTCTCGGGATAATGGATGGAGCGGGAGCCGAAGCTTGAATTTGAAGTAGGGGAGACGGAGTCAGAGAATCTGCAGAATCAAACAAAGGAGATCTAAATAAAGAAACAATTCTTAATCTAGAAAGATAAAATATATAAATCCACACAAACCTATGAGCCGGTAAGTAGACGCAACGGATAGACCGGGAGCTCGGCGTTCACGAGCTTAGTGAATTCTATCAAGGGAAAAACCCTTCCAGTCGGAACTCTCACTCTTGACAAGGTCTACAAACTGTTGAACCTCAGCCGTTACTATCTTTGAAGAATCAATTGACTCTGCACAAAAGAAAAAGGGTCACCATATTAGAACAGAAGAAAAAATGACAAGGAGGAAATCCCCAGAAGGGATGCTCGAATCAGCATCAGGGGGATCGCGCTGACCAGTAATCTGAGCCCAGGAATGTCGAAGCACCGACTCGCCCCCAATGGATCCGCTGGAGATTCTAAAATTGAACCATTGCTCCCACCATTTATCATCCCTCACATTGAACATAAAAACGGACCGATTGACATTCGCCAGAAAATAATAGGTCCTGCGAAGATGAGAGTTCCCCTTGACGTTAAAGAGCTGGCGAAAGACCTCAATGTCAAACTCAATCCCAGACTCCTTAGAGCGCACCCAGAGTGCAACGAGGGACCTCGTCGCGCTGGGCATAAGCTGTGGAAGGGCGAGTTTGAGGTCGTTGATGATATTAGAGATAGCTGCCGGGATGGGAAAAGTGAGGCGGCATCTCAGGCAGAACACGGCATAAACGCATACGTAACCCTCCGGAGGACTCTCCCGAGAGCTACCAGCCGGCGGGATGAACATATCGCCAATATCGAGTCCGCACAAGGAAGAGATATTCGCAAGCTCAGCAGCCGAAATCGTGCTTTTCGAGTGAGAGCCAAACCGCTCGGCAAAGGGAAGAGGAGCATCCAGCTGAGAAGTAGAAGCCATTGCAGAAAAAAGCAAAAGAAAATCCAGTTTGAAGAAGGAAGAAATCCGACCGGAAACAATGGAGGTTGAACTCTCGCAGAGGAAAATATTTCGGGTAAAAGTAAGAACAAGGTGAAGACAGTTCAATTAATGGAGTAAAAATAACAATAAAAAAAAAAGAGAAGAGGAAAAGGTGAAAAGACAGCATTACCTCGGTAAGTGGGAGCTGAGGCGCCGTGGGAAGTTGAAGCAACGAGAACTGATCATTTATACCCACTCTCCCACTCGTCCTCTCATATCCCTTAAAAGTCGCGTAGACGTTACAAGATCCCTACGAACTCACCCTGCGAGCAAGCTAGAGATCAATAAGAAGCCCGAGACTGCGAGATCGTATCAGCTGAAAGATCAATTAAATCTCGAGATCACAGTGCCGCATCCTCAATGATAAATCATTAAAGATACTGGGGGGCAACTGTTGGGCCTAAATTCCACACTCAAAGTCCAGCCTGATTAAGAAGGCCTAGAATCAAGCCCAACTCACTGTAAAACCTCGTAGAGCAAGCCCGCGAGCTGAGAAGGAGCCGAGTACGCAGAAAAGGGGGAGATCGTTGGGAGAAGGAGCTCGCAGCTAACAAGTCAAACACATTAATCCAAAACCCCAGGATCAAGCTCGATAATAAATTCCTAGATTGTAAAATTAAGTCTGAATTAAATTGCGTATATTTAGGACTAAGCGGTTACATTCTTGAAGAGTGTGTATAAGTTTAGAATATCGACCATAATGTAAGATCACAGAATTCTTGGCTAAAAAACCATAATAATAATACACACATTTTTCTCTCTGAAATTTCTTTGTTATTTTCTGAAGATCATACAACCTTCAAGTTTTCTCCAAATTTTCTAAGTTCTAAAGATATTCAACCTATGTCAAGTCAAGAATTGTGGTAGTGAGATTAAGCTCTCACAGCTTGCATAGCCAAGTGTAACAATTCTTGCAGGTCATGGTACAGTTGCATGTCAATCTTCTGAGAGATATGTCGTTTTAGTCCATCTATGAACTGAGCCATTAGATCTTCTTCAGGTATCTCAGTCTCTAGACGGTTCTTTAGCTGTTCAAACACCTCAAAATACTACTCGACCGTCTTATTTCTCTGCACAAGTTTACGAAACCTCTTTAGTAAGTCTCGGTATAAATACGGTGGAATATACCTCTGATATAGGAACTAAGGTCAGATGATATAGGAACCAAACGAGTTGGAGCCTAAAGGATAGATTGATGGAGAAATTACTGATGGACTAAGGTCACTCTCAACAGATTCGAATGAAGTGATGATGAAGTGTAGTGAATCGATGGTGAAGCTGTTAATGGACTAAGGTCACTCTCAACAGATTCAAGTGGGTGAAATGGATAGAGAGGGGATCGAGAGACGCCACACAGATAGGTGAAAGGATCTATGATAAGTTTGATACACTCTAAAGGGAATCGCTCACAAGAAGTTTAGAAGACAAATATTTCTTTCACAGAAATATCAAAGAGAGAAACTCTCAAATTACTCAACAAAAGACTTAGGGTTCGAAAGTGAGTTACAAATTACATATAAAGAGAACCAACAAGTCTGCATGAAGGAGAGAGAAAGAGACAGCATTAAAACATAGCTTGAAATTCGAAATTGACTCTTGAACTCTCCATGGTCGAATTCTTGTGTTACTGGGCTTGAGGAAAATCAACTAAATGGGCCAATGATAATGTGAACCATTTGTCTCATTAAAAACCTTACTAAGAAAACCCATTGGGACAAAATTAAACCTGGATAAGGGAAAAAGAGCACAAATGGAGCACATACCCATTTAGTGACTTCTTTGGGCCTCTTGAATTTGCTTGGTAATGGTAAAGATAGCAAATTTTTTGTTTCCTTGAAGAACCGGCAAGAATGGTGATGTATGAGTCTTGTGTAGTTCTTGCACTTCCTCTCATCTCCTTCTTTCATTCTCACCTGATGATATCCACTTCTTAAATCAATTTTTGAGAAGATTGTTGCTCCATTGAGCTCATCTAGCATGTCATAAAGCTTGGGAATGGGATGCCTATATTTGACAGTGATATTATTGATTGCACGGCAGTCCACACACATTCTCCAAGTCCCATCTTTCTTAGGCACTAGAGCACATGAACATCACAAGGGCTTAAACTTTCTCGGATGTAGCCTTTAGACATCAGATCTTGAACTTGGTTTTCCAGCTCCTTTGCTTCTTCTGGATTAACTCTATAAGCAACTCTGTTATGTAATGGTGCACCAGGGACTAGATCAATTTGATGCTCGATTCCTCTTATTGGTGGCAATCCTGATGGTATCTCTTCGGGGAACACATCATTAAACTGATCAAGAAGCTCTAGAACAGCAGCTGGTAAATCATGTTTCTCCTGACCTGAAAACAATCCTTCTTTGAAAACCATTAGTAGCACATGTTCTCGGGATTTAAAAACAGTATTAGGTGTTACATAAATATTGGTTTTACTTAGCTTGTTTCCTTTGGACATAGCCTGTTGCATCTCATGCACTTCTGTTGGAGCTAAAGGTGCAAGATTGTGCTTCTTGTTGTTGTGCACGAAGGAATAGTAATTAGTACGGCCATTGTATAGTGCTTCCTTATCGAACTGCCATGGACGACCTAAGAGCAGATGTCCAGCTTGCATAGGAACCACGTCACACACAACTTGATCCGCATACTTGCCAATGCTGAATGGTATAGTGACTTGCTCGGCGATCTTAAGCTCAGTATCATCATTTAGCCATTTAAGCATGTACAGTCTAGGGTGCTTTGTCTTTGGAATACCTAGCTTATCAACCAAATACTTGCTGGCTACGTTAGTACAAGAACCACCATCAATGATTAAACTACATACTTTGGAGTTTAGGGTACAACGAGAATGGAAAATGTTTTCTCTTTGAATAGTCTCAGGCTCAAAGAGAACGCTGAGTGCTCTCCTTGTAACTAGAAGCTCTCCGGTGTCAGCATAATCCACAATATCTTCTTCAGACTCTTCTGGTTCGTACTCTGCTTCATCTTGAGACTCATACTCTCCATTAGCTTTTAGAATCATAACTCTCTGATTTGGGCAGTCCCTTGCGTAATGTCATTTTCCCTGACATTTAAAACAAGTTATATCTCTAGATCTTTGAGTTTGAGTATTACCTTGCTCTGGTTTGTTGAATTTAGACGATTCTGGTGCAGATTTCTTGAATCTAGAATCCACTTCAATAGACTTTCCTTTGTCTAAAGCCTTTGGCGGTTATTGATTCCATGTAGATTTGCTACGGCTAGTTGCTAGAGTCTTCCTTTTGATGTGTTGTCCAGCCTGATTTGCAATATGCAGCAACTCATCCATGTCATGATAAGTCTATCTTTCAACCTTCCTAACAATTCAATCTTGAGGACCATCAACAAACTGTGCCATCAAAGTCTCCTCCGAATCTTCAGTTTCTAATATGTTTTTAAGCATTTCGAACTCATCGAAGTATTCTTCAACAGATTTGGATCCTTGAGTGAGCTTTCTGAATTTCTTTTGCAGCTCTGTATAGTAGTATGCAGGAACATATCTCTTTCTCATAGCAAACCTCATATCTACCCAATTAGTGATCTGACCGTGTCTATGCCTTCTTCTTTCGGACACATCTCTATCACACCATGCTAAGGCACTTTCAGTAAGTTGAGCAGCCTCTAAAGACACCTTCCTTTTATCAGAATAGTTGTAATGCTCAAAGATATACTCCATACGTCTTTCCCAATCAAGGTAAGCATCGAGATTAACTTTTTCAGCAAAAGTTGGAGCTACAAGTTTGATATCTTTGTGTTCGTTGTGTTGCATCCATGGTCTTGGATCAGGGTCTGGTGGCTTACCATCATAATCATTAAGAGCACCTTCGTCTTGGTTTGCTCTTTGGGGATTCACATTTCTAATGGGAACTATGCGTGCTGGTGGTGGTTGTTCTATGCGATTTATGCGTTCTCCAAGAGTTTGAAATTGTGTCTGCATCTGTGTTTGAAGACCAGCAAGCAACTGAGCTATGTTCACGTCTCCTGGTTCTCCAATAATCATGAAATTCTCCTGTCTCTCAACACAACAAATTGGTCAAATGTAAAGGAAGTTGAAAAACACATATAGAACAAAGAGAGAAATCGTTGCAGCAGATCTGTTTCAAGGAAGTCTAAGAGACAGAAATGACACAAGATAAAAATCGTGGGCAGGGGATTAACAACACTTAGATCTAGTTGTTTATGATGCAAACAATATAGATCTACAACAGATCTAAAAAATCGCATACAACAGATGAACAAAAAAAACGAAAATATTTATGGGGTTTTCTTACGATCTACGCAACAGCAATGAAACAAAACGAAATGAACTGAAACAAAATGAATAGATAAACCGGATTAGGAACGTTTAAGCTCTGATACCAGATGATAGAGGAACTAAGGTCAGATGATATAGGAACCAAACGAGTTGTAGCCTAAAGGATAGATTGATGGAGAAATTGTTGATGGAATAAGGTCACTCTCAACAGATTAGAATGAAGTGATGATGAAGTGTAGTGAATCGATGGTGAAGCTGTTGCTGGACTAAGGTCACTCTCAACATATTCAAGTGTGTGAAATGGATAGAGAGGGGATCGAGAGACGCCACACAGATCGGTGAAAGGATCTATGATAAGTCTTATACACTCTAAGCTTCAAGAGAATCGCTCACAAGAAATTTAGAAGACAAATATTTCTTTCACAGAAATATCAAAGAGAGAAACTCTAAAATTACTCAATAGAAGACTTAGGGTTCGATAAATGAGTTACAAAATACATATAAAGAGAAGCAACAAGTCTACAAAAAGGAGAGAGAAAGAGACAGCATTAAAACATAGCTTGAAATTCGAAATTGACTCTTGAACTCTCCATGGTGGAATTCTTGTGTTACTGGGCTTGAGGAAAATTAACTAAATGGGCCAATGATAATGTGAACTATTTGCCTCATTAAAAACCTTACCAAGAAAACCCATTGGGACAAAACCTGGATAAGGGAAAAAGAGCACAAATGGAGCACATACCCATTTAGTGACTTCTTTGGGCCTCTTGAATTTGCTTGGTAATGGTAAAGATAGCAAATTCTTTGTTTCCTTGGCAAGAATGGTGTTGTATGAGTCTTGTGTAGTTCTTAAACGTCCTCTTGCACTTCTTTGGTGATGAGGCTTTTCATAGACTTGATAAACTGCTCTCTCACACGTCTTGTTCCTGAACCTGTTCTTGGTGTTTGTTCCATAGTTGCTATGTGGGCAGCTTCTTCTTCGGATCCTACTGAGCTTGTATCGATGTCCTCATCAACCTCTTACGGAGTTGGAACTTCATCTCGTCACAACTAGTGATTTGCCCTTGGCGATATCTCCTCCTATGAATTTCTTCTTGGTCCCACAAGGATAGAGCATTCTCTGTGAGCTGAGCGGCATCAAATGTGACTTTCTTTGGGTTTTCATACTCATAGCACTCAAAGATGTGCTCAAGTTGTGCTTCCAAAACAAAGTATGCCTCATGATTGATTCTTCCAACAAAAGTTGGAGCCGTCATTTTGGGGTCGATAGTCCCATGTCTCGGCTGTTCTTTGATAAGTTCAAATTAATACCCTAAAATTACTAAAGCTTTGTCGATTGTACTATTTAGGGATCGAATCCACATAGACTCACAGAAACACACAATAGATTATATAGATGAAAATTAAGCAAAGTGATCAATGTAATTGAAAGCAATACGTAAATTAAACTGTTGTAAGTTCGATGGGAGAAAGATAGGTTTATGGTATTTCTCAGGAAATCAATGAATGCAGACAAACTAATTAATTAGGGTTTAGGTTGCGCACGGTTCTTGAACTCAAATCACTAAGGTATAATTAACCAACTCTCGTTGCGAGAATTATCTAAGCCTAAATCCTAGAATTCCAAATCTCTTTGCGAATCCTAAAGTCTAAACCAGCTTTTAGTTCAAGTTTGATTTGTTCACAAAACAACTAAACCAAATCTCTTTGCGAATAGTTATTTTGTTCACCCTAAATTCTATCAGGTAATTAATCGCACTCTCGTGCCTAATCAATTATCCTAAGATCTATGTTATAGGTGATCAATCCAGAATTAACTTTGAAAACAACATATGGTGAAGAACTAATTCAGATTATGAATCCCTAAACAACTAATCAACCTAGCATTCAAAGAAATCTCTTATGAGAACCCTAAACCTAACAAGAGATCTACTAGACATGAAAATTGAAGCAATAAACATGACTGAATAAATACTTGAATAAATAATAAGAAAGAGTAACAAGAGGGTTCAAAATCTTCTCTCGGACGAACAGAGTTTCAGACTTGTCTCCCTTCAAAAGCTCTCTCACAAAACCAAAGTAAAATAAAGCATAGCCATCAAAGTAGCTGTAAATCCTAATAAATAACATAAATCACGTTTTGGGGCTTCTTGTAAATAATAAAGTCTCCTGGGCAATTTTGCAATTCTTCAATTCTTCATTTAAAGTCGCGACTCGTGTCTGCTTCAATGAGTATCGAGCGATATTAGTCAGTATCGATCGATACCGAGGCTTCAAATCGGGTACTCAGCTACACGAACTTTTGCTTTTCTCCAAAATGCTCTAGAAAGCTTCAATATCTCCAATTATACTCCAAACGTGCTAAAACCTGTAAAATACTCTAAAACACTACAAAATAGTAGGAAGACTCTATAAAACGGGCTTATATCATGGCTTAAACGGGGTAAAAACCATGATATATCATTCTTCATCTTGAATACTCTCTTGGTGGTTTTGGTCCCTGGCCCGTCGTTTTGTTGTAGTCCATCCCGGTTTTCTTTGGGATCATGATCTCCTTCATTTTCAGCTCTCGGTGGTGTCACGTTCCGTATAGGATCTCTCTGTTGGGATTGTTTCTCAATACGAATCATTCTCTCATTCATGGTGATAATTTGGGTGCTGATGGTTGGGAGTGTGTCGGCTAAGACTTGATTCGGGTCAACTAGTTCCCCCATGGTTTGGTAAAACTCTGCTTTTCAACAAAGACAAAAATCGTCAAAGTAACGAGTGGTATGATGAATAAATCTTAACCGAAATGAAACAAAAAAGAAACTATATGGTTTTTTTTTACTTACTGAAAATTTAAACGTCTATCATTTTTGAACCTATCAACTTAGCAGAAACAAGCAATTTAAACGAACAAACGATTTCTTCCTAGACTCTATTCCGAACTAACTAGGATGCAACAAGCTGGGTCTAAATGCAACAACTAAGTTTTAATGAAAACGAGACTAACTAACCGATGGTATATTTTTTTTTGTTATGAGATATTGAACGATTCAAAGAAAACACAAACTAAATGTGTAAACCGAAAGGTATGGATAGATAAAACCTTGTTTTTGGAACCTTTCGTCTCTGATACCAAATGATGTAGGATCCAAGGGATAGGATCTACAAGGTGGTAAAAAAGATGGAGTGAAGACAATTGGCCGATATGGTCTCCTTGTCTACACGAAAAGTGTGTGAGTCGAAATTCGCACAATCGATTTTTATGAAGGATTAAAAACGGAACAAAAGCTTCAAAGAACAAAAACACAAAAAAAGATCCAAAGATGATTTTTTTATTATTGATGTTCGAAAACAGTTGAGTACAAGAGATGATTTGCTAAGAGCTTATTTTAGGGTTTTAAGATGGATTTTTACAAGGAATTATGACAACTATTTATACAAGTTTTCATCAGCGTTAATCTTGGGAAGAAAGGAAATTTTCCTTTCGCGTGGAGGCCGACTAGGGTTTCAGCGTCTTGGGCCTCTAGTTCGGCCCATGAAGGTTAATGGATGGACTTCGTCTTGGCCCGTAGAATACTGTCTCGGCCCATTTATAATCGGATTGGCTTGGTTTATACTTCCGGTTCGAGGAGGGACATATCGGACCGTTCTGGCTTGATCTCGGTTCGGCCATGAGATAATAATGATTTGGCCTCACCTCGGCTTTACTCTTCTCAACGCAGGTATGCCGAGCCAAGGTATATGGGGTAGATCTCGTGAGGCCGTACCGTTTCAGCTCGGGGGCTCTTCACCTTCTCGACTCTGTATCCTTGGTTGTACACTGTTAATCTCGAGCGGGTGGAAACTGCCCCCAATAGCTTGCCCCCCAGCTCATCAGATTGGAGAGTGATTATGACGAGGTGAAAGTTTTCGAGATCGAGATTAACTATCGAACCGTAATGATGATGAGCCGTGATCACCAAGATATTCTCCATTTGGGATGAAAGCACGTTTCAAGGAATAGGTCTAATAAAGGACGAGTTTTCTCTCCGCTCTTCATCACTCTTTCCAAGACTTCAGAAGTCCAGGTAGCTCTCCTCTCTCTCCTATCTTTTCTGTTAATTTATTTTTTCCAAGGCGATATGTTGAACAGTGATGTTTCGAACGGCTCGGTCGGTTCGAACAATCGTCTTCCGCTCAATCGTGAATCCGCTTCGGACATCAAGGTCGACGAGAGGCAGGATCCTTGTCCCCTTTCAGCCGTGGAAACCGACAATGAGGTTGATCGATCGCCCGGGGTCAATAGCTCCTCCGAGGCGAATCCTCATTTCTTTGAGGTTTAGGAAGTCGTAGTAAAACAATCTTCCGACGCGGCTCCTTTCTAGGGATTGGTTCCCTTTGTCGTGGTGCCCAAAACCGAGGCGGTTTCAAGAGAGGTGAAGATAGAAGACAAAGATTTCTTTTGGGATCCTAATGAAGCGAGGATGGAAATAGATCAATTGGCTGAGTTCTTGCGACTGGTTTCACCAAAAAGGAGAACTGCGAGGAAGCCGAAGGTAAAACGAGTAGATCCCCCTGGCTCCAAACATTCCATTGAGGTGTCTCTAACCAAGTTTCGGCAGGGTTTCAACATATCCAAAGATGTTGAGTTCGTTGTCCCTAAACCAACCGATCGAGCTCACAAGCCTCCTCCAGGCTACTTCACCGTTTACTAGGCCTTCTTTAACTTATGCTTCCTTTGGTTTCCGATCCCCGAAGTTGTTAGAGGGGGGACCTGGTTTAACTCGGTTCGAACCGAGATCGGTTCAATCAAGACCGGTCTACGATGGTTCGGATCAAAGACAAGTCGGCCCAAAAACGTTGGGCCGAGCTCGGAATCTCGCTGAAAGCCCATCTCGGCTACCGATCTAGGCCCATCACAAGCCCGGTCCGTTACAACATATGAAACCGGAATATTTCCCTTTTCCCACCGATCTCGGAAAAGGAAATATTCTCTTTGGTCAACTCCTTGAGATATCAGGAACTTATCCTTATCTCGGAGAGAAAACCGGAAGATTTTCTTTTCCTAATCGAACTCGGAAAAGGAGAAATATTCCTTTCGACCGCCTCAAAGACACTATAAATAAAGGAGGAGCCTCATTCTTCAGGATCATCCACAACTTCCGCAGAGACAGAGAATACAAAAGAGAGCTCGTTACCGATCTCAAGTCTTTTGTCTTTGCCTTCTTACTTAAACTCTGTTGTAATCGCCGACTTAGATCAATAAACGAGATTCCGACTAAAAGTACTGTTTTGCCCCCTTTTTGTGTGATTTACGGATCAACAATTGGCGCCGACTGTGGGGATTGATAGAACAGTACTTTCGGATATCGTTTGATTGAAGTTCGGCAATGGTTCTTCCAGTCGATACCACCGCAGCCCCCGTCAACAGCTCAGAAACCGATGATCAAAACCCACGGATCGACGAGCTCAATCCTATCGATACCGAACTACAGACAACCGGAGGAAGACCCCCTCCGACCATACCTGTTGGAGAAGACAATCAGGTCAATCCATCTCGGACTCTTCCACAGCCTCCGGCTGCTTCGATATTCACGGATCCGACCATCTTCATAGAAGCTATGACAGCGCAGTTCGCCGAAATTAACAAAAAGAATGAAGAGCGGATCGCGTCTCTCATAGCATCCCATTTTGAGCGCCGAAATCAGATCGGTATCCTCGATCCAAACCCGGTCACCCCCGCCAACGAAAACACGTTACGCCGAAATCTCTTGTCCGACTTAACCGACGCTCAACCCCCAGGCACGATCGACCCGCCGACAAGAAGATCCTCCGCGACCGGTTCGGAAATCAACATCACGGACCAAGCCGCCGTGAATTTGGAATTCGCCAAGGTCTAGGCCCAACTACAAGATATGCGGACCAAAGTCCATCAGGCTACGAGTTCGGCGCCGGAGATCGACCGAGTAATTCAAGAGTCACAGAGGACGCCGTTTACCGACAAAGTCGTCAACACTCCAGTCCGACGATTGGAAAGAGTCAAGATCACATCATACGACGGGTTTACCGATCCTAAACACTTCTTGACCTCGTTTGTCATCACAATGAACCGATTTCGTTTCGGCTCGGAAACCGAGAAGGACGCAGCCATGTGCCAACTATTCGTGGAGAACTTATCCGGAGCCGCGCTCGATTGGTTTTCAACGCTCGAGCCAAGTTCGGTAAACAGCTATAACGAGCTCACTACCAAATTCCTCAAACGCTTCACCATGTTTATCAAGCAGAAAACAAAGAACGCCGAACTCTGGGCCCTCGAGCAGAAGCAGGACGAGCCCCTACGCAACTTCATGGAACGTTTCAAAGCGGTTGTATCCCATTGCACGATCGACGACGAAGCCGCAATCGAGGCTCTTTACAAAGCCACCTGGTACGAATCGGACTTTCACAGGGAGATCAAACGCAATAATCCAAAGACATTGGAGGACATCCTGCACAGGGCGCATATCTTCATCATGGAGGAGGAGGAAAGATCCGAGAAAGATAGGCGATACGCAATCACGAAACAGCCCGCCACTAAGGACAAACTGTACGTTCCCCCGAAACAACCCGTCAATACGGTCCAAACTCAGCAATCCTGGTCAAACACTTGGGTTCGGTTGGATGAGCCAAAAGAGCCCGACACCACTGGATCCGTACCGTACTGCAATTTCCATAACCGGTATGGAAACCATTCGACCGAAGAGTGCCGACATCTACAGGAGTTCCTGATGATGAAGTACAAAAAGGGGGAAGTTCCAGTCGAAGGAGCCTTCCAACCCTCGAACAGACCGCGCCGTAACGATAACGGTAGGAGACGTAACTCCAAACCGAACAAGCCTGCCGAGCAAAAGAAAGACAAAACCGACTACGAACAACCGAAACGGGATCGGGAGGACAACGTGGAAACTCAACAACCTCCGCAGGTTCGAAAACGTGTCAACATGATCATGGGTGCATTGGAAACATGCAACTACTCCGTCCGAGCTCTGAAGACATACAGTAAGGAAGCAGTGGCCGCAAAACAGTCACATCAGACTACACCCTGCGGAACGCCGATCACCTTCTCTGAGGCCGACAAGGAAGGACTTCATATGCCGCATAACGACCCGTTAGTCGTCGAGACACTCATCGGTGATGTCGTAGTCGGGCGAATTTTGGTCGACACTGGGAGCTCGGTTAACGTGATTTTCAAGGATACGCTGAAAAATATGGATTTTCCCGACAACCAAATCAGACCGAACATCGAACCACTCACCGGATTCTCAAGCGAGCAAACCATGACAGCAGGAACGGTCAAAATTCCTATGTATACCGGGGGAATATGTCGAATGGTCAAGTTCTTGGTGCTAAACAAACCCGCGATCTACAACGTAATACTCGGCACGCCGTGGATATTCTCGATGAAAGCAGTCGTGTCAACGTATCATCAATGCGTCAAGTTCCCGACACCTTCCGGAGTTTTCACCCTTAGAGGCGACCAGGTGATGTCCCGAACGTGTTTCATAAACGAATGCAAACTGAGGACCACTCCCCGCACCTGCGTGATCAATAAGAAGAAAATCCCAAACGATCCCGATCTGCCGCAACGCGAAACGATCGTCCAAGTCAATATCGATGATTTCGATCCGGAAAAATGCGTAGGAATCGGAGCCGAGCTCGACAAAGACATCAAAGAGGATTTAATCCGACTCCTCAAAAGAAACGTTTCGACCTTCGCCTGGTCAATCACAGATATGCCCGGAATCAACCCAAAGATAATACGCCATGAACTCAACATCGACTCCACCTTCAAATCGATCAAACAAAAACGACGCAAGCTCGGTCCCGAGAAAGCCCGAGCTGTAAACGATGAAGTCGAAAGATTACTTAGCGCAGGATCGATTACAGAAGTTCGGTATCCCGACTGGTTGGCAAACCCGGTCGTTGTGAAGAAGAAGAACGGAAAGTGGAGGATATGCGTCGACTTTACCGACCTGAACAAAGCCTGCCCAAAGGATAGCTTCCCACTCCCACATATCGACAGACTCGTCGAAGCCACCGCCGGGAACGAACTCCTCTCATTCATGGACGCCTTTTCAGGCTACAATCAGATACTCATGCACCCGGACGATCGCGAGAAGACCTCATTCATTACCGATCGCGGTATCTATTGCTACAAAGTGATGCCGTTCGGCCTAAAAAACGCCGGTGCTACCTACCAACGCCTTGTTAATCGGATGTTCGCTAGCCAGCTCGGCAAAACAATGGAGGTTTACATCGACGACATGCTCGTCAAATCACTGGTTGCAAAGGATCACGCCGGACATCTTAACACCTGTTTCGACATCCTAAACGAGTACGGCATGAAGCTTAACCCGACCAAATGCACATTCGGTGTAACCTCCAGAGAATTCCTCGGGTATATCGTGACTCAAAGGGGAATCGAAGCCAATCCTAAACAGATCTCAGCAATCCTTGACTTACCTTCTCCAACAACGAGAAGGGAGGTGCAAAGACTCACAGGACGCATCACCGCACTCAACCGGTTTATCTCCCGGTCCACCGATAAGTGTCTCCCTTTCTACCAATTGCTGCGCGGAAACAAAAATCTTGAGTGGGATGATAAGTGCGAGGAAGCATTCAAGCAGCTCAAAGAATACTTATCAACACCACCAGTTTTGGCAAAACCTGAAGACGGCGAGACCCTCTATCTCTACATCGCGATCTCAACCTCGGCGATCAGCGGGGTCCTCGTTCGGGAAGACCGGGGCGAACAAAAACCGATCTTCTATATCAGCAAATCACTAGATGGAGCTGAAGGGCGATATCCGACTCTCGAAAAGCTGGCCCTCGCCGTTGTTGTTTCAGCTCGGAAATTGCGCCCTTATTTCCAATCACACTCAGTCACCGTGCTAACCGATCAACCACTCCGGACAATCCTGCATAGCCCAAGCCAGTCCGGTCGGTTGGCTAAATGGGCTATCGAACTCAGCGAGTACGACATCGATTACAAAAGCCGGACAAGCATCAAATCACAAGTCCTTGCCGATTTCCTCATTGAACTATCTCCGGAATACGTCAACACTGATGTCATAACCGCCGAACAATGGATCCTTCACGTCGATGGGTCGTCGTCTCACCGAGGCTCTGGAATAGGCATTCGCCTCAAATCTCCAACGGGAGAAATCTTGGAGCAATCTTTCCGCCTGACGTTCAACGCGTCTAACAACGAGGCAGAATACGAAGCGCTAATTGCCGGACTACGTTTGGCCAAAGCCATCGGCGTTACACGCATTCACGCCTACTGCGACTCACAGCTCGTCGCAAGTCAGTTCAGCGGCGAGTATGACGCCAAGAATGATCGAATGGACGCATACCTCAAGCTCGTCAAACAACTCGTTGCCGAATTCGATTCGTTCGAACTTACCAAGATTCCGCGGGGCGAAAACGCTCCAGCCGACGCACTCGCTGCTTTGGCTTCGAGCTCCGACCCTCACCTCAAACGAACGATCCCGGTGGAAAGTATATCGGAACCTAGTATCGGAAGCACAGAACAATGCATCGTCACGACTCGTAGACGGGATTACGAGGAAAATCCTGCGACTGAACCTGTCTTACGTCGACAGAGACGGACTCCAATCATCGAGCCCGATCAAGACACCGAGCCCGAACACTCTAGTACCGCCGAAGGCAATAACGACACGCTGCAAGTCGACGAATCGGCCCGATCAGACGATGAAACGGAGGAACAGACGGACGGACTTCACGAGCCAATAGACCTCGAACAGTCCGACGAGCAGACTCCCGCCAATTGGACACTGGAGATAAAAATGTACATCATCGACTGCGAAATTCCGGCCGATAGATGGGCCGCTCGACGACTCAAAATGCGAGCCGCTCGCTACATACTTATCAAAGACGGACTGTTTCGTTGGAGTGCAGCAGGAATCCTCCTCAAATGCATCTCAGGCGATGAAATTCAGGAAGTCATGAAAAAAATACACGAAGGCGATGGCGGCAATCACTCCGGCGGCCGATCTCTAGCCCTGAAAATCAAGAGAGCAAGCTATTATTGGCCAAGTATGCAAGCAGACTGCGAGAGGTTCGTCGCGAAGTGCGACAAATGCCAAAGACATGGCCCAATGATACATCTTCCTACCGAGCTGCTAACCACTTCGACAGCTCCGTATCCATTCATGCGATGGGGGATGGACATCATCGGTCCTTTCAGACGATCCACTACGCAGAAAAAGTTCATCCTCGTCATGACGGATTACTTTACCAAATGGGTAGAAGCCGAGGCATATCCCGTCATCCTCGCCTCTGACGTTCAGAAATTCGTCTGGAAATTCATTATCTGCCGACATGGAATTCCGTACGAGATTATCACCGATAACGGTCCCCAATTCATATCAACACTATTCAACGACTTCTGCGCTAAGTGGAAAATTCGACTAAGTTTTTCCACACCAAGATACCCGCCGAGCAACGGTCAGGCCGAAGCAACAAACAAAACAATCATAGCCGGCCTCAAGAAACGATTGGATACTCATAAAGGGACATGGTCAGATAAACTCGACGGAGTCTTATGGTCATACCGAACGACCCCAAGATCGTCAACGGGGCAATCCCCCTTCTACATGGCCTATGGCGTGGAAGCCCTATGCCCCGCCGAACTCACCATCCCGACTATCCGTCGGACGATGCTCGTAAAAAATCCTGATCTTAACGACGAAATCATGCTCGACAACCTCGACAATCTCGAGGAACAACGCGATCAAGCCTTACTTCGGATTCAAAATTATCAGAACTTGGCAGCACGCTACTACAACAAAAAGGTCCGCGGACGTCATTTCACCGATGGCGACCTTGTTCTGAGAAAAGTCTTCGAAGGCACCGAAGAAAAGAATGCCGGCAAGCTCGGCACAAACTGGGAAGGACCTTATCAGGTCATGAGGGTAGTCAAACCAGGCGTCTACGAGCTCATGAAGCTAGACGGAACCCCCATTCCCCGTTCGTGGAATTCCATGAACCTCAAGCGGTACTACATCTAGGCCAACCCTCAAGCGCCAAAAAAAAAAAAAAAAAAAAAAAAAAAAAAAAAAAAGAGATCACCGAGCTATTACACATACGCTCGATTCTAATATGTAATATGAACTACGAATGGCTTGATCCTTCTTTCGAAGGTACGTAGGCAGCCCTCACAAGGCGCAGCTATAACATCAATAAAACTTTATTACGCAAAGGCATTGCAACCGAACTCCAAGTTCGTATTTTCTAAGCCAAACTTTTTGTTTGCCGAACTCCAACAGTTCGTATTTTCTAAGTCAAACTTTCTGTTTGCCGAACTCCAACAGTTCGTATTTTCTAAGTCAAACTTTTTGTTTGCCGAACTCCAACAGTTCGTATTTTCTAAGTCAAACTTTCTGTTTGCCGAACTCCAACAGTTCGTATTTTCTGAGTCAAACTTTTTGTTTGCCGAACTCCAACAGTTCGTATCTTCTAAGTCAAACTTTTAGTTTGCCGAACTCCAACAGTTCGTATCTTTCAAATCAAACTTTTCGTTTGCCGAACTCCAACAGTTCGTATTTTCTAAGTCAAACTTTTTGTTTGCCGAACTCCAACAGTTCGTATTTTCTAAGCCAAACTTTTTGTTTGCCGAACTCCAACAGTTCGTATTTTCTAAGTCAAACTTTACGTTTGCCGAACTTCAACGGTTCGCATTTTCAACCACAAACGGTTCCCATATCGACGTCCTGGCCAGACGATCGAAATAAGCCGAGCTTAGCTCGCACGCATCCTCATGGTGCAATGGATAATACACTTTCCACATTCAAAGCCGAGATCAGTCTCGCACCAGCTTCTCAGATTATCCGAGCCAAATAAGCCAAGTCCGTCTCGCACACTCGGATTCAATATGAGAAACCTAGAGCATATTAAGATGGGCTGTTCACGTACTCATAAACTAAACTCTAGGGTCAAGCCGAACGTCCTTCCTCGCAAATCTAAGTCGACTTCTCAACAGTCGCAAAACTAGTACGCCGATTTCTCAACAGTCGCAAAAACAAGTAAGCCGATTTCTCAACAATCGCAAAAGCAGTAAGCCGATCTACGATAGGGATTGCCGACCTCGAACAGGTTCAGTCGAATTTATCCTCTTCACCCGGCTAAGACCGTACAGTTTACGGCACCACTGTGTACGATAAATTCGAGAGGTTCGTATAATGTACGACTTCAAATATATCAGAGCTCGGTATAAAAATAACTTGAGAAATAACTAAGTATAACACTCAAAATAAAAAGAAGATCGATAAAAATCAGATTCATTCAAAAGCCCCTCGGGCGAACAACAGAGTGGATACCGGACTTTACAAACCTTCCGGTCCAAGAGTTCAAGTCATAAACCCATCCGGGCAAAAAGAAAACTAAAAACAAATTACATGAAGTAGGAAAAAGGCCTAAACACCTTGCCTCCGCATCGCTTCAGCTTGGTCCGCCGACATCGAAGCTCGGTTAGTACCGAACTCATCAAGCCCTGGCGGGACTTCATTACCCATCGAGGGCGAAATTCCCGGGTGAACCGGATCAGTAAAGGGCGAGACGACTAGATCCGCATCTTCCAGCTCGCGGAGGTCGATCGCCTCGTACTCTGCCGACTTCTCAGCCTTAAGCTTCTCAAGCTTTTCAATACGAGACGGCGGGACGACGATACCGTGCTTCGTCTTCAGACTCTGGCAGAAGCTGAGGATCCCATGGATCTGATTAACGGCCAGGAATGGTTTCCTTGCCTGATCAACCGCCGCCAGATGGTCCTTAACTTTTTGAAGACGAACCTGGCATTTTTCAGTTGCCGCTTTCCTCTTCAAGATTTGATAAGTGCGGCCAGCCCACAACCTTGAAGTCTCTGTGAATAGCTTCGTCGCAAGGGCATCCTTTTCCAACTCCAGCTCGGCATTGGATCTCTTCAGCACGGCTAGTTCGCGGGTCAGCTCGGCTACTGCACGATCGCCGGCTTCCACTCTATCCTCAGAGACTCGGAGCTCTTTGCGGAGTTCCACGGCTTGGACGCTCGCTTCGAAAGCCTTACGGCGCGAAGCTCCGAGATCACGATCGTATGACCCGACGATCTCATTCGTCTGGGCAATCATCTGTCAAAAACAGCGAACATCAGAAAGGAGAATTGAAAGAAAGAAGAGACGAACTTGAAAAAGGCATTTACCTCGGCAGTAGTCTGGGCCAATTTCTTGAACTCATCAGACTTATACAGACGATCGACTGAAGGGAGGAATTCCGGGCCGAAGCTAACCTGCCGATACGTCTCGGCAAAGCCCAATGACTCGACCTCCGGTGCCGAAGCCCGATGCCTCTTCGAGACAGGAGAATCGTCCGACAGGACCACCGTCTCCTCTTCGGCTCGTTGGGGTTCAGAACCCCCATCATCACCTCCAACATTTTGGGGGCCGGTATTCCCTTCGTTGCCTTCAGCAGGCGTAGTGCCGACCCCAGCTGTGTGATCAGCCCTGTGCCGGGCTCCTTTTTTAGTCTTCCTTCTCCTCTTCTTTTCGGCGGGAGGAGAGGTGCGCCCTTCAGTAGGAACTTGCTCCCCAGCAGGAACATCGTTCCCAACGATGCCTTCATCAACAATTACCGGTTCGGCTTCAGGCGGAGGAGGAATTTCAGAATTCATCTCCCGCTCGTCACCGTCAAGTTCGGCAGATAGATCGGGGATGTCATCGAACTTCATCTTCCGACGACGAGACGGTTTAGCTGAAAAAGGGGAAAACGATAAGTAAATAAAAAAAAAGGGAAAGGGGAGATCGGTATCAACAGACGACGAAGAAAAGTCGACCGACCAACCTCTAAGAACTCTTTTCGCCTTCAAATCGAGCTTCTCCTGGAAAGCTTCAGGCCACCGAACTTTCCTAGCCGCACTCAATTGCTTCGCATGAGCAAAAGTGAATCCTGGTGTGGTGATAAGGAAGCTTGGAGGATGACGAGCTGAAAACGGAAAAGACAAATATAATTCAGGCAAAATTAGGTACTAAAACGAAATCAAGAATAAGTATCTACCAATGGGAGTCCTCCATTGAGTTCGGTAATTCCCTCCCGGACACTCAACGGAAGATTTGTCGATCTTCACGAAGAAGTATCGGGCGCTCCAATGGTTGACCTTGCTCGGTTTGTTCCCAGTAACAAGGTCGGCTTCCGGTTTCGCATTCGCCGATAGAAACCACGGCTTTGCCTTCGACAGGTTCACCCGGAACAACCTCTCGAAAACCTTCGCCGTAATAGGGATACCGCACTCCTCCCCGAGAGAAAGAAGACCCATAAGGTTTATCACCGTGGCCGGCATCAACTGAGAGATCGCGACGTGCCGCCTCTTACAGTACTTATAGACGAGCTCTGGGATGGGAAACCGAAGCCCGCAACTTCTGAAATGCTCCTCGTAGACACAAATGTAACCGTCAGGAGCATCCCACGGGCGATCCGTAGCCTTCGGGGTCTTAAAAAGCAAGTCATTTGGAGCACCGCACCGCTCCAAGGTGATCTGGATCGTCTCCGCGGTGGACCGAGATGGGCCGATATTGGCCGGCCTCTCAACCATCCGCCTAGCAGCCGATACGGGATCATCGTCTCCTTCGTCAGGACGACCTGCTGGAGAAGCAGCACGATTGTCCAGGTCGGCCGCATCCTCATCCTCGGCAAGCCGAGCGGCGAATTCGGCATCTGCCCGAACTTGCTCATTCGACTCAGCAGTTTCTTCAGACAGGTCTTCATCGACGAGATGCGGGACCTCGAACGAAACTCTAGGATTGCTCGGTCCAGCCGCGGAACGCTGAGAGTTGCGCCTGAACATCTCCCGTTCGACGTCACTTAACCCATCCGAATTCGAATCAGAGCTGTTGACGAACAACCCAAGGTCGGGAAACTTAGATGGAGAAGCTCGGTCTTTAACAGAAGGAGAAAAAGTCCTTGAAACCATATCGATCGAAAGAAAGAACTAATGAAGAACAACTTGAATACTAACGAAGAACAGCTTGAAGATCGCCCAGAAAGTTCGAAGATCTTCGAACAGATCGGAAGAATCACGGCGGAGAAATGATCGGAGAACGGAAAGAAAAATAAATTCTAGAGAGAAGGGAGAGCTCTAGAGAGAGAGAGAAATACCTTTTTGAAGAAAATGAACAGAAGTGAGAAATGAAGGAGGATCGAGCGGTATTTATAAAGAAAAACGCAATGATGACGATTCTTCAAATTCTGTAGCCGAAGAGTACGAATCGACACGCGGCTCTTCGAATTCCGTAGCCGAAGAAGACGAAACGACGCCCCCTTCCCGAGAAAAATCTGCCGAACTCGAAAGCTCCAAAATCTATTCGACCACGGGAATTCCGATCTTCACTTTCGAAAGAAGTTCGCCGAACTCAAAATTCGCCGAACCCGAAAATCCGCCGCACTCGAAATAGAATCTGATCAGATCGTACCGATCTCAGTTTTAACCGAGCTAAAGAATACTCCCCAAAAATTCACCGAACTCATAAACTCCCTCGCCGAACTGAGGGGGGGACCAATTGTTAGAGGGGGGATTAGCACCCCCTGGTTTAACTCGGTTCGAACCGAGATCGGTTCAATCAAGACCGGTCTACGATGGTTCGGATCAAAGACAAGTCGGCCCGAAAACGTTGGGCCGAGCTCGGAATCTCGCTGAAAGCCCATCTCGGCTACCGATCTAGGCCCATCACAAGCCCGGTCCGTTACAACAGATGAAACCGGAATATTTCCCTTTTCCCACCGATCTCGGAAAAGGAAATATTCTCTTTGGTCAACTCCTCGAGATATCAGGAACTTATCCTTATCTCGGAGAGAAAACCGGAAGATTTCCTTTTCCTAATCGAACTCGGAAAAGGAGAAATCTTCCTTTCGACCGCCTCAAAGACACTATAAATAAAGGAGGAGCCTCATTCTTCAGGATCATCCACAACTTCCGCAGAGACAGAGAATACAAGACAGAGCTCGTTACCGATCTCAAGTCTTTTGTCTTTGCCTTCTTACTTAAACTCTGTTGTAATCGCCGACTTAGATCAATAAACGAGATTCCGACTAAAAGTACTGTTTTGCCCCCTTTTTGTGTGATTTACGGATCAACAGAAGTGATCTTACATTATTTATGGAGGTACATACTGGCTCTAGCTCAAATTAAGACATGTGGACTTCGCCACCTCATAGTTACGAGTGTGATGTCGAGGTCACTGTCAATCACCTCTAAAATATGTTGGACATCCGAAGAGTTTATGGATCCGCCAAGTTCTATATCGGTAATAAGAGGACTAAGAGGATCATTACGGGGTTCCCGAACAAGGACAATTATTGGGAGGACCATTTCTTCTTCGTTCACATTTCTGAGGCTTCTGTTGGCAGCGATTGCCTTAGCTTGGTCAATACGAACTTGGGACCACTCGGTAGCGGACCAGTAGATTTTGGCTCGATATATTATCTAATTTCGATCCTTGACCTCGTCATTGTCGTGATTTTGAAGGGTATTGGATAGCTACTGAAATCGATGGAGAACCCGCAGTCGAATTGGTTAGAAAGAAATCATCATATGAAAGACCATTGGATTCTCAAGCTCATATCATCAAAGAAGAACATCAAGAAGAAGAAGGATCTGTTTCTACTCCTACTCCATACCACGTTGAGCATGAGACAAATCTCGTGAAGGATGAGATAGTAGCGGATACACCTAGGCAACCATTGAAGATCTCGAAAATTTTGTTGTTCCATGCTCTATCGAGGTAATAGAATTTCTTGATTCCCATTTTATGAACACATGCAGCGGAGATGAACCACTCTTAGACCCTGGAGGAGCTACAAAGAACGTTGAAAACTTTCTAGAAGAAGGTGCATCCATCACACTAGAGGAAAACATCAAACCGACAATTTCGACGTGCGAAAAGATCCCTCTTGATGCACACTCTGATCTTGCTCATATGAGACGTGATGGAGACTTAAATAAAGCCAAGGAGAAGCCAAATATTCCCCTAGGACCAGAAGACATCATTGGAGACAAAGAAAATGACGATCCGAGCATCCTTGTCGAAACTTCTTCGCAGTGGTCGCACCTCCTCCACCCACGACCAAGCCCTATTCCACCACGGGCGTGCTTCACCGTTCCACGGCCAACCCTCCTTTTTTCGTGCCTGCACCTCCTCCATACGCGGCCAGCCTCTATTCATCTTAAATGTGACATTTTTCGTCCCGATCCTACTACTTCGAGCAAGCCTTTTTCTCCATAAGCACTCAAGCTCCAACCAAGATGCAAATTGATCTAGAGCCTACCATCTATGCATCGTGCAACATGGATCTACCATCCAAAAATATCAAAGAAGAAGAAGCATACTCCAAGGACGATCCAAGTCTGATTTTCCATTGTGATCCTGGAGGAGATTACCATATAAGACTTAATGACAAAAATCCTGAGTGCGAATGGCGTGATATATTTTATACGAAGGACTAAAAGGTTAAATCAAAGGAAACTTATTTTCGGACAAGACATTTCTTCGAATAAGCTCACCTAGCTACCGACGTCGAGCTAAACGTCTTTAAACAAAAACACTCAAATGGGAGGAAACCCATTTTTTGGTATGTTTTTATTTTTAGTTTTTCGTTCTTTTTCTATTAACGTTTTCTTTTTCTTCGTTCAGTTTTCTATAAAATCAAAAACCCCCAAAAAAAATTAAAAAATAACCGAAAAGACAAAAAGATGGAGACACGGTTCGTAGCTGTTCGGTAATGCACTCACATTGTTCTCTGAAACTTCATGTTTTAAATTTGTTAACCTAAAAGTTCTGCAAGTGCACAAACATGGTTTGTAGTACTTTAGGTATTGATCCACATGGAGGGAATGATGTTCTGCGAGACCTTAGAAACAGAGTTAGTAAGGAAGTCTAAAACGAAAATAAAGTTTATAGTTTTTCACGAAACGAGTGCTAGGAATTTAAACTAAACTAAGCGAGAAAATAAGAAAGCAAGTAAGCAAAGCTATATTGGAATTTAAACTAATCTAAGCAAGTAAATAAGCAAGTAAACAAGTGAATAATCAAAAGTGAGGCTGTAAACAAATAAACTAAGCGTTGGACAAACGAGGTCTCTCTAGGGATCATGGCCGAAAATCATTAGAATTTTGCTAGGTTTTTTTAAAGCGACTTTTTGTCGTCTTTGGATTCTTGAACTTGGAACACGGACACTATGTGTAGTCTACTTTCGTACACCTTACACACCTACAACTTTAGTAATCGACCGGTAGCTTTCAACTCCGGCCACCCAAAAAGTTAGTGATTATACTCAAAAGTCGTTAACGCTCACAACCCCTCCACAAGTATACTTTCGAAATCTTGTGACGGTTTTGCTCGTCTACCCTAGGTCAAACATATGGATCCAATACTTTCGTAGCTCTAAAAATATTTAAGATCAGTTGCAAGGTAGCTAATCAAGCAAACATGCATTAAGAATAAGGATAGAACGAATAATCATAATCGATACCCTACACTAAAATCTAATAAAAAATTGATCCATAAGAGCCCTTTGAGAATCCTTTACCCAACGGAAAAACTACTCAGTCACGACCATACAATACAAAATTGAGTTTCTAAATTGCATAATCAATAGATGAGAAATCAAACAGAAGGATTCAAGGGAAATCCCTATCTCCCTAAACAAAGAACAAAGAACAAAAGTTTGGTGCAAAAACTAATCTAAAAGTTACTCAAAAGGGGGTTACGAAATTGTGTATGTACAACAAGTATCTATAGGTTTTCAACTCTTTCTTTGGTCGTCCTTAGGGTTTCTTTGAAAAGGAAACGAAGTGGGTTTGAAGATGGGATTCAAAGAGCTGTTTTTGGGCTGAAATTGGTTCACCGCGTGTGCGTGGCTTGGACCCGCGGCCGAAGAGTGTTTCTCCGCGGCTGGAGATCCTAGACCCGTGTCCAGGAGTGTATTTGCCATGGTCATGAGCCTTGGACCCGCGGTGGTTGGCCTATGAGGTTGATACTTCAATTCTTCTCTTGCTTCTTTCGCGAGACTGCAAAACATGCCTTCAGTCAAATGGATGTATCTTGAGATCTAACCGTTGTATTGTCTTGAAATCAACTGGGTATGAAAGGGGGTTCTCCTTTCTATCTTGTAAACAAATTTGGGTCTGATCGGACGGTGATAAAGTCTCTATTTTAGGTCAAACTTCTGACGGTACGAAATTGTCCAAAATCTGGTTTTTCTCCAATTTGCGTCATTTTGCCTAAGGAACCTGAAAAGAGTATTGAAACTACAAATATGCAAAAAAATACGATAAAAACATGTAAAAGAAAATGAAACACATACTAAACTGTTCTAAAATAAATAGTAAAACGGGTAGAAATACGGTGTTATCACACCCCAGACTTAAATCTTGTTTGTCCTCAAACAAGACAAAGCTTAAGCTTGGAAACGATCAAACAAAAAATCATAGAGAATTAGAAATCTCGGAGACCTTCCTTCTAAACCACAACAATCGAACTACATCAAACACAACCTAGCCTAGAAAATTCTCACCAGAAGTTTCCGTAACACTAGTCCACGGTATCCGTCATAGCTTGTATACGCCATTCTTTACTACCTCAGAGATTCGGTATGGGCCTTCCCAGTTGGTGCCCAGTTTTCCAGCGTTCCTTTCCCTTGTGTTTTCGTAGGTTTTTCGTAGGACGAGCTCGCCAACTCGAAATCTTCGTTGTTTGATCTTTGAATTATAGTAGCGTGCTGCCGCGTGTTGATAGTTTTGAAGATTAACGAGTGCTCGATCTCGACGTTCGTTGATAACATCGAGTTGGTCGAGAAGCATTTCGTTGTTCAGTTCCTCGTTTACGGGACACATGTCTATCCTCAGGCTGGGGACTGCGACCTCAGCGGAAACCACAGCCTCGATCCCATAAGCTAAGGAGAATGGTGTTTCTGAGGTTGCTTTGCGAGGTGAGGTCCAGCAGGCCCACAGTACTCCAGGGAGCTCATCGGACCATCTTTGCTTTTTAGCATCCAGTCGCTTTTTGAGATTGCTCAGTATTAGCTTATTTGCTACCTCGGCATGCCCGTTACCTTGAGGGTAATGTGGGGTCGAGGTTGTTAATCGGATTCCGTGATCTCCGCAGAACTCGAGGAACTGATTTGAGATGAACTGTGAACTGTTGTCGGTTACAATCTCATATGGGACTCCGTGCCGGCAGACTATGTTTTGCCATACGAATTCATGTATGTGGTTTGCTTTAATTTTCTGGAAAGCTCCTGCCTCCACCCATTTGGTGAAGTAGTCAGTGAGGACGAGTAAGAAGCGACACCTTATTTTTCCCGAGGTTACCATGGGCCCACTATATCCATTGACCACTTCATAAAGGGGTATGGAGATGAGATGGAAGATAAGTTTTCAGTAGGTTGATGCAACATGGGAGCATGCCGTTGGCATTTGTCGCATGATTTGGAATGTTCTTCGCAGTCAGCGACCAAGGTGGGCCAAAATTATCCTTGCCTTTTGATCCTGATGGCTAATGCCCGTCCTCCTGAGTGGCTGCCACACGAGCCTCCGTGTATTTCTGATAATATCGTAAAAGCTTCGAGCCCATGGACGCATACTAGGTAGGGGCCGTTTACAATTCACTTATAAAGGCGGTGGTTGATTATACAATATCTTGAGGCTATGGTTTTGAGGTTGTGAGCTTCCCACTTGCTGGGGGGAGCCTCTCCCCCCTTAATGTATTGTATAATCGATACTCGCCAATCAGCTCTCGCAATCATTTTTTCGCGGAGGGTAACATGCCTGGCGTCAAGCGGGGCTGGCTCCGGGTCTGTAGCTTCTCCTTCTTCAGGAGGGAGATCGCCCGCTATTGGGGCTACTAGTATGTCCATCTCGATATCATCATTGTCTATTTCCATTAAATCCTCGATATCCTTATCGATTTTGATGCTTGGGTTTTCAATTCCTTCCACTTGAATTACTCTTTTTACAAGCGGACTCGAGGTTGATGCCAGAGCTGCATGTGCGTCTGCGATCATGTTCTCACCTCGCGGTATTCACGTTAGAATGAAGGCTTCGAAACTGGCTTGTAATAAGCTAGGAGTCGCTGAACGCATTCAGTTTGCGTATTCTGATTCCAGCTGCGAGTCGGAGACCCGCTATTAAGGCCTCATACTCGGCTTCGTTGTTCGTTGCTGAGAATCCGAGTCTAAAGGCATGTTCCACGACTTCGTTAGTCGGGGATACTAGGTGGATTCCAACGCCTGCCCCTTGTTTCGAGGAGGCTCCATCGACATAAAGCTGCCAGGTCTCGGCGCTTGTTCCGGTCACCTGGATGTTAGCTGTGAGCTCGATAATGAAATCATCTAGTACATGTGCTTTGGCGCTTGTCCGAGGTTGATATTTTATATCGTATTTGCTCAACTCGATGGCCCATTTGGCTAGCCTGCCAGACTGGCTGTGACTGTGCATACTGTGCGTAATGGCTGTGTTGTCATTACTATGATAGGGTGTGACTGAAAATACGGCCTGAGCTTGCGAGCTGAGATTAATACTGCTAGAGCCAATTTTTATATTCGTGGGTACCTGGTTTCAGCGTCTACTAAGGATTTGCTCACATAGTAGATCGGTTTTTGCTCAGCTCGTTCTTCTCTTATGAGGACGCCACTCACTGCGGCCTCGAAGATCGCTACATATAGGTAAAGCGACTCACCCTCAATTGGTTTTGACAAAATGGGGGGCTCGGAGCGGTACGCCTTTAGTTGCTTAAAGGCCTCTCCGCACTTGTCATCCAATATGAATTTTTTGTTTCCCTTTAGTAATTGGTAAAAGGGGAGACATTTATCGGTCGACCTGGAAATAAACCGATTTAATGCGGCAATGCGGCATGTCAACCTTTGCACCTCTTTTACCGAGCTCGGAGGTTGCATTTCCAAGAACGCACTGATTTGTTTGGGGTTTTCTTCTATTCCTCGTTGAGTCACTATGTAACCTAGGAATTCTCCTGAACCGACCCCGAAGGTGCACTTTGAAGGATTAAGTTTCATCTCATACTTGTTTAGTAAGGTGAAACATACCCCCAACTGGCTTATGTGATCTTCCTCTTTCAGAGATTTGACCAACATGTTGTCAATGTAGACTTCCATTGACTTACCCAAGAGGCTGGCAAACATCCTGTTCATAAGTCTTTGATAGGTTGCTCCCGCGTTTTTAAGGCCAAATGTCATCACTTTATATCAGTACGTTCCTCGTTCCGCTATGAAGGATGTTTTATCTTGGTCCTCAGGGTTTATTTGTATTTGGTTATATCCTGAGAACGCATCCATAAAGGTGAGGAGCTGGTGCCCTGTGGTAGCTTCCACCAGCTGGTCAATGTGAGGTAGTGGGAAGCTATCCTTAGGACATGCTTTGTTTAAATCTATAAAATCCACACATACTCGCCAGGTCCCATTTTTCTTCTTTACTACGACTGGATTTGCTAACCAGTCAGGATATTTTACCACTTTGATGAATCCAACGTTTAGCAACCTGGTGACCTCAGTGTTAACAGCCTCGGTCTTGTCAGGTCCAAATTTCCGACGCTTTTGACGTACTGGTTTGTGGTTTGGATCCACATTGAGCTCATGTGTAATGATTTTAGATCGATTCCCGGCATATCAGATGTTTTCCATGCGAATGAGCCGGAATTTTCTTTGAGAAATGTTGTTAATTGGTCCTTTTGAGACTTGCAGAGTTCGGATCCAATTCCTACTTTCTGGTCAGGATGAGACTCGTTGACCATAATTTTCTCGATAAAGTCTTTGTGAGGTCCGATGAAGCCTGGACCACTTTTCTGTTTGGCTAGGTGGTATGCGAGCTCATCTTTACGTTGTAGTTGGTATATAGTACTTTCCTTTGCGATCTGGAAACTTGCCATGTAGCACATTCTGGATTCCTTTTGACTCCCCTTAACTGTTGCGATCCCATGCTGGGTAGGGAATTTTATGCATTGATGTTATGTTGAGGATAATCCCTCATTGAATGTATCTAGGTTCTTCCCAGGATCGCATAGAATGGGGCTAGCCTGTATATCACCGTGAATTCGACCATCCTTCTTGCTTCGGCTGCTATTACAGGGAGTTTTATCGTTCCGAGAGATAGTGTGGTTTACCCGGAAAAGTTGGTTAACACCATCTTATTCTCTTCGATTTCGTGATCTGGTATATCCATTTCCCTAAGGACGCTTAGGAGGATGAGTTCTACGGAGCTCCCCGTGTCCACGAGCATTTTAGTGAGCTCATATTCACCAACTTCTAGCATGATTAAGAGAGCATCATCGTGTGGGGAATCTAGCTCAACGACCTCGCTTTCCCAGAATGAAATTTGTGTGTCAGGCCCTTGAGTGGGGTCATATCACGTGTGTCCGTATTTACCCTTCGTTGATGTTTCTTAATTGAGTTTACGGAGTTGCGACATAGCTGGGATCCTCCATGAATAAAGTTAATTATCTTCTTCGTGCTGGGAGGAGGCAGGTCTGTTTCCCTGTCTTTTGGGGGATCTCGCCTCGTCGTTTCCTCGGCTGAGCGTTCTCGTTTACGATCATCCTCGGATGGGCGATCCCGCCTTTCATCGTCTTGAGCTGGGTAATAGTTCTTCCTCGGAGGAGGTTTCTCCAGTTCGATTTTACCCAGCTCTCCGGCTGCAAATTTGGCGGCGAGCTACTTTTTCACCTCATGGCACTCCTCGGTCGAGTGGCCCTTGATTTTGTTGAAATCACACCACTTGCTGGGAACGAAAGGCTTGAATCTATTACGAGGTGGGCTTCCCATTGAGTATGAATGTATCCTCTGACTTTGCCTCTGATCTTGGGGATCTTTTCTCCTGGACTTTTTCGGTCCTTGGGAGTTGGTTGTCTGAGCTTGCTTAGTCGAGGTTGCGGGTGCATGCTGCTTTGGTTGAGCTGCACTTGCTTCTTCGAGAATAATCCAGCACGAAGCGCGAAGTAATGCATCATCTAGTGATACGGGCTCCCGAACTGTGAGCTCCTCAAAAAATTTTGAGGTCTTTAGCATTCCGTTTTGGAGGGCTTTCAGGGCCGTTGGGTTATGTAGAACGGCAATTTTTGCTTTGACGGCTTTGAATCTGTCAATATACTTTCGTAATGAGTCACCTGGTTTTTGAGTGAGTACCCATAGATCGGCCTCTGAGGTCTCGATCTGGATAAATACCGAATATTGTTTCAAGAATGCCGCTTGAAGTTGGGTGAAGTTGTCAATTGAGTTCGGTTTCAAGGAGGTGAACCATTCTAAAGACGAATCTGTTAGATTTTCGGCGAAGAAACGGCAGCGTGCTGACTCGAGGTCGCCTCCGAGTAGTCACACCCTCGAAAAAGCAAATTTGAAACTTCTCATAAATGCCTTGGGGTCGGTTTCTCCGTTATACCGGGGAAATCGGATATTCCCGACATCGCCGAGCTGAGGGCTTGCGATTAGCGAGGTGAATGGGGTCTGATTGACTTCATCGATCACTCTGTCTATCTCAGGCGCTTATCTTAGAGCAGCGTGGACCTGCGATCTCATCAGCTGTAGTTCGGCGTTCGTTTCTTCGCAATATTTCTTGATTAATTCAAACCCATGTGAGCCAACGGGTCCCGAGTTGTTTTCATTATTGCTCAGGAAGCGGAGCAGAGATTCTCTGGCATGTTGGGAATGATTGCTGCCTCCGTTCTCAGGTCGTGCCCCGACCTCAGGATTTTCCCGAGGTTCGACCTCATTTATGTTCCCAGAGCGATCCTGGCCGATTAGTAGGTTTGAGGTAGGGTCTACTCCCGGCAGGGCCGCAATTGGCGTGATTCCTCCTTCCACGATCTGGATTGGGGAAGGAGTAAATATGGGGTCCGCAATCATCGAGTTGAACTGTGAGGCGGTGGCTGAGCCAACCATCCTGCTGGTCGAAGCATTGATATCGGAAAAGTTTAGCCTTGTCACTGGTGGAGGTGGGAATGGAAATCCTCCCTGCCCAGGGGCAAAAAAGGATTGTGTCCCAGGTGGAGGGGCAAGCCGCCAGATGGCGCCTGCCTTGGCCGTTCTTTCGAGGTCATCCTGGCGTGCTACCATTGAGCGATTCTGCTCTATGAGGCACGATATCAGGTTCCAGATCTCAGCTATTTGATCCGAAGCCAACTGGTTCAAGGCTGCAGGTCCCGAGGGATCGGCAATATCGTCGATCCCAATCGAGACGTTCGCTCCCGAGGTGGTAGTGGGAACGTTTGTTGTTCTGTACAGGTCTGTTGGAGCGATGTCGTCATACTGGGTTAGAGGAATGGAGGTGTTTATGACTTCGAACGATGTAGTAACTACCGCACTTGTTGTGTCCGCCATTATCTTCTTTTGAGTGGTTAGTTTCGTAGGTTACAAAGAGGAAGTTGTTTTGCTCTTCCCCACAGACGGCGCCAAATTGTGAGAGCAGAATCTCACAACCTCAATCCTTGGCTTTTTCAATCAGAATCTACTATGATCTCCCCCTTTCCTGCGTACTCGACTTCTTCCCAGCTCGTGGGCTTACTCTACGAGGCTTTTCAGTGAGCTGGGCTTGATTCTAGGCCTACTTAATCAAGTTGGACTTTGAGTGTGGAATTTGGGCCCAACAACCGTCAAAGTCGAACCTAAAAGCATTCGGAGAATTGCTTCCACCACTTTGTGAGCGAGGTGCCACATGCCTCTTCGCTACCTCCTCACCCTCGAATCCGTCACCACAAGATCGCTTAAGGCAAGATTTATGCTCGGCAGAGTGACTATACTCCTTAGCAGATACCCTGGAGATTAACCTCTGGGAGTTCCCAGCTCGCGTATCATGTTGAGCAACCTTAATCTCATCACATGTAGGCAGATCGCCACCATCATCGCGGTCAGCATCGGATTCACGATGATCATCCTTTTTTGAATACTCGCGACGTGAGGTGTCAGCATGGGTAGACTTACCGAGAGCCTCCTTGACCTTCTTGTCAAGAGAACCAGATGGCGTCGAGACAGAACGCAGCCGCATCCTCTCCTTGTACGAAAAACGCTTCGTTTCCTAGGAGGGACCATCTTGTTGTACTCGGTGGAGCTGTCGTCGGTAACCAGGTTAACCAAAGAAGCTGTAGAAGCAGTATCCTGCACTTGGGATATTAGATCCAACCACATCGAGAGCTAAATCCTTGGCGACGACTTCATGTTTCGGAATGAGAGATGGAGCTTGAGTCAAAGTTCGAGCGTGAGTTGGAACCTGAGCTTTAGTCGATGGAGACGAAGGACCTGCGAAGCCAGGTGACGCCGATTTTTTTTTATCTTTTTTGCTTTAAAACTAAAATGATAGAAAAGAAAAGGAAAAAGGGATACAAACCTGCGAGCTTGAGAGCAGCCGCAACAGACAGCCTGGGAGCTAGACGATCGCGAGCATGCAGAACCCTGGCAAGAGTAAACTGCTTCCGGTCGGAGTTCTGTTCTCTAAGAAGATCGATGAGCTGCCGGACCTCAGTCGTCACAATATTTGAGGAATCAATAGACTCTGCAAAGGGAAAGTCAAATCAGAGAAGAAGAAAAAGCAACTAATGAATTCCTGAAAAGGGTACATGGGCCGGCCTCCTAGGGTTCATGATAACCGGTAATTTGAGTTCAGGAACGCCGAACTATCTATTCGCCCTCAATAGACCTCCCGGAGATTCTGAAATAGAACCATTGCTCCCACCATTTATCCTCCCTTGCATTGAATCTAAAGACAGATCGATTAACCTTTGCCATAAACTAATAAGTCCCGCGAAGATTCGAGTTTGCTTTGACATTGAAGAGCTGACGGAATTCCTCGGCGTTAAAAACAACTCCACTTTCTTTAGATCTCACCCAGAGTTCGACTAAGTTTCTCATTGCGCTGGACATGAGTTGGGGAAGGGCGAGCCCGAGGTCGCCGATAATATCAGAGATGGCCGCCAGGATAGGAAAGATGAGGCGGCACTTTAAGAAAAACACGGCATAGCCACATGCGTAATCCTCCGGGGGACTTTCTGGAGAATCGCCATCCGAAGGAACAAGGAAATCACAGTAGTCGAGTCCGCATAAAGAAGAAATATTCTTGAGCTCCTCAGACGAGACCGTGCTCATCGAGTGAGGTCCGAACTGATCGGCGAGAACGAGCGGAGCACTCGGTTGCGAGGGGGAGACCATAGTAGAAAAGCAAAGAAATTTCTAAAGATGAAGAAGCGAGTTTGTCAGAATTAACGTGGGAAGAACTTTTTGTAGGAAAAGATAACTGTGGTGAAGGACAAATCAAAAATACGATTTAAATAAAGACCACTCAATTAAAAATAAAAGTAAGAAGGACATCATTACCTTGGGGAGTGGGAAGTTGAGGCGACATGGGAAGTTGAAGCAGCATGAACCGTTCATTTATACAAGCCGCCCACTCGCCCTGTCACTTCCCTTAAAAATGGCACGCTTAATACAAGATCCTTACAATTTCGGCACTGAGCAGGCGAAAGACCAATCGGCGACCGAGATCGCATTAACTAGAGGGCCTATCAGGATCCGAGATTGCAGTATCGCATCCTCAACGATAAATCAATAAGGATGCTGGGGGCAACTGTTGGGCCCAAATTTCGCGCTCAAGGCCCATGACTAATAAACAGGCTAGACAGAGAAGGCTCAGCCCACGAAGAGGTCTTATGCACTACAAAAAGTGTGGGTATTAATAGCGGCTGTTAAATGCTATGATTCAACTACCATAGTGTTTCCTAAAACGCTCTGACAGCGCCCGTCATTGTAAGTCGGGCACTTTAGATAGCGGACTTAACGTACGCTATAGTTAATTAAACAACGATAGCGTTTCTCTCTCTGCAATTGTTAATATTTATAATAGCGTGTTATAATTGTTATTGACATTGCTATCGTGTCTTAATTTATTCATAGCAATTTTGTAATTTTACTATAACATTCGAAATATGTAATGATTTTTATAATTTATTCTAATAATTTATATTTAAATTAAAATTTGCTGAATTTTTTTGTTTGTTAATAAATTGAAATATTAAAAAGATATCAAATTTTATTATATTATTTTTATGTATGAAACAGTGATACAAAAGACCAATATTTTCATTTGCTTCTTCCATACAAGTTTTCTTTCTTGGAGGTTCTTCGACACCGTTCTTTTGTTTCCCTTCATCTTCTTCGTTATTCTCAATATCATTTTCTGCCAATTGTTTGACCTCACATGACCCTTCGCTTGCTAACTCTTTCTAATCCACTTGATTATTACCTCCTTCAATCACTTCCGTCTTGCCTACACAAGAGAATAAACAGACTTAAATTAACAATCTCTTCATCATTATATGGCGCACACAGGCGCTGAGAGATAGAGCAACAAACAACAAGGCTCACCTGAGTGAAACGGAAGATGTTATCAATGAAAAGCAAGACATCTTGGCCTTCGGCATCACGGAAATACTCAGCAACAGTCAAACCAGTAAGTCCAACACGGGCACGAGCACCCGGGGGCTCATTCATTTGTCCATACACAAGAGCACATTTGCTCTCTAACCAATGTGTTCTCATGATTTGGAATTCCTAAAATTTAGATTTATATAGTTTTCGCAACGAGAGTTGGTTAATTATATCTTAGTGATTTGAATTCAAGAACCACGCTAAATCTGAATCATGACTAGTTAGTTTATCTGCATTCATTGATTTCCTGAGAAGTACCATGAACCTATCTTTCTCCAATCGAACTTACAACCGTTTTAATTTATGTTTTGCTTTCAATATCATTGATCGTTTAGCTTATCTCTCACTTATATAATCTATTGTGTGTCTCTGTGAGTCCTTGTGTTTGACCCCTACTTTACTGCAACTACTGGTTAGTACTTTTAGGGTATTAATTTGAGCATATCAATTACCCTCTGGTAAATACTCCGTAAACAATTCAGACCATGAGTCAATGCAGCTTTCAGCCATATTATGGTCTGCCTTAATGTTCATGAACCGAGCAGCCAAAGATAACTTCGATTGACCTTCATGACATCCATCATAAAGTGAAGTATTTGCAGCATCTAACATGCCGTAAAACTGTTTTGCCTCTTGGGTACTAGGTTCTTCATGAACATGTTCATATCCACTTTCATGTTCATGATGATACTCATGATGATTAAATGGCGTAGTGCCATGAAATGCATCATTCATCATCCCAACATATACATTTCCCCCATCATATGTTGTTGGTTGATGAGTACCACTAGTATAATCTACATTAGCATAATGACTATTCGTTCCTCCCCCAACCACATCATAATATTCACCATGTTCAGACCATACATAATATCCTGGCATAAATCATCTACTATGCAAATGCTTCGAAATTGTACTTCCGTGCAAAAATTTGGAATTTTGACATTTTAAACAAGGACAGTGAAACCTACCTCCACTGCTTTGCGCTAATGACTGACTATTAGCAAAATTCATGAACTGATCCACCCCCACCAAGAATTCACTGGAGATATTATTTGTGTGTGGATCAATCCTATTATACATCCACTCTCGTGATGAATTCCACATTTTTTTTTGGACTCGTTTCCTTTTTTTTTTTTGGGAACCAAACTCGTTTTTTTGTTGTTGAGAGAAATGATTTGTGTGTTAATGGGGGAGAGAGCGACGAGTCTTATATAGGCAAACCATTTGTGACTAATTTGGGACACCTAAAAAATAGTCGCAAATTTACCACTATTTTGCGATAATTTTCCGACTATTTTGGGACTACTGTAAGTAGTCGCAAATGGTAGGTGTACCAACTAACATCAACATTTTCCACATTTTTATCTGCTTATTTACCGACTACTCTGCAAATCAGTTACAAATTTGAGACTATAAATTTAAGTTGCAAATCATTGGCAAATTAGCGACTACATTTCCGGACTAAACTAACAGTCGCAAATTTAAGACTATATTTGCGACTATGTTTCCCGACTAAAATAACAGTTGCTAATTCGTCTCAATGTCAGACCATTTTGCGACTAAATAAATATAGTCGAATACTAGTCGGATATCGATCGCTAATTTGCGACAGATTACCTACGATTAAGTATTGTCGTAAATGTGCGACTATTATGCCTTTGCTAGCTAAGTAGTCGCTTATTAGTCGCAAAAAAATGTCACTAAGATTTGCGACTAAAAAAGTAGTCGCAAATGGTAGTCCCAAAAACTGTGTTTTCTTGTAGTGTTAGCCACATGATGCGACTACGCTATTTCCAGAACTCCTCCTCTGCTTTGTATGCTTTCACAAGCTCATCGTTCAGCTTGGTGATGAGAAGACCCTCATTTATCGAAGCCATCATAGCTTCTTCAAGCTTCGCTTTGCCTTCTTCGATTTGTTTTTGGCTATTATTGTGATGGGCTTTGTTCCAATTAATTAGGGCACATTTGCATTTAGTTAATTTATGGGCCATGTCACAGGATGGGCCTTGGACCCAGGAGTCTTTGATGATCTTTTTCACCTCTTCATTTTCACGGAGTCTTCGGTTGTATCGGAACGTTCTTTTCTTCTTTTTCCTCGAGAGATCAAAGTGAGATATGATCGGCCGGTGATCGGATCCCTCAAACCTGAGATATTCACTTCTAGCCGCCGAGAATATCTCTGTCGAGGCATTGTTGGCTATAGCTCTATCGAGATGGCATCCCACCAGATGATCATGTCTGGTCCCTCTCCAAGATAAACAATCACCGGAGTATTGCAGATCGTAAAGGTCACCTTCAGACAGAAAAGATCGGAAGTCAATGAAAGTACCTTCCGCTCTGACTGGTCCTCTTGTCTTTTCTGAGTTATCGATAATGTCGTTGAAATCCCCAGTGAGAAACCACAGAGCTTCTCTAGCAGCATCGAGTTGGGTAAGCTTCTCCCAAATTGCTTTCTTCTTTTGTTTCTCCGGATCACCATACACCAGAGTAATGAAAATAATTTTTCCTTCATAAAGGAGTTTCGAATCAATGAAGTTATCCCACGACGATATAATTTTCAAGTATAAATCATGTTTCCAGAAGAGAGCTAGACCGCCTCCTCATTTGCCGTTCGGGGGAACAAAATGGTGATGCCCATAGTTCATCCAATTGAGTTTTTGCATAACAAAAGCCTCCTCATTTTTTATCTCCGAAAGAAACAGGATTTCATGAAATAAGCCAAGCCTGATTTCTCGGATCCGTTGAACTATCAAGGGGTTCCCCAGCCCTTGACAGTTCCAGCTCGCTATCTTTAAGGAAGAGGATTTGATGGAGAAAGAAAATCCATCGCCTTCTTCCTTATTTTTGGGACAATTTTGCTGGCTGGGGGTTTATCACCCAAATTGGTCACCTCTACCAGAGGATTTACATTGCTTGGCCCTCCACCATCTGACGTGCCTACTCTATCCTCTCTCTGAGCCTCCGAGTCAACAATAATTTTCCAGCAAGGTGAGCTTTTAATTTGTCTGGCTTTCCTCTTTTTGAGCTTGCTTCTGGTAGAGGTTTTGGGCTCACTTGTATCTTCTTCTTCCCAGGGGGTCTCCCTGGCCTTCGTTTTGGCTGAACTGCAGGAATCACTTTACTCGTCACACCATAAGTTACAAAAATCTCAAGATTTACTTATTCGAGTCTTTGAGCTGCGGAAATACGCTCTTGGGAGATTACAGGTGCTTCCACTGTCTGAGGCTCGGTTGTCAAGGCAGCCTGAACCATTTGCGCTGTAGTCTCTTCTAGTTATCATGTCTCTTCCGCATGCCGGAATCTCTCCCCCCTAGCAGCACTCTCAGTCGGGTCTGAACAACTAGCATAACGATTCATGACTTATCTAACTTCACCAATAACTTCATTGACCACGTCCTGCGTAATAACATGAGAAGGAGTTGCCGGGTTTGCATTTATGTCAGTTCTCGATATACTTCATTTTGAAGATTCCACTATTTCCCATCGAGACTGTTTAAGGGTTGAAGGTTCTTTGTATCTTGTTATTTTCGCTTTCCCCGGCCTCGAGGTAGCATAGATGTTTCTTCTCTCCCTCCCAGAAGGGGAGGCTTGGTTTTTAGGGTACGGAGAGTATCGCTTGGATTCATAGACGTCCATCGAAGCTCTATTAAGCCGTGAAGATCCTACGTGATCTCTATCTTCAGGGGAAAAGTGACTCATGGCCTTGGTGCTTGAGATAATGATGGGTTTCTCTTGAGGTGTCATAACTTATGTGATTCTCTTCCCAAACTCTACTGGCAGGAGTATCTCTTTTGTGCTTTTCACCTGGCTGGTTGAACAGCGGTGCCTCAAGAGGATGTCTAGTCACAAGAGAATATATCTTTGATTCTGGAGGGCAGTATTCAGAGCATTCTTTGTCTTCATGGTCTAGCATCATGCAGAGGGAGAAATGCCTTTCAAGCTTTTCGTAGACAAGGTATGCCATCACTTCATCTCCATTTGGATACTCCACAATAGAGTTAGTGATAAGGGGTTTCAGGCCATCGATATGAACCCCTTATCCTTGCCAAGATAGTAGATATTTCAACTGTATCACAGAAACCAAGGGAGTTCCCCAATCTACGGATGGTTTCATAGGTCCATAAGTGGACAAGGATGCCTTGCACATTGATCCAAAAAGGTATTTGCGATGGAAAGGAAGGGGAGATAGTAGGTTCCCATCTCTGGATGATTAACATCCATTTGGCAAAGTGGTAGGGTCTGTTTGCAAGCACCATTTGCAGGTCTTCTTCATTTGCAAATTGAAATTGGAATTTTCCTTGACCTTGGTCTGCGCCTATAAATCGGACTGAAGTTTTCCAGCGGTCGGTGAAGAATGGGATGATGGACAAGACTTTTTGGTACTTATGGTGTGTCACTCTTTCCACCAGTGTGAGGGAGTGTTTCTCCAGCAAGGTCGAGCTGTCAGAATTTGGGACTTTTATCCTAACAGCTCTTGATGGTTTGCTTGAGGTGGCGATAGCCTTTCCTTTTTCATGGTAAGAAATTATTCGAGACATCTTGCATAGCTCATCCAAGGAAGTTGAGCTTTAAGAAAGAGCTTAATAGGGTTTCACTAGACGTGAGAGGGTTTCACTGGGAGGTGAGAAGGTTTCACCAGAGAAAAGGAGGGGAGGATTGAAGATAACCCCACAGCAAACCTTTCTCTTTGGAATTTTAGAATTTGGGAGCTCCGAGCCGAAGATAAGATGGAAGGTCAGGGAGATGAGAAGCCTCGATGAAAAAGGGAGCTTACCGGCGGAGAGACGGACCCTCCGACATGAAGTCGGGGGTGGAACCGCGGTTTCACGAAACCAGCGGTAGATTGGATTTCAAAAAAAAAAAATTTGGGAAAAACAGGGTAGATAAACGTGAAACAGGGGCAAAAACAAGGACGTTAGGAACTACCTAGGAAACAGGCATGGGAGAGAAATTTTACTTCAAACTGATTAATTAAATTCAAAATATTTTATCCAGCAGACTTCAGTTTAACACAGCAGATTTCACCACACTTCAGTTTAACACAAATGTTGTATGACTCTTGAACTTCTTTGACCATAGAATTTGCCCCTTGAATTTCTTGGTCAAATCTGAACTTGATGGGCCTTGAATTTGAAACTCTTCTTGGGCTTAGAAATGTATCATGGATGCCAAACATAAGTGATGTACGAACGGAATGGTGTGGTGATGGACTAGACTCAAGTCCCGGCCCTTGAAGATTAATGTAGCGTGGAGGTGAAGGTGATGTTGCGGTTGGATGATGGAGGTAGATCCGATGAGTGTAACTTAGGTTACAGGTCGAATGGGGCTGATGAATGATGATGTGAATGTCGCCACACAAGGTATGTAAGCGCTTGTGATAAGACAGATCCAATCTAGTCGCCTTGATATCACTCACAAGGAAAGTAGATCGAAGGTTTGAAAGCTCAGTTTCGCACAGAGATTTCAGAGAGAAGAAAGTACGTTGTTTATATCATAAAGGTGAAAAATACACTGCTGCTAAGGAACCTTATAAAGGGCTCGTGCAGCTGATGCCTTCTAGGGCGAAAACCCTAATACAAAGCTAGTCTAAAGTCCTAGACAAAAGAATGAAATAAAACGCCTACTACAAGCTACTAAATGAAATAAACGAGATTTAATATATCCTAAGGTTTTATTAATAGTCTTTGGTCCTGCAAACGAACAAACACAATATATAAATTGAAATCATACCTGCTGGTGTCGATTTTTAGGAGAAAAACTTGGGCCTAGATGGGCTGAATTGAGAAGACCATCTTCTGGTCTTCATTAGACTTCTTTTGGGCTTCTTTTGTTGTCGATTTCTCCATAGAGTGTTCTTGGTCCAGAAAGCCTTGGATTGTCTTGTTGAATAACTCTCTAAGTCTTCTAGTTCCTGATCTTGTTCTTGGTGGTTCCCTCATTGTTGTTATGTCTTGGACTTCTGGTTGTGCTTGTGATGAATCTTCTAAGTTAGTCTCGATGTCCTCATTATTCCCTCCCTCTTGAGAAGGTTCTGACCTCAGAACTCCATCATCTGCATTGTAAGGAAGCAAGTCAGAAACATTGAACACTGGTGAAATAGTTAACTCACCTGGAATGTCTAGCTTGTAGGCATTGTTGTTGATTCTTTCTAGGACTCGGAATGGTCCAGCTCCTCTTGGTGCAAGCTTGTGTTGCCTCTGGTTTGGAAACCTCTCAGTTCTCATATGAACCCAAACCCAATCTCCTGGATTAAAGATGAGCTCCTTTCGCCCTCTGTCTGCTGCTTCTTTGTACTTGGTCGTTTTCTGCGCAATGTTCTCCTTCACCTTTTGATGTAGCTTCTTGATCACTTCTGCTTTGGTTTCTCCATCCTGATTAGTGACATCTAATGGCGGCAAGGGAACAAGATCTAAAGGTGTATCTGGCTGAAAACCATAAACAATCTCAAAAGGTGACAGCTTAGTAGCAGAGTGTTTTGCATGATTATAAGCGAACTCAACAAAAGGAATGCAATCTAACCAATTTCGAAAATTCTTACCAACCGTGGCTCTTAATAGAGTGGAGAGTGTTCTGTTTACTACCTCTGTTTGGCCATCAGTTTGTGGATGGCAAGTTGTTGAGAAGAGTAACTTGGTTCCTAGTTTCCTCCATAGGACTCTCCAGAAATGACTTAGGAACTTTGTGTCACGATCTGAAACTATGGTCCTTGGAATTCCATGTAAGCGTACTACTTCTCTAAAGAAGAGACTTGCTGTTTGTGTAGCATCATTTGTTTTAGCACAGGGAATGAAGTGTGCCATCTTTGAAAACCTGTCTACAACAACAAAAATAGAATCCTTTCCTCGGATTTTGGGTAAGCTTAGAACAAAATCCATGCTGATATCTACCCAAGGCATTGTAGGAATAGGAAGTGGCATATATAAACCATGAGGATGTGACCTGGATTTGGCTTTGTTACATGTCACGCACTTAGAACAGATATTTTCCACATCTTTCTTGAGATGAGGCCAAAAGAAATGCTCAACTAGGACAGCAAGTGTCTTGTCTACTCCGAAATGTCCCATGAGTCCTCCTCCATGTGCTTCTTTGATCAGTAACTCCCTCATAGATCCCTGTGGAATGCACAAACGTTTCTCTCTAAAAAGATATTCATTATGGAGATAGTAGGAACCTGTTGGTGTGAGTGTGCAACTCTGATAAATAGAACTGAAGTCTGGATCGTCTTTATAAGCTTCTTTGAGTAGTTCAAATCCTAGAACTTTAGCTTCCATTGTTGAAATCAGCAAGTATCTTCTGGATAGTGCATCTGCTACTACGTTTTCTTTGCCTTTCTTATACTTGATGATGTATGGGAATGATTCCACAAACTCCATCCACTTAGCATGGCGTCTCTTTAGTGTAGTTTGTCCTCTAAGATACTTCAAAGTCTCATGATCAGTGTTGATGACGAATTCCTTTGATAGCAGATAGTGTTGCCATGTCTCAAGCGATCTGACTAGTGCATAGAACTCTTTGTCATAGATAGGGTAGTTCAGGCTGGCTCCACTTAGTTTCTCACTGAAGTAAGCTACTGGACGTCCTCCTTGAGTTAACACAGCGCCAATACCTAATCCTGAAGCATCACATTCAATCTCAAAAGTCTTGTTAAAATCAGGTAAAACTAGAACAGGAGCATGTGTTAAACGAGATTTAAGGGCATTGAAAGCTTCTTCCTGAGCTGGTCCCCATTTGAAGGCAACATCCTTCTTGATCACAGCAGTAAGAGGAGCAGCCACAGTACTAAAGTCTTTAACAAACCGTCTTTAGAAGCTAGCTAGACCATGAAAACTCCGAACGTGTCCTATGCTTGTTGGTACGGGCCAGTCTTGTATTGCTTTGATCTTCTCTTGATCAACCTGTAATCCCTGAGAACTCACAACAAATCCTAAGAAAACAACTTCATTAGTACCAAAAGAACACTTCTTGAGATTGCCATATAGACCCTTTTTTCGAAGCGTTTCGATAACTAACTCAAGATGTTGTAAATGCTCTGAAAACGACTTACTATAGATAAGTATATCATCAAAATATACTACTACAAACTTACTGATGTATGCCCTTAAGACATGGTTCATTAACCTCATGAATGTGCTTGGAGCATTGGTGAGACCAAAAGGCATGACTAGCCATTCGTACAAACCATGCTTGGTCTTGAAGGCAGTCTTCCATTCGTCTCCTTCTTTCATTCTCACTTGATGATATCCACTCCTGAGATCAATCTTTGAAAATACATTAGAACCAGATAACTCATCAAGCATATCATCTAACCTGGGAATAGGATGGCGGTATTTGATGGTTATGTTGTTGATTGCTCTACAATCTACACACATCCTCCATGTTCCATCCTTCTTTGGAACCAACAGAACTGGGACGGCACAGGGGCTGAGACTCTCTCTGATATATCCCTTCTCCATTAAGTCCTGTACTTGTTTCTCTAGTTCCTTAGCTTCTGTAGGGTTCACCCTGTAAGCGGGTCTATTAGGCAATGCAGCGCCTGGAACTAGATCAATCTGGTGTTCTATGCCTCTTATGGGTGGTAATCCAGCTGGTATCTCTTCAGGAAACACATCTTTGAACCTGTCAAGCATAGATACAATCTCCTGGGGCAGTACTACTTCTTTTGTTCCTGTAAGACAAGCATCTCGAAATACCATCAGTAGCACTGTTTCTTGATGTTCTAAAGCTTTACTAACAATACTAGGTGTAATATAGAGATTAGTCTTACTTACCTTAGCATCAGTAGCAAACTTGACTTGCATTTCGTGTACTTCTTGTGGTGACAAGGGAGCAAGCTGAAACTTACGGTTCTGGAATGTGAATGAATGAGTATTGGCGCGCCCATTGTGTGTCACTTCTCGATCAAACTGCCATGGACGTCCTAACAGGAGTTGTCCTACTTGCATAGGGACAATGTCGCAGCATACTTCATCTTCATACTTACCAATCTTGAATGGTATTTTGGCTTGTTCTTTGATTCTGATCTCGGTATTGGAATCTAGCCATCTTAGTCGATATGGTCTCGGATGTGGAGTTGTTTTTAGACCTAACTTATCAACAAGTATACGACTAGCAGCATTAGTACAGGATCCCCCATCAATAATCAAACTACAAACCTTGTTTTGGATTGAACAGCGTGTGAAGAAGAGGTTCTCTCTTTGAATGGTGTCTGGTTCACTCAAGGCACTTAATGCTCGGCAGACTACTAGTATGTCTCCAGTCTCTGGATAAGCAATTTCTTCTTCTGAATCAGCAACTTCCAAGACTTCTTCTTCTTCTTGTGATTCGTATCCTCCATCTTGTGTGAGGATCATCACTCTCTGGTTTGGACATTCTCTTGCATAATGTCCTTTTCCCTGACATTTGAAACATGTTATGTCTCTAGCTCGTGTAACTGGGTTAGAGGGCTTACCTGCTTCTGGCCGGTTGTTTCTAGGACCCTCATACGCAAGCTTCTTCTCCTGAGCATTGCTTGCAGTGTTGGTAATAGTTTTACTTCTGTCATAGCTATTGGAATGAGGTGTATTCCCTTGGTTTCTTGTTGTTGGCGCAGACCATTGATTAGGTCTAGAACGAGCTGTTGCTGCGGTCTTTTGTTTGATTCCTTGTTCTGCCTGTACAGCTGCATGTAACAAGTCATTTAAATCATGACAAGGTTGACGTTGTACCTTTCTGGAAATGCGGTCATTGAGTCCATCAATGAAGTGTCCCATAAGGACTTCCTCATCCTCATCTAACGCCATTCTGTTTCTTAGTTGCTCAAACTCTTCATAGTATTCTTCTACACTTCTGTTTCTTTGAGCTAACTGTTGAAACTGCTTCTGCATCTCCCTGTAGTAATGTGGAGGAACAAAGCGTTTTCTGAAATTGTACTTCATTGCAGTCCAAGTAGCAATAGGTTCGAAGTTGTTTCTTCTTCTGTCTTGAAGTTCTCGATCCCACCAAGACAAGGCGTGATCTGTGAGTTGAGCAGAAGCAAGGGCTATCTTCTTCTGGTCATCATACTCATAGTAGTCGAAGATGTACTCCATTCTCCTCTCCCAATCTAGGTAAGCCTGTGGATTAACTCTTCCTGCAAAAGTAGGAATAGTTAGCTTTAAATCTTTAACAACAACTCTGTTTACCTCTATGTTTTGCTGCTGGTTGTTATTGCGGTCGTGCTGCTGGTTGTCATTGCGGTTCTGAACATTTTGGTTTCTTCTTGCTGGTGCATTAATGGTGTGATCACTCTCTTCACCATCAGATTGTTCAACATCTTGAAGAACTTCCAAGCGTCCTACTCTCTGCTCAATGCGTCCTATCTGTGCAGCTAGGTCGTTCTTCATAGCTTGTAGAGCTTCTAGGATAACTGCATTGGAGTCGGTCTCTAGTCCTGCCATCGTCTTCTGTTTCTGCAACTACTTAAACAAACGATCAAGTGCGAGGGAAATAGAAGTGATACAATCAAAACGGCAAGCAGAATAGCTAGCGGACCTATGATGATCGACTAAATATGACTTAAAAAGGAAACTAGCACTAACGATCTAAGACTAACAATCGGGATAAGCTGCAGCAAGCAAACAATCGAAACTAACCAAACAAACGACCTCTTTAATCAACAATCGCTATCCTAATAGAACTAGGAAATAACGAAAACAATGATTATCCTAATCAAACCAGGAAAAGCAAAACAATGGTAAGAAATTTCGAATCTCTAACTAATCAGACTTAAACTTGCGACAATAATGAAAAATGAATCAATTAGTATTCTTTTTTTTTTGAATTTAAAAGATGATACCCACGAAAATATAGGACAAAATCAAGAGGAAAAATCAAAAGGTTTATTTTTATAAGATTCGCAAAAGATATGATCTGATTTTTTTTTTTTTTGAATTAAAAAAAAAATGAATGCAGCACGACAAACTAAATTCCTAGAGATCAATCACGTAACAAGAGAGATTAGCAATTAAGTGATCTCCTAATTCCTAAAACTAACAGAACACGGATTCTATTAGACTAGGAAAAGCAAGTACTTGATCCCTTAATCAACTATGAAACAGAACAAAAAAAAAAAAAAAACAAATCAGACTGACTCTAAGACAATGATATCGACTAAAACAGAAAAGGGGGATAAGCTTAGCCTGATATAGGAGCCTTTAGGCTCTGATACCAGATGATGTACGAACGGAATGGTGTGGTGATGGACTAGACTCAAGTCCCGGCCCTTGAAGATTAATGTAGCGTGGAGGTGAAGGTGATGTTGCGGTTGGATGATGGAGGTAGATCCGATGAGTGTAACTTAGGTTACAGGTCGAATGGGGCTGATGAATGATGATGTGAATGTCGCCACACAAGGTATGTAAGCGCTTGTGATAAGACAGATCCAATCTAGTCGCCTTGATATCACTCACAAGGAAAGTAGATCGAAGGTTTGAAAGCTCAGTTTCGCACAGAGATTTCAGAGAGAAGAAAGTACGTTGTTTATATCATAAAGGTGAAAAATACAATGCTGCTAAGGAACCTTATAAAGGGCTCGTGCAGCTGATGCCTTCTAGGGCGAAAACCCTAATACAAAGCTAGTCTAAAGTCCTAGACAAAAGAATGAAATAAAACGCCTACTACAAGCTACTAAATGAAATAAACGAGATTTAATATATCCTAAGGTTTTATTAATAGTCTTTGGTCCTGCAAACGAACAAACACAATATATAAATTGAAATCATACCTGCTGGTGTCGATTTTTAGGAGAAAAACTTGGGCCTAGATGGGCTGAATTGAGAAGACCATCTTCTGGTCTTCATTAGACTTCTTTTGGGCTTCTTTTGTTGTCGATTTCTCCATAGAGTGTTCTTGGTCCAGAAAGCCTTGGATTGTCTTGTTGAATAACTCTCTAAGTCTTCTAGTTCCTGATCTTGTTCTTGGTGGTTCCCTCATTGTTGTTATGTCTTGGACTTCTGGTTGTGCTTGTGATGAATCTTCTAAGTTAGTCTCGATGTCCTCATCAATAAGTCTGCAAGCTTCCAATCCAATTGGGCCTAGCATTCACCAAGTATAGCACTAGGTAGACCCATTTAGGAAATTGACGAATAACTTTATGATCCTTTGGTCATTTCCTCTGATCTTGGGCTTGTTGGAAACATGAGAGATCCATTAACATTCTCCATTTTTTTCGTATCGAAATAGTATCTGAGTTGGGCTGTGCAATACGATCTTTGTCTCCATCGGTCAATAGGGCCTGAAGCAGATCTATCGGTTTGTAAAATTCATATCTTTTACGTCTGAACCGGGTTTGATGTGAATCCAATTTTCCCGGATTCTCTGATGAACTAAAATTCCAGAATAATTTGGTTCATAACTTAACTCCTTCTGGTTTGATCTTAATCCTCCATTGAACGCGTGTAGGTCCAAATCACATGAGCTCGGGTTCACATGATTTGAAAGTTGAATAACTTCCTGACCTGAAATCGGATTGGACTGATTCAATTTCGAGGAGTGCGCAAGATAAGGTTAGAACGTAGTCAAAGTGGTCGTTGGGATTGACCAGTTGATCATGTATTTCGTTTGTGCAGAACAAGGCATATAGGTCTTCTCATATGGCTCTGATACCACATAATACGAACTCGTCCACAAGATCACTCAAAAGAGAGGTAAAGACGTTGGATAATCCTCGAACAAGCCGTCTCAAAAATGAACCAGTTGATCAAGGCGGTGGAACCTTAGCCGGTGAAACGTGGAGCATGCAGAAATGCATGGGAATCACTCCTGAAAATCCTTTCGACACATACTCACTATGGACGCTTCCTCAACGAAGATTGGTAGAATGGTCGCACAAAAGGTGATGGGAAACCTTTTGATATTACCAATCGATTTTATTGATATCACACCAAGTACATCGAAGATAGTTCACAAGGAACTGAAGAGAATCACTCTCTAAAGCACTCGAAAACTGAATAAGAATTTGATAAAAAGATTGTTGTTGGTTATTGATCATAAGATCTTACATGTATGTGCTTATAAAGACAAAGAGAAATGCCAAGAGGCATTCTCGAAAATTAAAAGACATAAAAGCAAAGTTTGATTAACTCTTGAACTTTTTTGAATATTATGCTTTAACTGTTCATCTATCTTTACTGTTCACCAGACTTCAGCAAACTTTAATTGAACACAACAGACTTCAGCAGAATTCAGTTTAACACAGCATATTTCACCAGACTTCAGTTTAACACAAATGTTGAATGACTCCTGAACTTCTTTGACCACATAATTTTCCCCTTGAATTTCTTGGTCGAATCTGAACTTGATGGGCCCCGAATTTGAACTCTTCTTGGGCTTAGAAATGTATCATGGATGTCAAACATAAGTCTGCAAGCTTCCAATCCAATTGGGCCTAGCATTCACCAAGTATATCACTAGGTAGACCCATTTAGGCAAAATGGTGAATAACTTTATGATCCATTGGCCATTTCCTCTGATCTTGTACTTGTTGGAAACATGAGAGATCCATTAACATTCTCCAATTGATGTTGTATTGAAATAGTACCTGAGTTGGGCTGTGCAATACGGTATTTGTCTCCGTCGCGCAATAGGGCCTGAAGCAGATCCATAGATTTGTAAAATACATACCTTTCACGTGTGAATCGGGTTTGATGTGAATCTAATTCTAGAATAATTTGGTTCATAGTTTAATTCCTTCTGGTTTGATCGCAATCCTCCATTGAACGTGCATAGGTCCAAATCGCATGAGCAAGGGTTCACCTTATTTGAAAGTTGAATAACTTCGTGACCTGAAATCGGATTGGACTGATTCAACTTCGAGAGGTGCTCAAGATGAGGTGAGAACGTAGTTCAAGTGGTCGTTGGGATTGACCAGTTGATCATTTACTTCGTTTGTGCAGAAAAAGGCACATTAGTCTTCTCGGATGGCTTAATAATCATATCATCTATCTGGGAATCATAAAGTCTCCATCGACCTCGAACAGCTTCATCCCGAATTCGGTGTTCATGTTTCCCAACACCGGATTGAGTCTTGTGAAATAGAATCTATTATGCGGATTCTCCAGGAAATCGAGCGTGAAAACTCATTTACTATGTGGTCGACATGAGCTATCATAGTCGCGTTCTACATACGATTAAGATCTAGCGAGCTGATGGAGCTCCAGCGGCGGCAGAGAAGACGTGTAAGAAACAAAGTAGAAGAGAAGAAAAGGAATTAAAAAAATAGAAGAGATGAAGAAAAAAAAGATTAATAAGGTATTATTAATACATATTATATGGAGAATATCATCTCCAACTTTTTTTTTTGTTATCCACTTAATTATAGTTTTTTTTAATGGTTATACACTGCAATTTCTCATGATTATATGTGATAGGGTGTATGACACTTATTATGTTCCACACCTTTTAAGTATATTTTTGTCTAAATTACCTTGAATAGGGTGATTAAAATTGCTTTAAATTTCAGTAGTATTTCTTGTAATAAACACATAAACAAAAAAGTTAATTTCCTTGAATGATTTCCAATGAATAGTATAGATTGCTACACATATGGCTTGTTATGTAATTCGATTAAAGAGAATTGCTAAGAGTAACTTAAAGTTGAGTCTTTTTTTTTTTGAATCGAATGAAAAATTTATTCAAAACAAAAAAAAAACCATTTTTACAAACCTTCGTTCTAGTTTCTTATGATTTTTACTTAGAAAATACAAGCTTAAGCAAAACCAAATCGTAATTCACATATATTATCTTAATGCAAACCAGGTCTGCATCCCTTCTTCGTATCTTATATCGTATATTATATCTCGTAGATTATCTTGACGCAAAGATGAGTCTTCGATTGATAGTATACCAAATAAGGCCTTGATTCTGAAAATAGGTAGGACTGTGGGCCCTCCAAGTCGGACGCATGTGTTTTGTTCCATGCTTCACCACCTACCCACTTCTCTCAAATCCATATTTATGTTTGAGAATTTTGGTAGACGGTTTTGACTCTGGCTAGTGGCTATCATCAATTTTAAAATGTTTAACAGCTTCTGTATGCGGATTTGGGAAAATTAGATGTTTTTGTCCAATATATAAACCATTAATAGTAGATATTAGGTATGTCAATCGGGCTAACCCGGCCTCACCCGAAACTCGTAAAACCCGCATATATTTGAATTCGGTCTAGCCCGGCTAAAAAAAAAATCGGGTCTATATTCCAAAACCCGGTCCGGTCAGAACAGGGCTATAGGGCTTTTTGGGCTTTTCTTTACAAACACAAAAATTCACTATTCTCAAATGAAAAATAATTAAAAATATATATTTATCAAAATAAATATAAATTAAAATGTATTATATCAAATCTAATTAAATTTAAAATCAAAAGTTTGACAAAAAAATAAATAAAATTCAAATAAATTGTATTATCAAATAAAACATAGAATCAAAACACTTCAAATCTAGGTGGTAGAGTTTTATTAGAATCTCCTTCACCGTCTTCTAAATCCTCATCATCATCAAGAGCTACAGATAAAAAAAACGTAAAATAATATTAAGTTTTGACATGTATAAATCATATAGAAATGTTATTAAAAATTTATAGATAATGGTTTTAAAAATATGAAGTAAATATGGATGAATGATAATGGTACATGGATTACGAAATGTATAGAAAATATGTCAAATTATTATTTGGGAGAATTGGAAATTTAGAGCAAAAAATCAGAACTATTGTCCCTTTAGTACTTATTTGAGATATGCCACTTTTAGACCAAAATACTCTTTATTAAATATTAAAAAAATCAAAATAAATATTTATACTTGCTTTAAAAATTCTGAAAATTCATATTAAATAAGTAATATATATTATGTAATTTATCTTATGAAATTTTGTTTTAAAAATTTTTTTTTTCCATGTTCTACTAATTGTAGAATTGGGTATCTAGTATTTGCTCTAAAATCTACCAAGTATAGAATAGGTATTCTACTATTTGTATAGCATTCTACTATCCCTATAGAATTCTTTATCTACAATGTTGTATATATTCTACTAATTATAGAATTCGCATTCTATCATGTTCTCTATATTCTACTTTTTGTAGAATAGAAGTTCTACCATTTTCTCTATATTCTATTTTGTTGTAGAATTGAAGTTCTACTATTTTGTCTTGATTCTACTGAATGTAGAATACGTATTCTACCAAACGGTTAACAAAATATAAGAGAAAATCTAGGAACAATTGAAAATCTTCTAAACAAATTTTTTTTTCCATTTTTAAATCAGTTTGAAATCGTTTTTTAGGAAAAAAAGATTTAAAAAGATTTTCTTTGTCGTTGAAATTTTTTTTTTTCCTTTTTTAAAAACTTTTTTTCCTTTTTCGAACCCTTTTGTTTATTTTTTAGAAAATATTATAAACACAGGTTATTCAATTTTTTTTGTTTTCATGTCACTATCTTCTTCACGATATTCAGAGAATTAGTTTTTGTGTTCTCTTCTTCTGCTTCAAATATGGTGCCTATCTATGTCAGATGTGGTGTATGGAGATCGGGAATAAGTAAGAAGGAGTGGATTTTCATTGTTGATGAAGAAAAACGAGGTAGATTACTAACATTGGAATCAAGTACTACTCTTGTGGAATTAAAAACGATGGTTTTAAAGGAATTTGGAGTACTCGAAAATAATGTCAAGTTGAGTTATCTACCAAGCGATTTGATTGATTACTTAGGATCACCCCCAGTTATCATCACAAATGATCGTCAAGTAAAAATTTTTGTTGGTTATGCAAAGAAGAATACGTCGATACGTTTGTGTGTGACGTTTACAGCTACAATTGATTTGAATAAGGAACCATCTGATTCAAGTTGTAGAGAATATGATGCTAAGTTGCCTCAAAAAACAGAAGAAGTTGTGAAAGATCATCGAAATGATGACTTCAAATCGAATGTGTGTCACGATTTGGAAGTCTTTGATGATGGTGATGATGGTGTGTTTTCTGGAAACAAAGAAAACGGTGACAACAAAGCTCGATTTTGGTTGATTGATGATGTAAAGAAGGACCAAAATTTTATAAGCAAAAATGCTTTGAAGGCAACTATGGAAATTGCAGCAATGAAGCATAACTTTGACTACAGTGTTGTACAATCATCAAAAAATGGTTGTATATACGCTGCAAAGATCCCCTATGCAATTGGCGTGTTCATGCAGAGGGTTTACATGGGTCAACGTATTTCAAAATCAACAAGTATGTGGCTGAACATACATGTGCTCCTTCTAGCAAAAACAAAGGCTCTAAGACCAAAGACTGGATCGCTCAAAACTTTCTTGTACTCATTTGGGAGCGCTGTCTTCAGTGTGGTAAGAATCGATAACATGCAGCGGTTGTTTATCTTTTCTACTTGCGGCTCACTTCCTGGCCTAAAGCGCAGTTTTGGCAACTCCAAATCCATACCTAAAAAAAGGGAAAACAACAACAATTGTTAAACAAACTGTCTGAATCTTCGTTATTTGACAATAAGAACATAAATGCTACGAAAACATTCAGACTCAGAGTATAAAATAAGACTTCTTTACTTAACATGATGAAATCATTTACTTAAACCGTGAAGTATCAAGTGCTTCATCATTACAAGACAAACAAGACTTTTTTACTTAACAAGATCGAATCATTTACTTAAACAGAGAAGTATCAAGACTTCATCATTACAAGACAAACATGACCGAATCATTTATGTAGCAAAAAGAGTATCAAGAGCTTCATCATTACAGTTTGGTGTTGGTACATGAGAAGAAATCCATGTTTAAAATAAGAAACTGAGAATCGTGGCATTAAAAAGTGACAAAGAACCAACAAAGCTAAGATAAAAAACAAGATAACAGTAGGTACTATTCGAGGAAAAAAAACCATCACTCAAGCCAAATCAATCCACGACTAAGAGAAAACTTAGATGCCAAAAAACGTGAACATAGCTACTAAGATATAAAACACTTCGAAATTAAAGAAGTTTTCTCTAAATCACTTCAACAATCGTCCAATTTGTATCCCTAAATCGATTTATCCTGCTGCTCCAAATCACTTCAACAATCGATTTATCCCAATTGGCGGAGGAAGAGGAGTAAATTTAACTTACCGGAGAGGCGAAAAAGTCGGAGAAGGCGGAGAAGGCGGAGAATGAGGAGAGGCAGAGAGGCGGAGAGGCGGAGAGGGGGAGGAGCGAAAGTCGGAGAAGCGAAACTCGGAGAAGGCGGAGAGGCGGAGAACCGATGGAGATTGCGAGAAACTCTTCTGTTTTCTGGGTTTAAAGTCGCAACCTTTTTTTTTATTATCAGGCTTGAGCTGCTCGCCTGTATCACTTCCTGTACTACTTTTCAACTGGTACAGGAGATGCCTCAACCCAGTGCATCTTCAATATATTCACTTATGGGTCTAATCCATAAGCCCAATCCAAGCCCATAACTTATGCTCCTCGTCATTAGTCACACATCTGCTTGCATGTATCATTTCCTGAGCTACTTCAGCGACTGCTTCAGAAGCTGCATCTTCAATCTCCCCCTTTTTAGCTTTGTGTGTCTCTCAAGCACCTGAGTAACAACGATCTCCTTGACTTCCCCAAAATCTCTGATTTGGTTACTCCCCCGCAATTCTTATCTCCCCCTGCTTGTGAGCACACATAAGTTAAAAACACATGCACTTGAAGCAGTATGCATACTTAGCTCGACACAGCTATTTCGACTTCAATTGAAGCATTTCTTTGAAGTTAATTTGAACTCCACGGGTTTTCCTCCCTTCGGTCACATCCCCGATCACATCAGATATTGAGTGATTCCGATGAACTCGTTGTATCACCTCATGTTCTGAATCAGTCTGTTCTGAAGCCTGTTGTATTACTCCCTGTTCTGAGACAGAACCAGACTGGTCTTCTGAAATAGTACGCGTGTTTGGTTCATCTTCTGAGTCACTTTCTGTACTAAATCCATTCCACTTCGGAAGATAATACTCATCGAACACCACATGAACCGTCTCCATGACCACATCAGTTTGAGTGTTGTACACTCTGAAGGCTGTACTACTTCCTGAGTAGCCCAGAAACATCCCTTCATCACTCCTTCCATCGAACTTTCCTTGATGATCCTTGTCATTCAAGATGTAGCATTTGCATCCAAATACATGAAAGTAGCTCAGGTTAGGCGTCTTCCCTTTCCACAGCTCATATGGACTCTTAGTGGTCCCTTTCCTGACATAGACCCTGTTAATGATGTAGTACGATGTGTTTAATGCTTCTGCCCAGAACTTCACAGGTACATTGTTGCCATGTATCATTGCTCTGGCTATCTCTAGAAGAGTTCTAATCTTCCTCTCTAAAACCCCATCATGTTGTGGTGTTCTTGAATCCGAAAGATGATGTGCGATTCCATGACTTTCACAAAACATCTTCATAGACTCACTTTGAAATTCATCACATCGTCCGCTGCGAATCCTCTTGATACCTCCTTTTTCATTGATCATATGAAGTGCCCATATTCTGAAGCTATCGGCTATCTCAGATTTTTCACGAATAAATCTGACCCAAGTGACTCTGGAGTAGTCATCCACCAGAACGAGCACATACCTCTTGCCGGTTAGGCTGTCAACTTGCATTGTCATCAAATCCATGTGAACCAGATCCAACACTGCTTTTGTTTGCACATTTGGCACATTCTTATGTTGAACTTTTACCTACTTTCCTTTGTAGCACGAATCACACACCATCTTGTTTTCTTCCTTGATCCGAGGCACACCTCGTACTATTTCTTCATCAACAAGAGTAGTTAGAGTCCTTACATTCATGTGACCAAGTCGCTGGTGCCACAGATTGATATCATCCTTTGCATTGTAGCACTTGTACCCTCTTTTGAGATTCTTGAGATTTTGCAGGTTGCTTTGTGTACCTGTTATGTGTCGTGAGCAGCTAATGTCATCATGTTCATCTTCTACAATGACCATATTGCATCCGAAGCCAAGTCTTGAAGTACCCCTTGGTGTTTTTCTTGTGGATGTCTGAAATCCATGTCCTGTAATACCACTTGATGTACTTCTTGTCTGTTGCAGATCGTACTTCATGTTTGCATGTTGCAGGTCAGACTTCGTGTTTGTCTGTTGCATATCATACTTCATGTTTGCATGTTGCAGGTCAGACGTTGTGTTTGTCTGTTGCAGATTAGACTTCCTGGTTTCCTGTAGCAGATCAGACTTCTTGGTTTTCTGTAGCAGATCAGACTTCCTCACCCATATCTGATTCCGAAAACCATTCCATGTGAACCTGCCTTGATACCTGAGCCTCTTCACTCTATCCCAGAACTTGTAACAGTATGCCCTGACGTGGCCATACTTTCCACAGAAGTAACATCCACCCTTTTGTGATGTACTACTTACATACTTAGTTTCTGCTTGTTGTTGAAAACCTGCAGACACAAAGTTGATTTTCGCAGTCTCAGGCCTTTCCATTCCAGTATATCCTAGGCCTCGTTTCACATCCACTGTTCGTCCATAGCTCAGAATCTTATCAAGTTGCTTTGTACCAGCAAACATGTGTATCTTCTTATGTTGATGATTAAGTTCTGCTTGGAGATTGATGGAGATGTCTTTTTCTGTCTTCAGCAGCTGACTCAGTTCCTCTGCTTTGTTTGCCAGGATCAGCTTCTCCTTGATTAGTTTCACACTCTCTTGACCCAGTTTCTGAGCTGCTTCCAGATCTTTCTGTAGTGACCCAACAAGTGTATAAAGCCGCAAATTTTCCTTCTTCAAGTCTGAGTTCTTCTTTCTGATTTTGACCAGAGTCTTTCGAACTTCCTTATAACTCTCAATAAGATCATCATCTTGTTCTTCCTCTGACTCAGATCCAGAAAGCTCTTCTCCTTCCTCAAACTCGGTAATTCCCACAAAAGCAACAAAGTTGCTCAGCTCTTCTAAATCTTTTGAATCCGATTTCACCTTTGAATAATTCCTCAAAACCTCACAGCTCTGCATCTTCTCCGCAGGACCACACCTGTTTGTATTACACACAGGTGCCCGCTCTGATACCAATTGAAAGCGCAAGAGCTGCTGAGACAGGAACTGTAACAGGATCTAACACTGGGTTTTTCTTACAATGATGTTTTACTAGCCAATCTTTTAAGTGCACTTACAAGTTTCACCTAAAATGATCTATGACAAGCTCAATACACACCTTGACTTGTCTAACTAGTCTCACACGTTCAAGGATCTATACATGATCCAAGAACCCCATAGATAAACCCTTTAGCCCCTTAGCTTTGATCTCTTACAAGACAACCAAAAACCCTTTTCTAAAATATTGCTCTCAATGTGTTAGCCTCATACAAAGGTCACGCCCCTCTGTTTATACACAATAGATCACGGCCAATACAAGCCTACCACGTTCAACTAAAGATCTCAACCAATCTCTAGCAATAAGTCACATTCCTATTTTTTAGGCTCTGATACCAATTGATGCGTTTTCATTTGGTATCAGAGCGGGTTCTCGACAGAGATCTGTTCTCACTTCGGGTATGATTTTGGTTATGTGGCTAGCGTATGAGAAAGATGAGGGAGACGTGTTAATGATTTCGTCGGAAAGTACATAAATTATCACAATTGTTCTTCGGGAAGGAGGCTTCGATTTGCTCGTGTCGTAGGAAAGAAAGACGAAGCAAAAGTTAGGGTTTTCTAAATGGGCTTCTCAATTTTATTGGGCTTGGTCCTTCCTATTAGCCCAACATCTCAAGTTTTTCTAAGAGGTGGATGATTCTTGATCGTGGAAAAGGAAATAGAGAAGCTCCAAGGTGTTGTCTTCCCTGTTAACATCTCCGGAATCTTCAGAGGTGGTGGACGGCATCTAAGCAAATCACCAAAATCTCGTCTAAAAAAAATTGGAAGGGAATTATTTTTTTTGGAAGGTAAAGTAAGAGTAAATTAAAGAGATTTTGGTTGATAAAGTGGTTTTCGAGTCTTCGTGAGGTCTTCGCCGGGAGAAATTGCAGCTCATCGTGAGTCATATGTTTGATTTGTTGAGAAGATGCTTAAGAAGTTTGTATCTTGGCGTTACATAATAGAAGAGGATGTTCACATTTTGAATCTCTGGTAAAGAATCTCGTCAATGAAGAAAACGAGATCAGCTCAGAATAATCGTAGGCATCTCAAGCTTGGTTTCAATTCTGGTCTTCACAATAATAAAGAAGAAAGTCGTCACTATAGAAAGTGTGCTTGTGAATGTTTCAGATGAGAGTTGAATTACGGTTCGTGACTTGATATCTATCTCTTGAAGCTTGCCTTCATGGTTGTCTGATTCAGTTCAGAAGTTGGAGTGCATCTTGTCTGTTTGGTTGTAGCTGTAGGAGAAGAGCAAAAAAGAGAAAAATAATTGGGCTTCAAAGGTAGAGCTGGTAATGGAATTGATGATGGTGGAGAGATTTGTCATCATTACGAGATAGATGATGACTGAACCGGTGTCTGCATTCGTTATCTTAAATTAACGGTGGGTTTCTTATATTGATTTTGGAATCCGTTGTTGATATGTGTTCTGGCTCCAAGATTTGGAGGAGGAGACAATGAGTGATTTTGTTGAGGCAGACTCACTAAAACCAAGGTGGAATTGGAGAAGAGAACAAACTGTTTTGGGGTTACTCACTATGGGTAAGAGGTGACATCCAAAAAGAGGGTTTCGAGTTTGCGATCTAAGAAGGAGGAGAAGTGTTGGTCTGCGGCAAGGAAGAAGAGACTGGATGTGAAATTTGTGGGCTCATTCTTTTGAAGAAGAAGCGTGACATTGATGTTGATCGATATTTTGTTATTGCAAGTTTCAAATCATTTTTGCTTCTCTGGTTTTCACAATCGAGAGACGAAGGAGAAGAAATAAAAATCAGAGAGAGAGGGGGAGGGATCGACATTCATATTCTACGGTCCGGCATTAGATGAGAGACGAATAGCATAACATGGAAAAGTATCGAGGTGGAGAAGAAGAGATGCACAGATGATGGCCAAAGGTGGTTGGATGTTTTTCCTCGTGCTATCGTAATGGAATTTCGTTGGAAGAAAGAAACTTGAAAAAGTGGGCTTATTTGATTTTAAGAAACCATCACTATGGGCTTTCTCATCTTTACTGAAATGGGCCGAAGATCAATCCAAGCCCAAAGTAATAGTTGAGAGGTCTCGTGAAGCTCATGTCCAATCGAAGATTAAGGATAAATACATGGGGCTTATGCAGTTATTCGATGGATGATGATTTAGAATATTTGGTTCTGATCTGGTCGCGATTCTATATCTTGGTCATGTATGTTGTTTGATTCCACCTGTCATGAGATGAGCTTAATGATGAAGAATGCCAAGTTCAACGACGAGGACATGAAAAATTGAAGAACGATGAAGAAAAAGATTGATACATCTCTGAATTGATGAAATCAGAACAAGAAGAAGTAGGTTTCGAGTGAAGTTTCTCCAGGTCAGTCTTCAACACTCGGGCTTATGGTGTGACAAATCAAAGTTGTGATGAAGACTGTTTCAAGAAGATTATGTTGGCTTATGTTTAAGTACATATCAGAAGATGAATTTTTTCACTAAGTTTTATCATTGAACGAGGGCGAGGATATGAGATTCCATGAGAGCTCATGAGATGATCAAGGGAGATCTGTTGAGCTGGAGTTATAAAACTTAGTGGAAAAGGAGGAGATTTAAAAAGCAAAATTGACTGTGCTTTAACAAGATGTCGTGTGAGCCATTGAAGAAATGGAAAACTAGGAAATTTGAAGGAAGAAGATTCTTGGTCTGAGTTTTGAAGATGAGTGACAAAAAATCATCGGAGTTTGAAGAAGTTCTTCGATAAAAGGAGCAGCGTGCTTCGGAGGCTGTCCAAGGGTATCGACGAAGGAGTAATCCTCAGAAGATGGGGATTTGGGTTCCGGTGAACTGAGTACGTGCAGGAAGCATAAAGTTTGACTAAAAAGGCTTATCGAAATTTGCAGAGATGTTGGCTAAATCATTCAGAGACTGTATCGGATTCGTCTGTGTGTCACGGTTGCAAAAATTTGAGTCACTTGCCATCGTGAAGGATAATGACTAAAGCATTGGGCCATCTGAACTTAAGTCCTCATTTTTAATTTCTTGGACCAAATTGGACGTGACCTGAAGACAAAAAATTTGAGATCTTTCAAAGTCATGGGGGTATTTGTGCTTCATGAAGCAACATGATTCTACGGTGGAGGTATTCTTGAATTAACGGAGGAGACCGTTGGTTATGTGCGACAGTGGTCTATTTTTAATTGAGGATTCAATCTTCAACAATCTCAAGTAAACTCCTATTGGCCCGTGTAAGTAGAGAACGTGAACTGGTTTGAGCTCTTAAGGAAGAGCTTTCAATTTTCGGTTTCATTGTGATACAAGGTGAATGGGGATTGTAACGGTAACAAGCATGAGTTTCGATGGTGAACGCTTTTGTACCAGGTGTAGTTTGTGGTGATGTCGTTTCAGAGATGTTCTCTAGCTATGATTGGGGGCAGTTAAGTGACGATAATGGTTTGAGTCGTTTTTTAAGAGGAGAAGTTCACGAAGCAGAATCGCATTCGATGTCACCCTGTTTTATTGACAGCGTTGAATACCACCATAGAGAGTCAATAAATGTTGCAAAGTAAAAGACTTGGAGGAGGAGATACTGTAGTTGTTGCAAAGTCTTGACTTGGAATAGGAGATACTAGTTGTTGCTTCTCTCGATGGTGTTGTGCCTTTTAAGACAGAAACGATGCTAGTCATTGAAAGGCTGGATTTTTGATAAATCATGGACACCTAGGCTCAGCCATTAGTCTATGAGTCTGCGAATTGGAGTTGCTGTCAGGAAAGAAGAACTCGCCGAGAAACACAAAGACTGTGACAGATAAATTGCTGAAAGGACCAAGAATTTTGATCAGAAAAACTTGCATCTGACATCGAAGAAGAACTCTGCAGATGTGATCATCAGTAAATTTGTTCTGCTAATATCTAAGTCACAGCCAGAGGAGGATGAAGTTCGATTTTTCTTGAGTAGCGACAAAGAGCATGTCGGAATTTGCAGAGAGGCTGATGAGATTTCATTGATCTTGCTTTGATCAAATCAATTGACGGTTACAACTCAGATTTTGAGTGAAATCCTTCTGTTCAAACTGAGTGTCCAGAGGAAGTTGAATACCATGACTTGAAGTGGCCTGAGCCCGAGTTGGAGTTTTGAATTCAGGCGTCCTTGATTCTAAGAAGGGAAAAGCAAGTGCAGGTATGAAGCAAGTTTAATACAAGCTGCTCAAATAGAGAAAGAGTCTTAGAGAGGTTGATGAAAAACAAGTGTCATGAAGAAAAGAATCCAAAGATAGTTAAGGGAATGTCTGAGATTAAGGTGAAGAGGCACAAAAATCCTGAAAAATTAAGGTTGCTGGTGGAAGTGTGTAAGTAGAAGCAGGAGACAGTTTTGTCGAACCAGCTTCAGAGAAACGTTTGGAGGTTTGAAACTTTTCTGATCGAGCTGAAATTTTGTGTCAGGCTTCGTGGCACTGTTGTTTTGAGGATCAACGGTGGGATCGTAATTTCAACGGCTGGTTTGAGATTTATTCATACATTTCGGAGACAGATCTGTACAGAGAAGGATGCGACCAGTCTGACAAGAAAATGGGTTTGGAGCATGAAACAATAGCGTATTGAGCTGAATTTTTGCAGGAACATTCTGGACATATTGAACTATTTTCTGGCCAAAGGAGAGCTCATTTGGAGTTTGGATGATAGATGGGCGTTTTATTGAAGATAGTTCTTGTGCATCAAAGGTATATTTTAGTCTATGCTACAGTTTGTGTTCTAATATCTATGTGATTGCTCTAGAACTGCTACTACATCAGTAAGAGACTGTTTTGTGCGTACGGCAAGTTTAGATCTTGTTTCTATTGGCGACAACAGTAACTTATTGATGTTGGGTCAGCTGCTTCTAAGCTAAGTCACCTAATGGTCATCAGATTCAGATGTGGAGTGTCATGCTTATGACAAGAAGACTGTCCTATTCTTCGAGAAGGAATACAATTCTCTTGGGTTTCAAAGAAGATGTGCGTAAAGACCTCCAGGTGTTGTGATGAAGCTCTGTTGAGATATATGTAACTTTTGTTGGTTTTAACTTAGTTGTGCACTCAAGCAGGGGGAGATGAAGTCTTGATGAGATACATGAAAGTAAGCATACATGTAATGCACAATTTGGTTTCAGGGAGAGTAAAATTGTGTGAACTGTCGATGTCTGGATTACTCTTGTGTAGCTTGAGTATCAAACTAAGCTAAAAAGGGAGAGATGATGTTAGATCTTATGAGTGAATTGTTGATACATCAGACTTCATGAGAATAGGTGACAAGAAGAATGGCTAAGTGTTGACTGATCTCAGCAAGTCAAAGAGTGAGTTCCAGAGAAATAACACAAGCTGGTGATATAAGATTGAGAGAGAGTTTGCAAGATCATCAGAATGCATGTATACGGGAAAGCCTTCTACAACTCAGTAAACAAGGGAGAGATTGTAAGTGTGGTTTTTGACTGAGTTTAGGAAGTGGTGGAACGTGTGTGACACAACTATAAAGGAGTGTAAGATTTGATACATCAGGCGATGTAGTATTGGTTGTGTGCTTGAGCTCTACAACTCAGTCATCAAGAGAGAGATTGAAAGCGTTGTTGACTGACTTGAGAAGCTGTCAGAACAGAACATGATACAGCTGTAGGAACAGGACGTGTTACAGAAGCAGTTGATGTATCAGTTCGAAGTAGCACACGAAGTGACCCAAGGAAGCAGTACAAAGTAACTGATGACGTGGGGTTAAAGCGTGATGTTGAGGATGACATGTTACATATGCTAGACAAAGACATAATCGGTATACATGGTGTAGCAGCTCATAGAGCGACATTGGACATAATTGACACAGTTGCTGAGGCAGTATCCGATACAGGTGCGAGTGGAGCAGATACGAAGACATCGCTCTGTGCGAGTGATACTCAGTGATCGACACATGATGGAAATACAGTGTGGCGATCAAGAAGACTGCATTTGGATACATCAGAGGATGTATCAGACGATGAGTCAGAACGTGGTACATAAGAGGATGTATCAGACGTTGTATCATGAGGCAAGAACTTGGCGTGGCGCAGAAGCTGACGTGGCAAGTGAGTTGCTGAGCTGAACGAAATCGCTGGAATGTATATCTGGCGTTGATGCAGTTGTTGTACCAGTTTAAGAAGTAGTACAGGAACTAATACATGGGTTTATTGAAAAGTCCCAGAAGCCCAAAATGATGAAGAAATCGTGTGGGCTCTTAGGGTTTTGACCCTAGCCATATAAATACCAAGAGACGGCCAGAGAAACATGTGCGCGTCTAGGGTTTATTAGGAGAGGCACACAGATGTGTGGCATCGCCCCATCATACAGGATATGTAGATCCGTTGGTGATGGTTGCTGGAGTACAAGCACATCTGTGATATGGTGCTTGTATCGGTAGTAGCCGAGCGGTAGACTTTGTAGAGATACCGTGTCCATAGTTCGTCCATCTAGAAAAGAATGATAGGCATCGTAGTGTTGTATATCATAGCAATTGTAATTGCAATCTTGTTTTAGTGGATTTGTTCTGGACTAGGTCCCGGGGATGTAGGGAAACCGAACCTCGTTAAAAAACTCTATGTGTTATTTACTTTATGCTCATACGTATACTCAAACACATAGATCTAGCCACAAATGCGTTTTCAATTGGTATGAGAGCGGGTTCCCGACAGAATTATGTTCTTTATTCGGGTATGATTCTGGATTTGTGGCTAGCCGAGTAAATTTGAAGTGGATGAGAAAAGACGAGTTCATAACCATGTAAGAGGAAGAACGATATGGAGAGGAGAAAAAGATTATGATTTGTCGACCAAGTGCAAGTCTCATAGATTGTCTGGTTTAAGATGAAGACTCCATTAAGAGTCGGGATGGATAATTGGTGCAGGTTCGTGCTGATCTTGTGTTCGTGAAAAGAGACAAAGCCGTCGGATGAGAGTTGAAGCAAAAATCTAGGGTTGGGCCGTTTACTTTCATCTTGAATTGGTTTAAGTTTTTTTTATCTGGGCTTAGTTTTGTGCTCCTTAAAATCATTGATGGGCCATAAAAGGTATAACTTAAAAAGCTGGATTGAGAAGTTCATGGAGTCACTGGAGGCTGGAGCGGAGGCGAAGCAGAGTCGCATGCGATGTCGATCTGGATTATTGACATTGTTGAATACCACCATAGAGAGTCAATAACTGTTGCAAAGTCAAAGAATTGGAGGAGGAGATATTAGTTGTTGCAAAGTCTTGACTTGGAGGAGGAGATACTAGTTGTTGCTTCTCTCGATGGTGTTGTGCCTTCTTGACTTGGAGGAGGAGATACTAGTTGTTGCTTCTCTCGATGGTGTTGTGCCTTCTTGACTTGGAGGAGGAGATACTAGTTGTTGCTTCTCTCGATGGTATTGTGCCTCGTGATTGGATACTGAGAATCAGTGGCTGATGCTGGATTTTTCTAGATGTAGCATAAACACGAAAGAGAGTGGCTGAAGCTTCATGGAAATGCTACGGGACTGTGTTGTTGGTTTGATAAGGTGAAATCATATAAATCTGGGCTCTGTTATTAGTCTATGAGTCTGCGAATTGGAGTATTTGTCAGGAAAGAAGACATTGTGTCTCTTCCCATCAGAAGAAGAAGTGTGAAGTTGTGGGCTTCTGATGAAATTGGGCATGGTTGTCAAGATATTTGCTGATTATGATTCTGAGGCAAATCAGCGATATTCATGAAAAAAAGATGATGTTAGAAGAGTCATTGGGAAATGCATAAATTTTGTTGAGAAATGTCTCAGCTCAACGGTGAGATGGCGGAGAAGAAGAAATGCATAATTTTTGGAACATTGAAAATATTGCTCCTAACTATGATTTCTAACAGATGGGGCTTAGACGAATTTGATGCTTCAGCGTTGGTCTGCTCTAGCGGTACTGTTTGTTCTTGAACAGTCTATAAGAAAAATAAGAAATCTTCATTTTGAAGAAGAGTGTGTAAGATGCTTATGCAAAGAGTTCATTCGGGTGAATATTTGGGAAAATCAGAGACAAATATATTCACATCTCAGATTTGCTCTTCAATTTGAGAAGTTAAAATTTCGAGGATTTGATCAAAGAAGCACATATTTTGTTGACCACAATCGATCAAGACAAAGAAACTTGAGAAGGATATGGATCTGAGCATGGGCTAAATGATTTTAACTCCAAGTGGGCCAAGCTAAAATCAAGCCCAATAAAAAAAATGGAAAAGAAACGTGTATTTCCAGGAGATTAGCGCCAATGAAATCACAGGTAAGTGCAGTAACAATGATTAGCCATTACCTGTAAAATTGCAGACGAATCCAACATGGAGTTTCGAGTTCAAGAAGTTTTCAGAAGGAGTCGACAGCGACAGAGGATGTTATGGAAGATATAGAAATTCTGGCAAGTTGCTCTTTGGGTGAGTTTGCGGTTTTAAGTTTCGGCAGCTATATCAGAAGTTCACTAGTGAAAGAGATGAAGCCTCAAAATTATTCCAACTGCGATGATGCAATTCATAGAGCAAGAGGATTAAGTGAAAATTTATCTGAGATTTTACAAGGCTGAGGTAATAAGGATATATCACACTTTGTTTGCGACAAAATCAGAAGATTCGGTCAAGTCGTGAAGTTCTTGTGGCCTGCATATGAGTGTTCTTATGAATTGGAACCGTGCGTATGACATCATGATGATGATGGAAGAGTTCGTTTAGTATCACCAGAAATTGAGAGAATTTAGAGAACGAGATTTCTCATGGAAAAGAGATAAGGTGATCTTAACGAGTCGAAATCAGAAAGAAAAAAAAGTCACGATGGAGAAACTCACCGGCAACTGCTATTTTAGTGTCTGGGTTTTGAAGGTCGTTGATGATCCTTGATCATATGGAAGTAGTCTGTGTGAGTTTTCATCATTGATTTTGTGATCGGAAGCTACTTCTGGGTGTTGTTGGTAAAGAAAGAAAAAAAAATCCACTTGGGTAAGAAGGGTTGTGTTTTTTTGTTTTTGGCCAGTTGTTTCAGCTCATACTCAATCATCACTTGAAAGTGGTGAGCTACTATGGCCCAGAAGGAACAGGTTCTGGTTTTAATTGAGAGTTCTGATGAATAATCTGTTTTATCGATCAATTATGGCTACACGATTGAGAGAAAGAGAGTCTTAGAGAGGCTGATCAAAAACAAGTGTCATGAAGAAGAGACTAAGGGTAGTCAAGAGAATCAGCAGGTTTGGAGCATAGCACTGTCTCAGATTAAGGTAAAGAGACAAAAATCTTGGAAAGTTAAAGCTGCTGGTGGAAGTGTACAAGTACAAGAGGAAGACAGAACTATCAGATAAACTTCAGAGCGACGTTTGCAATTTCAAAACTGTTCCGATCGGGGTGAAATTTTCAAGCAAGCCTTTTGGCACTGCTGTCTTGAGGATCAACGGTGGGATCATAATTTCAATGGCTGGTTTGAGATTTATTCATGCATTTACGAAACATATATGTACAGAGAAAGCTGCTACCAGTCTGACAAGAAAATGGGTTTGGATCATGAAACAATAGCGTCTTGAGCTGAATTTTTGCAGGAGCATTCTAGACATATGGAACTATTTTCTGGCCAAAAGAGAGCTCATTTGGAGTTTGGATGAAAGATGGGCGTTTTATTGAAGATAGTTTTTGTGCATCAAAGGTTTATTTCAGTTTGTGCTACAGTTTGTATTCTACTATCTATGTGATTGCTCTAGAACTGCTACTACTAGAACTGATACTACATCAGTATGAGACTGTTCTGTGCGTACGGCAAGGTTAGATCTTGTTTCTATTGGCGACAGCAGTAACTTATTGATGTTGGGTCAGCTGATTCTAAGTTAAGTCACCCAATGGTCATCAGATTCAAATATGAAGTGTCATGCTTATGACAAGAAGACTGTCCTATTCTTCGAGAAGGAATACAATTCTCTTGGGTGTCAAAGAATATGTGGGTAAAGGTCTTCAGGTGTTGTGATGAAGCTCTGTTGATATATATGTGACTTTGGTTGGTTTTAACTTAGTTGTGCACTCAAGCAGGGGGAGATGAAGTCTTAATGAGATACATGAAAGTAAGCATACTAGTTCACACAGTTTAGGTTCAGGGAGAGTAAGGTTGTGTGAACTATCGATGTATGGATTACTCTTGTGTAGCTTGAGTATCAAACTAAGCTAAAAAGGGAGAGATGATGTTAGATCTTATGAGTGAAGTATTGATACATCAGACTTCATGAGAATAGGTGACAAGAAGCATGGCTAAGTGTTGATTGATCTCAGCAAGTCAAAGAGTGAGTTCCAGAGAAATAACACAAGCTGGTGATATAAGATTGAGGGATAGTTTGCAAGATCATCAGAATGCATGTAAACAGGAAAGCTTTCTACAACTCAGCAAACAAGGGAGAGATTGTAAGTGTGGTGTTTTACTGAGTTTAGGAAGTGGTGGAACGTGTGTGACACAACTATAAAGGAGTGTAAGATTTGATACATTAGGCGATGTAGTATTGGTTGTGTGCGTGAGCTCTACAACTCAGTCATCAAGGGAGAGATTGAAAGTGTTGTGATGACTGACTTGAAAAGCTGTCAGAACAGAACGTGATACAGCTGTAGGAACATGACATGTTACATAAGCAGTTGTTGTATCAGTTGGAAGTAGCACACGAAGTGATACAAGGAAGCAGTACAGAGCAACTGATGACGTGGGGCTAAAGCGTGAGATGTGGGAACATAAGATGTTATATATTCTAGACAGAAGCGATATACAGGGTGTGGCAGTTCAGACATTGACATTGGAAAGAACTGACACAGTTGCTGATGCAGTACTTGATGCAGGTGCTAGTAGAGCGGATGCAGTAGTTTATGCAAGAGATGATCAGTGATCGACACATGATGGAAATACATAGTGGCGATCAAGAAGACTGTAGTTGGATACATCAGAGGATGTATCAGACGATGAATCAGAACGTGGTACATCAGAGGATGTATCAGACGTTGTATCATGAGGCAAGAACTTGGCGTGGCGCAGAAGCTGACGTGGCAAGTGAGTTGCTGAGCTGGACGAAATCGCTGGAATGTATATCTGGCGTTGATGCAGTTGATGCAGTTGTTGTACCAGTTTAAGAAGTAGTACAGGAGCTAATACAGGGGTTTATTGAAAAGGCCCAGAAGCCCAAAATGATGAAGAAATCGTGTGGGCTCTTAGGGTTTCGACCCTAGCCATATAAATACCAAGAGACGGCCAGAGAAACTGTGCGCGTCTAGGGTTTATCATGAGATGCACACAGGTGTGTGTGGCGTCGCCCCATCATACAGGATTTGTAGATCCGTTGGTGATGGTTGCTGGAGTACAAGCACCTCTGTGAGATGGTGCTTGTATCGGTAGTAGCCGAGCGGTAGACTTTGTAAAGATATCGTGTCCACATTTCGTCCATCTAGAAAAGAATGATAGGCATCGTAGTGCTGTATATCATAGCAATTGTAATTGCAATCTTGTTCTAGTGGATTTGTTCTGGACTAGGTCCCGGGGATGTAGGGAAACCGAACCTCTTTAAAAAACTCTATGTGTTATTTACTTTATGCTCATACGTATACTCAAACACATAGATCTAGCCACAAATGCATTTTCAATTGGTATCAGAGCGGGTTCCCGACAGAATTATGTTCTTTATTCGGGTATGATTTTGGATTTGTGGCTAGTCGAGTAAATTTGAAGTGGATGAGAAAAGACGAGTTCATAACCATGTAAGAGGAAGAACGATATGGAGAGGAGAAAAAGATTATGATTTGTCGACCAAGTGCAAGTCTCATAGATTGTCTGGTTTAAGATGAAGACTCCATTAAGAGTCGGGATGGATAATTGGTGCAGTTTCGTGCTGATCTTGTGTTCGTGAAAAGAGACGAAGCCGTCGGATGAGAGTTGAAGCAAAAATCTAGGGTTGGGCCGTTTACTCTCATCTTGAATTGGTTTAAGTTTTTTTATATGGGCTTAGTTTTGTGCTCCTTAAAATCATTGATGGGCCATAAAAGGTATAACTTAAAAAGCTGGATTGAGAAGTTCATGGAGCACTGGAGGCTGGAGCGGAGGCGAAGCAGAGTCGCATGCGATGTCGATCTGGATTATTGACATTGTTGAATACCACCATAGAGAGTCAATAACTGTTGCAAAGTCAAAGACTTGGAGGAGGAGATATTAGTTGTTGCAAAGTCTTGACTTGGAGGAGGAGATACTAGTTGTTGCTTCTCTCGATGGTGTTGTGCCTTCTTGACTTGAAGGAGGAGATACTAGTTGTTGCTTCTCTCGATGGTATTGTGCCTCTTGATTGGATACTGAGAATCAGTGGCTGATGCTGGATTTTTCTAGATGTAGCATACACACGAAAGAGAGTGGCTGAAGCTTCATGGAAATGCTACGGGACTGTGTTGTTGGTTTGATAAGGTGAAATCATGGAAATATGGGCTCTGTTATTAGTCTATGAGTCTGCGAATTGGAGTATTTGTCAGGAAAGAAGACATTGTGTCTCTTCCCATCAGAAGAATAAGTGTGAAGTTGTGGGCTTCTGATGAAATTGGGCATGGTTGTCAAGATATTTGCTGATTATGATTATGAGGCAAATCAGCGATATTCGTGAAGAAAGATGATGTTAGAAGAGTCATTGGGAAATGCATAAATTTTGTTGAGAAATGTCTCAGCTCAACGGTGAGATGGCGGAGAAGAAGAAATGCATAATTTTTGGAACTGTGAAAATATTGCTCCTAACTATGATTTCTAACAGATGGGGCTTAGACGAATTTGATGCTTCAGCGTTGGTCTGCTCTAGATGTACTGTTTTTTCTTGCACAGTCTATAAGAAAAATAAGAAATCTTCATTTTGGAGAAGAGTGTGTCAAGATGCTTATGCAAAGAGTTCACTCGGGTGAATATTTGGGAAAATCATAGACAAATATATTCACATCTCAGATTTGCTCTTCAATTTGAGAAGTTAAAATTTCGAGGATTTGATCAAAGAAGCACAGATTTTGTTGACCACAATCGATCAAGACAAAGAAACTTGAGAAGGATATGGATCTGAGCATGGGCTAAATGATTTTAACTCCAAGTGGGCCAAGCTAAAATCAAGCCCAATAAAAAAAATGGAAAAGAAACGTGTATTTCCAGGAGATTAGCGGTAATGAAATCACAGGTAAGTGCAGTAACAATGATCAGCCATTACCTGTAAAATTGCAGATGAATCCAACATGGAGTTTCGAGTTCAAGAAGTTTTCAGAAGGAGTCGACAGCGACAGAGGATGTTATGGAAGATATAGAAATTCTGCCAAGTTGCTCTTTGGGTGAGTTTGCGGTTTTAAGTTTTGGCAGCTATATCAGAAGTTCACTAGTGAAAGAGATGAAGCCTCAAAATTATTCCAACTGCGATGATTCAATTCATAGAGCAAGAGGATTAAGTGAAAATTTATCTGAGATTTTACAAGGCTGAGGTAATAAGGATGTATCACACTTTGTTTGCGACAAAATCAGAAGATTCGGTCAAGTCGTGAAGTTCTTGTGGCCTGCATATGAGTGTTCTTATGAATTGGAACCGTGCGTATGACATCATGATGATGATGGAAGAGTTCGTTTAGTATCACCAGAAATTGAGAGAATTTAGAGAACGAGATTTCTCATGGAAAAGAGATAAGGTGATCTTAACGAGTCGAAATCAGAAAGAACAAAAAAAGTCACGATGGAGAAACTCACCGGCAACTGCGATTTTAGTGTATGGGTTTTGAAGGTCGTTGATGATCCTTGATCATATGGAAGTAGTCTGTGTGATTTTTCATCATTGATTTTGTGATCGGAAGCTATTTCTGGGTGTTGTTGGTAAAGAAAAAAAAAATCCACTTGGGTAAGAAGGGTTGTGTTTTTTTGTTTTTGGCCAGTTGTTTCAGCTCATACTCAATCATCACTTGAAAGTCGTGAGCTACTATGGCCCAGAAGGAACAGGTTCTGGTTTTAATTGAGAGTTCTGATGAATGATCTGTTTTATCGATCAATTATGGCTACATGATTGAGAGAAAGAGAGTCTTAGAGAGGTTGATCAAAAACAAGTGTCATGAAGAAGAGACTAAGGGTAGTCAAGAGAATCAGCAGGTTTGGAGCATAGCATTGTCTCAGATTAAGGTAAAGAGACAAAAATCTTGGAAAGTTAAAGCTGCTGGTGGAAGTGTACAAGTACAAGAGGAAGACAGAACTATCAGATCAACTTCAGAGCGACGTTTGCAATTTCAAAACTGTTCCGATCGGGGTAAAATTTTCAAGCAAGCCTTTTGGCATTGCTGTCTTGAGGATCAACGGTGGGATCGTAATTTCAACGGCTGGTTTGAGATTTATTCATGCATTTCCGAAACAGATCTGTACAGAGAAAGCTGCTACCAGTCTGACAAGAAAATGAGTTTGGATCATGAAACAATAGCGTCTTGAGCTGAATTTTTGCAGGAGCATTCTAGACATATGGAACTATTTTCTGGCCAAAGGAGAGCTCATTTGGAGTTTGGATGAAAGATGGGCGTTTTATTGAAGATAGTTTTTGTGCATCAAAAGGTATATTTCAGTTTGTGCTACAGTTTGTATTCTACTATCTATGTGATTGCTCTAGAACTGCTACTACTAGAACTGCTACTACATCAGTATGAGACTGTTCTGTGCGTACGGCAAGGTTAGATCTTGTTTCTATTGGCGACAACAGTAACTTATTGATGTTGGGTCAGCTGATTCTAAGCTAAGTCACCCAATGGTCATCAGATTCAGATATGGAGTGTCATGCTTATGACAAGAAGACTGTCCTATTCTTCGAGAAGGAATACAATTCTCTTGGGTGTCAAAGAATATGTGGGTAAAGGTCTTCAGGTGTTGTGATGAAGCTCTGTTGAGATATATGTGACTTTGGTTGGTTTTAACTTAGTTGTGCACTCAAGCAGGAGGAGATGAAGTCTTAATGAGATACATGAAAGTAAGCATACTAGTTCACACAGTTTAGGTTCAGGGAGAGTAAGGTTGTGTGAACTATCGATGTCTGGATTACTCTTGTGTAGCTTGAGTATCAAACTAAGCTAAAAATGGAGAGATGATGTTAGATCTTATGAGTGAAGTATTGATACATCAGACTTCATGAGAATAGGTGACAAGAAGCATGTCTAAGTGTTGACTGATCTCAGGAAGTCAAAGAGTGAGTTCCAGAGAAATAACACAAGCTGGTGATATAAGATTGAGGGATAGTTTGCAAGATCATCCGAATGCATGTATACAGGAAAGCATTCTACAACTCAGCAAACAAGGGAGATATTGTAAGTGTGGTGTTTGACTGAGTTTAGGAAGTGGTGGAACGTGTGTGACACAACTATAAAAGAGTGTAAGAGTTGATACATCAGGCGATGTAGTATTGGTTGTGTGCTTGAGCTCTACAACTCAGTCATCAAGGGAGAGATTGAAAGTGTTGTGATGACTGACTTGAGAAGCTGTCAGAACAGAACGAGATACAGCTGTTGGAACATGACGTGTTACTGAAGCAGTTGTTGTATCAGTTGGAAGTAGCACACGAAGTGATACAAGGAAGCAGTACAGAGCAACTGATGACGTGGGGCTAAAGCGTGAGATGTGGGAACATGAGATGTTATATATGCTAGACAGAAGCGATATACAGGGTGTGGCAGTTCAGACATTGACATTGGAAAGAACTGACACAGTTGCTGATGCAGTACTTGATGCAGGTACTTGATGCAGGTACTTGATGCAGGTGCTAGTAGAGCGGATGCAGTAGTTTATGCAAGTGATGATCAGTGATCGACACATGATGGAAATACATTTGTGGCTAGATCTATGTGTTTGAGTATACGTATGAGCATAAAGTAAATAACACATAGAGTTTTTTAACGAGGTTCGGTTTCCCTACATCCCCGAGACCTAGTCCAGAATAAATCCACTAGAACAAGATTGCAATTACAATTGCTATGATATACAGCACTACGATGCCTATCATTCTTTTCTAGATGGACGAACTGTGGACACGGTATCTCTACAAAGTCTACCGCTCGGCTACTACCGATACAAGCACCATCTCACAGATGTGCTTGTACTCCAGCAACCATCACCAACGGATCTACAAATGCTGTATGATGGGGCGATGCCACACACACCTGTGTGCATCTCATGATAAACCCTAGACGCGCACAGTTTCTCTGGCCGTCTCTTAGTATTTATATGGCTAGGGTTGAAACCCTAAGAGCCCACACGATTTCTTCATCATTTTGGGCTTCTGGGCCTTTTCAATAAACCCCTGTATTAGTTCATGTACTACTTCTTAAACTGGTACAACAACTGCATCAACTGCATCAACGCCAGATATACATTCCAGCGATTTCGTCCAGCTCAGCAACTCACTTGCCACGTCAGCTTCTGCACCACGCCAAGTTCTTGCCTCATGATACAACGTCTGATACATCCTCTGATGTACCACGTTCTGACTCATCGTCTGATACATCCTCTGATGTATCCAACTACAATCTTCTTGATCGCCACTATGTATTTCCATCATGTGTCGATCACTGATCATCACTTGCATAAACTACTGCATCCGCTCTACTAGCACCTGCATCAAGTACCTGCATCAAGTACTGCATCAGCAACTGTGTCAGTTCTTTCCAATGTCAATGTCTGAACTGCCACACCCTGTATATCGCTTCTGTCTAGCATATATAACATCTCATGTTCCCACATCTCACGCTTTAGCCCCACGTCATCAGTTGCTCTGTACTGCTTCCTTGTATCACTTCGTGTGCTACTTCCAACTGATACAACAACTGCTTCTGTAACACGTCCTGTTCCTACAGCTGTATCACGTTCTGTTCTGACAGCTTCTCAAGTCAGTCATCACAACACTTTCAATGGTTAATAAAGATGGTTCACTCTATGCCAATGCCTCAGGATTCTCTTGCTCTGAATGTGATTGTTTGACGACATGGCCCCGAATCCTATTGTCCTTGATTCTCCTCCTGTCTCACTTGGGATCAGATCATAACGAGAAATAATTCAGTTGCATGGAGTAGTATGATGAGATCGATTAATTGACTATTTAGTTGTTAATTAACTCTTTTAATTTCTGCTTAATCATAGGACCAGTAGTCTCCACTTTCCACTTCTCACTTTCCATTTTCTTATATCCTTATTTGTAGGATCGATCAACTGTTTTCCTTTGTGTATTTAAATACCTCATGGTTAAGATAATTAATCATACTGAATTTGCCTAAGAAAAGTGTGTTGTTTTGTTCTTATTGTGTTCTTGTGATCACAATCTCTTAGCTTCTGAAGAGGGACCTATCAATGGTATCAGAGATTGTAATCACCTATCTTAGCTTCTGAACGGCTTGACCTGCTCTGATACCATTGATAGGTCCCTCTTTAGAAGCTAAGAAATTGTAATCACAAGAACACAATAAGAACAAAACAACACACTTTTCTTAGGCAAATTCAGTATGATTAATTATCTTAACCATGAAGCATTTAAATACACAAAGGAAAACAATTAATCAATCCTACAAATAAGGATATAAAAAAATGGAAAGTGAGAAGTGGAAAGTGGAGACTACTGGTCCTATGATTAAGCAGAAATTTAAAGAGTTAATTACAACTAAATAGTCAATTAATCGATCTCATCAGATGCCCTTCGGAAGGATCGTTTGTGCCATATCCTTGCATGTGTCACTTTTCAACCCGCCGTTTATTTCGTTTGGAAAGAGGGAAATGATTGAATACATGCATGGTAAGTATTATCACTATGTTCTTCAGCTTACCCGTCAAATTGCAAAAACGGTTCGAAACCATGTCATGTTCTGTGCATTACTAAGCTCATCCTTAGCTTCAGTCTCTGCTCCAACTATGGATGGCTTACACACCATTAGAAGAAAGTTGTGATCTATCTATTATGGTTTTTTTAAACTGTTTCAAAAAATGTTAATATCGACATAACTTGTTTTTACATATTCACGAAAAAGGAGAAAACACACACATATACATATATTATCCTTCTAGTCTCATGCATACATTATGAATCTTATACATATTTTATAGTTTTTCATTTTTCTCTTATTTTATCTATTTTATTTGGAACTAATTAACAAAATAAAAATTTATATTACGATATTGGTATGTGTCACAATCTAAATTAACAATAACACATATTTAAATCTAGTGATTTATAACTATCATATATGTCATTCTCATGTTGAACACATTTAACTATATATAATAATATATGATTTATTAATTCAATTGGATGACAAAAAAATAAATATGTAAGATGTGAATCACTATCGATAAAAAAACAGTGTTGCATAAAATACAATAAAATGTAAATTCGTTAGAAATAGATTTTCGACATCTACCAAATAGTTGAAATTTGTAGAATTTTTTTTTGTCCGGGAATGTTGCGTGTGCTAGATTAGTCCTAGTAGTGAGTGTGGGTAGACGATTCAATCACAAGGGAGCAAACTTAACTTGATTCAACTTGGTGCTCATACTCCCCTCTTCTTATTTAGGTAAATCTAGTAATAAGGGAGATGACTTGGATCGAGCTTGTGAAGCCACGTGGATGCACCAGGAAGTTGTAGCTGAGCTGGAAGAGCATCTTGGAAAGGATTCCTTAATATATTGGAGATAAGGAACATTTCCTAAATCTTAGTGTGCTATTGCAGTTTAGTACTCAAACACATAGATCTAGCCACAAATGCGCGTTCAACCATCAGAAATGACGAACCTGATTTCGACTAATTCTCCAATCCATAGAAGAAACTACATCAGATGCATATCGGAATGTCAAGAACGTGGAAACCACTATAACCCGTAGTATCAATTATACGACTCAGAAAAATCTAATTATCCAACCAGAAGAATCTAAATATTTACATTGGTCACATTTTTTTCAATATATTTTTTTTGCATGCGAGGCTGATCGTAATCTAGTATAAATATTGTATTTTAATAGAAAATAATCAAAACGATTATATAAATGAGTTGCCATGTTATTTCTTATTTCTATCTAAATAGGTTATTGTTGTAGTTGAAATTACAACGGTCAAAATTTGTAAATGGGAAAAAACGGAAGATTTTGGCTTATCATTAATAAAAGAATAATTGAGGGTTTATCGAACAATAAACATAAAGTTTGTTGTTCGACGAGATCAAAGATGATTCAAAAGTGATTTGGACAAAGTTTTTGAGGGGTAAACTGGATTTAGTATTTCGATTCTCAATAGTAATTTTACAAAAACAAGAACAAAGAAATAACCGAAAGGCTAGAAGAAATAAGTGTTTGAGTGTAGAGTTAATAGTGTGTGTGTCGAGAGTTGGATTTCCCTTTCCCTTTGCTATTTGCTCTAGTCCGTTTTTTATACTCCGAGATCGTGTTTAAAGTTATTGTTTACTTTACTTCGTCTGATTCACCAAAAATTATCTTTAATTTTGAGGCTCCGACCGTTACGTTCAAGCGCCTTAATTCACCAGTTTAAACAAGTTTTTAGTTTTATCGGGGTTAAATAACGGTTATACATGTAATCCTTTTTAACCGTAGACTTTCTCTACGATGAACCTTTTAGTTTGGTCCGTCACCTCATATGTTCCTTTGAACCATATGGTTACTTTGCTGCTTTCTTTAACTTCGATGTGCCTTTTACTATTAGTTTATTTCACTCAATTTACTGAACCGAGATTTTGACCGACAGTTATATATAGCAAACCTATGTAAATGAGTTGACACTTGTGGTCAAAGATATTATTTTTTTATTTATTTAAAAAAGTGTAAATAACCCAATACAAGTTTTTTTTTTCTTTTTTTTTGGCAAACCCTAAAGTTTCAGAAGGCGGACTATTCAACCCAGATTACGTTGTGGTAGTAAGTTAAAAAAAAAGAAGGTTAATTTCATTTCAATAAATATAATTACTAAGTCGCCTCCTTATTTCATAGTTGCTCGTGGAGAGTATTCGTATCAGCCCCTCACCAACCCACTCGACGGAGTCTCCAACGCCTTCTTCCTCCTCCACCAACCTCTGATTCAGATCTCCAACGCCGAGATGATGCAGAGCTCCGCCGTGTTTTCCCTATCTCCGTCACTCCCTCTCCTGAAACCACGGCGTCTCTCTCTTCGCCAATCCGTAACCGCTTCTTCCTCTTCCAACTTCTACGATCTCAACGTCTCTCCACCAAATGTCGTCTCTATTCCTTCTTTGTCTCACCGATCTTGGCGTCTCGCTTCATCTAATTCGCCGCTTCGTGCTTGGTCCGGTGTCCCGTCGATCTCCCCTTCCCTCGATACGAACCGTTTCAAAACCGCCGCTACTGCAGTTCCCGAAAGCGCTGACGAAGGAGAACAGAGTGGAAAAATGACGAAGATTCTAGAGCTTGGCTTGTTGTTTGCTTTTTGGTTTCTTTTCAATATCTACTTCAACATCTACAATAAACAGGTACGTTTGGCAAGTTGTTATCAGTTTATAAGTTTGATGGATTGAAGATTTTGTAAAGATTTAGACTCACCTTTGTGTTCAATCGTGTTTTATCTGCTCTGATTAGGAACGGAGATAAGTGTAGGATGAAGAATTCATAAATTTGATTATATCTTACAGTCATATGAAACTGGAGAGAGAGAGGGAGTCTCGTCATGTTAATTGCTGATTTGATTCTTGATATGTTATATTGTTTGATTCTGAGAGATTTCAGTGTTTCGTTTATTCTGAGATAGTTTTCTGTACATGTTTACTTTAGTGATTTCAGTGTTTTATCTGTTTTGATTAGAAATGGAGATAAATATACGATGAAGAATTGAGATTTTGATTATATCTTACTTTGAGTCGTAAGAAACTGGAGAGAGATTCGGCCCTCTAATTGCCGATTATGTTTTACTGTTTGATTAAGAGATAACGAATAGTAGTTTCTTGTCTCTTATTCCTGCAGGATTCAAAGTTTCGCTTTATTGTTTAATTCTGAGAGAACCAATAACAGTTTCTTGTTTCTTGTTCTTGCAGGTTTTGAAAGCTCTACACGCCCCAATGACTGTCACTTTGGTTCAGTTTGCCGTCGGTAGTGTGCTCATTACCTTCATGTGGGCTCTTAACCTGTACAAGAGGCCAAAGATCAGTGGTGCTCAGGTGCTTTTTGTTTTTCCTGGAGACTGTTGTTAATCGCTTAAAATGCTTCTCTTATTCTGGAGATATGTTACTCACACACTGATTTTTTTTTTTCCAACTTGATAGCTAGCGGCCATCTTGCCACTTGCAGTTGTGCACACACTTGGTAATTTGTTTACTAACATGAGCCTCGGGAAAGTTTCCGTTTCGTTTACTCACACCATTAAAGCCATGGAGCCTTTCTTCTCTGTTGTGTTGTCTGCTATGTTTCTCGGGGAGGTGAGCTCTTCTCTGATTTGTGTTTCTCCTTCTCATCTTGATGCTCATGGCGTGCTATGAGTTTCTTGTTTCTGATGGCCTATTAATGATAATCCATATTAGTCTCTGTCTTTGTTTAATTTGTGTATAACATGTGCAACTTCACCAGTTTTGATGTTTTAGAGCTTGATTTATTTACTAATTTCTTCGTAGGTGCCTACTCCATGGGTAATCGGTTCCATCATACCAATTGTTGGTGGAGTTGCACTTGCTTCAGTGACAGAGGTTTCGTTCAACTGGTAAGTTTGTTCGAGTATTGTGACACTTGAGTTGGTGATTATCTGTTCTTCTGATAACTTGCAGATATTTACTACAATTACTTGTTTTGTGGCAGGGCGGGCTTTTTGAGTGCAATGGCTTCTAACTTGACTAACCAATCCCGTAATGTGCTGAGTAAGAAAGTCATGGTGAAGAAAGATGTAAGTTTCCTGCGCACGGATCGAAATTTTCCTCAACATATTGTGGATTAAAAAAACAAAAACAAAACTTTATGTTGCGTCTTGGCAGGATTCTTTGGACAACATCACCCTCTTCTCTATAATAACATTGATGTCTCTCTTCCTGATGGCTCCTGTGACTTTCTTCTCCGAAGGAATCAAGTTCACTCCTTCATACATCCAATCAGCTGTGAGTTTATATATAGTGCAATATTAGTCTTTTGTATCCTTCACAAATGTGTACAGTCCCTAACAACACATTTCGGTTTCAGGGTGTGAATGTTCAACAAATCTATACAAAGTCTCTTATTGCTGCACTCTGCTTCCACGCGTACCAGCAGGTGAGGCTATTTTTTCTCTTACTGATTTTGTTGCTTCACTTGAGCATATAAAGATTTTTGATAAAATTTGGAATCTACAGGTGTCGTACATGATACTGGCAAGAGTATCACCGGTTACACATTCTGTAGGAAACTGTGTGAAGCGTGTCGTGGTTATCGTGAGCTCTGTCATCTTCTTCAAGACACCAGTCTCGGCTGTTAATGCTTTTGGTAAATATCCTGGCTCTTGTCCTCGGCTAGTAAACCCATCTTACATAATCTTTTGAAGCTCATTGTTGGTTTCTTTATCTTACTTTTTTGTAGGAACCGGGATCGCCCTAGCGGGAGTCTTCTTATACTCCAGAGTGAAGCGTATCAAGCCAAAGCCTAAGACTGCTTAAGCAATTATCTGCTAATGCCATCACTCCCGCGCTTTGGATTTATATATAATACAATTTTCTTGAGCTTAAGTTTTTCATATAGATGGTTTTATTCTTTTGCGGGTTCTTGATACGTTTCATCTCTAAGTTTTTCATCGCAGCCATCTCTTCTCTTTTAATACGAGTTGTTTGTTCTCTTGGTTGTCTAGACACTGCTTAACTCTTAAATATTCTACAGTTTTCCAACAATAATTGGTCCTTCTCTCTGCAATTCGTCCAAAACCACCATTGAAAGAAATGTGGTCGTGATTTCTATACTGGCGATATATTTGGGGCTTGGTAGAAAATGTCAAGAGGTCGGTAAAACTGTATATGTCCATTATAGTGTCTATATACATTTGGGGCTTGATAGAAAATGTCGAGAAGTAGGTAAAACTGTATATGTCCATTATAGAGTCTATATACATCGTACTCATCGAAAACTCGCTCAACCACCAAGTGGATTTTTGGTCTAGTGGTTCTTGAGTATACTCAAGGTCATTAGTTCAAATCTATTTTGGAAAGAGTGATTTACGCATTAAAACGGTGATTATCAACGGCTGGTTTATGTCACCGGAAAACTTATGGGTCCAAAGTACAAAACTTCCTTAGTTTTTAAAAATAATAATAAAAAAAACTCATTCAACCATAGCAAACAAACTCTTTGACCCATAGTTTAATCAAAGTAGTTATATTTGACACATGAACTAGTTTGATGTTTCTTTTCAAGATAGGTGAAAATACTAATGTTATTAATCTTGCATAGAAGATTGCGAACTATCCTAGATCAAAACCTTAATAGGGAGATCAGTGAGTTGGAAGTATGTATGAACATGAACAAGTTTTAAAATGTCATATTGAACTTTTTCACGCACAATGTGACTATTTATTTCAATGTGTTTCATGTGATAGTGGAAAATATGGTCAATAGCGATATGCAAGATAACCATATCGTCAAAATAAAAGACTACAATTGTTGAAAACATTAGATTGGCTTGAAATAAACTTACGAATAAATAATAAGTCATTAGCCTTGTTTTAGGTTAAGCGGTGAGGGGTGGATCCACATTATGTGAAGTGGGACGCATCCCCATTGGATTAGAACTATTATCCGGGATCCGAGATCCGCTCCGAAAATTCGAATATCCGAGGGGGTCGGATCCGGATCTGGATAGTTAAATTATAAGGTCCGGATATCTGGATCCGGATTCAGATCCTTTAAATATATTAAAAATTATATTTTATTAACATATATATATATAATTAAAATAATACCAGATTTTTTGGATGAGATAACATATTCGATGTTAGTGCGTAGGATATGCAATAAGATTGGGGTAGATCAATCTATGAAGAAGCTGAAATTGAGTTACCTTCCGGTGCTTGTGAATGATAGTCTTCATGTATATATTGTTGATGATAAAGACGTTTATGTTTATCTAACGGTTGTGGATAAATAGCTATGTAGAAAGGCTTTGCATGTAGATGTCATATAAGATATATAGGGAGCTGTATATAGTTCATTTGGTGTGAATTATGGTGACGATGAGACATCAAAAGAACTAGATGAAGAATTGAAAGGGAAGAAAGCAAGGAAAAATGTTTACATCGACGAACATCGCTGCATAAAATAAGCGAGTTGGTTGTTGTAGCAGCAATTCAAACGCTACAGTGTAATTTGTGTTGTTTTTATGTGAAACTATTTTTATTGTACTCTTGAGTATCACTGGAACAAATAAGAACATTTGTTTGCAATCTAGTACAACTTGACAAACAAATGACAACTAATTTCCATTGATCATATACTCTTTCCAAAAAGTAATATAGGTACAACTAAGTAATATTATAACTACCTAGCACAACTTTCCAAAAAATCACGACTAATTTCAATTGATCATATACTCTTTCCAAAAAATCACGATAACTAATTTCAATTGATCATGAAGTTGATATCATGCTTAGACAAATGCAATTGCGGTGTCCAAATCCAATTTACAGGATCAAAAATGTGTGATCGTTGCTTCTTGGCTATCGAAGGTTGGACGTTCTGCTTTAAGATGCAAGACTATTTTTCGGCTTGGGCATAATAAATGGATCTCTGTATTATTTAGAATGTTATTTAGAATGTATCAACTTCATGTTTATCATACATAAAGTGGTACAACTTAGAATAACTAGAACAACTGAGGTCAAATAAGTTATATGGTATGGTATTGGAAATATTTCAAATTTTAAATTTTAAATTTCAAATTCAATACATATTTCAAAGCTGAAGGTGGCGAAATTTCAAATTTATGTTTACCATACATATAACATACAATATCTTATACTTTTAAGAAAACTTTGTGACGGTTACACACGCTATGAGGCGATATCGTCAAGAAATGTGATATAACAAATTTTATTCCATAAAAACTTTGAAAATGTACTTAAGGTACCACATGTTATTGGCACAACCAACAAATTAAAATTTAATTCACAATAATATTAATATAAGTGAAATATCCCCAAAGTACAACTATACAAAGTAACTATGTTAAATATTCCAAAATTTTTAAAATTTTGGTTTTTTCCTCTATTTCTAAAATTTTGTAAAGTTATTTCGATTTTTTTCAGATTTTGGTTATCCATCCATTTGTATAATAAACTCCGAATTAAAAGGGGGAAATAGTTTTTTTTTTTTCATTTCTTCCATCGAAAAAAAAAACTTGAGAGAGTTTTCGAATTCTGGATTTTGGAATTGGTTTAACCTATTAGTTTGGTGAAGCCAACTATTATTATACACCCAATTAAAACAAGAACCATCATCATTTTCATCTTAGATTTGGCTTCAATTAACACATCTTCAACCATCTCCATTATCTCTTTCTCGAGCTTCAATTTTACCTTTTCAAACATCTTTTCAAATCGTTTGTTAGTCTCTGTATTTATCTCTTTAAGCTCTTGTTCAAGCTTGGCGTTTTTGAATTCCAATGACTCAATCTCATTTGAGCATGCCTCATCAACCCATTTGAAGACATGGTTATCATTCATAAGCTACAAATCGGAAAAACCATTCACAACCATAAGACTCACACATAACAAATCACAAGCAAGGTACAACAAATCAAAAGACATTCAAAGGACCTTCTTTGCTACAACATAACCACAACGGAAGTATCTCCGATAAGGATTGTGGTCGAATTTGGAGATCAACGCCACAATTTGCTCACCACACCAACATCTCTTAGGCACACCAACAACTCTTCCATTTCTTGGACGAGCACTTGATGATCCACTCGAACCTCCATACACATTAGTCGTAGCTCCAAACATCACCAATTTCAACCTACAAATAAGAATCATCACGAAAGCATAAAAATAACAAAAATGACAAAATCGTCTTTCTGGAGTATGAAATACAAGCATAACACTACGATATGCAAACCCTAACAATATACTTACATTGGATTTTAGGAATTTCCGATGTGCGCAATCAATTTTCAAAAATCGAGTTTAGGGTTCGTAGAGGGAGTTTAAAATTGATTTGGGGATTTTCCGGATTTAAGTCGAGTCGGGTTGGATTTAGGTCAAATCGGGTATATGGGTCCGATATTAGTTTGAATCGGGTTATTCTTCGGTCTAGTTTAGTGTTTGTTGTTCTTGGTTTTTCGAAGTATTTCTAGTTGTTCTTAATTTGGGTATCCAAATAATTGGTCTTAATTGTTCGTAGTATTTCTAGTTTTTCCTACTGGTTTCTAGTCAAACCAAAGCATAGTTGTTCATAGTATCTATAGTATTTCAACATTCACAATAATTTCCATTGATAACCAAAACATAGTTGTTCATAGTATCTATAGTATCACAATAAATTCAAATAATATATAAACGGATCATAACATAGTTTTTCATTGTGGCCAATTAAAAACTTTCCTCAAAATCACATGTCAGAAAGAAAAGGATTGTATGATTTAGAAACACCGATCACATATTGGACTTCATCTTTGTCCTTTAACTCTCTCATTGAAATCATTAGCATAATACACGTCAGTGTAAGGAGCACACTCACAACAACGGAGAGGAGCGGTACTGATTAGATCGATTTTATCTTGAAACAATGGTGGAGCCTCCACTCCCCAAGCAAAACCGTTCCATGCTTCATTGATCTTCCTTCGTGTTTGAGTATAGAAATCCTTGCTAAGATTATTGATGAGTGGAGAATCACATACGGAATGAGAAGTCATTATTCTTCGTATCATTGCGTAAGTGTATTTAACCACATCGTAGCATTTTTCAGCCGCAACTCTGATCGCCTTCAAGCCTTCTTCCAACTTACCATTGCAGAAGTAATCCCACATACCTCTCATAAATATTGCAGATGGATTTCCAAGCTCCAAATACAGAAGCATGAACTCAGTGAGTTGAGGGAGAGGGACGTATGATGCGCTCATATTTTTCTCCGAAACATCAGGTTTTAAATTTGTAAACCTAAAAGTTCTGCAAGTGCACAAATGTACGTTGTAGTACTTAAGGTATCGATCCACAGGAAGGGAAAACTGTTCTGCGAGACCTTATAAAGAAAGTTAGTAAGTAAGTCTAAACCGAAAATAAAGTTTATGGTGTGTCACGAAACTAGTGCTAGAAATTTAACTAAATTAAGCGAGAAAATAAGAAAGCAAGCTAGTAAATAAGAAAGCAAGTAATCAAGCGAATAATTAAAAGCAAGGTTGTAAATAAATAAACTAAGCGTTGGGAAATCGGGAACTCATTAGGGATCATGGCCGAAAATCATAGGAATTTTGCTAAGGTTTTTAATGCGTCTTATATCGTCTTTTGGATTCTTAAACTTGGAACATGGACACTGTGTGTAGCCTACTTTCGTACATCTTACACACCGATAAATTTAGTACTCGACCAGTAGCTTTCGTCTCCGGCCGCGGAAAAAGTTATGATGATACGCAAATGTCGTTAACGCTCACAATCCCTCCACAAGTATACTTTTGTATCTTGTGACGATTTTGCTCGTCTACCCTAAGTCAAGCATATAGATTCAATACTTTCATAGCTCTAAAAATACCTAAGTTCAGTTGCAAGGTAACTAATCAAGCAAGCATGCATTAATAATAAGGATAGAACGAAGAACCCTAATCAGTACCCTAAACTAAAAACCTAATGATAAATCGATCCATGAGAGCCCCTTAAGATCCCTTTGCCCAACAAGAAAGCTACTCGAACACGATTAAAGAAAGTAAAGACATGAGTAGATAAAGAACATGAGGTTGATGAAGAAGCTTCTCGAGTTTAAGAATTAAGTCCGGAGAGAACTTCTTCACCAATCTCGAAAGTACGAACAAAATCTTAAGAAAAGTAATGCAAAAAGTAAACTAAATGTGTTCTATGGAGGCTACGAAATTTTGTCTGTAAAACATGTATTTATAGGTCTTCAACTCTTGCTTTTGTCGTCCTTAGGGTTTCTTTGAAGTGAAAACGAAGTGGGCTTGAAGCGGGCTTCGAGCGAGCTGTTTTTGGGCCAAATTTGGCTGGCCGCGTGTGCGTGAGCTGGACCCACGACCAAAGGTGTGTTCACCACGGGTGGAGGGACTTTGGACGTGGCCAGGAGTGTGTTAGATGCGCTCATGAGCTCTTTACCCGCGGTGGTTGGCCTATGAGGTTGAAACTTCAATTCTTCTCTTGCTTCTTTCGCGAGACTACATAACATGTCTTCAGTCAATTAAGTGTATCTTGAGATCTAACCGTTGGATTATCTTGAAACCAGTATGAAAGGTGGTTCTCCTGTCTATCTTGTGTCAAAATTTGGGTGTGATCAGACGGTGAGAAGGTCTACATCGGAGGTCAAACTTCGGACGGTCCAAAATTGTCCAAAATCTGTTTTTTCTCCAATTTGCGTCGTTTTGCCTAAAGAACATGAAAAGAGTTTTGAAACTACAAATATGTGAAACCTCCGATAAAAACATGTAAAAGCGAATAAAATTATTATTAAAGTGTTCTAAAATAAGCGGTAAAATAGGTAAAAATACGGTGTTATCAAGTCGTTCAGACTTAGACTTTGTTTGTCCTCAAACAAAACAAAACCAAAGCTCGGAAAGATCAAACAAAAATCATAGGGAACTAGAAATCTCGGAGACCGTCCTTCTAAATCATAACCATCGAACTACATAAAACGCAACCTGGTCTAGAAAATTCTCACTAGAAGTTCCCGTTACACTACTCCACAGTATCCATCATACGAAATATAAACTTTCAAAATCCAAAATTCAGGTCAACTATCTCTCTACATTCATTAAGTGCAAACGTGAACTTCTCATCAAAAAGATCAAACCAAGACAATTGAGACTATGTATTCAAGGCTTTTAAAGGTGTGGTTAAAGATGGTTCGAGTTACCGTAATTTCACCGGAGAATGCTAGATATTATGCAAAACAACAAGAGAGGATGAACCTATTGAGAACCACAGCTTCTAGTCACATCTTCTTACGTAAAAATGTTGCACTTCCTCTTTTCTCTAAAAACAGAAGTTTTATGTCATTCTCCCAGACTTATAATTTTCTATGGGCTCGGAATGACGACTTCTCACAAACGAACCATGGTTGCCTCATAAAAATTTCGACCAACCTAGACTCTTTTTAGGCTTTTGTTTCCCTTTCCTTTCCAATTATTTTCGATATATACATATATAAATATATATAGGGCAATTCTCGTAAATGGCACAAAAAAACTAAAAGTTCATAAAAATAGCACCCTCTTTTTCAAGGGGACAAAAAGAGGATTCATTGAAAGGCAAATGACAATCTTAAGTCCTGATCAAAGACTAACCCTTCCTCTCCGATCAAAAAACAATTCACGAGTTATTCACTTCGCCGGACTTTGCTTTCCTCCATCGCCACCTTCATCTGTGACAAATCGTTGTAGGATATAGAAATCCCGTCGGTGGAATCGTGGCGAATCTCGAACTGTCATCGACAACTATCCTCTGATTCGCCAGAATTGTTGCCATCGCCGGAGATTTAGCATCGCAAGAAGCTTTTTGTCGCCGAACGGTAAGCTTTTACTCTCATTTATTCTCATTGAATGATTTTAAAATCTTCCTCCAAATTCAATTTTTCGGGTGTTTGGTCTTGTTGTATGTAAGCTTGCTGTGATTTCTGGCGTCACTGCGTTTTTTTCAGATCTAATAAGCTTCCTAAGATATTCTCACCTTTGTAAGATGAGACGATTGATCAGTGCTGATTAGAAACAAGTAAAATTTGGAATTTGAAATCTCAGTTTAGCTGTTTATTTTGATGTGTTTGCACTTGAATCAAAGAAGATAATAATATTCAATTCTGGAGTTTCATGTGTCAATTTATGTGGCTTAGATCGTTTTTAATGACGGAGAGTGGATGTTTCCCAACGAGAGAAGCCACTGCGACATTGTTGAGGACGAGAAGGGTAATCGTCGTGCAACTGTTGATTTCATTGGCGATCTTCGTCTGAGAGAGGTAGTTGTTGAAGGAGGAATATTCCGTTGAATCAATGAGGATTTGAGTGATGTTGTGGTTTAGTAGAACCGAGAAGGATTGTGTTTCTCAGTTTGTCAAGCTTCCGTTTGGGGAACAGTTTGCAAAAGATTCTGACTCTGAGGATGCTTTAGAGACATTTGATCAGATCAAGGGCTCTGCTAATCCTGAGTCTGAAGGAAGTATCAAAGACGGTTCGTCCCCCAATAAGAGGTTGAAATTGACGCCTCTTCCAGATGCAACCCAATTATGGCTCATGTTTGATATTCTCTACAATTTGACTATTTGTGTTTTCCTCTATGTTAAATTGTTTCATTTGTGTCAAGCGTTCAACATGCATGAAAATTGAAACTTTTTGCTGACAAGTACAACTAACATTCTTAATAATTTATTTAGTTATGTCGTTAGGCTGCTGAAGAATAGTACACCCATCTCTCTCCAACGGAGCAGCAGTTTTGGGGACAAAATACATATCCTTCATAGATTCCAATTATGATGAATCAAGCATTGGAGCTAGAGGAAATATTTTGTTACATACTCGGCGCATCCATATTTGGGACAAAACATTGATCTCCCAACGGTTCCTATGGAGGCTCAACAACAGGACAATGTCGTCCAAAACGTGGCTGCTCAACGACAACTTGAGGAAAAGAAAGCAACCGATCTTCCAATGAATCAAGGCATCGATGAACAATCTCTTGGAGACGAAACTGTTATTATTGATCAAGAGATGGATTCAAAGATGTCTAGCTCTGGTAAGGAAGAATGGGCTGCACATTATCAAATAAAAAACACAATAGAAGAAGAAGCTGTCTTAACGGCTAACCTCTCAAAATTGCAAAACTTTTGGTTTTTTCTTTAACTACTTCCACCCAATTTAGTTTAGTAATCCATTTCTTCGTTTCTCAAATGATGTATTCATTTTTAGCATTATATCGTGTGATTCTTTGTTAATTATCAATAAAATAACCACTTTTCGGCATCTCATAAACATATATATATATGGGCAAATTGCTGTTTTGTACACCAAAATTTCGTTTTTATGACAAAAATACACTGTCTTTTCAATCAAATGTTGCGCTACACTTTCTGGGGTGGAAAATTACAGTTACCCCCTTATGATCAAACAAAAAACGCGAAACCGCTATTACCATTTTAACCTTTGCGAAATGTCAGACTTCTATAGAGGTCTGACATTTAGACTCTAATAGAAGTCTGATTGATTTCTCTTACCAGACTTTTATCAGATGTATTCGAGAAGTCTGATACATATTAAAACCGTAAATTTAAATTTAAAAATTAAAACAAAACAATTTTAAATTTTTTATTTCTACAATAATTAAATATAGACGATTTTGATGTTTAGAAATTAATATTTCATAAAATTGAATCAAATTAAACAAGGTTAGTTAATTATGCATATACCTCAATTAAACAAGGTTAGTTAATATTTCTCGAAGAAGTCTGATACATATTTAATTAGTAAATTTAAATTTAAAAATTGTAAAAAAATATTTTGTTAAATTGTTTTTATACATAAATTAAATATAGACGATTTCGAAGTATTAAAATTAAATTTCATAAAATTGAATCAAATTAAGAACATGTAAGGCAAAATAGGTTGTAAACCTCAAAACATGCTTTGTAATGGAAACATTTACATATAACTTTATGGTTAGATTCATGGTTTACCAAATTTACATTTGAAATTAAAAATTTGCACATATGTGTTGTAATGTGCATATATTTCACTAATTTGATGCTTCCTAGAAGTTATGTTTTAATATTGTCACTCATAAGTGCTAAATATTAGATTTAGGGTTACTCGGACTTATCGGAGAAGTCTGAGAGAATCGGGATTTCTCAGACTTCTCAGAGATTACCATACTTCAATTTTAATATGATTTTTTAAAAGTCAATTGCAAAACTACACTCTCGTTGACCATATGAGTTTCATCAGATTTCTAAAGCAGTCTTAGTATACAACTCAGATCTGAAATCGAAGATATGCAAAAATTCGTACCTATATCCGTTTAGAGTTTGTTTTCACCCTCGTCGAGCACCCAGAACGTATAATATCACCGAAATCCCGCAAGCTCAGTCGTGTTTTGCCGTTTTTATGCCATAATTTCCGATTTTGGTACATTTGAATCGGAAAATGAGTGGGAAAATGGGAGAATCGGAGAGAGAAGTCGCGAAAAGTGTTTACGAGCTCTATTCTTGAGCTTTAATGGCGGAAAAAACAAGTTATTTACTGCATTAACTCGTCGACGATGGTGGTTGTTGTGGTTTCTCAGAATTCTCAGAGAATCGGGGTTTCTCAGACTTCTAAGAGAAGTCTGAAACGTATTTAATTTGAAAATTTAAATTAAAAAAATATTAAAAATTTAGTTTTTAGAATTTTTTACTACATAAATTATACATACTCATTATTGATGTATATAAATTAAAAGTACATAAAATTTAATCAAATTGAATCATTGGAGATGAATTTGGATCTAAACACAAGTTTGCGGTTTCTCAGACTTCTCCGAGAAGTCTGAATTGTATTTAATATGAAAATTTAAATTAAAAAAATAATTAAAATTGTTTTCATACAAATTTTTGATACATAAATTAAACATAACCATTGTAGATGTATATAAATTTAAATTACATAAAATTTAGTCAAAATGAGTGAGTATGAGATAAATTTGGATCTAAACACCATGTAGGTAAGAGTTTACAATTTGGATATCATGTTCTTATATGTAGGGTTAGAATGAGAGTTTCTAAATTTTTAATTCATAATGTTTTTTTTACATATACTGGTTAGTTTGTGACTAAGTTAAACGAGTTTGATGTTTGTTATAAGTTTTCTATATAATATGATGGTTATTTAAGTAGTAATTATCAAGTTTATGGTTTATCGGACTGACATTTCAGTCTGATAATGTCCATGGTTTATCAGACTTCTTGATGGAAACCTGTGAATTAACCTGAAATAAGTTACCCTACTTGTGATTTTACCCCATATATAAACTAAAGTTACCAACCCTAATATGTAAAAGTCATTATCGACTCTCTCTCTAAAACAGGAAGAATCTCTCTCTCTCTAAACTCTCTCAAACATCTCTCCGGAAACCCGCCACCGCCACCGCCGTCGTCAGCTTCTTCAGTCTGGTAAATACCTCTCCTTTTTCGCCTTCTACTCTACTTTTTTCTGCAATTTTGGTTTAGATCTATACGAAATAAGACCATTTTTCCATGTTCTTTGCATAGATCTAAACAAACAGATAGGTTATTTTCCTAGATCAAATTAATTCCATTTTAGATCTATTTGAAAATTACTATATTAGAAGTCTGAAAGTGAATTAGACTCGATACGAAGTCTGATACTTGAACTGATCTGAATTAGACTCGATTAGAAGTCTGAAATTGTACTTTCATTTAATTAGACTTTGTTAGAAATCTGAAATTTGACTTTGTACGAATTAGACTTGAGAAGAAGTCTTAAATTAGACTTTTCCGAATTAGACTCTTTTAAAAGTCTGAATTTCAACTTGATTTTAAATTAGACTTTATTAGAAGTATGGCGTTAGACTTGTTTTAATTTTTGCGAATGTTTTCTGGTACACAGGATGGGGCGATTCAGTCACCTTCCAACGTAGAGTAGTTCATGTTCAACAGGTCGACGTCGATCCGGATCATCCTACGGATTCCCCAAGAAATGCTTCTGCGGTCTGGAGCCCGTCATGCGAACATCCACTACTGCCGATAATCCGGGAAGAAGATTCTTCGGATGTCGTAACTATGATGTAATGGCCTCTATATGTCATGTGTTTCGTTTTTTTTTCTGCTTATTATAATTTGGGATCTTAATATGATTGTATAAATGTGGCTGTGTAGGATGGTGGTTACCATATAATGAAGTGGTGGGATGAGGCTATGACTGAGGAGTTTAACGATGTAAAGCTATATGTTGACCAACATGGTCAACTAATTGATGGCATGTTCTTTTCTAATGCTCAAAGCGACAAGTATTTGTCCACGTTGCTCGATGACGTCAAGGTAACGAAGGCAGAGATAGGTCAATTGAAGGAGCGGTTGACGGAGAAGCCATGTGGCCAGATAATGCGTGGCGTCGAGTTGAAGAGTCTGACGTTCGCTGGTGCTATTATTATCGTCCTGATCATGTTTATCTGTTTTGGTTTCTTGTAATATGTGACCCAATTTGTAACCAAAATTTGTATTTTTGATTATGAAGTCGGTTTAATTTATCTGTGTCCTTCTTTACTATGTCAGACTGATTATGAAGTTCTTAGACTTAGACAACTTAAAAACCGACTTGGAAACGAAATACTGTACCAGAAAGACACCAACAGACTCCTCTCAGAATTTCTTCAGACTTCTCTGTCAGACTTCTAAATTGCATTCGTCATACATCAGACTTCTACCAGATCTAATCCTTCTCAGGTTTGGTTACCTGTCTCCACCGAAAAAAACAGCAGCTTCTCATATACAGTAGATAGATGAAAACAACTATAAAACAGGTGAGTGTAAGGTGATTTAGCTTACACAATTTGGTTTTTTGTGGCCTGGTTGTTTGCAATTAGCACAAGTATATTGCTTGGGAAGCTTCCGTGGTTTATTGCCCTTTGTCTTGGCAATTTCTAGCCAAGTTTGCCACCTCGACTTCTGAGGTCTTCCAGAAGGACGAGGATTATGCGGGGGAAGGAAACGTACGGTGTCAGGAGCTTTCATAGTACAGTTCTTCGGAAGGACGTTCATTGCGTATGCCTGAAACAGATAGTCCCTACCATATGATGGGCATGGCAGCGTATATGGTTGTAGCTCAAGTTCTGGTGCAGCGCAGATTGCATGTGAGCAAGGTATCTTTTCGTAATCCCACACAGCACATTCACACGTTCGGTTGTGCAAGTCGACCACACAATCCCTATGTCCTCCCTTAACAACGAATCGATACCCATCAACGCGTTTCGCCGTCATGAAGTCCGCATAATATTCACGAATAGCCATCAAATATTCAACTCCTCGGCTAAATTTTGTTGTGAGACTCAATGCATCTAGCCGCCTTTTACAAAACCACGTCCCTAACTTCTCTTGTATGAACTCCAAAAGGAAAGAGATAGGATATCCTTTTGCCTTCTTGACTACGGAGTTTATAGTTTCGGCAATGTTGCTCGTCTTTATGTTGTACATTTCTCCAACAAAGTGAACGCGGTTAACGCAAGTGAAACAAGACTGCAATAGAAGTCTGATAAAATAAGACTGCAATAGAAGTCTGATAAATACGAATCAAACTGCATAAGAAGTATGATAAGAAAAATGCATTATCAGATTATACCTATCTCCATTGAAATGAACGCGTGACCATAGACTCGGATCCGCCTCCTCCAAGTATCTAGCAAGGTCAGGATTTACTGCTCGTAAGGAGGCCATGTATCGGTTAAAATCGTACATCGTATATGCGTACGCCGCGTTTTTTACCAAGTACAAAAGATGTTTTCCCCTGAACTTTGTGACTACGTTATTTTGTAGATGGTAATAACAAATCCCTCGCTTTGCCCAAGGAAGAACCTTTTCAATAGCATTCTTGATGGATGTGTGCCTATCTGAGACTATGACCAGAGGATATTGGTATGAAATGCAGTCTCTAAGCTTCGTGAAAAACCACTCCCACGAGGCATCATTCTCAGAGTCTACAATGCCAAAAGCCAACGGAAATATTTGAAAATTGGCATCTTGTGAGGCCGCCACTAGCATAACACCTCCATACGGACCCGTAAGATGCGTACCATCTACCACAATGACTCTTCTAAGATACTTAAATCCCTCTATGGAAGCTCCAAATGCTAGAAATAGATATTTAAATCTATTCTCCTCATCTAGTTCTAGAGCAGTCTGCGTTCCCGGGTTGGTTTGCTCGATTCCATGCAATAAAGTAGGCAGTCTCTCATAACCATCTTCTGCTGATCCTCTCACCAACTTTTGAGCATGTAACAACGCTCTGTATGCGGTTGTGTAGCTCATCTTAATCCCATACTGCTTGTTCATTGATACTAAGACATGCTTTGGTGTAATCTTCTCAATTATTCCAAAGCATTCTAGAAACAACCAACCAATATAACGCGGAGTATGACGTTTTTTCTTAACCTTCCGGTCCAGCGCTGAACATGTGTGGGCTCTATTGTAGATCATCACCCAAAACTTGTTTGGTTCGTTCTTGACAGCCCCTCGAAGCTTCCAGTTGCATCATTCCACAAGACATTTAGCGACAAACAAGCTCTTGACTTATCTACTGTAAATGCGTATTTCTTCATTATCACCGTCAAACGCAGCTCTGATATAAGATCTTGCTTGCTATCAAAACACTTTCCGAGAAAGATGTCGTCGGACCAATTTCTTACTCGACTAGCAAATCGTTCAGCCACATGCTGCAACTCGTAAGTCTTATTATCTTCATCTTCTTTATCATCTTCATCTTCATCTCCCACTTTCCCATACATGCTATAATCAACACCATCATAGTAAGACTCAGCGTGTTTCTTGAAAACTTGCTCTGGCCCATCACCACCACCACCAACACCACCATCATCATCACCACCACCACCACAAATAGAATCATCTGATACTGAGCCCACATCTTCGTCTTCCCAGTCTTTGTCTTCGTCATCTTCATCTTCATCTTCATCTTTTACACCGTGATTCCCCGCATCTTGATATGCCAAACCGGATCGGCTCGAGACACAAAGACGGATTAAATGCGCACTAGCTAACTCGACCATGCTCCTTACTTGCCTATCATTTGTGACATAAATAGGAGGGCTATCCGGACCGATCTGTTGCAAGAGTGGTTCCGGTAACGGATATGATAACTCCACCAACTCGGTTTTCTTGTCCAGCATATAATCATCTTGTACCATCTCAACAAGTTCACAATATGTAGAACGATCTCCCAAAGTGATAAACCGCCCTCCTTTGAGAGTATCCACCACAAAATGCCAAATCTGGTCTCTCACAACCCATTCACCAAAATTAACAGGTAGATACACCATTATCTATAAAAACAATCATGGAAAAACCACATTAGCGATCTTAATGGAAATATCAGACTTCTTCGCGAAGTCTGATTCTATTAGCTACATTGCCAGAATTATTAAAAACATTCTTTAAAAATAATTACCGAACATAAGCATGTAAAACTAACGCAGGAGGAACATATACAACTAACACATATATAAAAAAAATTAAAATCAACGAAATTCATCACAAATATACAAAAAATCGGTTTAAAAAAATTTGTCAATCCAGACTGCCACAGAAGTCTGATAAACAGTTCGTCAGACCTTTATGGCCGTTTGAAAAATAGGGTATTTTTACAATTAGAATGTTACAAAGCAGACTGCGGATGCCGTTTGACGAAAAGTTATCAAATCAGACTTCTACCGCAGTCTGACAAAAAGGGTATTTTTGCAATTGACCCAAACTTTGACTCTTTTGTCAGACTGCATTAGATGTCTGAGAAAAAGAAAAAGGTATTTCTGCAATTGACCAAAATTTTGACTTTTTTGTCAGACTTCACGGAGAAGTCTGAAAAATTTATGGGGTAGTTTTGCAATTGACCGAAGTTTGACTTTCGTTCCCAGACTTCCAGGGTAGTCTGAAGAAATCCTTCAGACTGCGATAGAAGTCTGACAGAAATTGGTGTATTTTTTGCGTTGACCAAAATCTTCGATATCAGACTTCTTTAGCAGTCTGACGGATTTCATCATTTTCAGACTGCCATAGAAGTCTGAAATTTTTTTTCTCCTTTTCAGACTGCTAAAGAAGTCTGATACATTTCCCCTATTTTGGTCAACTTTTGAAATTTTTTGGTCAATTACTACCAGTACCCTGTTTTTTTTTTCAGACTTCTGATTCCGTCTGAAAAAAGTCAACTTCCGGTCAAAGTCGCTCATTTTTCCAAAATACTGGATATGAAGTCTGACTAAAAAGTCAAGTTTTTGGTCAATTGCAAAACTACCCTATGCCTCGATTAGAGGATTTTTCTTGATTTTTTTTTGTTTTCAAAGGAAATTACCAGACTTCAATGGCAGCCTGAGTATTTAAAAGTCAATTGCAAAACTACCCTTTCGTTGACCATGTGGGTTTCATCAGACTTCTAAAGCAGTCTGAGTATACAACTCAGATCTGAAAATCGACGATATGCAAAAATTCGTACCTATATTCGTTTAGAGTTTGTTTTCACCCTCGTCGAGCGCCCAGTACGTCTAATATCACCGAAATCCCTCAAGCCCAGTCGTGTTTTGCCGTTTTTATGCCATAAAAAATAATTTCGGTAAGTTTGAATCGGAAAATCGAGGGGAAATGGGAGAAATCGGAGAGGAGAACTCGCGAAAAGGAAGTACGAACTCTATTCTTGGGCTTTAATGGCGAAAAATGGGTTACTTACTGCATTAACTCGTCGACGATGGTGGTTGTCGTAGAGGTTGAGAATTGATGGCAATGGAATTTCCGTAATTAAGTTAGATCTGAAATATTTTTTGGTCTTTTGAAAAAAACGTTAGACTCTAACAGCAGTCTGAGGAATGGCATTTCCGTGAATACCCAAATTCTTAAAGGGTAATTCGTGGGATTCTGAAAAAGAGGAGAGGAAGATGGCATTTTTAGTTTTGACTTCAAATTGTAGGGTATTTTTGCAAATATGCCTATATATATAGGCTGAACAAGAGGAGGCAAATTTTTATCAGAACTTAAATATTTATCAGAGACTGAGAACAACTACAACCCATAAACCAACATAATTGATAAATAACAACAACAAACAAATATAGTTTCTTTTTTTTATCTTGGTGATTTAGGAAGTCGTCCTACATATTTAGGAAGACTTTCCTAAAACGTATAAACGAGAACTTTTGTGTCTATTTATACAACAACTCAAATTTAAGAAGTCGTAACACACGATTTATGAAGACATCCCATTTTATTACAACGGGCTCTCGAATAAAGTTGTAACACATCCCGTTTTAGGAAGCTTTCCATATGTTTTAGCAAGATGTTACTATATTTTTATGCAATCATCACAAACACATCTGTCAGTCACCTGAACTTTAAAGTATCCTTTCTGGAAATGTAACGTATTTAGTAACCATTTAGAAACATATATAACGTATTTAGGAAAACCTTCCTAAATCAACAAGAAACAGAAAAAGTATGATTTCACTTAAGTCATGCAGAGACAAACTATAAAAGACTATATTACCTGTTAATTTTCATGCGTAAATGAAGCATTTGAACATGTGTTGTTGTTTGCCTACACAAAGAAAGAAAGATACAAATGTTGAAATGATCCTTTCTGGAAATGCAACGTATTTAGGAACCATTTAGGAACATATATAACGTATTTAGGAAAGCCTTCCTAAATCGACAAGAAACAGAAAAGTATCATGCATAGATGAATTATAAAAGTACTATATTACATGTTGATTTCTATGCGTAAATGAAGCATTGACATGAGAATAACCATTTACAGTTCGCGACGCGTTTGTGCGTTGGGTGTTCTCTACTTCACAAATCTCTTCATTGCATATAGTCTTTGATTGAGTGTTGCATTCATGATTCTCATGAGCAAGAATGTTGCATCTGTCATTCACCTGAACAAAACATGTAATATAGTCATCTGTCAGTCACCTGAACTTTAAAGTATATTTTCTGGAAATGCAATGTATTTAAGAACCATTTAGGAACATATATAACGTATTTAGGAAAGCCTTCAAAAATCAACAAAAACAGAAAAGTATGATTTCACTTAAGTCATGCATAGACAAACTATAAGAGACTATATTACATGTTTTTCATGCGTAAATGAAGCATCCGAACATGTGTTGTTGTTTGCCTACACAAAGAAAGAAAGATACAAATGTTGAAATGATCCTTTCTAGAAATGCAACGTATTTATGAATCATTTAGGAACATATATAACGTATTTAGGAAAGCCTTCATAAATCGATAAGAAACATAAAAAAGTATCATGCAGAGACGAATTATAAAAGTACTATTTTACTTGTTGATTTCCATACGTAAATAAAGCATCGACATGAGAATAACCATACAAAAGTCCATTCAAGTGCACTCTCCACATATATATTTATATCGAAGTAATGTCTAAATAATTAGCTAATTTTGGGTTTCTTCTTCTTATGTCACTGAAGATTCCACTAAACTCATGACGAGTATAAGCATCAGCTGCAGATTCTACGAGTGCCAACAATCCAGTTTTCCCAAACTTTGGTTTAATATCAAGAGATGGATTCGACAAATACCGTGATGTGCAAGTGGATAAATAAGTGAAAGTGCTTTGCAATGGCTGGAGCTCTATCTGAAACAAAAATCTCGGAGTGTGAAGATATCATTTCAACTTTCACGGTTTTAGCTTTTGTGCTCAACTTCATAATAAAAAAATTATAAAAGCATTCTTAAGACATATGAAAAGCTTCATAAAAAGTTTGGATATCTTTTTTATTTTAAAAGACTTTCTAAATTTTGTTTTGATATAATTTAGGATGGCTTTTCTAAATTTGTAAGAATCTTATCTAAAAACTCAAGAAGATTTCCTAAATTCCCAAATTAAAACTGGGCGGAGCCACATAGCGAGTAGGATTAGCGTTCTTCCTTCGTCTTTTTGAGTTTCTCTTAGTTGTTGATGAATTTCTCTTTTTGTCTTCTTGATCTGAAGAATCCCCTTCAATTGGCGATGAATCTTTTCTCTTATACAATTTTTAAGAGGTTGTTGATGATCTTAGCTTCCGTCAAGTTCTTGTAATTTCTTTCCTTCCATAACTCTGCGCATAAGACCTGTAGAATCTCTTTAAGGGTCAACTTCAGCAAGGCTTCAAAGGCTAAATCCGAATTTATCGACAGTTCATGAACAAGCTATCTCTTTTCATCAACACTCATTTTACTGCCTATAAATGATTCACCTGCATCTCATACATGAAGAAAAATGACGTAAATTTATATTTTGACCGTAACACAACTCCTAACCGAACAATGTATTACATGATTTAACATTGATTATTCATGACAGAAACACAAATTAGTCAGAAACTGCTACAGAAAACAAATATAGACACTACATAAAATCGTTTACAAAATTTACAAGAATGATTCCAAATCAAAACTCAGTATGCAACTACAAATCTAATTACAATGTGCAATAACACAAAAGAAACCTCAAATAACCACCACAAACAAAAAAAAACGAATATGAAGTTTGTTGGATCCAAGACTCGAGTTTGAGATATCAACGAGTCTAAGAAACTGAAACATTAGAAACTGAAACAACAAGACAAAGCTCACAATGCCCATAAGAGAACAAGATACTTTTCTTTAAGAACCCACATTCATTACTAAGTTCCAAGAATAGGTCAAGCAAGTGAATATAAGAAGGTCCTTTACGAAACCACATTCATTACTAAGTTTCAAGAACATATACATACACAAAAAAAACTTTCTTCCTTTATATATGGTACGATTCATCAAATGAACTAGAACAGTAAAAGACCTACTGTTGATCCATAAATCACACAAAAGGGGTAAAACGATACTTTTAATCGGAATCTCGTTTATTGATTTAGAGTCGGCGTTACAACAATGTTTTAGCAAGATGGCAAAGACAAAAGAACTTGAGGTCGGTAAAGGAGCTCTCTCGTATTCTCTGGTTTCTGCGGAAGTGGTGGATGTGTGAATGAATGAGCCTCCTCCCCTCTTTATAATGTCTTGAGGCGGTTTGAAGAGAGAATATTTCCTTTTCCGAGTTCGATTATGAGAAGGAAGTATTCCGGTCTTCTCTCCGAGATAAGGATATCTTCCTGATATCTCGAAGATTCGATCAAGGGGAATATTTCCTTTTCCGAGATCGGCGGGAAAAGGGAAATACTTCGATTATAATCTGTTGTAACGGACTGGGCTCGCGCTGGGCCTAGATCGGTAGCTGAGGTGGGCTTTAGCGAGGTTCCGAGCTCGGCCCAATATTTTTGGGCTGATTCGTCCTCAATCCGAACCATCGTAAACCGGTCCGGATCGAACCGGTCTCGGTTCGAACCGAGTTAAACCAGGGGTGCTAATCCCCCCTCTAACAATTGGTCCCCCCCTCAGTTCGATGAGGGAGTTTATGAGTTCGTTGAATTTCTAAGGAGTATTCTTTAGCTCGGTTAGAACTGAGATCGGTACGACCTGATCATATTCTATCTTAAGTTCGGCGAATTCCTTTCGAAAGACTGGAATTCTCGTGTCGGTCCTGAACTTTTGAGTTCGGTAGATTTCTCTCGGGAAGAGGGTGTCGTTTCGTCTTCCTTAGTTGTGGAACTCGAGGAGTCGCGTGTCGATTCGTCTCCTTCAGGCATGGAACTCGAAGAGTCGTCATCATTACTTTTTCTCTATAAATATCGCACGAATCTCCTTTCGTTTCTTACTTCTGTTTATTTCCTTCAAAAGGTATTCTTCTTTCTCTCTATAACGCTCTCCCTTCTCTCTAGAATTTATTTATTTCCCGTTCTCCGATCACCTCTTCCGCTGTGATTTCTCCGGTTTGCTCGAAGATTTTTGAGTTCTTCGTCTTGTTCTTCATCAATTTTCTCCCTTTCGATCGATATGGATTCAAAGGCTTCTTCTTCTTCTGTTAATGACCGAACTCCTCCGCTGAAGTTCCCCGATCTCGAGCTATTCGTTAATAGTTCCAATTCGAGTTCGGATGGTCGAAGTGACGTTCAGCAGGAGCTGATTAGGCGCAACTCCCAATGTACTGATGACGGGTCGAGCAATCCAAAGGTCGTTATTGAAGTCCCTCATCTCATCGATGAAGATCGGCCTGAAGAGGAGGTTGCCGAGTCATACGATCAAGTCCGGGTAGATGCCGAATTTACAGCTCGGCTCGCAGAGGGTGAGGACGTGGCTCATCTGGATGATCGCGCTGTCTCGCCAGCAGTTCGTCAGGATGTAGGGGGCGATGGTCCCATGTCGGCTGCCAGACGAGTGGTTAAAAGACCTGCGAATATCGGACCGTCTCGTTCCAAGGCGGAGACGGTTCAAGTTACCTTGGAAAAGTGCAACACTCCGGACGGTATCCTTTTCAAGATCCCGAAGGAGACCGATCGTCCGTGGGACGCTCCTGACGGCTATATATGCGTTTACAAAGAGTATTTCAGAAGCTGCGGTCTCAAGTTTCCTATCCCGGAGCTCCTCTATAAGTACTGCAAGAGGCGACATGTTGCGATCTCTCAGTTAATGCCGGCTACGGTAATAAATCTCATGGGTCTCCTTTCTCTTGGGGAGGAGTGCGGCATCCCTATTACTGCCAAGATCTTAGAGAGGTTGTTTCGGGTAAATTTGTCGAAGGCGAGGCCTTGGTTTTAATCGGCTAACGCGAAGCCGGAATGTGACCTCGTTACTGGGAATAAGCCGAGCAAGGTCAATAACTGGAATGCTCGGTACTTCTATGTGAAGATCGACGAATCTTCCGTTGAACATCCAGATGGGAGTTACCGAACTCAATGGAGGACTCCTATTGGTAGTCCTTGGTTTCTTGATCTTTATTTATTACTTTGTTTTGCCTAAGTTATATTTTTCCTTTTTGCTTTCAGATCGTCACATACCAGGCTTCCTTATCACCACACCGGGATTTACTTTTGTCCACGCGAAGCAGTTAAGTGCTGCTGGAAAAGCTCGGTGGCCAGAAGCTTACCAAGAAAAGCTTGACTTAAAGACTAGGAGAGCTCTTAAAGGTATATGTTGGTAAACTCTTCTTCGTAATCTGTTGATACCAATCCTCTTTTCTCTTATTATTTTTCTTTTTATAGTTGTTATACCCCTTCTCCTTCCCCTTTTAGAGCAAACCCTCGACGCCAAAGGAAAATGAAGCTCGACGATATCCCGAACTTGACTGCTGAGATGTCCGATGAAGAGGTGGCTATTGAAGTCCCGCCGGCTGCTCTGGGTGGGCAACCTGCTGTTGATGCTGAGGTTGCCGAAGGGCAGGTTCCGTATGAGGAACCGATTTCTGTTGAACCACGCGCGTCTTCGGCAGATGTTGCGAAGATGAGGAGGAGGAAGAAAAGAGGCAAGAGACCGATGAAGCAAGCTGCCGAGACCGAAGCTCAAGGCGTCGATGATGATACTGTGGTTATCTCGGATCGCTCGGCTGCATCAAAGAGGCAGCGAACTTCAGGGACCTCGGTTCATTCTGTCAGTTTTGGTTATGACAAGAATTAGCCGGTGACGAATGATGCAGATTCTTGCGCCGATCTGTACTGTCAATTGAACTTCGACTCGGGGGTGCTTCCTCCAGTTGACGACCTTTTTCAGTCCGGGGTTTATAAAAAGGTTGCTCGGGCCACTTCTGAGGTAAACAAAATTTTTGGGTTTAGTTGATATTGTCCCTTTCTTTTTGGATTCCTTTGTTGTGACAGGCTCCCCCTTTTTTTCTTTTAGATGGTTGCTCAAACAAACGAGCTTGTTGGTGCCTACGATCGTGAGCTCCGTTCCGCTAGCCGGAAAGCTCTTATGACCAGCGTACATGTTGTCGAGCTTCGTGAAGCGTTGAAGGTCGAGCAAGACAGAACGCAGGCCGGTGATTATGCGGTTAATGAGCTGACAAAGGAGATAGCCGCGCTGAAGGCTGATAAAGCCGAGCTGGTCGCTGAGAAAGATGCCCTTGCTCATACTCTGTTCCGGGAGACGACCCGTTTGAGAGCTGGCCGGACCCAGTAGATCATGAAAAGGAAGGTGTTAGAGGGGGGATTAGCACCCACTGGTTTAACTCGTTCGAACCGAGAACGGTTCGATCAGGACCGGTTTACGATGGTTCGGATTGAGGACGAATCAGCCCAAAAACATTGGGCCGAGCTCGGAACCTCGCTAAAGCCCACCTCGGCTACCGATCTAGGCCCAGCGCGAGCCCAGTCCGTTACAACTGATTATAATCGAAGTATTTCCCATTTCCCGCCGATCTCGGAAAAGGAAATATTCCCCTTGATCGAATCTTCGAGATATCAGGAAGATATCCTTATCTCGGAGAGAAGACCGGAATATTTCCTTCTCCTAATCGAACTCGGAAAATGAAATATTCTCTCTTCAAACCGCCTCAAGACATTATAAAGAGGGGAGGAGGCTCATTCATTCACACATCCACCACTTCCGCATAAACCAGAGAATACGAGAGATCTCCTTTACCGACCTCAAGTTCTTTTGTCTTTGCCATCTTGCTAAAACACTTTTGTAACGCCGATTCTTAATCAATAAACGAGATTCCGATTAAAAGTATTGTTTTACCCCTTTTGTGTGATTTACGGATCAACAATTGGCGCCGACTGTGGGGAATATAAAATAGTACTTTCGGATAATCGTTTGATTGAGTTCGGCAATGGCCCTTCCAAATCGACACCTCCGCAGTCGGCATCAACGGCTCAGAAAACGATGGTAAAAACCCTCGGGCTGACGAACTCAATCCAACCGACACTGAATTACAGACAACCGGATGAGAACTCCCTCCGACCTTACTTACTGGAAGGGATACTCAAATCAATCCCCCGAGGACTCTTCCACCACCTCCTGCTACCCCGGCATTCACGGACCCGACCATCTTTATGGAAGCCATGGCAGCACAGTTCGCAGAAATCAACAAAAAGAACGATGAGCGGATCGCTTCGCTAATAGCATCCCATTTTGAACGCCGAAGCCAGATCGGTACCCTCGATCCAAATCTGAACACCCCCGCCAGCGAAAACGCATTACGCAGGAACCTCTTGCCCGACCTGACCGACACTCAACTCCCGGGTGTGACCGATCTACCAACTAGGAGATCCGCAGCCGATTCGGAAATCCACATCTCGGATCAAACCGCCATGAATCTGGAGTTCGCAAGGGTCCAAGCCCAATTACAAGACATGCGGTCTAAAGTCCACCAGGCGACGAGCTCAGCACCAGAAATCGACCGAGTGATTCAGGAGTCGCAGAGGACCCCATTCACGGACCGAGTCATCAACACTCCAGTCCGGCGATTGGAAAGGATCAAGATCACACCATACGATGGGTTTACCGATCCTAAGCATTTCTTGATCTCATTTGTTATCACGATGAATCGATTTCGTTTCGGATCGGAAAACGAAAAAGACGCAGCCATGTGCCAGTTATTTGTAGAGAACCTATCCGGAGCCGCGCTCGATTGGTTTTTGACGCTCGAGCCGAATTCAGTCAACAGCTACAACGAGCTTACTACCAAGTTCCTCAAATGCTTCACCATGTTTATCAAGCAGAAAACGAAGAACTCCGAACTCTGGGCCCTCGAACAGAAGCAGGACGAGCCCCTACCAACTTCATGGAACGTTTCAAAGCGCTCGTATCCCATTGTACGATCGACGACGAAGCTGCGATCGAGGCTCTTTATAAAGCGACCTAGTACGAATCAGACTTCCACAAGGAGATTAAACGCAACAATCCAAAGACGTTGGAAGACATCTTACACAGGGCGCATATCTTCATAATGGAGGAAGAGGAAAGATCCGAGAAAGATAGGCGGTACGCACTCCCGAAACAGCCTGCTGGTAAGGATAAACAGTATGTCCTTCCAAAGCAGCCCGTCAACACGGTTAAAACTCAGCAATCCTGGTCGAACACTTGGATTCGGTCGGACGAACCAAAAGAGCCTGATACAGAGCCCGGACTATATTGAAAATTCCATAACCGAGTCAGAAATCATTCAACTGAAGAGTGCCGACACCTACAGGAATTCCTGCTGATGAAGTACAAAAAAGGGGAAGTTCCAGTCGAAGGAGCCTTCCAACCTTCGAATAAACCTCGCCGTAACGATAACGGAAGAAGACGTAACTTCAAACCGAGCAAAGCTACCGAGCAAACTAAAGATAAGTCTGACGACGAACAACCAAAACGAGATCGAGAGGAAAAGGTGGAGGCCCAGCAACCTCCGCAAGTTCGGAAGCGTGTCAACATGATCATGGGCGCATTAGAATCATTCAACTATTATGTCTTAGTTCTAAAGACGTACAGCAAGGAAGCAGCGGCCGCCAAACATACAAACCAGATTATATATTGTGGAATGCCGATCACCTTCTCCGAGGCCGACACCGAAGGACTCCATATGCCGCATAACAATCCGCTGGTCGTCGAAGCACTCATCAGCGATGTTGTAGTCGGACGAATCTTGATCGACACTGGAAGCTCGGTCAATGTGATTTTCAAAGATACCCTGAAGAACATGGACTACCCCGACAATCATATTAGACTGAACATCGAACCACTCACCGGTTTCTCAAGTGAGCAAACCATGACTGCCAGGACAGTCAAGCTCCCCATGTATACCAGAGGGATTTGTCGGATGGTCAAGTTCCTGGTACTGAACAAACCCACGATCTATAACGTGATACTCGGCACACCGTGGATATTTTCGATGAAAGCCGTTGTGTCAACATATCACCAGTGCGTCAAGTTCCCAACACCTTCCGGAGTCTTCACCCTCAAAGGCGACCAGGTGATGTCCCGAACATGTTTCATCAACGAATGCAAACTAAGGACCACACCTCGCACTTGCGTCATCAATAAGAAGAAAATTCCGAACGATCCCGATCTGCCGCGACACGAAACAATTATCCAAATCAACATTGACGACTTCAATCCAGAAAGATGCATGGGGATCGGAGCCTAGCTCGACGAAGATATCGAAACAGACTTGGTCCGATTCCTCAGAAGAAACGTTTCGACCTTCGCTTGGTCAATCACGGACATGCCAGGGATCAACACAAAGATAACGAGTCACGAGCTCAATATTGATTCCACCTTCAAACCGATCAAGCAGAAACGACGCAAGCTTGGTCCCGAGAAGGCCCGAGCCGTTAATGATGAAGTCGAAAAGTTACTTAGCACGGGATCAATCACGGAAGTACGATATCCGGACTGGTTGGTAAACCCAGTCGTTGTTAAAAAGAATAACGGCAAATGGAGGATCTGCGTCGATTTTACCGACCTAAACAAAGCTTGCCCAAAAGATAGTTTCCCGCTCCTACACATCGACAGACTCGTCGAAGTTACCGCTGGGAACGAACTCCTCTCGTTTATGGACGCCTTCTCAGGCTACAATAAGATACTCATGCATCCGGACGATCGTGAGAAGACCTCCTTCATAACCGACCGCGGTATCTATTGCTACAAGGTTATGCCCTTCGGCCTGAAGAACGCCGGTGCAACTTATCAACGACTCGTCAATCGAATGTTTGCCAGCCAGCTCGGCAAGACGATGGAGGTCTATATCGGCGACATGCTCATCAAATCGCTAATTGCCAAGGATCATATCGGACACCTCAACACCTGCTTCGACATCCTAAACCAGTACGGCATGAAGCTTAACCCGACCAAATGCACATTCGGCGTGACCTCGGGAGAGTTCCTCGGGTATATCGTAACTCAAAGAGGAATTGAAGCCAATCCTAAACAGATCTCGGCAATCCTTGACCTACCATCTCCGACGACGAGAAGGGTAGTGCAAAGGTTAACTGGACGTATCGCCGCACTCAGCCGGTTCATCTCCCGATCTACCGACAAGTGTCTCCCCTTCTACCAACTGTTGCACGGTAACAAAGATCTCGAGTGGGATGATAAGTGCGAAGAAGCATTCAAGCAGCTCAAGGAATACTTATCAACCCCACCAGTTCTAGTAAAACCAGAAGATGGCGAGACTCTCTACCTCTACATCGCAATATCGACCTTGGGGGTCAGCGGGGTCTATGTCCAGGAAGACTGGGGCGAACAAAAGCCAATCTTCTATATCAGCAAATCGCTCGATGGTGCTGAAGGACGATATCCGACTCTCGAAAACTTGACTCTCGCCGTTGTTATCTCAGCTCGGAAGCTACGCCCCTATTTCCAGTCACACTCAGTCACCGTCTTAACCAATCAACCACTCCGGACGATTCTACATAGTCCGAACCAGTCCGGCCGACTGGCTAAATGGGCTATTGAACTCAGCGAATACCACATCGATTACAAAAGCCGGACGAGCATCAAGTCGCAAGACCTTGCCGATTTCCTCATCGAGTTATCTCCAGAATACATCAATACAGATGTCATAACCGCCGAGCAATGGATCTTTCACGTCGACGGGTCCTCATCTCACCGTGGCTCTGGAATAGGCATTCGCCTCAAATCTCCGACGGGAAAAATCTTGGAGCAATCCTTCCGCCTGGCGTTAAACGCGTCAAACAACGAGGCAGAATACGAAGCGTTAATTAACGGACTACGTTTGGCCAAAGCCATCGGTGCAACACGCATACATGCCTACTGCGACTCGCAGCTCGTCGCAAGTCAATTTAGCGGAGAGTATGACGCCAAGAACGATCGAATGGATGCATACCTCAAGCTCGTCAAACAACTCGCTGCAGAATTCGACTCATTCGAACTAACCAAGATACCACGGGGAGAAAACGCTCCAGCCGACGCACTCGCTGCTCTAGCTTCAAGCTCGGACCCTCATCTCAAACGAACGATTCCGGTCGAAAGTATATCAGAGCCAAGTATTGGAAGCACGTAGCAATGTATTATCACGACTCGTAGGCGAGATTACGAGGAAAATCCTGCGACCGAACCCGTCTTACGCCGACAAAGTCGAATTCCGGCTATCGAGTCTTTTCAGGATACCGAGCCCGAACATGCTACTATCGCCGAAGGCAACAATGATCTGCCGCTAGTCGATGAGTCGGCCAAATGAGACAACGAAGCGGAAGAACATACGGACGGCCTTCACGAGCCGATAAACCTCGAACAGTCTGACGAACATACGCCCGCCGATTGGACGCTAGAGATAAAAATGTACATCATCGATGGAGACATCCCGGCGGACAGATGGGCCGCTCGACGACTCAAAATGCGGGCTGCTCGCTACATACTTATCAAAGAGGGACTGTTTCGTTGGAGTGCGTCTGGAATCCTCCTCAAATGCATCTCAGGCGATGAAATCCAGAAAGTCAATAAGAAAATACACGAAGGCGACGGCGGTAATCACTCAGCTCGTCGATCTCTAGCCCTGAAAATTAAACGAGCAAGCTATTATTGGCCAAGTATGCAAGCAGACTGCGAGAAGTTCGTCGCAAAGTACGATAAATGTCAACGACATGGCCCAATGATACATCTTCCTACCGAACTGCTAACCACCTCGACAGCTCCATATCCATTCATGCGTTGGGGAATGGATATCATCGGCCCTTTCAGACGATCCACCACGCAGAAAAAGTTCATCCTCGTTATGACGGATTACTTTACCAAGTGGGTAGAAGCCGAGGCATATCCCGTCATCCTCGCTTCTGACGTTCAGAAGTTCGTCTGGAAATTCATCATCTGCCGACACGGAGTTCCATACGAGGTTATCACCGATAACGGTCCCCAGTTTATATCAACGCTATTCAACGATCTCAGCGCCAAGTGGAAAATTTGGCTAAGTTTCTCTACACCGAGATACCCGCCGAGCAACGGTCAAGCCGAAGCAACAAACAAAACGATCATCGCTGGCCTAAAGAAACGATTGGATACTCATAAAGGGACATGGTCTGATAAACTCCACGGAGTCTTATGGTCATATCGCACGACTCCAAGGTCGTCAATGTTAGAGGGGGGATTAGCACCCCCTGGTTTAACTCGGTTCGAACCGAGACCGGTTCGATCAGGATCGGTTTACGATGGTTCGGATTGAGGACAAATCAGCCCAAAAACATTGGGCCGAGCTCGGAACCTCGCTAAAGCACACCTCGGCTATCGTTCTAGGCCCAGCGGGAGCCCAGTCCGCTACAACAGATTATAATCGAAGTATTTTCCTTTTCCCGCCGATCTCGGAAAAGGAAATATTCCCCTTGATCGAATCTTCAAGATATCAGGAAGATATCCTTATCTCGGAGAGAATACCGGAATATTTCCTTCTCCTAATCGAACTCGGAAAAGGAAATATTCTCTCTTCAAACCGCCTCAAGACATTATAAAGAGGGGAGGAGGCTCATTCATTCACACATCCACCACTTCCGCAGAAACCAGAGAATACGATAGAGCTCCTTTACCGACCTCAAGTTCGTTTGTCTTTGCCATCTTGCTAAAACACTGTTGTAACGCCGATTCTTAATCAATAAACGAGATTCCGATTAAAAGTATTGTTTTACCCCTTTTGTGTGATTTACGGATCAACAATTGGCGCCGACTGTGGGGAATAGAAAACAGTACTTTCGGATAATCGTTTGATTGAGTTCGACAATGGCCCTTCCAATCGACACCTCCGCAGTCGGCATCAACGGCTCAGAAAACGATGGTCAAAACCCTCGGGCTGACGAACTCAATCCAACCGACACTGAATTACAGACAACCGGAGGAGGACTCCCTCCGACCTTACTTACTGGAAGGGATACTCAAATCAATCCCCCGAGGACTCTTCCACCACCTCCTACTACCCCGGCATTCACGGACCCGACCATCTTTATGGAAGCCATGGCATCACAGTTCGCAGAAATCAACAAAAAGAACGAATAGCGGATCACTTCGCTAAAAGCATCCCACTTTGAACGCCGAAGCCAGATCGGTACCCTCGATCCAAACCTGATCACCCCGCCAGCGAAAACGCATTACGCCGGAACCTCTTGCCCGACCTGACCGACACTCAACTCCCGGGTGTGACCGATCTACCGACTAGGAGATCCGCAGCCGATTCGGAAATCTACATCTCGGATCAAGCCGCCATGAATCTGGAGCTCGCAAGGGTCCAAGCCCAATTACAAGACATGCGGTCTAAAGGTCACCAGGCGACGAGCTCAGCGCCAGAAATCGACCGAGTGATTCAGGAGTCGCAGAGGACCCCATTCACAAACCGAGTCATCAATACTCCAGTCCGGCGATTGGAAAGGGTCAAGATCACGCCATACGATGGGTTTACCGATCCTAAGCATTTCCTGACCTCTTTTGTTATCACGATGAATCGATTTAGTTTCGGATCGGAAAACGAAAAAGACGCAGCCATGTGCCAGTTATTTGTAGAGAACCTATCCGGAGCCGCGCTCGATTGGTTTTCGACGCTCGAGCCGAATTCAGTCAACAGCTACAACGAGCTTACTACCAAGTTCCTTAAACGCTTCACCATGTTTATCAAGCAGAAAATGAAGAACGCCGAACTCTGTGCCCTCGAAAAGAAGCAGGACGAGCCCCTACACAACTTCATGGAACGTTTCAAAGCGGTCGTATCCCACTGTACGATCGACGACGAAGCTGCGATCGAGGCTCTTTATAAAGCGACCTAGTACGAATCAGACTTCCACAAGGAGATTAAACGCAACAATCCAAAGACGTTGGAAGACATCTTACACAGGGCGAATATCTTCATAATGGAGGAAGAGGAAAGATCCGAGAAAGATAGGCGGTACGCACTCCCGAAACAGCCTGCTGGTAAGGATAAACAGTATGTCCTTCCAAAGCAGCCCGTCAACACGGTTCAAACTCAGCAATCCTGGTCGAACACTTGGGTTCGGTCGGACGAACCAAAAGCGCCTGATACAGAGCCCGGACTATATTGCAAATTGCACAACCGAGTCAGAAATCATTCAACTGAAGAGTGCCGACACCTACAGGAATACCTGCTGATGAAGTACAAAAAATGGGAAGTTCCTGTCGAAGGAGCCTTCCAACCTTCGAATAAACCTCGCCGTAACGATAACGGAAGAAGACGTAACTTCAAACCGAGCAAAGCTACCGAGCAAACTAAAGATAAGTCTGACGACGAACAACCGAAACGAGATCGAGAGGAAAAGGTGGGGGCCCAGCAACCTCCGCAAGTTCGGAAGCGTGTCAACATGATCATGGGCACATTAGAATCATGCAACTATTCTGTCCGAGCTCTAAAGACGTACAACAAGGAAGCAGCGGCCGCCAAACATACAAACCAGATTATATCTTGTGGAATGCCGATCATCTTCTCCGAGGCCGACACCGAAGGAATCCATATGCCGCATAACGATCCGCTGGTCGTCGAAGCACTCATCAGCGATGTTGTAGTCGGACGAATCCTGATCGACACTGGAAGCTCGGTCAATGTGATTTTCAAAGATACCCTGAAGAACATGGACTACCCCGACAATCAGATTAGACCGAACATCGAACCACTCACCGATTTCTCAAGTGAGCAAACCATGTCTGTCGGGACAGTCAAGCTCCCCATGTATACTATAGGGATTTGTCGGATGGTCAAGTTCCTGGTACTGAACAAACCCGCGATCTATAACGTGATACTCGGTACACCGTGGATATTTTCGATGAAAGCCGTCGTGTCAACATATCACCAGTGCGTCAAGTTCCCAACACCTTCCGGAGTCTTCACCCTCAAAGGCGACCAGGTGATGTCCCGAACATGTTTCATCAACGATTGCAAACTAAGGACCACACCTCGCACTTGCGTCATCAATAAGAAGAAAATTCCGAACGATTCCGATCTGCCGCGACGCGAAACAATTATCCAAATCAACATTGACGACTTCAATCCAGAAAGATGCATGGGGATCGGAGCCTAGCTCGACGAAGATATCGAAACAGACTTGGTCCGATTCCTCAGAAGAAACGTTTCGACCTTCGCTTGGTCAATCACGGACATGCCAGGGATCAAACCAAAGATAACGAGTCACGAGCTCAATATTGATTCTACCTTCAAACCGATAAAGCAGAAACGACGTAAGCTTGGTCCCGAGAAGGCCCGAGCCGTTAATGATGAAGTCAAAAAATTACTTAGCGCGGGATCAATCACGGAAGTACGATATCCGGACTGGTTGGAAAACCCAGTCGTTGTTAAAAAGAAGAACGGCAAATGGAGGATCTGTGTCGATTTTACCGACCTAAACAAAGCTTGCCCAAAATATAGTTTCCCACTCCCACACATCGACAGACTCGTCGAAGCTACCACCGGGAACGAACTACTCTCGTTTATGGATGCCTTCTCAGGCTACAATCAGATACTCATGCATCCGGACGATCGTGAGAAGACCTCCTTCATAACCGACCGCGGTATCTATTGCTACAAGGTTATTCCCTTCGGCCTGAAGAACGCCAGTGCAACTTATCAACGACTCGTCAATCGAATGTTTGCCAGCCAGCTCGGCAAGACGATGGAGGTCTATATCGACGACATGCTCGTCAAATCGCTAATTGCCAAGGATCATATCGGATACCTCAACACCTGCTTCGACATCCTAAACGAGTACGGCATGAAGCTTAACCAGACCAAATGCACATTCGGCGTGACCTCGGGAGAGTTCCTCGGGTATATCATAACTCAAAGAGGAATTGAAGCCAATCGTTTAGATCTCGGCAATCCTTGACCTACCATCTCCGACGACGAGAAGGGTAGTGCAAAGGTTAACGGGACGTATCGCCGCAGTCAACCGGTTCATCTCCCGATCTACCGACAAGTGTCGCCCCTTCTACCAACTGTTGCGCGGTAACAAAGATCTCGAGTGGGATGATAAGTGCGAAGAAGCATTCAAGCAGCTCAAGGAATACTTATCAACCCCAGCAGTTCTAGCAAAACCCGAAGATGGCGAGACTCTCTACCTATACATCACAATATCGACCTCGGCGGTCAGCGGGGTCCTTGTCCAGGAAGACCGGGGTGAACAAAAGCCAATCTTCTATATCAGCAAATCGCTCGATGGTGCCGAAGGACGATATCCGACTCTCGAAAATTGGCTCTCGCCTTTGTTATCTCAGCTCTGAAGCTACGCCCCTATTACCAGTCACACTCAGTCACCGTCTTAACCAAACAACCACTCCGGACGATTCTACATAGTCCGAACCAGTCCGGCCGACTGGCTAAATGGGCTTTTGAACTAACCGAATACGACATCGATTACAAAAGCCGGACGAGCATCAAGTCGCAAGTCCTTGCCGATTTCCTCATCGAGTTATCTCCAGAATACATCAATACAGATGTCATAACCGCCGAGCAATGGATCCTTCACGTCGATGGGTCCTCATCTCCCCGTGGCTCTGGAATAGGCATTCGCCTCAAATCTCCGACGGGAGAAATCTTGGAGCAATTCTTCCGCCTGGCGTTAAACGCGTCAAACAACGAGGCAGAATACGAAGCGTTAATTGCCGGACTACGTTTGGCCAAAGCCATCGGTGCAACACGCATACATGCCTACTGCGACTCGCAGCTCGTCGCAAGTCAATTTAGCGGAGAGTATGACGCCAAGAACGATCGAATGGATGCATACCTCAAGCTCGTCAAACAACTCGCTGCAGAATTCGACTCATTCGAACTAACCAAGATACCACGGGGATAAAACGCTCCAGCCGACGCACTCGCTGCTCTAGCTTCAAGCTCGGACCCTCATCTCAGACGAACGATTTCGGTCGAAAGTATATCAGAGCCAAGTATTGGAAGCACGGAGCAATGTATTATCACGACTCTTAGGCGAGATTACGAGGAAAATCCTGCGACCGAACCCGTCTTACGCCGACAAAGACGAATTCCGGCTGTCGAGTCTGGTCAGGATACCGAGCCCGAACATGCTAATATCGCCGAAGGCAACAATGATCTGCTGCTAGTCGATGAGTCGGCCCAATCAGACAACGAAGCGGAAGAACATACGGACGGCCTTCACGAGCCGATAAACCTCGAACAGTCTGACGAACAGACGCCCGCCGATTGGACGCTAGACATAAAAATGTACATCATCGATGGAGACATCCCGGCGGACAGATGGGCCGCTCGACGACTCAAAATGCGGGTTGCTCGCTACATACTTATCAAAGATGGACTGTTTCGTTGGAGTGCGTGAGGAATCCTCCTCAAATGCATCTCAGGCGATGAAATCCAGGAAGTCATGAAGAAAATACACGAAGGCTACGGCGGTAATCACTCAGGTGGCCGATATCTAGCCCTGAAAATTAAACGAGCAAGCTATTATTGGCCAAGTATGCAAGCAGACTGCGAGAAATTCGTCGCAAAGTGCGATAAATGTCAACGACATGGCCCAATGATACATCTTCCTACCGAGCTGCTAACCACCTCGACAGCTCCATATCCATTCATGCGTTGGGGAATGGACATCATCGGCCCTTTCAGACGATCCACCACGCAGAAAAAGTTCATCCTCGTTATGACGGATTACTTTACCAAGTGGGTAGAAGCCGAGGCATATCCTGTCATCCTCGCTTCTGACGTTCAGAAGTTCGTCTGGAAATTCATCATCTGCCGACACGGAGTTCCATACGAGATTATCACCGATAACGGTCCCTAGTTTATATCAACGCTATTCAATGATTTCTGCGCCAAGTGAAAAATTCGGCTAAGTTTCTCTACACCGAGATACCCGCCGAGCAACGGTCAAGCCGAAGCAACAAACAAAACGATCATCGCTGGCCTAAAGAAACGATTGGATACTCATAAAGGGACGTGGTCTGATAAACTCGACGGAGTCTTATGGTCATATCGCACGACTCCAAGGTCGTCAACGGGACAATCCCCTTTCTACATGGCTTATGGTGTGGAAGCCCTATGCCCAGCCGAACTCACCATCCCGACTATCCGTCGAACGATGCTTGTGCAAAACCCCGATATTAACGATGAAATCATGCTCGTAAACCTCGATAATCTCGAGGAACAACGCGATCAAGCCTTACTCCGGATTCAGAATTATCAGAACTTGGCAGCACGCTACTACAACAAGAAGGTCCGCGGACGTCATTTCACTGACGGCGACCATGTTCTGAGAAAAGTCTTCGAAGGCACCAAAGAAAAAAATGCCGGCAAGCTCGGCACAAACTGGGAAGGACCTTATCAGGTCATGAGGGTAGTCAAACCAGGCGTCTACGAGCTCATGAAGCTAGACGGAACCCCTATTCCCCGTTCATGGAATTCAATGAACCTCAAACGCTACTACATCTAGGCCAGCTCTCGAGCGCAAAAGAAAAAAAAAAAAAAAAATCACCGAGCTACTACCCATGGGCTCGATTCCAATATGTAATATGAACTACGAATGGCTTGATCCTTCTTTCGAAGGTACGTAGGCAGCCTTCACAGGCACATCTATAACATTAATAAAATTTTATTATGCTAAGGCATTTTAACCGAACCCAACAGTTCGTATTTTTAAGTCAAACTCTATGTTTGCCGAACTCCAACAGTTCGTATTTTTAAGTCAAACTCTATGTTTGCCGAACTCCAACAGTTCGTATTTTAAGTCAAACTCTATGTTTGCCGAACTCCAGCAGTTCATATTTCTAAGTCAAACTTTACGTTTGCCGAACTCCAACAGTTCGTGTTTCTAAGTCAAACTTTACGTTTGCCGAACTCCAACAGTTCGTATTTCTAAGTCAAACTTTACGTTTGCCGAACTCCAACAGTTCGTATTTCTAAGTCAAACTTTACGTTTGCCGAACTCCAACAGTTCGTATTTCTAAGTCAAATTTTACGTTTGCCGAACTCCAACAGTTCGTATTTCTAAGTCAAACTTTACGTTTGCCGAACTCCAACAGTTCGTATTTCTAAGTCAAACTTTACGTTTGCCGAACTCCAACAGTTCGTATTTTCGACCACAACGGTTTCCATATCGACGTCCTGGCCAGACAATCGAATAAGCCGAGCTCAGCTCACGCGCATCCTCATGGTGCAATGGATAACACACTTTCCACATTCAAAGCCGAGATCAGTCTCGCATTAACTTCTCAGATTATTCAAGCCAAATAAGCCGAGTCCGTCTCGCACACTCGGATTCAATATGAGAAAAACCTAGAGCATATTAAGATGAGCTGTTCACGTACTCTTAAATCAAACTCTAAGGTCAAGCCGAACGTCTTTCCTCGCAAATTTAAGCCGACTTCTAGACAGTCGCAAAATTGATAAGCCGATTTCTCAACAATCGCAAAACCAGTAAGCCGGTTTCTCAACAATCGCAAAATCAGTAAGCCAATCTACAATATGGATTGCCGACCTCGAACAGGTTCAGTCAAACTCGTCCTCTTCACCCGGCTAAGACCGTACTGTTTACGGCACCATTGTGTACGAAAAGTTTGAGGAGTTCGTATGATGTACGACTTCAAATATATCGAGACTCAACATAGAGATGACTTAGAAAACGACTAAGTATAACATTCGAGTCCGCAAACGATAAAAACTAGCATTCATTTAAAGCCCCTCGGGCAAATAACAAAATGGATACCGGACTTTAAAACCCTCCGGTCCAAGAGGTCAAGTTATAAGCTTATTCGGGTAGAAGAAAACCGAACAAAATACAAAAGGAAGAAAAATATTACAAGGCATGAAAATCAGACATCCTGATTCCGCATAGCGTCAGCCCGATCACCAGACATCGCAGCCTTGTTGGAACCGAACATGTCAATACCCGCCGGCACCTCAGTACCTACCGTAAGAGAGATTTCTGGATGAATCGGAGAAGTGAAAGGCGATACAACCAAATCTTCCTCGGCAAGCTCACTAAAATCAAGCACCTCATACTCGGCCAGCTTCGCAGCCTTGAGCTTTTTCACCTTCTCAATACAGGACGGTGGGACAACAATACCGTGCTTCGATTGGAGGCTATCATAGAAGCCGAGCACCCCTTGGGCTTGATTGATAGCAAGGAATGGCTTCTTAACCCGATCCAAAGCCGCCAAATGATCCTTGACCTTCTGGAGCCGAACCTGACACTTTTCGGTTACTTCCTTCCTTTTCATGATCTGCTGGGTCCGGCCAGCTCTCAAACGGGTCGTCTCCCGGAACAGAGTATGAGCAAGGGCATCTTTCAAAGCGACCAGCTCGGCTTTATCCTTTGTCAGCTCATTAACCGCATAATCACCGGCCTGCGTTCTGTCCTGCTTGACGTTCAACGCTTCACGAAGCTCGGCAACCTGTACGCTGGTCGTAAGAGCTTTCCGGTGAGCGGAACGGAGCTCACGATCGTAGGCACCAACAAGCTCATTTGTTTGAGCAACCATCTAAAAGAAAAAAAAAGGGAGCCTGTCACAACAAAGGAATCCAAAAAGAAAGGGACAATATCAACTAAACCCAAAAATTTCGTTTACCTCAGCAGTGGCCCGAGCAACCTTTTTATAAACCCCGGACTGAAAAAGGTCGTCAACTGGAGGAAGCACCCCCGAGCCGAAGTTAAATTGACAGTACAGATCGGCCCAAGCATCTGCATCATTCGTCACCGGCTCATTCTTGTCATAACCAAAACTGACAGAATGAACCGAGGTCCCTGAAGTTCGATGCCTCTTTGATGCAGCCGAGCGATCCGAGATAACCACAGTATCATCATCGATGCCTTGAGCTTCCGTCTCGGTAGCTTGCTTCATCGGTCTCTTGCCTCTTTTCTTCCTCCTCCTCATCTTCGCAACATCCGCCGAAGACGCGCGTGGTTCAACAGAAATCGGTTCCTCATACGGAACCTGCCCTTCGGCAACCTCAGCATCAACAGCAGGTTGCCCACCCAGAGCAGCCGGCGGGACTTCAATAGCCACCTCTTCATCAGACATCTCAGAAGTCAAGTTCGGGATATCGTCGAGCTTCATTTTCCTTTGGCGTCGAGGGTTTGCTATAAAAGGGGAAGGAGAAGGGGTATAACAACTATACAAAAAAAAATAATAAGAGAAAAGAGGATCGGTATCAACAGATTACGAAGAAGAGTTTACCAACATATACCTTTAAGAGCTCTCTTAGTCTTTAAATCAAGCTTTTCTTGGTAAGCTTCTGGCCACCGAGCTTTTCCAGCCGCACTTAACTGCTTCGCGTGGACAAAAGTAAATCCCGGTGTGGTGATAAGGAAGCCCGGTATGTGACGATCTAAAAGCAAAAAGGAAAAATATAACTTAGGCAAAACAAAGTAATAAATAAAGATTAAGAAACCAAGGACTACCAATAGGAGTCCTCCATTGAGTTTGGTAACTCCCATCTGGATGTTCAACGGAAGATTCGTCGATCTTCACATAGAAGTACCGAGCATTCCAGTTATTGACCTTGCTCGACTTATTCCCAGTAACGAGGTCACATTCCGGCTTCGCGTTAGCCGATTAAAACCAAGGCCTCGCCTTCGACAAATTTACCCGAAACAACCTCTCGGAGATCTTGGCCGTAATAGGGATGCCGCACTCCTCCCCAAGAGAAAGGAGACCCATGAGATTTATTACCATAGCCGGCATTAACTGAGAGATCGCAACATGTCGCCTCTTGCAGTACTTATAGAGGAGCTCCGGGATAGGAAACTTTAGACCACAGCTTCTGAAATACTCTTCGTAAACCCATATATAGCCGTCAGGAGCGTCCTACGGACGATCGGTCTCCTTCGGGATCTTGAAAAGGATACCATCCGGAGCGTTGCACTTTTCCAAGGTAACCTGAACCGTCTCCGCCTTGGAACGAGACGGTCTGATATTCGCAGGTCTTTTAACCACTCGTCTGGCAGCCGACATGGGACCATCGCCCCCTACATCCTGACGAACTGCTGGCGAGACAGCGCGATCATCCAGATGAGCCACGTCCTCACCCTCTACGAGCCGAGCTGTAAATTCGGCATCTACGCGGACTTGATCGTATGACTTGGCAACCTCCTCTTCAGGCCGATCTTCATCGATGAGATGAGGGACTTCAATAACGACCTTTGGATTGCTCGACCCGGCATCAGTACATTGGGAGTTGCGCCTAATCAGCTCCTGCTGAACGTCACTTAGATCATCCGAACTCGAATTGGAACTATTAACGAATAGCTCGAGATCGGGGAACTTCAGCGGAGGAGTTCGGTCATTAACAGAAGAAGAAGAAGCCTTTGAATCCATATCGATCGAAAGGGAGAAAATTGATGAAGAACAAGACGAAGAACTCAAAAATCTTCGAGCAAACCGAAGAAATCACGGCGGAAGAGGTGATCGGAGAACGGGAAATAAATAAATTCTAGAGAGAAGGGAGAGCGTTAGAGAGAGAAAGAAGAATACATTTTGAAGGAAATAAACATAAGTAAGAAACGAAAGGAGATTCGAGCGATATTTATAGAGAAAAAGTAATGGTGACGACTCCTCGAGTTCCGTTACTGAAGGAGACGAATCGACATGTGACTCCTCGAGTTCCACAACTAAGGAAGACCAAACGACACCCTCTTCCCGAGAGAAATCTACCGAACTCAAAAGTTCGGGACCGACACGAGAATTCCAGTATTTCGAAAGGAATTCGCCGAACTTAAGATAGAATATGATCAGGTCGTACCGATCTCAGTTCTAACCGAGCTAAAGAATACTCCTTAGAAATTCACCAAACTCATAAACTCCCTCGCCGAACTGAGGGGGGAACCAAATGTTAGAGGGGGGATTAGCACCCCCTGGTTTAACTCGGTACGAACCGAGACCGGTTCGATCAGGACCGGTTTACGATGGTTCGGATTGAGGATGAATCAGCCTAAAAACATTGGGCCGATCTCAGAACCTCGCTAAAGCCCACCTCGGCTACCGATCTAGGCCCAGCGCGAGCCCAGTGCGTTACAACAGATTATAATCGAAGTATTTCCCTTTTCCCGCCGATCTCGGAAAAAGAAATATTCCACTTGATCGAATCTTCGAGATATCAGGAAGATATCCTTATCTCGGAGAGAAGACCGGAATATTTCCTTCTCCTAATCGAACTCGGAAAAGGAAATATTCTCTCTTCAAACCGCCTCAAGACATTATAAAGAGGGGAGGAGGCTCATTCATTCACACATCCACCACTTCCGCAAAAACCAGAGAATACGAGAGAGCTCTTTTACCGACCTCAAGTTCTTTTATCTTTGCCATCTTGCTAAAACACTGTTGTAACGCCGACTCTTAATCAATAAACGAGATTCCGATTAAAAGTACTGTTTTACCCCTTTTGTGTGATTTACGGATCAACAGAAGGAAGTAACCGAAAAGTGTCAGGTTCGGCTCCAGAAGGTCAAGGATCATTTGGCTGATTTGGATCGGGTTAAGAAGCCATTCCTTGCTATCAATCAAGCCGAAGGGGTGCTCGGCTTCTGTGATAGCCTCCAATCGAAGCACGGTATTGTTGTCCCACCGTCCTGTATTGAGAAGGTGAAAAAGCTCAAGGCTGCGAAGCTGGCCGAGTATGAGGCGCTTGATTTTAGTGAGCTTGCCGAGGAAGATTTGGTTGTATCGCCTTTCACTTCTCCGATTCATCCGGAAATCTCTCTTCCGGTAGGTACTTAGGTTCCGGCGGGTATTGACATGTTCGGTTCCAACAAGGCTGCGATGTCTGGTGATCGGGCTGACGCCATGCGGAATTAGGATGTCTGATTTTCATGCCTTGTAATATTTTTCTTCCTTTTGTACTTTATTCGGTTTTCTTCTACCCGAATAAGCTTATAACTTGACCTCTTGGACCGGAGGGTTTTTAAAGTCCGGTATCCATTTTGTTATTTGCCCGAGGGGATTTAAATGAATGCTAGTTTTTATCGTTTGCGGACTCGAATGTTATACTTAGTCGTTTTCTAAGTCATCTTTATGTTGAGTCTCGATATATTTGAAGTCGTACATCATACGAACTCCTCAAACTTTTCGTACACAATGGTGCCGTAAATAGTACGGTCTTAGCCGGGTGAAGAGGACGAGTTTGACTAAACATGCTCGAGGTCGGCAATCCATATTGTAGATTGGCTTACTGATTTTGCGATTGTTGAGAAACCGACTTACTAGTTTTGCGATTGTTGAGAAATCGGCTTACCAATTTTGCGACTGTTGAGAAGTCGGCTTAAATTTGCGAGGAAAGACGTTCGGCTTGACCTTAGAGTTTGATTTAAGAGTACGTGAACAGCTCATCTTAATATGCTCTAGGTTTTTCTCATATTGAATCCGAGTGTGCGAGACGGACTCGGCTTATTTGGCTTAGATAATCTGAGAAGTTAATGCGAGACTGATCTCGGCTTTGAATGTGGAAAGTGTGTTATCCATTGCACCATGAGGATGTGCGCGAGCTGAGCTCGGCTTATTCGATTGTCTGGCCAGGACGTAGATATGGAAACCGTTGTGGTCAAAAATACGAATTATTGGAGTTCGGCAAACATAAAGTTTGACTTAGAAATACGAACTGTTGGAGTTCGGCAAACGTAAAGTTTGACTTAGAAATACGAACTGTTGGAGTTCGGCAAACGTAAAGTTTGACTTAGAAATACGAACTGTTGGAGTTAGGCAAACGTAAAGTTTGACTTAGAAATACGAACTGTTGGAGTTCGGCAAACGTAAAGTTTGACTTAGAAATACGAACTGTTGGAGTTCGGCAAACGTAAAGTTTGACTTAGAAATATGAACTGTTGGAGTTCGGCAAACATAGAGTTTGACTTAAAAATACGAACTGTTGGAGTTCGGCAAACATAGAGTTTGACTTAAAAATACGAACTGTTGGAGTTCGGCAAACATAGAGTTTGACTTAAAAATACGAACTGTTGGGTTCGGTTAAAATGCCTTAGCATAATAAAATTTTATTAATGTTATAGATGTGCCTGTGAAGGCTGCCTACGTACCTTCGAAAGAAGGATCAAGCCATTCGTAGTTCATATTACATATTGGAATCGAGCCCATGGGTAGTAGCTCGGTGATTTTTTTTTTTTTTTCTTTTGCGCTCGAGAGCTGGCCTAGATGTAGTAGCGCTTGAGGTTCATTGAATTCCATGAACGGGGAATAGGGGTTCCGTCTAGCTTCATGAGCTCGTAGACGCCTGGTTTGACTACCCTCATGACCTGATAAGGTCCTTCCCAGTTTGTGCCGAGCTTGCCGGCATTCTTTTCTTCGGTGCCTTCGAAGACTTTTCTCAAAACAAGGTCGCCGTCAGTGAAATGACGTCCGCGGACCTTCTTGTTGTAGTAGCGTGCTGCCAAGTTCTGATAATTCTGAATTCGGAGTAAGGCTTGTTCGCGTTGTTCCTCGAGATTATCGAGGTTGTCGAGCATGATTTCATCGTTACTATCGGGGTTTTGCACAAGCATCGTTCGACGGATAGTCGGGATGGTGAGTTCGGCTGGGCATAGGGCTTCCACACCATAAGCCATGTAGAAAGGGGATTGTCCCGTTGACGACCTTGGAGTCGTGCGATATGACCATAAGACTCCGTCGAGTTTATCAGACCATGTCCCTTTATGAGTATCCAATCGTTTCTTTAGGCCAGCGATGATCGTTTTGTTTGTTGCTTCGGCTTGACCGTTGCTCGGCGGGTATCTCGGTGTAGAGAAACTTAGCTGAATTTTCCACTTGGCCCAGAAATCGTTGAATAGCGTTGATATAAACTGGGGACCGTTATCGGTGATAATCTCGTATGGAACTCCGTGTCGGCAGATGATGAATTTCCAGACGAACTTCTGAACGTCAGAAGCGAGGATGACGGGATATGCCTCGGCTTCTACCCACTTGGTAAAGTAATGCGTCATAACGAGGATGAACTTTTTCTGCGTGGTGGATCGTCTGAAAGGGCTGATGATGTCCATTCCCCAACGCATGAATGGATATGGAGCTGTCAAGGTGGTTAGCAGCTCGGTAGGAAGATGTATCATTGGGCCATGTCGTTGACATTTATCGCACTTTGCGACGAACTTCTCGCAGTCTGCTTGCATACTTGGCCAATAATAGCTTGCTCGTTTAATTTTCAGGGCTAGATATCGGCCACCTGAGGGATTACCGCCGTCGCCTTCGTGTATTTTCTTCATGACTTCCTGGATTTCATCGCCTGAGATGCATTTGAGGAGGATTCCTGACGCACTCCAACGAAACAGTCCATCTTTGATAAGTATGTAGCGAGCAGCCCGCATTTTGAGTCGTCGAGCGGCCCATATGTCCGTCAATATGTCTCCATCGATGATGTACATTTTTATCTCTAGCGTCCAATCGGCGGGCGTCTATTCGTCAGACTGTTCGAGGTTTATCGGCTTGTGAAGGCCGTACGTATGTTCTTCCGCTTCGTTGTCTGATTGGGCCGACTCATCGACTAGCGGCAGATCATTGTTGCCTTCGGCGATAGTAGCATGCTCGGGCTTGGTATCCTGACCAGACTCGACAGACGGAATTCGTCTTTGTCGGCGTAAGACTGGTTCGGTCGCTGGATTTTCCTCGTAATCTCGCCTACGAGTCGTGATAATACATTGCTCCGTGCTTCCAATACTTGGCTCTGATATACTTTCGACCGGAATCATTCGTCTGAGATGAGGGTCCGAGCTTGAAGCTAGAGCAGCGAGTGCGTCGGCTGGAGCGTTTTCTCCCCGTGGTATCTTGGTTAGTTCGAATGAGTCGAATTCTGCAGCGAGTTGTTTGACGAGCTTGAGGTATGCATCCATTCGATCATTCTTGGCGTCATACTCTCCGCTAAATTGACTTGCGACGAGCTGCGAGTCGCAGTAGGCATGTATGCGTGTTACACCGATGGCTTTGGCCAAACGTAGTCCGGCAATTAACGCTTCGTATTTGCCTCGTTGCTTGACGCGTTGAACGCCATACGGAAGGATTGCTCCAAGATTTCTCCCGTCGGAGATTTGAGGCGAATGTCTATTCCAGAGCCACGGTGAGATGAGGACCCATCGACGTGAAGGATCCATTGCTCGGCGGTTATGACATCTGTATTGATGTATTCTGGAGATAACTCGTTGAAGAAATCGGCAAGGACTTGCGACTTGATGCTCGTCCGGCTTTTGTAATCGATGTCGTATTCGCTGAGTTCAAAAGCCCATTTAGCCAGTCGGCCGGACTGGCTCGGACTATGTAGAATCGTCCGGAGTGGTTGATTGGTTAAGACGGTGACTGAGTGTGACTGGAAATAGGGGCGTAGCTTCCAAGCTGAGATAACAACGGCGAGAGCCAATTTTTCGAGAGTCGGATATCGTCCTTCAGCACCATTGAGCGATTTGCTGATATAGAAGATTGGGTTTTGTTCGCCCCGGTCTTCCCGGACAAGGACCCCGCTGACCGTCGAGGTCGATATTGCGATGTAGAGGTAGAGAGTCTCGCCATCTTCGGGTTTTGCTAGAACTGGTGGGGTTGATAAGTATTTCTTGAGCTGCTTGAATGCTTCTTCGCACTTATCATCCCACTCGAGATCTTTGTTACCGCGCAACAGTTGGTAGAAGGGGAGACACTTGTCGGTAGATCGGGAGATGAACCGGCTGAGTGCGGCGATACGTCCCGTTAGCCTTTGCACTTCCCTTCTCGTTGTCGGAGATGGTAGGTCAAGGATTGCCGAGATCTGTTCAGGATTGGCTTCAATTCCTCTTTGAGTTACGATATACCCGAGGAACTCTCCCGAGGTCACGCCGAATGTGCATTTGGTCGGGTTAAGCTTCATGCCGTACTCGTTTAGGATGTCGAAGCAGGTGTTGAGGTGTCCGATATGATCCTTGGCAATTAGCGATTTGACGAGCATGTCGTCGATATAGACCTCCATCGTCTTGCCGAGCTGGCTGGCAAACATTCGATTGACGAGTCGTTGATAAGTTGCACCGGCGTTCTTCAGGCCGAAGGACATAACCTTGTAGCAATAGATACCGCGGTCGGTTATGAAGGAGGTCTTCTCACGATCGTCCGGATGCATGAGTATCTGATTGTAGCCTGAGAAGGCGTCCATAAACGAGAGGAGTTCGTTCCCGGCGGTAGCTTCGACGAGTCTGTCGATGTGTGGGAGCGGGAAACTATCTTTTGGGCAAGCTTTGTTTAGGTCGGTAAAATCGACGCAGATCCTCCATTTGTCGTTCTTCTTTTTAACAACGACTGGGTTTGCCAACCAGTCCGGATATCGTACTTCCGTGATTGATCCCGCGCTAAGTAACTTTTCGACTTCATCATTAACGGCTCGGGCCTTCTCGGAACCAAGCTTGCGTCGTTTCTGCTTTATCGGTTTGAAGGTGGAATCAATATTGAGCTCGTGACTCGTTATCTTTGGGTTGATCCCTGGCATGTCCGTGATTGACCAAGCGAAGGTCGAAACGTTTCTTCTGAGGAATCGGACCAAGTCTGTTTTGATATCTTCGTCGAGCTCGGCTCCGATCCCCACACATCTTTCTGGATTGAAGTCGTCAATGTTGATTTGGATAATTGTTTCGCGTCGCGGCAGATCGGTATCGTTCGGAATTTTCTTCTTATTGATGACGCAAGTGCGAGGTGTGGTCCTTAATTTGCATTCGTTGATGAAACATGTTCGGGACATCACCTGGTCGCCTTTGAGGGTGAAGACTCCGGAAGGTGTTGGGAACTTGACGCACTGGTGATATGTTGACACGACGGCTTTCATCGAAAATATCCACGGTGTGCCGAGTATCACGTTATAGATCGTGGGTTTGTTCAGTACCAGGAACTTGACCATCCGACAAACCCCTCTGGTATACATGGGGAGCTTGACTGTCCCGGCAGTCATGGTTTGCTCACTTGAGAAACCGGTGAGTGGTTCGATGTTCGGTCTAATCTGATTGTCGGGGTAGTCCATGTTCTTCAGGGTATCTTTGAAATTCACATTGACCGAGCTTCCAGTGTCGATCAGGATTCGTCCGACTACAATATCGCTGATGAGTGCTTCGACGACCAGCGGATCGTTATGCGGCATATGGAGTCCTTCGGTGTCGGCCTCAGAGAAGGTGATCGGCATTCCGCAAGATATAATCTCGTTTGTATGTTTGGCGGCCGCTGCTTCCTTGTTGTACGTCTTTAGAGCTCGGACAGAATAGTTGCATGATTCTAATGTGCCCATGATCATGTTGACACGCTTCCAAACTTGCGGAGGTTGCTGGGCCTCCACCTTTTCCACTCGATCTCGTTTCGGTTGTTCGTCGTCAGACTTATCTTTAGTTTGTTCGGTAGCTTTGCTCGGTTTGAAGTTACGTCTTCTTCCGTTATCGTTACGGCGAGGTTTATTCGAAGGTTGGAAGGCTCCTTCGACTGGAACTTCCCCTTTTTTGTACTTCATCAGCAGGAATTTCTGTAGGTGTCGGCACTCTTCAGTTGAATGATTTCCGACTCGGTTGTGGAATTTGCAATATAGTCCGAGCTCTGTATCAGGCTTTTTTGGTTCGTCCGACCGAACCCAAGTGTTCGACCAGGATTGCTGAGTTTGAACCGTGTTGACGGGCTGCTTTGGAAGGACATAATGTTTATCCTTAGCAGCATGCTGTTTCGGGAGTGCGTACCGCCTATCTTTCTCGGATCTTTCCTCTTCCTCCATTATGAAGATATGCGCCCTGTGTAAGATGTCTTCCAACGTCTTTGGATTGTTGCGTTTAATCTCCTTGTGGAAGTCTGATTCGTACCATGTCGCTTTATAAAGAGCCTTGATCGCAGCTTCGTCGTCGATCGTACAGTGGGATACGACCGATATGAAACGTTCCATGAAGTTGCGTAGGAGCTCGTCCTGCTTCTGTTCGAGGTCCCAAAGTTCGGCGTTCTTCGTTTTCTGCTTGATAAACATGGTGAAGCGTTTGAGGAACTTGGTAGTAAGCTCGTTGTAGCTGTTGACTGAATTCGGCTCGAGCGTCGAAAACCAATCGAGCGAGGCTCCAGATAGGTTCTCTACAAATAACTGGCACATGGCTGCGTCTTTTTCGTTTTCCGATCCGAAACGAAACCGATTCATCGTGATAACAAAAGAGGTCAGGAAATGCTTAGGATCGGTAAACCCATCGTATGGCGTGATCTTGACCCTTTCCAATCGCCGGACTAGAGTGTTGATGACTCGGTCCGTGAATGGGGTCCTCTGCGACTCCTGAATCACTCGGTCGATTTCTGGCGCTGAGCTCGTCGCCTGGTGGACTTTAGACCGCATGTCTTGTAATTGGGTATGGACCCTTGCGAACTCCAGATTCATTGCGGCTTGATCCGACATGTGGATTTCCGAATCGGCTGCGGATCTCCTAGTTGTTAGATCGGTCACACCCGGGAGTTGAGTGTCGGTCAGGTCGGGCAAGAGGTTTCGGCGTAATGCGTTTTCGCTGGCGGGGGTGATCAGGTTTGGATCGAGGGTACCGATCAGGCTTCGGCGTTCAAAGTGGGATGCTATTAGCGAAGCGATCCGCTCTTCGTTCTTTTTGTTGATTTCTGCGAACTGTGCTGCCATGGCTTCCATAAATATGGTCGGGTCCATGAGTGCCGGGGTAGCTGGAGGTGGTGGAAGAGTCCTCGGGGGAGTGATTTGAGTATCCCTTCCAGTAAGTAAGGTCGGAGGGAGTCCTCCTCCGGTTGTCTGTAATTCAGTGTCGGTTGGATTGATTTCGTCAGCCCGAGGGTTTTGACCATCGTTTTCTGAGCCGTTGATGCCGACTGCGGAGGTGTCGATTGGAAGGGCCATTGCCGAACTCAATCAAACGATTATCCGAAAGTACTGTTTTCTATTCCCCACAGTCGGTGCCAATTGTTGATCCGTAAATCACACAAAGGGGTAAAACAATACTTTTAATCGGAATCTCGTTTATTGATTAAGAGTTGGCATTACAACAGTGTTTTAGCAAGATTGCAAAGACAAAAGAACTTGAGGTCGGTAAAGGAGCTCTCTCGTATTCTCTGGTTTCTGCGGAAGTGGTGGATGTGTGAATGAATGAGCCTCCTCCCCTCTTTATAATGTCTTGAGGCGGTTTGAAGAGAGAATATTTACTTTTCCGAGTTCGATTAGGAGAAGGAAATATTCCGGTCTTCTCTCCGAGATAAAGATATATTCCTGATATCTCGAAGATTCGATCAAGGCCGAGATCGGCGGGAAAAGGAAAATACTTCGATTATAATCTGTTGTAACGGACTGGGTTCGCACTGGGCCTAGATCGGTAGCCGAGGTGGGCTTTAGCGAGGTTCCGAGCTCGGCCCAATATTTTTGGGCTGATTTGTCCTCAATCCGAACCATCGTAAACCGGTCCTGATCGAACCGGTACCGAGTTAAACCAGGGGGCATATGCGTAATTAGCAGTCACAATCATATAACTTGCAAAAGCAAAAGATTAGGATGATTTATGCATCGATGGTGGAAAACACACCGAGTTAAACCAGTCTCTCATCCTACCAATAGAATTAGCAGTCACAATCATATAACTTGCAAAAGCAAAAGATTAGGATGAATTATCAGGAACACAGTAAATCTAAATTCACTAGTAAATTAGTAAAACCATCAATACATTCCTAAACATTAATTAGTAAAACCATCACTACTTCCATGTGTTTTCCACCATCGATGCATAAATCCTACATACTAGAAACTACTCTCCCCCTTTAACAACTTAACTAGTACAACAAATCAGTGATCCATTAACCCAATGTTCATCATGAGCCACTGTCAATTATAGCATCTATGAATCCGTCTCTCTCATAAAATTCATATATTCTTAGACGCATATCAATATGACACTAAGAGACCATAACCACTCTAAGATGCATGTTATTAGAGAAGAGACAAGCAAAGTAAAACAATTGAAACAACCAAAGTTTTCTAATCAAAGTTGAGACCTTTTCCTCCAACTTCTTTCGGTACGATCGTTATTACGGCCATTGCCATGACTAATCTCGAATCTATCACCACCGACGTTGCTAGAAACGATTCTCCGGGGATCCGATGCCTTAGTCGAGATCCAGCTATCAACTTCATCAGCCTTGGACTGAGATTCGAAGAATCTGCCGCCTCTCTCTCTCCTCTCGAATCTGTTTCTTCTCGGCTGCCTAGTTATCAGCCTCTCCTCTCCTCATCCTCTGAAACCCTAGACGAACTCCACCTCGAGTCATCCCTTCCAGATCCATAGCTCCGGAAACCTCATCCAAGCTTAGATCTGTCGAGCTCCTCGGCGGAGCGCTCGCGTGGACCAGTGGGGAGGGAGACGAGCTCATCGTGAGTGAGCCGCTCCGTCTTTGGAGCCGGCGCCACCTTAACAGAGCCGTAAGAAGCGAATTCGGCGAGTGATAAGGTTTGACCCTTCTTCTTCTTCGTTTTGGTGGTCGCCGCAGCGGCTATAAGGAGGGAAAATCGGAGGAGGAATTGTTCTGATTAGAGGGAAGGGTTTGTTGCTTAATTTGTCTCTTCTTAAATGAATGCTATAAATTGGACATTTTAATATAGGTGCTAGTTTAGTCAAATGTTTTTTATTTAGTGCTATTTTGATCAATTTCTTATATATATATATTTGAAGTGGGGAAACGCCTTTTATCGAGATATATTCTTATGGGCACGAAAATTTACCATGATTTTGATTTTTTCCAAGGCATAACCAAGCCCTTGTCTGTGTTGAATTCACCTCCACCGATCGCGTATAGTCTCCGTCTTTAGTGAATAGAAAATGTGTCATTCCTCCCTCTCCTGTGTTTTTGCACATGAGACACAAAGAGAGGATGCATGAGGTTTGAACAATGGTTAAGTTCCGGGTCGGGTACCAACTAAAGATGAACTGGCCATTGAGGTACGATAAAGAGTGGTAACATGTAAAAGAACGTCATGAATGTATGATTCGTTTTCTTTTCCTTAACCTTTGATAAGAAAATTAAGTAAAGTTAAAGTTCAAATATAATAGAGCTAGTATATTCCATCTTAAAGAATCTTTACGATCTAAATTCCTCTGGAAATTTTGCATTAACAGACACTCTAGCTACCGCCTAGTCTAGAACTAAATTACGAAAAACATGTTACGAGGAAATAGCGTAGAAGCACAGTGGTCGGTTATCGTCATGAATTTCTGTCATCATTCCCTCAAAACGTATTCGTACTTCTTGAAAAATAATTTTTTTTTTTTAAAAGCGCGAAAAATGCAAAATGCAAAGACTCATGAAAGAAAAAGTGGTTAGTAAGGGATGGAATCCTCCACCATACTTAAATCACAATGTCCTCAGTGTGAAATAAATCGATTAAGGATGAGAAATAGAGTATGTAATAATTTAAAAAGTTTCGGGAAAAGTAAAACTTACCTGGAAGTGGTCGAGAATGGATGGGGATCGATTGCGGATCGAAGGAAATCAATTGCAAACGACAAGGAGTTGGCCGTGGGTCGAAGTGATCCGGCCGCAACCAAAGGGAACTCGCCGCGGGTCGGTTGATCGCGACCGAAGGCTGGTTCGCTGCGGGTCGAGGTGTTGCACCCGCGGTCGAGCCTCTTTTGCGGTCAAGTGTATCCTCGCTGTTCGGGCTGGACCGAGTAGTTCCGAATCGTGATTTCTTCTTTTTGTCTTTTCGGTTTTTTTGATTTTTTTTGGGTTTTTTTATTTTTTAGAAAACTGAAACTAGAAAAAAGAAAACGTTAATAGAAAAAGATAGAAAAAAAAAACCTAAAATGGGTTGCCTCCCATTGAGTGCTTTTTTTAAAGTCGTTGAGCTCGACGTCGGTAGCTAAGTGAGTTTAGTCGAAGAAAGATCTTGTCCGAAAACAAGTTTCCTTTGACTTAACCTTGTAATCCTTCGTATAAAACTTATCATGTCATTACCACTCGGGATTTCTGTCATCAAGTTCGAGATGGTGATCTCCTCCGGGATCACAATGGAAAATCAGACTTGGAGCTTCCATGGAGTATGATTCGTCAACATTGTATGTGCTTGGCGAACGTGTTGGATACTTGTATGTTGAAGTGTATGAGGTTTGTGTCACGTCATAAGATCAAATCATTTTGAAAGATGCACGGGGGATTGGTTCTTCATGATCTGAAGTGGTGGTTAAGGTCAAACATCCAAGGTGAAGACGGTTTGCTCGAAGAGGTGTGGCAAGATATCAAACTGTCGGAGAAATAGCAAAACAAGGGTTGGCCGCGGGTGGAGGTGGCGTGAATGCGGCGAAAGGAGGTTTGGCCGCGGGTCGGCGATATATCATGGTTTTTACCCCTTTTAGGTCATGATATAAGTATGTTTTATAGAGTCTTTCTACTATTTTGTAGTGTTTTAGAGTCTTTTACATGTTTTAGCACGTTTGGAGCATAATTAGAGATATTGGAGCTTTCTGGAGCATTTTGGAGCGAAGCTGAATTTCGTGTAGCTGAGTACCCGATTTGAAGCCTCGGTATCGATCGATACTGACTAGTATCAGTCGATACTCACTACAGCAGACACGAGTCGAGACTTAAATGAAGAATTGAGGAATTGCAAAATAGCCCAGAAGTCTTTATTTATTACAATAAGCCCTAGAACGTGTTTTAGCATTATAATTAGGTTTTTCAGCCACTTTGATGGCTATGCTTTATTCTAGACTTGATTTTACTTTGGTTTTTGGAGAGACAACTCTGTACTCCTGTTTTTATTGATTTCTTTGATGATCTATTCAATCATGTTGTTTTCATTCTCCATGTCTGAGTAAATCCACTTTAGGTTCAGGGTTCTCATAAGGGTTTTCTCTGAATGTTAGGTTGATTAGTTGATTAGAATTCACCATCTGAATTAGTTCTTCACCTTAGGTTGTGTTCAAAGCTTGTTCTAGATTAGCTACCTAGAACTTAGATCTTAGGATAATTGATTACGCACGAGAGTGCGATTAATTACCTGATAGAACTTAGGGTGAGCAAAATAACTATTCGCAAAGAGATTTGGTTTAGTTGTTTTGTGAACAAATCAAACTTGAAATAAAAGCTGGTTTAGACTTTAGGATTCGAAAAGAGATTTGGAATTCTAGGATTTGGAATTCTAGGATTTAGACTTAGATAATTCTCGCAACGACAGTTGGTTAATTATACCTTAGTGATTTGAGTACAAGAACCGCGATAAATCTGAATTCTGACTAGTTAGTTTATCTGCATTCATTGAATTTCCTGAGAAATACCCCGAACCTATCTTTCTCCCAGTCGAATTACAACTTGTTTAATTTACGCATTGCTTTCAATTACATCTTTTGGTTTAGCTTAATTCGAATCTATTTAATCTATTGTGTGATATCCTGAGTTCTTGTGTTCGACCCCTACATATACTACAACAACTGCTTTAGTACTTATATGATATTAATTTGAGCATATCAGTCGGTGAGGCGCAACCGTGGTGGAAGAGGGGACGACCGCGGGTGGAGGAGCTACAACCGCGGTGCAGGTGTCTCGACCTGTCTTGCTCGGATCGTCGTCTCCTTCATCTCCAATGATGTTTTATGGTCCTAGGGGAATATTTGGCCTCTCCTTGAGCAAGGGTAGAGTGTGCATCAAAAGGGTTCATTTCACACGTCGAAATTGTCGGTTTGATATTTTTTTCAAGTGCGACGGGTGCACATTCTTCTATAACGTTTTCAACGTCTTGTATAGCTCCTCCAGGGTCTAAGAGTGGGTCATCTCCGCTGCATGTGTTCATAAAATGAGAGTTCCTTGCGGGAATCGCCGGATAGAAGGTATTCTTTTTGATCCTCGAGAAACACATATGTTGATTTGGATGATCGACGAGTGCTCCAATGACTTGCTCTCAAACAAACATGTTATTTACATGGCAATGCTTCAGCGATCCTGCTAAGAGGGATGTCGGAATTCATGTTTCGGGAGAACCCTTAAGCGGGAATCGATGATATCAAACAGTATGTGGATGGTGGTTTCGATATAGCTGAGTATTGTTATGGTGTTATTCGGAAAGTTTTGTGGATTGATGGGGTTGATAACGGTCCAAATTCTGTTATAACCTGAGAATTTTGTGTAGCGACGCGGTTGTCAATGGAGAAGGAAGGCGGTAGGGTGTGGATAGAGTGCCTTTCAAAGTCTTTCAAATTTCGATGGAATCGCCTGGTTATGCCATGCTTAGACGAATGCAATTGCGGCGTCCAGATCCAATTTACGGGATCCAAAATGTGTGATCGTTGCTTCTGGGCTATCCAAGGTTGGGGGTTCTGCTATAAGATGCGAGATTATTTTCCGGCTTGGGCATAATGAATGGATCTCTGTATTATTAAGAAAGAATCAACTTTATATTTAAGCGGTACAACTGAATAACTATTTTCCGGTTGAAATACTAGAGATACTATGAACAACTATGCAACTATGCTTTTGTTATTATTATTCTGTTATTGTGAATGTTGAAATACTAGAGATACTATGAACAATTAGAAATACTTCGAAATACAAACAACAACAAATTATGTTTAAGCGGTACAACCGAATAACTAGAACTACTGATGTCAAATAAGTTATATTGTATGGTGTTGGAAATATTTCAAATTTCATATCTCAAATTTCAAATTTCAAGTTTCAAATAAATGGAGTGATTTCAAATTTCAAATTTAATTACATATTTCAAATTTCAAATTCATGTTTACCATACATATAATTTTCACATACAATACCTTATACTTTTAAGAAGAGTTTGTGACTGTTACCCACATTATGATGTGATATCATCAAGGAATGGGATATAACAAATTTTATTCCATAAAGACCTTGAAAATGTACTTAAGGTACCAAATCTTATTGGTACAACCAAAAAATTAAAATATAATTGACGGTAATACTAATATAAGTGAAATACCCTCCAAAATACAACTGTTTGGAAGGGAAAACAACTATATAACTACAAATTATTACTATGTTAAATTCAAATTTTTTTAAATTTTGGTTTTCCCTCCATTTGGGGAAGTCGAATAAACGAACTCCGAATTAAAAGGGGAAACTATATTATTATTATTTTCATTTCTCACAACGAAAAAAAAAATATTGAGAGAGTTTTCGAATACGTTTTCGAATTCGACCAGAAAATCCCCAAATCTCTCCCTCCCTCTAAGAACCCTAAACTTGATTTTTCACATCGGAAATTCATTCAAATCCAACTCGACTCGACTTAAATCCGTAAAATCCCCAAATCGATTTCAAACACTCCCTCTAAGAACCCTAAACTCAAGTTTTCAAAATCGATTGCTCACATCGGGAATTCCTGAAATCTAGTGTAAGTATAGTGTTATGCTTGTAATTCATATTCCAGAATCACGATTTCGTCATTCTTGTTGTTTTTATGCTTTCGTGATGATTCTCATTTGTAGGTTGAAATTGGTGATGTCTGGAGCTACGACTAATGTGTCTGGAGGTTCGAGTGGATCATCAAGTGCTCTTCCAAGAAGTGGAAGAGTTGTTGGTGTGCCTAAGAGATGTTGGTGTGGTGACCAAATTGTGGCATTGATATCCAAATCTAACCACAATCCTCGTTGTGGTTATGTTGTAGCAAAGAAGGTAATTTGAATGCCTTGATTTGTTGTACCTTGCTTTTGATTTGTTGTGTTTGAGTCTTGTGGTTATGTTGTAGCAAAGATACACTATTTTCTCTTCTTTTAAGTATCACCGGAACAACTAAGAACTATTGTTTGTTCAAATTCCATTCGAGACACTATTTTCTCTTCTTTTAAGTATATCACTGGAACAACTAAGAACTACTGTTTGCGATTTAGTATTACTATTTGTTTACTTTGTAAATTTTGTTTGTATATGTAATTCTTTGATACAACAAACATGGTGTAATTCTTTGATACACAAGTAATAAATTGATATAACATTTATTAGTTACACAAGTTTTTTTTTTGGATAATAATTTTTATCATATTCTTGTTTTCCCGTCAAACACCCTATAATTTTAGTTACTTTGTTAATTTTAACCACCTTATAATGCAAAAGATACGAAGATGTGTTTTAAGATATATTATTGCATGAAAACATTGGAAATGTACTTAATATACCAAATGTTATTGGTACAACCAACAAATTTAACTTTAATTCACATTAATATTAATATAAGTAAAATATCCCCAAAGTACAACTGTTTGGAAGCCGGAACAACTATACAACTACAAAGTATAACTATGTTATATTTTTCCCTCAATTTTTAATTTTTTAGATTTTTGTTTTCCCTCCAAAAGGGGTATAATCGCTAAAAGGAGTCTAAAAGGGGTAGAATAGTTTTTTTCTTCCATTTCTACCTTCGAAAAAAGAAAAAAAACTAGAGAGATTTGGGGATTCGGGGAGTCCGAGATTCGGTCGGAACAATCGAGAAAGGTAAGCGATTTCTGAGTTTTATGTGTAGGTTCGCAATATATGGATTTTTAATTTCAGGGTTACTAGATCTGGGGTATGCGATGGATGAAAAAACTTTTCGTTTTTATACAGTGATATGGGAACTTTCAGCTACAGTCAAGACTCTTCCTCCAGAGCAACTTTTAGTAGTGTCTGTTGCAGAGCTGATGGTGAATTTGGAATTCTGATTACTTGTTCCTGTGGTGGACAAGTGATTGTGCAGACATCTGACATAGAAACCGACCCAAGGAGGAAATTCTTTACCTGCCCGGATCGTGAATCTTCACATTTGTGATTTTGACTGCTCCCCCTTTTAATTTCTGGATTTTGTGATGCGATATCGTGGGCTTTATATGTAGGATGGTGGCTATAACATTCAGAAATGGTGGGATCACATTGTTGAGGAGGAACTAACTCTCCTATGGCTGCGGATTGAAGAGCAGACATATAAGATTCAACGCATTGCCAAAATTGGGGGTGCCCGTGTTTTGACATGCGGTGATGATACAAATTTGGAGACAATGCGTGTGCAGATGCATAACAATGTTTATGAGATTGGAAAGCTGAAAGAGTTACTGCAGGGTCTTGCGGGTCTAATTCTGTTTATTGATGCATGTTTCTACTTGTTTAAGTAGAAGATAACCATGTTTTAAGTCTTTCCAAAAGGTCTCCTTTAGTTGTCTTAATGCGGATGAAGATCCTTTAGTTTTCAGTCTTTTCAAAAGGTCTTCGTATTGTAATAGACTTCGTATTTCACAAAAACATTGCATGTTATCCCTAATATAAAGTAGTTATCCCTAATATAACCTTACTTTCACATGTAATACTGACGGACAACTATATCCCAAATTCACAATAACATAGCATAGTTGTCCCCAATATAACCTTACTTTCACAGGTAATACTGACGGAAAACTATAGCCCAGATTCACGATAACATAGCTCAAGTTTCACAATAACATAGCATAGTTCAAAATACAGAAGATAGATAGCTCAATTTTTTTTGTCCAAAAAAAGGAGAAAGATAACTCAAGACGAGAACTTAATTATTCTTCTTACGCTGCCTCGTCTCATAAGGGCTTCTGATCCTTCTGAGATTCTTCTCTTCCTCTTTATCGTCCTCATCATTCATCTCCTCATCTACCTCTTCCTCACAGTCCTTTTTCCCCTCTTCCTCCTTCCTATCCGCGTCTTCCACTATCAAAATCCTCCATTCCTCATCTGATCCTTCTTTTGTCCTCTTCTCCTCTTCTTCTTTTCTTCTTCTCTTCTTCTTCTCCTCTTCTTCTTTCCTCTTCCTCTTCTCTTCTTCAACTCTTCTTCTTTCCTCTTTTCATCATACAACACCAAACCGCCTACTCCATTTGCCTCGTTCACATACAACTCCACGTTTTTAATTCTTCTGTCATGGTCATCTAGCTTCTCCTTGATTTCCTTAAAACCATCTACCACTATTTTGTTCAAAAACTCTAGCCCTGCGATCATTTTTCCCACTTTATTCTCCGAAGCAGGCATCGAAGCAGATGCCTTTTTACCAACTCGTCCTTCTATTCGGAGAACATGTTTTTCCCTTCGCTCTTTCGGCTATTCACATCTTGCTTGTACATCTCCTCGAAGAATATATCTATCTTATCTTCCACCAGAATCATTTTCCAACCATCAACAACTGTATCAACTTCATCTTGCTCCCAATCCTCATCATCCATGATTCCAGCCAACAGTTGCTCCTCATCCTTCGATGGAGCCAACACACTATGAATCTCCTGTGATAACCAAAAAAAACAATTTCTAAACAACCCCATCTTGCTCCCAATCCTCATCAATCTTGTAAAAGTAATTTACATAAGGTTTGATTACTAACCGTAGTTGCATCAAGTTTCAGATTTATTTCCGAAAGTGCAAAACCTTTCAAATCACCTTTCTTGAACTTGCTCTTGCACATCCTTGGACATCTATTATTTGCTCCAACAGTAGCTTCTCTAAGCTAGCTTCCAAGAACTGGAATTGCCTCAAACGCCAGAAACTACACATGACACATCAAATATTACTAAACAAATGCTAAAGAATAGTAATACTCAGTTGTGCATATTTACCTCCATAGGAAGAATGAAACTATGCTAAAAGATAGTAATACCAGTAATACTCAGTTGTGCATATTTACCTCCATAGGAAGAATGAAACTAGGAATGACTTTGTTTGCACCTTCATGCACTTTCCCATCAAAACTTTCCACTAGCTTACGTATGTCTTTCTTCTGATCATATGCAAATCATCCCCAAGGAAACGTTTTACACAACTCAAGATCACTCGCCGCTCTGAGAAAGAATGGCTCTACACCTGGGGCTCCATCTCATGTATTCACATTCCCAACAATCACGTTGGCTAAGAAGTAAAGCACATCAATATTCAACCTACCTTTACCAGGTTTCCCTCTCATTGACTCCATCTTTTCATCGACATCCTTCAGTGTTACTTTCTTCTCCCCTTTCCCAAAATGCTTCTCAAGAAACCTACCACTCTCCCCGCCAAAACTTTGGTAATCTTCTGGGTAGCTATGACAGTTCAAACCAGAAATAAGCCCTAACTCTCTTAGAGAATACCGGATGGGAACACCATTCACTACAAACCAGAATTTCTTCTTCTTGCTTGATGACACCATGCGTAGAAGGAGCATCCACATACCCATAGATTTATGGCAATCCTCCAAGTACATATGGAATATGTGATTGAGCTGAGGGTGAGTTTTGAACCACCTCAACTCGCTTTCATTTAGCAGTTCTTTTAACGGATTTACTGCCTTCAAAACATATCACCTTCCAGACAGCTTCATGGAGATGTTATACTCAGATGGTTCAAACAACATCTTCTCTGTTGGTATAGCTTGAATTTTAGACTCCTCATCCTCTTTCTCCTTCTCCTCCTCCTCAATGTTCTCCTCATCCTCATCAGAGCTCGCCTGCATTAAAAGTTTCAATACTCAGTTGTTCCAATTTTACTCAGTAGTCCCAATTTTACTTAGTAGTCCCAATTTTACTCAGTTGTCCAAGTATTACATATATTTAAAACAAAAAAAACATCAGGGTTTCGAGAGACATACCGATACATGAGGGAAACGACGCTTCATTGAGGATCAGCTTGGTGTTGAGGGCGGTGTTGAGTCTCATGATTCTCCGTATCGGACTCCGTATCCTTTGTATCACGTGAATCATGCAAAGACACACTTCTTTCAAGGACCTCCCTTCTTTCAGACTCCTCTCATGTTTCTACTCTTTTTCCTTTTTTCACTGGCTCTTTGCGACTCATCACTGCTTCACACAGTCATCCTAAAGGCAAAGGAGAACCGCGTTTTCCAGTATTTCTTTCTTTTTTTGTTGTCTTCATACGGGGCGACATTGCTAATGAGGAGAAGAAGAAGAAGAATAAAGATGAAAATTTACAACAATAATCCATCAGAACATAGGGTTTCAATATCCGTTTCAATTCTGGATTTAATTTAAGCAATTCACCCGAGGCATATTTACCTAGGGTTTCGACAGAATCGCGACCTCGATTCGACTGCTACGTTGACTGATAGAGTGCCCGAGCTTTCGACTATCACTCCCAAAGATGAGATTCGTCCGTCTTAGTTGTGTCCTAGTATTTCACAGAGAAAAGCGACGAATGAAGATCGGAACGGAAGTCAGTTTTCGAATTTGTAAGTAAGAAATGACAAAAAATATAAAATAATAACTAGATCCGACCAGATTCTAAGAGATACCAATCCAACTCGTGATTGAGTATGTAATTATGGAGACTTTGATTGATTTTTTTGGGTTATTGACCACTTTTTCGAATTAAAAAAAAAAACTGATTATTAGAATACAGTTAGACCAAAACTAGCATTTCAGCTTTAATTACCCACCAACCCGGCCAACCCACTCGACGGAGTCTCCAACGCCTTCTTCCTCCTCCACCAACCTCTGATTCAGATCTCCAACGCCGAGATGATGCAGAGCTCCGCCGTGTTTTCCCTATCTCCGTCACTCCCTCTCCTGAAACCACGGCGTCTCTCTCTTCGCCAATCCGTAACCGCTTCTTCCTCTTCCAACTTCTACGATCTCAACGTCTCTCCACCAAATGTCGTCTCTATTCCTTCTTTGTCTCACCGATCTTGGCGTCTCGCTTCATCTAATTCGCCGCTTCGTGCTTGGTCCGGTGTCCCGTCGATCTCCCCTTCCCTCGATACGAACCGTTTCAAAACCGCCGCTACTGCAGTTCCCGAAAGCGCTGACGAAGGAGAACAGAGTGGAAAAATGACGAAGATTCTAGAGCTTGGCTTGTTGTTTGCTTTTTGGTTTCTTTTCAATATCTACTTCAACATCTACAATAAACAGGTACGTTTGGCAAGTTGTTATCAGTTTATAAGTTTGATGGATTGAAGATTTTGTAAAGATTTAGACTCACCTTTGTGTTCAATCGTGTTTTATCTGCTCTGATTAGGAACGGAGATAAGTGTAGGATGAAGAATTCATAAATTTGATTATATCTTACAGTCATATGAAACTGGAGAGAGAGAGGGAGTCTCGTCATGTTAATTGCTGATTTGATTCTTGATATGTTATATTGTTTGATTCTGAGAGATTTCAGTGTTTCGTTTATTCTGAGATAGTTTTCTGTACATGTTTACTTTAGTGATTTCAGTGTTTTATCTGTTTTGATTAGAAATGGAGATAAATATACGATGAAGAATTGAGATTTTGATTATATCTTACTTTGAGTCGTAAGAAACTGGAGAGAGATTCGGCCCGCTAATTGCCGATTATGTTTTACTGTTTGATTAAGAGATAACGAATAGTAGTTTCTTGTCTCTTATTCCTGCAGGATTCAAAGTTTCGCTTTATTGTTTAATTCTGAGAGAACCAATAACAGTTTCTTGTTTCTTGTTCTTGCAGGTTTTGAAAGCTCTACACGCCCCAATGACTGTCACTTTGGTTCAGTTTGCCGTCGGTAGTGTGCTCATTACCTTCATGTGGGCTCTTAACCTGTACAAGAGGCCAAAGATCAGTGGTGCTCAGGTGCTTTTTGTTTTTCCTGGAGACTGTTGTTAATCGCTTAAAATGCTTCTCTTATTCTGGAGATATGTTACTCACACACTGATTTTTTTTTTTCCAACTTGATAGCTAGCGGCCATCTTGCCACTTGCAGTTGTGCACACACTTGGTAATTTGTTTACTAACATGAGCCTCGGGAAAGTTTCCGTTTCGTTTACTCACACCATTAAAGCCATGGAGCCTTTCTTCTCTGTTGTGTTGTCTGCTATGTTTCTCGGGGAGGTGAGCTCTTCTCTGATTTGTGTTTCTCCTTCTCATCTTGATGCTCATGGTCAACATGGGAGAATCTGAGTTCGACTTAGACTCAGATTTCAGGTTAATTTCCCAGCGCTCTCCATCTCGCGTTCCAAGTTTAGGGTTCCGTGTCGAACTGTCTTTTCTCCTGCTCTAACCCAGATTTCCCCTATTACTGCTTCACCTTCCAAGTCTACCAAGCACGTATGGTTCTAATTTGTTTCTTCTCTGTTTATTCAAGTATGAAACTCTGAGTTGTCCAGGAGTTGGGTTGCGTTTGAATTGTGATGAATTTTGTTAAAGGTTTGCTTGGATCACTAATATCTTAGAATTGTTTCTTTTTGATGTTTAGTAAATCTTGTGATTTCTTCTGCTTTCCAGATGAAGAATCGATATCTTGTATTAAAGTTTGAATCTTGTGATTACTTCTGCTTTCCAGATGAAGAATCGATATCTTGTCTTCAGTGTATTGAACTATGGTGCTACTTTCTGCAGAAATGGAAGATTTTGTGCTTTAGAAATGAGGATTCTGCTCCTCCCGAGAATCCGGAGCAATTCGTGCCAGAGGAATTAGTTAAACCAGATCAAGAGTATCCATGTACATATAAAAAAGATTGGAAGACAACTCTTCAAAAGGTAATAGATCCCTTAGTTATAAGCCGATGCTTTTACACCTGAAGAAGAAGTACTTTTTGTCTCTGTTTTAGTCTGGCAAACCAATTTTTATATTTGGGTCTAGGCTCTAAGTTTTGGACTGCAGCAGAATCTTTCGCAGTGAATTGTTATGTATATATCTATCATCCACTGTTTTCTTTGTTTACTCATGTTTGCTTCAAAACAATTCTAGCGTTCTTTTGATCTGAAAATTGATGAGTTTCTATGAGCTCTCATTTTACTGAATGTGATGGGAGAAATGAGAGTGAGGCAAAGTCTGAAAAGTGCTTTAATATTTTGTGTTCAAAGTATATTAAAAAAAATCACTTTGTTTCCATTGGGCTTCAGGCTGCAGATGCAGTGTTGAAAGCCATTGGAACTCGTTGGAAGGTACCATGGACTGCAGAGACCATTGTGCAGGTACCTTGATCTTACTCAACTGCTTCTATAATGAATGGTTTGATATGGGTGGTTTTATAATAAGTTATTATGGTTAGCTTAAGATGTGATTTTTGAAAGTAGAGACATTTAAACGTGGGCTATATATCCCGGACTAAAAACCATGTACCACTTCTTGCCTCTTGCAGCCTGTATTAATAAAATCTTGGTTGTTGAAAGGGGATAGCTTTGAATTACTAGTACTATAGATGCATTGGGTAGATGGAAAACTAACGGTCATGAGGAAAGAGTTATATACCAAACTATTCAATATCACCCGTTGCACCCTGATCATTTTCTTGGTTAATCGTGCGACCATCTATCATGCTCTACATAAACATTTTCAGGTAATGCTTTTATGGGTAGCGGCCTTCTGGTTCATTGGATCATGGATGATCCCTTTCATGGCGCATATATCAGGTTTCCACAAAGACTCCCTCACATTTAGAGGCCAAGCTTTGTTCAGTCTGATAACCGATTTAACAGCAGGACTAGCCGGGATTGCTATCCTCCATCGTTGCCTCTCCATGTTCCGTCCACTTGCAAGCGATTGGTTCCGCTTTACCCTCAAAGGAAACTGGCAACTAGACGTTATCATAGGCTGTTTCATGTTCCCTTTCGTTAACCGTCTCTCCCAATTAAACCTCAACCTCTTGCCACTCCCACCAACTTCAAGTCCGGTCTCGCTCTCAAGTGTGGAGCAGTCGATAATGGCTAGAGACCCAGTGGCAATGGCGCTGTATGCAGTTGTGGTATCGGTTTGTGCACCGGTTTGGGAAGAGATAGTGTTCAGAGGGTTCTTGTTGCCGTCTCTGACTAGGTACATGCCGGTTTGGTGTGCGATTCTTGTGAGTTCGGTTGCGTTTGCTTTGGCGCATTTCAATGTGCAGAGGATGTTGCCGTTGGTGTTCCTTGGAGTGCTTTTGGGTTTGATATTCGCTAGGTCAAGGAACTTGTTACCTTCGATGCTGTTGCATAGCTTGTGGAATGGCTTTGTGTTCATGGAACTGATGCGATGATGATGACGATCACTATCTGATGTAGGTGTTTTTTTCTCCTTATTCTTGTAATTGATTCATGTTATGATTTTAGTTTTAAAAACAAGAAAGATTAAATAGACAGTTCAACTGTAAAAAGAAGAAATAATTCTAAATTGTCCAAAGGAAAACAAGATGACCAGGTTACCAAAAAATACTTGCAAAAATCCACGTTCAAGTGTAATGTTGATGCATCTTTGAATGAATAATCTGAGGTTTGTGGATGTGAAATGGTATGGACCGTATGGTTCGAAAGCGTATCCGCAAAATTTTTTGTGAACCTTGTAACCAATATCTTTGTACTGGGTAATATATTAAGTTATGTTTTGAGTTAAACACAAAAGAAAATAGATTGTCAAATGTGCATAATTTACGGTATGAGAGCCGATAACTTATGTTTTGAGTGAATGAATTTTTGTTTATGACTGATTGATTTGAATGTTCTGAAAATATTTTCTCATCATGTCAATTTCAAATACTCTAGCGATCGATTCTCAGTTTGCAATTTCTACTTTACCAAAAACAAAAAGCCAAAAAAATTATTCTGATATTAATTCCATGTACGAAATCGAGTATATTCTAGGAGATCTTATGCCTGAAACTACTTTTCCACTTGTAAATCCATACGAGTACTTTACCAAAAAGCCTGGTGTTTTCTCAGTCAAAAACGTTCGACAGCTCATACATCCATCATCGAGTAGGAGAGTCTGCGAATATGTTCAGTCTAGCAAGTTCTCTTCTTGCCAAGTCCCAGCCACGGAGGAAGAACAATTCATCTCACTCAATATCCCAGAAGGACTACCGAAGTTATGGCGGCAATAAGGATACACTCACCTCCACTTTGGGGTGGTACGAATCGGGCTAACCTTACATGCTCGAAAAGGTCTACCGGTCATAGCACGGATCGCTTTAGTCGACTCTAGACTAAAGTCATATCAACAAGACTGCATCAGTACGGTTCAAACAACATTAAACGCCGGAACAGTATTCGTAACACTGTTTCCAAACTTTAATGTCTCTTTGCAAGATCCAAATCTGCTCAAGACGCTCAAGGTTCAACTACAGCTGATAGGAGCGCCTATGCAAGAAAAAAGCGTTATTGCAACGCTACATCACCAAATCGTCTACCGTATCCAAGACCATGCTCTTGATCTTATTCTACCCTCATCTGACGAAGCGCTTTATCTCGAAGTCTCATCAGCTTCGCAAGCGCCAAGCACTACTCAAATACCTCGACAGATCTCTCGAGAGGAGTTAGTCAAGAAAATACCAGAATCATGGGTAACGAGCTATAGACGAAGTGTTCTCTAACGACGACGAGATGAATGGAACACCTTTCCAAGAACGAGAAAGGCCAACAAAGCAGTTCGCCTCAAAGGTCATAACATTCACGTTCGACGACATTCCCTTCGAAAAATAGAATGACCGCCTGGACGAATTTCACGCATGGATGAACTCCGAGGCTATCACCTCATCTTCATTCCTCATCATACAACAGTTCACTGCACGATTTTCAGGTGAACTTAAAGAATGGTGGAATTCGCTTGGCGAATACAGACAACAGCAAGTCTATCAAACCACTATACCGCTGCTTCTTGGGGAAATTCACCGAGAATTCATAGGCACCCCAAACCACCTCAAGGATCAATTACAAGAAGAATACTTCACAACGAAATGTTGTTCGCTAAAGAAAAGAGATCTCGCTAAGCATTTCGAGCGACAAACACGGAGGTACTATACGCTAAACGGCCTCAATAACCCGAGCCTGAAGCAAGTCTACCTTTCCTCTATTGATGATTATCTGAGTCAACAAACAAAGCTCAACATCAGAGAACAAGGCCAATCGGTGGAAGAGATTTTCATCGGACAAATCCAACAATACGTCTTCAGAACGCTCGATAAACTTTGCAAACAAAAGGAGTTCTGGACAGAATTTATGGATAATTCAAAACATTTATCCAAAGTATGCGCAATACCAGATCTGTCAATCAAGTGTTCTAAGTCCAAGAAACACTGCTCGTGTGAGGGAAGGAGCAAAACCCGCCGTTTCCAAAAATCGGCAAATAAACCCCACTTTGGAAGATTCGGGCGCAAACGTTTCTTCAGAAAAAAGCATTCCTTCAGTAATGAAACAAAATGCTTTCTGTGCCACAAAGAAGGACATTTCGCCAAAAACTGTCCAAACAGTTCTAAGAAGAAGAGACAGTATCTCATCAGCTCCATATCCGATCTTGCCAAAGATATCGATCTTGACAATCATGATCTCGAATCAGTGCTGTCTTATTGCAGCGATGAAAAAGATGCCATCTGTGGCTATTCAGATTCCGATATCTCGGAATCCGATGACGCAAAGGAGGAGTGTTGCTTCAAGATTACTCGAACGCCTCATAATGGAGAGATACAATCTCCACATATACCAGTGACAATCTTCGATCCTGAAAAAAACGAAGATCCGGTCCATGCTATTGATTTCATAGATACGGGAGCCCACACAACAATAATAAATCCCAAGGTGCTTTCATCATCTATGTGGCGCCCGTACCAGCAAGAATTCAGAGTGGCAAACTCATGATCATTATCGATCAAGCTCAAATCAAAGCCAATCACCATTGAACTCTTTCCAGGATGTCAAATAACTACAGAAGTTCTAGGCTCCTCCGCACCCGGAAAAGACATAATTCTGGGATGGGATTCATATTATGCGCTAAAAAGGAGTTTCGACATTTCGATCGAGCCAAGAGGAATAAGATGGAAATCTTTATACAAAGCCTTCACAACGATACCTCGGCTATTCTCAATTGAAGAGCTTCCATCCTCCGAATTCAACAAAATCAAGGAAGAAAACACGGCAAATTCATGTGCAGAATCTCATACCAAGTTCCTTCGGATATGTAAAAACTCTTCTAAATCCAGCTTCCCGAGATTTGTGCATCTAAATTCCAGAAATTCGAAGTGCCAATCAGATTAAGCCTTACCCATGACACCCATAACGAACCTCCCGGAGCAAAAATAAGCCAAATCAGTTTGAGCCCCAATAATTTATTCCAATCTCCAAGTCTCCTTAGACCCAAACCTCCTGATTCCCTCGGAGTACAAACTGATTCCCAGCTAATCTGAGCCCTTGTTGCTGAGTTTGGTCCCCCCTTCCAAAGAAACCCATTGCACATTTGTTCAAGTGATTGAATGCACTGATTTGGAAGGATAAAAATGGAGGCCCATAAAGATATAGTAGAGTAAATGACTGACTGAACGAGCTGAAGACTGGGTCCCCTTGGATGAATGTTAAAAATCAGATTTATGGCACCCTTATCCAGCATTTTTGATAGCACATCCATTGCCAAGATTGGGTCCCCTTGTCTCAGGCCTTTTCTCCCGTTGAAGAAACCTATCAATTCTCCATTGAACAAAATGATGTAAGCCGGAGTGGATATGCATTCTCTAATCCAATTCACAAACACTGCCGGCAGCTCAATTGCCTGTAGGATATTCATCAAAAAATCCCAATTCAGATTGTCGTACGATTTTGTGAGATCGATTTTAAGGCAACCTCTATTGGTGATTCCTTCTTGGTGGAAATTAGTCACAAGCTCCGATGCGAGAAAAATATTTTCACAAAGTAATCTCCCCTTAACAAAACCAACCTGATTTTTCTGCACGGCCTCCGGAATGAATAACTTGAGTCTTTTCTTTAAAATACGAGCAATCACCTTGTAAATTGTAGAGCATAAAGATATTGGTCTGAACAGATTTAGCTTATCTGCACCACTAATCTTTGGAATCAGCGTAATAGCTGTGGCATTGAATCTTTTCAAAAGACGGCCTGAAGTGAAGAACTCTTTCACAACTCTGATTGTATCTTCCCCTACCACACTCCAAGCTTCAAGAAAGAACTCCACCGGAAAACCGTCCGGGCCCTGAGCTTTGTTCTTTGGCATACGATTGATGGTTGCTATTACCTCTTCATCTGAGGGAATGGAACACAACAACTCAGCAAGACTAGAAGGACATCGGTATGATAGAATACCTCTGATTTCTTCAGCTGAAATTGGTTGATTTTCTGAGCTCTCGGTTCCCAACAAATTCCTAAAATAGGAGACATTCATATCCTTAATCTGAGTTTGATTGTAAATTCTCTCCTCATCATTTCCCCTGAAATATCTGATCACATTCTTGTACAGGTTGGCTAACACAACTTTATGATAAAATCTTGTATTTGCATCCTTTAGCCATTTTATTCTTGATTTTTGTTTATATAAAATCTCATGCGCCTTAGCAAAGAAATTCCACTTCTTCCTAGCCACATGTTCCTCTCGAAACAAGGAGTTAGTCGGATGTCTAAGAAGATTACTCTGAATTGACTCCAACTTAGCCAAAGCATCTTTCGTCTTTTGCTGAATATTACCGAACCCTTCCTTCTTCAACTTTTTGCATGCTTTTTTATCTCTTTGAGTTTCTGTCCCAAGGTGAATGATATGCTCAAATTAATACCCTAAACAGTATTAAAGCATTAGTTGTAGCAAGTGTAAGGGTCGAACACAAGGACTCAGAGAGATCGAACAATAAATTGTATAGTATCGAATCAAGCTAAGCAAATAAGATGAAACAAAAGACAATAAGCAGTAAACGAGTTGTAATTCAATTGGAGAAAGATAGGCTCAGGGTATTTCTCAGGAAATCAATGAATGCAGATAAACTAACTAACAGGATTCAGATTTAACGCAGTTCTTGAACTCAAATCACTAAGGTATAATTAACCAACTGTCGTTGCGAGAATCATCTAAATCTAAATCCTAGGAATTCCAAATCTCTTTGCGAATCCTAAAGTCTAAATCAGCTTTAATATCATGTTTGATATGTTCACAAATCAATTAAACCAAATCTCTTTGCGAATAATCAATTTGCTCACCTAAGGTTCTATCAGGTAATTAATCGCACTGTTGTGCCTAATCAATTATCCTAAGATCTAAGTTCCAGATTCGTCAACCTAGAATTAGCTTTGAACACAACCTAAGGTGAAGAACTAATTCAGATAGTGAATCCTAATAAATTAATCAACCTAGCATTCAGAGAAAATCCTTATGAGAACCCTGAACCTAAAGTGGATCTACTCAGACATGGAGAATGAAACAATCAATATAACTGAATAAATCATCAAATAAATCAGAAAGAGTAATAAGAGGGTTTTAAATCTGATCTCGGACGAAGGGAGTTTCAGATTTGTCTTCCTCACAAAACCAAAGTGAAATAAAGCATAGCCAACAAAGTGGCTGTAAAATCCCTATAAATAACCTAAATCACGTTTTGGGCTTCTTGTAAATATTCAAGACTTCTGGACCAAGTTGCAATTCTTCAACTCTTCATTAAAGTGACCCGCGACTTTAATGAAGAGTTGAAGAATTGCAACTTGGTGCAGAAGTCTTGAATATTTACAAGAAGCCCAAAACGTGATTTAGGTTATTTATAGGGATTTTACAGCCACTTTGTTGGCTATGCTTTATTTCACTTTGGTTTTGTGAGGAAGACAAATCTGAAACTCCTTTCGTCCGAGATCAGATTTAAAACCCTCTTATTACTCTTTCTGATTTATTTGATGATTTATTCAGTTATATTGATTGTTTCATTCTCCATGTCTGAGTAGATCCACTTTAGGTTCAGGGTTCTCATAAGGGTTTTCTCTGAATGCTAGGTTGATTAATTTATTAGGATTCACTATCTGAATTAGTTCTTCACCTTAGGTTGTTCTCAAAGCTAATTCTAGGTTGACGAATCTGGAACTTAGATCTTAGGATAATTGATTAGGCACGACAGTGCGATTAATTACCTGATAGAACCTTAGGTGAGCAAATTGATTATTCGCAAAGAGATTTGGTTTAATTGATTTGTGAACATATCAAACCTGATATTAAAGCTGATTTAGACTTTAGGATTCGCAAAGAGATTTGGAATTCCTAGGATTTAGATTTAGATAATTCTCGCAACGACAGTTGGTTAATTATACCTTAGTGATTTGAGTTCAAGAACCGCGCTAAATCTGAATCATGTTAGTTAATTTATCTGCATTCATTGATTTCCTGAGAAATACCCTGAGCCTATCTTTCTTCCAATTGAATTACAACACTTTTAATTTACGCACTGCTTTCAATTACATCTGGATTGCTTAGCTTAATTCTCACCTATATAATCTATTGTGTGTTTCTGTGAGTCTTTGTGTTCGACCCCTAGCTATACTACAACAACTGCTTTAGTACTTTTTAGTGTATTAATTTGAGCATATCACTTGGTGGTTTGCCGGTAGAATTTCCGATGGAGCCGGACCATCAGTTGGAAATATCGACGAGTACGGTGCTTGCTGATCCGGAGAAGTATCATAGACTTGTTGGACGATTGATTTATCTGGTTGCGACTAGACCAGATCTTGCTTACTCGGTTCACATCTTGTCTCAGTTTATGCATGAGCCAAGGGATGATCATTGGATGGCTGTATTGAGAGTGGTTCGTTACTTAAATGGATGTCCAGGACTAGGAATCCTTTTGAAAGCTGAATGTGATTTTCATTTTCTAGGTTGGTGTGATTGAGATTGGGCTGGATGCCCTCTTATGAGAAGATCTTTGAATGGATGGTTGATACAATTAGGAAATTCTCATGTGTCGTGGAAGTCAAAGAAGCAAGATGTTGTGTCTCTTTTTTCAGCAGAAGTAGAGTATCGGGCTATGGTTGCTGTGTTGAAGGAGTTAAAGTGGATAAAGAGTGTGTTGTCATCTATGGGTATCACACATTCCGATGCAATGGATATGTATTATGATAGTCAATATGCGCTTCACATTGCAGCTAATCTTGTGTTTCATGAGAGAACGAAACATGTAGAGCTTGATTGTCATTTCATTCGAGATGATATACAAGCTGAGATTGTTCGAACAAAGCATGTTTCAACGACTGAACAATTAGTGGATATCTTCACTAAAGCACTTTGAAGCTGTCCTTTCCAAGCAATTTTGTCCAAGTTGGGCATTCGAGATCTTCATGCTCCAACTTGAGGGGGGGGGGGGGGGGGTATTAGGAGTATTTTCTTATTTATCATGTATAGGAATATTTTCTTATTTATATATTCGTGTATATTTTAGGTTGAATGTAGGTTTATTATATATATGAGAGATAGACAATTGTAAATCTTTGAGAGATAACAATATAATTCTTCTCCAGATCTTATAGAGGAAACGTGGCGCTGCATGAAATCGACGGACTTGTGGTGGTTCTAAAACTACAAGGAGCTTGTGGGTCGTGTCTTAGCTCATCAACGACGTTGAAGATGGGAATCGAGAGTCGTCTCTGAGACAAGATCCCATAAATCATGGCCATCGACCAGTTTCTTGAAGCCGAGGCAGGAGGGTTAGAGCTGAATCGAGAGTCGTCGGTATGGAGATTTAATTTGTGGTTTCTCGAAGACAAGAGGAGAAGAAGAGGTAAGGTTTTGGGAATAATTTTTTGTTTTAATTGATCAAACCAAAATGAGGTTGTTTTGGCCTAATCAATTTTTTTTTAAAACTTAATCGACCAAATCTCAAATCAGACCAAATCAGCATTCCATCTGTCAGCCACGTCACTATCGTTGACGGAGAAACTCACACCGTTTACTGTTTTGATGGAATTGACCGAGTTTCAGAAGTTCATGTAAGAAATTTAAACTATTAAGTAGTTGATGTTGTTTTTGGCATGAGTCAATACCTTGTATATGAATAATCACGAGCTCCATACTTCATGGAGGAATAGACTAAAATTCCCATACTTCACACATGAACTAATTTTTGGAAGATGTATGTATAGAGATACCTAGACAGAATTGGTATACCAAATCACGTGTCCGGTTGTCGGTTGGGTTATGGATCTCTGCGTCGAGTTTGTCGAGATACTCGAGTGCTTTTTATCTATTTTCTTTGTCCTGCCTGCTTGCGTGGAGAGAAAGCTATCTGAGATAGTGTAGAGTACTTGTTAGTTCCGGGGGATTTGGCGCTGCTTGGTTGTCGGGGCGTCCCATGTTTTTATCTTCCCAACAAACAATGACTAATCACTTTCACCTATCACATATGCAAATAACAGGTTATGCGCATGCACTGACCTTCGTATGAGGGTGTAAGTTAAGTTGACTATATGAAAATGGAGGGAGTCTTATGATATGAAAATAATCTCCCACCCATATGAAAATATTTTACTTACCTTGCCCGATACTCATGTTAACGAAGCATCAATATGTTTGCTTATTTGCTTGGGCGTCTGAACGTGTCAAGTTGTAGAGGTTGCATTGCTCCCCGGATGTTAATATTGAGTTGTTTTCTCTCCAGTTCGACTGGCAGTCTGGATGACCGACTTCTTGATTATCTAATTATGCAGATGCCTGGTCACCTGGGCTAGCTACCTCCCCATTCATGCTGGACCACACATTCTCTAATTCCACATTTCTCTAGATCATGTGGCACAAGTTGATCAATATTCACAGTTTTCCTGATCATTTGGCACGAGTTGGTGAACATTAGAAAATGTTATAGAGTCAGCAAATACGGAATTAGACTACCACAAAGGTGGATCCAATTTCGATGAATGAAAAATTAAATTCGGAGGTCCTTTCTTTGCTAAAAAATCAGCAGCAACATTGTTTGTTCTTTTCGTATGTTGGAATAGGCATTTGGCAAATTTATGACGCCAATGGCTTTTGGGAGAGCACGCCAAAAAAATGTTTTAACTTAGGCATGATTGGTAAATTCCAAATTTGCGATTGCAAAGCAGGATCTCCATGTGGTATTGTTATTTCAGGTGTATTTGACATTGATTCATTAAAGATTATCCGATAAGCACTTTTAACGGAGTATTTCCCCGTTTCTTTTATTTGTTTCCAATGCTGTAAAATAAATAAACATATATTTTGTTAAAAAATTGTTTTAATATTTATATTAAAATTAAAATTCAAGAAATATTTTTATAAATATAAATTATTTTGTGTATATTATATATTTGTTTGGTTTAATTTTAATTTTATCTAAAACAAAACGTAAAATTGCGATAATATATGTAATATTTATCTATAATTGTAAGATATTTTAGATAATTTTTTTTCATATTTAAAGGAAATCCTCCAAAATAGTATAAAATGACAAACTAATTGCCAGAATAGTACATCGTTTGGGAAAAATTTTAAAATAGTAATTTTCAAAATAAAAATTGAAATATTTTGGGTTAGAGTTGGGTTGTTTAGGGTTTAGTTTTAAGGGTGTAGAATTTAGGATGAATGGTTTAGGACAAAACCCTAAACTCTAGCTAAACCCTAAAAACTTTTCCCAAAAATATTATTTTTACAATATTCCGAAAACGATGTACTATTCTGACAACTAATTTATCATTTTGTACTATTTTAACAAATATCCCTAATATTTAAATATATTGTGCTCATATAGAATTATTTATTTTTTGGATCCTCTATAGTAGCCTATTTGTTGTTAATACTACAAGAAAACTGCATATTCCGGACGGCCAAATCTGTTTGTATCTCGTCGGAAACAATATTTCCCGATAGATTTTCAACGAATTTGAGCCGTCGGATCTATCTCCTCAGAAATCAAAATCCGTCATTTCCCGACGGATTTCCGAGGGACAAATTACCCGTCAGATTTCTGAGGACCAGTCCATCTGGGATAATTCCGAGGGATTACCGAGGTCCATTTTGTCCGGAATAATTCTGGGAAATTTCCGAGGACTAGTCCGTCCGGGTATTTCCGAGGACCAGTCCGTCCGTATAATTCCAACGGATTTCCGATGTTAAAAAATTCTTGTTACAAAAAAATAGAATTAAAGATGTTAAAAAATCTTAAATTATATAACAAAAAACAAATAAATTATAACTTACCACAAACGTTCGAAACCAAAGGTTTTTCTCGTCTGACGAAACGTCCAAAAATTTCTTGTGCGGTTTGTCGAGGATGGAGTGCAACATCTTCAAAACCGACTTGCTAATGCCATTCCCAGATATTCCAAACGTATAAAAAAACAAAGTAAGAATAGGTAATAAAACAGAAAAAATTATTAATTAAAATAAAAAATATTACCAAGTAGATCTCGGAATGCGTAGGTCCGGATCGAGAATTGTGAGCGATTCTCGTCCCGGCTGTCGAACTAGCTCCTCAACGGTTATGATCGGAGGAGGATCTTCATTGTGACTGTCCGGTATAAGAGGCATATAGGAGGTGGAAAAGTACTCGGGTTCGTAGTTGAGGAAGTGCTCCTCCCCCCCCAATTGCCTCGAACCGCCAGGACGGTCATGATCGAATTGAACATAAGACCTACAAAAGTAAAAACAGAAAAACTGAATTATATAAAAAAAATCTAAAAAATCATCAATATTTTCCTAAAAATTCAATAAACCATCATCAATATTTTCCTAATACATTTCAAAATATATATTTTAAAAATAAAATTTTTAAAAACATTTTTTATAAATTTATTTATAAAAACGTTTAAAAAATATATTTGTAAAAACGTTTTGCAAAATAGATTTATAAAAATTATTTATTAGAAAATATATTTATAAAAACGTTTTACAAAAACGATTTATAAAATAATATTTATTAATATATTATCAAAAAATTGTTTTATAAATTATATTTATAAATATAATCACAAATTCAATAAAATTTAACAACCTAATTAACCTAATTAAATCTAATAATTCTTAAAAATTCAACGAAATCTAATCTAAAATCTAATCACAAATTCAACATAATCCACACAAAAAGGCCTATTTGCAAAAATACCCTACAATTTGAAGTCAAAGCAAAAAATGCCCTCTTCCTCTCCTCTTTTTCAGAATCCCACGAATTACCCTTTAAGAATCTGGGTATTAACGGAAATGCCATTCCTAGGACTGCTTTTAGAGTCTAACGTTTTTTTCAAAAGACCAAAAAAAATTTCAGATCTAACTTAATTACGGAAATGCCATTGCCATCAATTCTCAACCTCCACGACAATCACCATCGTCGACGAGTTAATGCAGTAACTAACCCATTTTTCGCCATTAAAGCCCAAGAATAAAGCTCGGACCTCTCCGATTTCTCCCATTTCCACTCGATTTTCCGATTCAAACTTACCGAAATCATTTTTATGGCATAGAAACGGCAAAACACGACTGGGCTTGCGGGATTTCGGTGATATTAAACGTTCTGGGCGCTCGACGAGGGTGAAAACAAACTCTAAACGGATATAGGTACGAATTTTTGCATATTGTCGATTTTCAGATCTGAGTTGTATTGTCAAACCTTTTTAGAAGTCTGATGAAACCCACATGGTCAATGAGAGAGTAGTTTTGCAATTGACTTTTAAATACTCATATTAAAATTGAAGCTTGATAATTTCCTTTGAAAACAAAAAAATCAAGAAAAATCCTCTAAACGAGGCATAGGGTAGTTTTGCAATTGACCGAAAACTTGACTTTTTAATCAGACTTCGTATCCAGTATGAAAGAAAAATGAGCGACTTTGACCGGAAGTTGACTGTTTTTTCAGACGAAATCAGAAGTCTGAAAAATAAACAGGGGACTGGTAGTAATTGACCGAAATTTTTCAAAAGTTGACCAAAATGAGAGAAAAAGTATCAGATTTTTTTGGCAGTCTGAATAGGAGGTAAAAATTTTCAGACTTCTAGGGCAGTCTGAAAATGATGAAATCCTTCAGACTGCTAAAAAAGTCTGATATCGAAGATTTTGGTCAACGCAAAAAATACACCAATTTCTGTCAGACTTCTATCGCAGTCTGAAGAATTTCTTCAGACTGCCTTGGAAGTCTGGGAAGGAAAGTCAAACTTCGGTCAATTGCAAAACTACCCCATAATTTTTTCAGACTGCAGGAGAAGTCTGACAAAAAAAGTCAAATTTTTGGTCAATTGCAGAAATACCTTTTTCTTTTTCTCATACATCTAATGCAGTCTCACAAAAAGTCAAAGTTTGGGTCAATTGCAAAAATACTCTTTTTGTCAGACTGCGGTAGAAGTCTGCTTTGATAACTTTTCGTCAGACGGCATCCGCAGTCTGCTTCGTAACATTCTAATTGCAAAAATACCCTATTTTTCAGACTGTCATAAAGGTCTGACGTACTGTTTTTCAGATTTCTATGGCAGTCTGGATTGACAAATTGTTTAAAACCGTTTTGTTTTGTATATTTGTGATGAATTTCGTTGATTTTAATTTTTTATATGTGTGTTAGTTGTATATGTTCATCCTGCGTTAGTTTTACATGCTTATGTTCGGTAATTATTTTTAAATATTTTTTTTAATAATTCTGGCAATGTACCTAATAGAATCAGACTTCGCGAAGAAGTCTGATATTTCCATTAAGATCGCTAATGTGGTTTTTCCATGATTGTTTTACAGATAATGGTGCATCTACCTGTTAATTTTGGTGAATGGGTTGTGAGAGACCAGATTTGGTATTTTGTGGTGGATACTCTCAAAGGAGGGCGGTTTATCACTTTGGGCGATCGTTCTACATATTGTGATGTGATCATGGCAAGCATCAAGAAGGAGCAGCTTGAACCTGAGCTTGTAGCCGAGGAAACTAAGCATGAACCAGTTGGATCCATTCATCAAAACTCTAAGAAGTTCAACAAAACCATAAGGTGAATATCAAATGGATCAACAAATGGGTATGTGACTCAAGTGGATCAACAAATGGGTTATGAAACAAGTTTGAAGATGAAGAAACGGCTTAGCTTAACAACAACATTTGATCCGGGAATATCAAATGGATCAACAAATGGGTATGTGACTCATTTGCACTCTTTTTCCCTTGCTTTGGTTTTGTCCCAATGGGTTTTCCAAAGTAAGGTTTTTAATGATGCAAGTAGATCACATCCCCTTAGCCCATTTGTTGATCATAATCCAAGCCCAGCGATTCACGACTATGCCTTGTTCAATTGAGTGTCGCTATTAGCTCACAGAGCCCCGGAAAACATCAAATATATGGATCCAAAGACCCGTGGGTCTAGTTTCCAAAACAATCAAGATCTCGCCAATCGGCCCAGTGAATCGCTCAGAAAAGGCCCAACAGTGGATGCACGTCCAACTGATCAAGTTTTCCTTTTTCTTTTATTTTTGCCTTTCTTTTAATTTTTCCTTTCTTTGGTTGACTTTTGCCTTTATAAACCCTTGTAATGTCGACATAAACATTTAACCTACTTTTTAATCAAAGGCGCAGCCTCTTTTCTTTCAAGGAACTCGAGTTCATGTCTTCTTCCTTTGATGGTGTGTAATATCCAGTGATTGTTCTTCTTTAGTGTGTAATATCTAGAGAGAACAAAGGTGAATCAAAGGATCTCCACCTCCTTTGTGTGACCATTCGATCCACAGCCCTTGAAGCACTTGTGCTTGCAAGGTTTATCCCCTTCTGCCCAGCTCTAGAGTGTCGATTCTTGGGAGAATCACACCAGGTGGTATCAGTGCAACGCTCTAAGAATCTGGGTAAGCTCGTTCCATACTTGTTCGAGCCTGTTTTTATTTTATTTTATTTTTTTTTCTTGAGTTTTTCATTCTGTTCGTCGAGTCTGAGTCTTGTTCTTCTTAGTTTATGTGTTTATTTAATCATTAGTAACCTGTGTGAGAGCAGAATCTCACAACCTCAATCCTTGACTACTTTGAGGTTGAAGTGTATTAAAAAGACTTAGGAAAACCTTGTAAGAACTCGAAAGGAATTTGATAGAAAAATGTTATATGTTATTATTGCCTTTTTTGCAGTCAAGAATTCGGTATCTCATTACATTGTAGCTGATGTTCAAATTTATGCAAGCTAAGAAAAGATAACTGCATGATACTACACTTAATTATAGAATTAAATCCATAATCTTTGTCTTTAATGTAAGGCTTGATTCTAGGAAGTGAAGTAATTGTGTTTGACCAGGTTTGAACTTTGGCCGAGCTGTACTATTGTCTTTCTGCAAGCTCGCTCCTTTCCTGCGAGCTCGGTGCTTTCAGCATGCTCACTGCTTTCAGCATGCTCGCTGCTTCCAGCATGCTCGCTGCTCCTAGCACGCTTGTTTTAACTTGTGCCTTTCTTACTTCAGCTTGTAAACAGTCTCATGAGACCTCGTCGTGGGCCGAGCCTTCATTGTTGAGCATGCTTATTCGGGCTGGATTTAGGGTGCTAAATTCGGGCCCAACAGTAGCCCCCCAGCATCCTTAGTGACGTGTCACTGAGGGTGCGGTCCTGCAATCTCGGGATTTACTTGATCTTTAAATCATGTTCGAATTTGTTGTTGAACTTGTTATGCCCCAGTGGGCCTTTTGGTTGAACTTATGCTCCTGCGAGGAGGCTTAATTTAATTTTCTTTGATAATCTTTCGTTTTTCCTTCGAATGATTTATCATTTTCGCTATTTAGAGGCTGCACTTTTAAAAGATCCAAGACGTTCAGAGACCTTGCTCCTAGGTCGTTTAGAGACCTCATGAGCTGACCAGACGATTTTAGGACGCAAGGTCGAAGCCTTTTAGAGGCGGGCATGCAACCTAAACAGTTTAGACGTAGATGTTGTTGTAATTTAGAGACTAAAAAGGTTGTGACCTTGCAATTTAGACACAAAGTCGAGTCATGCTAGCATGCTCTAGCTCGTAAGGCTGTTCATTTAAGTAATTAAGCTTTTAGCTTGGAAATGGAAGTTGAAAAACTTCAGGCTGCGTTTAGCAGGCTCAATTTCTGCTCCCAGGTCGTTTAGAGACCTAGGGAGTTGACCATGCGATTTTAAGACGCAAGGTCGCAGATGGAAGTTGAAGAACTTCATACTGCTTTTAGCGGGCTCAATTTCTAATTTTTTTATTTAACAGCTGCACCCTTGTGAGGTTGCCTACATACCCTGAGGAGGGATCAAACCTTTTGCCATTTGGAGGCTGACACTTTTCAATGGGTCAAAGGCAGTTTTTCAGCCAAGGACCCGGGCCGTTTAGAGACCCTGCTCCCAGGTCTTTTAGAGACCTAGGGAGCTGACCATGCGATTTTAAGACGCAAGGTCGAAGCCGTTTAGAGGCAGGCATGCAACCTAAACAGTTTAGACGTAAAGGTTGTTGTCATTTAGAGACTAAAAAGGTTGTGACCTTGCAATTTAGACGCAAAGTCGAGTCATGCTAGATGGTAGCATGCTCCAGCTCGTAAGGCTGTTCATTTATGGAGTAAGCTTTTAACTTGTAGATAAAAGCTGAAAAGATCTCAGGATGCGTTTAACATGCTTAAGAGAAGAAGATTTTTTTTATTTTAATAGCTGCACCCTTATGAGGTTGCCTACGTACCCTGAGGAGGGATCAAGCCTTTCGTAGTTCCATTTTTACCAGTGTCTTCTGCTTTAATGGTAGTATTTCTTCAAGTTCATGGCATTCCATGAGTTCCTTTCAGGTGTGTTATCATGCACCCTGGCGAGCTTGTATACGCCGTTCTTTACTGTGTCGGAGATCTGATATGGAGCTTCTTGTGATCAGGGCGCTCTCGCCTCGTTGCATCCTCGGATGAGAGTTCTCGCTTACGATCATCCTCAGATAGGCGATCTCGCCGTTCTCCATCTCGAGCTGTGTAATAGTTCCTCCTCGGAGGAGGTTCCTCCAGCTCGACATTACCTAGTTCTCCTGCTGCGAATTTTGCAGCGAGCTGCTTTTTTACCTCGTAGCACTCCTCAGTCGAATGACCCATGATTTCATGAAAATCACACCACTTGTTGGGATCATACGACTTGATTTTGTTATGAGGTGGGCTTCCTGAGGTTGCAGATGCATGTTGAGCTGCACTTGCCTCCTCGAGAATAATCCAGCGTGAAGAGCGGTGTAGCGCATCGTTAGCGACACCGGCTCCCGTACTGTGAGCTCCTCGAAGAATTTTGAGGTTTTTAACAGTCCGTTTTGAAGGGCTTTCAAGGCCGTTGGGTTATGTAGATCGGCAATTTTTGCCTTAACGGGTTTAAAACTGTCAATGTACTTCCGCAACGAGTCGCCTAGCTTTTGAGTAAGTACCCATAGATCGGCCTCCGAGATCTCGATCTAAATAAATACCGAATATTGCTTCAAGAATGCAGCTTGAAGTTGGGTGAGGTTGTCAATCGAGTTCGGTTTCAGGGAGGTGAACCATTCCAGGGCCGAATCTGTTAGATTTTCGGCGAAGAAACGGCAGCGAGCTGACTCGAGGTCTCCCCCGAGTAGCCGCACCCTCGAAAAGGCGAATTTGAAACTTCTCATAAATGCCTTGGGGTCGGTTTCTCCGTTATTTCGGGGAAATCGGATGTTCCCGACATCGCCGAGCTGGGGGCTCGCAATCCGCGAGGTGAATGGGGTCTGATTGATTTCATCAATCACCCTATCTATTTCGGGTGCTGAGCTTAGAGCAGCATGGACCTGCGATCTCATCCGCTGAAGTTCAACATTAGTTTCTTCGTAATATTTCTTAATCGACTCGAACCCATGTGAGGCGCCGGATCCCAGATCGTTTTCGATATTGCCCGGGAACCAGGGTTGGGAATCTCCAGGGAGCTGGAAATGGTTGCTGATCCTATTTCCAGGTCGCGTTTCGACCTCGGGATTGTCTCGAGCTTCAGTTGGGGGAATCCTTCCTTCCGCGATCTGGATCGTAGAAGGAGTACATATGGGGTTCGATATTAATGAGCTGAACCGCGAGGTGGTGGCTGAGCCGACCATTCTGCTGGTCGAGACATCAATACCGAAAATGTTTAACCTCGTTATCGGTGGAGGTGTTAGTCCTCCATGCTCTGGTGCAAATGAGGTTTGCATTCCAGGTTGGAAAAAAGATCGTCTGATTGCTCCTGCCCGAGTCGCTCTTTCGAGGTCGTCTTGGCGAGCAACCATTGCGCGATTCTGTTGTATGAGAATCAAATTAAATTCCGGATCTCAGCTATTTGATCCGGAGCTTGCTGGTTTAAGATTGTATTTCCCGAAGGATCAACAGTTTTGTTGGTCCCAGCCATGACATTCACTTCCGAGCCGGTTATTGGAACGTTTGTTGTCCCATCTGAGCCCCACGAAGCGGTGATATCAGGTTGGGATGGTGGAACAGGGGTGTTCATAGCTCTTGATGAAGCTATGACTGTTAATCCCGTGGTTTCTGACATCTTCTTCGTTTGAATAATCGATTTCGTAGGTTAAGAGGAGGAAATTGTTTTGCTCCTCCCCACAGACGGCGCCAAATTGTGAGAGCAATATCTCACAACCTCAATCCTTGACTACTTTGAGGTTGAAGTGTATTAAAAAGACTTAGGAAAAACTTGTAAGAACTCGAAAGGAATTTGAGAGAAAAATGTTATATGTTATTATTGCCTTTTTGCAGTCAAGAATTCGGTATCTCATTACATTGTAGTTGATGTTCAAATTTATACAAGCTCAGAAAAGATAACTGCATGATACTACACTTAATTACAGAATTAAATCCATAACCTTTGTCTTTAATGTAAGGCTTGATTCTAGGAAGTGAAGTAATTGTGTTTGACCAGGTTTGAACTTTGGCCGAGCTCGTACTATTGTCTTTCTGCGAGCTCGCTCCTTTCCTGCGAGCTCGGTGCTTTCAGCATGCTCGGTGCTTTCAGCATGCTCGCTGCTTTCAGCATGCTCGCTGCTTCCAGCATGCTCGCTGCTTCCAGCATGCTCGCTGCTTCCAGCATGCTCGCTGCTCCCAGCACCCTTGTTTTAACTTGTGCCTTTCTTACTTCAGCTTGTAAACAGTCTCATGAGACCTCGTCGTGGGCCGAGCCTTCATTGTTGAGCATGCTTATTCGGGCTGGATTTAGGGTGCTAAATTCGGGCCCAACAGTAGCCCCCCAGCATCCTTAGTGACGTGTCACTGAGGATGCGGTCCTGCAATCTCGGGATTTACTTGATCTTTAAATCATGTTCGAATTTGTTGTTGAACTTGTTATGCCCCAGTGGGCCTTTTGGTTGAACTTATGCTCCCGCGAGGAGGCTTAATTTAATTTTCTTTGATAATCTTTCGTTTTTCCTTCGAATGATTTATCATTTTCGCTATTTAGAGGCTGCACTTTTCAAAGATCCAAGACGTTCAGAGACCTTGCTCCTAGGTCGTTTAGAGACCTCATGAGCTGACCAGACGATTTTAGGACGCAAGATCGAAGCCTTTTAGAGGCGGGCATGCAACCTAAACAGTTTAGACGTAGATGTTGTTGTAATTTAGAGACTAAAAAGGTTGTGACCTTGCAATTTAGACACAAAGTCGAGTCATGCTAGCATGCTCTAGCTCGTAAGGCTGTTCATTTAAGTAATTAAGCTTTTAGCTTGGAAATGGAAGTTGAAAAACTTCAGGCTGCGTTTAGCAGGCTCAATTTCGGCTCCCAGGTCGTTTAGAGACCTAGGGAGCTGACCATGCGATTTTAAGACGCAAGGTCGCAGATGGAAGCTGAAGAACTTCATACTGCTTTTAGCGGGCTCAATTTCTAATTTTTTTATTTAACAGCTGCACCCTTGTGAGGTTGCCTACATACCCTGAGGAGGGATCAAACCTTTTGCCATTTGGAGGTTGACACTTTTCAATGGGTCAAAGGCAGTTTTTCAGCCAAGGACCCGGGCCGTTTAGAGACCCTGCTCCCAGGTCGTTTAGAGACCTAGGGAGCTGACCATGCGATTTTAAGACGCAAGGTCGAAGCCGTTTAGAGGCAGGCATGCAACCTAAACAGTTTAGACGTAAAGGTTGTTGTCATTTAGAGACTAAAAAGGTTGTGACCTTGCAATTTAGACGCAAAGTCGAGTCATGCTAGATGGTAGCATGCTCTAGCTCGTAAGGCTGCTCATTTATAGAGTAAGCTTTTACCTTGTAGATAAAAGCTGAAAAGATCTCAGGATGCGTTTAACATGCTTAAGAGAAGAAGATTTTTTTTATTTTAATAGCTGCACCCTTATGAGGTTGCCTACGTCCCCTGAGGAGGGATCAAGCCTTTCGTAGTTCCATTTTTACAAGTGTCTTCTGCTTTAATGGTAGTATTTCTTCAAGTTCATGGCATTCCATGAGTTCCTTTCAGGTGTGTTATCATGCACCCTGGCGAGCTTGTATACGCCGTTCTTTACTGTGTCGGAGATCTGATATGGAGCTTCTTGTGATCAGGGCGCTCTCGCCTCGTTGCATCCTCGGATGAGAGTTCTCGCTTACGATCATCCTCAGATAGGCGATCTCGCCGTTCTCCATCTCGAGCTGGGTAATAGTTCCTCCACGGAGGAGGTTCCTCCAGCTCGACATTACCTAGTTCTCCTGCTGCGAATTTTGCAGCGAGCTGCTTTTTTACCTCGTAGCACTCCTCAGTCGAATGACCCATGATTTCATGAAAATCACACCACTTGTTGGGATCATACGACTTGATTTTGTTATGAGGTGGGCTTCCTGAGGTTGCAGATGCATGTTGAGCTGCACTTGCCTCCTCGAGAATAATCCAGCGTGAAGAGCGGTGTAGCGCATTGTCTAGCGACACCGGCTCCCGTACTGTGAGCTCCTCGAAGAATTTTGAGGTTTTTAACAGTCCGTTTTGAAGGGCTTTCAAGGCCGTTGGGTTATGTAGATCGGTAATTTTTGCCTTAACGGGTTTAAAACTGTCAATGTACTTCCGCAACGAGTCGCCTAGCTTTTGAGTAAGTACCCATAGATCGGCCTCCGAGATCTCGATCTAAATAAATACTGAATATTGCTTCAAGAATGCAGCTTGAAGTTGGGTGAAGTTGTCAATCGAGTTCGGTTTCAGGGAGGTGAACCATTCCAGGGCCGAATCTGTTAGATTTTCGGCGAAGAAACGGCAGCGAGCTGACTCGAGGTCTCCCCCGAGTAGCCGCACCATCGAAAAGGCGAATTTGAAACTTCTCATAAATGCCTTGGGGTCGGTTTCTCCGTTATTTCGGGGAAATCGGATGTTCCCGACATCGCCGAGCTGGGGGCTCGCAATCCGCGAGGTGAATGGGGTCTGATTGATTTCATCAATCACCCTATCTATTTCGGGTGCTGAGCTTAGAGCAGCATGGACCTGCGATCTCATCCGCTGAAGTTCAACATTAGTTTCTTCGTAATATTTCTTAATCGACTCGAACCCATGTGAGGCGCCGGATCCCAGATCGTTTTCGATATTGCCCGGGAACCAGGGCTGGGAATCTCCAGGGAGCTGGACATGGTTGCTGATCCTATTTCCAGGTCGCGTTTCGACCTCGGGATTGTCTCGAGCTTCAGTTGGGGGAATCCTTCCTTCCGCGATCTGGATCGTAGAAGGAGTACATATGGGGTTCGATATTAATGAGCTGAACCGCGAGGTGGTGGCTGAGCCGACCATTCTGCTGTTCGAGACATCAATACCGAAAAAGTTTAACCTCGTTATCGGTGGAGGTGTTAGTCCTCCATGCTCTGGTGCAAATGAGGTTTGCATTCCAGGTTGGAAAAAAGATCGTCTGATTGCTCCTGCCCGAGTCGCTCTTTCGAGGTCGTCTTGGCGAGCAACCATTGCGCGATTCTGTTGTATGAGAATCAAATTAAATTCCGGATCTCAGCTATTTGATCCGGAGCTTGCTGGTTTAAGATTGTATTTCCCGAAGGATCAACAGTTTTGTTGGTCCCAGCCATGACATTCACTTCCGAGCCGGTTATTGGAACGTTTGTTGTCCCATCTGAGCCCCACGAAGCGGTGATATCAGGTTGGGATGGTGGAACAGGGGTGTTCATAGCTCTTGATGAAGCTATGACTGTTAATCCCGTGGTTTCTGACATCTTCTTCGTTTGGATAATCGATTTCGTAGGTTAAGAGGAGGAAATTGTTTTGCTCCTCCCCACAGACGGCGCCAAATTGTGAGAGCAGTATCTCACAACCTCAATCCTTGACTACTTTGAGGTTGAAGTGTATTAAAAAGACTTAGGAAAAACTTGTAAGAACTCGAAAGGAATTTGAGAGAAAAATGTTATATGTTATTATTGCCTTTTTGCAGTCAAGAATTCGGTATCTCATTACATTGTAGCTGATGTTCAAATTTATACAAGCTCAGAAAAGATAACTGCATGATACTACACTTAATTACAGAATTAAATCCATAACCTTTGTCTTTAATGTAAGGCTTGATTCTAGGAAGTGAAGTAATTGTGTTTGACCAGGTTTGAACTTTGGCCGAGCTCGTACTATTGTCTTTCTGCGAGCTCGCTCCTTTCCTGCGAGCTCGGTGCTTTCAGCATGCTCGGTGCTTTCAGCATGCTCGCTGCTTCCAGCATGCTCGCTGCTTCCAGCATGCTCGCTGCTTCCAGCATGCTCGCTGCTTCCAGCATGCTCGCTGCTCCCAGCACCCTTGTTTTAACTTGTGCCTTTCTTACTTCAACTTGTAAACAGTCTCATGAGACCTCGTCGTGAGCCGAGCCTTCATTGTTGAGCATGCTTATTCTGGCTGGATTTAGGGTGCTAAATTCGGGCCCAACAACCTGTTAGTAGTTGAGTCCTTCATCCTGTTTAGTTAAAAAAAAAAAAGGAAACTAGTTAGGGTTTATAACTGTTGCGGCGCTAGACTAGAGTCTGAACTAAGTCTTGTTCTTCGTGTCCTTGAGTTAGTGTGTGGCTTTAGCAACCGGTTAGTCAAGTCTTCAATCTGTTAGTTAGAAAAAAAAAAAAGAGTTAGTCGAGGTAGAGAGTAACCTGTCGCGGCTGAAGTAGGGAAGAACGAACTTTCTTTTTTTCGTTAGTTGCAAGTTTTTCCTTTTTGTTGTTACTTCTCTGTTTTTCCTTTTCCCAAGAACTTGTTACTGGTGAGTTTTTTGTTTATGTTTTTCAGGTCAAGATGTCGCAGGATGAGGAAGAGACTAGCACCATGAGGAACAACAAGCTGACGATGGATGCAATGATGGCACGAATGCCACAGATGTTGGAAACGATTTTTGATGCTAAACTAGAAGCCTATCAACAAGAGCAGCAGCAAGAGCGACTTGAGGCTGAGATAGCTGAGAGGTCACATGCCTTGTGTAGAAGGTTGAAAGTCATGCACAAACGATTTGAAGAAGCAAACCCGCAAGGCCAGGCACGAGTAAGAGAAGGACAAAGGAGAAACCAATGGAGAGACAAACCGCAACAAAAAAGAAAAGAAACAGCTTATGAATGCTATAGACGTGATGGTAAATCGTCTCATGACACCAATGTAAAACGTTCTCAGCCAAAACATCAAAAGGAGCACTTTTCCATACCTACTTCTCATCCCTTATTCGGTCCAAACGAAATCCGAGATGCACTACTAGATGTTGTAGCCGAGTTCGAAGCAAATCTTGCAAAGGATAAGATAAGTTCTGTCTTAAACAAACAGATTTCTAATTTATCCATGACTAGTATGATGCACTTGTCTCTGTCAAATGGTGTTGAAACATGTCCTACCAAAGAGCACACATCCAAAGGAGAAGCAATGGACCAAGAGCCTTGTCCAATACAAAAGAAGTCCTTGATCACCTTTACTATCCCAACGACCACTTGGAGTACATTCTCACCTCAACTAGAGCACTCCTCGAAGTTGAATCAATCCATTCCGAGTACATGTGAAGAAGTTATTCAATTTCCAAGACAGGTGAATCCCAGCTTATGCAATTCGGACATGCATGCGTTCAAAGGATTTTCCCAACCAAACCAGAAGGAATCAAGCTATGAACAAAATTGTTCTATAATCTTGATTCATCAGAGAAATCGGGAAAATTGGATTCACAAAAAAGTCAGTGCAGACTTGAGATATATTAATTTTACAAGTCAACCGATCGGCTCCAGGCATTATTTCGCGACCGTGCCCAAGAATGTGCTACACAGCCCGACTCACTCCACCTCTGAAAGCGATCTAGATATGGATCCAAATCTCCGTGGGTCTAGTTTCCAAAAACATCTAGATCACCTCAATCAGCCTTACCAATCGATCCAGAAAGGCAAAACAGTGAAGGCATATCTGACCTTACGCGAACTAGGTAAGGAAATTATTGTGACTAATGCAATAATTCGAAGGTATGAGTTTCTTTTTATTCCTGAAGCTAAGTAGCTAGAATTTGAACACATCAAAGAGCTTTATATTTCAAATGATGATTTTACAAATGTGTTTCATTATTGCAAAAAGTTTGAGCATAAGAAGTTCTTTAGGCATGGTGGTTTTCTGTTCGATAAAACGTATGAAGCTAATAGGAATCATGTTCTTATGGATATTGATAGACTCTCTAGGATAACACACTGCATTTCATATCATAAAGATAAAGAGGGTTTTTCTGTTTCAAGACCATTAACTAAAAGTTTCGACATTCTGGTCTATAATAAGATGTTTATTGAATCAAAGGAGTATTCCTTTTGCACCTATGATCTCTTGTTTCGAGTCTTTGCTGTGAGTGCACAGGGTATACAGGAGGAAGAGCTGAATTTTCATGCCCCAATAACGTGGCTCTTCCATGTTTGGATTAAAAAGATTGTTGTTCAAGCTGATCTTGAACCGATGGAGTATTTGATAAAGAAGCAGCAAGCAAACAAGAGGCAATGCCGAATGATCTTTGAGCCTGGTGGAAGTTTGTGGATGCAAATGAAGAGAGGACGTTTTCAAAACAAGCAGCATCAAACACAAGCAAACAAGGAGGAGAGCCACTTGATCTTTGAGCCTGGATATCGGTTCTGGATTCGTATGAAGGAGAAACGTTTTTCAGTTCCCACAAAGATCAATGCCTACAAAATCTGCTTGCAAGGTGAGTATAATCTGAGTTTAATGTTCAAATTTTCTAACTTAATCCCTTTCCTTACAGATTTTTCGGATTTGAGGTCAAATCTTTTTCAAGTGGGAGAGAGTGATGTGATCATGGCAAGCATCAAGAAGGAGCAGCTTGAACCTGAGCTTGTAGCCGAGGAAGCTAAGCATGAACAAGTTGGATCCATTCATCAAAACTCTAAGAAGCTCAACAAAACCATAAGGAGAAGAAGTGTTTCAAACTATTCTGGTTATGAAACAAGTTTGAAGATGAAGAAACAGCTTAGCTTAACAACAACATTTGATCCGGGAATATCAAATGGATCAACAAATAGGTATGTGACTCATTTGCACTCTTTTTCCCTTGTTTTGATTTTGTCCCAATGGGTTTTCCAAAGTAAGGTTTTTAATGAGGCAAGTGGATCACATCCCCTTAGCCCATTTGTTGATCATAATCCAAGCTCAGCGATTCACGACTATGCCTTGTTCAATTGAGTGTCGCTGTTAGCTCACAGAGCCCCTGAAAACATACAATATATGGATCCAAAGCTCCGTGGGTTTAGTTTCCAAAACAATCAAGATCTCGCCAATCGGCCCAGTGAATCGCTCAGAAAAGGCCCAAAAGTGGATGCGCGTCCAACTGATCAAGTTTTCCTTTTTATTTTATTTTTGCCTTTCTTTTAATTTTTCATTTCTTTGGTCGACTTTTGGCTTTATAAACCCTTGTAATGTCGACATAAACATTTAACCTACTTTTTAATCAAAGGCGCAACCTATCTTCTTTCAAGGAACTCGAGTTCATCTCTTCTTCCTTTGCTGGTGTGTAATATCCAGTGATTGTTCCTCTATAGTGTGTAATATCTAGAGAGAACAAAGGTGAATCAAAGGATCTCCACCTCCTTTGTGTGACCATTCGATCCACAGCCCTTGAAGCACTTGTGCTTGCAAGGTTTATCCCCTTCTGCCCAGCTCTAGAGTGTCGATTCTTGGGAGAATCACACCATATTGTGAACTTGTTGAGATGGTACAAGATGATTATATGCTGGACATGAAAACCGAGTTGTTGGAGTTATCATATCCGTTACCGGAACCACTCTTGCAACAGATCGGTCCGGATAGCCCTCCTATTTATGTCACAAATGATAGGAAAGTAAGTAGCATGGTCGAGTTAGCTAGTGCGCATTTAATCCGTCTTTGTGTCTCGAGCCGATCCATTTTGGCATATCAAGATGCGGGGAATCACGATGTAAAAGATGAAGATGAAGATGATGAAGACAAAGACTGGGAAGACGAAGATGTGAGCTCAGTATCAGATGATTCTATTTGTGGTGGTGGTGGTGGTGATGATGGTGGTGTTGGTGGTGGTGGTGATGGGCCAGAGCAAGTTTTCAAGAAACATGTTGAGTCTCACTATGATGGTGTAGATTATAGCATGTATGGGAAAGTGGGAGATGAAGATGAAGATGATAAAGAAGATGAAGATGATAAGACTTATGAGTTGCAGCATGTGGCTGAACGAGTTGCTGGTCGAGAAAGAAATTGGTACGACAGCATCTTTCTCGTAAAGTGTTTTGATAGCAAGCAAGATCTTATATCAGAGCTGCGTTTGACGGCGATAATGAGGAAATACGCATTTACAGTAGATAAGTCTGACAAGAGCCTATTTGTCGCTAAATGTCTTGTGGAAGGATGCAACTGGAAGTTTCGAGCGGCTATCAAGAACGAACCAAACAAGTTTTGGGTGATGATCTACAATAGAGCCCACACATGTTCAGCGCTGGACCGGAAGGCTAAGAAAAAACGTCATACTCCGCGTTATATTGGTTGGTTGTTTCTAGAATGCTTTGGAATAATTGAGAAGATTACACCAAAGCATGTCTTAGTATCAATGAACAAGCAGTATGGGATTAAGATGAGCTACACAACCGCATACAGAGCGTTGTTACATGCTCAAAAGTTGGTGAGAGGATCAGCGGAAGATGGCTATGAGAGACTGCCTGCTTTATTGCATGGAATCGAGCAAACCAACCAGGGAACGCAGACTGCTCTAGAACTAGATGAGGAGAATAGATTTAAATATCTATTTCTAGCATTTGGCGCTTCCATAGAGGGATTTAAGTATCTTAGAAGAGTCATTGTGGTAGATGGTACGCATCTTACAAGGTCGTATGGAGGTGTTATGCTAGTGGCGGCCTCACAAGATGCCAATTTTCAAATATTTTCGTTGGCTTTTGGCATTGTAGACTCTGAGAATGATGCCTCGTGGGAGTGGTTTTTCACAAAGCTTAAAGACTGCATTTCAGACCAAATCCTCTGGTCATAGTCTCAGATAGGCACACATCCACCAAGAATGCTATTGAAAAGGTTCTTCCTTGGGAAAAGCGAGGGATTTGTTATTACCATATACAAAATAACGTAGTCACAAAGTTTAGGGGAAAACATCTTTTGTACTTGGTGAAAAATGCGGCGTACGCATATACGATGTACGATTTTAACCGATACATGGCCTCCTTACGAGCGATAAATCCTGACCTTGCTAGATACTTGGAGGAGGCGGATCCGAGTCTATGGTCACGCGTTCATTTCAATGGAGACATGTATAATCTGAAAATGCATTTTTCTTATCAGACTTCTTGTGCAGTCTGATTCGGTTATTGCAGTCTTATTTTTATCAGACTTCTATTACAGTCTTGTTTTCACTTGCGTTAACCGCGTTCACTTTGTTGGAGAAAGGTACAACATAAAGACGAGCAACATTGCCGAAACTATAAACTCCGTAGTCAAGAAGGCAAAAGGATATCCTATCTCTTTCCTTTTGGAGTTCATACAAGAGAAGCTAGGGACGTGGTTTTGTAAAAGGCGGCTAGATGCATTGAGTCTCACAACAAAATTTAGCCGAGGAGTTGAATATTTGATGGCTATTCATGAATATTATGACGGCGGAACGCGTTGATGGGTATTGATTCGTTGTTAAGGGAGGACATAGGGATTGTGTGGTCGACTTGCACAACCGAACGTGTGAATGTGGTGTATGGGATTACGAAAAGATACCTTGCTCACATGCAATCTGCGCTACACTAGAACTTGAGCTACACCCATATACGCTGCCATGCCCATCATACGGTAGGGACTATCTGTTTCAGGCATACGCAATGAACATCCTTCCGAAGAACTGTACTATGAAAGCTCCTGACACCGTACGTGTCCTTCCCCCGCATAATCCTCGTCCTCCTGGAAGACCTCAGAAGTCGAGGTGGCAAACTTGGCTAGAAATTGCCAAGACAAAGGGCAATAAACCATGAAAGCTTCCCAAGCAATATACTTGTTCTAATTGCAAACAACCATGCCACAAAAAACCAAATTGTGTAAGCTAAATCACCTTACACTCACCTGTTTTATAGTTGTTTTCATCTATCTACTGTATATGAGAAGCTACTGTTTTTTTCGGTGGAGACAGGTAACCAAACCTGAGAAAGATTAGATCTGGTAGAAGTTTGATGTACTGACGAATGCAATTTAGAAGTCTGAAGAAAGTCTGAGAGGAGTCTGTTGGTGTCTTTCCAGTACAATATTTTGTTTCCAAGTCGGTTTTTAAGTTGTCTAAGTCTAAGAACTTGTTGTGTTAATCGTTGGTTATTGTTGTTGGCTTAAACTTAATTTGTAGTACTTATGTGTTTGCTGCATCTCGTCAAATCTAAATAAGTCTTAAGAAAATCACACCCTTTCCAAACTGAAATATAAGTCTAATAACAGAAATTCATTACAAAAGATAGAAATAGAAGTCTGACACCAGACTTCTATAGAAGTTTTAAACCAATTACCCTAGAAATACCCTACCTATGCCCAACACGCTTTTGACATCACAATTGGCATGGCACACAAAATTCAGGCAGAAAGTAAGCCAAAAGATAGATGAGTTTTTCTTACATCTACAAAAGATAAATATATGCAAGAATCCATTGTTCTCGGGAATTCAAAAGTTAAAGAGGAACTCTACTTCACCTATTCGTAGACGTCTAGCAATTCATTCTCGGCGTCGGTACGACCCTCTTCACATGTTCGGCAGAGCTTAGTGAATATCTCATACGCAAGCTTCTCTCTGCAGGTCTTCATGTTCTTATCACACAGCCACTTCGGAAACGGCATCCCAAGAGAATAGAACTCAATGAACTTCAAACAAAACACCCCACAATCACCTGTCTGGATGTTTTGGGGAAGTTCCGGGCTCCTTACGATCGTGTAGGAGTATCGCTCAAGGGGATAATTCCAACTTTCATAGGGCCAAACAATGCATCACGTAGGGAAAGATCTCATATATAGGTGCCACTGCCGCTCCTACCACCTCATCGGTTTTCCGTATGATCCTGTCCCATATGGTCACGTGCCTAACCGGGATAGAAATCATAATAGATATCCAATGATTTCCCCCAACGTACAAGGCAGTGTAGATGTAATCAATTTCCAGCCCCCAAGTCTTGTTTGATTTCAGGAATAAGGGTAATTCACCAGTATGGTAATCCCATACACCAGGTGGCAGCCTCCTTGCCGTGGGCATCACATTTTCTCCTTCACCGCTCTTCACAAAATCATCATAATGTTTCTTCCACAAATTACCCATCAGTGTGTCAATGAAGGCCAGCTTCTCGGACCAGAACCATTTCGGGTGTTCGTGTTGTGGAAGCCTCATCAGATCAATCCCAGCATCTATTTGCTGCATTCAGTCAACATTGTGCAAAAAATGTCAGACTTAAACATAAGTCTAAAGAAACTCTAAAAGAGAGAACACCAATGTCAGACTGCAAAACAAGGTTGAGAAAAAAAATTCTTTCACCAGACTTGAAAAGAAGTCTGACACCAGACCTCTAAAGAAGTCTGAAGGAAGTCTAAAAGAGATAACAACAATGTCAAACTGCAAATCAAGTCTGAGAACAGAAAATCATTAAACCTGACCAGATTATATACTAACCGTGTCATGCAGCCATTCCTGGGGGGTGCGCATATCGTAGTACAAAGCTAGGGATGTGTTCACCTCCCTCTTCGGATAACCCCTACAGAATATATTACGTGTGTTAGACATCGAGCTAATTATTCTAGAATATAGGTAGAGTGTGACGACATACGGCACTTTTTTTACGTGATCATTAAGTGTCTTCACTTCCATCCTGGTTGCCGGAGCACAAGGATCATATTTCGGTGTGATCTGCACTTGGGTTGAGCTCTTTCTCTCCTTCTTATCCTGCTCTTTCTGTTTGAGTTCTTGAGCCTTCGCCTTTACATAAGCTCCAGCAGCTGCCTGCCTAGTGTCTTGTTTCGACATATATGCAGCATCGAAGTTTACGCCCGTGGGCGCCTTATCGACGATAAGAACACTAAGTTCACTGCCCACAACACTACTCTGAATTTACAAAATAAAAAAACCACATCCGTCAGACTGCATTAAAAGTCGAAGATAAATAATCTAACACTATCCACGCCACCTACAGACTGCAATATAAATCTAAAACAAAATCAAACTTCTAAATAAGTCTGACAAATATTAAAATAACACCAAAATCAGACCTAAATCTCAGTCTAATACCAGATAACCATGTTCACATCAAACACAACAATAATCTAACACTATCCACGCCACCTACAGACTGCAATATAAATCTAAAACAAAATCAAACTTCTAAATAAGTCTGACAAATATTAAAATAACACCAAAATCAGACCTAAATCTCAGTCTAATACCAGATAACCATGTTCACATCAAACACAACAACAAAGCGAAATAACTAGTTTTTAGTTGCACATAGGTTTAGGTTTTTACAAACAACTATCAGACTTATACTGCATATTAAACAACGGCTTTGTCCTTAAGTCTTCGACTACTTCTCCTTTGTTGAACATTTTTTAGTAGAGGGTTTGGGACACTAACCCCAACATCCACAGTCTGAATCTTGGCCTCGGACGGTTGGGCATGGTTGTCTTCAGCCAGGGCTTCCTTTGCATCCACTACCGCTGAAGCTTCTTTTTGAGGTCCTTTTTGGTCTGCAGCTTCAACAACCGCGGCAGGCTTAGGAGGCTTCACAACAATTTTTTTGGGTGTAATATTCTTCCGCGGAGCCTTTTGCGTTTCCCCGCCCCAGCCTCACCACCATCATCAACCTTACCACCATCATCAGACTTCTTCTTAACACCACCATCAGACTTCTTCTCATCATCAGACTTCTTGTCAACACCAACATCAGACTTCTCAACACCAGATTTGCTCCTCTTTTCTCCCCTTAACAACCTAACTTTCTTCTCAAGTTCAATCATCTTCTCATTCACCTGCTCAAAACCTTTTTTAACAAGACTAAAAAGTTCATTCATCTTCTCACCCACCGACTTGATCAAGTAAACAACCTCACCACTATCATCACCGCCTGATTTTGCTCGCTTCTTATCATCATCAACATCCTCACCATCATCGTCAACAACCTTCTTCTTAACACCCTTTCTCTTGGCCTTCTTCAGACCACCCTCATACTTTACCACCTCAGACTTAATAAGGGGCACCTCTTTCTTTACAATGGTCAACACACCTTCAGACTTCCAGTGTTTAAAACTCCACCTCCAAGGGCGCTCAAACTCACCAAATATTACTTTCACAATGTTCACAACTTTATCATCATCCTCACCATCGTCCCACAGGGGGAACATGTCCTCAACCTCCTTGACGACGAAGTTGTTGACGTGGGTCTGCAAGTACAAGTCAACGAGCAAAATGTATATTTGTATGTAAAAAACAAATAAAATCTATCAGACTGCATATCCCGTATGGTACAAAGTTTCAGACTTCAAAAAATGTCTGACTTCAATATTTCAGACTGCAAATTCAGTCTGGCAACAACTTTCAGACTACAAATTAAGTCTGAGAAAAATTCAGACTTCAAAATTAGTCTGATAACTTATCAGACTGAATTTGCATTCTGACATAGAGCAATCAAAGGTGAATTTTAAGGAAAAAAGGTCAGTAAAATACCTGGTTGCGCAACTCTACATCGTCTTTCTTCCGATTCCTTGATCCTTTGTAAGCCAAGAGCGGTGGGGCTGGGTTATCTTGCAAGTGCATTCCATAAAGCATAGCAATCCCGGGACAGACCCAATATACCCAGACGTTCAACACCTCAGCGAAGCCCTCAACCTGATAGTTTTTGTCATCTTGGAGTTTTTTGTTTGCCTCTGTTTTGACATAGTCTACCAAGATTTTGAAGGACAGTCTTCCCCATGGGTATGCTTCTAACGCCCCTGGACACAGCAGCAGCTTAGTCATGTCAGCCCTTGCGGAAACTGACCAGTGCTGATCCTCAATGAAGCTCGTGTAGATGGCTAGGTAGCCCAACCAAATCCTATATTGCCGTTCCCAGCCTCGACATCTATTGCAAGCGTCCAGTAACTGAAAATAACTTGGCCCTACCTCGAAATCCAACCCAAGAAGCTCCCACATTGCTCTCATATCGGCTGTATACTCAACCTCCGGGTACTCCAGATTCTCAAGATAGTCGCAATTGAGTTCGGTTATCTGTTGAAACTCATGGAGGAAAAACCTCACCGGTTGAAGGCCAATAAGACACCAAAGCTCATGCTTCTGATCTACCTCTAGTTGCATAGTAAGCATGTAGTGCACCATCCTTGAACACCATACGAAGTTCAGCTCGTGCCACTTCACAAAAACACCAAAGGCTGAGTTGCGAAACTCTTCCCACTCATCATCATCCAACGCTTCTTTGAGAGCGTCCATGAGATCTCTCTTACCGCTGAAGTAGTGTATGCTTTTGTCTGGTTGAGGCTCATACCCGGTTGTGAACATCCTTCGAGGGAATTCACGTTCTGCCATTATGTCTAAAACCTGCATCAACCACAATCAGACTCCATTAGCAGTCTGAAAACTTAAAGTCAGACGTCATATGCAGTCTGACTACTCAAATATAGTCTGAATAAATATAGCCATACTCTATTTGCAGTCTGACGCAATCGGACGAATCCCAAAAATCCACAGAACACAATACAACTCAAACCCAAAGATCTAAATATTATTGCTCAATTTGAATCTTTTACCCTCTATGGAAGACTTAAAAGAGCGGTGACAACGGCGAGGAGAGAGAAACCATATCTGGAAATCAAAAAAGAAAAGAGTTCAGCGCTGAGTTCTAGAAATCAGTATCGAGAAGGTGACGGTTTGCGTAGAAGAATCTTACCGTCGAAGGCGAAGAATTTGCAGCTGCATATCGAAAAGCAAATTAACCTTTGATTGCCTCTCGAAAATGTCTGTTCAGTTTCTCCGAGAGAGGTTTCGCGTTTTTATTTTTTATTTTTTTCTTCGTTAACTGTAAAAATGAGGGGATAAAAATAACCTTTTATATGTGTCCTAAGCGGCAGTTAAAAAAAAACGGTTTTACCACATAAAAATACCGCTTTCGCAATCTGATGTCAGACTTCTTAACGCAGTCTGATATCATACTCTTTTAACAGTCTGATAGTGATGAGATAATTGAGCGAGAAGTCTGGAAATTTTGGATGGCAAAATTCCCGCCTTTTTTCTGCGGTTTTTTCTAATATTTTTAATTGCCGCTTAGAAGTATTTTAGAAGTATTTTTCAAATACTTCTACTACCAGACTCGTTTTGCAGCCTGAAATTGTGATATTTTCAGGACCAGACTTGTGAAAGTTTTCAAAAGTTTAAGTTTTTCAGACTTCGAAAGAAGTCTAATAAATTCAGACTTCATAAACAGTCTGACATAGTAAAGAAGGACAGATAAATTAAACCGACTTCATAATCAAATATCTCGTTCCATGGAAAAAATACAAATTTTGGTTACAAATTGTCACATATTACAAGAAACCAAAACATATAAACATGATCAGGACGATAATAATAGCACCAGCGAACATCAGACTCTTCAACTCGATGCCACACATTATCTGGCTACATGGCTTCTCCGTCAACCGCTCCTTCAATTGAGCTATCTCTGCCTTCGTTACCTTGACGTCATCGAGCAACGTGGACAAATACTTGTCGTTTTGAGCATTAGAAACGAACATGCGATCAATTAGTTGACCATGTTGGTCAACATACATCTTTACATCGTTAAACTCCTCAGTCATATCCTCATCCCACCACTTCATTATATGGTAACCACCATCCTACACATCCACATTTATACAATCATATTAAGATCCCAAATTATAATAAGCAGAAAAAACAAAAGAACCACATGACATATAGAGGCCATTACATCATAGTTACGACATCCAAAGAATCTTCTTCCCGGATTATCGGCAGTAGTGGATGTTCGCATGACGGGCTCCAGACCGCAGAAGCATTTCTTGGGGAATCCGTAGGATGATCCGGATCGACGTCGACCTGTTGAACATGAACTAATCGACGTTGGAAGGTGACTGAATCGCCCCATCATGTGTACCAGAAAACATTCGCAAAAATTAAAACAAGTCTAAAGCCAGACTTCTAATAAAGTCTAATTTAAAATCAAGTCTAAATTCAGAATTCTAAAAGAGTCTAATTCGAAAAAGTCTAATTTCAGACTTCTTCTCAAGTCTAATTCGTACAAAGTCAAATTTCAGACTTCTAACAAAGTCTAATTAAATTAAAGTATAATTTCAGACTTCTAATCGAGTCTAATTCAGATCAGTTCAAGTATCAGATTTCGTATAGAGTCTAATTCACTTTCAGACTTCTGATATAGTAATTTTCAAGTAGATCTAAAACGGAATTAATTAGATCTAGGCAAATAACCCATCTGTTTGTTTAGATATATGCAAAAACATGGAAAAATGGTCTTTTTCGTATAGATCTAAAAATTTTGCAGAAAAAGTAGAGTAGAAAAAGTAGAGTAGAAGGCGAAAAAGTAGAAGTAATTACCAGACTGAAGAAGCTGACGACGGCGGTGGCGGTGGCGGTGGCGGTGGCGACAAGGGTTTCCGAAGAGATGTTTGAGAGAGTTTAGAGAGAGAGAGATTCTTCCTGTTTTAGAGAGAGAGAGAGAGTCGATAATAACTTTTACAGATTAGGGTTGGTAACTTTAATTTATATATGGAGTAAAATCACAAGTAAGGTAACTTATTTCAGGTTAATTCACAGGTTTCCATTAAGAAGTATGATAAACCATGGACATGATCAGACTGAAATGGCAGTATGATAAACCATAAACTTGATAATTACTACTTAAATACCATCATATTATATAGAAAACTTATAACAAACATCAAACTCGTTTAACTTAGTCACAAACTAACCAATATATGTAAAAAAAACATTATGAATAAAAAATTTAGAAACTCTCAATCTAACCCTAAAGTTATATGTAAATGTTTCCATTACAAAGCATGTTTTGAGGTTTACAACCTACTTTGCCTTACATGTTTTTAATTTGATTCAATTTTACGAAATTTAATTTTAATACTTCGAAATCGTTTATATTTAATTTATGTATAAGAAATTTTTAACAAAATATTTCTTTAGAATTTTTAAATTTAAATTTACTAATTAAATCTGTACGTGAAGTCTGATATTTATTGAGGTATAGGCATAATTAACTAACCTTGTTTAATTTGATTCAATTTTATGAAATATTAATTTCTATACATCAAAATCGTCTATATTTAATTATTGTAAAAAAAGTTTTTAAAATTTTTTTTTTTAATTTTTAAATTTAAATTTACGTTTTTAACATGTATTAGACTTCTCGAATAAAAAAAATATGTATTAGACTTCTCGAATACGTCTGATAAAAGTCTGGTAAGAGAAATCAATCAGACTTCTATTAGAGTCTAAATGTCAAACCTCTATAGAAGTCTGACATGTCGCGAAGGTTAAAATGATAATACCGGTTTCGCGTTTTTTGTTTGATCATAAGGGGGTAACTGTAATTTTCCACCCCAGAAAGTGTAGCACAACATTTGATTGAAAGGACAATGTATTTTTTGTCATAAAAACAAAAATTTGGTGTAAAAACAGCAATTTGCCCACAAAAAAATCCAAAAATCCACAAAAATCAACATAATCTACAAAAAAATCCACAAATCCACAAAATCAACATAATCTAATCTAATTCCAAAAAATCCACAAATTCCACAACCTAATCTAACAATAATAAAAAATTTGTGAATTACATTTGTGATGGTGGGCTGCGGTCGGCGGCGGCGGTGGGCTGCGGTCGGCGGCGGCGGTGGGCTGTGGTCGGCGGCGTCCACGAGGTTGAGTTCGGACGAAGAAGAAAAGAAGAAAAGAGAAGAAGAAAAGAAGAAGATAAAAAGAGATTTGAAAGAGAAGATCAGAGAAGAAGAAAAGAAGAGAGAAGATCAGAGAAAAAAATGAGATCGGGGATGAAAATGAGAGAGAATATCGATATTTATAAAGGTAATTTCTGACGGACCCTTTTTTTGGGAATCCGTCAGAAATCAAATTTAATTAACCGCCTCGATTTTGAGCAATTTTTGTTTGGCGGTTTTAATTTGTGGGTAAATTTCAGGATTTGTCGGAAATCCCTCGGAGATTTCCGACGGAAATTGAAACTGCATGCTTTTTCATTGGCCAATCAACACGGTGTTATCTTGAAAAATATCTTAATCCGTCGGAAATGCGTTAGAAAATTCCGAGGGATTTTTGACGGATCTTGATATTTTGATGTTTTACAGTTAGCATTTTTTTGAGTCTAAATCAATAAAATCTCAAAGTCCGTCGGAACTCCCTAAGAAATTTACTGTATAGGGTATATATTTTCAAGATTTCATAAAATTTAGTGTTTGATATCGATTAATGTCACATAGTAATAAGGAAAACCTTTTAAAACCAAACAAAAGACGTTATTCCAGATTTTGTAACGATCGATCGAACAACCAGTTCAAGAACACTTATGTGTTTGATTAGGGTTTCAATTAAAAAGTTCAAAATGTTTGATTCATAAAAATATTTCACAGAAAGTAGTTTTAATTTGTTACTTCTACATTTATCAAGACCAAAGATGTTCAAAATCAGGCATATTTGAGGATTATTACCCTAAACCGTCGGAAATGCGTCGGACAATTCTGAGGGATTTCTGACGGAATTTGTGATTTTATTGATTTAGACTCGAAAAATGCTAATTGTAAAACATCAAAATATAAAGATCTGTCGGAAATCCCTCGGAATTTCCCTGGCTAAACTATATAAGTACTAACATTCAGCCGGCTAATTATATAGTTTAGCCGAGGGTATCAGTTTTAGCCAGGGATTCTGAATCCATCGAAAATCTCTCGGAATTTTTGACGCATTTCCGACGAATTAAGAATCTCCGGCTAAATTATATAATTACTGACATTCCACCGGCTAGTTATATAGTTTAGCCGAGGGTTTCGAGATTATTAATCCGTTTGAAATCCCTCGGAAAATTTTGAGGGATTTCCGACGGATTAAGAATATTCGGCTAAAACTGAAACACTCGGCTAAACTATATAATTAGCCGGGGAAATGTCAGTAATTATATAGTTTTAGCCGGGGTTTCAGTTTTAGCCAACGGAATTTTGACGGATTTAGATATATTTCCTGGGATTTCTATTCTAACCGGGAAAAACTTGTTTTTTATTTCATCAAAAGTTGAAAACTAGGTTTTTATTTCACCAAAAGGTGAAAAACATTACACGGCTGCAAGGGGACCTTATATAATGGTCCTATCAGCTTAGACTCAATGAAATAAAAGACTCGAAACAACATGACTTGTGAAAAGAAAAACTACAAGGTGTTTACACTACAAGAAAACACGCTAGAACCGACGGCAAAATCCATCGGTATCCCGTCGGAAATAGACATTTTCGACGGGTTTCCGACGGATTTTGCCCGTCGGTTCTATCCCGTCGGAAAATAAAATCCGTCGGAAATCCGTCGGAAATTTCCGACGGATTTCCGATGAGTTATCCGTTGGTAATAATTCCGACGAAACACCGAGGGATTCCCGACGGTTAATTTCCGACGGATTTCCAACGGTTTGTGAATCCACTCCGACGGCTTTTTTAACGACGGATTTCCGATGGCTTATTTACCGACGGATTTCCGACGGCTTTTTTACCGACTGATTTCCGACGGCTTTTTTACCGACGGATTTCCGACGGCTTTGTTACCGACGGATTTCCGACGGCTTTTTTAACGACGGATTTCCGACGGCTTTTTTACCGACGGATTTCCGACGGATTATTTACCGACGGATTTCCGGCGGCAATTTTGTGTTTTTTTAATATTTATTATATTAATTTATATTTATTAAAATTATTTATTAATTAAATTAAATAAATTAAATGATTTTAAAAACGAAAATTAATTATATAAATAAAATCTTAAAAGATATAAATATTTAAAAGTTTTAGAAATAGTTTAAATTACATAAAAAAATAAATAATCAAAATAGAAAAAATCCGCCCACTTCGTTTGCTTGTCCTCTAATACCGTGACCTTTGCCGTGAGCTCTTCGTTTTGCCGGATAAGGTCTTCATCCATCGAAAAACTGGCCGAAGAAGAAGTGGATTGGGTCGCAACTTTACCCAACCCCGGCCGATGACCTTTCCTAACCGGTACCTCCTACAAAAACAATTTAAAAAGTTTAGATTTTCTATTAAAAAATAATTATCTAAATAAATATTATCATAAGTTTTACTTACCGCGAGGACTAGCTCGTTAAGCTCGGCCCGAGTGACTTCGTTGGATCCGGTGTAATCGTCTTGCGATCTCTGGGTGAGCTAATCGTCTTGCGATCTCTGGGTGAGAAAATCGTCTTTTGCCCTCTTCACAGTTTCGACGTACTCCCTCACTTCTGGATCTTGAATTTGGCCCGTCGTCTTGTTGGTGTGCGTCCTTTCCATCAATGCAAGGTGATCGGGATCTTCGCCCAATTCCTCCGTCTACGAAATATATAAAACGGTTAAAGAAAACCATTTTTTAATAAAAAAGAACTAAAAACTGAAAAAGTACTTACCATTTCGTCGGCCGTTGCCAAGTAGCTCTTTGCCCCGTTGTTGTGAACGGCTTCTCCCTTCCCGTTCCGGTCACTCCTCCGGTTCTTGGTGTGAGTCTCAGAATCAGCTATGGTCGACGGCAATTTCCAGTACGGCTCGTACCCCTTGTACACATCCTCGTTCAAGCCTTTCGGCTTACATTTCCCTTCTTCCAAGCCTTCTTCCAATCGCAGATGTGGCGAGAGAATTGCCAGGCAGCCTCCGTGTGAAATTCTGCCTCGACCGTCTTCGTGAGCGTAGACTTCCAATTAAACTCTTGCTACAAAAGAAATAGAAATAAACTTTGTTAACAAAATCTCAAAATATAATATAAACAAATAATTAAATTATCACTTACCGCAAAGGTACGAAACCACATATCTCGGTCGTCCGACGGCATATCGGCATATGTCGGGTATGGGTGTTTGAGGAGGCTGTGGAACATCCTCAAAACCGACTTGCTAATGCCATTCCTGGAGAATCCAAACCTATGAAAAAATAAATTAAAAATCGATTAAAAAAAAATATATTAATTAAGAAAAGACATAGTATTACCAAGTAGATCTCGGGATGCGGCGTTTCTGGTAGAGAACTATGAGTAATTTTCGTCCCGGCTGTTGAACGAGCTCCTCGACGGTCATGGTCATCGGTTGACCTACGCTCTCTTGATCGGGAGTAGGTGAAGGCGCCGTAGGCGGGACAATACCCGGGTTCGGATTTGAGGTAGCGGGCCTCCGCCCTCCTTGCCTCGAACCGCCATCACGGTCAATATCGAATTGCACGTAAGCCCTACAACAATAAAAACCGAATCATTTCAAAAAATATAAAAAATATCATAAATATTTAGTAAAAAAATTAATCGATTTAAAAAAACGTTTTTAAAATATAGATATATAAAAAATTGTAAAAATGTTTTTGAAAAATAAATACATATCTAAAAATTTGTTAAAAGTTTTTTAAAATTAAATTTAAAAAAATGTTTTTAAAATATATATGTATTGAAATTTTCTTCCCAAAATTTATTTATTAAAAATATTTTACAAAAACGTTTAATAAAATTCTATTTATAAATATATTTTCAAAAATACATATATATAACAAAAATGTTTTTAATATATATAATTTTTTTAAAAACGTTTTATAAAATACATATATACAAAAAACGTTTTTTATTCATATATATAAATTTTACAAATCATTTTTATATATATACATTTTGTAAAAACGTTTTTCATATATATAAATTATGTAAAAATGTTTTTAAAAATACATATATGTAAAAAACGTTTTTTTCATAGATATAAAATTTCCAAATAATGTTTTTTTCAAATATACTTTTCATATAAATATAATTTGAAAAATATTTTTATATATATAATTATCAAAAACGTTTTTTAAAATTTACAAATAATTAACCTAAGCTAAAACCCTAATCTAAATCCACATTCAACAATCTAACTCTACACAAAACGAAAATCCACAAATAAACCTAAATCTAATTCCACAAATCAATCTAAATCTAAAAACACAAATCCTAAAATCTAAATACACAAATATATACACAATTAAAGAGGAGGTTTCTTACATAGTGGAAGAGGAAGAGGCGGCGGAGGAGGTGGAAGAGGAAGCGGCGGCGGAGGAGGTGGAAGAAGACCCGTCTGTCGAGAGGTGGAAGAAGAAGAGGTGGTGGAGGGATGTGGAAGAAGAAGAGAGATAGGAGAGAAAGAGAGAAGAAGAGAGATAGGAGAGAAAGAGAGAAGAAGAGAGATCGGAGAGAAGGAGAGAAGAAGAAGAGAGAAAGATGAGAGAATTAAGAGAGAAAGAGAGAAGAAGAAGAGATCGTCGATTTATTATTTTTAACCCGTTTCCGACGGACCACGCCGTCGTTTTCCCGTCGGAAATCGAAAAATTTAACTGCCTCAATTTTCGGGAAATTTTGTTAGGCGGTTCAATTTCCCGGGTAAAAATTAATAAACCCGTCGTAAATCCGTCAGAAATCCGTCGGAAATTTACGACGGATTTCCGACGGGTTCAGGGTTTAGGGTTTAAAAATGTAAATTTTGATAAATTTCAATGTTTAATAACCATTAGTGTTACATAGATATAAGAAAAACTTTTAAAAACCAATCAAAACAAATTATTTAGGATTTTATAAAAATCGTTCGATGAATGATATCAAGCATTCATAAAATCACATAGAACATCTAAGGACATTCACGTATTTACTCTAGGTTTTAAGTAAATAGTCTAAAACGTATGATTTTGAAAACATTTCACATAAACTAGTATATATTTGTTAGTTCTACATCTACGGAGACCTAACCACTTCAAAAACGTGCAAATTTGAGGTTTAAAACCCTCATCCGTCGGGAATCTGTAAGAAATTTCTGACGGATATAAGAAAATTCTTGAACCCTTCAGAAATCCGTCGGAAATTTCCTTGGTATCGATCGATACCCCTTGGTATCGATCGATGCTTGACGGGAATTGGGCCGACTTGCCCGGTATAAGTTTTAGCCGGTGGATTAACATTTCCTCGGCTAAAACCGTAAGCCGTCAGAAATCCGTCGGAAATTTCCTTGGTATCGATCGATACCCCTTGGTATCGATCGATGCTTGACGGGAATTGGGCCGACTTACCCGGTATAAGTTTTAGCCGGGGATTAAAATTTCCTTGGCTAAAACCATAATCTCCGACGGATTTCCGACGGATATAAGAAAATTCTTGAACCCGTCGGAAATCCGTCGGAAATTTCCTTGGTATCGATCGATGCTTGACGGGAATTGGGCCGACTTGCCCGGTATAAGTTTTAGCCGGGGGATTAACATTTCCTCGCCTAAAACCGTAAGCCGTCGGAAATTTCCTTGGTATCGATCGATGCTTGACGGGAATTGGGCCGACTTGCCCGGTATAAGTTTTAGCCGGAGATTAACATTTTCTCGGCTAAAACCGTAAATCCCCCTCGGCTATATTTATGTTTAATTTACGGGAAGAAAATTACATTTTTTATTTCATAAAAAGGTTAAAACATGATAGATAAATATAATATATTACATAAAATTCATTACTCGGAATCCATAGAATAATCTGACGTAGCTGAATCGGAGTGCTCGTCAAATTCGCCTATCTCTTCTTCTGAATCCTCAAAGACCTCGTAATTCTCGTCCATGGTGAAATCAACCACGAGATCAACTTCAAGAGAATGCTCGATCGGACCTAAGTTACCTATTACCGGAACCTGCAAAGGGTCGTGCTCTGCCACACCATAATCTCTTCCCCTTGGGTGGATCGACGTAACTGTAATCCAAGGGTCTTGCTTGTTCCTAACCCGGTGGTATCGAATGTAGGATACCTGATCCGCTTGTGAAGCAAGAATGAAAGGATCGTATTTTTGAAGTCGCCTTCGAGATTGGACATATGTAACACCAAATGCGTCCTGGCGTACACCTCCTACTGGACTATACCAATCACAATATAACGCAATGCACCTCAAGTCGAGCATCCCCAAATAATGGACCTCCAATATTTCGCGGAGGACACCGTAGTACACAACTTCTCCAGATTGAGTTGATATACCAGAATTACAAGTTGTCTTTGAGATTCCTTCCCGCTGAGCCTTAAAAGCATACCCTCGGGTGCAATACATCGGATAAGACTTTGCAATAAACGTCGGGCCTTTCATCACCTCAACTAACCAGGTCGGAAACTCATTACCGAGAGCAGTCATCTGACGAACCTGTTAAAATTTCAAGTGGACAATAATCGACACAATGTTTATATATAAAAATTATTATTCTAATTTAAATATATAATAATAAATCATGGTTTAGGACTTACATGATATTTCAACCAATCAACAAAATCATTCTGCTTGACGACATCAAGCTCATCATCTGTGTAATTTGGATACCATTCGCGTATTTGGGTCATGAACATCATGTGCATGAACAAATGCATTAGAAAATTATAATAACATTAACCAATAAAAAAATAACATTTAATTAGGTACCTCTCATATTCTAAAACGTCATCGCAGTTTGTCAGAATATACATATGCAAGTGCCTTTGCTCCTCCTATAATAGTCGTCGATCCTTGCTTTTTCCACTTAGTCGTCCAATCTGAGTAAATATATCGGGAACATAGACATGATAACTAACTCTGTTGCCTCTATCATCATGACGTGCGGGGTGTCTACTTTTTGTTTGGACTTGCGCTGGAAAGTAGTAGCTAGCAAAGTTGGAAGTTTCTTCATTAATGCTCTGTGCGACAATAGAACCCTCGACTCTAGAAAGATTTTTCACCTTCTTCTTTAGGTGGAACATATACCGCTCAAAAGGGTACATCCATCGGTATTGAACAGGCCCACCAAGTGCTGCTTCTCGAGGGAGATGAATATGAAGATGTTCCATAACATCAAAAAAGGCAGGAGGAAAAATTTTCTCGAGGTTGCAAAGGAGAATAGGGATGTTTTCCCCTAGATTTCGGATTCCGGTTGATGTAAGTGATCTCGTGCATAGATCCCGGAAGAAAGCACCGATTCCTGCATATATAGTACACATACAAAATTAAATAACTTCTGTTTAATAATTAAAAATATAAAATCACCATACATACGTAATAGTGTAAATGTATGTAAACCTGCAATAGATCCATGGACGTTTATAGGAAGAAGACATTTAAATGCAAATGGAAGGAGGCGCTGCATGACAACATGACAATCATGACTCTTCATCCCAGAAAACCTCCCTTCTGAACTATCGACGCAATTACGAAGGTTAGATGCGTATCCGTCTGGGAATTTTACACCGTGCTTAATCCAATCGAAGAACTCATCCTTTGAAGACGCATTCATCCGAAAAACATGGGGATGTAGTGATTTACCGTTCGCCATTACATGCAACTCCTTACGGGAACAAATATCTGGCAAGTCCAATCTGGCCTTCAAATTATCTTTCGTCTTTCCTTGCACATTTAAAACAGTGTTCATGATGTTGTCAAAAAAGTTCTTTTCAATGTGCATCACATCTAGATTATGGCGCAGCAAATGGTCTTTCCAATATGGTAAATCCCAGAAAATACTCTTCTTGTGCCAATTGTGGTACTCACCACAACCGTCAACGGGATAATGCCCATTACCCCCGCATGAAACTGTCTTCTCGGCACCAAAATCTCTTAACTGATTCATAATATAATTCCCACCTACCTCAGGAGGTGGACCATCGAAAACTTTTTTGTTCTTCTTAAACAATGTTGTGCTCCGACGATATGGATGATAATGCGGTAGAAATCGTCGATGACAATCGAACCAAGAAGTCTTACGTCCATTCTTCTATTGGAACGCATCAGTGTTATCTTGACAATACGGACACGCCAACCTTCCATGCGTCGACCATCCAGATAGCATATCGTATGCTGGGAAATCACTTATGGTCCACATAAGTACCGCACGCATCATAAAATTCTGTTGCAGGGAAACATCGAACGCTTCAACACCATCTTTCCACAACATTTTCAACTCATAAATTAATGGTTGTAAGAAAATATCAAGCGATCTCTTAGGATGCTCTGGACCTGGGACGAGGATCGTGAGGAACAAAAACTCTCGTTTTATGCACATAGATGGCGGTAAATTATACGGTGTGACGATTACTGGCCACAACGAATATTTCCTCCCATGCTTTCCAAATGGGTTGAATCCATCCGTAGATAACCCCAGGTATACGTTCCTCGGCTCACACGCAAAACTAGGATAAACCTCTACAAAATGTTTCCATGCTTCTGCATCTGAAGGATGCGCTATCTCTCCAGCTGAGTTATGTTCTGCATGCCATCTCATAGGCCATGCCGTGCGCTGCGATTGATATAACCTCTTCAACCTATCAGCTAGGAGAATATACCACATCCTTTTATGTGGAACAGGTACTCTGCCTCCTGTATCCTGACAGCGAGGTTTGTGACAAAAACGACACTTCAACCGGTTTTCATCCTTTCTCCAGTAGATCATACAGTTGTCGATGCACACATCTATCATCTGATAAGGTAATCCAAAACCAGCTACAAGCTTCTGAATCTCGTAGTATGAAGCCGGTGAAATATTATCTTCAGGTAAGACATCTCTCACAAAATCAGCTATCGCATCAACACAATCTTCGGCCAAGTTGAAATCCGTCTTTATGTCATCAATCTGCTTGCAGTTGAAATAGGCGATATTCCATCTCTACATCCTCTGTATAATGGCTGTTTAGACGCATCTAGCATATCAAAAAACTTATGCGCTTCTGAATTTGGTTCCTCAATCCCGTTACCATCCTCAACATGATGATACGATGCAATGTTTTCACGAAACACATCATTCACCATCTGAGTGTAACCTGCGTTTACATCTACTTCCGATGTTGGTTCCTCTAACCTAGTACCCGAAGTACTACCAAACCTATATGATGTGCTACCATAGTATTGTGCCATTGAATCGGTTTTTCCGTGGGTATACCAAATCTTGTAACCAGGCATAAATCCATTCCTATATAAGTGCTTTATTACCTCCATAACTGAGACTAATCTATGATTCCGACATTTAGTACAAGGACAATACATTTTACCGTATTCCGATGTCATGCTATTGTTTGCCGCAAAATTCATGAACTCCTCCACACTTTGTGCGAACTCATCCGTCAATTCCCCCGTCACGGGATCACGCAGAGGTTTGTCCATCCACGATCGAAAATAAGACATTGTATATGTGTTTGTTTTTTTTTTGTTTTTTATGATTCTAAATGAATGAGGGGTGGATACGTTTTTATAAGCAAAATTTTGTGAGTTTTCACGACGGCATTCCGACGGAATAATAGATATTATTGATGTCGGCAACGATGTCGGGCAACCATGTCGGCAACGATGTCGGCAACCATGTCGGCAAAGTCTAATCCGTCGAAAATCCGTCGGAAATTGCCGACGGATGCAATCGTCGGAAAACCATCGCCATCATGTCGGCAAGATAAGCATCCGTCGGAAATACCGTCGGAAATCCGTCGGAATAAAGACCGACGGCTTATTCCATCGGAAAACCGCCGCCATCATGTCGGCAAGATCAGCATCCGTCGGAAACACCGTCGGAAATCCATCGGAATAAAGACCGACGGCTTATTCCGTCAGAAATCCGTTAGAAATCCGTCGGAAATTTCTGACGGATTTTTGCCCGTCGGAAATGCCGTCGGAAATCGCTCTGTTTTCGTGTAGTGTTAATCGCCAAAATTAACTCTATTTCGAAATATATATAAAAAATACATAGAGAAATGTAATTAATCACTCCAAGTCCGACGAATAATCTGACGTAGCTGAATCGGAATCCTCGTCAAATTCGCCGATCTCTTCCTCAGAATCCTCAAATACCACGTAATCCCCGTCCATGGTGAAATCAACCAGGAGGTCAACTTCAATAGAATGCTCGATCGAACCTAAGTTACCAATTGCATTTTCCTGCAAAGGGTCGTGCTCGGAAACACCATAAACTCTTCCACTTGGGTGTATCAACGTAACAGTAATCCAAGGGTCTTGTTTGTTCATAACATGGGGGTATCGAATGTAGGAAACTTGATCCGCTTGTGAAGCAAGAATGAAATGATCGTATTTCTGAAGTCGCCTTTGAGAGTGGACATATGTAACACCAAATGTATCCTGACGTATACCTTAATTTGGATTATACCAATCGCAGTAGAACGAAATGCACCTCAAGTCAATCATTCCCGGATAATGGACCTCCAATATTTTGCGGAGAACACTGTAGTAGACAACTTCTCCAGATAGAGACGATATACCATAATTACAAGTTGTCTTTGAGCTTCCTTCCCGATGAGCCTTAAAAGCATACCCTCGGGTGCAGTACATTGGATAAGACTTTGCAATAAACGCCGGGCCTTTCACCATCTCAACTAACCATGTCGCAAACGAAACCCCGCTAGCAGTCATATTACCAACCTGTAAAAATTTCATGTGGATCAATAATCGACACAATGTTTATATAAGGAAGCTATATAATTTAATTATATAATAAAGCATCATTTAACACTTACATAATATTTCAACCATTCACCAAAGTCATTCTTCTTGACGACAGCAAGCTAATCCTCTGTGTAATTTGGATAACAATCGCGTATTTGGGCCATGAACATCTTGTGCATGAACAAATGCATTAGAAAATAGCATTATTAAACTTAATTTGTTAACTAATTAAAAAATATATTTAGGTACCTCTCATATTCCAAAACGTCGTCGCAGTTTGTCAGAATATACATATGCAAGTGCCTTTGCTCCTCTAATAGTCGTTGATCCTTACTTTTCCACTTAGTTGTCCAATCTGAGTATATATATTGGGGACATAGACATGATAACTATCTATGTTCCCTCCATCATCATGTCGTGCGGGGAGTCTACTTTTTGTTTGGACTTGCGCTGGAAAGTAGTAGCCGGAAAAGTTAGAAGTTTCTTCATTAATGCTCTGTGCGACAATAGAACCCTCGACTCTAGCAAGATTTTTCACCTTCTTCTTTAGGTGGAACATATACCGCTCAAAAGGGTACATCCATCGGTATTGAACCGGTCCACCAAGTGCTGCTTCTTGAGGGAGATGAATAGGAAGATGTTCCATAACATCAAAAAAGGCAGGAGGAAATATTTTATCGAGGTTGCAAAGGAGAACCGATATGTTTTCCCCCAAATTTCGGATTCCGGCTAGTGTAAGTGATCTCGTGCATAGATCCTGGAAGAAAGCATTGATCCCTGCATATATAGTAGACATACAAAATTAAATAACTTACGTATAATGATCATAATTATAAGTTCAAAATGGTAACATACGTAATAGTGTAAATGTATGTACTTGCAATAGCTCCATGGACGTTCATAGGAAGAAGACCTTCAAATGCAAATGGAAGGAGGCGCTGCATGACAACATGACAATCACGACTCTTCATCTCAGAAAACTTCTCTTATGAACTATCAACGCAATTACGAAGGTTAGATGCTTATCCGTCTGGGAATTTGACACCGTGCTTAATCCAATCGAAGAACTCCTCTTTTGAAGTCGCATCCAACCGGAATGCAGGGGGCATTGATTTCCCGTTCGCCATTACATACAACGCCTTACGAGAACAAATATCTGGCAAGTCCAACTGAGTCATAATATAATTCTCATCTAACTCAGGAGGTCGACCATCAAAAACTTTTTTGTTCTTCCTAAACAATGTTGTACTCCGACGATAGGGATGATCATGCGGTAGAAATCGTCGATGACAATCGAACCAAGAGGTCTTGCATCCGTTCTTCAATTGGAACGCATCAGTGTTACCTTGAAAATACGGACACGCCAGCCTTCCAAGCGTCGACCATCCAAATAGCATACCGTATGCTGGGAAATCACTTATGGTCTTCAACACCATTTTTCCACAATATTCTCAACTCATAAATTAATGGTTGCAAGAAAATATCAAGGGATCTCTTAGGATGCTCTGGACCGGGGACGAGGATCGTGAGGAACAAAACCTCTCATTTCATGCACAACGTTGGTGGCAAAATGTAAGGTGTGACGATTACTGGCCACAACGAATATTGCCCCCATGCTTTCCCAAAGGGTTGAATCCATCCGTAGATAACCCGAGGTATACGTTCCTTGGCTCACATGCAAAACTAGGATATAAACTTCTTGAAAATATTTTCATGCTTCTGCATCTGAGGGATGCGCAATCCCTCCATCAAAGTTATGTTCTGCATGCCATCTCATAGGCCCTGCCGTGCGCTCAGATTGATATAACCTCTTCAACCTATCAGTTAGGGGAAAATACCACATCCGTTTATGTGGAACAAGTACTCTTCCACCTGTATCCTGATACCGAGGTTTGTGACAAAAGCGACACTTCAACCGGTTTTCGTCCTTTCTCCAGTAGATCATACAATTGTCGATGCAGACATCTATCATCTGATACGGTAATCCAATACCAGCTACAAGTTTCTGAATCTCGTAGTCTGAAGCCGGTGAAATATTATCTTCAGATAATATATCTCTCACAAAATCAGCTATCGCATCAACACAATCCTCAGCTAAGTTGAAATTCGTCTTTATAGTCATCAACCTGCTTGCAGTTGATAGAGGCGATATTCCATCTCTACATCCTTTGTATAATGGATGTTTAGACGCATCTAGCATATAAAAAAACTTCCGGGCTTCTAAATTTGGTTCCTTTATCCTGTTACCATCCTCAACATGATACGATGCTATGTTTTCACGAAACGCATCATTAACCATCTGAGTGTAACCTGCGTTTACATTGACACACTGGGAATTAACCCCAGCGTGGGGTTTTACCCTTTATATCTAAGCCGCAAGTGTACAGCACACGAAGTAGTATTTAGGGATCGAATCCAAATGGATAGACGTTGTCGATTTCTAACGAGTTCTAACTTATGTCTAGACGTAAAATATATTTTGGGTTTTGTTACGGTCGTATCTATGGAATCTAAACTAAACTAAGAAGGGCAGTAGCTAACTAATTATTTTATCGAGGTTGTGAATTAATTAAACGAAGTGTTGGGCAATCGGGAATTTTCTAGGGTTTATGGCCGATTTTTACAAGGAAATTTCTAGGATATCTATAGCGATTTTTTCAACTTTGGGTTCTTGAACTTGGAACACGTACGCTGCGTGTAGTCTACTCCTGTAATCCTACACACCTACTCACTGCAGTACTCGGACGGTAGATTTTGTCTCCGCCCGCGCAAGTAGTGAGTGATACTCTCAAAGATCGTTTACGCCCACAATTCCTCTGTAAGTATACTTTCGAAATCTTACGACGGCTTTGGTCGTCTACCCTAGGTCAAGCGATTAGATACAGCACTGTCGTGGCTCTAAAACACCTAATATCAGTTGCTAAGACGGTTAGTCAAGCAACGCATTAACAACAAGGATATAACGAAGAACCCTAATCGGTATCCTAAACTAAAAACCTAATAAGAATCGAACCATAAATTCCCTTTCAAACCACTTTCACCAAACAAGAAGATTACTCAGCCATAGCTGAGGTAATCATATTCAATAAATTAAATAAAAACAGTAAGTAAAAAGGAATGAAGAAATCTTCTCTATCGAAGAACACAAATCGAGAATCCTTTGCTCCAAACCAAAGAAAACAAGAGCACAAGTCACAAGAGCTTCGCTTCTGCCTTCAAAAGTAATAAGAATGTAACGTATATGTCTAAGATGCATAAAATAAGTATTTATAGAGCTAATATTTGTTTAGGGTTTGGTGTGAAATGACGGTTTTGGCCTGGGTGAAGAAACGAGTCGAATTGGTCGCGACATGCCCTGGCCGCGGGTGCGGGCCTTTTGGGAGTACGGAAACGCCTCTTGGCCACGGGTGGAGACTCTCCAGGAGTGGCGAAATGCCTCCTGGCAGCGGCTCCAGCTCCTCCAGGTGCGGTGGGCTTCTCCTCGGGGCAGTTTCATCTGCCTTAAGTGCTTCGGGTATATTTAAGGATCCAACCATTGGATTGCTTCCAATTCAATTTCATTTGAAAGCTGGTTGTGTCTACTCTGTTGTGTCCAAATTTGGGGATGATAAGACGGTGAAAATGTCTCCATCATCTGCAAGACTTCTTTACGGCCCAAGTTTATACAAAAACGTATTTTTGCCCCGAATTGCACTCTTTTATTCCGAGTTACCTGAAATGTATTTCAAATCTCTAAAATATGAAAATCACTTGAAAACCTTTGAAAACAGAGTTAAAACACATACAAAATAATATGAAATGATCCATAAAAAGGGTCAAAAACCGGTGTTATCAACTACCCCAGACTTAGATCTTTGTTTGTCCTCAAACAAAACATAAATCTAAACTCGTAAAAAGGTTTTCGAAAATATATGAACTAACAAAATTGTCAGTGATCGTCCTTCTAAACCATAACCAACGTAATGCATCAATCGGGCTTACTCTGGACAATTCTCACGAAAGTACTACAACGCTAATCCACGATATTTTTCATGCGAAAGTCTAACCACATAGATCCTAACTTTCTGTCAACTAGCTCTTAACATTCATTAAAGATGCTAGGCATTTAAGGGCAATTTAGAGGTGAGGCTAAAAGTGTTTCGGGTTACCGTATTTTCATCGGAGGATGCTAGATATTATGCAAAACAGCAAGAGAGGATGGAGCTATTGGTACCCATAGTTTTCAGTCACTCCTTGCTCGCATAAGTGTTGATGCAAAACTCCTCCTTCGTCGGGACTCTTCTCCCTTTGACATAATTTTCTGTCATTCCCCTAGACATAGATTTTCTCCGGGTAATGAATCGAACGGCTTCTTACTCCTCACATATTGAAACATAGTTGCCTTGGTAAAAATATAAACTACTATAAGACTCTTAGGCTTTTATTTCCTTTCCTTTCGGGTTTTTTTTTTTTAAATATAAACTACTTGTTTTAAGTATGGGGAAAAGCCTTTAAACGGGAGCCTTAGAGAATACACAAATTACCAGTTACAAACGATTTCAAAGGCAACTTTGTAGCTTGATTTGTCAATACTTCCACAACCGAATCCGTCTAGTCTCTCGTCTTTTTGAGTGTCTGAAAAACTGTGTCGTTCCTCCCTCTCCGGCGTTTTACACATATCTGCACATAAGACAACAAGAGAGTTGCATGAGGTTTGAACAAAGGTTAAGTTTTGGGTGGGATACCGGCTGAAGATGAACCGGCCATCTAGGACAATAAATAGTGGTAAAAATGAAAAAGATGTCCTAGATGTATGACTCGTTGTCTCGCCTAAAACAATTGATAAGAAAATTAAAAATAGATTAAGTCAAAATAAAATGAGCTAGTATATCCTGTCAGAAAGAATTTTTATGGCTCAAAATCCTCTGGGGATGTCGCATTGAAAGCACTATAGCTACCGCCTAGTCTAGTACTAAACCACAAAGGAGCTAGCACGAGGAAATAGCATAGAAGCACACTGGTCTAGATCATCATAGATTCTGTTCTTATGTTCCTAAAAATACTTTGTAAAAATACTACACGAGGTCTTCAAAATTCAGCGAGAATTAAAAAGATCCAAAGAAAAGAAAAATAGATTAATAATGGATAAACATCATCCCCCAGACTTAAATCACATTGTCCTCAGTGTGAAAAAGTTGGTGAAATGATGGTAAAATCAGTAAATTAAAAGATAAGGTGAAAGTGATGTGAACATCGACACAAAGGATATCCCAAACATCATGCCAACAGTTCAAGAAAGGGCCATGACGCGTTCTAGGATCAAAAAATGAGGAATAGATACAAAAAGGCTCTACACATCTATATCAACTCCTTAGAACCAACATATCCTTTGCTGCCTGACCTAAATGTCATATTTGGACATAACAACCTCTTAGAATCAGTTTTAGCCGAGGGAAATGTTTTAGCCGAGAGAAACCTTACTGAATCAGTTTTAGCCGATGTCCCAATTTCATCCAGTTCAGTTTTAGCTGAGGTTTCTAATTTAGCCGATAGAAATTTCACCGAAGCAGTTTTAGCCGAGAGAGACTTAACCGAGACAGTTTTAGCCGGGAAGAATCCAAATATCTTAGAAAGCCTCCAAAACAATGGTCTCACCAAGGCAGGTAATTTTCATCGACCAAACATATATTCTAAGACTAATGGTCCAGTTGGATTGGTGGGAAATAGCTCAGGAACCAAGTCCCTTCACAACAAGCCCCTCGTAGCCGAGAGAAGCCAAATGGAGCAAGAAGAGGAGATCACGACCGAGGGAGAGCAAGAACTTGAAGATCAAGAGTCTTCTGACTTAGAGAGCACCAGAGGAGGCTCCTACAACCTACTTCAAGACAAAGACGCACTTGCACCAGAACCATCTTCAAAAGGCATGCAAGCGGCTTCTTGGACATCTACTCTTCAATGTAAGCTTTTCAATTATTCTATTGTGCTTGCAGGTGTCTCCAACGTGATCAATGACTAAAGCCATCAGCAAAACATCGTCCTTAGTTATTTTAAAGAGTCGCTCATAAACTTTCCTATTATGGATTAAATGAAACGATGAGCATTGTTTAGTTTTTAGCTTACGGTTTTCTTGTTTTGTTTTAGAACTGCGTGTTGTTTTTCTTTCAAAAGTCATGTTATTTTGAGTCTTTGCTTCTTGAGTCGAACCCTAGTAGGTTCAAGCCGACGAACCAGTTTATAAGGTTCCTTTGCGGCTATGTAGTCCACAACCTTTTACCTATCAATAAAATAGCGCAGTTCTTCTTCAAGCACCGTCTTGAGAAACTTCTTGTTCTTGGCTTTGTTTGTGCGACTCAAGCAAGCTTAGATCCTTCACCGTATCAAAGGCTCATCTAATCTTTGTGTCGTGAACTCACTCCATCAGCACATCACTTCTTAATCCCACACGAGAGAGCGACCGCCTGCGTGTCAGATTGCTTCCATCTTCAACCATCAAAGGAGCCAAGGAGAGGGCGACTACCTGCCTTGCTCACCGCCACTATCCCTCTGACGTGAGAGCCACCACCGGTTCTTACATCATCTTTGGTATCAGAGACAAGTTGGTTCTACCTTTGGTTATCTTACCATGTTTCTATTAGTTGCTTTGCTTTCATATTCGTTTAAGTTGATAGTTGGTTACCGTAAAAAAAAAAATCAAAAAAAAAATATATATCTAGGGTTTGTTAGTTTGTGTTCTTAGTTCTGTTTTTGATTAAGAAAAGCCAAAAAAAAATAGTCTAGTTCATCTTGTTCTTAGATCGTTTAGATTGATTGCGAGTTAGTAAAAAAAAAGGGGAAAATTGCATCTTACTCGTTTAAGCCATTATGAAGTTTTCACAAAAAAAATTTAGAAGTTTTACATTAGTATTTCCGTGTGCTGCGGGTCATCTTGAGACTATTGTTAAGTTGCTAGTATTATTATTAGCATTTTAGCATTTGCCCATTTCGGTCCAAGGTTTTGTTTTCCTTGCTTTGACGATTTGTTGTTTTTGTAAGTTTGCAAGGACCGACAGGTTATAAAGCATGGTAGAAAAGGCAAATCACAACGTGCAGATGCAAGACATCATGGCCAACTCACTGCGATGCGAGAAGACATGAGAGACACAAGAGAGTGTCTAGGCATGCTTGAAAAGCCTAGAGCAGCCTGAGGAAACTTGCCACAAGCAAGGAGGAATGCACCGGCTAACAATCACAATGATGAGCCCGAGGAGTCTGATTCTGACTATGTGCCGGAGATGGAGGATAATCCCCCTCCTGACCCTCTAATGCGAAGGAACCCGAGGAGACAAGACCCCTTACAAGACAACCGGCCTAGAGGTGAGCGTAGAGAAGGTAATAATGATATGAAACTAACACCACCTACTTTCGCAGGGAAATCAAACCCGGAGGTCTATCTTGACTGGGAGAAACATTTGGAGTATATCTTTGAATGTTATGGCTATGGAGAGCTCAAGAAGGTGGCCTTAGCCGCAGCTCAGCTCACTGAAAATGCACTAGCTTGGTGGGATAGGCCGTAGCTGAGAGGAGACGCCAAGTCTTTGGACCTATTCAAATTTGGCATGACATGAAATACCTTTTAAGGTTAAGTTATGTGCTTGAACACTATCATAGAGACTTGCAAAAGCGTTTTCGTAAGTTGGCACAAGGAACAAGGAGCGTAGAAGAATATTTTGAGGAGTTTGAGAAGCTAATGCACTCCTTGGAACTAGAAGAGTCCGAAGAAGCTTTAATGGCACAATTCATAGATGGCTTGCAAGAGCGCATTACCAGAAAGGTGGAGAGGACCAGATACAGTGGGATCCATGAACTATTACACTTGGCTGTGCAATTGGAGCAACAAATCAAGAGAAAGACGTCCTTATCCAATCGAAACAGGAACAATCAACCTTGGCAAGAAAGTGGCAGCAAGCCCGTGGACAAAGGGAAAGCTATTGAAATCGATTCAAGATTCAAAAGCAAGGTCAATGAGTTCCCAAAGACAACAAGACCAGAGCAAGGTAAGTTCTCTAATACTGGTCAAGCTAGAGCTCGTGACATTGCTTGTTTTAAGTGTGAGGGCCGAGGGCATTACATAAGAGATTGCCCAAATCAGAGAGTGATGATCATCACCTCTAATGGAGGCTACGAGTCCCATGATGAAGGGGAAGAGGATTTTGACGAGGAAATGAAGATATAGAGTTCCCTGATACTGGTGACTACTTACTAGTAACAAGAACGGTCCTAAGTGTGCAAATACAACCAGAAGAGAAAGTCCAACGCGAAAACTTGTTTCACACGCGATGCACCATCATGAATAAGGTATGTAATCTTGTTATAGTTGGGGGATCTTGTACTAACGTGGCTAGCAGGTTTATGGTGGACAGATTAGGTCTTGAAAAGACTAAGCATCCGAGGCCATACAAGCTACAATGGCTAAATGATGCAACAAAGCTCAAAGTGACTGAGCAAGTGATTGTCCCGCTTAGTGTGGGGAGATATCAAGACCAAGTGCTCTGTGATGTGGTGCCAATGCAAGCTGGTCATCTACTACTTGGTAGGCCATGGCAATTTGAAAAAGCCACCATGCACAATGGGAGGACCAACTACTATAGCTTCACCCATTCGTATCGAAAGTTCAATCTATCACCTCTAAGCCCTTCAGAAGTTCAAGAACTCCAAAACATGATGAATAAAGAGACTAAGTCCTCTAAATCTTTTTTATACATTACTACTGGTGGATTAAACCGAGTCATGAGTGCCAATGGCACTATATTACTAATGATCTATAAAGAATGTTTAAGCACATGATCTATGGAGGTGGAGCTTCCCCCGGAGATCAATGCCGTGCTAGATAAGTTCAGGGACATCTTCCCTGAGGAGATCCCTCCTGGCTTACCCCCACTAAGAGCATCTCCAATGTATTCCCTCATTTTTATCTCCAAAATGGAGTAACTCCAAAATAGAGTTGGATTTCTCTCCAATGTATTCCTCCATTTTTTACTCCAAAAAGAATATTCTTAATATATTCTTCATTTTATATTTTATTATTAATTGCTAAAAATACATTTTATCTATAAAATTTACAAATTAACTCATTATTTTTTTCTTTCAAAACTTTCACAAATTGTGATATTATTTGAATTTAACCATTACAATATCATAAAAAATAACAAAACAAAGCACATTTTAATACCATATCCAGGATATACTGTGGAAGAGCAAAACCACTCCGTATCTCAAAGCAAACTATCTCAAGCAGAATTATACAAAATTAATTACCTTAGCATCGTTGCGGACAAACTGAATACCATGTCCAGGATATACTGTGGAAGAGCAAAACCAACACTTCACCAATCTCATTTTGCCTCGTCCTGACAATCACCTACAAGACACCAGAAGAGATTGTCTCCAAATTAAAAGACATGTGAAAATGAAACTAAAACCACACAAAACTGACAATAAAACCACAAAAAGGAAGATATTTTCCCAGAGATAAGTGTTTACAATACGAAGAAGATATATAAAGTTTTAATTTTTTTATCTAATTTCATGATTTCGCTGAAGAGATACCTCAAAATTAGTCCGCAGAAGAACTTCTTATAATTTTATATTCAAATTTCAACAACAACCACACAAAAAGAAAACAACCCAGATTTAACGAGATCGATTAGGAGAATGGAATGAAAAAAAAACGAATTGAGGTTTTACGGACAAACCTGCGGGTGATTTTAGAGCCTCCGAAAAATATTCGAAGACAAGAAGAAGGAAGAAGAGGATGCTGGGGAAATTAATCAAGCAAAATGATAAAATATGAAGGACTAAATTATAAATAAAAAAGTTCAACTCCATTTTGGAGTTGAAAATGGAGTTACTCCATATTTGGAGGAAAAAATGGCATTTCCCCATTTTGCAGTTAAAAATGGAGTAGGGTTGGAGATGATTTTACTGTAAAATGCCATTTGGAGTAAAAAATGAGGTAGGGTTGGAGATGCCCTAAGAGGCATAGAACACCAGATTGATCTTGTGCCAGGCTCACCATTGCCAAACAAGGCAGCTTATAGGATGAATCCACAAGAAACTAAGGAGTTAGAGAAATTAGTACAAGAACTCATGGAAAAAGGCTATATCCGAGAGTCCCTTAGTCCTTGTGCTGTTCCAGTCCTATTAGTGCCGAAGAAAGATGGGAGCTGGAGGATGTGTGTAGATTGCCGAGTAATCAACAACATAACTATTAAGTACCGGCACCCCATTCCACGCCTAGACGACATGCTTGATGAGCTAAGTGGAGCTGCTGTCTTCTCCAAGATAGATTTGAAAAGTGGATATCACCAAGTGCGTATGAGGGAAGGAGACGAGTGGAAAACTGCCTTCAAAACAAAGCAAGGCCTCTACGAATGGCTAGTGATGCCATTTGGCCTCACCAATGCGCCTAGCACCTTCATGAGACTCATGAACCAGGTTTTGCGGTCTTATATTAGTAAATGTGTAGTTGTCTACTTTGACGACATACTAATTTAAAGTAAGGATCATGCTGATCACTTATCTCACATTGAGCTTGTTTTGAAGATGCTTTGGAAGGAAGGCTTATTTGCTAACCTAAAGAAGTGTGTGTTTTGTACTGATACGCTTGTAGTTTTAGGCTTTGTAGTTAGCAGGGAAGGGCTACAAGTTGATGAGTAAAATATCAAAGCTATACGAGAATGGCCTACACCAACAAGTATTGGACATGTTAGGAGTTTTCATGGTTTGGCAAGCTTCTATAGGCGATTTGTTAGGGATTTCAGCACCATAGCTGCACCTCTTACAGCTGTGATCAAGAAGAACACTCCATTTGCTTGGGGAATAGCCCAAGAGACGGATTTCAACACACTCAAAGACCGACCGACCCAAGCACCAGTTCTTGCGCTCCCGGACTTTGATGCGATGTTTGAAGTGGAGTGTGATGCCTCAGGATTGGGGATCGGAGCTGTGCTTCATCAAAGGAAGAGGCCAGTAGCTTTCTTCAGTGAAAAGTTGAGTGGAGCTACGCTTAACTACCCTACCTATGACAAAGAGCTCTATGCTTTGGTTAGGGCGCTAGAGACGTGGCAGCATTACTTGTTGTCCAAGGAATTCATTATACATATTGATCACGAGACTTTGAAGCACTTACGTGGCCAGATTTCACTCAAAAGGAGACATGCTAAGTGGCTAGAGTTCGTAGAGACCTTCCCCTATATCATCGAATACAAGAAGGGCAAAGAAAATGTGGTGGCCGACGCATTGTCTAGGAGATTTGCACTCATTGCTACCATGGAAGCCAATATTCTTGGATTTGAGCACATAAAAGAGCAATACAAGGATGATCCGGAGCTTGGAGAAAGTTATCTAGAGTGTTGCAAAGGTCCTCACGGTTTGTTTTTTTACAAGATGGATTTTTATTTAGAGACAAACGATTGTGTATTCCACATGGGTCCATGAGAGAGCTAGTGCTTAGTGAAGCACATGGAAGAGGTCTAATGGGGCATTTCGGAGTAGATAAAACCTTGGCAGTAGTCATGGAGCATTTCTATTGGCCACACTTAAAGAGATACGTAGAGCGGTTTTGCGCAAGATGCATCCAATGCCACAAAGCAAAGTCTAGGTCACATCCTCATGGCCTTTATATGCCTTTGCCTATACCTAACACCCCTTGGGTAGATATTTCGATGGATTTTGTCTTAGGTTTGCCAAATATCAGGCACAAAGACTCCATCTTCGTAGTAGTTGACCGGTTCTCCAAGATGGCACACTTCATTTCGTGTGAAAAGACAAATGATGCAACTCAGATTGTTAACTTGTTCTTTAAGGAAGTGGTGCGCTTGCATGGAGTCCCAAGGACCATCATCTCTTACCGTGACACGAAGTTCTTGAGTCACTTTTAGAGAACCTTATGGAGAAAGTTAGGAACAAAGCTTTTGTCCTCTACAACTTGCCATCCTCAAACAGATGGTCAAACCGAAGTGGTAAACCGTACTCTTGGTACTTTGCTTAGATCAGCTCTTGGTAAAAATATGAAGACTTGGTTAGATTGCATTCCATTTGTTGAATTTGCTTATAACCGCATAAGGCATTCGGCTACAAAGCTGTCTCCTTTCGAGATTGTCTATGGCACTAACCCTTTGTCTCCAGTTGATTTAAGGCCCATAGCACAAATAGAACATGTTAATCTAGATGGCTTAAGGCGAGGAGAACTCTTCAAAAAGTTTTATGAGACGGCAAAGACAAATCTAGAGGAGAAGACGGATAGCTACAAGAAAGCAGCAGACAAGGGCAAAGAGGAAATAATTTTTGAACCAGGAGATTGGGTGTGGCTTCATATGAGACAAGAAAGATTCCCAAGCAAGTGTACCTCCAAGCTCTCACCTAGAGGCGACGGCCCATTCAAAGTCCTAAGCAAAATCAATGACAATGCCTATCGTCTTGACTTGCCAGGTGAGTACAACATCTCTCACACCTTCAATGTTGCTGACTTATCTTATTTTGATGCAGGAGATCAAGTTTTGGGGTCAAAACCTTCTGAAGAAGGAGGGAATGATGTGGACATCGACCCAAAGGACATCCCAAGCATCATGCCAACAGTTCTAAAAGGGGCCATGACGCGTTCTAGGATCAAACAAATGAGGAATAGATACAAAAAGGCCCTACACATCTATATCAACTCCTTAGAACCAACAGATCCTTTGCTGCCTGGCCTAAATGTCATATTTGGACATAACAACCTCTTAGAATCAGTTTTAGCCGAGAGAAGTGTTTTAGCCGAGAGAAACCTTACTGAATCAGTTTTAGCCGAAGTCCCAATTTCAGCCAGTTCAGTTTTAGCCGAAAGAAATTTCACCGAAGCAGTTTTAGCCGAGAGAGACTTAACCGAGACAGTTTTAGCCGGGAAGAATCCAAATAGCTTAGAAAGCCTCCAAAACAATGGTCTCGCCAAGGCAGGTAATTTTCATCGACCAAACATATAATCTAAGACTAATGGTCCAATTCGATTGGTGGTAAATAGCTCAGGAACCAAGTCCCTTCACAACAAGCCCCTCGTAGCCGAGATAAGCCAAATGGAGCAAGAAGAGGAGATCACGACCGAGGGAGAGCAAGAACTTGAAGATCAAGAGTCTTCTGACTTAGAGAACACCAGAAAAGGCTCCTACAACCTACTTCAAGACAAAGACGCACTTGCACCAGAACCATCTTCAAAAGGCATGCAAGCGACTTCTTGGACATTTACTCTTCAATGTAAGCTTTTCAATTATTCTATTGTGCTTGCAGGTGTCTCCAACGTGATCAATGACTAAAGCCATCAGCAAAACATCGTCCTTAGTTATTTTAAAGAGTCGCTCATAAACTTTCCTATTATGGATTAAATGAAACGATGAGCATTGTTTAGTTTTTAGCTTACAGTTTTCTTGTTTTGTTTTAGAACTGCGTGTTGTTTTTCTTTCAAAAGTCCTGTTGTTTTGAGTCTTTGCTTCTTTAGTCGAACCCAAGTAGGTTCAAGCCAACAAACCAGTTTATAAGGTTCCTTTGCGGCTTTGTAGTCCACAACCTTTTACCTATCAATAAAATAACGCAGTTCTTCTTCAAGCACCGTCTTGAGAAACTTCTTGTTCTTGACTTTGTTTGTGCGATTCAAGCAAGCTTAGATCCTTCACCGTATCAAAGGCTCATCTAATCTTTGTGTCGTGAACTCACTCCATCAGCACATCATTTCTTAATCCCACACGAGAGGGCGACCGCCTGCGTGTCAGATTGCTTCCATCTTCAACCATCAAAGGAGCCAAGGAGAGGGTGACCGCCTGCCTTGCTCACCGCCACTATTCCTCTGATGTGAGAGCCACCACCGGTTCTTACATCAGAAAGAGATCGATTAAACCGTGGTTGTGAAGTGCATGGTTAGGCGTCGCCTGAGACATCTATCTCGGAGTCGGGCGTGTTGCCATCGAACTGGTGGTGCTCTTCGAGGAAGCGCATCATGCGCATGTATCGTCTATCTTGTCGTGATATCTTCCTCTCCATGGCTGCGTATTCTGGTCCGTGTGCGTGAGGCGAACTCGCGGATGGTGCACGGGCCTGTGATTGTTGAAGTAGTCGAGCACGCTCTGCCTCGGCGTCTCGGTTGGCCTTGGCCACTAGGAACTGTCCAATCGTGTCCGGTAGGCGTGGGGCTGTAGGTATGTAGTCCATCTCCTCCAGTATCCATCTAGGTGCTTCTCCTTCTCGGAGTCTAGGGACAGAGTTAGAAGGTAAGAACACAAAGTAGGACTCACCGACATTAGTGCAGTATTTGTAACCAAATCTGTCGGGGTCGAGTGAAGTGCGAGAGATTGTGCGGTCTTGGGAGAATTGCATCAAGTCGAACCAGCTTCCTTGGATTTGAACCTCGTTTGAGAAATCAAAGTGCACGGCTTGTAGAATCGTCGTGATGATGCTTCCGAAGGCGGTAGTAGTGTCCTCGGATTTTGTGGCGGGCGCGTCGTGTTTCACCTTCACCAAGTTCTTCGCGACGATACAAGCATACCAAGCATAGCGCGGGTCATCGGTGAAAAGTAAATTAAGGGTGACAAGCTCGCCTTTGAGGACACTCCCCACGTTCGCTCTCGAGAATATGGTGTGCACTAAGAGCTTGTGTGTATAGCGGACAGCGGGATGCGTGAGTTGGGCGGCTTTGGACCGTCCGTTGTCATAGACGCCTTGTCCTATTATGCTCCATAGATTTTCATCGGGATTCTCCTCAGGGTGAATCTCATCGAGATATTGAAGCTTCAAAGCTTCACAAAGTTCCGGGATCGTTAGAGCATAAGAATATCCGCGAATAGTAAAAGGAAGTGTACCGTCGTTCGCTCTTGCATTAGAACGCCTCTTGTAGCACATGGTGACGGTCGATAAGAACTCTTTGGTGAGATCTTCGTAGGTAGGGAGGTTGAGCTCCATGAAAGGTCAAAGGTTAAGTGCGTCGAGATACCAACTCACGTCTTCTCTATGCGAGGTGTTGATTTGATAACCTTCTTGTTGAGCTTCTCAATGTAATCGATATTCGGGTCCATAGATTTCTGACAAATCGTACCTTTGGTCTTCGTTCTGGAGGTGGTGTTGGTTCACGTGGAGGGGAAGGAGTTGGGTCACGTCGAGGAATCGGCACGCGAGTTCTAGTCGATCGTCGTCGACTTGCAAAGAACTCGCTAATATTTGTGTCGTCTTCCACGCTTGCGGTGTCCGATCTTCCTCGGTTCTCCTCGTGTTGAATTGAAAATGATCTCCGGGAAGTCTATCCTACGTATCCGCTCTTCTTAGAGCGAGTTATTCTCATTCTTGCATGGTCCATTGTTTCAACAAAATAGAAAACAATTCTCGGAAAAGTATGAATATGGTTGTGATTGAGAAATTTCATTATGCGGAGATATTAATTCTAGTATCAATTCAATCAATCAAACGAGAAATATTGATCACCAGTTTAAACAAATCGAGTTCATGATCGTGAATTCCGGGTTTTTGACGTTCTTGCATAAAAATTTCTAGATATCGATTTATGTTCAACTTTATGCAAATTTCAGTAGATTACCGTTTGCTAATTAACGATATAACTAGACTTGTCTAAATTAATCAAAATTACTCTCCAAATTTGTTTTCAATTAAGCTTGAAAATTCCAAATCACAAATATCTCAAATCCAAGAGAATTAAGTGCTAAAATTGAAGTCTAGACATACTAGAAGTTCAATCTTAAGTTTAATCTTAAGTTCTTTAACAATTTCTAACCATCAAGAAAAAACACTAGGTTCTTGTTCATATGAAAAAGTAGAGATTTCGGTTCGTACCTTGTTGGAATTAACGAGATGAGTGAGGAATTGAAATCTCCTTCGAAAAAGAGTGAGAATGGACCGAAGAATTTTTGAAAAAGCTTTTGAATTGAAAAATGTTGTTCTTGCTCAAAATCTCCAAGTCCTTTGGAAGAGAAGAAGAAAGAGAGCTTGAATCTTGAAATTCTCTTTTTGTCTTTGAAAATTTGTTTTTATGTAAAAAGATGTTTCCTGTTTTTTTTTTACAAAAGCTTTTGTGACTTACCTTAGCGAGACACGGGAATTAAACAGGGTTTGGTTCAATTTCACGTCGGGAACATGTTTGGGATTGTACGGTTTACTGTCGGGAACGGTTGAGAATGGTTGGGATGAAATTCAAGAGGGAATGAGGCTGGCCGCGGATCGAGCATGCGCGACCTCGGCAAAGTGCCTTCTCGCTGCGTGACCGGCCTACGTTGGCGCGGTCGACAGCCTCCTCGCCGCGGGTAGGGCTGCTCCAGCCGCGGCCGAGTGGCCTTCATCTCGGGTCATTTTCTTCTTCGTTCCTTCGTCGTTTCACGATCTGTTTCGAATGTGTTCCCCAATTTTTTTGTGTTTTCTGATTTTTTTAATGTTTTTGGGTTTTTTGGTTTTTATATTAAGCCTGAAATCGTAAAAAGAAAAACGTCAATAGAAAAAGAAAGAAAAATGTACCGAATGGGTTCCCTCCCATCAAGCGCTTTTGGTTAAAGTCGTTAGCTCGACATTTTGGTGAGAGTAGGCGTGAGCAGTAGATGTCTCGGGAACAAATGTTCCTTTGGCACCGTCTTGTTTATGACGTGTTTCCCCTTTCTTTGGTATCACTTTCTTCTCTCCGCGTTTTTTCGGAATTTTCACTTCTTGAAGAGCTTGTTTCGTCTTCTCAACCATTTCTTCCACTCATTCTTCCTTGGTGTCTCTTAAATCTGGTGGAATATTGATCTTAACTTTTGCAAATGGTTTAGAAGTGAATGGTGGACTTACCTTTGGGGGTTCCGTCTTAGTCGACTCATCTTTCTCTTTTCCTTTAGGGAAAATTGAGTTTTTCATATTTTGTTCATCCCTCGGATTTGGGATTTCGTGTGGGACAATATGATAGAGCCTCCTTCGATCCACATTCAAGAAGACGTGATGAGGACATCTTCTCTAACACTGACCCAAGGCAGGTACCAATGGTCCAAGAAGGACCCATGACCCGTTCAAAGGCCAAGCAACTCAAAAGGAGGTTTGAAACTGACGTGCAAGCTTTCATTAACTCCTTAGGACCAGACGACCCTTTTCAAGAAATAGCCGAGACGGAAATAGCCGAGACAATTATTGCCAAAGGAAATTTAGCCGAGAGAAACTTAGCCGATGCAGATTTACCCGAGAAGAATTTAGCCGAGAGAAATTTAGCCGAAGCAAATTTACCCGAGAGAAAGTTAGCCCAGGAAAACTTAGCCGAAGAAGTTTTAGCCGAGAGAATGAGTCTTAAGCCAAAGACCAATCCAAACGTTCTGGTCACCACCAAGGGAGGTAAGTTCTCTTGTCCAAGTGACTATTTTATGACTAACCGGTCAGGCAGTTTTCCATTTGAAGATGCAGAACTCAAGGAGCTCTCTAACCAGCCACCCGAAGGCCCCTTCGTAGCCGAAGAAGGATTTGCTGATGAATTCAGCCAACTAAGCCTAAACACGACATCTCCTAATGATCCCAAAGGTATGTATAACTTCTTGACAGGACCAGGAGCTCAAGAATCCAAGGATGGAACAAAGGAACCTTATGTTACTTCCAAAGCAAGTCATTGGCCCGAGGAAAACCAAAAGAGGCAAGAAGAAGAGACATCAGCTGAGGGAGTGAAAGAGCTTGAAGATAAAGGTTTCTCTGATCTTGAAGACCCTCTAGAGGACTTCCCCAAACAGCTGCACGCACTGAACGCACTGGAGCCGAAGTCGCCTTCAAAAGCTCCTCATGCACTATCTCGGACATCACCACCTCAATGTAAGGTGTTTAAATTATATAATGTCTTTGCAGGTGATTCCAGACTCTCCAACGACTAAGGACCGCTTCAAAACGACAACAAACAAGTAGTTTAAGCCTCTCGGCCATAGTTTCATTTTCTTGTTTTAAATGAAACGATGCACTTTTGTTTTAGACTAGGGATGCGGTTTTTCTATTTTTCTGTTTTCTTGTTTTTGCGTTTTGCTTTCTTGTGTTTTGCGTTTTACTTTGACTTAAGGGTCCCCCATTTGACGAGCCATTATAAGGTTCCCCTGTAGCTTGTATTTTTGGTTACCTTTGATTATATATTAAGCGCCTCACTTCCCCTAGTTCTTGAGAGAAGAAATTCTCTTCTTGTTCTTGTCTTGTTCGTGTGATTCGAATAAGCCAAGGCCTTTGCACCGTATCACAGAGTAACCTCCCCTCTGTGTCGTGTACTCACTCCGCCGTCCTTCCATTCACTAGACTCCACACGAGAAAAGCGACCGCCATCGTGTCAAGTCACCTACACCATCGATCATCTACCTACTAAAGGAGAGGACGACCGCCTATCTTTAGCTCCATCTTTATCCTGGTTAAGCTCTCACCACCGAGGCTTACACCAAGATGACTTGACGATTGGCGTGATCAAGGATGGCGCCAACGGTAGCTAAGAAGGGTCGAACAAAAATCAACGGTCTATCCTTGTCTCGTTCCATTTCGAGAACTTGAAAATCAGCGGGGACGATCTTGTTTCCAATGAGTATTTGAAGATCATGGATCGCTCTTTCAGGTTTCTTTTGTGATGAGTCCCCAAAAATTACGCTCACGGTAGATGGCGTGAGATTCATTATACCGAGTTTCTCGGCAAATGCCTTAGACGTTATGTTGATGTTGGCTCCGGAATCACCCAAACCATTTGCAAAATGAATTCCCGAAATCCAACAAGAAAAATAAAAACGTCTCGGATCATCGGCTTTTCTAAGCCTTTGAAGCGGGATTAGATTTGGTACCTCGAATGGTGGTTTTGGATCATTTTGGATTTGGTAACGACTCGTCCATAGAGTGGGGTGAATTTTGGAACTTTTCTAGGCTCCATCTTAGCATCGACTTCCTTCTCGGGTATGGTGGAAATCACGTTGCAAAATCTCTTTGGGTTATCTTCCACTTTTCCAGGTAAAATTCCGCTCGGTCTCTTAGTGGAATACGCGGTTTGAGAGACTTTCATGTCCAACTTCTTGACATGGGTTGAAAGATATTCAAATTTTCCATTCAGGTCGCTGTACATACAATCGGCCTTGACGTTAAAATCTTTCGTCGTCTTCTCGTTGCTTTGAGCGAGGAGTTGAATTGATTGCTCGAGCTTCGCTATTTGGGCAGCAAGTTGAGAGTTAGAAATACCTTGTTGCTATGTGTTTGAGTTGTTGTAAGGACGGTCTTGGTTGGAAGTTCTCATTTCCTCCATAGTTCCCGTTTTGGAACCGGTTTTGGTATGGCTTCGTTTGTCGTGGATAAGGCTGATCTTGAGGGTTCTCCACGTTCTGGTTTCGATACGAGAGATTGTTGAAGTTGGCGTTGCGGAAGTTGTTGTTGAATCCGTTTTTGAAACGACTTTGGTAGGAGTTTTGTGCTCCCACATAGTTAACTTCTTCTTCTTGAAAATATGAACCATTGTTTTCGGGTTCGTAGTAAGCATCGTCTTCGCCTCCAATAGTAGCTTCACAAGCATGCACTTGGCGATTTTGGTGGTTGAGAAGTCGGTTCACCATGTTCTTTATCTCGGCTATCTCCTTGGATTCCGACACATTCGATCTAGTCGATCTATCGTAGTCGGGAGAATTGTTGCTATCCGACATAGCAAGATTTTCGATGAGAGCTCTTCCTTGGTTGATCGTCTTCATGGAGAAGTCTCCATTGCTGGCTGTGTCGAGAGAAATTTGATATTTTGGTAGTAATCCTCGGTAGAAAGTGTTGAGCACATTCGGACCAGAGAAACCGTGATGAGGGCAATCTCTCTCGTACTCCTTGACACGTTCCCACGCTTCATAGAAAAATTCCACCGATTGTTGATAAAAACTTTGGATTTTGTTTCTTAGCGCGTTGGATCTCGACTTCGTGTAGAAGTGGTTTAAGAAGGTGGCTTTGTACTCTTCCCAATAAGTAATAGAACCTGCGGGCAAATATTTCAACCAACGTTGAGCTTTATCGGCCAAAGAAAAAGGAAAAAGCTTACACTTCAAATAGTCGGCGGGAACTTGGTTCGTTCTCGTTGTTTCGCATATCTCTTCGAACAACTCGATGTGCTCCATCGGATGCTCGGTTGCAACTCCATAAAACTGATTTTGCTTTACCAAAGCAATGATTTAGGTTTGATCTCAAAATTATTTCCGTTCGAAATAGGAGGTTGTAGGGAGAAAGGCTAATTAGTGCCTCAACCAAGACCAATGGTACCGATTAGTGTCTATACAATCTTGTTGTGCTCAAACATACCCGAACTATTGAAAATTTGAATATTCATACCTGAACTCACATTTGTTTGGTCGAAACATGCATTGACTCGTTTTCCATTAGTCAACCCCGTCAAATTGTTAACGGAGCTGAGTCAGCTGCCACGGTGGAATCCCCGTTAGAACAATAGTGTTATACGACATCGTTTTGAGTAAAAATAAAAAATTGGTCAATCCTAGGAATCGAACCGTGGGCAATCCCGACAAAGTCAACAAGGATACCACTAAGTCAGCTTCATTCATTCTGATAAATCACACCATCAAATATTAAGTTTACTTGAGAAGCAAAGATTAAAAAAAAACTGGAGACATTGTCGACGAATCGAGAAGAAGAAGAATACAGAGTTAAAAACAAAAGCTTGGGAAAATTGAGAAGAAGAAGAATACCGTGAGTCTCTGGATGCTAGCGACTTCGCCTTCGCTGGAGGTTCTCGCGAAAGATATTCCCACGATTACGGGTGATTCGGCTGCCATCCCCGGTAACTCGACGACTGACAAGGGTTTAAAAACATCGGCGATGACCTTCGCAGAGGTAGAGAGAAGAGGATGGCTAGCGATGGCACATAGGATCTTAAGAGAGGACTGGTAGAAAAAATCGAGCCAGTTCAGCAAAACAGTCCACAGTTGAAGCGACCGTGGCGAGTAAACCAGATCGGCCAGAGTCAATTCCGCCATGACTCGGACCGATTCAATCCAGATGGAGAACAATAGAGACTAACAAAGCAAATATCGCTCAGGTGTGAGACAAACCTGAAGAAGAAGAAGAAGATTAAAAAAAAAAAGTGGACTTTGCTTCTTACGAGCCATTGTCAACGAAGAAGACTCTTGTCTCCAGTTTTTTTGTTTTTAATCTTTGCTTCTCAACTCAATTTAACTAGGATTTAAGCCGCGCTAATTATAGCGCAGAATAATTTTTTTAACAAATTGTTTTGAAATTTAAGAAAATTATTTTTATCTAAAATTTACAATATAGCTAACTAATGATTATAGATAAAACTATCAATTTGTAATAATTTATCTACTTAACCCGTTTTGCATTGAACTAAAATATTATTCGGGCTAACCCGCAAAAACTTATAATATTGAAAACATAATTTTAATATGCACTGTTAAATGACTCTAGTTTTTGTGGTTAATATACGAAATCTTTAAAAAAATAGTTTTCTTGTGTCTAACTTTTTATAAAATTAGTGAAATATTTTTTCAATTTTTGTTTTGATATATATTCAAATAAAATATAATAAATTAGAGTGAAAAATATGGCAAGATTTTGAATAAATTTTTTTTCTTTGAATATATATTAATTGATTATTATTTTAAATATATAGTATTAAAAATAATTAAGAAATTAAATAACAAATAACCTCTTTAATGCAAAATATATATTTTCCATATTATAATCAATAATTTTAAAAGACTGTTATATCCTTTCTTATTTCAATTATTTTTTGTTATTTGTATTGGCATTTCATGTAATAACTTACAAAACAAAGTTCATTTTTAAAAATGTCTTCTTAAATAATATTATAGAGATATTTGATGGTGCGATATATACCAATAAAAGAAGCTGGCTTAGTGGTATCCTTGTTCACTTTGTTGGGGTGCCCACAGTTCGATTCCTGGGATTGACCAAATATTATTATTATATTTTTACTCAAAACGACGTCGTATAACACTTTTGTTTCAACGCGGATTCCACCGTGGCAGCTGACTCCGCTCCGTTAATAATTTGACGGGGTTGACTAACGGGAAACGAGTCAATGCATTTTTCGGCAAAAAAATGTGAGTTCGGGTATTGATATTCAAATTTTCAATAGTTCGGGTATGTTTTAGCACAACAAGATTGTTCAGGCACTAATCGGTACCATTGGTCTAGGTTGAGGTACCAATTAGCCTTTCTCCCCGGAAGTTGTATGGTTGCTCGGTTTTGGAAGTGTTGATACGGTGCATCAAAATCAGCAATGATTCGGTTACGCGCTTGTCTCCTCGAAAGATTAGCGGGCAGTACGAGACAGTTGGCGTTTACGCCATTAGGAGGAATCAATGCATTAGCTTTAGCATCGTTCCTTGGTGCATCACGATCGACGGGAAGTTGTCGCCTCAGATTTTCAGCATTTCAGTTTTGGTTGTGATTTTCTTCAGGATCAAGATGTGGCTGGTCATTATCACCATTTACAGCCCCTTGATCTTCTTCGTGATCCAAAAATCACGGTCATCCTCGTGATCTAGTTGATCGCGGTTTAGTTGATCTTCTGGTTTATCGTTTTCGGCCATCCTTAAGTTTCTTTTGAGTCTTCGGAGTTTTCTCTCGTGTTTGTGGATATCGTCTAGTGGCGGTAAGGTTCCTCTAGGAGTTCTCCTAGTTTGTATGCACCTTAGAACAAAAGACAAAGATAAAGCAGAAAGTCAAAAGAACAACAAAGAACTTGAAAATCAAAAGTGTTTAGAGCAGAAATTAGAATACGAAATCAAACAAGCTAAACTATCCCTGACAACGGCGCGAAAATCTTGACACACCGGGAATTAACCCCGGCGTGGGGTTTTACCCTTTATATCTAAGCCGCAAGTGCTGATAATAGACCTTTCGGTCTTTTTAGATATCAATTCTCTAGATACTAAGTAGTATAAGAGGTATCGAATCCAATGTGTTAAGTTCCAAAATACCAAGAATGCATAGAACTACTTAAGTTAAGCAACAAGGTTGGTTTTAGTTTGTATTCTAGCAATCCTAATTCAATTCAAGCAAAACAAATAAGTAAACAAGCTAACAAGTACTAATCGAGATTGATAAATGATTAAAGCAAGCTCCAGAGTGAGGTTATTGACTTAGACGACTTCATTGATTTATCAAGGATGCTAAACAACACAAACAAGCATTTCTCCCTAGGCTTAGAATGTCAAAACAAGACTAATCCACTTCCATGGCCTTAATCACTTTGTTAATTCACAAATCAAGAACAAATTTCTATTTGTGAAAAACTAATTAACAAGCATGAATATCAAATCCCAATGGCCATAATACTCTTTAGACAACTAATCCCTTAGGCTAAACAAGTAAAATCTCTTATCTAACTTGTATGGGCATTTCATCAAACACCTTATGTACATGAAATGCCCTAAGGTCTAAACTAACTTTTCCAAGCTTAATCTAGCATTAAGAGCCTTAGATAAGAGAGGGAGAAGATGATCTAGGTCCTAAACATCCTTAACCATTCAAGAAGATACCTAATCTACCTCACCCATGAGCTTTAGAACAAGCTACTCACAAATCATCATAAGACCCTCAAATCTCAAAGGAGAAGTTAAAGATCCCATGATTAAAATGATTAGGGAAATGAAAGATTAAGGAAAGAAAGATGAAACTAGATTAATAAAACTTATATTGCATAGATAAAAACCAAGATATTTTTACAAAATACTTAGCAAATCATCAAAAGGGGGTTTTTGCCTTAAGAAAATAGGATAGATCCAAAGAAATTAGGTTTAAGGGTATTTAAAGGAAAAGGGGGGCGACCGGGTCAACCCGTAACAAACTGGGTCTTGACCCGGTCGGGTCTGGATCTTCTTGGGACGGCGGCTTCACACCGGGTGGGAGGAGGCCGGTGCTGCAAGTCGGTGTATTCCCTGCCTCCGTTTGGTCTTCATACCGGGTGTCTTCATCGGGTGAGAGCAGGCCGGTGTGCTGCGTCTCTTCGGGTGTCCGGAAGATCGGCCCCGAGTAGGAGGCAGTCGGTGGATCTAGCTGGTGGAATCCCTGTCTTCAGGACGAGTCTTCAGCTTCGGGCAAGATGCAGCCGGTGGAATCCCTGTCTTCGGGACGGGTCTTCAGATTCCGGCAAGATGCAGCTGGTGCTGCAAGCCGGTGGATCTCATGTCCACGGAAAATATTTGACATCGGGAAGGAGGCAGTCGGTGGAGCCGGCCGGTGTAGCCAATCCGAAAGTGCCTTGGCTCCTAGCTCATTCTTCAAGGTTTCTATCCAAGTGCAAGCTTCACCAAGATCTCCAAAACACCTAAACACACTCCAAAACATGCAAAACACTCTAGGACCTAGTGTGGACTTCCTAAACTCTAAATGAGACCAAAATGCTAAACAAAGCTATGATCATGCAAGCAAATAACTAAAAGTGCTAACTAAAATGTAAGCTAGAACATGTAAAATGCATGAATATACTACAAGAAAACACAGTTTTTGTGACCACCAAAATAGTCCCAAAATGGTCGCAAATGACTCAAATATTTGGTCGCAAAAATAGAAGTCGCAAATATTTGGTCGCAAAATAAAGTGGTCGCAAAACGGTCGCAAATTTAGGACTGATATGTGACTATAATATTAGTCATAATTTAGAGACTGATTTGTGACTATTTGTAAAAAAAAATTCAAATTTTTTTTATTTATTTATTAAATTAATTAATTACAAGATTTAAAAGAAAAAAAATTTGAAAACAGATCCAGTCGCCGATCTGCTCCTCTCTCCGGTGAGCAACATCACCTTCGACTAAGAATTCACAGCGCACGAGAAGCCACTCCACCCAATGCCTCGGTTTTGTCCCCGCGACACCACCGGTAGCGTTCTGGATCTCACTGCCGCGGGGAATTCACCCCCTTCGATTTCCTACTTGGCGCCACCACTCCCTTATTCTCTCATCTGAAAAAAAGAGTTGTGAATTTTTTGACAAAACTCGTGTATGTAAATAGGGATTTCGAAGAACTTACTTTGGTTAATCGAGAAATCTGGGTTGGGATTTTGTAGAGGATGAAAAACCGATGGAGATAGACACCAGAATCGTCAAAATCTGTTAAGAATCAAGATAGATCAAAGAAGAGAAGTAAGAAGAAGAAGAAGAAAAAAAAAGAATAAGAAGAAGGAGGAGAAGGAGAAGACTCGTGGGAAGGAGAGAGAGAAAGAGAATGAAGGAAAAAAAAGATAAAACAGCTTAAATCCTCCACCGTTGGATTAAACCAATCAACGGTGGAGGCACAAGGAACTAGCCAATGAGAAACTTTCATTATTTTTGTCATTTGGTCGCAAATTGGTCGTAAATTTGGGACTATTTTGTGACTACTATTAAAAAAAATCGACTGGGTTGCTAAACTGTCTGAAATTTGAGACCATTTTGTGACAATAAAAAACTTTTACCCTAAACCCTAAACTTTAAGAACCTAGAAGTTTGAATATGATTTTACAATGATTTTGTGTATCTAGCAATTCAAAAATATGTTAAAACTTAAAAATAAGTAAATTTTGAGAGAATTTTATCTTTCAAAATCATTCCTTATAAAACACATGTAACACTTAGTACATGTTATGATTATATTGAAATTTTTGTAAATGTTATATTTTTGTAGATTATTTGATGTTTATGTGTAATATATATTTTATAATTTAAGATATAGAGTTTATGATTAAGGGTTAGAGGTTTAATGTTTATAATTTAGGATTTATAAAAGGGATTATAAATGATCATATTTAAAAAAAATTGTAAGTTTTGAATTTTTATTGTATATTATTTGATGTTTATGTGTAAAATTTAAGGTTTAGATCAAGTTTATGATTAACGGTTAGAGGTTTAGGGTTAAGAGTTTGTGGTTTGAGTTTAGAATTTATTGATTTCTATAAAAAAAATCAAGTTCAGTTGCAAATTAGTCCCAAATTTGGGAATATTTTGTGACTACTATTAAAAATTAGTTACAAATTAGTCCCAAATTGGTCACAAAAACTGGATTTGCAAATTAGTGTACATGTTACCCTAAACCCTAAACTTTAAGAACATATAAGGTTTGAATATCACTTTACAATGATTTTGGGTATATAGTTGTTCAAAAATATATTTTAAAATTTAAGATTTAGAGTTTATGATTAAGGGTTAGAGGTTTAGGGTTTATAATTTAGGATATATAAAATGATTATATTTTAAAAAATTTAAGTGCTGATTTTTTTGTATATTATTTGATGTTTATTTATTTGATGTTTTTGTATATTATTTGATGGTTTAGGGTTTAGAATTTTTTTGTATATTATTTGATGTTTATTTTAAAAAAATCGAGTGAAGTTGCTAAACCGAAACAAATCAGTCACAAATTTGGGACTACTTTTGCAAGTCCTTAAACAGTCGCAAATTTGAGACCCTTTTGTGACTCCTCTGTTTCGTCGTTAATTTGTGACTGTTTTGTCACTGCATTGCGAGTAGTCGTAAAATGGTCGCAAATTAGTCACACTTTCGTCCCACTTTTTTGCGACAAAAAAAAGAGTCACAAAAGTTGGTCACAAAAACTGTGTTTTCTTGTACTGATATCAACTCCCCCAAACTAATTCATTTGCTTGTCCCTAAGCAGACAAACAAGTAAAAAGAGAGAGAGCAATGAAGATGGAGTCCAAAAATGTCAACAAAAGAAAACCATTCAATGGTGATTCTAAAATGCACTTGAACAATCTCTACTCCAAAAGATTTTTCCATACTTATCACAATATGAATCAAGTTCAAGAATTAGCCTACACAAGCTTTTGTATCCCCCAATCCTTCAACATTCATTAAACAAAACCATGAATCATATTTTTGCAAATAAAATGAACTCACTTGACTAAGGGACAAGGGTTTTGAGATAAAGATGATCTCAATAGATGTGGCAATTCCATAGCAAATGATCTCTCAACGAATGAATGAACTCGGCAAAATGCTAAGGGTAAAAAGCAATTGATGCATACAAGGATAGACTTCCATCTACCCAATGTACCAAATGATTTCAACCCTTACCTCTAAGTCCCATTAAGATCACCCCTAAGCTACCCTTTCTTCCAAGGCAATTTGTCTTTCATAAACCACATTATCTCATCAATTATTATTCGTTTAAGCACAAGGGGAAAATTTCTTCTTCACCTTCGATCAACAAATGGTTTGGCTCATTTCTTTTTCTTCTTTAGCTCATCTTTTGCTTTTCTTACTTGGTCTCTCTCTTCATCCTTTGGATGCACTAGCCATTTTTGACTTCTTTTCTTCTTTTTGTAACTAGAGACCATCTTTTCTTTATCATTTAGAGCTATATCAAATATTCCTTGCCAACCATCTCAATCATTAGCTTTTCCTTTTCTTCTTCACCAACTATTTCCCTCGTGTCCACCTTTTCTTGTACTTTGCACGCCCAAGACTTTCTCTTCTCATTCAACCCCAAACTCCCATTCTATCTAGCCTAACTTACGCTTAGCCCGATGATTTGCGAGCTAAATCTACATGAAAGCCTTTCCTTGTCGCTCTAAACCCAACACTTTTTGCTAAGTTCATTCGAAAAAAATATAGGCCTCACAACACTCACTAAAGAATTAGGCTTGAAAGGAGGGTAAGTTAAGGGCGAGGATAACCGTCCCAAATATGGGGATCAGATATTTGGACTAACAAAAGTGATAAAAAGGATGAAGATAGCCCAATTATGTCTATGGTATCCATAAGTCTATTTTTCAATGCATAAACATGATAATTATTAGTCAAAATTAGGGGTTCAAATAGTTAGGAATGGGTTCTATTCAAAGCTTGTTTCAACCATGACGAAAGCATTAATGCATATGATCCAAGTATGGTGAGACCGTACTTTCAAGATGTTCAAATGCACTTAAGTACTAAAGCTTAAGTTGACATTTTACAAGGACAATTTCATCATTGCGCCCATGCGAATGAATGCAAATCATATATGAACTCTAGACTCAATCTTAATATGAGATGCAACTAGATGACTTATATGAATGCACATTTTCAATATATATTTTTTTTTCATAAATGCATGACACTCAAGATGGAAAAATCAAGATAAGAGCAAAGAAAAAAGATTAGAAACACATAAACCCTCCCCCAAACTTAAATTACACGGTCCCTTGTGTAATAGAGGCTTGAGAGAGAGTATAAACAAATGCAAAAGACTAAAAATAAATCTAAATGCTATTTACAAGGTTTTGGAGTGTCACCTTTAAAAGCTTTGAGATGGGGAGGAAGACCCCATGGAATAGGACGGGTTACTCGAGCACTGATGAGGACATCGAGTCAACGACCCAAGTCATACAAGCACCACTAGTACCAAGTGGACCAGTGACTAGAACCAGGAGCAGGGACATGGAAACGAAGTTCAACATGTTCATGGACCAGCTCAGACAAGAAGGTTTCTTCAAGACGGACACTAGTCCGCTAAGCCCATTTGCGTGCAGTTATTGGGCCGATACTTTGAAGCAGGATCCACTCATGATCCCGGACGATCCAGAAGCCGATCCACATATGGATTTGAAGCTCTTTGAGTCTAGTTTCCAGAACACTAAAGATTAGCCCAAGAATCCTTACCATTCGGACCAGAACGTCCAAACACTGAAGACATATCGGCTGGATCCTTTGCTGGCCGATAACACTAAGTGGCCACTCATCAAGCCCAGGCTCGTGGCCAACTTATCTATGGTCTATTTCACTTCACCAGAGATGACTTAGGCCCAAGGAAGGTCATTACTTGGGTTTGTAAGTCGTTTGGTGCTCTTTTCCCAACCTTCGTTTTTATCCCAATGGGTTTTGCGAAGATGGGTTTTTACCGAGGCCAAACGACTTGCAATATTATTGGCCCAATTAATGACTCTCTGTAAGCCCATGAAGACCAGCTACACGAGCCCTCACTTCTTTTTATCTTAGTCTTTTAATTATTTTGTAAACGGGCCTAAATTGTAAGGACTCGTCTTGTTATTTCCTTTTCGGTTTATTTCCTTTTCTTTGGGGGCGTGAGCTCTCTTTAAAAACCCTAAGGCCTTGTTCTTCTTGGTCACGCAGACAATAAGAATTTTCTTGGTTATTTTTCGAGTTTTTGTTCTCCACAAAAACGTTTTCTCTCTTTAGATCGTGAGTGAGTCCAATCCTTAGGGAAACCCCTTGAAGTATCAAGAGACCGTCGCCTCTCTTGTGGTTCTCATCGCCCCACCAGCAACCTCCATCTTATCCCGTTGACAGAAGAGAGAGACCTTAGTCCAGCTTCTTCAACACTTGAGCACGTATCATTTTGGTATCAGAGCTTCAAAGCTCCTGAATCTAAGGTGTAAACGTTCCCTTATCATCTTTTAATTTTCTGTATTTTTTTGTTCTTGTTCTTGTTAGGTTGCTAGATTAAAAAAAAAATATATATAGAAGAACCTTATTGCTTTGTGTCGATTTCTTAATAAGATTAATCAAAAAAAAAAAAGAAGGAAACTTAGCTTATTCTTAGTTAATCGATTTTGCAATTGTTCCTTTTAGGATTTTTGTCAAAAAAAATATAGAAAGGAACCATATATTGGAACATATATTTGCAAATTTTTTTTCCTTATCTTGGTTGTGTGTGTCGATTTTTTTTTTTTGGGATTTCATTGATACACCTTGTTGAAATGTTTTTTTTTACGAGGAGAAACAATGGAAAACAATGCTGTCCCGCATGATCCTAATGCCATTCTTATGCAAGCAATCCTGGATATGCAACAACAGCTCCAGAGCGTAGTCCAAAGGCTAGACCAGAGGGAGCAGCCTCAAGCCAACAACAATCCTCTACCAAGAGCACACCGACGAGCCAACAACCTAGGCGAAGATCCGGACGATGTTCCGATAGAGGAACATCCGCGAGTAAGGAGACGAGGACCGAGACAAGATATCTTTGAGGAGGCCGAAGGTGACTTCCCAAGGCACCAACACTCACAGGACATGAAGCTTAAGGCACCTACGTTTGCTGGAATAGTCGATCCCGAGGCTTATTTGGAGTGGGAGCAACGCATGGAGCATATCTTCGTGTACTACGACTACAACGAGCAAAGAAGGCTGGCTTTGGCCGTTGCTCAACTCACTGACCATGCTCTCTCGTGGTGGGATCGTGAGGTAGCTGACAGAAGAAGGAGCCAATCACCTCAGGTCAGCACTTGGCGAGAGATGAGACAGCTCATGAAGAAGCGATATGTTCCGAGCTATTATCATCGAGATCTTCAAAAGAGGTTCCGAAAATTATCCCAAGGAACCAGGAGCGTGGAAGAATACTTTGAAGAGTTTGAACATCTTAGAAATCGTTTGGAGCTGGAGGAAGACACCGAGACACTCATGGCTCAGTTCCTAGACGGACTCAATGAACGACTAAGTCACAAAGTGGAGAAGCTTCCATACCATGACTTGAAGGACATCTTACACCATGCCATTCAAGCTGAGCAACACTTGAAGAAGAAGTCCTATGCTACTGGACGGACATGGAGTAACCAAACATGGGACCAGAACCGAGCCAAGACCCAAACTCCAACCAGCTTTCCATCTAAGGCCGCAGAGAAGGGCAAGTCGGTCGAAATCGACCCTAGGTTCACTTCTAAGGCCTCTGAGCCTAATCAAAGTAAGTTTTCTAACCCAAGTACTTCTAGAACTCATGACATAACATGTTTTAAGTGCAAGGGCAGAGGACACATGGCTAGAGAATGCCCAAATCCCCGAGTTATGATCATGTTGGATTCGGGTGAGTACGAGTCTCAAGATGAGGCCGATGTGCAAACGACCGAAGCAGCCACTGAAGAAGTAGATTGTGAGGCTGAATATGGTGAGTCTCTAGTCATAAGACGAGCCTTGAACCTCACGGTTCATCCCGACGAGACAGCCCAAAGAGACAACATCTTTCATACAAGATGTTCCATCCGAGGCAAGGTATGTAACTTGGTAATTGATGGAGGGTCGTGTACCAATGTAGCAAGTGACTACATGGTCACTAAGCTCTGTCTAGAACGTGCTAAACACCCTCACCCATATAAGCTAAGATGGTTGAACGATAAGGCTGAATTACGCGTCACGGACCAAGTGCTTGTACCATTCAATGTGGGCAAGTACTCGGATGAAGTTGTGTGTGATGTTGTTCCTATGCAAGCTGGCCATCTTCTTCTTGGTAGACCTTGGCAGTTTGACAAGGACGCCATTCACCATGGCCGAAGTAACATGTATTCGTTTGTGCATGATAAAAAGAAGTATAATTTAACACCTCTTACACCTACTCAAGTACACGAATTACAAGTTAAAATGTTAAAAGAAAAAGATTCATCGACCAGGAACAATTTTTTTATCAAGTCAAGTTATATTTCTAAGGCAATCACTTGCAAAGAACTGGTATTACTAATGATCTTTAAGGAGACTTTAAGTGCAGGTTCTAGGGCGTTGTTGCAACAGCTTCCTACTGAGGTTACTCAACTCTTGGACCGATTTGCTGATGTGTTTCCTGATGAGATACCTCCTGGCTTATCTCCTATAAGAGGAATAGAGCACCAGATCGATTTTGTGCCCGGAGCCCCATTACCCAATCGAGCCGCATATCGCGTTAATCCGGAAGAAGCCAAGGAACTAGAGAAGCAAGTGAGAGAACTTATGGACAAGGGCTATGTTCGTGAGAGCCTTAGTCCATGTGCCGTGCCAGTCCTTTTGGTGCCAAAAAAAGATGGGACGTGGAGGATGTGCGTGGATTGTCGCGCGATAAACAACATAACGATCAAATACCGACATCCGATACCAAGGTTAGATGACATGTTTGATGAGCTTTCTGGTTCTAATTTATTTTCCAAGATTGATCTCAGGAGTGGATACCACCAAGTACGAATGCGAGAAGGTGACGAATGGAAGACGGCCTTCAAGACGAAGCAAGGCCTCTACGAATGGCTAGTTATGCCTTTTGGGCTAACTAACGCGCCAAGTACCTTCATGCGACTCATGAATGAGGTTCTTAGACCCTACATTAGTAAGTTTGTAGTGGTATACTTCGATGATATTCTCATTTATAGTCGAACTCTAGCTGAACATTTATCTCATTTAGAACAAATTCTTAAGACGCTTCAACGAGATGGTCTTTACGCCAACTTGAAGAAGTGCACATTTTGCGCTAATGAGCTTGTGTTTTTAGGCTTTGTTGTGAGCTCACAGGGACTTAGAGTGGACAAGGAGAAGGTCCAATCCATCCAAGAATGGCCTACGCCAACAACCGTTAGCCAAGTTCGAAGCTTTCACGGCTTGGCTAGCTTTTACCGACGGTTCGTGAAGGACTTCAGCACCCTTGCTGCACCTCTAACTGCCATCATCAAGAAGGACGTGGCATTCACGTGGGGAGACGCCCAGGAAGAGGCCTTCAAAGGCCTAAAGGATCATTTGACTCATGCTCCCGTTTTAACTTTACCCGATTTCTCTAAAACGTTTGAAATTGAGTGTGATGCCTCAGGTTTAGGGATCGGTGCTGTGCTTACTCAAGGAGGCAAACCTGTTGCTTACTTCAGTGAGAAACTTAGTGGAGCCACTCTCAACTATCCTACTTATGATAAGGAGCTCTACGCCTTAGTCCGAGCAATGGAGACGTGGCAGCATTACCTACTATCGAAGGAGTGTGTCATCCACACGGACCATGAGACTTTGAAGCATCTTAGGGGTCAAACTAACCTCAAGAGAAGACATGCTAAATGGCTGGAGTTTATAGAGACTTTCCCCTATGTGATCAAGTACAAGAAGGGAAAAGATAATGTGGTGGCCGATGCCCTATCTCGGAGATACGCGCTAATATCGACCATGGAAGCCAAGGTTCTTGGATTTGAAATGATTATTCCATTGTATGAATCTGATGTTGATTTTGCAGAGATATACAAGAACCATGGAAAGGGAGCCCACGCTTCTTACTATGCCCATGACGGTTATCTTTTTAAAGATAAACGCCTATGCATCCCGCAATGTTCGTTACGAGAGCTTATAGTCCGAGAAGCTCATGGAGGAGGCCTCATGGGTCATTTTGGCGTTGAGAAGACTCTTGCCATGCTGAAGGAACACTTCTTTTGGCCACACCTTAAGAAGTCGGTCGAAACTTTCTGTGCAAGATGTATCACTTGCAAGAAAGCCAAGTCTCGGGTTCACCCGCACGGTTTGTATCTTCCTTTACCGATTCCTACTTTACCATGGATTGATATTTCAATGGACTTTGTGTTAGGTTTGCCTAAGATCAGACACAAAGACTCCATCTTTGTCGTGGTGGATCGGTTCTCAAAGATGGCACACTTCATCCCATGTGCCAAGACAAACGATGCTACACAAACCGCGGACCTCTTTTTCAAAGAGATTGTCCGCCTACATGGAGTACCTAGGACGATCGTCTCAGATCGCGACACCAAGTTCCTGAGCCACTTTTGGAGAACCCTCTGGAAGAAGCTAGGAACCAAGCTGCTCTTCTCCACGACCTGCCATACACAAACCGATGGCCAAACTGAAGTCGTTAACCGTACACTTGGAACGTTGCTTCGAGCAACAATAGGGAGAAATCTCAAAACTTGGCTTGAAGCTCTACCTTTTGTCGAGTTTGCTTATAATAGAGCTGTCCATAGTGCTACTCATTTGTCTCCTTTTCAGGTTGCATATGGATTTAATCCACAGACACCATTGGATCTTAAGCCTCTACCTCAAACGGAGTTCTTAAACCTCGATGGAGCTAAGAAGGCCGCGGACGTGAAAAAGCTACACCAATCGGTCAAAGATCAGCTCGAAAGGACTAATGCCCTACGTGTGAAGAATGCCAACAAGGGCAGGAAGCACGTGTCTTTTGAAGTTGGAGAATGGGTGTGGTTGCACATGAGACCGGAGTGATTCCCGGACAAACGCAAATCGAAGCTATCGCCTCGCGGAGACGGCCCATTCAAAATCTTGGAGAAAATCAATGACAATGCCTACAAGCTCGAGCTCCCAGGTGAGCTTAAAGTGTATGCTACATTCAATGTTTCTGACTTAGCTCGTTTTGATGCAGGTGATGATGTTTTGGGGTCAAAACCTCATGAAGAGGGAGGGAGTGATGAGGACATCGAGTCAACGACCCAAGTCATACAAGCACCACTAGTACCAAGTGGACCAGTGACTAGAACCAGGAGCAGGGACATGGAAAAGAAGTTCAACATGTTCATGGACCAGCTCAGACAAGAAGGTTTCTTCAAGACGGACACTAGTCCGCTAAGCCCATTTGCGAGCAGTTATTGGGCCGATACTTTGAAGCAGGATCTACTCATGATCCCGGACGATCCAGAAGCCGATCCACATATGGATTTGAAGCTCTTTGAGTCTAGTTTCCAGAACACTAAAGATCAGCCCAAGAATCCTTACCATTCGGACCAGAACGTCCAAACACTGAAGACATATCGGCTGGATCCTTTGCTGGCCGATAACACTAAGTGGCCACTCATCAAGCCCAGGCTCGTGGCCCACTTATCTATGGTCTATTTCACTTCACCAGAGATGACTTAGGCCCAAGGAAGGTCATTACTTGGGTTTGTAAGTCGTTTGGTGCTCTTTTCCCAACCTTCGTTTTTATCCCAATGGGTTTTGCGAAGATGGGTTTTTACCGAGGCCAAACGACTTGCAATATTATTGGCCCAATTAATGACTCTCTGTAAGCCCATGAAGACCAGCTACACGAGCCCTAACTTCTTTTTATCTTAGTCTTTTAATTATTTTGTAAACGGGCCTAAATTGTAAGCACCCGTCTTGTTATTTCCTTTTCGGTTTATTTCCTTTTCTTTGGGGGCGTGAGCTCTCTTTAAAAACCGTAAGGCCTTGTTCTTCTTGGTCATGCATACAATAAGAATTTTCTTGGTTATTTTTCGAGTTTTTGTTCACCACAAAAACGTTTTCTCTCTTTAGATCGTGAGTGAGTCCGATCCTTAGGGAAACCCCTTGAAGTATCAAGAGACCGTCGCCTCTCTTGTGGTTCTCATCGCCCCACCAGCAACCTCCATCTTATCCCGTTGACAAAAGAGAGAGACCTTAGTCCAGCTTCTTCAACACTTGAGCACGTATCAAGCACGGAGACGGAGACTTCATGGCATTTCTTTTGTTCCTTCGATCTTTCCGAGCCGAAGGATGTGAGTAGGTCACCATCTCTCCTTCACGGCATGAATCACCTTCTACTTCTTGCTCCACCTCGTTCCCAACATCTAGGGCTCTAGATGTGCTTGCCCCGTTTTCCTTCTTCTTCAGCTCCTTGATCGTTTCACCCATACTCTTCACCATCCTTACAAGCTTCTGAATCGTTCAATCTTGCCATTTGCACCAACGTTGGAGGAGACGGGTTGCTTGATGGGAGTGGCGGGCTGTGGCATCACGCATAACTCCGCCAAATGGTTCGAAGTGATATCGCTCACTCCTATATGTTATCTCGTTAGAGATTGGGCTAGCAACCTCGTCGTCGGAGCAAGTAGAGTTCACGGTGGTGTCATCTTTTCCGGGCTCAACCTTTTTGGCTCTTCTCATGGAGATTACCTCAATTGGTGGCTCGATGGTTGGATTGTAGAAGTTATCTTTCTTGGGATAGAAGGTGAGCTCTGATAAGCTCAAATTAATACCCTAAAAGTACTAAAGCTTTGTCAATTGTAATACTTAGGGATCGAATCCACAGAGACTCACGGAAACACACAATAGATTATATAGACGAGAATTAAGCTAAGTGATCAATGGAATTGAAAGCAAATACGTAAATTAAACAAGTTGTGATTCGATTGGGAGAAAGATAGGTTCAAGGTATTTCTCAGGAAATCAATGAATGCAATTAAACTAACAAATCAGGGTTCAGGTTAAGCATGGTTCTTGAACTCAAATCACTAAAGTATAATTAACCAACTCTCGTTGCAAGAATTATCTAAGTCTAAATCCTAGAAATCCAAATCTCTTTGCGAATCCTAAAGTCTAAACCAGCTTTTAGTTCAAGTTTGATTTGTTCACAAAACAACTAAACCAAATCTCTTTGCGAATAGTTATTTTGATCACTCTAAGTTCTATCAGGTTTCTCAATTGCACTCTCGTGCCTAATCGATTAACCTAAGATCTAAGTTCTAGGTGATCAATCTAGAATTAGCTTTGAGAACAACCTAAGGTGAATAACTAATTCAGATTATGAACCCTAAATAACAATTCAACCTAGCATTCAAAGAAATCCTATATGAAAACCCTAAATATAACAGGAGATCTACTCAGACATGGAGATTGCAACAATAAACATGACTGAATAAATACTTGAATAAATAATAAAGAAGAGAGTAAAACAAGGGTTCGAAATCTTCTCTCGGACGAATAGAGTTTCAGACCTGTCTCCCTTCCAAAGCTCTCTCACAAAACCAAAGTAAAATAAAGCATAACCATTAAAAGTGGTTGTAAAACCTAATAAATATCCTAAGTCACGTTCTGGGGCTTCTTGTAAATAACAAAGTCTTCTGGGGAAATTTGCAGTTTCTTAATTCTTCATTAAAGCCACGATCCTTCTGTCTCTTCGACAGGTATCGATCGATACCATAAGTGTATCGATCGATACTCATGCATCAGATCGGCGTCTCAGCTACAGGATCTCTGCTTGGCTCCAAAAAAGCTCCAAAATGCTTCATTATCTCCAATAATGCTCCAAACGTACCTAAAACCTGAAAAGACTCTATAAAACTCTAGAATACTAAAAAGACTCTACAAAACGGACTTATATCATGGCCTAAAACGGGTAAAAACCATGATATATCAACTCCCCCAGACTTAGCATTTGCTTGCCCTCAAGCAAACTTAAACCTAAACAAGAGAAAGAGGTTTGAAAACACAGAGACTCACCTGTTCTTGAAACATTGCAATGACCTTTTTCCTTAGTGCTCCACATATCACCTAACCAGTTCCAAATCTAACCACCATGTACTTCTCCATAGACATTCGCAGCTTCCCATACTACACACATTATTTCACAGTATCATTCAAATAAAACCCTCATCGCCAGTTTCATCGCTGTGATCAATGCCAAGAACCTTGTAGGCTCTTTCCCAAACGATATCATGACAAAAGAACCACTCAAATTTCACACTTTTTGGTATTATTTTCTCTCCCCCAGACTTATTTCTCATCATATTTTCTTTTTTTTTAGATATGCATATACACATTAAGGTTTTAAACGCGAGTATTGATGGTGTTTGCCACCGAATCCCCAGTTCTTCCCTCTCTATGTATCAAAGGCGTAGGCGAATAGTGGTATCACGGGAAATTTTCCTAACCTCTCTTCCAACCTTTGTGTGATCATTCCTTCACAAGTAGAATAATGGGATCGCTGGAAATTTTTCTAGCCCTCTACTCAGAAGAAAATCATTTCATCTTTTTATACTCTTATTTATTAACTTATAACAGGGGAGAGAGATACCATTACTTTAAACACATGGGTTCCTTTGTCAGATATGAATGAGGAATCAAGCTCTATGGACATCAACCACAGCGATGAAGTGCAAAAAGTTGGCTCAGGTTTCAACGGACTCTGCTGGAAACATGAATGTCTTCTAGTTAACTGGTCAGCCTTTGGATTTTTAATTAGTCGATCTAATAATGATTCTGTACCAATGGTCACTTAAAAGCAAAGTCAGAACAATAGAGTCAAGGAAAAGATCACAGTCTCCAACAGGTTGACTCAATAGACCAAAATTTTTGACTCAAAAATGACTGACTCTAAGAAAAACAAAAACAATGTCAGTGATTACCTCCCCCAGACTTGAACAACACTGTCCCCAGTGTTATCTAACCTAAGGTTGGTGAAAGAAAGCAAATGAACCAAATGGAATTGTGAAAAACGACAAATTACCGAAGTGGGGTACGAGTGTCGACCGACACCCAACTTGGTATCGATCGACACCAAGTATTGGTCGACACAGGACATCTGCGTTTAAAAGCGGTATCAACTGATAGCAAGTGGTATCGATCGATACTCAGCCTCCGAATCTGATTCACATGACACATAAAACACAAAACAAAAACTAGAAAAATAAAAGGCTCATATGTACAGACTTACCAGTGGGTTGCCTCCCACTCAGCGCTCGTTTAACGTCATTAGCTTGACTGTACCGCCGTTTAGGCAGAGGGTGCATCATCCAGAGGCATTATGTGTCCGTCTGGAATCTCAGTGCTCATGATATAGTGTTTCAGTCTTTTTCCATTGACAGTGAACTCTTCTCCTGAAGGATTTGTCAAGACGATCGCACCATGTGGTCTAACTTCCTTGACTGTGAAAGGACCTGACCAACGAGAACGCAATTTACCGGGAAACAGATGCAAAAGAGAGTTATATAGAAATATCTGGTCGTTGGGTTCAAAGTGTCTGGTAGGATCTTTTTGTCGTGATACGCTTTGGTCCTCTCCTTGTACAGCTTGAGTTTTCATAGGCATTATGCCTAATCTCATCTAGCTCATTCAGCTGAATCAATCGCTTCTTAGCAGCAGACGTGATGTTGAAATTCATCATCTTTGTAGTCCATGCTGCCTTATGCCCGATTTCAACCGGAAGGTGACACGCTTTCCCATATAGCAAGTGAAACGGTGTAGTCCCAAGTGGTGTCTTGAAAGCGGTCCTGTAAGCCCAAAGTGCATCATCCAGCCTTGCAGACCAATCCTTCCTAGTAGTTCCCACAGTCTTTTCCAGAATTTCCTTTATCTGCCTGTTGGAAACCTCAACTTGTCCACTAGCCTGAGGATGATAAGGAGTAGCTACACGATGATTCACACCATGCTTTTTCAGCATCTTCTCGAAAACCTTGTTAATAAAGTGAGAACCACCATCACTTATAACAATTCGAGGTACTCGAAATCGAGGGAAAATGATACTCTTGAACAGCTTAAGGACCACAGAAGAATCGTTGGTGGGACTAGCAATTGCTTCCACCCACTTAGGTACATAGTCCACAGCTACCAATATGTACCTGTTTTTGTATGACGAAGGAAAAGGACCAATAAAATCGATGCCCCAACAATCAAAAATCTCAACCTCAAGGATGAAATTATGTGGCATCTCATGTTTTTTACTAATCTTCCCTCTCCTATGACATGCATCGCATTGCGAAACGACGACATGAGCATCTTTAAACATAGTAGGCCACAAGAAGCCTGCTTGAAGAACTTTGGACACCGTCTTGAAAGTAGCAAAGTGTACAGCATACTCAGATCCATGGCAATGAAAAAAAACACTTGGTACCTCAGACTCAGCAATGCATCTCCTGTAGATACCATCAGAACAATGCTTGTACATGTAAGGTTCATCCCAAAAGAATCGCCTTATGTCTCGCATAAACTTCTTCTTGTCATATTTCTTGAGATGCTTTGGCTCTTCATTTGCAGCGAGGTAGTTGGTAATATCAGCGAACCATGGCTGATCAGAATCAGCTGCATCAATTACATACTCTTCAGAAGCACCAAGGTGTTCAACGGTTAAAAAAGGTTTGGAAATCGCCGGGTATCGACCGACACTAGGGGAGTGTCGATCGATACCGAGACCTGCAATTCGTAGAAATTGCAAAGTTTCGGTAAAACCCATTTGAAACTCAGTTTTAATGAAGTAAATGGATTCTTCTGGTAGTTGATCATTAATGGGCACGTCTGCATCGACCCGAATCCACAAAAGATGGTCAGAAACCCCGTTATCTATTCCTTTCTTGTCCTTAACCTCGATATCGAAGCCTTGGAGCAAAAGAACCCAACGACAAAGGCGAGGCTTGAGATCCTTATTCTGCATCAGATATTTGAGAGCAGCGTGATCAGTATGAACAATCACTTTGCTCCCAATCAGGTAGGATCAAAATTTCTCAAAGGAGAAAACAACTGCAAGTAGTTCCTTCCCTGTGGTGATGTAATTCCTCTGAGCATCATCCAATGTCCTGCTGGCATAGTAGATAATGTGCAGCTTCCTATCCTTCCTCTGTCCCAGAAATGACCCAACAGCAAAATCGCTAGCGTCGCACATGATCTCAAAAGGTAGAGTCCAATCAGGAGGTTGCACAATAGGAGCACTCACGAAGGCCTTTTTAATCTCCTCAAAAGCTGCAAGACACTCATGTGTGAAGTCGAATGTGATCTCCTTGCATAATAGAGATGTGAGTGGGCGTGCTAACTTGGAGAAGTCCTTGATGAATCTTCTGTAAGACCCAGCATGTCCAAAGAAACTTCGAATATCCTTCACAGAAGTCGGTGGTTGGAGGCTTGTCATGACCTGAATCTTGGCTTTGTCAACTTCGATCCAAGCTTCAGAAACCTTGTGCCCAAGTACGATGCCATCCTGAACCATAAAGTGACACTTTTCCCAGTTAAGGACCAAGTGTTTCTCTTCACACCTCTGTAGCACCTTGCACAAATTAGCCAAATAATCCTTGAATGATGATCCGTAAACAGAAAAATCATCTATGAATACCTCCATGAAATCCTCAATCATGTCTGTGAATATAGACATCATGCATCTCTGGAAGGTGGCTGGGGCATTACACAATCCAAATGGCATTCTCCTCTATGCGAGTGTGCCATAGGGACATGTAAAAGTCGTCTTCCCTTGGTCATCTGGATGTATATGAATCTGGAAGAAACCTGAATATCCATCCAGAAAATAGTAGTAGGGATGATTGGCCAACCTCTCCAACATCTGGTCAATGAATGGCAATGGGAAGTGATCTTTCCTTGTGGATGCATTCAACTTCCTGTAGTCAATGCACATTCGATGTCCAGTTATAGTCCTAGTAGGAATCATCTCATCCTTCTCATTCTTCACCACAGTTATCCCTCCTTTCTTAGGAACAACGTGCACTAGACTGACCCAAGAACTGTCCGAGATGGCATATATAACCCATGCATCCAAGAGTTTCATGACCTCTTTCTTAACCACTTCTTTCAGGTTTGGATTCAGCCTCCTCTGATGCTCAATTGAAGCATTTGACTGGTCCTCAAGATGAATTCTATGCATGCACAAGTCCGGTGCTATACCTGAAATGTCATCAAGAGAATAGCCAAGAGCATTGCGATACTTGAGCAGCTTGCTCAGCAGTAAGGTAATCTCTGCGTTGTTCAGAGAAGCATTAATAATCACTGGGTATGTGGAATTAGGACAAAGAAAACCATACCTCAGATTCGCAGGGAGTGGCTTGAGTTCCACCTTAGGAGCATTCTCCTCATTCCAATCACCAAGCCCAGCAGCTTGCTTAGAACTTTCGGTCAATTCCCTTTCTGATCGTAGGGTATCGATCGATACTGATGGTGTTGTATCGAACAGCATCATCCAAATGAACCTCTGACTCATCTAAGCAGACTAATGCTCGTTCTAGTGGATCCTCAGGATGCATCTCCAGAAAATACTCTTCAGCAATGTCACTAAAGGTATCTACAAAGAAAGTCTGACCATCGATGGTTGGTTTCTTCATCATCTTCTCCATGTGGATAGTCTTGACCAAATCACCGATAGTAAGAGCGATCTTTCCATTCCTGTAATCGATCAAAGCACCAGCTGTTGCTAGGAATGGCCTTCCCAAGATAAGAGGGTCTCTAGGCTCTGCATCATACTCCAGGACAATGAAATCAGTCGGGATTAAACAATTCTCAATCTTAATCGGGACGTCTTCGAGTATTCCCTCTGGAAGTCGAACAGAGCGATCAGCAAGTATCAGGGAGATCCTTGTGGCTGTGAAGTCGGTCATCCCCATCCTTTTAGCAACCGAGTATGGCATGAGATTCACACTTGAACCAAGGTCGCAAAGAGAACGTTCGAACCTTTTTGTGAAGACTGTACAATCTAACACAAAACTTCATGGATCTGACAGCTTCTTCGGGATCCTGTTGGTCAAGATCGCGATGCACTCATGAGAGATCATGAGAACACCATCCTTAAGGTTCATATTGCTTGATACCATCCTCTTAGCATATCTCCTTAAAGCTGGAGAAGTCTTGATAGCATCGATAAAAGGAAGTTCAACAATCAACTTGTCCATGATTGCCTTGCATATAGTGTCGTCTACCTCCTTCTTAGTCTTCCCAGAAGCCCTGGGATAAGGTATCCTTGGTGTGTAAACTCTCTCTGCAACTACATTAGGTACTTCCTTCGAAACCATAGGTGTTAATTCGACAGCAGGATCAATATCGACCGATACCGGAGTGGTATCGATCGATACACGGGGTTTTTATTTGTCCCGTGAAATTATCGTGATAGGTGTCGATCGATGCTGGCTAGTGTCGATCGATACTGGAGCGATATCATAATCCTTATCGTCAAGATCGACGAAAATATCTGCAGTTTGGCCAATTTTCACTCCTGGATTGACCTCGTTTCCACTCCTCAAGGTGATTGCATTGATGTGAGCCCTTGGGTTCTCTCCTTTCCCTGGTAGAAAACCTTCTTGCCTTTTCATAGCCTCTGAAGTCTGAGCAACCTGAGTTTCCAGCTTCTTCTGCTGAATATTAATAACGTCGATCCTTCCACTCAGATCATTGTACATGACATCAATATTCCCATTGAAATCCACAGCTAGCTTCTGCTGTCCTTGAACAAGCTGTTCAAACATAGACTCAATCTTGCTATATGGGGTCTTAGAAGGTATATGTTGATAAAATGAATTCCCATAGTTCCTGGTATACCCACTGTTCTGAGATGGTTTATGGACAAACTGACTCGATCCTCCTTGCTGAGTATTTTTGTTGAAGTTTCTGTTGTTATTCTAATAATGATTTTTCTGACCTTGAAAACCAGATCCACCAATGTAGTTAACATCTTCCACATCATCCTCATTGAATACCTCAACATCATCCGCAAAGTGAACAGCCTTCATCGTCTTGCCCATCAACATATTGTGCATAGAATCTAACTTGGCTTGAACCTCAGCAATCTGCGAACCTTCTATGCCACCAGCTAGCTTCTTGCGCTCCATGTCAGCATTCTTGGTACTATTGATAGATGCCAAGTTCTCAATCAGCACATAAGCGTCCACAGGATACCTGGTGTTGAAATTTCCATTGCTTGAAGCATCCAAAGCCATATGGTACCTCCAATCAATCCCTCTGAAGAAAAGACCCAGCAACTGAACATTAGTGAACCCATGATGTGGACAATCCCTCTGATATGACCGAAATCTTAGCCAAGCAGCCTTGAGTGCCTCAGCCGATCCCTGAGAAAACAGAGAAATCTTATTCCTGAGCTCCTCGGATCGTGCATCACCATAGAAATTGTTCAGGAATGCATTCTTAGTCTCTTCCCAAGTAGTCAGTGACCTAGCTGGTAACTCCTTCAGCCAATAAGCTGCATCCCCACCAAGAAAGTATGGGAAGAGCTTACAGAAGAGGTAATCATAGGATACTCCATCGCATTTGATGCTTGTAACCAAATCCTCAAACCTCTCAATGTGATCCATAGGGTGTTCATTGGAAAGACCATGGAAAGGGTGCTGACCCACAAGAGTGTAGTAAACAGGCTTCAGCTCAAAGTTGTTTCTATGAAAAGTAGGAGGGCGAATCGCAGAACGATTGTCGTAGAACTGATAAGGCATGTTGTAATCACCAATTGTTCTACCATGGTTAATCACATCGTTCCCTTCGACAATCTCTTCGACAGCAGCATGAGGTGGAATGATGTTCCCCTCTCCATCCAATCGTTGCCCTCGCGCATTGCACAATTGACCCTCTTGGTCTCTGTAAGCACCAACTTCATCTTGAACCAAAACCACTGGGTTGTTGTTCATCTCTGCTGGCTTCTTTGCTTTTCTGTTTGCGCGTTCCAAAAGTGTTAGCTGATCATTTGACAGATAAACTAGCAGAGTGTAAGTAACAAAATTCACGACAGGTATCTCTGCTGTGTTCTTGTTCCTCCTGGTTTCACAGATAGGCATGCACCTGAAACACAAAAGTCAAGAACGTAAGTAACAAAATTCACGACAGGTATCGACCGATACCACTAGGGTGTCGATCGATACTGGTCGAACTTAATCGAAATTCTCAAACTAAAATCTAATGGCGAATTGAGTCCCCGGAAACGGCGCCAAATTTGATAAGCTCAAATTAATACCCTAAAAGTATTAAAGCTTTGCCGATTGTAATACTTAGGGATCGAATCCACAGAGACTTACGGAAACACACAATATATTATATAGACGAGAATTAAGCTAAGTGATCAATGGAATTGAAAGCAAATACGTAAATTAAACAAGTTGTGATTCTATTGAGAAAAAGATATGTTCATGATATTTCTCAGAAAACCAATGAATGCAATTAAACTAACAAATAAGGGTTCAAGTTAAGCACGGTTCTTGAACTCAAATCACTAAAGTATAATTAACCAACTCTCGTTGCGAGAATTATCTAAGTCTAAATCCTAGCATTCCAAATCTCTAACCAGCTTTTAGTTCAAGTTTGATTTGTTCACAAAACAACTAAAGCAAATCTCTTTGCGAATAGTTATTTTGCTCACTCTAAGTTCTATCAGGTTTCTCAATTGCACTCTCGTGCCTAATCGATTAACCTAAGATCTAAGTTCTAGGTGATCAATCTAGAATTAGCTTTGAGAACAACCTAAGGTGAAGAACTAATTCAGATTATGAACCCTAAATAACAATTCAACCTAGCATTCAAAGAAATCCTATATGAGAACCCTAAACCAAACATGAGATCTACTCATACATGGAGATTGCAACAATAAACATGACTGAATAAATACTTGAATAAATAATAAAGAAGAGAGTAAAACAAGGGTTCGAAATCTTCTCTCGGACGTACAGAGTTTCAGACTTGTCTCCCTTCCAAAGCTCTCTCACAAAACCAAAGTGAAATAAAGCATAGTCATTAAAAGTGGCTGTAAAACCTAATAAATATCATAAGTCACGTTCTGGGGCTTCTTGTAAATAACAAAGTCTTCTGGGGCAATTTACAGTTTCTCAATTCTTCATTAAAGTCGCGATCCTTCTGTCTCTTCGACGGGTATCGATCGATACCAAAGTGTATCGATCGATACTCATGCATCAGATCGGCGTCTCAGCTACTTGATCTCTGCTTGGCTCCAAAAAGCTCCAAAATGCTTCATTATCTCCAATAATGCTCCAAACGTACCTAAAACCTGAAAAGACTCTATAAAACTCCAAAATACTAAAAAGACTATAAAAGAACTTATATCATGGCCTAAAACGGGTAAAAACCATGATATATCAAGCTCCTTTCTCCCTTGAATCGAGGTGTGAGAGATCTTAGGCAACATAAGTTTCACAGTGTTGAAATCGGTGAGCCGAAGGTTGTAGGCATACTTTTTGCCTATCTTCCTTTCGAAAAATTTGATCTTCGAGAGATAGGCTTCATCCATAAGTTCTATATAATTGCCATCCTCTACCAAGTTGATCCCTTTGGCCTTGAGAATCGAAGTAACCAAACCACAAATGTGCAATCGAGGTTTTTTCAACTTTGTCCCGTATGCCCATTTCTTGAAACCAAGCAAGTGATTGACAAGGATAGCGGCAAGGCCCGGATTTGAATCATCCCCAACTAATCGCCTTTCATCCAAAGGTGAGTTTAGAAACGGTCTTAGCCCTAGTGCCATCAAATCCATCTCATCTTCCGATATGGCGCCAGACTCTTTCTTAGCAAAGAGTGTGTGAGCAAGGATCTTATGCACATAGCGTATGGCGGGGTGGCGAATTGTGGATCTTTTGATATTGCCGGCGCTGTACTCTCCACGTCCGATAGCTTTCCATAAGTAGGCAAGGTGGTTTCGTCCATAGTAGAATCGGAATCCTCTCTTGGTTCCTTCCTCCTTGAAGCAGAACACTTGACTTAGCTCATGGAATGTCATCTTGTAAACTCCTCGCCCAACTTTGAACTCCATATACCTGTGGCCATCTTTGTCTCTTTGGTCATAGAAGACCGCTTCCAATGATGCCAAAAATTGGCATGTTTGCTCCTTGTGAAATGGTTGAGCTATATCAAAGACCTTGCCAAAACCCATCTTGTCGAAGATCGTTTTCACATCCTCAAAAATCCCCATCTTCTCTAGTATGGCCTTATCCGAAAATCTTGTCTCGACAAACTTTACCGGCTTTAGCTTCTTGAGATACTCATTGTAGGTAGGGATTCTCGGTATTGGCTTGGGAACTCTCTTTCTTTTCTTCTCCACCACAATCTCGTTTTCATCTTGCTCATTGTCGCTAACCACCTTCTTGTTCTTCTTCTTGCGTTTAGCACAAACCATTGGATCCGATTGTTTCTTTGGTTGTTGGCTTTGAGATTCATCTTGACTTTCCTTGCCTTTTCTACCCATGGTGCCTACATTTTCTCATAGAGAATGTAAGATTCAAGAGATAAAGGCACATCTTTTTCAACATCAAACAAATTCATTCAAGATGAGACAAGAAGCAATGAGCTAGAAGATAATGAAGACCAATCATAACAACCATAAATCCTCAAAGTTGCAACCATTAAACTCAATGAAGCAAAAATTGAAATGGGTTCAAAAAGCACAAAATTTCCACATTTCAAAAGTCCTCTAATCTAGCAAAAATTAGCACATGAATTACCAAGTTTAACCATTAAGAACCTAACCCCAAGGTATATATTCAAGTGAATGCGTTTCTCAAACAAAATCATAAAGCTAAAATTTTAAACGATAAGGCTGAATTACGCGTCACGGACCAAGTGCTTGTACCATTCAATGTGGGCAAGTACTCGGATGAAGTTGTGTGTGATGTTGTTCCTATGCAAGCTGGCCATCTTCTTCTTTGTAGACCTTGGCAGTTTGACAAGGACGCCATTCACCATGGCCGAAGTAAATGTATTCCTTTGTGCATGATAAAAAGAAGTATAATTTAACACCTCTTACACCTACTCAAGTACACGAATTACAAGTTAAAATGTTAAAAGAAAAAGATGCATCGACCATGAACAATTTGTTTATCAAGTCCAGTTATATTTCTAAGGCAATCACTTGCAAGGAATCGGTATTACTAATGATCTTTAAGGAGACTGTAAGTGCAGGTTCTAGGGCGTTGGAGCAACAGCTTCTTACTGACGTTACTCAACTCTTGGACCGATTTGCTGATGTGTTTCCTGATGAGATACCTCCTGGATTACCTCCTATAAGAGGAATAGAGCACCAGATCGATTTTGTGCCCGGAGCCCCATTACCCAATCGAGCCGCATATCGCGTTAATCCGGACGAAGCCAAGGAACTAGAGAAGCAAGTGAAAGAACTTATGGACAAGGGCTATGTTCGTGAGAGCCTTAGTCCATGTGCCGTGCCAGTCCTTTTGGTGCCAAAGAAGGATGGGACGTGGAGGATGTGCGTGGATTGTCGCGCGATAAACAACATAACGATCAAATACCGACATCCGATACCAAGGTTAGATGACATGCTTGATGAGCTTTCTGGTTATAATTTATTTTCCAAGATTGATCTCAGGAGTGGATAGCACCAAGTACGAATGAGAGAAGGTGACGAATGGAAGACGACCTTCAAGACCAAGCAAGGCCTCTACGAATGGAAGACGACCTTCAAGACCAAGCAAGGCCTCTACGAATGGCTAGGTTCTTAGACCCTACATTAGCTTTGTTGTGAGTTCACAGGGACTTATAGTGGACCAGGAGAAGGTCCAAGCCATCCAAGAATGGCCTACGCCAACAACCGTTAGCCAAGTTCGAAGCTTACACGGCTTGGCTAGCTTTTACCGACGGTTCGTGAAGGACTTAAGCACCCTTGCTGCACCTCTAACTGCCATCATAAAGAAGGACGTGGCATTCAAGTGGGGAGAAGCCCAGGAAGAGGCCTTCAAAGGCCTAAAGGATCGTTTGACTCATGCTCCCATTTTAACTTTATCCGATTTCTCTAAAACGTTTGAAATTGAGTGTGATGCCTCAGGTTTAGGGATCGGTGTTGTGCTTACTCAAGGAGGAAAACCTGTTGCTTACTTCAGTGAGAAACTTAGTGGAGCCACTCTCAACTATCCTACTTATGACAAGGAGCTCTACGCCTTAGTCCGAGCAATGGAGACGTGGCAGCATTACCTACTATCGAAGGAGTGTGTCATCCACACGGACCATGAGACTTTGAAGCATCTTAGGGGTCAGACTAACCTCAAGCGAAGACATGCTAAGTGGCTGGAGTTTATAGAGACGTTCCCTTATGTGATCAAGTACAAGAAAGGAAAAGATAATGTGGTGGCCGATGCCCTATCTCGGAGATATGCGCTAATATCGACCATGGAAGCCAAGGTTCTTGGATTTGAAATGATTATTCCATTATATGAATCTGATGTTGATTTTGCAAAGATATACAAGAACCATGGAATGGGAGCCCACGCTTCTTACTATGTCCATGAAGGTTATCTTTTTAAAGATAAACGCCTATGCATTCCGCAATGCTCGTTAAGAGAGCTTATAGTCCGAGAAGCTCATGGAGGAGGCCTCATGGGTCATTTCGGCATTGAGAAGACACTTGCCATGCTGAAGGAGCACTTCTTTTGGCGACACCTTAAGAAGTCGGTCGAAACTTTCTGTGCAAGATGTATAACTTGCAAGAAAGCCAAGTCTCGGGTTCACCCGCACGGTTTGTATCTTCTTTTACCGATTCCTACTTTACCATGGATTGATATTTCTATGGACTTTGTGCTAGGTTTGCCTAAGATCCGACACAAGGACTCCATCTTTGTCGTGGTGGATCGGTTCTCGAAGATGGCACACTTCATTCCATGTGCCAAGACAAACGATGCTACACAAACCGCAGACCTCTTTTTCAAAGAGTTTGTCCGACTACATGGAGTACCTAGGACGATCGTCTCCGATCGTGATACCAAGTTCCTGAGCCACTTTTGTAGAACCCTCTGGAAGAAGCTAGGAACCAAGCTGCTATTCTCCACGACCTGCCATCCACAAACCGATGGCCAAACTGAAGTCGTTAACCGTACACTTGGAACGTTGCTTCGAGCAACAATAGGGAGAAATCTTAAAACTTGGCTTGAAGCTCTACCTTTTGTTGAGTTTGCTTATAATAGAGCTGTCCATAGTGCTACTCATTTGTCTCCTTTTCAGGTTGCATATGGATTTAATCAACAGACACCATTGGATCTTAAGCCTCTACCTCAAACGGAGTTCTTAAACCTCGATGGAGCCAAGAAGGCCGCAGACGTGAAAAAGCTACACCAATCGGTCAAAGATCAGCTCGAAATAACCAATGCCCTAAGTGTGAAGAATGCCAACAAGGGCAAGAAGCACGTGTCTTTTGAAGTTGGAGAATGGGTGTGGTTGCACATGAGACCGGAGCGTTTCCCGGACAAACGCAAATCGAAGCTATCGCCTCGCGGAGAAGGCCCTTTCAAAATCTTGGAGAAAATCAATGACAACGCCTACAAGCTCGAGCTCCCAGGTGAGCTTAAGGTGTCTGCTACATTCAATGTTTCTGACTTAGCTCGTTCTGATGCAGGTGATGATGTTTTGGGGTCAAAACCTCATGAAGAGGGAGGGAGTGATGAGGACATCGAGTCAACGACCCAAGTCATACAAGCACCACTAGTACCAAGTGGACCAGTGACTAGAACCAGGAGCAGGGACATGGAAAAGAAGTTCAACATGTTCATGGACCAGTTCATACAAGAAGGTTTCTTCAAGACGGACACTAGTCCGCTAAGCCCGTTTGCGAGCAGTTATTGGGCCGATTCTTTGAAGCAGGATCCCGGACGATCCAGAAGGCGATCCACATATGGATTCGAAGCTCTTTGAGTCTAGTTTCCAGAACACTAGAGATCAGCCAAAGAATCCTTACCATTCGGACCAGAACGCCCAAACACTGAAGACATATCGGCTGGATCCTTTGCTGGCCGATAACACTAAGTGGCCACTCGTCAAGCCCAGGCTCGTGGCCCACTTATATATGGTCGATTTCACTTCACCAGAGACGACTTAGGCCCAAGGAAGATCATTAGTTGGGTTTGTAAGTCGTTTGGTGCTCTTTTCCCAACCTTCGTTTGTATCCCACTGGGTTTTGCGAAGATGGGTTTTTACCGAGGCTAAACGGCTTGCAAAATTATTGGCCCAATTAATGACCCTCTGCAAGCCTTGAAAACCAAGCACATGAGGCCTCCCTTCTATCTCTCTTAGTCTTTTTAATTATTTTGTAAACGGGCCTAAAGTTAAGGACCCGTCTTGTTATTTCTTTTTCGATTTATTCATTTTTTTGGGCGTGTGTTTTCTTTAAAAACCCTAATGCTTTGTCCTTTCTTCTTTACGTAGACAATAAGAATTTTCCTTGGTTATTTTCGAGTTTTTGTTCTTTACAAAAACGTTTCCTCTCTTTAGATCGTGAGTGAGTCCGATCCTTAGGGAAACCCCTTGAGGTATCAAGAGACCGTCGCCTCTCTTGTGGTTCTCATCGCCCCACCAGCAACATCCATCTTATCCCGTTGACAGAAGAGAGAGACCTTAGTCCAGCTTCTTCAACACTTGAGCACGTATCACTTCTCCAACAATTGTTTCTTGGAACAGCATGGGAATGGTAGCTTCAGTACATAAGGAGGTGGTGGCACAAATAAGGTCTCTCTCTTCTTGGGGTTCTCTTGAGCAACAACTTCCTTCTCTTTGTCTTCAATACCCACAATGCCATCCTTAGTCATATCTTTTTCAGTTTCAAGCTTCTCCCCCCAACGTGGACATCGGTGACCTCATCGATTTTAGGAGCTTCACGAGAGGGAAGTTCCTTGCCACATCGATGTGTGATGATGTTCACATACTCCTTTGGATTAGTCTTGGGTTTGACCGGTAATTGACCTTGTGTTCGGGATGAAGAAGCCACTCCTTTTCCTTCAAGTCGCATGATCTTCAAGATCAACGTCTCAAATTTAGATGTGAGCTCGTTGTAGGAGCAATCGACTTTATTATTGATCTCCGCCATCTTCTTGCTTATGTCCATAGCCCCATTTGCTTAACTTTGGTTGATTTGTTGAAGCATGGCTTTCAAATCGATGTCTTGAGCCGTTGTTGTGGTGCCTTGGACTTGTTGCGGGAAATCGGGTGGTGGAAATGATTGCTTAGGATGAAAACCACATTGGTTCCCATTGAAAATGTTCTTTGGAGCAAAACATTGTTGTTGGAAGTTCGAACCTTGATTTTGGTTGGACGGCACGAAGGTCTTTTGTTGCGGACAAACTTGATCTTGAGGGTTTTCGACGTTGGGGTTGCGATATGAGAATTTTGGGTGGTTGCGATTGTTGTTCTTGAAACCGCCTCTTTGGTATCCTTGATTACCCACGTAATTCATCTCTTCTTGTGTACCCACGTCTCCCTCTTCCTCTTGGTAACCTTGTGTATCCTCAAAGTCGCCAACAAAGTGAACCGGCTTTTGAGAAGCGCTAAGGAGCTTGTCAATCATCAAAGCTTGATTGTCCATCTTCTCGGTGAGAATCTTCATCTGTTTAGACCGCTTTTGTTCATCAAAATCGCTAGTCGTTCTCGTAGCCCGGTCATAATCATCCCCATAAGTTCCATCGCTTTGAGCTAAGTTCTCCACGAGCTCCATGGCCTCATCTACATCTTTTGCTAAGAAGTTTCCATTAGAAGTCATGTCTAAAAGCATCCTTATCTTGGGTAAAGCACCGCGATAGAGGGTACTCAAAAGAGAGGCGTTGGGGAAGCCATAATGCGGGCATTAAGAGGTGTAGCTTCGAAACCTCTCCCAAGCTTTGTTGAAGGATTCATTTCCGCGTTGTGTGAAACTCGAGATGTCGTTCCTCAACTTGGCGGTCCTTGAAGGAGAAAAGAACTTGGCAAGGAAAGCTCGCTTGCAATCGTCCCATGACGTGATTGAACCTTGAGGAAGACTCTTTTCCCATTGATGAGCCTTATCTCCAAGGGAGAATGGGAAAAGTCTTAGCTTGAAACCATCTTCCGAAACACCGTTCATCTTGGTTAACCCACATATCCTATCGAATTGATCGATATGTTCCAATGGACCCTCCATAGATAGGCCTTGGAATTTGTTACTTTTACCATGTTAATCAATCACGGGTTCACTTCAAAGTTATTGTTCTCAACCGGAGGGGCTTGGATCCCTTGACGGTTTTGATGAGCATTGGCGGCATCACCCGCGCCAACCACGTTTTGAGCCCTTGGGGGATGGTTAGGGGCTCTCATTGGCCGGGCGGGTGGTGGTGGGACGTGGTGAGCTTGGCCACCTTGAGCGTGGTGGTTTCCATTGCCATCTTGTGCGGGGTGGTTTGCATTGCCACCTTGGCGTGGTTGCACGTTGGCATGTATGTCACCGATCAGAATATCGACAATGTCTTCCATACCCAAAAATGGCAACCTCTTGAACTCGGTCTCTTGCTCTCCTAGCTCTACGACCTCGGTCTAGAAGGTGGATGTCGTCTATTGGCTCAACTAGGTTGTCTTTGCCTCGAGAACGCGTATGCATACACCTAGAATAGAGATATAGCAATAGAGAGTGAAGGGGATTAGTAACCGAAAATAGAAAGAAAGCTTAATCTCAATAAGATCCAAAATCTCAATGTTGAAAGTTAAACCCAATTGGCAACGGCGCCAAATTGATAATAGACATTTCGGTCTTTCTAGATATCAATTCTCTAGATACTAAGAAGTATAAGAGGTATCGAATCCAATGGGTTAAGTTTCAAAACACCAAGCATAAAACTACTTAAGTTAAGCAACAAGGTTGGTTTTAGTTTGTCTTCTAGCAATCATAATTCAATTCAAGCAAAACAAATAAGTAAACAAGCTAACAAGTACTAATCGAGATTGATAAATGATTAAAGCAAGCTCTATAGTTAGGTTATTGACTTAGGTGACTTCATTGATTTATCAAGGATGCTAAACAACACAAACAAGCATTTCTCCCTAGGCTTAGAATGTCAAAACAAGACTAATCCACTTCCATGGCCTTAATCACTTTGTTAATTAACAAATCAAGAACAAATTTCCATTTGTGAAAAAATAATTAACAATAATGAATATCAAATCCCAATGGCCATAATACTCTTTAGACAACTAATCCCTTAGGCTAAACAAGTAAAATCTCTTATCTAACTTGTATGGGCATTTCATCAAACACCTTATGTGCATAAAATGCCCTAAGGTCTAAACTAGCTTTTTCAAGCTTAATCTAGCATTAAGAGCCTTATATAAGAGAGGGAGAAGATGATCTAGGTCCTAAACATCCATAACCATTCAAGAAGACACCTAATCTACCTCACCCATGAGCTTTAGAACAAGCTACTCACTAATTATCATAAGACCCTCAAATCTCATAGGAGAAGTTAAAGATTCCATGATTAAAATGATTAGGGAAATCAAAGATGAAACTAGATTAATAAAACTTAGATTGCATAGATAAAAACCAAGATCTTCTTACAAAATACTTAGCAAATCACCAAAAGGGGGGTTTTTGCCTTAAGAAAATAGGATATATCCAAAGAAATTAGGTTTAAGGGTATTTAAAGGAAAGGGGGGGGGGGTGACCGGGTCAACCCGGAACAAACCGGGTCTTGATCCGGTCGGGTCTGGATCTTTTTGGAGGATTCACACCGGGTGGGAGGTGACCGGTGCTGCAAGCCGGTGTATTCCCTACCTCCGTTTGGTCTTCACACCGGGTGTCTTCATCGGGTGAGAGCAGGCCGGTGTGCTGCGTCTCTTTGGGTGTCTTGAAGATCGGCCCCGGGTAGGAGGCAGCCGGTGGATCTAGCCGGTGGAATCCCTGTCTTCGGGATGAGTCTTCAGCTTCAGGCAAGATGCAGCCTGTGGATCTAGCCTGTGGAATCCCTCTCTTCGGGACGAGTCTTCAGCTTCGGGCAAGATGCAGCCGTGCTGCAAGCCGGTGCATCTCCTTTTCTCGGAAAATATTCGATACCGGGAAGGAGGCAGTCGGTGGAGCCGGCCGGTGTAGCCAATCCGAAAGTGCCTTGGATCCAAGCTCATTCTTCAAGGTCTCTATCCAAGTGCAAGCTTCACCAAGATCTCCAAAACACCTAAACACACTCCAAAACATGCAAGACACTCTAGGACCTAGTGTGGACTTCCTAAACTCTAAATGAGACCAAAATGCTAAACAAAGCTATGATCATGCGAGCAAATAACTAAAAGTGCTAACTAAAATGCAAGCTAGAACATGTGAAATGCATGAATATCAAGTGCACAACACACGAAGTAGTATTTAGGGATCGAATCCACAGGGATATACGTTGTCGATTTCTAACGAGTTCTAACTTATGTCTAAACGTAAAATATATTTTGGGTTTTGTTACGGTCGTATTTATGGAATATAAACTAAACTAAGAAGGGCAGTAGCTTACTAATTATTTTATCGAGGTTGTGAATCAATTAAACAAAGCGTTGGGCAATCAGAAATTTTCTAGGGTTTATGTCCAATTTTTACAAGGAAATTTTTAGGATTTCTAAAGCGAATTTTGTCGACTTTGGGTTCTTGAACTTGGAGCACGTATGCTGCGTGTAGTCTACTCCTGTAATCCTACACACATACTCACTTCAGTACTCGGACGGTAGTTTTCGTCTCCGCCCGCGCAAGTAGTGAATGATACTCTCAAAGGTCGTTTACGCCCACAATTCTTCTATAAGTATACTTTCGAAATCTTACGACGGCTTTGCTCGTCTACCCTAGGTCAAGCGATTAGATACAACACTGTCGTGTCTCTAAAACACCTAATATCAGTTGCTAAGACGGTTAGTCAAGCAACGCATTAACAACAAGGATAGAACGAAGAACCCTAATTGGTATCATAGACTAAAAACCTAATAAGGATCAAACCATAAATTCCCCTTTAAGCACCTTTCACCCAACAAGGAGATTACTCAGCCATAGCTGAGGTAATCATATTCAATAAATTAAATAAAAACAGTAAGTAAAAAGGGATGAAGAAATCTTCTCTATCGAATAAAATGAATCGAGAATCCTTTACTCCAAACCAAAGAAAACAAGTGCACAAGTCACAAGAACTTCGTTTCTGCCTTCAAGGGTAATAAGAATTTAACGTATATATCTAAGAGGCATAAAATAAGTATTTATAGAGCTAAACTTCGTTTAGAGTTTGGTGTGAAATGACGGTTTGGCCTCGGTGAAGAAACGAGTCGAATTGGCCGTGACATGCCCTGGCCGCGGGTGCGGACCTTCTGGGAGTGGCGAAATGCCTCTTGGCCGTGGGTGTAGACTCTCCAGGAGTGGCGAAATTCCTCCTGGCTGCGGCTCAAGCTCCTCTATTCGCGGTGGGCTTCTCCTCGGGGCAGCTTCATCTGCCTTCAGTTCTTCGGTATATTTAAGGATCCAACCATTGGATTGGTTCCAATCTAATTGCATTTGAAAGCTGGTTGTCTCTACTTTGCTGTGTCCAAATTTGGGGATGATCAGACTGTGAAAAGGTCTCCATTAGCTTCAAGACTTCTTGACGGTCCAAAATTATCCAAAAACATACTTTTGCTTTGAAATGCACTCTTTTATTCCAAGTTACCTGAAACGTCTTTCAAATCTCTAAAATATGAAAATCACTTAAAAACATTTGAAAACGGAATTAAAACACCTGCAAAAGAATATGAAAATGATCCATAAAAATGGTCAAAACCGGTGTTATCATACATCTACTTCCGGTGTTGGTTCCTCTAACCTAGTACCCGAAGTACTACCAAACCTATCTGATGTGCTACCATAATTACCATAAATATTGCACCATGGAATCAGTTTTTCCGTGGGTATACCAAACCTTGTAACCATGCATAAATTCAATCATATATAAGTGATTCCTTACTTTCCTAACAGAGACTAATCTCTTATTTTGATATTTAGTACAAGGAAAATACATATTACCGTATTCCGATGTCATGCTATTGTTTGACGCAAAGTTCATGAACTCATCCACACCTTGTGCGAACTCATCCGTCAATTCCCACGTCGCGGGATCACGCGGAGGTTTGTTTATCCACGATCGAAAATAAGACATTGTGTAATTTTTTTTTCTTTGTGTTTGTTGTGAATGAGGGGGAAAAATATTTATAGAGAAATATTAAGCGATTTTCCGACGGATTTCTGACATAATTGCAATTTCAAACGGCTATAAAACGGCTATTACAACAGATACATTAACGGATATATATCCGTCGGAAATCGGTCGAAAATTACCCACCGATTTCCGAGGGAATAACGGCGATTATAAATGCGTCCGAATTTCGTCGAATATTCCTCGGAAAATTCCAACCAATTTCCGACAACCCCCGAACCGTCGGAAATTTCCGACCAATTTCCGAGGGAATTATATTCGCCGGTATTCCCTCGGTATTTCGTCGGAAAATTCTGACGGTTTGAAGCCCATCAGAAATGCTTTCGAAAATGCCCTTGTTTTCTTGTAGTGTAATAAAGGCTATTTCTTTCCTATTTCAACAAGGGTTTGGAAGCTAGACCTAATCTCATATAAAAAGATATCAACTAAACAAAAGATTTAAGCTCAGAAAACCAAAACCTCTGAAGTTCTCATGTTATCTTGTCAGGACTGTTTTGCCACCAAAGAAAGGCCACTGGGGGCCCAGGTGTTAGGGGCCTAGGGACAAGAGGAAACGTGCAGGGTGAGTGATGGCTAGGTTAAGGCGGTGTGCATGTCGTGTGATAGAGGATAAATATATGATTCTTAGGACTGTCAAGGCTTCTAACGAGAGACTAATAGAGAACGTTCGCATGGGCCGCTGATGATAATGCTGCAACAGAGCCCCAAGGACCGCTTAAATGTCGCATGATGGTTGCGTGAATTCCGCGTGGTAGGCCATGAGGCGACAATGAGAAAAAGAGAGAGAGGCTCTAAGTGAGAGAAGAAGAGCCTTGTGACATTCCAAGAATGAGTTTTAGGGCCTATTTTTTTTTATTAAAACCTTAAGGCGAGAACCCTAAACCTTGCGACCAAAGAAACCCTAACCCTAACTTTCCGAGGAAGAAAACCCTAGCTTGCAAAGGAAGCAATGTTTCGAGCTCTTAGTTTCCGCATTCAAACCTTTTGGGCCGTAGCCTATTTCATCTCAAGTTGGTCCATAGAAGGTTGAGCCAAAGAATGAAGAAGTGTTGGGCCGAAAGAAACATTATACGAGGAGTCGGGCCTGTTTTGGTTATTGAAAAGCCCATAAGAGGGAGTGGATATTGAGACCCATTTTAAAGTGGATCATAGAGTTTTGTGACTCAATTTTCGTGGCCAATTAGTAAGGAGAAGATGAACCCAATGATAGAAGCCCAAAATGATCATTAAGGACAAAAATGACATTTGCTCGGGAAACCCTAAACCTAAGAAGCTTCATCTCTTGCTCTATAAAAAGAGGAGACACGACCATAAGCATATCAGAAAGTGTTCTTGTGGCGAAGCCCTGCTGAAATCTCGCTGGAGCCACCACCATTGAGCCACCTCGAAGGAGAAGCCACAGTAGCCTCCTAGAAGACGGATCTAAGCCGTTTTGGAAGAGAAGATAATCAGTCAGGCAAATCAGATCGGATCGACATGAAACTTGGTAAGCATATTCTAGACTCCCAGATCTGTCAAAATCCGAAAGCGGATCTCTATTTAGAGTTATGGGCTAAAAGTTATTGATATTTTTCTGAGACCGACCGATTTGTGTAGTTTTGATTTTCGGACAGTCATCTTGAAAGGAGATTACCTGGCGAACCAGGAGGAACCAGGAAGCGTTATACATACCTCTGGAAAGCCCCGAGTCTTATCTTTCTGGAAAGCTCAAGTTCATCTAATTTGGAGATCCGTGATGAAATTTATTGATGTATATTTGTGCCTGGTATATTCTGGCCGAACGTCCAACCATCGCAGATCAGAACCATTTTAGGAGAAGGGATAAACGGATGAGAAGATATTCTCCAAATGTTATGAAACTTGTAAGGATATTCTAAACTTCCAGATCTAGCTACGGCCGAAATCAGATTATCATTTGAAGTTATGGTTTGAGAGATATTTGTGTTTTCCCGATACTATTCTTCGCAGCACAGATCCGACCAGGCTGGAGAGCTGGGATGTTTGGTTGGGCAAATCAATTCGGATCATTCTGAAACTTTGCAGAGACATGTATGACTCGGAGAGGTAGATTCTGGTAGAAGGGTGACCAGTTTGGAGTTTGGGAACATGAGGAAACGTGCTGATGAAGCTAAGGCAGTGAATCTGTCCAAAGAAGAAGGAAGGAGAAAAAGGTGTTTTGCCTTCAAACCAAAGGCAATGGTGAGGAATTAATATATCATGGTTTTACCCCTTTTAGGCCATGATATAAGTCTGTTTTATAGAGTCTTTCTGCTATTTCGTAGTGTTTTAGAGTCTTTTACAGGTTTTAGCACGTTTGGAGCATAATTGGAGATATTGGAGATATTGGAGCTTTCTGGAGCATTTTGGAGCAAAGCTGAAGTTCGTGTTGCTGAGTACCCGATTTCACGTCGAGCATCGATTGATACCCCCTTGGTGTCGATTGACACTCATCACAGCAGACACGACCCGCGGATTTAATGAAGAGTTGAAGAATTGCAACTTGGTCCAGAAGACTTTATTAATTACAGAAAAGGCCCAGAACGTGTTTTAGCTTATAAATTAGGTTTTCAGCCACCTGTTTAGGCTATGCTTTATTCTACTTTGGTTTTTGGAGAGACAACTCTAAACTCATGTTTTCTTATTGTTTTCTTTGATGATCTATTCAATCATGTTGTTTTCAATCTCCATGTCTGAGTAGATCCACTTTAGGTTCAGGGTTCTCATAAGGGTTTTCTCTGAATGCTAGATTGATTATATGTTTAGGATTCACCATCTGAATTAGTTCTTCATCTTAGGTTGTGTTCAAAGCTAATTCTAGTTTGACGAATCTGGAACTTAGATCTTAGGATAGTTGATTAGGCACGAGAGTGCGATTAATTACCTGATAGAACCTTAGGTGAGCAAATTGATTATTCGCAAAGAGATTTGGTTTAATTGATTTGTGAACATATCAAACCAGATATTAAAGCTGATTTAGACTTTAGGATTCGCAAAGAGATTTGGAATTCCTAGAATTTAGATTTAGATAATTCTCACAACGATAGTTGGTTAATTATACCATAGTGATTTGAGTTAAAGAACTGCGCTAAATCTGAATCATGCTAGTTAGTTTATCTGCATTCATTGATTTCCTGAGAAATACCCTGAGCCTATCTTTCTCCAATTGAATTACAACTCTTTTAATTTCTGCATTGCTTTCAATTACATCTCTTGGCTTAGCTTAATTCGATACTATACAATCTATTGTGCCTCTCTGTGAGTCTTTGTGGTTCGACCCCTAGCTATACTATAACTACTGCTTTAGTATCTTAATAGTGTATTAATTTGAGCATATCAAATTTGGCGCCGTTGCCGGGGACTCAATTTCGCCTTTAGATTTTAGATGTCGAGTTTCGACTAAGCCCGTCGGTATCGATCGATACTACCTAGTATTGGTCGATACGCGTCATTTTATTTTGTTGATATCGATCGACACCACTTGGTATCGATCGATAGTCATCGTGTCTCTGGTTACTAACGTTCTTGGTTTTTGTGTTTCAGGTGCATGCCTAATCGTGAACCCAGAAGAAACAAGAGCACTCCGCTAGTCAATCTATCGTTAGAGAAGCTAGCACGTTTAGAACGTGCAAACAGAAAGACAAAGCAGACATCATGGATGAACAACCCAGTGGTTTTAAGAGCTGATGAAGCTGGAGTCTTGAGAGACCAAGAGGGTCAAGTGTGTAATGAAAGAGGGCAGCGACTCGATGAGGCTGGAAATGTCATTGCCCCTCCTGCTGTTGTTGGTCAGATTTTCGCGCCAGCTGCGCAAGCCAACGCTAGGAATGCTGTGGTTAATCGTGGTCAAACGATTGGTGAGTACAACAGGCCTGATCAGTTTTACGCCAATCGATCAGCGATTCGTCCTCCTGCGTTTGAGAGGAATGACTTTGAGCTGAAACCTGGATACTACACTCTTGTGGGACAACATCTCTTTCATGGTCTTCCCAATGAGCATCCTATGGATCATATCGAGAAGTTCGAGGATTTGGTTACTAGCATCAAGAGTAACGGAGTGTCCTACGACTATCTTTTCTGCAAGCTCTTCCCCTACTCTCTAGTTGGAGATGCGACTTACTGGCTGAGACAGCTACCTCCTGGGTCACTGACTACCTAGGAGGAGACTAAGAAGGCTTTCCTGATCAATTTCTACGATGATGCACGATCTGAAGATCTGAGGAACAAGATCTCTCAGTTTTCTCAAGGTCCGACAGAGGCACTCAAAGCTGCTTGGATTCGTTTCAAGTCCTATCAGACAGACTGTCCGCACCATGGGCTCACTAGGGTTCAGCTGCTAGGTATCTTCTATAGAGGGATCGATTGGAGGTACCAGATGGCTTTGGATACTGCTAGTAATGGGAACTTTAACACCAGGTATCCAGACGATACGTTTGTACTGATTGAGAACTTGGCATCTAGCAATAGCACCAAGAATGCTGATTTCGAGCGGAAGAATCAGGCTGGAGGAATCGACGCTTCGCAGATTGCTGAAGTTCAAGCCAAGCTGGATTTCCTGATCGGGAAAAATCAAAGAGCGGTCCATTTTGCTGCTGATAATGAAGTGGAAGATGTTAACTACATTGGTGGTTCTGGTTTTCAGGGTCAGCGATTTGGGTACAACACCAACCGAAACTTCACCAACTATGCTCAGCAAGGAGGGTACCAATCCCCACCACCCAAAGCTCCTGAGAGTAAAATTGAGGGTCTGCTTGAACAGCTGGTTCAAGGGCAGGAGAAGATGACAATAACCTTCAATGGGAAATTGGATGCTGTGTACACCGATTTGAGTGGAAGGATCGAGGCTCTCAATACCAGTCACAGGATGCTGGAAACGCAAGTAGCTCAGACTGCAGCAAATGCCAAGGGAAAGACGGTTCATTCACACAATGCACACGTCAATGCAATCTCCTCAAGTGCAGAAAATTTCGATAAGGATCCTAAAATCGCCAGAACATCGATCGATACCCCCAAGTGTCGATCGATGCCGGTTACAATTCTGATACGGGACACTTCCAAAACCCGTGTATCGATCGATACCGCATTGGTATCGGTCGATACTGAGGAGATTTTTGAGGAAACACTTGAGACTTCGACTGTGGTGCCTAAAGAAGTTCCAGAATGAGTCTATATACCGAGGATACCTTATCCCAAAGCTGCTGGGAAGACTAAGAAGGAGGTAGAGGACGCCAGATGCCAGGCTACGCTGGATAAGCTGATTGTGGAGCTTCCTATTGATGATGATATATCTGCTAAGGACAATTCAACAGCGATAGCATCGATCGATACCCTGCCTGGTGTCGATCGATACCCATCGCATATCGAGCCAGAAACTGTGAAAACACCTAAGTTGATCGAAGAAAGAGTTCGCAAGCACAAGAAGCTAAATCCTATTCCTCGACACCTCAGAGATCCCATTTCACCAAAGCAGCTGCGTGGTTTTGAGAAGATGGTATGAAGGATCTCCCAGGAATCGTCTTTTGAAGAAGCTCTAGAGTCTCATCCTCTGCTAAGTCACTTCAAAGATTGCAGAGAAACTGAGGAAGAGATTAAGGCACTCTTCATTAAGGCTAGAGGTGCACCACCTCCACTGAGACAGTTGACCCAAAGGGAAGACCCAGGGAAATTCGCGGTACCATGCTCTATCTCTGGAGTTGAGTTCAAAGAGTCTCTCGTTGACTCAGGAGCTAATGTCAATGTCATCTCAAGGGAAATTGCAGAACGGTTGGGCGCTGATATTCGATCTTCAAAGACATCTATCACATTCTCAAACGATTCTACCTCGCTTCCATACGGTACTGTCCATGGTTTGCTTGTCAAAGTAGGAGATTGTCTGGTGCCTACTGATTTTCAAGTTGTAGAGATGAGTGCAATATCTCGTATGCCTTTACTCCTGGGACTACCGTTTATGGCTACTGCTGGCGCAATCATAGACACGCCTAATAAGAGAATTTCTTTCTCTTACATTGACGGAGGGGTCTATTATGATGTCATTCCCCCTAGAGGTGCTCCCACACGTGTCTCTTGCATTGAGGTTGTCACAGGAGAGACATTAGCAGTTGATCTTTTGGAAGAGCCTCCTGACGTGCATACTGGCACAGACGTCTCGATTGAACTGCCCAGCATCCCCAAGGAAGTTGTCAAGAAGGCTAAGGCAACAAAGAAGAAGGTGAAGAGCAAAAGAGTCGAGAATCCCCATGTCACTTTGATACCTCAGAAATACGATGGAGACTCAATTGAGTACAAGGTGAAGTGCAAAGGAGGTTCGAAGCCATTCTCTAAGGCTAGGGTCCACCTCACTTCGGAGCTGAAGAAAAAAGGAAAATAGTTTGTGGATGGCATGCTGAGCAGAACTCTGAAGCTAGCAATGTCAAATTGTGGAGCATGCTCTGGTGCATGCTCTCATTCTTATCCTGCCTGAGTGGCAGTATAGTCAAGCTACTGACGTTAAACGAGCGCTTGGTGGGAGGCAACCCACTGGTGAGTCTGCTTTTGAGTCTTTTTCTTTTTCATTTTTCGGTTTGTGTTCGGATAAACAAGGAGCAAAACTCGAAATCGCCTAGTGTCGATCGATACCCCATTGGTATCGGTCGACACCAATCGCGGATGAATAGTTCACCTAGTCGATTTAAGCCTGGTATCGATCGATATCAGGCCGTGTGTCGATCGACACCAGGTGTCCCAGCGAGGTAACTTCTTGTTTCTCTTCGTTCTATCCTTTTCTTTTGTTTCTTTTACCTACTCTAGGCTAGATAACACTGGGGATAGTGTTGTTCAAGACTGAGGGAGGTGTCTGCTGACATTGTTTTTGTTTTTCTTAGAGTCAGTTGTTTTATAGAGTCAAAATCGATTTATTGAGTCAAAACTTGTTGGAGATGATGATCCTGTGCTTGAACCTATTGATGTGATTTTGTTTTTGAGTGCACAGTGTTACAGGATCAGTTCTAGATCGACTAATAAAAAATTCAAGGACTGACCAGTTGACTAGAAATCATCCATGTCTCCAGCAGAGGTTTTATGAAGCCTGAGCCAAATTTTTGCACTTCGTCAATGTGGTTGGTGTTTTTAGAGCTTGATTCATCATTCATATCTGATAAAGGAACCCATGTGTTTAGAGTTATGGTATCTCTCTGCCCTGTTATAAGTTGATAAATAAGAGCATAAAAGATGAGATGATTTTCTTCTGAGTAGAGGGTTAGGAAAATTTCCAGCGATCTCATTATTCTACTTGTGAGGGAATGATCACACAAAGGTTGAAAGCGAGGTTAGGAAAATTTCCCGTGATACCACTATTCGCCTAAACCTTTGATACATAGAGAGGGAAGAACCGGGGATTCGGTGGCAAACACCATCAATACTCGCGTTTCGGACCTTGATGTGTATATGCAGATTTTAAAAAAAAGAGGAGAACATAATAAGAAATAAGTCTGGGGGAGAGAAAGTGATACAAAAAGTGAGAAAAATGGTGGTTCCTTGTCAATATATTGTATGGTAAAGAATCTAGAAGGTTCTTGAACATTGGCTGCAGCGATGGAACTGGTGATGAGGGCTTTATTTGAACTATGTTGCGAGATAATGTGTGGAGTCTGGAAAAGGTGCGAATATCTACGGAGAAGTACATGGTGGTTAGATCGAAAGCTGGTTAGGTGACATTTGGGTACTTGGGAAAAGGATCTTTGCGATGGTTCCTGAACAGGTGAGTGCGATGGTTCCTGAACAGGTGAGTCTCCGCGTTTTCAAACCTCTTTCTCTGGTTTAGTCTTCTATTTGCTTGAGGGCAAGCAAATGCTAAGTCTGGGGGAGTTGATATATCATGGGTTTTACCCCTTTTAGGCCATGATATAAGTCTGTTTTATAGAGTCTTTCTGCTATTTCGTAGTGTTTTAGAGTCTTTTACAGGTTTTAGCACGTTTGGAGCATAATTGGAGATATTGGAGCTTTATGGAGCATTTTGGAGCAAAGATGAAGTTCGTGTTGCTGAGTACCCGATTTCACGTCGAGCATCGATCGATAACCCCTTGGTATCGATCGACACTCATCACAGCAGACACGACCCGCGACTTTAATGAAGAATTGAAGAATTGCAACTTGGTCCAGAAGACTTTATTAATTACAGAAAAGGCCCATAACGTGTTTTAGCTTATAAATTAGGTTTTCAGCCACCTGTTTAGGCTATGCTTTATTCTACTTTGGTTTTTGGAGAGACAACTCTGAACTCATGTTTTCTTATTGTTTTCTTTGATGATCTATTCAATCATGTTGTTTTCAATCTCCATGTCTAAGTAGATCCACTTTAGGTTCAGGGTTCTCATAAGGGTTTTCTCTGAATGCTAGATTGATTATCTGTTTAGGATTCACCATCTGAATTAGTTATTCATCTTAGGTTGTGTTCAAAGCTAATTCTTGGTTGACGAATCTGGAACTTAGATCTTAGGATAGTTGATTAGGCACGAGAGTGCGATTAATTACCTGATAGAACCTTAGGTGAACAAATTGATTATTCGCAAAGAGATTTGGTTTAATTGATTTGTGAACATATCAAACCTGATATTAAAGCTGATTTAGACTTTAGGATTCGCAAAGAGATTTGGAATTCCTAGGATTTAGATTTAGATCATTCTCGCAATGACAGTTGGTTAATTATATACCTTAGTGATTTGAGTTCAAGAACTGCGCTAAATCTGAATCCTACTAGTTAGTTTATCTGCATTCATTGATTTCCTGAGAAATACCCTGAGCCTATCTTTCTCCAATTGAATTACAACTCTTTTAATTTCTGCACTGCTTTCAATTACATCTTTTGGCGTAGCTTAATTCGATACTATACAATCTATTGTGCATCTCTGTGAGTCTTTGTGGTTCGACCCCTAGCTATACTATAACTACTGCTTTAGTATCTTAATAGGGTATTAATTTGAGCATATCAGGAACAGATGTGGATTCCCAAGATGTGTTAGTTGAAATAGGAATATGTATATGTTTAATAAAAGAATTAGATATGATTGTTGGTTGTTGCATGTGAAAGATGATTGATGCATATTTATGTGAAGTAGCTGTTTGCTAGGCGTGTTAGTACACGATTTCTTGTCGCCGGGGTCATGGTCGTGAGCCATGAAGCGGTATTTCTTTGCTGGGCCGCAACCAAAGAATGAGAATGATAAGAATGTTAATGAGAATATTTAAGGTTGCGGACCCATGAAAATGGGGCTGACGAGTCCAGAATGTGAAAGAAATTGAGTACCATTGGGTTGCGACCCTTGGGAATGTAAGCATACTTGTTAGGATGATTGATGTGATGTGAATTATTGCATATAGAAATGATTTTTTCATGACTTGTAGTATTGTTTCTAAAGACATATAGGTTGTGTATGTATATTGCTTATATTGTGCATATTCAATATTGCTATATTCAAATGATGTATCTAAGAATCATGTGTGCTCTAAAAGCACACCCTCGCTGAGTATTCCCAAAATACTTACCCCTCTTTTCCTTTCAGGTTTCGTTTAAGAGATTATTTGGCGTGGAGTGCAAGTCAAGTTATGTTTTTAGGGTTTTACCGGGATAAGATGTCTCAAGCCTGATGAGGGGATGAGTCTCATGACTCTTCCTACTGAGCATCGGCATGTTTCCCAAGGTGGAGACTGGTGGTAGAGACAAAAATATCTCAGAAAACCTAGTTTAATCTTTTGGTGGAATGATTAAACACGTGATGGATGTCAGAGAGTTTGTAGACAATAAAAATAAGAGCTGCATGAAAGAACACATGAAGAATATAATGTTAAGTCTTATTTAAGGTTTATTGTTCTTATAGGGGTTGACGTAGTCTCCGGGTTTAACTATTGATGGTAGTGGATTCTAAGATATTGTTACCGACGAGATGTAGGCCAATACATTTGTTGTCAAAGTTGTTAAAACCCCCTCGAATGATGAATCAAACCAAGTGATGAATTGATCCATGGCTAATTGGTTTTTCACATGCGGTTAAGCTCATCAATTAACAAGATTTACAAACTTTGAGATAGGCAAATATATACTTTGTAATATCACAACCTCCACTGTCCACCCTCATATGACGATTGGATCTCCTTATCTTTCTATATGTTTTGTCCTCACTCACACAATACTAAAGCATATTCATAAATCATATTCATAAAGTGGTCACCTTGAAATCGCTATAACTAAAGCATGGTAAATTGTTGTGGAGTTATCTCAAGATGAGTTTAAAAAAATGATAGCCGATGCATTCCACATCCGCCTTGGGTTCAACTTTGCTACCACTCTTAAGGCCTCAACCACAAATTTTTGTGGGCCATCCTTATTTGATAGCCGGTGCATCACTTTTAAAAGATCGGAAGACTTATAAATTGGCTCTGCTGATCACCACGACATAATTTTTTATGTTTTTCCCTCACTCATACGATAGTGAAAATTATTTTTTAGAGGTTACCAATCTTGAAATCACTAAAGTCACTACAAGAAAACAACCTATTTCGGAAACGGCCCTTTCCAACGAATATTGCATGTTGGTCTATTTTGTCAGAAATTTAGATCTGTCATAAATCCTTTGAAAAATTCGGAGGGATTTCTGACAAATGTAAATTTTTGACGGATTTCCTAGGGCCAAAATCCATCGAAAAAAAGCCATTAGAAACTTGTAGGCAATACTTTCCGACAGTTGTTGGCCGCCAAAAAAAATTATGCCGGTTTCCGACGGGGGTAATTTCTAAGGGATTTTTGACAGGTCAATTTTCAACGAATTTTTAACGGGCATTTTCCGAGGAAATTTGAACGGTTTCAAAAACATTTAAAAAAAAACTTAAAGTATCTTTTGATTTTTAATAAAAAAAATTCTAAGATATATTTCAAAAATAAAAACGAAATTTAATATTAATAAATTTTAAAAAAATAAAATTAAAACTGTTTAACAAAACATAAATAGCATAAAAAGTTCTTAATTAAACATGACTATGAGGCAGGCGCTGACAGAGGCGGAAACATATATGGTCCGGAAAATTTCGGCACATGAAATTCATAACTGTAGAGAGTTCCTCTTCCTGTTTTGTGTTCTTAATCTCAAACGCCTCCATCCAAACGTCTTTCTCCTGGAGATTTCCGTTCAACCTCTCGATCTCTTGAATGAGCTTGGGTCATGTGTAACCGCCGAAAATGTTGCATTGTCACTAAACGGAAGACTTTCCAACCCGAGCCGACACCCTTTGTTTATGTATGTGTCCTTCAAAAAATTGAAGAATAAATTTATTTTTGGAGATAAAAAGTTAGAACAGAACCTTCTCTATCATCAACTCTTTGTTTCTCAAGCGCTGAAACTAGGTAACCCTTTTCAATTAGGGTTTAAGAATAGAATTGTAACTTGGATTGTCCATTTCTAGCTGACTTGTGTTAGATTCTGTAGTTTATAATTGTAACTTGGATTGTCCATTTCTAGCTGACTTGTGTTAAAATTTGAATTATTAATCATGAAACCCAAAAGTGCTATTACACAAATTAACCCTAAAATAAAATAAATTCACAAAGTATGTAGTTTAATAATTAAAATTTTAAATTGTGTAGTGTTAATCAATGCAAATATCCTTTAAAAAAATTATATTGATAATATTTGAGCTAACATATGAATATCTTATTATATAAATCATAATGTTTTAAAGTTGATAACTCGCATGATCGTGACATGTGGCGTGTAAATCGATCATATCCTTAATCTTACATGTGTAAATTGTTTTACTAAATTTATAATAGATCCCTAATCCTAAAAAATAAAATTACTTATAAAAATATAAAATGTAAATTTACCCTAGAGATAATAAAAAGGGAAAAATTAAAACTTGATAATGAACAAATTTAAAATCGATTAATAACCGATTAATAAAAAAAGGAAATTTTAAAAATTCGGATAAATGAATAACCAATTCATAATTCGATAATGTAAAGTTACTAAACAAAAAAAAATACAAATTTTAAATTTATCTTAAAAGACAAAGTTAATAAAAAAGGAAAAAAATCTTAGTTTTTCCATTTAGATTAAGGAAATTAAAGAATGGATAACTAATGATAAAAGAAAAAAAAATTAATTTTTCACCTCTATATAAAACAATTTGGTAGTATGTCAATTATATACCAAAAAAATCGAAAGTCCAATAATCTTTTCCAAAGCTATTACTGCATCTACTCTACCAAATCTTTCCTTTAAGGTATATATTTATTTCATCGGAAAAATTATTTATAAATTTTGTATATTATTTATTTTCAAGAATGATTTAGTTTTGTTTTTAATTTTTAATTTTTTTTAATTTTTGTTTTCCATAGGTTATAAAATATTAAATTATAAACCCGCATATATATATATATATATATATAATTGTTAGGGAGAGGGAAATAGTTAGAGGACAAGGTTTTAATAGCATTTACAAAACTCTAAAGATATCTCAACATTTAATAGCATCTCTAAATGTTTATTATATCAATTGACCATTGGAAATCATCTATGGTTGTTTCACGCCAATAATTTTGTAATTCTAGGCGTTTTATTATCTCTATGGAGTAGAGATAACACAATTATTGAGACCTTCCGTTTTCTTGAACAATACTTGACAGATCTCCGTGGAATCTCTAATTAGCTCTGATACAATAAGGAAACGGAAGTTGAAATAACAACGGGCGGTTAAACCAGCCACATATATATTTACAAACATAAGGATAAATAATATGAATTGCAAAATTAAAATAAAAACGAAAATTAAAATAACATAAACATAAGTAGTATAATGGGCGGTTCAACCAGCCACTTATAATTTATATAAACATAAACTTAGATAAACATAAACATAAATGAAATTATAAACAAAATAAGATTTTATAAACTTACTTATGGAGATTGTAACAGTGTAAAGAGATTACAAGATTTTGAGAGAATATTGTAGAGAGGGAGAATGAAGAGACAAGGATGAAAAATAGAAAATGAAAGCTTGGAGATTACAACTCAACACACACTCCATTATATATGAGTTTTACAAAGCATAAGAGATTAAAATAATATTACATAAACTATTGGCACAAGTTGGTGAAGTCCACTCACAAAGGCTTGTCTTCACTACCAAAGTCATCATGGCTACAGGAAACTCCACTTTGCTATAGGAGACGGCACTCAAAATATACGTTCTTCGATGCGCGGTTTTGTCGCGTTTTGTTGTAGTAGATCGTATCAAGAGATTCGTAGATACCGAAAAGATTCGTAACAATGATTTGTCGAAATTTGTATTATTCTGATGGCGAGAAGTCACACTCCACTGTTTCCGAATATCTCTTCATCAATATCCGGGACATTAGAACCTGATACACTTCCCGAGGACTGAGATTGAAGGCGGAAATCGTAACGAGAGTGCCTTTATTTCTTCTTCGGATTTAGCTGCTGCTAGCATCGATAACATCTTTGATTTTTGGGCTAAGAAGGAGGTTGTTTCCGGTGTTTGGTTAAGTTTTTGGTTTGGTGTTTGGGTTTGGGCTATGGATAAGTTTGCATTTTGGATTAGTATCCAATATAGTATCTTGGACGGATAAAGGTTTGAAGGGATCTTGAATTTATCCCACAAATTTACTCTGAACTTTCTTCTGATCATCGGGATTGGATCCGGGGAAAACTCGAGAGTCCAAGAAAAGACCCAAGGAAAATGAAATTTAGAATGGAAGAGGGCTAATGGAGGAAATTTCTTTTCATTTTCTGATGGTATGAAATTTGTTTTGAAGTTTTGGAAAGATTTTTGTATGTTAGGCTTGAAAATTTCAGTGACAGAACCAAAATAGTTCCACCACGGTATGAACCAATATGGAGATTTGGATAGATCACAAGTGGTATCAAAAACGATTAACCACGTGTGTTAGTGTTTCGGAGATTGGATCAAAAATGAATTATACCAAGCCTGACAATAGTCCCAGTAATTGAAATGGATATTGAAACATGAGAGATTTTTCAGATCATCTGGGAAATTTAGGCTTTCATTAAGATCATATTCCCAATTGCTTGGAGCAATGACCTTATGGATTTTAAAAGTGCAATAAGCAGGAAATTTAGGCTTTCATTAAGATCATATTCCCAATTGGTTGGAGCAATGACCTTATGGATTTTAAAAGTGCAATAAGCAGGATCAATGTGGTTTTCATTGAGATAAAAATGTTTGAAGGACACTGATTCTGTTACTTCCAAAATTGTTTGAAAGAATAACACAGTTTTATTTGTATTATGAGGTTTGAAAATTCTGTTTTTACCAAAATATTTTTCGATTGTTGAAAACGGTTCATTGTTGACCAAAAATCCTTTTTCAATGTTTATAATGTTTTGAAAAATAGATTTTTCAAAATTTTCTGAGGGTGAGGTTTGTGAAAACTCCTTCAAAATAATTGAATTATTCGAAGGTTTTGAAATCATTTTAGAGGTCTGGTTTTTTTTTGAAATCATTTTTGAAGGGACCTCAGGAGTTTTTGAAATAATTTGAGAAGAGGGTTTTTTAGAAGAATCACCATCTTGTTTTGACAAACTTAGCTCGAAAGCTTTCTGTAATTGTAGAATCTGATCCATGATTTTCTCTGGAGATTGAAGAGAGTTTTATTCTTCTTCTTTTTCACATTCTTTTTTTTTTACTGAGATCCAAGGTTTTGTTTTTATATGTGGGGATGTCTTTGGGGGTATGGTTTTTTCTGGGATTGTTTCCAGGGATATGCCTTTGCCTTTATCAATCTTCCTCGGAGGCATCGTACCTGTTTGGAAGGAATTCTCGTGTCAGGAAATCTGGAACAAAGTTTGAATCTCCTTTAATATATTCTATGTCGAAATCAAAAATTCTTAGAATTGCTTGCAATCGAGCAAAAATCTGTTTTGAGGCAAGATTTTTAACATCTTTTTATAAAACGTCTTTAGCACTTTTGTAATCAATTCGTAAAAGAAATTTTCTATTCAGAAGATCACTTTGAAATTTTTGGATACATAATACTATACTTAAAATTTCTTTTTTAATAGTAGAGTAGTTCCTTTGGGTATCATTCCAATGTGAAGATGTAAATTGGACGATACTCTCTCGACTATCTACATTCTTTTACTTAAGAATACCCCCATATCCTACATCTGACGCATCCGTTTCTCTGACCTTTTTTTAAATCTGGATCTGCTATGTGAAGGTCTCAAAATCTCTATTGCTGTTAATGCTACCATCTGTTTATTATCTCAAACATTTTTATCTTTATGGTATCTCTACTCCATAGAGATTTTTGGCAGAGCCAAAACAGAACTTCCGCCCATTGAAATTTTTGACAGTTTTCCTTAGAAGTTATTGAGACCTTCTAAGAACACTACAAGAAAAATGCACATTAATAGCGTCGTGGAAATGCTATTATAACCCTATTATAGCGTTTCCATGTTGGCCGTGTTTGCCGCTGTTATAAAAGACAACCCCCCCCCTACGATAGCGAAATTTTTTCCTGCTCTTATATGGTTGATCTACAATAGCGTGTAATTATTTGCCATTACATATTTAATAGTAGCAGAATATTATTGCCATTTTATTTTTTATAGTATCCTTAATCATATGCTCTTTTAAATTTAATAGTAGCATCATTTTCGTGCTACTTTATTATTTATAGTAGCGAATTATTTTCGCCATATTGGGTAATATAACAGGTTTTGATATGAGCCGTAACAAATTAAGTTGTAGCTATATTTCTGAGGCTATAAGAATTTTGTAATTACATTTTATTTTACTATTAATTTGTTAGTTTGTAACATGAAATTGGAATTATACAAAAAAAATTGAAAATTATGTTCTAAACATTATTCATTACCAACACATCCAACAAGTTCAACTCATTCAACAAGTACTAGTACATAAAACATAACCATGTCTTGAAACATAAATACCATGTCTTGAAATCAAGGGAAAATTAACTAAAGAGCAAGAACAATTTCAAACCGACCTATCTTCTTCAGATGTCTTCATTTCTTCAAGAAAAAATTATATCATATAAACAAACTGATATGAATAGAAACGACAACCAAATGACCAGAAGATTTACCTCAGTTCAGCACATGACCACTTTGTCCTCTGGCCATGCAATAGATGAACCAAGTGAATCTTCCATAGTCTCGATCTCAGAAGATGTCTTCCACATTGCTGCACTTTTGATCTTCACAACATCAACCCAAACACGAACTGCATTTGGCCCCAAGGTAACAAAGTGAACAACTTGTTCTGGGTTGTTAGAAGCCCATCAGCCTTCCGCAACGACCCGTTTTTTACCGGTTATATCCATGAGCTTGCACTTCTGATTTTCCTTGGCGTTGACGACATTACGCTGCACAATGAAAAAAATAACAAGTTCCAGACTAACCAACCAATACCACAAAACATTCCAGATATCAAGTTTTGGTAAGTTAGAGAAGAGTTGAAGGAAAATACCATAGATTTCCGTATAGGAGAAGCTGGAGGTGCTTTAGCTTTCTGTGCAGGATATTTTTTGGGTGGTGGAGGATGGTCAGGAAAAGAACTTGGATCTGTTGTGGAGATATCAAATGGAGCTGCTATCGATTTCTCAAGAGATTTCTTTGCTGGTGGAGATTGCTGATGAGGAGACATTGTATCTGGTGGAGATTCCTGAGGAGAAGACGTTGTGGCTGGTGGAGTTTGCTGACTTTTACGAAGTGTCGCTTCTTTCTCTGGATCAAACTCAACTCTATTGGCAGGCCATACTATGAAAGACTTCAAAGCATCCGCCATGTTTGTCATTTCAGTTGTAGGCCTCCAGAGAAATGCTTCTGGTGCAAGCACCACATCCACATAAACTTTAACTGCGTTTGGGCCAAGTGGAAGACCATTAACGGAAGCTTTCGGGTCCCGTGCCTGCCAACAGCCTATAGCAACAAGTTCCTCATTCGATGCCCAATCCATCAGTTGGCATTTGTTCTTTGAACTTGCGCATGGGCTCTGTGAAAGACAATCAGAATACAATCCAAAAAAATGAGAACATACAGAGTGAACTATACAAGTGACATTCCAACACTAAAGAAATCATTACCTTAGGCACAGTCTCTTGCTCAGCGCTCCCATTATCAACACAACAATCTGCAGGCCATGCTATGATATGTCCAACAGCGTCCACAATACTATACATCTTAGGCGCGGTATCCACAGAAATGCCTCTGGATTGGTGGTGGTTTCAACCAAAACTTTAACTGAGTTAGGTCCTAAGGGAATGTCATTGACAAACTCATCAGGATCATTAGAAAGTAGACGGCCCTCAGCGACAGTGTCCTCGGTTCCACACCAATCAATTAAACGACTCTTAGATTGTAATATGTTTTGTACACTCTACAAAAACAAAACCAACATAAGTAAAATATATGTGTGTAAAAAGAAGCAATGAACCCGTATGTGAGGATCATGACTCACTCTTGGAGCTTATGTTTCACCTACCTCATCTTGTCTCTGTAACAAAAGACCAGTGTTAAAAGGCAACTAATAGGGTCAGAGTCATTCATAATAAACATGCAGAGAGTTTAAGGCTTACCGTGTTACCCATTCTTTGCATTAACAGAGACTCTAACACAGAAACCTTTTCTTGCAGTTGTAACTGCTTTTCTTCCATTTGAGCCATACAATTGTTCTTCACTTGGTAACAAGCTAGCTTGGTCGAATAAGCCTAGAAAATACTCTAGAAACTATAAAAAACCATAGACCTCGCGAAAACTCTTGGCAAAAGCCTCATGAAAAATCATACTCCAAGAAGTATACTCCAAAAGAAACCCCAACCAACAAACCATTTTATAAAAATCTCACGTGTTTCAAATGTAATAAAAAGGGTCACACTTCAAAATTATGCCGTTTTAACAGAAAAATCCAAGAACTCGGCCTTGGAGAAGAACTTTCAAGTAAAATTTCAAATCTCTTGCTTGATCATTCATCATCATCTTATGATTCTGATTCATCACTATCCTCTGAAAAAGCCTTACAAGTTGATGAACTGAAAAACTCATCATCTGGCTTAGGATCTGATGAAAAGTAAATAAACGTTCTTACAAAAGATCAAGAATTCCAGCTTGAAATCCTAGACTGCATTTCAAATCCTCAAATAAAACAAAAATTCCTAGAAACAATCATTTCTTCTCTAAATGAAAAGAGGTAAAACCCTCTGAAAACCCGTTAAAATCTAATGGTCCAACATATTCCAAATCATCTTATGACCTTACTACCATTCTTAACAAAAGAAAGAAAGATAGTTCTAAAACAACGATACAAGATCTTATGATAGAAATCAAAGAAGTAAAAAACGATCTCAAAACCCTTAAAGAAAAACAAAAGAGAGATTCTGAGTATTTTCACTCGATTCTATCTTCTATCAAAGAGAATCATGATTCTAGTTCTGAGGAACAAGACAATGATGACCTAAATAACATAGAAGATGATCTTAATCTAAAAGAACAAATACAATCTTTAGATTCCGCCCCTAGTGATTTCCTTTGTGTCCTAAGAGAAATCACCTCTCGAAAATATAAAATAAGAGTCACACTTGTTTTTTCCGAAAATTACAAAATTGACACGATCACTCTGTTTGATACAGGAGCTGATCTTAACTGCATCAAGTCTGGGCTTGTCCCAAAATGTTTTCATCTAGAAATATGAGAAACATTATCTGCTGCTAATAATTCTAAACTTCGTATAACATCTAAGGCAGAAGCTTCAGTTTTAAAAGATGATATTTTTATCAAAACTGCATTTGTCCTTACAGATGATATATACCAAAACGTCATTTTAGGAACTCCCTTCATAAACTTGATCACACCATACAATGTCATGGATCATTCAATTTCTTTCACAAACCAAAAGAAAAAACTCTCTTTTGAATTTCTTGAAACACCAAAAAAGCGAAGCCTAAATCTAATAAAAGCTTGCTCAATACAAGAAAACTTTTAAAACTCTTTAATACATAGTAAAACATACCATTTGAAAATTTTAAAATCGGAGTTGTTATTACAAAAAACAAAAGAAGCTTTAAATACAAAAGAAGTAAAAGAAAAAATTTCAAATCTAGATAAACTATTTGAAAAGGAAATATGTTCAGATTTACCGACAGCTTTTTGGGATCGCAAACAACACATTGTTGATTTGCCATACGAGGGAAATTTCAATGAGAAAAAAATTTCCACTAAGGCTTGTCCCATACAAATGAATTCTGAATTAGAAAAACATTGTAGAAAAGAAAATTTGGATCTTTTAAACTAAGGCCTAATTTCAAAATCAATATCACCTTGGTCGTGTGCTGCTTTTTATGTAAATAAAAATTATGAAATAGAGAGAGGCACTCCTAGGTTAGTAATTAATTACAAACCTTTAAACACTGCCTTAAAATGGATTAGATATCCAATACCAAATAAAAAAGATTTACTTCAAAGGCTTTATTCTACCCACATATTTTCAAAATTTGATCTTAAATCAGGATTTTGGCAAATTCAAATCTCTAAAACGGATCATTATAAAACAGCATTTACAGTCCTTTTTGGTCAATACCAGTGGAATGTAATGCCATTTGGCTTAAAAAATTCACCTTCCGAATTTCAAAGAATCATGAATGACATATTTTCTGAATATTCAAAAATTTGCATTGTCTATATTGATGATATTTCAATATTTTCAAATTCTCTTGATGAACATTTCAAACATCTAAAGACGTTTTATTATGTTGCAAAAAAATGGCCTTGTCATTTCAAAAACAAAGATGTCTTTATTTCAAACTAAGATCAGATTTCTAGGCCATTACATATTGCAAGATATGATAACACCAATAGAAAGATCTTTGGAATTTGTAAATAAATTTCCAGATAAAATTTTAGATAAAACCCAATTACGAAGGTTCCTTGGAGGTTTTAATTATGTTTTAGATTTCTGTCCTAACATAAATAGGATAGCAAAACCATTACATAGTCGTCTAAAGAAAAACCCGTTTCCCTGGACAAAAGAGCATACTGCATTAGTAGAAAAAATTAAAAAAACAGGTCCTTGAGATCCCTTGTCATCACATAGCAAATCCAGATTTAAAAAAGGTCGTAGAAACGGATGCGTCAGATGTAGGATATGGGGGTATTCTTAAGCAAAAGAATGTAGATGGTCCATAGAGTATAGTCCAATTTACGTCTTCACATTGGAATGATACCCAAAGGAACTTATCTACTATTAAAAAAGAAATTTTAAGTATAGTATTATGTATCCAAAAATTTCAAAGTGATCTTCTAAATAGAAATTTTTTTTTTGAATTGATTGCAAAAGTGCTAAAGACGTTTTACAAAAAGATGTTAAAAACTTTGCCTTAAAACAGATTTTTGCTCGATGGCAAGCAATTCTAAGTATTTTTGATTTTGACATAGAATATATTAAAGGAGATTCAAACTCTGTTCCAGATTTCTTGACACGAGAATTCCTTCAAAACAGGTACGATGCCTCCGAGGAAGATTGATAAAGGCAAAGGCATATCCCTGGAAACAATCCCAGAAAAAACCATACCCCCAAACACATCCCCACATATAAAAACAGAACCTTGGATCTCAGTCACAAAAAAGAATGTGAAAAAAGAAGAAGAATCAAACTCTCTTCAATCTCCAGAGAAAAGCATGGATCAGATTCTACAATTACAGAAAGCTTTCGAGCTAAGTTTTTCAAAACAAGAGGGTGATTCTTCTAAAAATCCCTCTTCTCAAATTATTTCAAAAACTAATGAGGTCCCTTCAAAAATGATTTCAAAAGAAAACCAGAACTCTAAAATGATTTCAAAACCTTCGAATAATTCAATTATTTTGAAGGAATTTGCACAAACCTCCCCCTTAGAAAATTTTGAAAAATCTATTTATCAAAACATTATAAACATTGAAAAAGGATTTTTGGTCAACAATGACCCGTTTTCAACAATCGAAAAATATTTTGGTAAAAACAGATTTTTCAAACCTCATAATACATATAAAATTGTGTCCTCCAAACATTTTTATCTCAATGAAAACCACACTGATCCAGCTTATTCCATTTTTAAAATTCATAAGGTCATTGCTCCAAGCAATTGGGAATATGATCTTAATGAAAGCCTAAATTTCCTAGATGACCTGAAAAATCTCTCATGTTTCAATATTCATTTCAATTACTGGGACTATTGTCAGGCTTGGTATAATTCATTTTTATCCAATCTCCGAAACACAAACACACGTGGTTAATCTTTTTTTATACCACTTGTGAGCTATCCAAATTTCCATTTTGGTTCATACCGTGGTGGAACTATTTTGGTTATGTCACTGAAATTTTCAAGCCTAACATATAAAAATCTTTCCAAATCTTCAAAACATATTTCATACCATCATAAAATGAAAAGAAATTTCCTCCATTAGCCCTTTTCCATTCTAAATTTCATTTTCCTTGGGTCTTTTCTTGGCCTCTCGAGTTTTTCCCGTATCCAATCCCGATGATCAAAAGAAAGTTCAGAGTAAAATGGTGGGATAAATTCAAAATCCCTTCAAACCTCTACCCGTCCAATATACTAGATTGGATAAAAACCCAAAATGCAAACTTATCCATAGCCCAAACCCAAACACCAAACAAAACACCGGAAATAACATCCTTCTTAGCCCAAAAATCAAAGATGTTATCGATGCTAGCAGCAGCTAAATCCGAAGAAGAAATAGAGGCAATCTCGTTACGATTTCTGCCTTCAATCTCAGACTCTATTTCTCAGGTCTCGGAAAGTGGATCAGGTTCTAATGTCTCGGATATTGATGAAGAGATATTCGGAAACAGTGGAGTGTGACTTCTCGCCATCAGAATAATACAAATCTCGACAAATCATTGTTACGAATCTTTTCGGTATCTACGAATCTCTTGATACGATCTACTACAACAAAACGCGACAAAACCGCACATCGAAGAACGCATATTTTGAGTGCCTTCTCTTGTAGCAAAATGGAGTTTCCTGTAGGCATGATGACTTTGGTAATGAAGACAAGCCTTTGTGAAAAGAATTCTCCATAAATTATGCTGACAACTCTTGTGAGTGGACTTCACCAACTTGTGCCACTAGTTTATTTAATATTATTTTAATCTCTTATGCTTTGTAAAACTCCTATATAATGGAGTGTGTGTTGAGTTGTAATCTCCAAGCTTTCATTTTCTATATTTCATCATTCTCTCTTCATTCTCTCTCTCTACCATATTCTCTCAAAATCTTGTAATCTCTTTACACTGTTATAATCTCCATAAGTTAGTTTATAAAGTCTTATTTTGTTTATAATTTCATTTATGTTTACGTTTATCGAAGTTTATGTTTATATAAATTATAAGTGGCTGGTTGAACCCCCCATTATACTACTTATGTTTATGTTATTTTAATTTTCGTTTTCATTTTAACTTTGCAATTCATATTATTTATCTTTATGCTTATAAATATATATGTGGCTGGTTTAACCGCCCATTGTTATTTAATTTTAATTTTTTATTTAATTTTAATTTTTATAAATTTTATTATCTTTATTTTTATAAATTTTATTATCTCTACTTCCGTTTCCTTATGGTATCAGAGCCATAGATTTAATTGTTAGGGAGAGGGAAATAGTTAGAGGACATATATATCCAGATGGTCAATTAGGTTTTGTCATACACCATACTACTCGTATTTGGCGTTTTGATGAAATCCATTTTGAATTTAGGGTTCTATCAAAACTCACCGTCTCGACTTACTACTTGAATCCATAATAGTTTTCCTAAGAATTTAAGATCTAGAGTCTTAGGTCCAAGTTTCTTGTGATCATTTATTAAGTTCATTGTCAATTTCTAATGAGAAAAAACTCTATTCTCCTGAGTGTTTTTGCCAGTCTAAGAAGGTCATAAGTCCCATAGGTGTTGGGCTATTTAAACCTATCTAGACAGGATTGTAAGGGGTGATAGATAATTCTTGTTAGTATTCTTAAAAATGAATTCATATTTTAGATCAACATCAAAGAGGTCCGAATCCGCTTCTTCTTCTAGGTCCAAAAGAAAATCTACTAAAGATTCAAAAAGAGTCATTACTAGTCTTGAAACAACCATAGATGATTTCCAATGGTCAATTGATAATTGGGAAATCCCAAAAATTCATAATGACCAAATTTATAAAATTTCAAAAATAATGTTTTAAGAACAAATTTCTCAATCAAAACTGAAGAACAAGATATCCAACTTACAAAACCTTTCAAAACAATTCATTTGTTTTCTGAAAGTGCTTTACAAAAACATAGAGGAAATAATTTCAAATATATACATATTGGTTTAGTCCAAGTTGGGATTAAACCACTTTCAAAAGAAGGATTAAATACTTCAATTTTAGCTATTTTAAGAGACACTCGATTCAAAATATTTGAAGATTCTTTACTAAGCTCTATTGAATTAAGCTTGTGTACTGGTCCGATTTCATATGATTGCTATCCAAACTTTACAGTTTCCTTAAAAGAAAAAAATATTTTAAAATCTCTAGTTTTACAAGTTAAAACTCACAATTACGAAATGATGGAAGGATCAATTCCAATTGCAATAATTTTTAGAGTTCATTACAAAGCCATGACTAGTGCTTTTTCTTCAAAAGTAAAATTTCAAGTAAAAAGGGTAAAACCCTATTACTTTAAACAGATCTTTTGAGATCCAAGTCCGTAATTCCAAGATCTATTCAATGGAAAGATATAAATCTTCCAGATGAATGGGTCTTCGAAGGAGCTGTCCAGCCAAAACCTACAAAACCCCAAGAACCTTTAGAGCCAAATATGCGTTTAAAAAATATTGAGCAATTTCATGATGGAAAAGTAAAACTTTCTTTCATTCGAAATACTCATGAAAACATGGATGATTATTCACGTGAATCTTCCTCTCTTCCGGAAACTATTGATCTAGGAAGAGTCTCTCAATTGGCACAAGATTTTTCCAGATTAGAAAAATGCCAAAAATTTCAACCAAGATTTTCGACTTCCGATATTCCAAATTCTGCTTTAAGAAATGTTGATTTCCGAACACAAATCCCAAAACCTGTTTACTTAGCAGAAAACAATTTTCAACAAAACTATTTTCCACAAAATCTGAACCAACAAGTCCTACCTTTTCAGCCATAACATATAATATTTTAAATTAGCTAAATGTCCTAGAAAAATATTTTCAAATTGATAAAAAATTCTTACGAGATGATTTTTACTCTAAAAATAACACCCATAAAAGTCTATGGTCTTTTAAGAACGTAATACAAGAATAATTTTACAACTATCTCCATAAACATAAAATACAAATTTTGTTTTTCAATTGGTTCGAAGGTTATGATTTTAAAAATAAATTTTATTTTCCTTTTTCCAAAACTGCAAATCCTATCACCAATCGTAACAAAACCCCTGAATGGGAAACACTTGCAAATGGAAAACTTATTCGTTCAAACCATCCTCCTCCACGAGGAATAAAGCTCGAACGGTTAGGTACACCAATCGAAGCAATTCTATTTAAGCGCCCCCAAGATGATGATAAGACTAATATAAAAAATATCATTGTCCAAAATAATTTTTCAAACACGAACCTTGGCACGATAGGCAAACAACTTGATAGAATTGAAAAATCAATTCAAAATCAAGCCATTACTCCAAAAGATTCTCCTTCTGAAAAGAAACACAAAAATCTCATGTTCAAACCTTTCCAAATCTCAAGTTCTAGTGTCAAAACTTATCAAGACACGAATAAATAATTCATTCGTGTTCTCCAAAGCCAACTAAGTAAAGTAACCATAGGGGAATGTAGTACACCTCACGAATCTGACATTCCTGATACTCCAACTTCTAAAGTCCAAATAAATACTCTAGCCAATGATTCCCATGCTAGCGAATCCTCCGAAGGAAATTCGATCCCTGAGATAAACCGTCTTGATTGGGAAAACCATCAAGAACGTCGATTGATCTATGCCCCTGATCTAGGCCAGATCCAACCAGTAGAACAATCTAGATTCAATTCGTCTTCAGTTTATGAATGGAATATCGATGGCATATCTGAATACAATATCTTAAATTTTCTCCACAAAATGACAATGGCCGCAAATGTGTATAGAACACAAATAGGAAATGAGGATAAGACCGTAGCTGAACTCTTAATAGCTGGGTTCTCGGGCCAGCTTAAAGGATGGTGGGATAACTACTTAAACACCGAACAACGTTCTGAAATCCTAAATGCTATTAAAACGGATGAGGATGATGTACCTCTCCTTGATAATTTAGGATATCCTCAACAAGATGATGTAGCCACCTCAGTCATAGCCATAACCTTACATTTTATAGGAGATCCTTCCGTACTCAGAGATAAGAACGCTGAACTCCTTTCAAATCTTAAGTGCAAAAGACTTAGCGATTTCCAATGGTACAAAAACACTTTTCTTACTAGAGTTTTACTCCGTCAAGATTCAAACCAACCTTTTTGGAAAGAAAAGTTCCTCGCATGACTCCCCACCATTCTAGGAGAAAAGGTTAGAAATAAAATTAGAGATTCCACTGGAACCCAAATAATCTATTATGATGATTTCACATATGGAGAGTTGATCAGTATTGTTCAACAAGAAGGTCTCAAGATCTAAAACTCCATAAACATCTTAAATGGGAACTCAAAAGAACAAAAGTTGAATTAGGTTCCTTTTGTAAACAATTCGAAATTGACCCTAGCAAAAGTAATAAGTCTTGCATAGGAGATTGCAATAATTCTTACTACTCTAAGAATAAGCCTAGAAAATACTCTAGAAACTATAAAAACCATAGACCTCGCGAAAACTCTTGGCAAAAGCCTCGTGAAAAATCATACTCCAAGAAGTATACTCCAAAAGAAACCCAAACCAACAAACCATTCTATAAAAATCTCACGTGCTTCAAATGTAATAAAAAGGGTCACACTTCAAAATTCTGCTGTTTTAACAGAAAAATCCAAGAACTCGGGCTTGGAAAAGAACTTTCAAGTAAAATTTCAAATCTCTTGCTTGATCATTCATCATCATCTTATGATTCTGATTCATAACTATCATCTGAAAAAGCCTTACAAGTTGATGAACTGAAAAAACTCATCATCTGGCTCAGGATCTGATGAAAAGAAAATAAACGTTCTTACAAAAGATCAAGAATTCCAGCTTGAAATCCTAGACTCCATTTCAAATCTTCAAATAAAAAAAAAATTCCTAGAAACAATAATTTCTTCTCTAAATGAAAAAGAGGTAAAACCCTCTGAAACCCCGTTAAAATCTAATGGTCCAACATCTTCGAAATCATCTTATGACCTAACTACCATTCTTAACAAAAGAAAGAAAGATAGTTCTAAAACAACGATACAAGATCTTAGGATAGAAATCAAAGTAGTAAAAAACGATCTCGAAATCCTTAAAGAAAAAGAAAAGAGAGATTCCGAGTATTTTCACTCGATTTTATCTTCTATCAAAGAGAATCATGATTCTAGTTCTGAGGAACAAGACAATGATGACCTAAATAACATAGAAGATGATCTTAATCTAAAAGAACAAATACAATCTCTAGATTCCGCCCCTAGTGATTTCCTTTGTGTCCTACGAGAAATCACCTCTCGAAAATATAAAATAAGAGTCACACTTGTTTTTTCCGAAAATTACAAAATTGACACGATCGCTCTGTTTGATACAAGAGTCGATCTTAACTGCATCAAGTCTGGGCTTGTCCCAAAATGTTTTCATCTAGAAACACGAGAAAAATTATATGCATGCTAATAATTATAAACTTCGTATAACATCTAAGGCAGAAGCTTCAGTTTTAAAAGATAATATTTTTATCAAAACTGTATTTGTCCTTACAGATGATATATACCAAAACGTCATTTTAGGAACTCCCTTCATAAACTTTATCACACCATACAAAGTCATGGATCATTCAATTTCTTTCAAAAACCAAAAGAAAAAACTCTCTTTTCAATTTCTTGAAATACCAAAAAAGCGAAGCCTAAATCTAATAAAAGCTTTCTCAATACAAGAAATTTTTTTAAACTCTTTAATACATAGTAAAACATTCCATTTGAAAAATTTAAAATCGGAGTTTTTACTATAAAAAAACAAAAGAAGCTTTAAATAAAAAAGAAGTAAAAGAAAAAATTTCAAATCTAGATAAACTATTTGAAAAGGAAATATGTTCAGATTTACCGACAGCTTTTTGGGATCGCAAACAACAAATTGTTGATTTGCCATATGAGGAAAATTTCAATGAGAAAGAAATTCCCACTAAGGCTCGTCCCATACAAATGAACTTTGAATTAGAAAAACATTGTAGAAAAGAAATTTCGGATCTTTTAAACAAAGGCCTAATTTCAAAATCAAGATCACCTTAGTCGTGTGCTGCTTTTTATGTAAATAAAAATTCTGAAATAAAGAGAGGCACTCCTAGGTTAGTAATTAATTACAAACCTTTAAACACTGCCTTAAAATAGATTAGATATCCAATACCAAATAAAAAAGATTTACTTTAAAGGCTTTATTCTACCCACATATTTTCAAATTTTGATCTTAAATCATGATTTTGGCAAATTCAAATCTCTGAAACCGATCATTATAAAACAACATTTACAGTTCCCTTTGGTCAATACGAGTGGAATGTAATGCCATTTGGCTTAAAAAATGCACCTTCCGAATTTCAAAGAATCATGAATGACATAATTTCTGAATATTCAAAATTTGCATTGTCTATATTGATGATATTTTAATATTTTCAAATTCTCTTGATGAACATTTCAAACATCTAAAGACGTTTTATTATGTTGCAAGAAAAAATGGCCTTGTCATTTCAAAAACAAAGATGTCTTTATTTCAAACTAAGATCAGATTTCTAGGCCATTACATATCGCAAGGTATAATAACACCAATAGAAAGATCTTTGGAATTTGCAAATAAATTTCCCGATAAAATTTTAGATAAAAACCAATTACGAAGGTTCCTTGGAATCTTAATTATGTTTTAGATTTCTGTCCTAACATAAATAGGAAAGCAAAACCATTGCATAGTCGTCTGAAGAAAAACCCAGTTCCCTGGACAAAAGAGCATATTGCATTTGAACAAAAAATTAAAAAAACAGGTCCTTGAGATCCCTTGTCTTCACATAGCAGATCCAAATTTAAAAAAAGTCGCAGAAACAGATGTGTCAGATGTAGGATATGGGGGTATTCTTAAGCAAAAGAATGTAGATGGTCGAGAGAGTATAGTCCAATTTACGTCTTCACATTGGAATGATACAAACAACTCTACTATTAAAATTTTTTTTAAAGTAAAGTATTATGTATCCAAAACTTTCAAATTGATCTTCTGAATAGAAAATTTCTTTTACGAATTGATTGCAAAAGTGCTAAAGACGTTTTACAAAACAGATGTTAAAAACCTTGCCACAAAACAGATTTTTTCTCGATGGCAAGCAATTCTAAGTATTTTTGATTTCGACATAGAATCTATTAAAGGAGATTCAAACTCTGTTCCAGATTTCTTGACACGAGAATTCCTTCAAAACAGGTACGATGCCTCTGAGGAAGATTGATAAAGGTAAAGGCATATCCCTGGAAACAATCCCAGAAAAAACCATACCTCCAAACACAACCCCACATATAAAAACAGAACCTTGGATCTCAGTCACAAAAAAGAATGTGAAAAAAGAAGAAGAATCAAACTCTCTTCAATCTCAAGACAAAATCATCGATCAAATTCTACAATTACAGAAAGCTTTCGAGCTAAGTTTGTCAAAACAAGAGGGTGATTCTTCTAAAAAACCCTCTTCTCAAATTATTTCAAAAACTCCTGAGGTCCCTTCAAAAATGATTTCAAAAGAAAACCAGACATCTAAAATGATTTCAAAACCTTCGAATAATTCAATTATTTTGAAGGCGTTTTAACAAACATCACCCTCATAAAATTTTGAAAAATCTATTTATCAAAACATTATAAACATTGAAAAAGGATTTTTTGTCAACAATGACCCGTTTTCAACAATTAAAAAATATTTTGGTAAAAACAGATTTTTGAAACATCATAATATAGATAAAACTATGTTATTCTTTCAAACAATTTTGGAAGTAACATAATCAGTGTCCTTCAAATATTTTTATCTCAATGAAAACCACACTGATACTGCTTATTCCACTTTTAAAATCCATAAGGTCATTGCTCCAAACAATTGGGAATATGATCTTAATGAAAGCCTAAATTTCCCATATGATCTGAAAAATCTCTCATGTTTCAATATCCATTTCAATTACTGTGACTATTGTCAAACTTGGTATAATACATTATTGATCCAATCTCCGAAACACAAACACAAGTGGTTAATCTTTTTTTATACCACTTGTGATCTATCCAAATCTTCATATCGGTTCATACCGTGGTGGAACTATTTTGGTTATATCACTGAAATCTTCAAGCCTAACATACAAAAATCTTTCCAAATCTTCAGAACAAATTTCATACCATCAGAAAATGAAAAGAAATTTCCTCCATTAGCCCACTTCCATTCTAAATTTCATTTTCCTTGGTTCTTTTCTTGGACTTTCGATTTTTCCCCGGATCCAATCTCGATGATCAGAAGAAAGTTCAAAGTAAAATGGTGGGATAAATTCAAGATCCCTTCAAACCTTTACCCGTCCAATATACTAGATTGGATAAAAATCCAAAATGCAAACTTATCCATAGCCCAAACCCAAACACCAAACCAAACACTTAACCAAACACTGGAAACAACCTCCTTCTTAGCCCAAAAATCAAAGATGTTATCGATGCTAGCAGCAGCTAAATCCTAAGAAGAAATAAAGGCAATCTCGTTACGATTTCTGCCTTCAATCTCAGACTCTATTTCTCAGGCCTCGGGAAGTGGATCAGGTTCTAATGTCCCATATATTGATAAAGAGATATTCGGAAACAGTTGAGTGTGACTTCTCGCCATCAGAATAATACAAATCTCGACAAATCATTGTTACGAATATTTTCGGTATCTACGAATCTCTTGATACGATCTACTACAACAAAACACGACAAAACCGCGCATCAAAGAACGCATATTTTGAGTGCCGTCTCCTGTAGCAAAGTGGAGTTTCATGTAGCCATGATGACTTTGGTAATGAAGACAAGCCTTTGTGAAAAGAATTCTCCATAAATTATGCCGATTACTTTTGTGAGTGGATTTCACCAACTTGTGCCACTAGTTTATGTAATATTATTTTAATCTCTTATGCTTTGTAAAACTCCTATATAATGGAGTGTGTGTTGAGTTGTAATCTCCAAGCTTTCATTATCTATTTTTCATCCTTCTCTCTTCATTCTTCCTCTCTACCATATTCTCTCAAAATCTTGTAATCTCTTTACACTGTTACAATCTCCATAAGTAAGTTTATAAAATCTTATTTTGTTTATAAATTCATTTATGTTTATGTTTATGTTTATCTAAGTTTATGTTTATATAAATTATAAGAGGCTGGTTGAACCGCCCATTATACTACTTATGTTTATGTTTTTTTAATTTTCGTTTTTATTTTTATTTTGCAATTCATATTATTTATCTTTATGTTTATAAATATAGATGTGGCTGGTTTAACCGCCCATTGTTATTTAATTTTAATTTTGTTATTTAATTTTAATTTTTATGAATTTTATTATCTCTATTTTTATAAATGTTATTATCTCTACTTCCGTTTCCTTATGGTATCAGAGCCATGGATTTAATTGTTAGGTAAAGGGAAATAGTTAGAGGACATATATATCCAAATGGTCAATTAGGTTTTGTCATACACCATACTACTCATGTTTGGCGTTTTGATGAAATCCATTTTGAATTTAGGGTTCTATCAAAACTCACCGTCTCGACTTACTACTTGAATCCTTAATATTTTTCCTAAGAATTTAAGATCTAGCGTTTTAGGTCCAAGTTTCTTGTGATCTTTTATTGAGTTCATTGTTAATTTCTAATGAGAAAAAACTATATTCTCCTGAGTATTTTTTTGCCAGTCTAAGAAGGTCATAAGTCCCATAGGTGTTGGGCTATTTCAACCTATTGAGACAGGATTGTAAGGGGTGATAGTTAATTCTTGTTAGTATTCTTAAAAATGAATTCATATTTTAGATCAACATCAAAGAGGTCCGAATCCGCTTCTTCTTCTAGGTCCAAAAGAAAATCTAATAAAGATTCAAAAAGAGTCATTACTAATCTTGAAACAACCATAGATGATTTCCAAGGGTCAATTGATAATTGGGAAATCCCAAAAATTCATAAAGACCAAATTTATCAAATTTCAAAAATAATTTTTTTAAGAACAAATTTCTCAATCTAAATTGAAGGACACTGATTTTAATATAGTTTTTATATACAAGATAAATTGACTAAAATAGATTTCCACTTTTCATTTTATTAGAAGATCAACAAATGTTTTAGCTGATTCTATCGCAGAAAGAGCTCTTTTGGCTCTAGAAACCAATTTGATTAGTTAAGCAATAAGGGATTATTTTCTGACCCAAAAAAGGATAAAATTAATAAAATCATACTAAAGTGCACTAAAATGAGGAGATTGATATCTATATATAAAAAAAATGTTCTCTCTTCTTATGCTGCCACCTAATATACTCCTACTCGATATTTGTGACAACTCATCACTCACTTAGTTTTAACTCATTTGTTAATTTTAAATTATTTATATAATTTATTATGTTTTGTGTTATTATACTTAAATTCTCATAATAATTACCATCCATTAATATTAATATAATAGTTTTTCCTAGAATTTGAAAAGACATTATTTGAAGAAAAGATAAATTATATATTATTGATCTAAAGAAACTCCAATTTAATAAGTTTAATGTTATCAATTTATTTATATGGTATAAGCAAAAGTATAGAGTTTAGTGATTATAAATTATGGATTAAACTTTTTCTAAATAAAATCCAACAGATGTTGTGAAATATATAATTTGAAACAATCAATAAAGATTAGTTCAAAATAAAATGTATAAAAAAATTAAAATCAATTGATTAAAAGTTAAAACATTTATAATTAGAAAAACTATTAATTAATCGTTGTTAAGTATAAATTTTTGGGATATGTAAATTGATTTTAAGTGAGTTATATGGGATAAATAAAACAAATTATTTTGATGGTTAAAAATTAGTGTTCGGGAATGGGGACGAGGATTCATCCAACAAAGGAATACTCGCATGAGTTTTCAAAAGCCCGAATGGCAACTCTGAGTATTTGATGGGTATGCAAAAATGCTTGTCATGATAGGCAAACTGTGGTATCCCAAAATGATAACATTTTCAAGGCAATCACTGAGAGGACGAATGATTAAAATCTTTGCTAAATTCTCCAATGCTCAAGTCAGAATGGCGACATCGAAACTCGCAAGAAAAGGGAAAAGATAGTGAATGTTAGATTTATATCAGGGCAAAATGTGTTTGTGGTTCAATTTGCCGCGTTGATGAGTGTGAGAGAGGGGGGAGACAGACAAAGAGACATATAGAGAGATTATGAGTGCATCTTGGAAACACGTCAAATTTTTTGAAATGAGATTAATGTCATATGAATAGATATTCGATCCATATTTGAGAAAAGTGAAGTATATTTATCAATTATTCTCTAACGTGGTTTTTGAACTCTTATAACGCTATTCTCCTTTTCCATCTTATGAAATGTAGGGGTTTTCAAAGGATTGAAATGATCTAGATATGTAGACTGAATTTGGTAATTAGTTTGAGTCGCGCTTAGCTATGAGCATTAGTTGTCCAAAGTTAGGATGTTTCGGCTGATATGACTTGACGCCGATAACTCCAACGAGGTTGAGTAGTTTTTATGCTGCCTCTCATCTAAAGAGGAGGATATGCCTAGATATACTAAATTATTACAAAAAAAAAATTGTGACAAAATACTAATTTTATTATTACCGAAATCTTTTTTAATTACATAAAAAATAATAATATATCGTGCGGCTAATCCACTAGTACAAAATAAAATTAAAAAATCATATAAAGACACGTGTCTAGGTGAATGATAGATGAACCAAAATGAGGAGAACTAAATCACTAAATTCATGAGAATTTCCGTCTATATTTGTTAAATGCTTTGAATAATAATCAATGATCCAAAGAGGGGGAATATATGTTAGCATTTAAAGAAAACACAACATGAAGATACAAGCAACAAGAAACACGTCCATATGAAATGAATGAAATAGTGAAATATATGCATTAAAATGAGGAAATCTATTTTATTCTATTTTAAAAATGAGAAAATCTTCTCTAATATATTTTCTTATCTGTCATATTCTCTAAACACAAATGAGAAATAAATTTGTGGATTACTTACTCAAAACATCAAAATCTCAGCATGCATTGCCATTAATTTACCATTATCCCATTAACCTTATAAATATCAACACATTATATTGTCAAAGAAACAAAAACAAACTCACCATTCACTATAAATATGAAAACAATGGTCTCTCTATTCTCTTCAGTTCTCTTGTCTCTATGTATACTCTCTTCAACCTTTCTCTCAAACGCAAACGCAAACGCACATACAAAACTCGGCTTCACCGCGGATCTGATCCACCGCGATTCTCCTAAATCTCCTTTTTACAAACCGACAGAAACCTCTTTTCAGCGTTTGGAGAACGCTATCCACCGATCCGTAAACCGTGTTGTCCATTTCTCTAGCAAAGATGCATCAACTAACTCACCCCAAACCGAGATCATCTCAGATGGCGGTGAATATCTCATGAATATATCCCTCGGAACACCTCCGTTCCCGATCATGGCGATCGCTGACACGGGAAGCGATCTCCTCTGGACGCAGTGCAAACCATGCGATGACTGTTACACTCAGGATGATCCTCTCTTTAACCCTAAAGCGTCTTCTACATACAAAAATGTTTCTTGCTCTTCAAGTCAATGTAGTGCTCTTGAAAATCAAGCGTCTTGTTCCACAGAAGACAACACTTGCTCTTACGCCATGTCTTACGGAGATCATTCTTACACAAAGGGTAATGTCGCCGCAGACACCTTAACCCTCGGGTCGACTAATAACCGCCCCGTGCAGCTCAAAAATGTTATCATCGGATGTGGTCACAACAACAATAGAACATTTAGCAATAAAGGCTCTGGAATCGTCGGACTTGGTGGCGGTCCAGTTTCGCTCATTTCCCAACTCGGCGAGTCGATCGACGGTAAATTCTCATACTGCTTGGTCCCTCTATCTTCAAAAAACGATAAAACGAGCAAGATCAACTTCGGAACCAGTGCAGTTGTGTCGAGAACATGAGCTGTCTCAACTCCTTTGATCACGAAATCACATGCTACCTTCTATTACCTAACCCTAGAATCCATTAGCGTGGGAAGCAAGAATATCAAATTCCCAGCCTCATATCATGGAAGCGGCGAGGGAAACATCATCATCGATTCGGGCACAACTCTGACAATATTCCCCACCGAATTTTACTCCGAGCTCGAGGATGCGGTTGCGTCCTCAATAAATGCTGAGAGGCAAAACGCCCCGAGAGCTTTTTAAGTCTGTGTTACAGCGCAACCGCTGATCTGAAAGTCCCAGTCATTACTATTCATTTCGATGGAGCAGATGTGAAATTAGACTCCTCCAATTCCTTTGTACAAATCTCCGAGGATTTGGTTTGCTTCGCCTTCCGTGGGAGCGAGGACTTGGCCATTTATGGGAATTTATCACAAATGAACTTTCTTGTTGGATACGACACCGTTTCTAAAAAGGTGTCATTTAAGCCAGCGGATTGTGCAAAGATGTAGATGGTTCTGCCGAATTTCATCTTTCAAATTTATGTTCTCATCGTAATAATGGCTGATTTCATTTAGCCTAAGTAGTTCTTTCAAATTTCCAATTTCGTTATGAATATACAACCCTTCTTTTCAGCAAATATTTTCTTGTCCATCTTTACTTTCTATTTATATTTTAAGCATTCCTATGAACTCGAAACAATTTCTGAGAAGACAATAACATAATTTAGATTTTAATCAAAAATTAGTTTTCTCACTGAAGAGAAAATGTATAAATTAGAAATATACTCCCTCCATTTCACAATAATGAATGTTTAGAATTTTTTTTTGTTTCAAATTAAGTGATGTTTTCATTATTTTTTGCAAAATTAATTAACTTTTTTTTGGTGACTATTTATATTTTACAGTTTGTTTTATCATTGATTGAATTGTATTTAGGTAGATAATAAATTAATAATTGATGTTTTAATTTAGAATAAAGCAAAATTAAATAATTTTTTAACATGTTTGCAAAATCACTAAGCATAAATTATTCAGAAACATAAGAAATATATTTTATATTTTTATCGTTGAAAGTTTAAAAAAAATTAAAATGACGGTCAACCATTTATTGTTTATAGACTTCTAGCAGTATAGAAGAGAAGGGCACGTGTAGATTCCAAATTTTGACCCAGACTTTATAATAACTAGGTGAGTACCCGCGCTACGCGCCGATCTTGTTTTTATAATATCCATTTATATGTAATAATTTTTTTTATATATTTTTTGAATTTAATATATCATATTCAAAGTACATACATTCTTTAATCAAAATATTATATTTGTTTAATATTTATACCCATTTAAATAATTTATGTTTCCTAGTTCTCTTTAAGCATTAATATTTGTTTTTGATTAATTAGTATTTCAAAATTAACAACTTCTAATGTAATTGAAAAAGAATTAATATCCATTTAAATTAATAGTTTTTTGGTACATATAATGAAGTGTTAGAAAATTTCATATATTAGATATTTTGTATCTATTATTTTTATAAATCAACAATATATAGTACCTTATGCTTCAGACGGTATATTATTGAATATGTCATTGTAAACAATGTATGTGATGCATTTGCTCAGTTGTCGTTGATTTATTCTATTATAGATCCTCAAACCTCCCATCGATGTAACTCTTGAAAAAGCGACATACAATTGTCCAGAACTAAATACCGGTTTAGATAGATACAAACCAACTTTTTCTAAATTTTGTCCTAGGCTTTTGTTAATTGTCATACAATAAAAACTCGTATTAAGTGTCGTCTTCTCATTTTATATGGACATTTGGTGTCGGCTGTTGTCATGATTATCTTTGGTATCATAATTTTTTTTTCCTACATTTGACTCGGTGATTATCTCAGCTTCTAAAACACTTTCTCCTAACCGTGTTATCAACAACTTGTGAATGAGATTAATGTAATAATGATTTAGTTTTGGTCGGGGTGTAGTATAAAGATTTTAATATAATTTTATTTTTAAAATTTTAAAGAATCATATTGAGATTTAAAATTAATTATTTCTCAATTAGTTGGTTCTATTTCGGTTTAACTTTACATATGGGTAATAGTTTTACTGTGTCACTATTTTCAAAGTTTGATATAAACAATATGTGTTTTTTTCTTCATTATTGTATATATATATATATAAGTTTATTTTCATCAGCCCTACTCATTGTATTATCGTTAAGTGTCTTAAAGTTAAAACGTAAGTTTTTTTAATCAGCCCCAATCATTGTATTATCGTTAAGTGTCTTAAAACTGTTAAAAATTTAAATTTGTCTTAAAGTTAAATCGTAACTTCTTTTTCATCATCCTCACTCATTGTATTTAAAACTGATTTAACTGTATGTTCTCTTGTTACTAAGGTGCTTAAATGTTTTAGTTCTGGTTGTGTTATTTGTGATTAATTTTTTAGAATTATTTATTTATTTCTGTATTACTATTTTTTAGAGAAATGACTATTTTTATTATTAATTTATACAAAAAAAATTCATTTAGGACTGCAGGTAAATATTTTTTTAATATAAGCAACCATTTTTAAAACAATTTGACGGGGTTTTGTGAATAATATGTTATAAACAAATTGTGAATGAGATTAATATAATACTGATTTAGTTTTTGTCATGGTGAGTATGAAGGTTTTTATATAATTGTATTTCTTAACTTTTGAAGAATTATATTGAGAGTTAAACTTAATTAATTTTCAATTGGTTGGTTCTATTTCGGTTTAACTTTATATTTGGGTAATAGTGTATATGTGTCATTATTTTCAAACTTTGATATAAACAATGTGTTTTTTTTTCATTATTGGTATCATATAATTTGGACTATATATATATTATTATAAGGTTTAATGTTAGTGGTCCAGGAATTTAATGTTAAATATTTAAATCATCATTTGAGTTAAATTTGCACTAAATATACGTATACACACAGATCTTTTTCCAATTAATATTTTTTAATTTACTATTTTATTTTTGGAATTTTTTTCCTGATTATTTCGTTACCGAATTTAAATCTTTGGCTGAAATGGAAATTGAATAGCTTTTATATTGCCAGATCATGTTACATGCTCCACCTGACTATACATAAGAAACAAATGAAGGGTCGATAAAAAGCATGTATCAGACCTTTGAGTTTATCAGATTCACCATCTGTGCAATCGTTAATGTCACGGACTGAGGACATGTCTAAATGCCTAGACGTTTTAAAAGTACTAAGTGGATTAATCTTTGTTGCAGAGAGCTGAAACCTTGGCGTTTTGATGTGCTTGTAGAACCCATTACCATTGCGTGTCATCTTGCACTCATTGTGTATGCCTTAAGTCCTAAAATGCAGTCCACAACGGAGTCACGATGATTGGATCCTCATATATGATCTGTGATACAAACCATAAAGTAAGATCATAAGCTATGGAGAAGTCACGTGCCATTACAGGCTGCAGAAATAGAAACATTCTACTGCAACAATAAGTTGTGTTTTTTAATAATATTCAATATGCTCTGGAATGAATTCACTTTGGCTGTAGTCATTGGAAGGTTTGTAACTTCTTCACCTTTCTCCTCGAGATCCATCTGGTTAGATGTCTGGAGACACAAACTATTGACATCACCTGAAGCTGAGGAATCATATATATGGTTGTCTGAAAACCGTGTGGGAACCATCAACTATACCTAGCCCACGTTTCAATTTAATTCCATCGCTTAAGTTAGCAGCATGTAGTGCTGAGCGGAGGACAATAGCCTCATCATCATCCATATGTTTGTCTAAATCTTGTTTCCCAATAAATTTCTGGATCTTGCTCTGTAATAAAAAAAATAAAAAAACCAGTCTTCACTTCATTTGAGAACTAAAGCAATTTTTATGAGGAAGTAAAATTGACTGGCTTAGAGAGCATGAAAATCTATTTGTAGTTTGGGGACTCTAGTAGCTCCGCCTATTAGCTCCACTGAATATATATCATCAATATTCAAACATGAATGTTTGAGCACATCTTTTAAAGGCGTAAGAGATCTCTCCCACAGATCTTTACACAGTTTCTCAAACTTCTCACGGGAAATTGTGCTCCTGAAAGAAAATGTAAGTTCAAATTCTACGCATTTCAGAATTCACAAAAATTAGACCAATCATGATGCAAATTCGAGCATGTGAATTCTTGTCAACACTTTTGCAGCCAAGGTTCGATGAGCTGGGAAAATACAGAAACCTTGATAGATTTTAGTTATACCTGAAGTCACGATCATCATGGAGAGATTCAACAGATATTGGAGCCGCAATGTTTGCACTTCACACTCAAAATTTCATTTGTGCGTTTCACATGTTTTTTTATTTAGCCATTGCTTTAGGGAACTTCCTCTCACATCAACTCCATTACCGAGCTGTTTATTAAACTCATCTGTAAAATACTCTACCAAGCGCATCTCCATACTCTGTCCGCCAAATCCCGAGTTCCATCTAACATCCTTGACCTGCATTTACATAAATATATACAACCCATAACCAACTGAGGCCAAACTAAAATAATTAAGATGAGTTTAAAATAAGAGCATTATTAACCTGAAATTGGTTGACAGAAACAGTAATCTGTTACCAGATTGGAATGCCACTAAAGTTGGGGATTTCCTCTTGACATCTCGTTAATGGCTACGGGGATTGGGCTATGTCCTCGTTTCAGATTAACTACGCTAACTTTTACCCATTCCAAACCTAGATCTACACTTGAAACAGCCGATTCCGATGGAACACGGAGCAAAGAGAGCAATGGCAAGAACACCACTAACTCGGTAAACACCTTCCCCATGTTCCGCTCGTTAACTAAACACGGACAGTAGAGGCGCACTTCCTTTGCAGCAAAAATTAGAGGGTGGTGTGAATAATTGCCAATTGGAGTTGGAGTTTTTTAGCATTCCAGAAGAAATCTAATCGCTATTTGAGCATTCCAGAAGAGATCTGCATCGGGAAATTAAAAAAATAATAATAATAGCAAACAATAAGTGAGTTGGAATATTTCAAAACCTATAAACACAAAATTAACAAATCATGAATCCCTAAGAACCCACAATCTGGGTAAATGAAGACTCAAAACCCATGATACGAACACGAAGGAAGAAGAAATGGAGAAGGGGGGATCCACTCGAATCTGATATGATTCGGTCAGGAAAATAAAAAAAATAGAAAGAGGGCTGAGTACCGATCAACGACCAAGCTTTGATGAATATTTATATTTGTATTCCATTTGATAGTGCCAGAGAAGAGGAAGAGGAAGAGGAAGAGGAAGAGGAAGTAGAAGATGATGAGTTCCCCACTTAGAAACGTAAGAGAGAAGCTGACGATGGAAAGAGGCAATTTAATTTTATTAGGAAGGACACATGTTCTCTTCTGTGCTGATGACGTGACAGTCATATGGAGAGAGCTAGTCCAGCGGTGCATAACAAACGGTTTAGAAGGTGCGGTGCGGTTTTAGTGCGGTGCGGTTAGAAAAACGCATCATGCGGAACAAGTGTGGTTACTGCGGAACAAGCGGTGCGGGACAATATATGAATGATGAAAAAAATAATATGCAGTGCGGTCCAAATGTGTGAATGGTGAAAATGTAAAAAGCGGTGCGGAATATATATTTTAGATAAATATTTTATAAATAAAAAAGGATTAATGATATTTATATGATCATAATTAAAACTTATTAATTTTTTAATGATCAATTCTTTTTGATAAATTAATGACGAACCATAACTAAATAATTATTAAAATTTTAATAAATTTATTTGGCATTTTATAATAATATATTTATTGCTAAAATTAAATTAAAAATACATCAAAAAAAACCAAGTAAAATAATATAATACAATATAGCCATAATAAAATTATTTTTAAAATTAAAGTTTTAATTTATAAATATAACAAACTATATTTGTTGTTAAGAAATACATTAAATCCAAAATATTAAGTATAATACAATACATAAAAATATTTATCGACTATTTTGATTTGCCCATAAAATATTTGCTATATTGTCCCTTAGTCGTGTCATATATCCTCCATCTGCTCCATCTTCTAGATCAGTTGCTCCCATGTCATCTAAATCAGGCTCTCGATACGTGTTGTTTATTCTCGTCTCTGTCATTACTTCTGCAAAGTCTGCATCTGAGAAGTTTGAAATTTTAATAAAATTATGTAATCTCATAGTAGCCATTATCACTCTCTTTTGTACGTGTATGTTATATCTTGGAAAATCAGAAAGAATCCTCCATTTCTTCTTCCAAACACTAAAAGTCCTCTCAATAACAGAACGTAAAGAAGCATGACGTCGATTGAACAATTCTTCTTTATTCCTCGGAGGAGGAACAGAGTTGAACTGTGACATATGATACCTCACAACTCTATTACGTGTTGATTTAAAGGGAGCCAAAAACCCTTGCTTGTTTGGATAGCCAGAATCAACGACGTAATACTTATCGAAAGGAGGCATAGGGAACTCAGAATCACTTCGTTGTGCCATGGCCAAAACGGCTGTGTCGTGACATGTCCCCAGGGCTCCATTCCAAATATATGTGAATAACATATTTAAATCACATATTGCCATGATATTCAAGGATGCATTATCATGCCGATTCCAATACATTCCTTGTAATTCAGGTTTCAGTTTGACGCAAACATGAGTCTCATCCATAGCTCCAACGCATCCACTAAAATATGGATAATATACTCGGTCTACTTGAAGCCTTTCAGGAATTCGTTGGAGTTCTTGAATTGTCGGAGTTCTAATATAATCACTTGCAAGTAGTTCAATCGCCGTTAGAACTTCACTAGATTTTCTCTTCACAGTCTCCTGATTTCGTCCAAACCTTAAACCAACATCTCTTTGAACTTCATTGTGTCCACATATCCGTAGAAACATAGCAACACTTTCTTCAATGCTTATATTTAATGTTGGTTGTAGCCCGTAATTCGTTTGTAGAATGTTACACAATGTTTTTAAAACATGGAAGTGACATTCGTAGTAACTGAAGACAAGCAGCATCATCTTGTTGTAATCGACGCCAAATATTCGTCCATCCCAAACCTCTATCAGTTAGGGACGGTGCTCTTTGGAAATGTTGATCATAATAACTCAAAGCTGGTTGAATTACTAACTCCTCAAATTGCTCATTTTCCAAATTCCACAATTCAATTCTCTCTTCGTAACTTAGACTGTGGATGCCTTGTGATCGCAACTGGCATATACGAAAAGCCTGAAATTGTATAAGCAGAATAAAAAAAAAATTCATCACCCAAATATCAACTACCATTAAACAATAATAACATAAAATACACTTATCCTTAGAATATAAGTATTCATAAAAAAACAATTATAAAGTATGCATAGATAGACTACTGAAAAGCAGATAATATTTCAAACATAAACGAGAATGATAAACCAAAGGAAACTAATTCTCGTCTTCTGAATCACTTTGATGATCTTCATTTGTACTTGCATTTATTCCTTCTGAGATTCCCCAAATATTGAATAGATCTCCTGGTCTAGGAGTTTGTGAAACATGAGAAGTTTCAAAATAATTTGTGAAACCGAGACCGGGTGATGATGCATGTTGAACATTTTGTGAAGCCCCTACTGGTGCAGCATGTGAAATTTCTTGTTCAGTATTCCTCATTCTTCCTTCTTGTCCTCCCACTAAAAATCCATATTGAATATTTGTTTGAGTCGTTCCCGATGATCCGCCTTGTTGAAACTTTGGTGTCTGGCGCACTGCGTGAAAGTTGGATGGTGAACCCCAGGGTTGAATGTTTGGTGGAAGCCCCCACTGTGCATCATTTGGTAGTGTGCCCCATTGTCCGACATTTGGTGGTGTGCCCCATTGTCCGGCATTTGATGGTGTGCCCCATTGTCCGGCAGTTGGTGGTGTGCCCCATTGTCCGGCATTTGATGGTGTGCCCCATTGTCCGGCAGTTGGTGGTGTGCCCCATTGTCCGGCAGTTGGTGGTGTGCCCCATTGTCCGGCAGTTGGTGGTGTGCCCCATTGTCCAGCGGTTGGTGATGTGCCCCATTTTCCAGCAGTTAGTGGTGGGCCCCATTTTCCAGCAGTTGGTGGTGTGCCCCATTGTACTAAATGTTGACTCCCATATAAGTGGCCCGAGCTCAGCCTTTTTGGCAAATCTTGATCATTCCGTGAAACACTAGTCATAGCTTCTTATCCTCGTCGGTACCTCCAGTTATATCTATGAAATACTTACGCCAAAATTTTAGATCTTTAAGGGAATCAATGCATTCCCAATAAAATATGGGGTTCTTTGGAAGCTCCAACTCAAGGAATATCGCTTCCGCCTTTTTGAATTCATCGTAATCTTCTTTGTCAAAACTACATGGGCAAAGTTGTTGCAAACTTTGTCGTTGGAACTCTCTATAGCCAGTAATGGTGTCTTGTTTGGTTATCTAAAAAAATTGTCTTTTACGACCTCCTGAGCTACCTCCAGATCTATGCGAACTACTCCCCCGCCTGACACTTGACTGAAATTTTTGTCTCCTCCTTTGCTCACCTCTTCCAACAGGGTTTCGTAATGTATCAAGAATAAACTCATTCGAAGGGTTTCCATCATCATCAAGGTTAACACGATACACTTCTTCATCTTCTTGGGCCTCATGAACTTGAGTTTGAGGCATGTCACCACCATCGATGTCTGAGTAACCATGGCTGACATCATCTATCCGTCTCTCATTCATTATCTCTTCTCTTCTTTGTCGTGAGGAATATTGTGGTTGCGAAGGAACATCGTGTAATACAAAACAGCGTTGCATCACATCCCAAAACTCAGGCGGTTTTCGGTTGAACTTATTAGTTAATTTGCACTCCTATAATACAAAATATATATTATTTGTGTGTGTTTGTGTGTTTGTGTGTTTATGTTAGTATTAAGAAATTTACAAAAAGGATTAGGAGTTATTACCAACTCACGAGCTTTCCACCACTCGTCAGATCCATGAATCTCGGATGTCTCAAAATCAACCGAGATCCCGGTGAAACCCATAAGTTCCTTCCACTTTTTATACGTTTTTTTGAAGTCATCTAGTTTGTTTTTAAAAAACCCGTATTTTATATTCATGTTAAATGCTAAGTTGAATTTATCAACCATGTACTCTCTACCAAGGTGCGACGGATCCTTAAGAGTGTAATTATTCATGGAAATTGCATGATCAAACAACTCAATCAAAGTTTTTTCTTGTTCATTCGTTCATTTATTCCTTGGTGTGCTCTACATAATTTAAAAATTTGTAGATTAGTTTAATTTATTTTCCAAAAACTTTAACTTATCTAGTAAAATGTCTTTGCTAAAAAAGAATAATAAAAAATTTACTCTTGTTGTTGTTTCAGAAGGAGCATTTGTGTCTCTTTGTCCGGAAGAATTTGTGTTTGATCAACCCCTAGACGACATATCTGCATTTAACAATACAATACAATAAATAATTAAATCACTAAGATATTATAATATCATTTTATTTATAACATTGGTTTTTCATTATTATATAAAATAACATATATTTAATTTATCAATGATGATTTCACATGAATAAATTGAAACATAAATTATATATCTAATACAATCATAATAAACATTTACTCTTACTATGTAGATGCAAAAGCATAACTATTATGTTAGAAGCTTGTACAAATAATTATAAAGTAATTATAATAGATAAAATATTATAATTAAAATATTTTGTTAGTAAAACTATTCTTTTTAATATATATTAATAACGAGTTCATAAAAAGTTTTATCCATTTTTTATTAACATAAAAATCTATCATTTTAATTATCTGTAAAAGCTTATTTTTTATATGCGTTAGAAATAGAAAGATTTTATGATGAGATAATAAACAAATTCTTAGATAATATTATTGTCTCACATAGGGAACAAAAGATGAAATATAGAAAACTATTCCCCTATATAACCCCATTACTCTTGATTATATTTTTTTGTGACATCAAAAACTCCATATATTATTACGATGATTCTAGTAGGGTAGCCTCAGAGGACATCCGGATCGGAACCAAAGAGTTTACATGGGAAAAGTTGAAACCGCGTGCTCGGGCCCCTTTTGCAAGGGAATCTGCACAGACATTTAAAACACGAGGAATAAAATAGATATTAAAGTTAGCAAAAGTGGGACGTAAATGATTAAACTCATCAATTTCTGAAGCCAAAGCATGCCATTCTTCCTCTTCCTCGATCAACTTGACCATCTGGAGGCAATCTGATTCGAAGGACATAGATAATTCTCCCAGCCATCGAACGGTCATCATGGCCCATAGCAACGTGGTAAATTCAGCATGGAGAGGGGAAAGTGTCCGTTCCTTCGCAAATGAGCTAAACATACGCCTTCCATTCACAAGTTCTATGACAAAACAGCCGCCAGACATCGCATCCTCGCCTACCCAAGACGCGTCTATCTGACATCGAGGTCGTGTTCCGCTACTTTCTTCATTTTGGGATAGGTTCGGCTGGGTGGTGTTAACTTCGCCTATTAGCGAGACCATTTGAGCTACTTTCCAGTTTTCTGCCTCCTGTGTGGCGATCTGGAAGGTGTCAATGGGAGAAATCTCCTTATCATTAAAGACTTTATCATTCCGAGCCTTCCATATATACCACATTATCCATGAAAAAGCCTATAGAGATTTCTCCCTCGCTCCTACTTCCTTTGCACGCCAAAGAAGGTAATCAAAATTCGCGAATAGAGACTCATTCGGAAAAGAGCCCGCATTTGACGGGATCCCTGAAATTGCCCAGGTCTGGAGCGCTGGAGGACATTCGAATAATAGGTGGTTTATTGTTTCAAAATCCGCTCCGCACCTCGGGCAGAAACGATCAGTCCCGCAGTGACGAGTTGCCAGATTATTACTTACTGGAACACATCCGGAAACGGCCTGCCAGAGGAAATGTTTGATCTTCCTTGCTGTTTTCAAAGTCCATATTTTACTCTTTAGCGGTGTGGTATTGGGTTCCAGGACAAATTGAGGGCCCTCCTCTTCCTTCATTTGGTTTGCAAGATCATACCCTGATTTTACCGAATAAATTCCTGACTTTGTATGATTCCAGCAAAAGACGTCTGCCTTGTAGCCTCGACTCGGTTTGAAACTCCGAATTAGCGGAATATCCTCAAGTGCTATTAAGTTTTGCAAGCTCTCTGTTCTCCATTCTTTAGTGTTTTGATCGATTAGGTGGCCAACATAGAGATAAGGGTCTCGGAAAACGCCGTTATCTAAAGTTGGTCTGGATGGAACAGTTGGAATCCAGCTGTCATGCCAGACTGTTGTGTTGAAACCTGAACCTATCGAGTTCCTTAAGCCAGCCTGCAGGAGGCTACGGGCTGCAATTATACTTTTCCACCCATACGATGGGGAATTCGCCTTACCCACTTCCATAGGTGTATAGTATCAAAAATACCTTCCTTTAAGAACTCGAGTAAGGAGTGATGTAGGGAATTGTATTAAGCGCCATAATTGATTCGCAAGCAGTGCGAGATTGAAGTTCTTTAGATCCCGAAAGCCTAAACCTCCCTTATCGATGTGGATGCATATTTTGTCCCATGCCTCGGTTATTTTACTTGGTACTCCACCAAAATTTTGCAATTGCGCCTTTTAGCTTATTAATGATTTCCTGGGGTAGAAGGAAGCAAGACATGACATAAGTTGGCAGAGCTTGGGCAACTGATTTGATGAGGACCTCCTTGCCGCCCTTAGATAGGAGTTTAGCAGACCATGAATTAATACGATTATTCAAGCACTCTTGAATAAAGGCGAATGCCTGTTTCTTAGACCCACAAACCTTTCCGGAAGACCCAAATACATTCCCATCCCTCCTTCTCGCGTGATGCCCAATGTCCTTTTGAGCTCAGCCTTAGTCTCTGGTGCCACTTTGCTTCCAAAAAAACATGGACGATTTTGACAAGTTTAGTAGTTGGCCTAACGCTCTTCCATAGCAGTTTATGATCTTCATCAACTCTGCACATTGCAGGACGTCTGCTTTACATAAGAAGAGACTATCATCCGCAAAGAGTAGATGGGATACCGCCAGGCTTTCTTGCGCTATATTTAATCCAGTTATACGCCCTTCAGTTTCTGGTCCCCGAAGTTGTGCGATTAGGGCTTCAGTGAGAATAATAAATAGAAAAGGCGATAGAGGATCTCCTTGTCTAAGTCCCCGAGTTGGATTAATATTTCCCTTCGGCTCTCCATTCAAGAGGACTTGGTAGGATACCGAGGAAATGCACCATCTTATCCATGAAACCCATTTCTCGTTAAATCCTATTTTAAGCATTAGGACCTCCAGAAAACTCTATTCTACCCTGTCGTATGCTTTGCTCATATCCGTTTTTATCGCCACAAATTTCGATTTGCAACTGGGATTTGTTCGTAATGCATGGAAGATTTCCTGGGCGACGAGGATATTATCAGTGATCAAACGTCTGGCCACAAAGGCCGAGTGTGAGTGCGGTATTAATCGTTGGGGAGACTTGCACGGTAACATATCGAAGCGCTTCTTCAGAATCATTTGGTTGCGACGACGTGAAGAGATTTTGGAAGTATTTTGTGGCTACCTTCTCGATGCCTTCTTCATTTTCCGCCCATGAACCATCAGGTTTTTTAATCTTTGTAATTCTATTTCGAGCCCGTCTATGCTTAGTCGTCGCATGGAAAAATCTAGTATTACGGTCACCTTCCTTTAACCAGATGACTCGGCTTTTTTGCTACCAATATAATTCTTCCTCCCGGAAAGCAGCACATAAGTCCCATTTTAGATTTAGGATCTCTTCACTCGGGAAGGAATCGTCAGTTTGGGCTTGTTTAAGTAGTCGCTTGATATCTTCAATTTTCTTTGCAGCATTAGATGGATTCAGTCTCTTCCATCTAGATATTGATGTACGGCAATTCCCGATTTTAGAATGGAAATCTATTGGGCTGGAATCGTCGTTCGGACCCCAGCCGTCTACGATGGTATCTTTTAGCCACGCTTTTCCTAGCCAGTGTTTATCGATTTTAAAACCCTTTTGAACTCTTCCTGGTTTCGATTGAATTCTAGCCAAAATTGGCCGATTGTCTGACCCCCAGAGTTTTAGATACTCCACATTAGTGTGGGAGAACAGATGATGCCAATCATCATTGCCTATAGCTCTATCTAGTCGACATTGGACTCTTCTGGATTTTCTATAGCCTTAAACGGGAACTCAATCATACCATAATTCGATAACATGGTTTTGAAAGGTAAGAAAGATGATTCATGGCATTTCATGCCACCTTTCTTTTCCTGATTACATGTGATCTCGTTAAAATCCCCTATCATAAACCATGCCACTGCTCTCGAGAGGCTCATCCTAGTTAAACGTTCCTAAACATTTTCACGGCACTTAACGACCGGATCACCATACACAAAGGTCATGAATACCTTATGTCCATCAATCACAGCTTCAATATCAATCATACAATTATTTGAAAGCAAAATCTGAACCTCAAAAGAATCCATGTAAAAAAGTGCTAGTCTACCGCTTCGACCTTCTGGTTCCACGGTGAATAATTTATTATAACCAAAAGAAATTTGAAAATCTTGCATAAATGAAAAAGAATTTTTAGTTTCTGAAAGAAAAAGAAAATCAGGAGTAAAACAGCGGTCCAACTCCCGGAGGTGCTGCCTCGTCAAGTAAGCTCTCGCCCCTTGACAATTCCATGCTATTGTACTCATATCTTCTTACTGAGTGGTTTCTGGGACACCACCGAACCTGATACAGCACAAATTTTGTTGGTTATAATAGACGGATACACCTCAATACGAGGGATGTGTGAAGAAGCAGAAGGAATAAAAGTAGTACCCGTCTTATGCTTCTTCTTTGGCGAAGGACGACCACGAATAGCATTCATCTTCTTTGAAGCCATTACTCCTTTAAGCTCAGAGCTCTTAGGGATTTTATTTTTTAGGGCCACGTTCAAAACAATGGGATTTTGTGTTCCCCTTTTGCTAATACTACCGTCGGCAGGATTTGCTTTTTCCGCATCGTTTTACATTTGCGACAAGTTCTTACGAACCGATTTTTGGGGATTTCCCCGCGATTTGTTCCTAATAGAGAAACCTGGTGATAATTGAGAAATAGCTTCTATCCTTTCTGCCTCTAAAATAGGTTCATCCCCCAGAAAATCATCATTGTCAAGCATATTCTCATCCATTACCAAATCATCAGAAACAAGCATCTTATCTAATTCCTCCTCATTATACAGTGATTCCTCATTATTATCATTTTCCAAAACCATTTCTCCCTCTTCTACAGCAGCAAAGAGGGATTCAGACACATACCGTGAGTTGTTTGGGAATTCCTGTGCACGTGGGCTAGATGGTTCTCTGATCGAGAAAGCTCCGTTTCGTTTCTTCCCCGAATGCGTACGACCATATTCTGATTTTCCATATGAGGTGGGGGATTCTGCCACAAGGGCCTTCCCTTTGATCCTTCGCAATCTCGCTTCCTCCGATTCATGTGGATATACCACAAGTCGACCTGAAGCAAGGCGTTCCAGATTTCCGTTATCGATACGCATCTCCGACACGGTACGCTGAGAGTCTGATGGTGATCTTTGCTTTCTTCCAGAGTTCACATGTTCCAATACTGTCCCCGCATCTCTACTGCTTTGCTTTTCAGAAACTCGTGGGATATGAGGCCTCCAAACGTGTTGGGAATGGTGCTTTACCGGTTTCACATTTCGCAGGGGATTGGAATCATTGAAACCATTTAAAAAAGCTTTACCATACGGTTCGTATCTCTCCCGATAACGGGGAACTCTTTCAATGGAGGAACTACCCAGCCTGTGCCAAATCTATTTTGAAATTGAATCCCCCTTTCCTTGCTGGTCCCTTCGAAGATGAAGATGGACGTGGGTTTCAAATGGGAACAAGCTCAAGAGGACGCTTTTCAGCTCCTAAAACACAAGATTACTCATGCCCCTCTTCTCGTTTTACCCGACTTTTTGAAAACGTTTGAAATTGAATGCGATGCTTTTGGTGTAGGTATTGGAGCCGTGCTAATGCAAGAGAAGAAACCAATTGCTTTTTTCAGTGAGAGGCTCGGAGTCACGACTCTCAATTACCCGACGTACGACAAGGAGTTTTATGCCTTAGTCCGTGCACTCCAAACTTGGCAACACTATTTTTGGCCGAAGGAGTTCGTGATCCACACCGATCATCGATCACTTAGGCATTTGAAGAGCCAACATAAGTTGAACAAGAGACATTCCCGTTGGATGGAGTTCGTGGAGACGTTCCCGTACGTGATCCAATACAAGCAAGGCAAGGAAAACGTCGTGGCCGATGCCTTATCTCGGAGGTATACTTTGCTTTCGACTCTAGATGCCAAGGTGCTTGGATTTGAGATGATCAAAGGATCTTATGCATCCGACCCTGATTTCCAGGAAGTATTTCTAACTTGTGATAAATTTGCTTCGGGAAAGTATTTCAAGAGTGATAGTTTCTTATTTTATGTGAGCGGATTGTGTATTCCTAACTCTTCTTTGAGAGACCTTCTGATTAGGAAATCACATGGCGGTGGCTTGATAGGAAATTTTTGCGTGACCAAGACTCTTTTGGCGGTGCAAGACCATTTCTTTTGGCCGCACATGAAGCGTGATGTGGAGAGGATTTGCAACCGATGCACAACATGTAAGTTAGCTAAATCCAAAAGCCAAGGCCAAGGTATGTACACTCCTTTGCCGATCCCTCGTGCACCATGGACCGACATTTCGATGGACTTTGTGTTAGGATTGCCTAGGACTAGGAAATGTAGTGATTCGGTCTTTGTTGTTGTAGATAGGTTTTCTAAGATGGTTCACTTCATTCCATGCCATAAAACTGATGATGCATCTAACATTGCCGATTTGTTCTATAGAGAGATTTTATGTTTGCATGGGATGCCTCGGACGATAGTTTCGGATAGAGATACCAATTTCCTTAGCTACTTTTGGAAGACCCTTTGGTCTAAACTAGGAACTAAGCTATGGTTCTCTACGACTTGTCACCCGCAAACCGATGGTCAAACTGAGGTGGCCAATAGGACCTTAGGAACACTTTTGCGGACGGTAATAAAGAAAAATCTTAAGTCGTGGGAAGATTGTTTGCCTAATGTTGAGTTTGCTTATAATCGTGCCATGCATTCTACTACTTCTTTCTCTCCTTTTGAACTTGTTTACGATTTTAATTCACTTACACCTCTTGATCTAACCCCTTTGCCTTTGAGTGAGCGTGTAAGCATGGATGGAAAGAAGAAGGCCGAGTTGGTCAAGAAAATGCACGAGAAGGCAAAGCAACATATCGAGCACAAAACGGAGCAATTCCGCAAGTATGCCAACAAAGGTCAGAACCTTGTTTGGATCTATTTGTGAAAGGAGCGGTTCCCGGAGGAACGGAAGTCTAAACTTTTGTTGAGAGTTGATGGACCATTCACGGTTTTGGAGAAGATCAACGACAACGCCTACAAAATCGATCTTCAAGGCAAGTACCCCGTTAGCTCTAGTTTCAACGTTGCTGATATCATTCTCTTTATTGCAGATGAATCAGATTTGAGGAAAAATCCTTTTCAAGAGGGAGGGGATGATAGATTCATGGTCGCGAATGCTTTGGATGAGGATCCAGAGGAAGCTTTGTTCGTTCCCGAAGGTCCCATTACGCGGTCCAAGTCTAGGAAGATAGTCGGAGCGGTTCAAAGACTACTTAATGAAGTTCGGATCGAGGAAGAAGATCAGCTTATACACTTCTCCCTAACCTATTTATTGTTTAAGGAATCTTCTTGAGGTTGGCCGCAAGTGTAAGTTGTTGTACTCTTTTTCATGTGCTCGGTTTTGTCCCAATGGGTTTTCCGAGTGGAGGTTTTAACGAGGCAACGACTTGCACTTACGTTTTCGGTCCAATCGCAAGTTGAATTCCGAGGGATTATTTCCGAGGAACTTTTCCGAGGGATTATTTCCGAGGAACTTTTCCGAGGGATTATTTCCGAGGGATTATTCTGAGGGATCACTTCCGAGGGATTACTTCCGAGGGAGACTAGTCAAGGCAGCCCAAGGGTTTTTCAACCTTGTTTTTATTCTTAGTCAAAATCTTTTATTTCTAGTCTTTGGTCTTTTGTCTTTGTTTTCTTTTTCGAGGAGTCTTGTTGACTTACCTCTTCAAATTCTTCTACTTCTATATAAACTCATGTAATCCTTTCATTTTATTCATTCACCTTTTTATAAAAAAAAATCTTTTAGAGAATTCTCTATTTTGTTCCTTTGGAACTTTCGATCTCCTTGGTGGTTAGCCAACGAAATCAAACCGATCATTGGGTGATTAGCCTCTTGATCACAAACCGTTCACTAGGTGGTTAGCCAACGTATTCATCCGATTCCAAGGTGGTTAGCCGAAGAGTCACAACATTCCTTAGGTGGTTAGCCTTTGGTTCAGGTTTACCGAGTGCAGTTCATAGCTCTCGACGCAGCCGTTCACTCCCCCCCCCCCTTGTTCGATCAAGGATTATCCAGTTTCGATTCCGCTTCAATACCAACAAGAGTATGCGAATTTTGGGAGGATCTATCAAGTGGTATCAGAGCCACGCTCTTGATTACCCGGTATTTTCTAATCATTTTCTCTCTTTTCATATTCTTTTTCTATCTATCTTTTGTATTAAACCAATATAAAAAAAAACAATATCGTAATAAAAACAAAAAAACAAAAAAACGAAAAGACAAAAAAAAAAATCATTGGTTGTGAAATTCTTCTCTATCTATCTTGTTCATTACACTTTGTTTGATCGATTTGGAATTTTTAAAGATGACATCGATTTGTTTCGATCTAGTTCCTTAAGAACCAAGGAGAAATTCAAGTGTGTGTTGTGAGGACATTCCGAGAGTTGAGTGAACAAATTTGAGGGAAACACTTGTGAGTTTTTATTTACTAACGTGTTTGCTCATTTTTGCGAGGTAAAATGTCTTCGGAAGAAGAATCAACCGCTACTTCACGGACAAGAAGGGAAAGGGATGCCGCGATGAATCGCAAGGTGGATGCCATAACTCTCATGATGAATGAGATGAGAAATCAATTAGCCACCCTTAATGTTAGGACGCCGGCTATGCAAGAAGGAAACAATGGAGCCAACTTGGTCGAAAGTCACGGTTCCGACCATAGTGTAGGTCAAAGAAATCCGCGTGTACCGCCAAGGCATAGGCGAAACCAAAACCAAAACCAAAACCGACAACAACACCAACAAGGCGAGAACGTCGACAATCCGTTTCACGATCTAGCCGATAGATTCGATGGGAATCAAAGTAGGCAACAACCGGCTAGGAGGAGAAACGATAATGATCTTGGTGGTCTAAAGCTACGCATTCCACCGTTCTACGGGACGAACGATCCCGATGCGTTCCTTGAGTGGGGAAAAAAGATTGACCTAGTTTTTGGTTGTCAAGACTTTTCCGAACAAAAGAAGGTTAGGTTGGCCGCCACGGAATTTCATAATTATGTTATTGATTGGTGGGATGGTATTGTGACTAGCAGGAGACGCCAAGGAGAAACTATAACGCCCCGACCGTCCCTACCTGTGGGCCCCACGCCCTCTCTCGGCCCGTGGGCTCCACCCTCGTCCGACGGCCGGTGCGTTAGTCCGGGAGACTCGTAAGACTTGTTTACTGACCCTGCAATCACCACATGATCTTTCCCCGTATTTTGTCCTCACTCGCACAGTACCGCGAATCACTTCCCGGTAGGTCACCCATCCTTAAATTGCTCCAGCTCAAGCACGCTTAACTCTGGAGTTCTCTCTGGACAAGTTCCCGAAAAGATAAGTGCACTTTGGTGACATAGGTAGCCAAATCAATTCTTATAAGCCTCTCCGCATATACAAGAAATCGGGATGTTACAATCACCCCCACTCATAGAGCGCAACGTCCTCGTTGCGCACCAGGATCGTCACCCTAGACGGTGTGAGCCCACCTGACTCCACACACGTGTTTGGGTTCGGCTCTGATACCACTTATAACGCCCCGACCGCCCCTACCTGTGGGCCCCATGCCCTCTCTCGGCCCGTGGGCCCCACCCTGGTCCGACGGCCGGTGCGTTAGTCTGGGAGGCTTGTAATACTTGTTTACTGACCCTGCAATCACCACGTGATCTTTCCCCGTGTTTTGTCCTCACTCACACGATACCGCGAATCACTTCCCGGTAGGTCACCCATCCTTAAATTGCTCTAGCTCAAGCACGCTTAACTCTGGAGTTCTCTCTGGACAAGTTCCCGAAAAGATAAGTGCACTTTGGTGACATAGGTAGCCAAATCAATTCTTATAAGCCTCTCCGCATATACAAGAAATCGGGATGTTACAGAAACCCCCATTGAGACATGGGACGAGATGGCGAGATTGATGCGGATGCGGTTCGTGCCGATCCACAATCACCGCGAGTTACACCAAAAGTTGCGTAGGCTGTCACAAGGTAGTAAGGGAGTTGAGGATTATTACAAAGAGATGGAGAAGCTCATGCTCAAGGCCGATGTTGATGAGCCCCGTGATGCAACTATGGCCCGATTCCTAACCGGAATGAACCGCGATTTGTAAGATCGCATGGAGATGCAATCATATAATACCGTAGAGGAGTTGTTGCACAAGGCGATTCTCGTAGAGCATCAACTTAAGAGAAAAGGTGTCACACGGTCACCATTCGTGTCTAAGCCGAGGTACACCAAAGGCGAGAAGCCGAGCTACACCAAAGGCGGGAAGCTGAGTTACCCGGCTAGTGCCGATACTAAGCCAAAAAAGGACTACAAGCCTAGTTCGTCCGGTCACGACTACAAGGGTAAGACTGAAGTTTCTAATCCTATTTGAAATCGTGACACTGAGTGCTTTAAGTGTAGGGGCAAAGGTAACTATGCGAACAAGTGTCCGAACCAGCGTGCTATGATCATGTTGGACGGAGGTGAGATTGTGACCGATGATGATGAGGAGGAATTTGACTCTGCACCTGTCTATGATGACGATGAGGAACATGCGGTCGATGGAGAGCTACTTGTATCTAGACGCGTTCTTCTTTCTCAAGAGCCGTTCGTAGTAGATGAGCAACGTGAGAACTTGTTCCACACTCGGTGCAAGGTTAATGGTAAGACATGCATGCTTATAGTCGATGGAGGTAGTTTCACGAACATTTCTAGTACGACTTTGGTGGAGAAACTTAACTTGGATATGAGGGAACATCCGCGGGCGTATAGTCTAAGATGGTTGAGAAACCAAAAGCACCTCAAGGTTACACATCAAGTCGTGGTGCCTTTATCTATTGGCCGTTATGAGGATGAGATCCTATGCGATGTATTGCCGATGGAAGCCGGTCACATCCTACTTGGAAGACCATGGCAATACGATCGGAGAGACGTTCACGACGGATATACAAACAAACACTCCTTTGAGCATAAAGGACGGAAGATCACTCTTGCACCTTTGTCTCCACACGAGGTGTATCTACACCAGCTCAAGCTCGAGCAAAACCGCAAAGGTAAAAACATTGTGAGTGATCCCCTAAACACTTTATCTACTAAAAACGAGATTGAGAGTTCGAGAAAAGCCAAGTCAAAGGCTTTTGAGGGAAAACCCGTGAGGAAAGAAACTCTTTTTGTGAGGCCGAGTGAGATTAAACATGCTCTAGTCACTAAGCAACCTTTCGTTTTGCTTATCTTTAAAGATGCTCTCGTTAGCATGACTAATCCCGAACCGAATATCCTGAGCAATGTGTTGTCTCTTTTGCAGAAATATATTGATGTCTTTCCGGAAGATAACCCATGCAGTTTACCACACATTCGTGGGATAGAACATCAAATAGACTTTGTTCCCGGAGTAACACTTCCGAACCGACCCGCTTACCGAACCAATCCAATCGAGACCAAAGAGCTCCAACAACAAGTCAGTGAACTTATGGAGTAGGGTCATATCCGGGAGTGTATGAGTCTGTGTGCCGTTCCGGTGCTACTTGTGCCTAAGAAGGACGGATCTTGGCGAATGTGTGTTAATTGCCGAGCCATCAACAATATTACGGTAAAGTATCGCCATCCGATCCCTAGGTTAGATGATATGCTAGATGAACTTCATGGATCTAGTATCTTTTCTAAGATTGACTTAAAGAGTGGTTATCACCAAATCCGGATGAAGGAAGGTGATGAGTGGAAAACCGCTTTTAAAACTAAGCACAATTTATTGAGTGGATTGTTATTCCGTTTGGTCTTACGAACGCACCTAGCACTTTCATGTGTCTTATGAATCATGTTCTTAGGTCGTGTATAGCTGTCTTTGTGGTTGTTTATTTTGACGACATACTGATTTATAGCAAGACCCTTGATGATCATATAGGACACTTGTGTTTGGTGTTATACGTGCTTAGGAAAGAACTTATTTTCGGCAACTTTAAGAAATGTTATTTTTGTTCGGATAACGTCGTTTTTCTAGGTTTTGTGGTGAGTTCTCAGGGCATACAGATTGACGAGGACAAGATCAAGGCGATCCAAGATTATCCGAGTCCTAAGACGGTTGGTGAGGTTTGAAGCTTTCACGGCTTAGCCAGTTCCTATAGACGGCTCGTTCGGGATTTCAGCACCATTGCCGCCCCACTAACCGCAGTGATCAAGAAGGACGTGGGCTTCAAATGGGAACAAGCTCAAGAGGACGCTTTTCAGCTCCTAAAACACAAGCTTACTCACGCCCCTTTTCTCGTTATACCTGACTTTTTGAAAACGTTTGAAATTGAATGCGATGCTTCTGGTGTATGTATTGGAGCCGTGCTAATGCAAGAGAAAAAACCGATTGCTTTCTTCATTGAGAGGATCGGAGGCGCGACTCTCAATTACCCGACGTACGACAAGTAGATTTATGCCTTAGTCCGTGCACTCCAAACTTGGCAACACTATCTTTGGGCGAAGGAGTTCGTGATCCACACCGATCATCAATAACTTAGGCATTTGAAGAGCCAACAGAAGTTGAACAAGAGACATGCCCGTTGGATGGAGTTCGTGGAGACATTACCGTACGTGATCCAATACAAGCAAGGCAAGGAAAACGCCGTGGCCGATTAATAAGAACCTCCTTAGATCGACACAAAGAAGCTGGTTTTCGAACAGATAGAGATGAGACACGGCGAAGATGTTGCTCAGCAACGAACCGTTCATAAACAAAGAGGTAGCGAGACGTGAAGAAGATGCTGCAAGCAGCGATTCAGTCTCGAGAGATAGGGGTTTGTCGCCACAGTTTTTGAGAAAAAAGAGTAAAAATATTTGATGACCTAAACCAAGGTGCCTGCTACAAAGAGAAACAAGGGTTTTTAAAAGAAAAAAACAAAAGAAATGCCCTAAAACAAATGGGCCTTGCATAAAAACGAAAATAGAGATAGATGGGCCTTGTTTCTTTATGTCACACGAAAATGGGCTTTGCTGGGCTTGAAGAAGATCACAAGATGGGTCAATAATATTGTGGATCATTTGGCCTCGTTAAAAACCTATCTTCGTAAAACCTCGTGGGACAAAAACGAAAAAAGGGAAAAAGAGCATACAAATGATTCACAACCCCCACCTAGTGATTTCTTTGGGCCTGAATCATAATCGGTGTGGTTATATGTGTCTTTGAGTAGCCAATGCCTTCTTGCTCAGGATTTCCCTTGGATCCCTCAGTTAGATTTCCCTCGAATCCCTTGGTTAGAGTTCCCTCGGATCCCTCAGTTAGAGTTCCCTCAGATCCCTCAGTTAGAGTTCCCTCGGTTCCCTTAACTACAAGCTTTCCTACACGTTCATGCTCTACTACAAGCTCCAATTCAGTTGGCTTCTTCATGATGCTTCTTAGCATCACATCATCCTCCCCCAGTTGAAAAGGATTTGTCCTCAAATCTGCCAAGAACAAAGTTAAGTTAGAATTATCAGATCGTAGAGACAACGAATACTTACCTTGCAAGCGTCTCTTTTCGGTTGTGGAAATGATATGTGTTGGAGTTGGGAGTGTGCCGTGCTCTTTAGCATCTGTAGAGTCAGAATGATCAAATGCCACGAATTAAGAAGGTTATTTAGCCTTTATTCATGCTCCTTGTCCGATTTGATCTCCGTTGGATCCGTCTTTTTCAGCAGAAGTTTGGTTGTTTAGAATCTCCTTTAGCTCAAGACTCTTGTTTTTGAAGATAAGGCCTTCAGATGGATTTTTCAAAGGAAAAACACAATCTACATGTCCAAAATGGAATCTGCTGCGATTACTCTCGCATGTAGGCTCAGTTTGTTGAATAAAATCATCTCCTTTAGTTAAAAATCGGTGCATTTGCTCATCTCTCATCCTTTGCAAATAGTTCGCTGTTTTTGGCTTAGAAAGCAATGATAGGTCGTTCTGATGCTGCTGGTTCTCTTTGCCTTTGATGAGAAGCAGTTCCTTTGGATTTTCTCTAGAATATTCATCCATGTAATCCTGCAAAACAAGGGATCTTTGATATGCTCAAATTAATACCCTAAAAGTACTAAAGTACTGTCAGTTGTAATACTTAGGGATCGAATCCACAAAGACTCACGGAATCACACAATAGATTAAATAGATTCGAATCAAGCTAAACTAAAAGATGTAATTGAAAACAATACGTAAATTAAACAAGATTTAATTCGATTGGGAGAAAGATAGGTTCAGGGTATTTCTCAGGAAATCAATGAATGCAGATAAACTAACTAGCATGATTCAGATTTAGCGCGGTTCTTGAACTCAAATCACTAAAGTATAGCTAACCAACTCTCGTTGCGAAAACTATCTAAGTCTAAATCCTAGAATTCCAAATCTCTTTGCGAATCCTAAAGTTTAAACCAGCTTTTAGTTCAAGTTTGATTTATTCACAAAACAACTAAACCAAATCTCTTTGCGAATAGTTATTTTGCTCACCCTAAGTTCTATCAGGTAATTAATCGCACTCTCGTGCCTAATCAATTATCCTAAGATCTAAGTTCCAGATTCGTCAACCTAGAATTAGCTTTGAACACAACCTAAGGCGAAGAACTAATTCAGATGGTGAATCCTAATCAACTAATCAATCTAGCATTCAGAGAAAACCCTTATGAGAACCTTGAACCTAAAGTGGATCTACTCAGACATGGAGAATGAAAACAACATGATTGAATAGATCATCAAAGAAAACAATAGAAAACATGAGTTCAGAGTTGTCTCTCCAAAAACCAAAGTAGAATCAAGAGTAGAATAAAACATAGCCACCAACAAAGTGGTTGAAAAACCTAATTATAAAGCTAAAACACGTTTTGGAGCTTCTGGTAATTATTAAAGTCTTCTGGACCAAGTTGCAGAGTCTTTAAACTTATAAAATCATGTTTTTCCCGTCTGCAGTTGGTGTCGGTCGATACTGGACTGGTGTCGGTCGACACCAGTACACTGTGCTCGCCAGACGGGACTGTCTTCACGAAAACTGGCATAACTTTCGATCGCACCGTAGGATGGCCTCAAACCACTTCCAAATGAAAGTTAATCCATTGATATGTCTTGTGTCCAAATTTGAGCTCAATCCATCGGCGGGAAGTTCTTCAACAAATGTCAAACTTCTAACGTCTCTGCATGACTCTGCATCTCCATATGCTCCAAAATGCTCCAGAATGCTTCAATATCTCCAATTAAGCTCCAAACGTACCTAAACCTGTAAAAGACTCTAAAAGACTCCAAAATACTATAAAGACTCCATAAATAGGACCTATATCATGGTCTAAAAGGGGTAAAATCTATGATATATCAACTCCCCCAGACTTAGCCTTTGCTTGCCCTCAAGCAAATAGAAGACTAAACAAGAGAAAGAGGTTTGAAAACATAGAGACTCACCTGTTCATGAAACATCGCAATGACCATTTTTCTTAGTGCTCCACATATCACCTAACCAGTTTCAAATCTAACCACCATGTACTTCTCCGTAGACATTCGCAGCTTCCCAGACTACACACATGATTTCACAGCATCGTTCAATCAAGCCTTCCTCGCCAGTTTCATTGTTGTGATTAATACCAAGAACCTTCTAGATTTTTTCCTATATAATATCATGACAAGGAACCACCTTTTTCACACTTTCTGGTATTATTTGTCTCCCCCAGACTTATTTCTTATTATGTTCTCTCTTTTTTTTTTAGCTTTGCATATACACATTAAGGTATGAGACGCGAGTATTGATGGTGTTAGCCACCGAATCCCCGGTTCTTCCCTCTCAACCTATCAAAGGCGTAGGCGAATAATGGCATCATAGAAAAATCCTAGCCTCGCTTCCAATCCTTTGTGTGATCATTTCCTCTGAAGTAAAATAATGGGATCGCTGGAAATTTTCCTAACCCTCTACTCAGAAGAAAATCATCTCATCTTTTAATGCATCTTATTTATCAACTTGTAACAGGGAGAGAAATACCATTCTTTAAACACGTGGGTTCCTTTGTAAGATACGAATGAGGAATCAAGCTCTATGGATACTAACCATATTGATGAAGTGCAAAAATTTGGCTCAGGCTTTAAAGAATTTTACTGGAAACATGAGTGCCTTCTAGTTAACTGGTTAGCCTTTGGATTTTTCATTAGTCGATCTGTAACTGATTCTGTCATAATGGTCACTTAGAAGTAGAGTCAGAACGATAGAGTCAAGAAAAAGATCACAGTCTCCAACAGATTTTGACTCAATAAAACAACGAATGACTCAAAAATGATTGACTCTAAGAAAAACAAAAACAATGTCAGCGACTACCTCCCCCAGACTTGAACAATACTGTCCCCAGTGTTATCTAGCCTAAGGTTGGTGAAAGAAACAAAAGAACCAAATGGATTGTGAAAATCGGAAATCGTACATGTGAAGGTGATGAGTGTCGATCGATACAGACTGGTATCGATCGATACAAGCTGTATGTCGACACACTGATTTTAAATCAGTGGCATCAAGTTGCTTAACCCAGGGAAAGTGATCCAAAATATTAGAAGTTAGCACAGTTATGAACACTCAAAAACAAGTTAATAGCAACAAGATAATCAAGCATAAATCCATGAGTTCAAATGCAAAAAAAAAAAAAAAATTAATAATAATAAAGCTGACATAAGTTTAACACAAACGAAAAATAAAAAACAAAAATAAAAACGTATGTACAGACTCACCAGTGGGTACCTCCCACCAAGCGCATGTTTTAAGTCATGAGCTTGACTTTACGGATGATCAGTTAGGAAAAGAATGAGAACTTGCGCCGAAATAAGCTCCACAATGTGACATCGCCAACTTCAGAGTTCTGCTCATCACACTACAATAAAACACTGTTTTAGCATCGATTTTTTGCGACGATTTAATTTGGTCGCAAATTGAAATCGTTTTTACGATGACTTTACGACGATTTTAAAAGTCGTCGCAAAATGGGGACGAAACGTTTCGTTGTAAAATCGTCGCTAATTGGCGACGATTTACCGACGATTACCGACGAAGTTCCGACGATTATCAAAATTATCGTAAAATCGTTGTTACTTAGCGACGATTTACCGAGGTTTATATAAAACGTTTTAATATCGTCGTAAAATTACCGACGAATTAGCAAGGATTATTATAAGTTGAACTTTACATCGATTTCCCAACGATTAATGAGTTAGGTGAGCACGTTTAAGTTCACGGTGTACGGTTAGGTAAACATGTTTAAAGTCGTTATAAAATCGATGTAAACATGTTTAGAATCGTTGTAAAATCGATGTTAAATCGATGTAAAATCGTAGGTAATTCGATGGTAACGAAAATAAAAATCTATATATAGTGGCCAACTTCATAATAAAAATTTCATATTCAGAAACATTTACTTCTTTCTGGGCAACAAAAAATGTCAATATACGAAATTAGAAGATGGATGTATAATCGTCTTGATTCGGAGGGATCGCTAACAAAGGAGTTCAGTGATGGGGTGGAGGGATTCATGCATCAGGCAGGAAGTATACATAATACGATTATCAGTGGTAAGATGTACTGTCGTTGTGCCAGATGCTTGAATAGGAAATTTATCATTATCTCGAAGGTGTGGTCGCATATATTAAATAGAGGGTTTATGCTGCATTACTATATATGGTATTATCATGGAAAGGGTCATGGGGGAAATGCAGCTAGTAGTAGTAGCAATTATCAAGCATCAAATTTTGATGAGTCAAATAATTTTAATCAATTTGATGATCATGCGGAGCAGCATGGTGAAGATAGTGATAGGATTCATGACATGGTTACAGATGCATTTCATGAAACCGTAAGTACATTTTCACATGATCATCATGATGAGGAACCCAATCTAGATGCAATTTTTTTTTATGATATGCTAGATGCTGCAAATCAGCCACTCTACGATGAATGTAGAGAAAGACATTCTAAATTATCGTTGGCGGCTAGGATGATGACTATTAAAACTGATCATAACTTAGCTGAGGTTTGCATGGATGACTGGGCTGATTTGATTAAAGAGTATTTGCCAGAGGACAATTTAGCTGCTGAAACTTACTATGAGATACAGAAGTTGGTTTATAGTCTTGGGTTGCCTTCTGAGATGATAGATGTATGTGTTGACAATTGCATACTTTTTTGGAAAGATGATGATAAGTTGCAGGAATGTCGATTTTGCCATAAGACAAGATATAAGCCGCAAGGTACTTGTCGGAGTAAGGTACCGTTCCAGCGGATGTGGTACCTTCCTATAACTGATAGATTAAAAAGAATGTATCAGTCTGAGAGGACAGCTGCATCGATGAGATGTCATGCAGCTCATTTGCAAACAGATGGGGAGGTTACTCATCCTTCAGATGCAAAAGCGTGGAAACACTTTAAGACGGTACATCAAGACTTTGCTAGAGAGAAACGTAACGTGTATCTTGGTCTTTGCACAGATGGATTTAGTCCATTTGGTATGTCTGGTAGGCAATATTTTTTATGGCCAGTAATCTTAACGCCTTACAACCTTCCTCCAGATATGTGCATGCAAAGAGAATTTTTATTCTTGAGTATTTTAGTACCAGGTCCGAAGCATCTGAAGCGTTCCCTTGATGTGTTTTTGCAGCCTCTGATAGAGGAATTGGAGCAGTTGTGGTATACCGGGGTTCGGACATATGATTTTGCAAGAAAATTTTTTTTTACAATGGGTGCGGTGCTTATGTGGACAATAAGCGACTTCCCTGTTTACGGGATGTTATCAGGTTGGACTACGCATGGGCGATTGTCTTGTCCATATTGTCTCAATCGGACAGATGCGTTTCAATTGAAACATGGTCGGAAAACAAGTTGGTTTGATTGTCACTGCCGATTTCTACCGATTCACCATGCATATCGAAGAAATAAGCGGTTGTTTAGAAAGAACAAAACTGTTTGTGTTCCTCCTCCTGTTTATATTTCCGGGGAAGTAGTGGAATTCATTCAAGATTCGTCATTTGAGTGATAAAGTTATATATTAGTGAATTAATTAACATTTTAATTATTTCGAATAAGAAAACATATCAAATAGTATAATGTCTTTTAAAAATTTTAATCGTATAATGCAATATTTATATATTGATCGTTTAAAAATAAATTAAAATCATAATAACTTAACATAAATATTATAATTATAGAAAAACTTATATATAATTAGGATATTATTTAGAGTTTATTCTTGACACTCCATTTGATTTCGTAGGTGGTTCTAAATAAAGAAAAATCGTAACACTTTAGGATTTATCAGAAACCTTGTTTCTTTATAGAATACCAATCAATAAATTTTTTTTATTTATAGATATATACAGGCGACAAATACATTATTGCTATTTCTTGTGGTTATCAAAATAAGAATAAATAAAAAGCGATGAGTTGGTTTATATCAATCGTAACTACATAGATACCGGTAAAACATGTACATGTCAGTAGGAAATATTGATTTCTCAAATGCAAAATCAGATTCACGGTTACGCTTTTAACCAAAACTCAAAAACACACAAAATAAATATTTAAAATCAAGAAACCTAACCAACGGAAGTTTCCGAGTAACCAAAAAAAGATAACCAAATCAAAAGACAATAAGTTTAGACAAACATAAATAATTAAGGATAGTTCGACAATAGTCTACAAAGTCATAACAAAATAATCTTAGCATAGACAAAAGATAAGAAATATATCATATTGATATCCGATAACATTAAGTAAACTCTGAAGATTATGAATTCCATCACTGATCGCTCTTCTTATGTGAGGAACTCGCCTCATCGACCATCCGATTCCCATCATTGACTCTGAAATTACTATTTTCGTTTTCACGAACCTAAAAACAAAAACCGTAGTTAATTTTATATACACATAAACGTGTGTTTATTTATAACATGTATAGTATCACATTTGCATAAAGTTCCGAGCTTGGGGAATATGAGGATGAAACTTAAATCTGAAAATCCCTCCCTTGCTCTTAACATAGATACATGCTACAACAGTTTTCAAATAGTATATCGAACTAAAAACAAATGTTGGTAGATGTAAATTACTTCAAACAAAATTAATATGTTACCTTTTTTGTTTACAGCACACCAATCCGTTAAAAGACAAATGATCGGTACTTGATTAGCTTTCCAAAATTTGTCATTGAAATCAAGGGCCAGTTTGCCAAATGTCGAACATCTAAGCTCTAGACCCCTTTAACATAATATAAAGCCATAATTAAACGTTACCAATTTGTATGTTTCAACCTCTAACACCCATAAATCAACTATATGAAATATCAACCTCTAGCTTTTCATAATGAAATCGATAGATATTGTCTTTTTCTCTTATTTGACTGTAAGAATCATCATTCACCGTCTGAAGATCCTCAACAGTAGTAACCATACCCATTAAGTTTGATAAAGAGAAATCCCAAACACAATTCATATCATTATAACGAAAATTCTCAGTTAAATAGTTAAGTAAATAATGTCATAAAATATTTAGATGAGTACCAATATAGGAAGACCATGATCCGTTTTCACACTAAGAATTTCTATTAAATTATGTTCCTCCCATTTCTTTAACACTTTCACTCTAATACTCCAATTAGTTATCCTTTCATTCAAATCGAGAATCATGTCATATGCAGCCATTGAAGCTTGTAGATCTTTTTGAACAAAAACATGGTAAAAGCAAAAGATTTATTGAGCCCAAGATTATTTTTGTTTATATATAAACCTTACTCAAAAACAAAACTCAAAAACAAGACTCAAAAACACACAAAATAAATATTTAAAATCAAGAAACCTAACCAACGGAAGTTTCCGAGTAACCAAAAAAAGATAACCAAATCAAAAGACAATAAGTTTAGACAAACATAAATAATTTAGGATAGTTCGACAATAGTCTACAAAGTCATAACAAAATAATCTTAGCATACACAAAAGATAAGAAATATATCATATTGATATCCGATAACATTAAGTAAACTCTGAAGATTATGAATTCCATCACTGATCGCTCTTCTTATGTGAGGAACTCGTCTCATCGACCATCCGATTCCCATCATTGACTCTGAAATTACTGTTTTCGTTTTTCACGAACCTAAAAACAAAAACCGTAGTTAATTTTATATACACATAAACGTGTGTTTATTTATAAGATGTATAGTATCACATTTGCATAAAGTTCCGAGCTTGGGGAATATGAGGATGAAACTTAAATCTGAAAATCCCTCCCTTGCTCTTAACATAGATACATGCTACAACAGTTTTCAAATAGTATATCGAACTAAAAACAAATGTTGGTAGATGTAAATTACTTCAAACAAAATTAATATGTTACCTTTTTTGTTTACAGCACACCAATCCGTTAAAAGACAAATGATCGGTACTTGATTAGCTTTCCAAAATTTGTCATTGAAATCAAGGGCCAGTTTGCCAAATGTCGAACATCTAAGCTCTAGACCCCTTTAACATAATATAAAGCCATAATTAAACGTTACCAATTTGTATGTTTCAACCTCTAACACCCATAAATCAACTATATGAAATATCAACCTCTAGCTTTTCATAATGAAATCGATAGATATTGTCTTTTTCTCTTATTTGACTGTAAGAATCATCATTCACCGTCTGAAGATCCTCAACAGTAGTAACCATACCCATTAAGTTTGATAAAGAGAAATCCCAAACACAATTCATATCATTATAACGAAAATTCTCAGTTAAATAGTTAAGTAAATAATGTCATAAAATATTTAGATGAGTACCAATATAGGAAGACCATGATCCGTTTTCACACTAAGAATTTCTATTAAATTATGTTCCTCCCATTTCTTTAACACTTTCACTCTAATACTCCAATTAGTTATCCTTTCATTCAAATCGAGAATCATGTCATATGCAGCCATTGAAGCTTGTAGATCTTTTTGAACAAAAACATGGTAAAAGCAAAAGATTTATTGAGCCCAAGATTATTTTTGTTTATATATAAACCTTACTCAAAAACAAAACTCAAAAACAAGACTCAAAAACACACAAAATAAATATTTAAAATCAAGAAACCTAACCAACGGAAGTTTCCGAGTAACCAAAAAAAGATAACCAAATCAAAAGACAATAAGTTTAGACAAACATAAATAATTTAGGATAGTTCGACAATAGTCTACAAAGTCATAACAAAATAATCTTAGCATACACAAAAGATAAGAAATATATCATATTGATATCCGATAACATTAAGTAAACTCTGAAGATTATGAATTCCATCACTGATCGCTCTTCTTATGTGAGGAACTCGTCTCATCGACCATCCGATTCCCATCATTGACTCTGAAATTACTGTTTTCGTTTTTCACGAACCTAAAAACAAAAACCGTAGTTAATTTTATATACACATAAACGTGTGTTTATTTATAAGATGTATAGTATCACATTTGCATAAAGTTCCGAGCTTGGGGAATATGAGGATGAAACTTAAATCTGAAAATCCCTCCCTTGCTCTTAACATAGATACATGCTACAACAGTTTTCAAATAGTATATCGAACTAAAAACAAATGTTGGTAGATGTAAATTACTTCAAACAAAATTAATATGTTACCTTTTTTGTTTACAGCACACCAATCCGTTAAAAGACAAATGATCGGTACTTGATTAGCTTTCCAAAATTTGTCATTGAAATCAAGGGCCAGTTTGCCAAATGTCGAACATCTAAGCTCTAGACCCCTTTAACATAATATAAAGCCATAATTAAACGTTACCAATTTGTATGTTTCAACCTCTAACACCCATAAATCAACTATATGAAATATCAACCTCTAGCTTTTCATAATGAAATCGATAGATATTGTCTTTTTCTCTTATTTGACTGTAAGAATCATCATTCACCGTCTGAAGATCCTCAACAGTAGTAACCATACCCATTAAGTTTGATAAAGAGAAATCCCAAACACAATTCATATCATTATAACGAAAATTCTCAGTTAAATAGTTAAGTAAATAATGTCATAAAATATTTAGATGAGTACCAATATAGGAAGACCATGATCCGTTTTCACACTAAGAATTTCTATTAAATTATGTTCCTCCCATTTCTTTAACACTTTCACTCTAATACTCCAATTAGTTATCCTTTCATTCAAATCGAGAATCATGTCATATGCAGCCATTGAAGCTTGTAGATCTTTTTGAACAAAAACATGGTAAAAGCAAAAGATTTATTGAGCCCAAGATTATTTTTGTTTATATAAAAATAAACTATTTCCTCTAAAATACAACCGATTTTATAACAAAAGAGACTCTGGTATCTGCAATAACTGCCCGAATACGAAAAGCAAGACCACTATCAATGCATTGATAAATTAAAAACTTGTAGTTTTTTAGCTAACTTTTAAAGAAGTGAATGATATTTACCATGAAAAGAGTAACTTATAACAATTTGAAATGACAAAACAACAAAAATAATCCATTTAATTTAAATAGAATATTCATTAAGATTCAATTAAATAATAAAATTTCATGTGTAATGCCCAAAAATCTGAATGTTGCTGATTGGCCCAAAACACGTTATTGGGCATCAATGTGTAAAATGTACTAAACGATGAAACAAAGCCCATATACGTTTATAGATCTGTTTCTACACAAAATTAGTTGTCTCCGGTACAAAGAATGTCACAGTATAATTTTGACATCTTTAATACAATTATTACATTTTTGACGTCCTTAATATAATTATTTAATTTTTACGAAACTATTAGGATAGTAAACAGAGAATAAAAATCTTTTTTTAAACTAAAATAAACATAAAAATATAACAACAACATTACATTAGATACTCAAGTTCAAATCTATATAAAAAAAGTTTTTTTAAACACCGACTCGGTATTTTTAGATACATATTTGAAAACAGAACTCTTCGCATAGCCCGATGAACCATTTCCGTTCTCCAGTACATGACAGTAGATTCATGTTTAATATTTGGAGAGAGGCCATTCGTTCTATTTTCGATTCTTATTCGCAGCCAAAAACATGTCGCAGTTTTCACTAATCTCAAATTTAAATTCTTTGAGAAACGATAGTAAAAATTCTACGAAAATGGTTTACGATGTTTTCGGCAGACGCCAAACGATTGGAACTAATATTGGCCGACGAACATGTAAGTGAAGTAAATATATCAATTTTCGAACATATGTTGATTATTATTTACTAAAAGTATTTTATATTTTTATTTTATTTAAGGGTTTAAAAATTCAAGCAATTGTGGATACAGTTTTGATTGATCGTTTTTATTCGTTTCTTAACGAAGGGGACTGGAATGCAATACATAATATTGATGTTGTTACTGATTTTGGTTCGAATAGGAACACAGTTAGCAGTTGGAAAATAAAGTTCAATGATCATACAACTGTAATAGTATCTGATGTACTAAGTGATGATCATATGATTGTTTTTTGTCCACTTGCAAAAATTGTAAACGCAGATAGTTCTCCTATAGGTAATTTTTTTAATCTGTATTTAGTTGTTGTTATTGTATATTTATATTATCTTTTAATTATAATTTCTCGCTTTGTTTTATTGATGTTTCTTTGCCTACATAGATGTCATTGGAGAAGTTTGTGATGTTGGTAGTATCACGACGTTTATAGATGATTCGTACGAAGATATATTCGGTTCAGTTGCACGCAGAATAGAATTATAGATCAGAGACATGGAGTAAGTCAAATGGGCTATAGAATTTTATTTGTTGTTATTTTATCGATTAGCTATCTTATGATTGTTTGTATCATTTTTAGTTATATTATAGTCAAATGTGCTGCATACGGTAGAGCTGCAACCGGATTCGCAGAAAAATGGGCATTATATGGGAATTATAAAACCGTATTGATTTTGAGGTTCTAGCATGCAAAGTATTTATCAGAAGGTAAGAACTATAATAAGCATGGTTTGATTCGAGTATATTGGTTTTGAAAGATATTAAAACTTTAATTACCAATTGATAGGTGAAGTGATCGTAATAGATGGAGGAGGTTGTTCTCAGTTTTTATTTGATCATAAAATAGAAGAAGTATCAAAATATGAGAGATGGTTCGTAAATACCTTTTTATATATAGCTTATTGTCTTATTCAATATAGAATTCTAATATTTAGAATGGTTTTGTTATGTTACATGATGCAGTTTTACGATAAAATTCACTAGTGAACTAAAACAGGGACAGTGTAATCCATAATTTTTTTTACGTCTATGTAATAGTTACTAAACTGATATTGGTGGTTTATTTTATATTTTCATTTTTTTCTTTCGTTTTTATCAAATACGCGAAATTAGTTTTCTCTTGTCTTTAAAATTTATGTTAATTAGTAAAATGATAATTACATTAGATAAACGAATTCAAACCAATAAAATAAAATCAAATATAAATAAAACCAATATGTTGCAATTTATGTTAGGTAATAAAACCAACGATGTCTCTTATTATTTTAAAAAGACAAATCGAACAAAACCTTATTGTCACAAATCATAAAATGCCAAAAAAAAATATCTTTAATAAAACGGGCATCATGGACTAAAAATCTCGGATTGAAGAATCAATTCACGCATATGATGAACTTCAGGAAACGAAGGATTTCAATAATATCCGAGTAAAATCGTACGATTTCATAGCTGCCCAATAACTCCCAAAGTGTGCGATCCTAGCAAATCTAATAACACAATGAGAAGAATGTTGCAACCTATTTTCTAAATAAAAACAAATGAGAGACGAACCCACCTACACAAAAGTGAAGATCTCGGAGTCCACTGTGTATATCTTCAAATCCATAAAAAGCGAAATAATTATTTTCAATGTTAGTAACTTTTACAAAAAAAGGTTTGGGTATTCCACACGACTCTGTAATCATGCAAAGATAATCTCAAATCGCCGCTCGCAATCTCAAGACCAAATCGATAAACGAAAATAGAGTCCCCCTGATATATTTCAGATGAAAAGTCATCTATATACTCACTTGATATTGAGCCTTGTATCCTATCCCCCTACCGAAAAGGAAAAAAAAATATTATAAGAAAATAACAATATATATAGAGAAACGACCAATGCAAGAAATTGCTAAACAACCATTGTATCAACAAAAATTAATTCCAAAGGTCCATCGCATCCAGTGCAAGCGCATCGCTCAACAATCTGGAGTACTTTAACTATAATACGCGAAATATGATTTGGAGGCTTCAAATCATGAACATAAGTAAAAAATATCTTATCGAGATTCATTACACCGGAATTTTCCAAAGTCATCTATAATCAATGGAAACCTATATCAAGAGAGACCAAACGAATTTTTCAAATTGTCGTTTTATAATTCCTTTCAAAATTAAACACATTTTATTTTTAAAAATAATTCATTGCATTCGGGATATTCACTTGTTAAGAAACAAATATAAATTGTAGAATTTATCCATATATTTTACATGTCCAGATATTCACGAAAAGGTATTTTTCCATAAACATTATATCATTTTTTGTCACATTTAAATAACTTATCTTATAGAATAATTTAATATATTTTGTTGATACTTTCAAAGCTTATCACAAAGACGAAATCCCTAATGGCCAATCAGATAAGAGGAAATCTTTAAATCTTACCAACAAACCAATTTGTACCGATTATGATGCCGACTGAAGGAAGAATCGAAATCCTCAAATATCTCTCCTTCGCGCCTCTTCTAGAGTCTTAATAATGTGATACAGTTAACGAATTCAAACTTCCTAACATCTAAATAATTACTATTTTATATTTTTCTTTTTTTTCGTTTTTATTAGATAAGCGAAATTAGTTTTCTCTTGTCCATAATTAAAATTTATGTTAATTAGTAAAATGATAATTACATTAGATAAACGAATTCAAACCAATAGAATTAAAAAATAAAAATAAAACCAATGTGTTGCAATAAGATATGAAAGACAAAAAAAAAATGTTATGGTGTAAAACATCGAAAAGTCTAGATATTTTCGAAAACCTCATTGTACACAACATTCAATGTTTTCCTCCGTGGCTTGTTATCTTTGTCTGTGATCAAGATCTTCAAACCTGCTCTGGATGTAACCCTTGAAACAACAACATACAGCTGGCCAAGAGTAAAAACTGGTTTTGGTAGGTACAAACCAACCTTTGCAAGTGTCTGTCCTTGGTTCTTTTGCCTCTTTTGTAAGTGTATGTCCAACGGAAACACGATTCGTTGCCTCTTTTGTATAGTTGGAAAGTGTCTGTCCAACGGAAACACGATTTATTACTTCATCACCAGGATCATCTTCATTGTATATAACCAATTTTTGATTCGGAAAATGAAACCGGAGTTTCATTACATATATTTTACGATAGTGAGTAGGAAACGATAGAATCCTCCACGTAGATTCGCAAGCCGATATATACATGTATAAAAGATGGTGAATAAATGAGCCTATCGCAGTAAAACTACCTCATTAAACAACAAGGTCTTTGCAAAATACATACCTACAACTAAAATGTTTTTTAACTTCGTCGTCCTTATTGTCAGTTACTACCGTTGCCCGAACATAATCTGAACCTTTGTGAATATACTCTATAAGATACTTGACTGAATGTGATTGTATACATCACTCCACGTTGATATGAGCGCGATAACGAAGGGTGAGATCTCTAATATACGGGACAACGTAACCGTTGTCACAGTTAAACCCTCTTCTAGTTAAATGTACTGTCATCCCGCCTCATGTATATAGGGTACCATATGTCATCAATTTTGGTGATTAGACTGAATTGTTTTGAAAAATATTTTGTACACTTTCCTTCAGCCATACACACACTCTCCATGTTGAGAGGGCCACAAGGTCCGTGCATCATCACATCACCAACAATCTCGTATAAATATGGCTCGAGGACTTTATCAGGAATCTCATCACAAATTATCTTGTCAATGTCATCACCATTGGGTAGCTTATAGTCTGGCGGCAAGAAAAGAACTATGTGAGCATGAGGAAGACCCCTTTTCTGGAATTCGATTGTGTATATAGTTGCCACACAAAAAAGCAATACAAAAAATCACGTTAAACCATGCTTCCCAAATACACAAAACGAAAATTCATTTTTCGTTTAAAAGAACATACCATCACTAACGACCCCCAACTCATCCTTTTTGTCAAGTGATAGATGAGATCATCCAGTTTCATATTGAACACTCGATAACATGTATATCTGGTATGTCCTCCTACTTCAAATTATGTCTTTGTAGATGCTTAGTAATCTCAGACCACTTTGGATTGCACGTAAACGTTATAAATAGATCAGGGAAACCAAAGTGTTTGCACGTGGTCATCGCATCTAGAGAATGTTGGTACATATATCATGTACCCCTAGTGTAAGAAGAAGGTATAAAAATCCTCCTACCCTGTTCGGAGAGTTCAGTGTCACCTTTATCAATCGTTTTCTTTATTTTATCAAAATTTTCAACACAAAGTTTATTCTGATTCAGCGAAACGTAACGTAGTCTATTAGTCTCAACCATCGTGAATGCATCCACTAAAAACTACTTATATAATCTCCCTGACATCGGGATGATCGGTGATTCTCCCAACCTCTCTTGTATGCAAAAAGCAAAGAACTCTCGCATAGAAATATGCAACATTTTCCTTCGACCAGTGTCTACAAATCCAATGTCAATACCAAGTCTAAAACCATCTTCATCGTAAGGAAACAACAATGGATATTGTAAAGGCAAATAAGCTGGATGTAATTCACTGATTCTTTTCAGCTTTCCAGTTCTACTCTCAATAATAATGTCACGTGTATCCATCCCGATATTGAAATCGTCAAGTATCAAACCGGCAACTTCATCAGCAGTGGAGAGATTGTTAGTCCTTACATCAGATTTCCTACCATACGACAAAAACAATCGTAGACCACTGGTATCACCATTCAGGCCAAATCTATCTCGCACAGTTCGGAAAGCTTTTACGTGCCGGTTATGCTTATCCAACATTTTTTGTAACCTCCGAACTATTGACTCCCTAATCTTATCAGTGCGCCCTATTTTCCTATATTAACAAAGGACATTGATATAACAGGTTACAACGAAAACGAAAACGAAAACTTCTTAAACTAAATAAAAAATAAAACAATAAAAAGATGTAATAAGTTATTCAAAAAATCATACCCATAGGCAGCTATCTTGTTGGATGTTTCGTTTGCGGTATCATGTATATAAAGCTTCAAAAAGGATGGATTTTCACCAGGAGCTGGTAGAATATCACCAGGAGCGGGTAGAATATCACATATATTATGATAATTCTCACCACACAATTGAAACAAATAAGGTTTTTTCCATCGTTGATTGACTTGTTTATCTTTCCTCCGAGCGATGTGAAAGAAAACATCGTGTTATATGCTCGGATAAACTCACGAAAATGTGTTCTAGTGTCACCGTCATTGTAAAACATCGCTAATAACGAAATTAGTAATTAAATATTGAAATTTCTATTACCATTTTCATCGCCTAGCGTTCAACGGTCTTTGCGCCCCGGTTGTGAATGTAGACCCCCTTCCCTCCTTGGTCGCTGTTACAGTTCTTCGATTGACTTTCGGAGGTCGCCTTCGTCTTCGCCTTACTCCAGTAATCGCAGAAACCCGTCCAGACATGGTCCTCAAGATCCTTCGGCTTGGCTAAGCCGCACTTCCACTTCTGTTTCCACTCGTACATATGGTTGGAGTACAAAATTGCGGCATACTTGTCGAATTGCACAATAACCTTCCTCGTAAGATCAGAGTTCCACGTGAACTCTTGCTACATTAAAAAAAAACAAAATGTTAGTTTTCTAATATAAAATTGAGAAAAAAATATTTTAAAAAAACTCCAAAAATTACTTTCCGCGAAACTCCGGTGCCACACGTCTTTCTCGTCGGCAGGCATGTCGGAGTACTTCTCGTACGGTTTGTCCAACATGTTGTGTAGCATCCGCAAAATCGCCTTTGTGATCTTAGGCGACAACTTAAACCTGCAAAAAATTTCAAAATAAAATTAGTACGTTTAAATTCAAAATCTAAATAAATTGAACTTATAAGGAAAATTTCACTTACCAAGTCCCGCCCTAGAACTTTGGGTCGAGACAGATGCAGTGGCCTCGATTCGGATGCTGGACAAGATCCTCGATCCTAATGTTGGATCGAGCCGCGGATTGCTGGGAATCCTATACTTGAGTTCCCGAGCTCGATGGTGCAGTAGGCGTAGCTCGATGACCCCGAGAACGGCGGCCTTGGGAACCGCCCAAACGAAAAGAGTCCTCATTAGCCCTGCCGAAAAAAACAAAACATTAGTACATCATAAATTTCCGAAAATTACCAAATTCCCGAAAATTTCAAAATTCACGAAAATTTGAAAATTGCTTAAAATTTTGAAATTCCCATAAGTTTCTTGGATCTCGAAAATTTCCAGAAATTTCAAAATTTCCGAAATTTCAAAATTCCCTAACAGCTTCAAAATTCCCGAAATTTTCAAAATTCCCGAAATTTTCAAAATTCCTGAAATTTTCAAAATTCCCAAAAATTTGAAAATTCCCTAAAATTTTGAAATTCCCGAAAAGTTTCGTCGTTCCCAAAAATTTCCTCCGTTCCCGTAAATTTCAAAATTCCCGAAATTTTCAAAATTCACGAAAATTGTAATATGTTTTCAAAAAGTATTTTATATATATTATAAATATGTTTTTAATTAGTAAAAAATCTTAAAATGTTCGAAATGTTTTTTCAAAAACGTTTTTTTATTTTATAAATTCCAATAACATTTTTTAAAATTAGAAATAGGTTATTACAACATAAAAACAACATTATAAATTACTAAATCTAAATTTACAAATTTGGCAAATTTATTTTGACAACCTAAATCTAAAACTAAGATTATAAATCCTAAATCTATAAAATTACTTCCGTTTTTTAGTGATAGATTATTAACCTAAATCACTTATAATTCCTAAGCGATTTCACATATTCTAAATGATTTTTTCACAATTTTACAACCTAAATCACTAAAATTACAAATTTAGGGACTTATATTACAACGGAAGCGGAATAGTGACGGCGGGGAGGGACGACGGCGACGGACGGCGGTGGAAGCGGCAACCTACCTAAACAAAATTTTGGTAAGGAAGATTAGGAGAAGAAGAGGAAGAGAAGAGAGGACGAGAAGAAGAGGAAGATAAGAACCTATTTGAGAATCACTTACAGGCGGCGAGAAGGACGGCAGCGGTCGGTGGCGAGAAGAGAGGAGAGAGAGCAGCCCTTCGTCGGAGGGAAGAGAGAGGAGAGAAATGAGAAGGAAAAATGGTTTCCTTGATATATATTCATTTTCCACATAAATATCCGTCGGAAATCCATCGGTTTGAATAAAAAAAAATACATTATGGTGGATAATTGCCATAAAATTACTTCCCGCGGTCTCAAAAAAAATTTCCGGCGGATATCGAAATATACGGTATATTCCGACACGTCTTACAGTTTCAATCTTCCAGTTAACTGACACGTCTTATCCATATCCGTCCGAAAGATTTGTCCGGCTAAAATTCCTTCGGCTAAAACTGAACAAGTCAGAAATCCGTGTGAAATTTTCCACGGATTTCCGACGGACTTAGGGTAAATTTGGGGTTTAAGGTTTAGGGTATAGTGATATGATTTAACAAATCCCTAATCTACATGTCTCATCCAAAACAAAGTAAATCCATCAATCTTGAGATCTTTTTATGAGTTTATTACTTTAACAACATCAAAACCTAAGGTTTATACATAAATCAACTATACCTTATACTTTAACTTATACAAACACTTCCATCAAATGTTTAAAAATTCTATATAACACATTTATTTTGAAAATTTACAAGTTCAATTTACTGTATATACATCATACAAGTGTTTACCAACAATCCGTAAAAAAATACCCAAACCCTAAATCTTAAACAACTTTTTTTGTTCTTCCGTCGGAAATTTCCCACGGATATCGGACGGAAAGAGTTTTAGCCGAGGAAATTTTCCCTCCGGTGATTGTTCTTCCCTCGGGTTATGTTTTAGATGAGGGAATTTTAGCCGAGGAAATTTTAGCCGAGAGAAGTTTCCACCGGGTGAAACAGCATCCGTCGGAAATCTGTAGGTTTTTTCCCAAGGATTTTCGACGGATGATATTTTAGCCGAGGTAATTTTAGCCGAGAGATTTTTCCCCCGGGTGAAACAGCATCCGTCGAAAATCCGTTGGAAATTTCTCACGGATTTCTGACGGATGCTGTTTTAGCCGAAGGAATTTTCCCCCGGGTGATCCAGTATCCGTCGGAAATTCGTGAAAAATTTCTCACGGATTTCCGACGGATGTTGTTTTAGCCGAGGGAATTTTAGCCGAGGTAAAGGTATACTTATCATTTTTTGGATTTGAAACGGAAGTATACTTACCATTTTTTTTGGATTTCGGAATGAATTTTACTTAGCATTTTTTTGGATTTCGGATAGAAGTTTACTTATCATTTTTTATAAAATGTCTAATTTTATAAAACTTCTACATAACAAATACATTATACATAACAAATATCAATAACAAGTACAAGTGCAAATTTTACTAAATTACTCTGAATTTGATGATGAGTAATATGATTATGCTGAATCGGAAGTTTCCCCAAATTCGTCTAATTCTTCATCTGAATCCTGAGATACCCGATCATCTATAGGTATGGTGAAATCAACAACAAGGTCGACCTCAAGGGAATGTTCGATTGAACCCAAACCTACGAAGCTTTGTTGGAGGGGTTCATGATCACACATCCCATAAACCCTACCTCTGGGGTTTATCGAGGTAATATACAAGACTTTTTAGTCTCTAGGAGGTATCAATATCCCCAATACGATGTAGTAAGGAGGTTATCAATCCATAATCGGGATTATTCTAAACACTAAGAATGCAAGGTTCATAAGTAATTTAAGCTAAACAAGGTAGTTTATGACTAAGTATCCAAATTCAAACAAACAAAAGCAATACTAAACGAGATGAAATTTAAATAACAAAAGCGGAGCAAGAGATAAGGTTATTGATATAAGGTGATCCAATTTTAATTAGAGATGTTCATTCACTCAAGAAGCTAATTCCTAGGTCAAAGATCTCTAAACTTGATTAGTTCTCTTTCAAGCAACTAATCACTATGCTAATTACTCAACCCATTAGCAAATCATCATTTGTGGGTTAACAAATAGCAAGCATTAAATATCATAACAAGATCAACCAAAGATATGCCCTAAACAACTAATATCTTAGGTTAGGAGCATAAATCTCATGCCTAGTTTATCAAGGCATTTCATCAAACACTTGGTGTTCATGAAATGCCCTATGGTCTAGATCCACTCTTTCAAGCTAGATTTAGCATTGGGGACACTAGACAAGAAGGAAAATAAGATTATCTAACCCTAAACACCACTAATCAACTCTTGGATCACCTAAATCTACCCTATCCCAAGGTCCTTAAGACTACTCACTAATCATCATGGGTTTAACAAATTCAAGAAAAGAAGTGTTAAAACTCATGATCAAGATGATTGGATGATTAGAAAGTAGAAGATAGATGGATTCAATCAAGAAAACAATACTCAAATTGCATAAATCCAAAGGATCAATCTCATACAAAATCACTCTTAGAGAGTGTTTTTGCTTAAGAAAAGACTTAGCCCCTCCAAATTAGGTTTTTGGGCTTAAATAGTGAATAGTGAAGAACCGGGTCGACCCGGGACAAACCAGGTACCGACCCGGTTTAAATGGATAAAGAGTTCTGGTTTGGCCAATACCAAGGTCACTGCTCGGTGTAACACCTCGGTATTGATCATGGGTTAGTACACCGACGAGGAGCACCAAGCAGTGGCGTCGGTATTGAGGAGATGTTGTATGGTGATCTTCAGTGGATACCGAGGTCACTCCTCAGTATCTTTGCTCGGTATTAAGGACTTTTTCCCCGGGTTTCTTCCTGTGGCAGCACCGATCAGTTGCACCGAGCAATGACGTTGGTACAATCCCCTGAAGCTTCGATACCGACGTCACTCCTCCATGTTATACGTCGGTATTGTGGCTGTTTTCCCCCGTCGAGCTATACCGATCAGTTGCACCGAGCAGTGACCTCGGTGCAACTCCTCTGCTTTCTATACCGAGCACCAGTACCGACCAGTGACGTCGGTACGGTTTCCTTCTCCTCTCCTCGGGTCTCGAATCTCCTCTTTAGTACCTGAAATGCGATAAAAAAAATGCAAGGACTCTCTAGGACTAAATGTGGACACACTAGACTCCTAAAACGACTAAAATGCTAAAAAGATATCATGAAGTACATGTAAATGACTCGAAACCTATATGAAACGAATGCTAGAATGATGCAAAATATGATGATATCAATTCCCCCAAACTTACTTCTTTGCTTGTCCTCAAGCAAAAGTATCACTAAAAGAGAGATGCAATGTAATGCAAGTGAGCTCGAACCTATAAGAAGCACAAGAAACAATCGCACTCAACGTCCAAGTTACTAGTTCTAGGATGCACCAAAGTTATCTACTCAAAAGGAGATAGCCATTTCCTTCACAACATGCAACAAGCCAAACTTCAACCTAGACAAACCATTCTATTCTCTAGCCTCTTAACATTGATTAATGGTTTTATCCGTGAATGGTGCTTATGCAAAATTAAATGAAACCGCTTGGCTAAAGGACCGGTTATGAGATGAAAGTGATCTCATCAATACGTAAGGGAAATCAAATACAAGGATCTCTCAATGAACGAGCAAACTTTGACAAAATGCTAAAGGTAAAAGGCAACCTATGCATACAAGAAAAAACTCTCGTCTACCCGAATGCCTAGAGTGTCTCTAACCTAAAGCCTCTAACCCGTTGTGCCCATAACTTAAGCTACCCCTTTTATCATGAGGCATTTTGCCTTTTTGAACCCGCACATCCTTCTTGTCTCTTCACCTCACTTTCTTCTCAATTGGGGATCACTTCTTCTTCCTTGTTCTTCATGGTTTGGTGCTTCTTTGTTGTTATCTAGCTCTTCTTTCTTCTTTTTGGTTTCCGCCTCTTCTCATTCTTTTCATGCTTTGGCCATTTTGGCCTTCTTCTTTTTCTTTGTATCTTTTGAGGCCATCTTAATCTTAGAACTAGACTTATGATCTTTGCAAGAAACATTCCACAAATTCGATCCCCTTTTCCATACTCCTTGTCATTATTTCTGAAACGACCGCACTTTTTTTTTTTTTTTTTTTTTGCAGAAATAATTAAACATTACAAATACAAGAACAATCCAAGTTCTACAGCTTACACAAGCCAACAGTTCTAAAACAGCAAAAGCAAACAACACCAACAATAAAAACCCCGGGTCCTAACCATCCCCTCTTCACTGCCTCGATTCCACGATCACACCTTATCTTTACCTGCATCGACAAAAGTGATGCATCAACATTTGGCTAACCAAACGCTGAGTGAGAGATCATCCCAACAACAGGCTAAACAATAAGCACAATCAACAACAATTAACAATACGAAGAATTAATTAACACCAATTAAAACTTCCAACACAAATAGCAATTCATCACTATGAAAAACTATACCAACGCCTAGCAATTCCATCCCAAGGAAAGCTAGACACACAGCCTGAAAGGCAACACACAACACGCCTTCAAAGCACAAACCACAACCAGTATCGATCGATACCCCCTTGGTATCGATCGATACCCCAACCACATGCCCTCAGGCAAACAACCGGTATCGATCGATACACCCCCGGTATCGATCGATGCCAAGCAACACATGCCCACAGGCAACAACTGGTATCGATCGATACACACCTGGTATCGATCGATGCCTACACGACTCGAGTCCACCGACAAGAGTCTAGTATCGATCGACACACACATGGTATCGATCGATACCCACCTGCAAATCACAACCTTCCGCGAGATCTAAACCCAGAAATCGCCACAAATCACCAAGGCAAAGCCCCAAACTCAACAATCAAGCTTAACTAAGCACCACACAAGCTTACTTGCTAACCTTTGGTCCCAACTCACCTTAAATCGGCTGGATCGAGCTCAAAATCGACCTCCCTTGCTTCCCACAAGCTCACGCCCAAAACCAAGACCAAACTCTTCCGATCTCTTCTTCAAGCTTCTCCCAAGCTCGAATCTCTCTCGATCTCGCAAGATCCAAGCTTCACCAAGCTTCCACCTCTCTCACGCTCTCCTTCTCTCTCTCTCTCTCTCTCTCTCGCGACCAAGACTTTTCTTTCCCAAAAGAATGGTTTCCACGCGCAAGAAGAGAAGAGGAAGAAGACTTATAAGGAGAAAACCCGACTGGTATCGATCGATACCCCTAGTATCGATCGATACTAGCCCGGAACAATTCCGAATTAATTATTTTTCCCCAATAATTAATTCCTCCGGAACGCGGGCGTTACAATTCTCCCCCACTAACTTAGATTCGTCCTCGAATCTTCGTTACCGTTCATCTCCCATGAACCGTTCATCTCCAATGAACATCAATCGTCGCAACGATTACACAAACTTTGGCCAACCCGGCCATCTCAACACTCATACGAGGTCCAAAACCAACCTTCGAGGTTTCCCACGCAGCCCCTATGCTTATGACACCGCGGCATCATATGTACTTATTGCTCAACACAAGCCAACCCCATCACTCAAGACACCGCAGCATCTCCGAGTTCCGAGCATCAGCCATATCCCGCAGGATATCCACCATACCCCGCAAGGTATCAACCATACCACATCACTCAAGACACCGCAGCATCTCCGAGTTCTGGGTATCTGCCGTACCACTCCACTCGTAATATAACCTATAAGAGTCTCAATACCCATACCACTCAATTCTAGGGAATATATCCTACGTCTAGGATATACTCCTTACGAATCCACGGTATCACGTATCACTCTAGGCTATAAACCTCCCGAGTCTGGGTACATCGCCACTCACACTCTCAAGACACACAGTCCTGCGAGCTATCGGCACCAGAGGAACCAGTCCTCTCAACGAGCAATAAATCACATATCTCTAAGCATCTCGACTGAACTACCTCTCGTGATCCGTGTAAATCCTCGCAAGGCAACACCGGCATCACCCATATTCCATACCCGGAATATCTGCCGTGCATGACCAATAACCCGGCCATCGCACCTCCCTTGCGCACCTTCCAGTGTCAGCTTGCTTTAGAAGGACTTGTCAAGACAACTTTGACTAGGCTACCTTTAACACCCAACAACCCTCTGCAGTAGGTCATCAATACAAACGTAATAAAACAAACAAGTACCATACGCCCGCAATCCGACCCACCACATAGAACCGCTAGGTGAAATAACCCGGTCTCGTCACTCGACTCATTTTCCCGAACAAGCTTAACTGAAAACACGCAACGCTCACAATAGCAATAAGAACATCCATCTTATCACTCTCTTGCATTAACGTTTCTTACCCCAAACGTAATGCAAAACCGTGACTCCCAAAGTCACCAATAAGAAATACTCATCTTATTACGCATCATAATGTAACATCGTTCTATACAACGGCAATACAAAATGAAACACACATAGCACACAGCTACAACCGAAACTGGAACCTCTCGATGGAACTCAAGCCGCAGCTTGCTTCTGGAACCACTTCTGGAACCTCGCTTCCATCCTAGCCTCTGGTTCCCAAGTTTCCTCCTGCACCCCGTCACAGTCCCACAGAACTCGCATCATCGGAAACTTCTTCCGACGAAGCTCCTTGACCCTCCGCTCGAGAACTCTCAAAGGTCTCGCCTCAACGGTCATATTGGGCTGGAGATCTGACGGAATCTCAGCCAATACCTCGTCACCCCTATGCAAACACTTCTTTAGCATCGACACATGGAAGACCTTATGAAATGCTTGCATAACCGCGGGTAACTCCAACCGATACGCTACCGGTCCAACACGCTCCACAATCCGGAACGGTCCCATATACCTCGGACTCAACTTAGTCGCAACAATGGACCTGTTCGGACCTCTCAGTAAAGCCATCTTGAGATACACACTATCTCCCACCTCAAACTCAAGCTCTTTCCGCCTCTGATCAGCATAACTCTTTTGCCGATCTTGGGCCTCTTTCATGTTCAGCTTCAAAACCCGGATCTTCTCCGTAGTTTCCTGAACAAAACTCGCACCCAAAGTGCTCCTCTCCCCCACTTGTGTCCAACACAACGGGGTACGACATGGCCTCCCATACAGAGCCTCATATGGAGCCATCCCAATACTCGCCTGGTAACTATTGTTATACGCAAACTCAACCAAGCTCAAGTGATCCACCCAATGACCACCCCAATCCAGCACGCACATCCTCAACAGATCCTCCAAGGTCTGGATGGTTCGCTCGGACTGCCCATCTGTCTGAGGATGATACGCCGTGCTCAAGTGCACCTTCGTGCCCATCTCCGCCTGAAACGCATTCCAGAACTCCGATGTGAACTTAGGATCCCGGTCCGAAACAATACTCACCGGTACTCCATACAGTCTCACAATCTCCTGCACGTACTTCCTAGCCAAAACTGCCGCCCCATCGGTCTTCTTAATGGCCAGAAAACGCGCACACTTGGTCAATCGATCGACGATGACCCAAACAGCATCCTTGGTCCGAGAAACTGGTAAACCCACCACGAAATCCATCGTGATCATATCCCACTTCCACTCTGGAATGGGTAAACTCCGCAACAAACCACTCGGGACCTGGTGCTCCGCCTTCACTAACTGGCACACGTTGCACGAAGCAACCCAGTTAGCCACATCCTTTTTCATCCCGACCCAATGATAATAGCGCTTAAGATCGCGGTACATCTTAGTCGCTCCGGGATGAATCGCAAACATACTCGAATGAGCCTCACTCAGGATCTCTCGCCGCAAATCCTCATCCAAAGGTACGCATACCCTCCCACTAACAAGGATAGTGCCGTTCGCAGATACCTGATACTCAGAACCCTCTGCTCTCGAAGCCTTAACCAAACCCTCATCTTTTCCCTGAGCCACCCGAACCCTGCTCAAAAGATCCGCCTGGTTAGCCGCCTCTAAGCCCAAAGGTTCCTGAGATACAACACATAAGCGCAATGTGCTAATCTCGCTCACCAAGGACTCTACCTCGAGCCCCCGAGCCAAAGCCACCCGCTTCCGACTCAACGCATCCGCAACCAGATTAGCCTTACCAGGATGGTAAGCTATCTCCAGATCATAATCGGCCACTAGCTCCATCCAGCGCCTCTGCCTCAAATTCAACTCAGGCTGAGTGAAAATGTACTTCAAGCTCTTATGATCTGTGAACACCTGCACCTTTCCGCCATAAAGATAAGATCTCCAAATCTTTAAAGCGAAAACTACTGCAGCCATCTCCAAGTCATGGGTAGGGTAGTTGCCCTCATGCTTCCGCAGCTGCCGCGAAGCATAGGCAATAACCTTCCCCCTCTGCATCAACACACAACCAAGACCCACTCCCGACGCATCGGTGTACACCACGTAAGGCTCACCCGACTCAGGTAACGCCAATACTGGAGTACTAGACAACATGGCCTTCAGCCCTGCGAAACTCTTCTCACACTCTGAGGACCACACGAAAGGAACATCCTTCCCCGTCAGCTTCGTCATAGACTTAGCCAAACTCGCGAAACCCTTGACGAACCGCCGATAATACCCTGCTAACCCAAGAAAACTCCGAATCTCAGTAGCATTCCTCGGCCTCGGCCAAGTACTAATGGCCTGGATCTTCTCCGGATCTACCGACACTCCCTCCGCAGAGACAATGTGACCCAGAAAACCGATCTCCCGCTGCCAGAAGCTACACTTGCTCAACTTAGCAAACAACTTCTGTTCCCGCAGCCTCGAAAGAACCACACGCAGATGCACCTCATGCTCCTCCCGGCTCCTCGAATACACCAAGATGTCATCGATAAAGATGATCACGAACTCATCTAGATACTCCTGGAAAACGCTGTTCATCAATCTCATAAATGCAGCCGGTGCATTAGTCAACCCAAATGGCATCACCACAAACTCGTAGTGACCATAACGAGATCTGAAAGCCGTCTTCCGGATATCTACCTCATCGATGGGAATCTGATGATATCCCGACGCCAAGTCAATCTTGGAGAACCAAGTAGCCCCTCTCAACTGATCCAACAACTCATCAATCCGCGGAAGAGGATACCTGTTCTTCACTGTGACTCGGTTAAGTCCCCGATAATCAATACACAACCGAAAACTCCCGTCCTTCTTTTTCACGAACAACACTGGCGCTCCCCACGGTGAAGAACTCGGACGAATAAATCCCTTACCCAACAACTCCTCCAGCTGCTTCTTCAGCTCTGCCATCTCTGCAGGAGCCATCCTATAAGGAGCCCTGGATATCGGTGCCGTCCCCGGTTCCAACTCGATCGTGAAAGGATCCGACCTAGATGGTGGCAACCCCTGCAACGACTGGAACACATCCTGGAACTCACGAACCACCCGAATATCCTGAACCCTAGCCTTTCCGACAGCCTCCGGCAAAGAAATAGTAGCCAAATACGCCTCGCAACCCCTCTCGATTAGACGCTCCGCGTGCACAACCGAGATTACGAGACTCCCGGAAGTCGGTCTCACACCCTGATACACCAACTTCCCTTTCCCCTGGTCGAACTCGACTCGCCCTCGGTGACAGTCCAGATGCGCCCTGAACTTCCCGAGCCAATCCATGCCCAAGATGACATCGTACAGCTCCACTGAGCAGATAATCAGATCGGCAGCCATGGACTCTCCTGCTACCTGAACATCCACGTCCCGCACACGACCGTGAATCCTCAGGAGCTTCCCTCCGGCAACCTCCACGAAACCCAAACTCACACCGGGCTCGCTCCGTAAATTAGCCTTCTCGACCAACTCCGGGGAAACGAAGCAATGCGATGCTCCCGTGTCAAACAACACATGACACTCTACACCTCCAACACACAAGGTCCCTGCACATATACATGTGCCGCGAACCTTAACACCCCGACAAGCCCGACATTCCCCAACACAGAATTAAACTTAGAGGAGTCTAAGAAAATACCTGTGATCGGCCTGGAACTCGGCTCGCCGGTCTCGGTGATGGAGTACACTCGAGGCGCTGATGCCACCTGCCTGAGAGGCTGCACTACCGCGGACTCACTCTGCCGCAACTGGGGACACTGAGGCCTGATGTGCCCCGCCTCCTTGCAGTGATAGCACACTCGAGAATCCACTCGCGCTCCGCCCTTCTGAGGACAGCTCGCCACTCGGTGATCCATGCTCCTACAACCAAAGCAACCCGGACCACCCCGACTACCACTCGAAGCGCTCTCCCGCTTCCGTTTCTGTCCTTGCATCGGCTTACTACTGCCTCTGCTCGGACCGGACTGCTGCTGCACATATCTCGCCTGAAAACGCGGTGTAGCCACTACCACCTCGTCCTTCAGACCCTCCTCAAGCAAAGCCGCAGTCTCAACCAACTCATCAACCGTGCAAAAAGGCCTCACCATGCAACGGTTCCTCAAGTCAACCCGAAGACCCATCAAGAATCTTTGCACACGGGCCGACTCACTCTCACCCGCTCGTCTAACATAAGACCCGAGCCGGATGAACTCCACCTCATACTCGCGTACCGACCGATCCCCCTGAGTCAAACTCGCAAGCCTTGACCCTAACCGGTTGAACGCCTCCTGAGGAAAGTACTTGGAGTTAAACTCCTCCACAAAATCCGCCCAAGCCATCGCGGCCTGTACTCTCCGTGCTGCCACACCCCTCCACCAGAGATGCGCATCACCCTCCAGAAAATGGACCGCAATGTCCACCTGGTATCCTGCGGGACACCTACTCGAGAGGAAATTCCTCTCTATCCTCCTCAACCACGCATCAGCGTCCTCAGGATTAGCACCTCCAGAAAAGAACCCCGTGCCAATCCTCAGCATCTGCTCCATCATCCTAAGGTAGGATGGGAGCTCCTCAGCAACCGCAGCTGCCACCTGAGGCTGAGCCTCCACAACTACCGGATCCACAGGAGCCTGAGCCGGTACCCTCTCTGGTAACCGCTCCAACAACCTCGTCAACAGATCCGCTATGCGATCATCTCGGGCCCGAGCATCACCCGCTGCTACACCCGCAGCACCCGCTGGAACACCAGCCACACTGGCGCTCACGCCAGCCCCAACGGCACTCACACCGGCCGCACCCTCAGACCCAATCTGACTCGCACGCGAATCCTCGACCTGCTCCGCCGGCACACGGCCACGACCTCTACCACGGCCACGACCTCTACCACGCCCTCTAGCCATCTGCACACGTGCAGAAGCACAAGCTAAGAAAACTAAAACAATCCTCACAATAAAGATACTCACCGTGGAATCTCACAAGGCTCGAAGAGGATGATTCTAAGACCCCACACAACACCCAATCTATTCTAGAACCACCTAGGCTCCTAGAACCGTATGGGCTCTGATACCAAATTGAAACGACCGCACTTTTTTTTTTTTTTTTTTTTTGCAGAAATAATTAAACATTACAAATACAAGAACAATCCAAGTTCTACAGCTTACACAAGCCAACAGTTCTAAAACAGCAAAAGCAAACAACACCAACAATAAAAACCCCGGGTCCTAACCATCCCCTCTTCACTGCCTCGATTCCACGATCACACCTTATCTTTACCTGCATCGACAAAAGTGATGCATCAACATTTGGCTAACCAAACGCTGAGTGAGAGATCATCCCAACAACAGGCTAAACAATAAGCACAATCAACAACAATTAACAATACGAAGAATTAATTAACACCAATTAAAACTTCCAACACAAATAGCAATTCATCACTATGAAAAACTATACCAACGCCTAGCAATTCCATCCCAAGGAAAGCTAGACACACAGCCTGAAATGCAACACACAACACGCCTTCAAAGCACAAACCACAACCAGTATCGATCGATACCCCCTTGGTATCGATCGATACCCCAACCACATGCCCTCAGGCAAACAACCGGTATCGATCGATACACCCCCGGTATCGATCGATACCAAGCAACACATGCCCACATGCAACAACTGGTATCGATCGATACACACCTGGTATCGATCGATGCCTACACGACTCGAGTCCACCGACAAGAGTCTAGTATCGATCGACACACACATGGTATCGATCGATACCCACCTGCAAATCACAACCTTCCGCGAGATCTAAACCCAGAAATCGCCACAAATCACCAAGGCAAAGCCCCAAACTCAACAATCAAGCTTAACTAAGCACCACACAAGCTTACTTGCTAACCTTTGGTCCCAACTCACCTTAAATCGGCTGGATCGAGCTCAAAATCGACCTCCCTTGCTTCCCACAAGCTCACGCCCAAAACCAAGACCAAACTCTTCCGATCTCTTCTTCAAGCTTCTCCCAAGCTCGAATCTCTCTCGATCTCGCAAGATCCAAGCTTCACCAAGCTTCCACCTCTCTCACGCTCTCCTTCTCTCTCTCTCTCTCTCTCTCTCTCTCTCGTGACCAAGACTTTTCTTTCCCAAAAGAATGGTTTCCACGCGCAAGAAGAGAAGAGGAAGAAGACTTATAAGGAGAAAACCCGACTGGTATCGATCGATACCCCTAGTATCGATCGATACTAGCCCGGAACAATTCCGAATTAATTATTTTTCCCCAATAATTAATTCCTCCGGAACGCGGGCGTTACAATTTCCATTCCACAATCCATTCCAATCATGCCATTTACTAAGTCTAAACCCGTTTCCCCCAAACTTGAATCAAGAACCGCCATCCTAACTAGCCTATTCCTAGATTAGCCCCTTGATGATGGAGCTAATTCTACACAAGAGTGCTTCCTTGTCGCCCTAAACCTAACACTTTTTGTCAAGTTCATTGCAAATAAGGCCTCACAAGACACACACAAAGGACTATTGGATAGAAAGGAGGTAATTGTCATGGTAGGGAAACCAATCCAAAGATGGGATTTGGCTATTTGGACAAGCAAGAGTGGTAAAAGGAATAAGAATGTCCAAATATGTATATTTGATCTATGAGTTCATTTAAGTTTGCATAAGCACAATAATTACATGTAAAATTATGGTTATCACATAGATGAGGCTAGATTCAATTCAAGCTTGCATCAATCAAAGAAAGCCAATGATGCATGCGCTCTAACAAATGGTTCGTCCTTGATTTCAGATTCAACTTCAATGCATCAAACAACTAATAACATGGGCGTTGAATCAATTGCTAATTAAGCTACTTTCAAGGTTGTCATTACTACATGCTTATGCAAATGCAAGCTAAAATGTAAACTAGACACCACCTACAAGTGAATATGCAATCCTAAATATTCTAAAATTTTCAAATTTATTGAAAATGCATGATATGCATGAGACTCAAGATGCAAAAAGGCAAAATAAGAACAGCAAAAACGATGTTAGATAACACACAAACCCTCCCCAAACTTAAATTATACAGTCCCTTGTGTAATAGAAGCTTAAGAGAGAGCTAAACAATGCATGGAAGAAGGAAAGAAGATATGATTCTAGATGCTATGTACAAAGTTTGGAGTGTTACCTTGGAAAAGGATGGAGGGGAGTAGAGGGATCAAGGGATGCCATATTCCATCACTTCATCCTAAGTACTTTAGTCCATAAGTCCATGCTCATATGGCCATCGAAAACCTATTCGCACTAAGAAAACCCATCAAAAGGAACTAACAATGAAAGAAAAGCATAAGAGAAAATATGTAAAAGGATAAGCTTGGGGTATCTCCCAAGAGCACTTTGTTTAACGTCACTAAGTTCGACGTTTGTTACCCTTTTAGGCAGGTAGTGGAGGAGTGCAAGCACTCCTTGGCGGTTCGGTAAGCTCGAGTTTGGGAACTTTACCCATTAAGCTTTGAAGACCGGTTTGATTTGGCTCCCTAACCTCCGGTGTGAGGGTTGCTATGGCCTTGGCAAAAGGCTTGGGGCGCCCTCTACATTTGACCTTGTACTCAATCCTCCCTTCTTCATGTTTCCATGGGATGAGAGTCACGATCGAAGGTTGGTCTAGCAAGGGTCCAATCCCCTTGAGTATTCTCGGTTTCCTCTTCTCGGACCTAGGCTTTGTCCTCTTCTCATCAACCTTAGCACTTTCACCCTCACTCTCCGTTGTGGTGTGAAAGAGGGAATACAAGCAACTTCCATCTAGAGCTAGGGCTTCTTCAACCCTTCCAATACTCACTGTCTCACATACGCCCACATACTCAATCTTTCGGGCTTTGGCTTCATTGTCCCCACAAATAATAGCCCCACAAATAGTGGTGGAAGAAGGCATCATTGTGTAGAACTTCTTGTCATCCACGTTCGTAAGAACAACCCTCTTGTTTATGAAATCCAAGCTTGCACCGGTTGTGTTGAGGAATGGAGTCCCGAGGAGTAGAGGGAGTTTTATGTTTGGTGCCATCTCCATCACAACGAAGTCCGTTGGTACAAGACACTTTCTAATCTTAAGGGCAAAGTCTTCAATCATGCCAAAAGGTTTCTTCGTGGAAGAGTCTCCAAATGTGATGGTGGAGGGGTAATAGTTCAACTTATCTATCCCAAGACTTTTGGCCATCTCCAAAGTCATGACATTAATGGTTGAGCCCGAGTCACACAAAGCATCATCAATTTCCAAGAGTCCAAGTGTGCAAGATATTAAGAAATTCCCGGGGTTTCCAAGCTTTGGGAGAGTCTTAGGCTCGATCCTTATTGTGCTTGAAGGCACTTTCTCTTGTGCCTTGTTGAGAAAACGACCGGGAAATGGAAGTGGAGGCTCATATGGAGGTGGAAGCTCATATGGAGGTGGAGTCTCTCTCTTTGACTCAACTTGTGTCTACGTTTTTCACTTTAACCAAGTCCTTGATGGACTTCTCAACCTTGTTACTCTTTTCTCTAACCAACATCATATCATTCTCACTACCAAGGGTCACCTCCCCACCTTGTTGCTCAATGTCCTCATTGAAGCTAGAGACTAACATGAGAAACTCCTCAATAATGTGATCTTTCTCTTTAAGAGTGGAAAAGGTGTTGCAAGACTCTTTAGAGGTTAGTATAGCTTTACCATTTGAAGAGACTTGAGTATGTTGTGAAGAAGGGGCGGCACTCCTTTGCTCCATTAATTTCACCTTTGAGCTCAAAGCCTCAAACTTGCTATTAAGGTCATTGTAAGAGGAAATGACCTTGTTAGTCGTTTCCGCTTGGCCCTTGATGAGTTGTTGGAACATGGAGGCTAAGTCAAGCTCTTGCGGTTTAGACGTAGGTGCTTGACCTTGAGGCACAAACCCTTGTTGTTGCCCTTGAAAACCGGGTGGAGCTTTGGGTTGAAAGCCACCTTGGTTCCCTTGGAATTGGTTCCTTGGGACAAAGGCTTGTTGGTTGGTATTAGGAGCTTGACCTTGATATTGGAATTGTTGTTGTGGTACTCCTTGAGCTTGAGTAGATTGTTGAGGGTAGAGTTGGTCTTGTGGATTCCTATAGTTTTGGTTGAACCCTTGTCTTTGGAAGTTACCTTGGTTCCCTACGTAGTTCACTTCCTCTTGGGTGATCGCGACTTCCGTTTGATTGTCCTCGTAGTCACCAATGAAATGAACCGCCTTTTGAGACTCTTTTTGAGAGGCAAGAAGCTTGTCTATCATAGAAGCTTGCTTATCCAACTTCTCATTCAAGGCTTTCATGTCCTTGGCTCTCTTGTTCTCATCAAAATCACTCGTGGTCCTTGTGGCACGGTCATAATCGTCACCATAGTTGCCATCACTTTGAGCCAAGTTCTCTACCAACTCCATTGCATCCTCCACGTCCTTAGCTAGAAAATTACCATTTGATGCCGTATCAAGTAGCATTCGAATCTTAGGTAAAGCGCCTCGGTAGAGAGTACTAAGAAGTGAGGCGTCGGAGAAGCCATGATGTGGGCATTGAGAAGTGTAGCCTCTAAATCTCTCCCAAGCCTCGTTGAAAGACTCAATAGACCGTTGTGTGAAGCTTGAAATCTCATTGCGAAGTTTGGCGGTTCTAGCCGGTGATAAGAATTTGGCTAGAAAGGCCCTTTTGCAATCATCCCAAGAAATAATAGAACCTTGAGGCAAGCTTTTCTCCCATTGGTGAGCCTTGTCACCCAAAGAGAACGGGAAGAGACGAAGCTTGAAACCATCTTCGGATACTCCGTTAATCTTGGTGAGACCACATATCCGGTCAAATTGGTCAATGTGATCTAGAGGATCCTCCATTGACAACCCATGGAACTTGTTAGCTTGAACCATGTTGATTAGCCCGGGTTTGACCTAAAAGTTGTTGTTTTCAACCGGAGGTGGTTGAATCCCTTGACTGTTTTGGTGTGCATTTGCCGCATCACCTTCTCCTACGACATGCCTAGCTCTAGGCGGATGAATAGGACGGTTTGGAGCGTGATGGTTTCCATTGCCACCACCTCCTTTATTGTTGCCTTGTCCGTCCCCATTCCCACCGTTCCTTTGGTGGGGAATGGGTTCATTGATGTTCCCAAGTGGAACATTCTCAAAGTGTTCCATGTCGTTACCAACCTCTTCTTGAACTCTCACACAGTTCCTTCTTGCTCTTGAACCCCTCTCAAGTTGATAAATATCGTCCCTTGGTTGTATGAGATTGGTATTGCCACGGGAACGGGTATGCATACACCTAGAGAGAGCAAAATCAATGGGAAGTGAAGAAGATTAGTAACTTAGTAGAAAATAAAACTTAAGCTCACTAAGAACCCAATTCTCAATGTTAAAACAAATCCCAATATGGCAACGGCGCCAAATTGATACAAGACTTTTTAGTCTCTAGGAGGTATCAATATCCCCAATACGATGTAGTAAGGAGGTTATCAATCCATAATCGGAATTATTCTAAACACTAAGAATGCAAGGTTCATAAGTAATTTAAGCTAAACAAGGTAGTTTATGACTAAGTATCCAAATTCAAACAAACAAAAGCAATACTAAACGAGATGAAATTTAAATAACAAAAGCGGAGCAAGAGATAAGGTTATTGATATAAGGTGATCCAATTTCAATTATAGATGTTCATTCACTCAAGAAGCTAATTCCTAGGTCAAATATCTCTAAACTTGATTAGTTCTCTTTCAAGCAACTAATCACTATGCTAATTACTCAACCCATTAGCAAATCATCATTTGTGGGTTAACAACTAGCAAGCATTAAATATCATAACAAGATCAACCAAAGATATGCCCTAAACAACTAATATCTTAGGTTAGGAGCATAAATCTCATGCCTAGTTTATCAAGGCATTTCATCAAACACTTGGTGTTCATGAAATGCCCTATGGTCTAGATCCACTCTTTCAAGCTAGATTTAGCATTGAGGACACTAGAAAAGAAGGAAAATAAGATTATCTAACCCTAAACACCACTAATCAACTCTTGGATCACCTAAATCTACCCTATCCCAATGTCCTTAAGACTACTCACTAATCATCATGGGTTTAACAAATCCAAGAAAAGAAGTGTTAAAACTCATGATCAAGATGATTGGATGATTAGAAAGTAGAAGATAGATGGATTCAATCAAGAAAACAATACTCAAATTGCATAAATCCAAAGGATCAATCTCTTACAAAATCACTCTTAAAGAGGGTTTTTGCTTAAGAAAAGACTTAGCCCCTCCAAATTAGGTTTTTGGGCTTAAATAGTGAATAGTGACAAACCAGGTCGACCCGGGACAAACCGGGTACTGACCCGGTTTAAATGGATAAAGTGTTATGGTTTGGCCAATACAATAAAAACCGAATCATTTCAAAAAATATAAAAAATATCATAAATATTTAGTAAAAAAATTAATCGATTTAAAAAAACGTTTTTAAAATATAGATATATAAAAAATTGTAAAAATGTTTTGGAAAAATAAATACATATCTAAAAATTTGTTAAAAAGTTTTTAAAAATTAAATTTAAAAAAATGTTTTTGAAATATATATGTATTGAAATTTTCTTCCCAAAATTTATTTATTAAAAATATTTTACAAAAACGTTTAATAAAATTCTATTTATAAATATATTTTCAAAAAATACATATATATATATAACAAAAATGTTTTTCATATATATAATTTTTTAAAAAACGTTTTATAAAATACATATATACAAAAAACGTTTTTTATTCATATATATAATTTTTACAAATCATTTTTATATATATACATTTTGTAAAAACGTTTTTCATATATATAAATTATGTAAAAATGTTTTTAAAAATACATATATGTAAAAAACGTTTTTTTCATAGATATAAAATTTCCAAATAATGTTTTTTCAAATATACTTTTCATATAAATATTATTTGAAAAATATTTTTATATATATAATTATCAAAAACGTTTTTTAAAATTTATAAATAATTAACCTAAGCTAAAACCCTAATCTAAATCCACATGCAACAATCTAACTCTACACAAAACGAAAATCCACAAATAAACCTAAATCTAATTCCACAAATCAATCTAAATCTAAAAACACAAATCCTAAAATCTAAATACACAAATATATACACAATTAAAGAGGAGGTTTCTTACATAGTGGAAGAGGAAGAGGCGGCGGAGGAGGTGGAAGAGGAAGCGGCGGCGGAGGAGGTGGAAGAAGACCCGTCTGTGGAGAGGTGGAAGAAGAAGAGGTGGTGGAGGGATGTGGAAGAAGAAGAGAGATAGGAGAGAAAGAGAGAAGAAGAGAGATAGGAGAGAAAGAGGGAAGAAGAGAGATCGGAGAGAAGGAGAGAAGAAGAAGAGAGAAAGATGAGACAATTAAGAGAGAAAGAGAGAGGAAGAAGAGATCGTCGATTTATTATTTTTAACCCGTTTCCGACGGACCACGCCGTCGTTTTCCCGTCGGAAATCGAGAAATTTAACCGCCTCAATTTTCGAGAAATTTTGTTAGGCGGTTCAATTTCCCGGGTAAAAATTAATAAACCCGTCGTAAATCCGTCAGAAATCCGTCGGAAATTTACGACGGATTTCCGACGGGTTCAGGGTTTAGGGTTTAAAAATGTAAATTTTGATAAATTTCAATGTTTAATAACCATTAGTGTTACATAGATATAAGAAAAACTTTTAAAAACCAATCAAAACAAATTATTTAGGATTTTATAAAAATCGTTCGATGAATGATATCAAGCATTCATAAAATCACATAGAACATCTAAGGACATTGACTTATTTACTCTAGGTTTTAAGTAAATAGTCTAAAACGTATGATTTTGAAAACATTTCACATAAACTAGTATATATTTGTTAGTTCTACATCTACGGAGACCTAACCACTTCAAAAACGTGCAAATTTGAGGTTTAAAACCATGATCCGTCGGGAATCTGTCGGAAATTTCTGACGGATATAAGAAAATTCTTGAACCCGTCGGAAATCCGTCGGAAATTTCCTTGGTATCGATCGATACCCCTTGGTATCGATCGATGCTTGACGGGAATTGGGCTGACTTACCCGGTATAAGTTTTAGCCGGGGATTAACATTTCCTTGGCTAAAACCGTAATCTCCGATGGATATAAGAAAATTCTTGAACCCGTCGGAAATCCGTCGGAAATTTCCTTGGTATCGATCGATGCTTGACGGGAATTGGGCCGACTTGCCCGGTATAAGTTTTAGCCGGGGGATTAACATTTCCTCGGCTAAAACCGTAAGCCGTCGGAAATTTCCTTGGTATCGATCGATGCTTGACGGGAATTGGGCCGACTTGCCCGGTATAAGTTTTAGCCGGGGATTAACATTTTCTCGGCTAAAACCGTAAATCCCCCTCGGCTATATTTATGTTTAATTTACGGGAAGAGAGTTACATTTTTATTTCATAAAAAGGTTAAACCATGATAGATAAATACAATATATTACATAAAATTCATTACTCGGAATCCGTAGAATAATCTGACGTAGCTGAATCGGAGTGCTCGTCAAATTCGCCTATCTCTTCTTCTGAATCCTCAAAGACCTCGTAATTCTCGTCCATGGTGAAATCAACCACGATATCAACTTCAAGAGAATGCTCGATCGGACCTAAGTTACCTATTACCGGAACCTGCAAAGGGTCGTGCTCTGCCACACCATAATCTTTTCCCCTTGGGTGGATCGACGTAACTGTAATCCAAGGGTCTTGCTTGTTCCTAACCCGGGGGTATCGAATGTAGGATACATGATCCGCTTGTGAAGCAAGAATGAAAGGATCGTATTTTTGAAGTCGCATTCGAGAGTGGACAGATGTAACACCAAATGCGTCATGGCGTACACCTCCTACTGGACTATACCAATCACAATATAACGCAATGCACCTCAAGTCGAGCATCCCCAGATAATGGACCTCCAATATTTCGCGGAGGACACCGTAGTACACAACTTCTCCAGATTGAGTTGATATACCAGAATTACAAGTTGTGTTTGAGCTTCCTTCCCGATGAGCCTTAAAAGCATACCCTCGGGTGCAATACATCGGATAAGACTTTGCAATAAACGTCGGGCCTTTCATCACCTCAACTAACCAGGTCGGAAACTCATTACCGAGAGCAGTCATCTGACGAACCTGTTAAAATTTCAAGTGGACAATAATCGACACAATGTTTATATATAAAAATTATTATTCTAATTTAAATATATAATAATAAATCATGGTTTAGGACTTAGATGATATTTTAACCAATCAACAAAATCATTCTGCTTGACGACATCAAGATCATCATCTGTGTAATTTGGATACCATTCGCGTATTTAGGTCATGAACATCATGTGCATGAACAAATACATTAGAAAATTATAATAACATTAACCAATAAAAAAATAACATTTAATTAGGTACCTCTCATATTCTAAAACGTCATCGCAGTTTGTCAGAATATACATATGCAAGTGCCTTTGCTCCTCCTCTAATAGTCGTCGATCCTTGCTTTTTCCACTTAGTCGTCCAATCTGAGTAAATATATCGGGAACATAGACATAACTAACTCTGTTGCCTCTATCATCATGACGTGCGGGGTGTCTACTTTTTGTTTGGACTTGCGCTGGAAAGTAGTAGCTAGCAAAGTTGGAAGTTTCTTCATTAATGCTCTGTGCGACAATAGAACCCTCGACTCTACAAAGATTTTTCACCTTCTTCTTTAGGTGGAACATATACCGCTCAAAAGGGTACATCCATCGGTATTGAACAGGCCCACCAAGTGCTGCTTCTCGAGGGAGATGAATAGGAAGATGTTCCATAACATGAAAAAAGGCAGGAGGAAAAATTTTCTCGAGGTTGCAAAGGAGAACCGAGATGTTTTCCCCTAGATTTCGGATTCCGGTTGATGTAAGTGATCTCGTGCATAGATCCCGGAAGAAAGCACCGATCCCTGCATATATAGTACACATACAAAATTAAATAACTTCTGTTTAATAATAAAAAATATAAAATCACCATACGTACGTAATAGTGTAAATGTATGTAAACCTGCAATAGATCCATGGACGTTTATAGAAAGAAGACATTTAAATGCAAATGGAAGGAGGCGCTGCATGACAACATGACAATCATGACTCTTCATCCCAGAAAACCTCCCTTCTGAACTATCGACGCAATTACGAAGGTTAGATGCGTATCCGTCTGGGAATTATACACCGTGCTTAATCCAATCGAAGAACTCCTCCTTTGAAGACGCATTCATCCGGAAAACAGGGGGATGTAGTGATTTCCCGTTCGCCATTACATGCAACTCCTTACGGGAACAAATATCTGGCAAGTCCAATCTGGCCTTCAAATTATCTTTCGTCTTTCCTTGCACATTTAAAACAGTGTTCATGATGTTGTCAAAAAAGTTCTTTTCAATGTGCATCACATCTAGATTATGGCGCAGCAAATAGTCTTTCCAATATGGTAAATCCCAGAAAATACTCTTCTTGTGCCAATTGTGGTACTCACCACAACCGTCAACGGGATAATGCCCATTACCCCCGCATGAAACTGTCTTCTCGTCACCAAACTCTCTTAACTGATTCATAATATAATTCCCATCTACCTCAGGAGGTGGACCATCGAAAACTTTTTTGTTCTTCTTAAACAATGTTGTGCTCCGACGATATAGATGATAATGCGGTAGAAATCGTCGATGACAATCGAACCAAGAAGTCTTACGTCCATTCTTCAATTGAAACGCATCAGTGTTATCTTGACAATACGGACACGCCAACCTTCCATGCGTCGACCATCCAGATAGCATACCGTATGCTGGGAAATCACTTATGGTCCACATAAGTACCGCACGCATCATAAAATTCTGTTGTAGGGAAACATCGAACGCTTCAACACCATCTTTCCACAACATTTTCAACTCATAAATTAATGATTGTAAGAAAATATCAAGCGATCTCTTAGGATGCTCTGGACCTGGGACGAGGATCGTGAGGAACAAAAACTCTCGTTTTATGCACATAGATGGCGGTAAATTATACGGTGTGACGATTACTGGCCACAACGAATATTTCCTCCCATGCTTTCCAAATGGGTTGAATCCATCCGTAGATAACCCCATGTATACGTTCCTCGGCTCACACGCAAAACTAGGATAAACCTCTACAAAATGTTTCCATGCTTCTGCATCTGAAGGATGCGCTATCTCTCCAGCTGAGTTATGTTCTGCATGCCATCTCATAGGCCATGCCGTGCGCTGCGATTGATATAACCTCTTCAACCTATCAGCTAGGGGAATATACCACATCCTTTTATGTGGAACAGGTACTCTGCCTCCTGTATCCTGATAGCGAGGTTTGTGACAAAAACGACACTTCAACCGGTTTTCATCCTTTCTCCATTAGATCATACAGTTGTCGATGCACACATCTATCATCTGATAAGGTAATCCAAAACCAGCTACAAGCTTCTGAATCTCGTAGTATGAAGCCGGTGAAATATTATCTTCAGGTAAGACATCTCTCACAAAATCAGCTATCGCATCAACACAATCTTCGGCCAAGTTGAAATCCGTCTTTATAGTCATCAACCTGCTTGCAGTTGAAAGAGGCGATATTCCATCTCTACATCCTCTGTATAATGGCTGCTTAGACGCATCTAGCATATCAAAAAACTTCTGCGCTTCTGAATTTGGTTCCTCAATCCTGTTACCATCCTCAACATGATGATACGATGCAATGTTTTCACGAAACGCATCATTCACCATCTGAGTGTAACCTGCGTTTACATCTACTTCCGGTGTTGGTTCCTCTAACCTAGTACCCGAAGTACTACCAAACCTATATGATGTGCTACCATAGTATTGCGCCATTGAATCGGTTTCTCCGTGGGTATACCAAATCTTGTAACCAGGCATAAATCCATTCCTATATAAGTGCTTTATTACCTCCATAACTGAGACTATTCTATGATTCCGACATTTAGTACAAGGACAATACATTTTACCGTATTCCGATGTCATGTTATTGTTTGCCGCAAAATTCATGAACTCCTCCACACCTTGTGCGAACTCATCCGTCAATTCCCCCGTCACAGGATCACGCAGAGGTTTGTCCATCCACGATCGAAAATAAGACATTGTATATGTGTTTTTTTTTTTTTTGATTCTAAATGAATGAGGGGTGGATACGTTTTTATAAGCAAAATTTTTTGAGTTTTCACGACGGCATTCCGACGGAATAATAGATATTATTGATGTCGGCAACGATGTCGGCAACCATGTCGGCAAAGTCTAATCCGTCGGAAATCCGTCGGAAATTGCCGACGGATGCAATCATCGGAAAACCATCGCCATCATGTCGGCAAGATCAGCATCCGTCGGAAATACCGTCGGAAATCCGTCAGAATAAAGACCGACGGCTTATTCCGTCGGAAAACCGCCGCCATCATGTCGGCAAGATCAGCATCCGTCGGAAACACCGTCGGAAATCCGTCGGAATAAAGACCGACGGCTTATTCTGTCGGAAATCCGTCAGAAATCGGTCAGAAATTTCTGACGGATTTTTGCCCGTCGGAAATGCCGTTGGAAATCGCTCTGTTTTCTTGTAGTGTTAATCGCCAAAATTAACTCTATTTCGAAATATATAAAAAAATACATAGAGAAATGTAATTAATCACTCCAAGTCCGACGAATAATCTGACGTAGCTAAATCGGAATCCTCGTCAAATTCGCCGATCTCTTCCTCAGAATCCTCAAATACCACGTAATCCCCGTCCATGGTGAAATCAACCAGGAGGTCAACTTCAATAGAATGCTCGATCGAACCTAAGTTACCAATTGCATTTTCCTGCAAAGGGTCGTGCTCGGAAACACCATAAACTCTTCCACTTGGGTGTATCAACGTAACAGTAATCCAAGGGTCTTGTTTGTTCATAACATGGGGGTATCGAATGTAGGAAACTTGATCCGCTTGTGAAGCAAGAATGAAATGATCGTATTTCTGAAGTCGCCTTTGAGAGTGGACATATGTAACACCAAATGCATCCTGACGTATACCTTAATTTGGATTATACCAATCGCAGTAGAACGAAATGCACCTCAAGTCAAATAATCCCGGATAATGGACCTACAAATTTTGCAGAGAACACTGTAGTAGACAACTTCTCCAGATAGAGACGATATACCAGAATTACAAGTTGTCTTTGAGCTTCCTTCCCGATGAGCCTTAAAAGCATACCCTCGGGTGCATTACATTGGATAAGACTTTGCAATAAACGCCGGGCCTTTCACCATCTCAACTAACCATGTCGCAAACGAAACCCCGCTAGCAGTCATATTACCAACCTGTAAAAATTTCATGTGGATCAATAATCGACACAATGTTTATATAAAGAAGCTATATAATTTAATTATATAATAAAGCATCATTTAACACTTACATAATATTTCAACCATTCACCAAAGTCATTCTTCTTGACTACAGCAAGCTAATCCTTTGTGTAATTTGGATAACAATCGCGTATTTGGGACATGAACATCTTGTGCATGAACAAATGCATTAGAAAATAGCATTATTAAACTTAATTTGTTAACTAATTAAAAAAATATATTTAGGTACCTCTCATATTCCAAAACGTCGTCGCAGTTTGTCAGAATATACATATGCAAGTGCCTTTGCTCCTCTAATAGTCACCGATCCTTACTTTTCCACTTAGTCGTCCAATCTGAGTATATATATTGGGGACATATACATGATAACTATCTATGTTCCCTCCATCATCATGTCGTGCGGGGAGTCTACTTTATGTTTGGACTTGCGCTGGAAAGTAGTAGCCGGCAAAGTTAGAAGTTTCTTCATTAATGCTCTGTGCGACAATAGAACCCTCGACTCTAGCAAGATTTTTCACCTTCTTCTTTAGGTGGAACATATACCGCTCAAAAGGGTACATCCATCGGTATTGAACCGGTCAACGAAGTGCTGCTTCTTGAGGGAGATGAATAGGAAGATGTTCCATAACATCAAAAAAGGCAGGAGGAAATATTGTTTCGAGGTTGCAAAGGAGAACCGATATGTTTTCCCCCAAATTTCGGATTCCGGCTGGTTTAAGTGATCTCGTGCATAGATCCTGGAAGAAAGCATTGATCCCTGCATATATAGTAGACATACAAAATTAAATAACTTATGTATAATGATCATAATTATAAGTTCAAAATGGTAACATACGTAATACTGTAAATGTATGTACCTGCAATAGCTCCATGGACGTTCATAGGAAGAAGACCTTCAAATGCAAATGGAAGGAGGCGCTGCATGACAACATGACAATCACGACTCTTCATCTCAGAAAACTTCTCTTATGAACTATCAACGCAATTACGAAGGTTAGATGCGTATCCGTCTGGGAATTTGACACCGTGCTTAATCCAATCGAAGAACTCCTCTTTTGAAGTCGCATCCAACCGGAAAGCAGGGGGCATTGATTTCCCGTTCGCCATTACATACAACGCCTTACGAGAACAAATATCTGGCAAGTCCAATTGAGTCATAATATAATTCTCATCTAACTCAGGATGTCGACCATCAAAAACTTTTTTGTTCTTCCTAAACAATGTTGTGCTCCGACGATAGGGATGATCATGCGGTAGAAATCGTCGATGACAATCGAACCAAGAGGTCTTGCATCCGTTCTTCAATTGGAACGCATCAGTGTTATCTTGACAATACGGACACGCCAGCCTTCCATGCGTCGACCATCCAAATAGCATACCGTATGCTGGGAAATCACTTAAGGTCTCCAACACCATTTTTCCACAATATTCTCAACTCATAAATTAATGGTTGCAAGAAAATATCAAGGGATCTCTTAGGATGCTCTGGACCGGGGACGAGGATCGTGAGGAACAAAACCTCTCATTTCATGCACAACGTTGGTGGCAAAATGTAAGGTGTGACGATTACTGGCCACAACGAATATTGCCCCCCATGCTTTCCCAAATGGTTGAATCCATCCGTAGATAACCCGAGGTATACGTTCCTTGGCTCACACGCAAAACTAGGATATAAACTTCTTGAAAATATTTTCATGCTTCTGCATCTGAGGGATGCGCAATCCCTCCATCAAAGTTATGTTCTGCATGCCATCTCATAGGACCTGCCGTGCGCTCAGATTGATATAACCTCTTCAACCTATCAGTTAGGGGAAAATACCACATCCGTTTATGTGGAACAGGTACTCTTCCACCTGTATCCTGATACCGAGGTTTGTGACAAAAGCGACACTTCAACCGGTTTTCGTCCTTTCTCCAGTAGATCATACAATTGTCGATGCAGACATCTATCATCTGATACGGTAATCCAATACCAGCTACAAGTTTCTGAATCTCGTAGTCTGAAGCCGGTGAAATATTATCTTCAGGTAATATATCTCTCACAAAATCAGCTATCCCATCAACACAATCCTTAGCTAAGTTGAAATTCGTTTTTATAGTCATCAACCTGCTTGCAGTTGAAAGAGGCGATATTCCATCTCTACATCCTTTGTATAATGGATGTTTAGACGCATCTAGCATATAAAAAAACTTCCGGGCTTCTAAATTTGGTTCCTCTATCCTGTTACCATCCTCAACATGATACGATGCTATGTTTTCACAAAACGAATCATTAACCATCTGAGTGTAACCTGCGTTTACATTGATACACTGGGAATTAACCCCAGCGTGGGGTTTTACCCTTTATATCAAAGCCGCAAGTGTACAGCACACGAAGTAGTATTTAGGGATCGAATCCACATGGATAGACGTTGTCGATTTCTAACGAGTTCTAACTTATGTCTAGACGTAAAATATATTTTGGGTTTTGTTACGGTCGTATATATGGAATCTAAACTAAACTAAGAAGGGCAGTAGCTAACTAATTATTTTATCGAGGTTGTGAATCAATTAAACGAAGTGTTGGGCAATCGGGAATTTTCTAGGGTTTATGGCCGATTTTTACAAGGAAATTTCTAGGATTTCTATAGCGATTTTTTCAACTTTGGGTTCTTGAACTTGGAACACGTACGCTGCGTGTAGTCTACTCCTATAATCCTACACACCTACTCACTGCAGTACTCGGACGGTAGCTTTCGTCTCCGCCCGCGCAAGTAGTGAGTGATACTCTCAAAGATCGTTTACGCCCACAATTCCTCTGTAAGTATACTTTCGAAATCTTACGACGGCTTTGGTCATCTACCCTAGGTCAAGCGATTAGATACAGCACTGTCGTGGCTCTAAAACACCTAATATCAGTTGCTAAGACGGTTAGTCAAGCAACGCATTAACAACAAGGATATAACGAAGAACCCTAATCGGTATCCTAAACTAAAAACCTAATAAGAATCGAACCATAAATTCCCCTTCAAACCACTTTCACCAAACAAGAAGATTACTCAGCCATAGCTGAGGTAATCATATTCAATAAATTAAATAAAAACAATAAGTAAAAAGGAATGAAGAAATCTTCTCTATCGAAGAACACAAATCGAGAATCCTTTGCTCCAAACCAAAGAAAACAAGAGCACAAGTCACAAGAGCTTCGCTTCTGCCTTCAAAAGTAATAAGAATGTAACGTATATGTCTAAGATGCATAAAATAATTATTTATAGAGCTAATCTTTGTTTAGGGTTTGGTGTGAAATGACGGTTTTGGCCTGGGTGAAGAAACGAGTCGAATTGGTCGCGACATGCCCTGGCCGCGGGTGCGGGCCTTTTGGGAGTGCGGAAACGCCTCTTGGCCACGGGTGGAGACTCTCCAGGAGTGGCGAAATGCCTCCTGGCAGCGGCTCTAGCTCCTCCAGGCGCGGTGGGCTTCTCCTCGGGGCAGTTTCATCTGCCTTAGTGCTTCAGGTATATTTAAGGATCCAACCATTGGATTGCTTCCAATTCAATTTCATTTGTAAGCTGGTTGTCTCTACTCTGTTGTGTCCAAATTTGGGGATGATCAGACGGTGAAAATGTCTCCATCATCTGCAAGACTTCTTTACGGCCCAAGTTTATACAAAAACGTATTTTTGCCCCAAATTGCACTCTTTTATTCCGAGTTACTTGAAATGTATTTCAAATCTTTAAAATATGAAAATCACTTGAAAACCTTTGAAAACAGAGTTAAAACACATACAAAATAATATGAAATGATCCATAAAAAGGGTCAAAAACCGGTGTTATCAACTACCCCAGACTTAGATCTTTGTTTGTCCTCAAACAAAACATAAATCTAAACTCGTAAAAAGGTTTTCGAAAATATATGAACTAACAAAATTGTCAGTGATCGTCCTTCTAAACCATAACCAACGTAATGCATCAATCGGGCTTACTCTGGACAATTCTCACGAAAGTACTACAACGCTAATCCACGATATTTTTCATGCGAAAGTCTAACCACATAGATCCTAACTTTCTGTCAACTAGCTCTTAACATTCATTAAAGATGCTAGGCATTTAAGAACAATTTAGAGGTGAGGCTAAAAGTGTTTCGGGTTACCGTATTTTCATCGGAGGATGCTATATATTATGCAAAACAGCAAGAGAGGATGGAGCTATTGGTACCCATAGTTTTCAGTCACTCCTTGCTCGCATAAGTGTTGATGCAAAACTCCTCATTCGTCGGGACTCTTCTCCCTTTGACATAATTTTTCTGTCGTTCCCCTAGACATAGATTTTCTCCGGGTAATGAATCGAACGGCTTCTTACTCCTCACATATTGAAACATAGTTGCCTTGGTAAAAATATAAACTACTATAAGACTCTTAGGCTTTTATTTCCTTTCCTTTCGGGTTTTTTTTTTTTAAATATAAACTACTTGTTTTAAGTATGGGGAAACGCCTTTAAACGGGAGCCTTAGAGAATACACAAATTACCAGTTACAAACGATTTCAAAGGCAACTTTGTAGCTTGATTTGTCGATACTTCCACAACCGAATCCGTCTAGTCTCTCGTCTTTTTGAGTGACTGAAAAACTGTGTCGTTCCTCCCTCTCCGGCGTTTTTACATATATCTGCACATAAGACAACAAGAGAGTTGCATGAGGTTTGAACAAAGGTTAAGTTTTGGGTGGGATACCGGCTGAAGATGAACCGGCCATCTAGGACAATAAATAATGGTAAAAATGAAAAAGATGTCCTAGATGTATGACTCGTTGTCTCGCCTAAAACAATTGATAAGAAAATTAAAAATAGATTAAGTCAAAATAAAATGAGCTAGTATATCCTGTCAGAAAGAATTTTTTGTGCTCAAAATCCTCTGGGGATGTCGCATTGAAAGCACTATAGCTACCGCCTAGTCTAGTACTAAATCACAAAGGAACTAGCACGAGGAAATAGCATAGAAGCACACTGGAAATTTAGCCGAGAGAAACTTAGCCGAGGCAGATTTACCCGAGAAGAATTTAGCCGAGAGAAATTTAGCCGAAGCAAATTTACCCGAGAGAAAGTTAGCCCAGGAAAACTTAGCCGAAGAAGTTTTAGCCGAGAGAATGAGTCTTAAGCCAAAGACCAATCCAAACGTTCTGGTCACCACCAAGGGAGGTAAGTTCTCTTGTCCAAGTGACTATTTTATGACTAACCGGTCAGGCAGTTTTCCATTTGAAGATGCAGAACTCAAGGAGCTCTCTAACCAGCCATCCGAAGGCCCCCTCGTAGCCGAAGAAGGATTTGTTGATGAATTCAGCCAACTAAGCCTAAACAGGACATCTCCTAATGATCCCAAAGGTATGTATAACTTCTTGACAGGACCAGGAGCTCAAGAATCCAAGGATGGAACAAAGGAACCTTATGTTACTTCCAAAGCAAGTCATTGGCCCGAGGAAAACCAAAAGAGGCAAGAAGAAGAGACATCAGCTGAGGGAGTGAAAGAGCTTGAAGATAAAGGTTTCTCTGATCTTGAAGACCCTCTAGAGGACTTCCCTAAACAGCTGCACGCACTGAACGCACTGGAGCCGAAGTCGCCTTCAAAAGCTCCTCATGCACTATCTCGGACATCACCACCTAAATGTAAGGTGTTTAAATTATATATTGTCTTTGCAGGTGATTCCAGACTCTCCAACGACTAAGGACCGCTTCAAAACGACAACAAACAAGTAGTTTAAGCCTCTCGGCCATAGTTTCATTTTCTTGTTTTAAATGAAACGATGCACTTTTGTTTTAGACTAGGGATGCGGTTTTTCCATTTTTCTGTTTTCTTGTTTTTGCGTTTTGCTTTCTTGTGTTTTGCGTTTTACTTTGACTTAAGGGTCCCCCAGTTGACGAGCCATTATAAGGTTCCCCTGTAGCTTATATTTTTGGTTACCTTTGATTATATATTTAGCGCCTCACTTCCCCTAGTTCTTGAGAGAAGCAAATTCTCTTCTTGTTCTTGTCTTGTTCGTGTGATTCGAATAAGCCAAGGCCTTTGCACCGTATCACAGAGTAACCTTCCCTCTGTGTCGTGTACTCACTCCGCCGTCCTTCCATTCACTAGACTCCACACGAGAAAAGCGACCGCCATCGTGTCAAGTCACCTACACCATCGATCATCTACCGACTAAAGGAGAGGACGACCGCCTATCTTTAGCTCCATCTTTATCCTGGTTAAGCTCTCACCACCGAGGCTTACACCAAGACGGCTTGACGATTGGCGTGATCAAGGATGGCGCCAACGGTAGCTAAGAAGGGTCGACCGAAAATCAACGGTCTATCCTTGTCTGGTTCCATTTCGAGAACTTGAAAATCAGCGGGGACGATCTTGTTTCCAATGAGTATTTGAAGATCATGGATCGCTCTTTCAGGTTTCTTTTGTGATGAGTCCCCAAAAATTACGCTCACGGTAGATGGCGTGAGATTCATTATACTGAGTTTCTCGGCAAATGCCTTAGACATTATGTTGATGTTGGCTCCGGAATCACCCAAACCATCTGCAAAATAAATTCCCGAAATCCAACAAGAAAAATAAAAACGTCTCGGATCATCGGCTTTTCTAAGCCTTTGAAGCGGGATTAGATTTGGTACCTCGAATGGTGGTTTTGGATCATTTTGGATTTGGTAACGACTCGTCCATAGAGTGGGATGAATTTTGGAACTTTTCTAGGCTCCATCTTAGCATCGACTTCCTTCTCGGGTTTGGTGGAAATCACGTTGCAAAATCTCTTTGGGTTATCTTCCACTCTTCCAGGTAAAATTCTGCTCAGTCTCTTAGTGGAATACGCGGTTTGAGAGACTTTCATGTCCAACTTCTTGACATGGGTTGAAAGATATTCAAATTTTCCATTCAGGTCGCTGTACATACAATCGGCCTTGACGTTAAAATATTTCGTCGTCTTCTCGTTGCTTTGAGCGAGGAGTTGAATTGATTGCTCGAGCTTCTCTATTTGGGCAGCAAGTTGAGAGTTAGAAATACCTTGTTGCTATGTGTTTGAGTTGTTGTAAGGACGGTCTTGGTTGGAAGTTCTCATTTCCTCCATAGTTCCCGTTTTGGAACCGGTTTTGGTATGGCTTCGTTTGTCGTGGATAAGGCTGATCTTGAGGGTTCTCCACGTTCTGGTTTCGATACGAGAGATTGTTGAAGTTGGCGTTGCGGAAGTTGTTGTTGAATCCGTTGTTGATACGACTTTGGAAGGAGTTTTGTGCTCCCACATAGTTAACTTCTTCTTCTTGAAAATATGAACCATTGTTTTCGGGTTCGTAGTAAGCATCGTCTTCGCCTCCAATAGTAGCTTCACAAGCATGCACTTGGCGATTTTGGTGGTTGAGAAGTCGGTTCACCATGTTCTTTATCTCGGCTATCTCCTTGGATTCCGACACATTCGATCTAGTCGATCTATCGTAGTCGGGAGAATTGTTGCTATCCGACATAGCAAGATTTTCGATGAGAGCTCTTCCTTGGTTGATCGTCTTCATGGAGAAGTCTCCATTGCTGGCTGTGTCGAGAGAAATTTGATATTTTGGTAGTAATCCTCGGTAGAAAGTGTTGAGCACATTCGGACCAGAGAAACCGTGATGAGGGCAATCTCTCTCGTACTCCTTGACACGTTCCCACGCTTCATAGAAAAATTCCACCGATTGTTGATAAAAACTTTGGATTTTGTTTCTTAGCGCGTTGGATCTCGACTTCGTGTAGAAGTGGTTTAAGAAGGTGGCTTTGTACTCTTCCCAATAAGTAATAGAACCTGCGGGCAAATATTTCAACCAACGTTGAGCTTTATCGGCCAAAGAAAAAGGAAAAAGCTTACACTTCAAATAGTCGGCGGGAACTTGGTTCGTTCTCGTTGTTTCGCATATCTCTTCGAACAACTCGATGTGCTCCATCGGATGCTCGGTTGCAACTCCATAAAACTGATTTTGCTTTACCAAAGCAATGATTTAGGTTTGATCTCAAAATTATTTCCGTTCGAAATAGGAGGTTGTAGGGAGAAAGGCTAATTAGTGCCTCAACCAAGACCAATGGTACCGATTAGTGTCTATACAATCTTGTTGTGCTCAAACATACCCGAACTATTGAAAATTTGAATATTCATACCTGAACTCACATTTGTTTGGTCGAAACATGCATTGACTCGTTTTCCATTAGTCAACCCCGTCAAATTGTTAACGGAGCTGAGTCAGCTGCCACGGTGGAATCCCCGTTAGAACAATAGTGTTATACGACATCGTTTTGAGTAAAAATAAAAAATTGGTCAATCCTAGGAATCGAACCGTGGGCAATCCCGACAAAGTCAACAAGGATACCACTAAGTCAGCTTCATTCATTCTGATAAATCACACCATCAAATATTAAGTTTACTTGAGAAGCAAAGATTAAAAAAAAACTGGAGACATTGTCGACGAATCGAGAAGAAGAAGAATACAGAGTTAAAAACAAAAGCTTGGGAAAATTGAGAAGAAGAAGAATACCGTGAGTCTCTGGATGCTAGCGACTTCGCCTTCGCTGGAGGTTCTCGCGAAAGATATTCCCACGATTACGGGTGATTCGGCTGCCATCCCCGGTAACTCGACGACTGACAAGGGTTTAAAAACATCGGCGATGACCTTCGCAGAGGTAGAGAGAAGAGGATGGCTAGCGATGGCACATAGGATCTTAAGAGAGGACTGGTAGAAAAAATCGAGCCAGTTCAGCAAAACAGTCCACAGTTGAAGCGACCGTGGCGAGTAAACCAGATCGGCCAGAGTCAATTCCGCCATGACTCGGACCGATTCAATCCAGATGGAGAACAATAGAGACTAACAAAGCAAATATCGCTCAGGTGTGAGACAAACCTGAAGAAGAAGAAGAAGATTAAAAAAAAAAAGTGGACTTTGCTTCTTACGAGCCATTGTCAACGAAGAAGACTCTTGTCTCCAGTTTTTTTGTTTTTAATCTTTGCTTCTCAACTCATCTTAACCAGGATTTAAGCCGCGCTAATTATAGCGCGGAATAATTTTTTTAAACAAATTGTTTTGAAATTTAAGAAAATTATTTTTATCTAAAATTTACAATATAGCTAACTAATGATTATAGATAAAACTATCAATTTGTAATAATTTATCTACTTAACCCGTTTTGCATTGAACTAAAATATTATTCGGGCTAACCCGCAAAAACTTATAATATTGAAAACATAATTTTAATATGCACTGTTAAATGACTCTAGTTTTTGTGGTTAGTATACGAAATCTTTAAAAAAATAGTTTTCTTGTGTCTAATGTTTTATAAAATTAGTGAAATAATTTTTCAATTTTTGTTTTGATATATATTCAAATAAAATATAATAAATTAGAGTGAAAAATATGGCAAGATTTTGAATAAATTTTTTTTCTTTGAATATATATTAATTGATTATCATTTTAAATATATAGTATTAAAAATAATTAAGAAATTAAATAACAAATAACCTCTTTAATGCAAAATATATATTTTCCATATTATAATCAATAATTTTAAAAGACTGTTATATCCTTTCTTATTTCAATTATTTTTTGTTATTTGTATTGGCATTTCATGTAATAACTTACAAAACAAAGTTCATTTTTAAAAATGTCTTCTTAAATAATATTATAGAGATATTTGATGGTGCGATATATACCAATAAAAGAAGCTGGCTTAGTGGTATCTTTGTTCACTTTGTTGGGGTGGCCACAGTTCGATTCCTGGGATTGACCAAATATTATTATTATATTTTTACTCAAAACGACGTCGTATAACACTTTTGTTCCAACGCGGATTCCACCGTGGAAGCTGACTCCGCTCCGTTAATAATTTGACGGGGTTGACTAACGGGAAACGAGTCAATGCATTTTTCGGCAAAAAAATGTGAGTTCGGGTATGGATATTCAAATTTTCAATAGTTCGGGTATGTTTTAGCACAACAAGATTGTTCAGGCACTAATCGGTACCATTGGTCTAGGTTGAGGTACCAATTAGCCTTTCTCCCAGGAAGTTGTATGGTTGCTCGGTTTTGGAAGTGTTGATACGGTGCATCAAAATCAGCAATGATTCGGTTACGCGCTTGTTTCCTCGAAAGATTAGCGGGCAGTACGAGACAGTTGGCGTTTACGCCATTAGGAGGAATCAGTGCATTAGCTTTAGCATCGTTCCTTGGTGCATCACGATCGACGGGAAGTTGTCGCCTCAGATTTTCAGCATTTCAGTTTTGGTTGTGATTTTCTTCAGGATCAAGATGTGGCTGGTCATTATCACCATTTACAGCCCCTTGATCTTCTTCGTGATCCAAAAATCACGGTCATCCTCGTGATCTAGTTGATCGCGGTTTAGTTGATCTTCTGGTTTATCGTTTTCGGCCATCCTTAAGTTTCTTTTGAGTCTTCGGAGTTCTCTCTCGTGTTTGTGGATATCGTCTAGTGGCGGTAAGGTTCCTCTAGGAATTCTCCTAGTTTGTATGCACCTTAGAACAAAAGACAAAGATAAAGCAGAAAGTCAAAAGAACAACAAAGAACTTGAAAATCAAAAGTGTTTAGAGCAGAAATTAGAATACGAAATCAAACAAGCTAAACTATCATCGGCAACGGCGCGAAAATCTTGACACACCGGGAATTAACCCCGGCGTGGGGTTTTACCCTTTATATCTAAGCCGCAAGTGCTGATAATAGACCTTTCGGTCTTTCTAGATATCAATTCTCTAGATACTAAGTAGTATAAGAGGTATCGAATCCAATGGGTTAAGTTCCAAAATACCAAGAATGCATAGAACTACTAATTCAATTCAAGCAAAACAAATAAGTAAACAAGCTAACAAGTACTAATCGAGATTGATAAATGATTAAAGCAAGCTCTAGAGTGAGGTTATTGACTTAGGTGACTTCATTGATTTATCAAGGATGCTAAACAACACAAACAAGCATTTCTCCCTAGGCTTAGAATGTCAAAACAAGACTAATCCACTTCCATGGCCTTAATCACTTTGTTAATTCACAAATCAAGAACAAATTTCTATTTGTGAAAAACTAATTAACAAGCATGAATATCAAATCCCAATGGCCATAATTATAACGCCCCGACCGCCCATACCTGTGGGCCCCATGCCCTCTCTCGGCCCGTGGGCCCCACCCTTGTCCGACGGCCGGTGCGTTAGTCCGGGAGGCTTGTAATACTTGTTTACTGACCCTGCAATCACCACGTGACCTTTCCCCGTGTTTTTTCCTCACTCACACGCTACCGCGAATCACTTCCCGGAAGGTCACCCATCCTTAAACTACTCCAGCCCAAGCACCCTTAACTCTGGAGTTCTTTCGGGCAAGTGATCGGAAAAGGTAAGTGCACTTTGGTGACATAGCTAGCCAAATCAATTCTTATAAGCCTCTCCGCATATACAAGAAATCGGGATGTTACAATCACCCCCACTCATAGAGCGCAACGTCCTCGTTGCGCACCAGGATCGTCACCCTAGACGGTGTGAGCCCACCTGACTCCACACACGTGTTTGGGTTCGGCTCTGATACCACTTATAACGCCCCGACCGCCCCTACCTGTGGGCCCCATGCCCTCTCTCGGCCCGTGGGCCCCACCCTTGTCCGACGGCCGGTGCGTTAGTCCGGGAGGCTTGTAATACTTGTTTACTGACCCTGCAATCACCACGTGACCTTTCCCCGTGTTTTGTCCTCACTCACACGCTACCGCGAATCACTTCCCGGAAGGTCACCCATCCTTAAACTACTCCAGCCCAAGCACCCTTAACTCTGGAGTTCTTTCGGGCAAGTGATCGGAAAAGGTAAGTGCACTTTGGTGACATAGCTAGCCAAATCAATTCTTATAAGCCTCTCCGCATATACAAGAAATCGGGATGTTACAATAATACTCTTTAGACAACTAATCCCTTAGGCTAAACAAGTAAAATCTCTTATATAACTTGTATGGGCATTTCATCAAACACCTTATGTACTTGAAATGCCCTAAGGTCTAAATTAGCTTTTCCAAGCTTAATCTAGCATTAAGAGCCTTAGATAAGAGAGGGAGAAGATGATCTAGGTCCTAAACATCCTTAACCATTCAAGAAGATAACTAATCTACCTCACCCATGAGCTTTAGAACAAGCTACTCACAAATCATCATAAGACCCTCAAATCTCATAGGAGAAGTTAAAGATCCCATGATTAAAATGATTAGGGAAATGAAAGATTAAGGAAAGAAAGATGAAACTAGATTAATAAAACTTAGATTGCATAGATAAAAACCAAGATATTTTTACAAAATACTTAGCAAATCACCAAAAGGGGGTTTTTGCCTTAAGAAAATAGGATTGATCCAAAGAAATTAGGTTTAAGGGTATTTAAAGGAAAATGGGGGCGACCGGGTCAACCCGGAACAATCTGGGTCTTGACCCGGTCGGGTCTGGATCTTCTTGGGACGGCGGCTTCACACCGGGTGGGAGGTGGCCGGTGCTGCAAGTCGGTGTATTCCCTGCCTCCGTTTGGTCTTCACACCGGGTGTCTTCATCGGGTGAGAGCAGGCCGGTGTGCTGCGTCTCTTCGGGTGTCCGGAAGATCGGCCCCGGGTAGGAGGCAGTCGGTGGATCTAGCTGGTGGAATCCCTGTCTTCGGGACGAGTCTTCAGCTTCGGGCAAGATGCAGCCGGTGGAATCCCTATCTTCGGGACGGGTCTTCAGATTCCGGCAAGATGCAGCTGGTGCTGCAAGCCGGTGGATATCATGTCCACGGGAAATATTTGACATCGGGAAGGAGGCAGTCGGTGGAGCCGGCCGGTGTAGCCAATCCAAAAGTGCCTTGGCTCCTAGCTCATTCTTCAAGGTTTCTATCCAAGTGCAAGCTTCACCAAGATCTCCAAAACACCTAAACACACTCCAAAACATGCAAGACACTCTAGGACCTAGTGTGGACTTCCTAAACTCTAAATGAGACCAAAATGCTAAACAAAGCTATGATCATGCAAGCAAATAACTAAAAGTGCTAACTAAAATGTAAGCTAGAACATGTAAAATGCATGAATATACTACAAGAAAACAAAGTTTTTGTGACCACCAAAAGAGTCCCAAAATGGTCACAAATGACTCAAATATTTGGTCGCAAAAATAGTAGTCGCAAATATTTGGTCGCAAAATAAAGTGGTCGCAAAACGGTCGCAAATTTGGAACTGATATGTGACTATAATATTAGTCATAATTTAGAGACTGATTTGTGACTATTTGTAAAAAAAAATTCAAATTTTTTTTTTTTTATTAAATTAATTAATTACAAGATTTAAAAGAAAAAAAAATTGAAAACAGATCCAGTCGCCGATCTGCTCCTCTCTCCGGCGAGCAACATCACCCTCGACTAAGAATTCACAGCGCACGAGAAGCCACTCCACCCAATGCCTCGGTTTTGTCCCCGCGACACCACCGGTAGCGTTCTGGATCTCACTGCCGCGGCGAATTCACCCCCTTCGATTTCCTACTTGGCACCACCACTCCCTTATTCTCTCATCTGAAAAAAAGAGTTGTGAATTTTTTGACAAAACTCGTGTATGTAAATAGGGATTTCGAAGAACTTACTTTGGTTAATCGAGAAATCTGGGTTGGGATTTTGTAGAGGATGAAAAACCGATGGAGATAGACACCAGAATCGTCAAAATCTGTTAAGAATCAAGATAGATCAAAGGAAGAGAAGTAAGAAGAAGAAGAAGAAAAAAAAAAGAAAAAGAAGAAGGAAGAGAAGGAGAAGACTCGTGGGAAGGAGAGAGAGAAAAAGAATGAAGGAAAAAAAAAGATAAAGAAGATTAAATCCTCCACCGTTGGATTAAATCAATCAACGGTGGAGGCACAAGGAACTAGCCAATGAGAAACTTTCATTATTTTTGTCATTTGGTCGCAAATTGGTCGTTAATTTGGGACTATTTTGGGACTACTATTAAAAAAAATCGACTGGGTTGCTAAACTGTCTCAAATTTGAGACCATTTTGTGACAATAAAAAACTTTTACCCTAAACCCTAAACTTTAAGAACCTAGAAGTTTGAATATGATTTTACAATGATTTTGTGTATCTAACAATTCAAAAATATGTTAAAACTTAAAAATAAGTAAATTTTGAGAGAATTTTATCTTTCAAAATCATTCCTTATAAAACACATGTAACACTTAATACATGTTATGATTAGATTGAAATTTTTGTAAATGTTATATTTTTGTATATTATTTGATGTTTATGTGTAATATATATTTTACAATTTAAGATCTAGAGTTTATGATTAAGGGTTAGAGGTTTAAGGTTTATAATTTAGGATTTATAAAAGGGATTATAAATGATCATATTTAAAAAAATTGTAAGTTTTGAATTTTTATTGTATATTATTTGATGTTTATGTGTAAAATTTAGTTTAAAATTTAAGATTTAGATCAAGTTTATGATTAACGGTTAGAGGTTTAGGGTTAAGAGTTTGTGGTTTGAGTTTAGAATTTATTGATTTCTATAAAAAAATCAAGTGCAGTTGCAAATTAGTCCCAAATTTGGGACTATGTTGTGACTACTATTAAAAATTAGTTACAAATTAGTCCCAAATTGGTCACAAAAACTGGATTTGCAAATTAGTGTACATGTTACCCTAAACCCTAAACTTTAAGAGCATATAACATTTGAATATCACTTTACAATGATTTTGGGTATATAGTTGTTCAAAAATATATTTTAAAATTTAAGATTTAGAGTTTATGATTAAGGGTTAGAGGTTTAGGGTTTATAATTTAGGATATATAAAATGATTATATTTTAAAAATTGTAAGTGCTGATTTTTTTGTATATTATTTGATGTTTATTTTAAAAAAATCGAGTGAAGTTGCTAAACCGAAACAAATCAGTCACAAATTTGGGACTACTTTTGCAATTCCTTAAACAGTCGCAAATTTGAGACACTTTTGTGACTCCTCTGTTTCGTCGTTAATTTGTGACTGTTTTGACACTGCATTGCGAGTAGTCGCAAAATGGTCGCAAATTAGTCACACTTTCGTCCCACTTTTTTGCGACAAAAAAAAGAGTCACAAAAGTTGGTCACAAAAACTGTGTTTTCTTGTACTGATATCAACTCCCCCAAACTAATTCATTTGCTTGTCCCTAAGCAGACAAACAAGTAAAAAGAGAGAGAGCAATGAAGATAGAGTCCAAAAATGTCAACAAAAGAAAACCATTCAATGGTGATTCTAAAATGCACTTGAACAATCTCTACTCCAAAAGATTTTGCCATACTTATCACAATATGAATCAAGTTCAAGAATTAGCCTACATAAGCTTTTGTATCCCCCAATCCTTCAACATTCATTAAACAAAACCATGAATCATATTTATGCAAATCAAATGAACTCACTTGGCTAAGGGACAAGGGTTTTGAGATAAAGATGATTTCAATAGATGTGGCAATTCCATAGCAAATGATCTCTCAACGAATGAATGAACTAGGCAAAATGCTAAGGGTAAAAAGCAATTGATGCATACAAGGATAGACTTCCATCTACCCAATGTACCAAATGATTTCAACCCTTACCTCTAAGTCCCATTAAGATCACCCCTAAGCTACCCTTTCTTCCAAGGCAATTTGTCTTTCATAAACCACATTATCTCATCAATTATTCTTCGTTTAAGCACAAGGGGAAAATTTCTTCTTCACCTTCGATCAACAAATGGTTTGGCTCATTTCCTTTTCTTCTTTAGCTCATCTTTTGATTTTCTTACTTGGTCTCTCTCTTCATCCTTTGGATGCACTAGCCATTTTTGACTTCTTTTCTTCTTTTTGTAACTAGAGACCATCTTTTCTTTATCATTTAGAGCTATATCAAATATTCCTTGCCAACCATCTCAATCATTAGCTTTTCCCTTTCTTCTTCACCAACTATTTCCCTCGTGTCCACCTTTTCTTGTACTTTGCACGCCCAAGACTTTCTCTTCTCATTCAACCCCAAACTCCCATTCTATCTAGCCTAACTTACGCTTAGCCCGATGATTTGCGAGCTAAATCTACATGAAAGCCTTTCCTTGTCGCTCTAAACCCAACACTTTTTGCTAAGTTCATTCGAAAAAAAATATAGGCCTCACAACACTCACTAAAGAATTAGGCTTGAAAGGAGGGTAAGTTAAGGGCGAGGATAACCGTCCCAAATATGGGGATCGACTATTTGGACTAACAAAAGTGATAAAAAGGATGAAGATAGCCCAAGTATGTCTATGGTATCCATAAGTCTATTTTTCAATGCATAAACATGATAATTATTAGTCAAAATTAGGGGTTCAAATAGTTAGGAATGGGTTCTATTCAAAGCTTGTTTCAACCATGACGAAAGCATTAATGCATATGATCCAAGTATGGTGAGACCGTACTTTCAAGATGTTCAAATGCACTTAACTACTAAAGCTTAAGTTGACATTTTACAAGGACAATTTCATCATTGCGCCCATGCGAATGAATGCAAATCATATATGAACTCTAGACTCAATCTTAATATGAGATGCAACTAGATGACTTATATGAATGCACATTTTCAATATATTTTTTTTTCATAAATGCATGACACTCAAGATGGGAAAATCAAGATAAGAGCAAAGAAACAAGATTAGAAACACATAAACCCTCCCCCAAACTTAAATTACACGGTCCCTTGTGTAATAGAGGCTTGAGAGAGAGTATAAACAAAAGCAAAAGACTAAAAATAAATCTAAATGCTATTTACAAGGTTTTGGAGTGTTACCTTTAAAAGCTTTGAGATGGGGAGGAAGACCCCATGGAATAGGACGGGTTACTCGAGCACGGAGACAGAGACTTCATGGCATTTCTTTTGTTCCTTCGATCTTTCCGAGCCGAAGGATGTGAGTAGGTCACCATCTCTCCTTCACGGCATGAATCACCTTCTCCTTCTTGCTCCACCTCGCTCCCAACATCTAGGGCTCTAGATGTGCTAGCCCCGTTGTCCTTCTTCTTCAGCTCCTTGATCGTTTCACCCATACTCTTCACCATCCTTACAAGCTTCTGAATCGTTCAATCTTGCCATTTGCACCAACGTTGGAGGAGACGGGTTGCTTGATGGGAGTGGCGGGCTGTGGCATCACGCATCACTCCGTCAAATGGTTCGAAGTGATATCGCTCACTCCCATATGTTATCTCGTTAGAGAGTGGGCTAGCAACCTCGTCGCCGGAGCAAGTAGAGTTCACGGTGGTGTCATCTTTTCCGGGCCCAACCTTTTTGGCTCTTCTCATGGAGATTACCTCAATTGGTGGCTCGATGGTTGGATTGTAGAAGTTATCTTTCTTTGGATAGAAGGTGAGCTCTGATAAGCTCAAATTAATACCCTAAAAGTACTAAAGCTTTGTCAATTGTAATACTTAGGGATAGAATCCACAGAGACTCACGGAAACACACAATAGAGTATATAGACGAGAATTAAGCTAAGTGATCAATGGAATTGAAAGCAAATACGTAAATTAAACAAGTTGTGATTTGATTGGGAGAAAGATAGGTTCAAGGTATTTCTCAGGAAATCAATGAATGCAATTAAACTAACAAATCAGGGTTCAGGTTAAGCACGGTTCTTGAACTCAAATCACTAAAGTATAATTAACCAACTCTCGTTGCGAGAATTATCTAAATCTAAATCCTAGAAATTCAAATCTCTTTGCGAATCCTAAAGTCTAAACCAGCTTTTAGTTCAAGTTTGATTTGTTCACAAAACAACTAAACCAAATCTCTTTGCGAATAGTTATTTTGATCACTCTAAGTTCTATCAGGTTTCTCAATTGCACTCTCGTGCCTAATCGATTAACCTAAGATCTAAGTTCTAGGTGATCAATCTAGAATTAGCTTTGAGAACAACCTAAGGTGAATAACTAATTCAGATTATGAACCCTAAATAACAATTCAACCTAGCATTCAAAGAAATCCTATATGAAAACCCTAAATATAACAGGAGATCTACTCAGACATGGAGATTGTAACAATAAACATGACTGAATAAATACTTGAATAAATAATAAAGAAGAGAGTTAAACAAGGGTTCAAAATCTTCTCTCGGACGAATAGAGTTTCAGACTTGTCTCCCTTCCAAAGCTCTCTCACAAAACCAAAGTAAAATAAAGCATAACCATTAAAAGTGGTTGTAAAACCTAATAAATATCCTAAGTCACGTTCTGGGGCTTCTTGTAAATAACAAAGTCTTCTGGGGCAATTTGCAGTTTCTCAATTCTTCATTAAAGCCACGATCCTTCTGTCTCTTCGACAGGTATCGATCGATACCATAAGTGTATCGATCGATACTCATGCATCAGATCGGCGTCTCAGCTACAGGATCTCTGCTTGGCTCCAAAAAAGCTCCAAAATGCTTCATTATCTCCAATAATGCTCCAAACGTACATAAAACCTGAAAAGACTCTATAAAACTCTAAAATACTAAAAAGACTACAAAAAGGACTTATATCATGGCCTAAAACGGGTAAAAACCATGATATATCAACTCCCCCAGACTTAGCATTTGCTTGCCCTCAAGCAAACTTAAAGCTAAACAAGAGAAAGAGGTTTGAAAACACAGAGACTCACCTGTTCTTGAAACATTGCAATGACCTTTTTCTTTAGTGCTCCACATATCACCTAACCAGTTCCAAATCTAACCACCATGTACTTCTCCATAGACATTCGCAGCTTCCCAGACTACACACATTATTTCACAGTATCATTCAAATAAAACCCTCATCGCCAGTTTCATCGCTGTGATCAATGCCAAGAACCTTGTAGACTCTTTCCCATACGATATCATGACAAAAGAACCACTCAAATTTCACACTTTTTGGTATTATTTTCTCTCCCCCAGACTTATTTCTCATCATATTTTCTCTTTTTTTTAGATATGCATATACACATTAAGGTTTTAAACGCGAGTATTGATGGTGTTTGCCACCGAATCCCCAGTTCTTCCCTCTCTATGTATCAAAGGCGTAGGCGAATAGTGGTATCACGGGAAATTTTCCTAACCTCTCTTCCAACCTTTGTGTGATCATTCCTTCAAAAGTAGAATAATGGGATCGCTGGAAATTTTTCTAGCCCTCTACTCAGAAGAAAATCATTTCACCTTTTTATGCTCTTATTTATTAACTTATAACAGGGGAGAGAGATACCATTACTTTAAACACATGGGTTCCTTTGTCAGATATGAATGAGGAATCAAGCTCTATGGACATCAACCACAACGATGAAGTGCAAAAATTTGGCTCAGGTTTCAACGGATTCTGCTGGAAACATGAATGTCTTCTAGTTAACTGGTCAGCCTTTGGATTTTTCATTAGTCGATCTAATAATGATTCTGTACCAATGGTCACTTAAAAGCAAAGTCAGAACAATAGAGTCAAGGAAAAGATCACAGTCTCCAACAGGTTGACTCAATAGACCAAAAATTTTGACTAAAAAAATGACTGACTCTAAGAAAAACAAAAACAATGTCATCGATTACCTACCCCAGACTTGAACAAAACTGTCCCCAGTGTTATCTAACCTAAGGTTGGTGAAAGAAAGCAAATGAACCAAATGGAATTGTGAAAAACGACAAATTACCGAAGTGGGGTACGAGTGTCGACCGACACCCAACTTGGTATCGATCGATACCAAGTATTGGTCGACACAGGAAATCTGCGTTTAACAGCGGTATCAACTGATACCAAGTGGTATCGATCGATACTCAGCCTCCGAATCTGATTCACGTGACACACAAAACACAAAACAAAAACTAGAAAAATAAAAGGCTCATATGTACAGACTTACCAATGGGTTGCCTCCCACTCAGCGCTCGTTTAACGTCATTAGCTTGACTGTACCGCCGTTTAGGCAGAGGGTGCATCATCCAGAGGCATTATGTGTCCGTCTGGAATCTCAGTGCTCATGAAATAGTGTTTCAGTCTTTTTCCATTGACAGTGAACTCTTCTCCTGAAGGATTTGTCAAGACGATCGCACCATGTGGTCTAACTTCCTTGACTCTGAAAGGACCTGACCAACGAGAACGCAATTTACCGGGAAACAGATGCAAACGAGAGTTATATAGAAATATCTGGTCGTTGGGTTCAAAGTGTCTGGTAGGATCTTTTTGTCGTGATACGCTTTGGTCCTCTCCTTGTACAGCTTGAGTTTTCATAGGCATTATGCCTAATCTCATCTAGCTCATTCAGCTGAATCAATCGCTTCTCAGCAGCAGACGTGATGTTGAAATTCATCATCTTTGTAGTCCAGGCTGCCTTATGCTCGATTTCAACCAGAAGGTGACACGATTTCCCATATAGCAAATGAAACGGTGTAGTCCCAAGTGGTGTCTTGAAAGCGGTCCTGTAAGCCCAAAGTGCATCATCCAGCCTTACAGACCAATCCTTCCTAGTAGTTCCCACAGTCGTTTCCAGAATTTCCTTTATCTGCCTGTTGGAAACCTCAACTTGTCCACTAGTCTGAGGATGATAAGGAGTAGCTACACGATGATTCACACCATGCTTTTTCAGCATCTTCTCGAAAACCTTGTTAATAAAGTGAGAACCACCATCACTTATAACAATTCGAGGTACTCGAAATCGAGGGAAAATGATACTCTTGAACAACTTAAGGACCACAGAAGAATCGTTGGTGGGACTAGCAATTGCTTCCACCCACTTAGGTACATAGTCCACAGCTACGAATATGTACCTGTTTTTGTATGACGAAGGAAAAGCACCCATAAAATCGATGCCCCAACAATCAAAAATCTCAACCTCAAGGATGAAATTCTGTGGCATCTCATGTTTTTTACTGATCTTCCCTCTCCTCTGACATGCATCGCATTGCGAAACGAAGACATGAGCATCTTTAAACATAGTAGGCCACAAGAAGCCTGCTTGAAGAACTTTGGACACCGTCTTGAAAGTAGCAAAGTGTCCAGCATACTCAGATCCATGACAATGAAAAAAAACACTTGGTACCTCAGACTCAGCAATGCATCTCCTGTAGATACCATCAGAAAAATGCTTGTACATGTAAGGTTCATCCCAAAAGAATCGCCTTATGTCTCGCATAAACTTCTTCTTGTCATATTTCTTGAGATGCTTTGGCTCTTCATTTGCAGCGAGGTAGTTGGCAATATCAGCGAACCATGGCTGATCAGAATCAGCTGCATCAATTACATACTCTTCAGAAGCACCAAGGTGTTCAACGGTTAAAACAGGTTCGGAAATCGCCGGGTATCGACCGACACTAGGGGAGTGTCGATCGATACCGAGACCTGCAATTCGTAGAAATTGCAAAGTTTCGGTAAAACCCATTTGAAACTCAGTTTTAATGAAGTAAATGTATTCTTCTGGTAGTTGATCATTAATGGGCACGTCTGCATTGATCCGAATCCACAAAAGATGGTCAGCAACCCCGTTATCTATTCCTTTCTTGTCCTTAACCTCGATATCAAAGCCTTGGAGCAAAAGAACCCAACGACAAAGGCGAGGCTTGAGATCCTTATTATGCATCAGATATTTGAGAGCAGCGTGATCAGTATGAACAATCACTTTGCTCCCAATCAGGTAGGATCAAAATTTCTCAAAGGAGAAAACAACTGCAAGTAGTTCCTTCCCTGTAGTGATGTAATTCCTCTGAGCATCATCCAATGTCCTGCTGGCATAGTAGATAACGTGCAGCTTCCTATCCTTCCTCTGTCCCAGAAATGACCCAACAGCAAAATCACTAGCGTCGCACATGATCTCAAAAGGTAGAGTCCAATCAGGAGGTTGCACAATATGAGCACTCACCAAGGCCTTTTTAATCTCCTCAAAAGCTGCAAGACACTCAGGTGTGAAGTCGAATGTGATCTCCTTGCATAATAGAGATGTGAGTGGGCGTGCTAACTTGGAGAAGTCCTTGATGAATATTCTGTAAGACCCAGCATGTCCAAAGAAACTTCGAATATCCTTCACAGAAGTCGGTGGTTGGAGGCTTGTCATGACCTGAATCTTGGCTTTGTCAACTTCGATCCCAGCTTCAGAAACCTTGTGCCCAAGTACGATGCCATCCTGAACCATAAAGTGACACTTTTCCCAGTTAAGGACCAAGTGTTTCTCTTCACACCTCTGTAGCACCTTGCACAAATTAGCCAAACAATCCTTGAATATGATCCGTAAACCGAAAAATCATCTATGAATACCTCCATGAAATCCTCAATCATGTCTGTGAATATAGACATCATGCATCTCTGGAAGGTGGCTGGGGCATTACACAATCCAAATGGCATTCTCCTCTATGCGAGTGTGCCATAGGGACATGTAAAAGTCGTCTTCCCTTGGTCATCTGGATGTATATGAATCTGGAAGAAACCTGAATATCCATCCAGAAAATAGTAGTAGGGATGATTGGCCAACCTCTCCAACATCTGGTCAATGAATGGCAATGGGAAGTGATCTTTCCTTGTGGCTGCATTCAACTTCCTGTAGTCAATGCACATTCGATGTCCAGTTATAGTCCTAGTAGGAATCATCTCATCCTTCGCATTCTTCACCACAGTTATCCCTCCTTTCTTAGGAACAACGTGCACTAGACTGAACCAAGAACTGTCCGAGATGGCATATATAACCCATCCATCCAAGAGTTTCATGACCTCTTTCTTAACCACTTCTTTCAGGTTTGGATTCAGCCTCCTCTGATGCTCAATTGAAGCATTTGACTCGTCCTCAAGATGAATTCTATGCATGCACAGGTCCTGTGCTATACCTGAAATGTCATCAAGAGAATAGCCAAGAGCATTGCGATACTTGAGCAGCTTGCTCAGCAGTAAGGTAATCTCTGCGTTGTTCAGAGAAGCATTAATAATCACTGGGTATGTGGAATTAGGACCAAGAAAACCATACCTCAGATTCGCAGGGAGTGGCTTGAGTTCCACCTTAGGAGCATTTTCCTCATTCCAATCACCAAGCCCAGCAGCTTGCTTAGAACTTTCGGCCAATTCCCTATCTGATCGTAGGGTATCGACCGATACCAAGGGGGTATCGTTCGATACTGATGGTGTTGTATCGAACAACATCATCCAAATGAACCTCTGACTCATCTAAGCAGACTAATGCTCGTTCTAGTGGATCCTCATGATGCATCTCCAGAAAATACTCTTCAGCAATGTCACTAAAGGTATCTACAAAGAAAGTCTGACCATCGATGGTTGGTTTCTTCATCATCTTCTCCATGTGGAAAGTCATGACCAAATCACCGATAGTAAGAGCGATCTTTCCATTCCTGTAATCAATCAAAGCACCAGCTGTTGCTAGGAATGGCCTTCCCAAGATAAGAGGGTCACTAGGCTCTGCATCATACTCCAGGACAATGAAATCAGTCGGGATTAAACAATTCTCAATCTTAATCGGGACGTCTTCGAGTATTCCCTCTGGAAGTCGAACAGAGCGATCAGCAAGTATCAGGGAGATCCTTGTGGCTGTGAAGTCGGTCATCCCCATCCTTTTAGCAACCGAGTATGGCATGAGATTCACACTTGAACGAAGTTCTCAAAGAGAACGTTCGAACCTTTTTGTGAAGATTGTACAATCTAACACAAAACTTCATGGATCTGACAGCTTCTTCGGGATCCTGTTGGTCAAGATCGGGCTGCACTCATGAGAGATCATCAGAATACCATCCTTAAGGTTCATATTGCTTGATACCATCCTCTTAGAATATCTCCTGAAAGCTGGATAAGTCTTGATAGCATCGATAAAAGGAAGTTCAACAATCAACTTGTCCATGATTGCCTTGCATCTAGAGTCGTCTACCTCCTTCTTAGTCTTCCCAGAAGCCCTGGGATAAGGTATCCTTGGTGTGTAAACTCTCTCTGCAACTACATTACGTACTTCCTTCGAAACCATAGGTGTTAATTCGACAGCAGGATCAATATCGACCGATACCGGAGTGGTATCGATCGATACACGGGGTTTTTATTTGTCCCGTGAAATTATCGTGATAGGTGTCGATCGATGCTGGCTAGTGTCGATCGATACTGGAGTGATATCAGTATCCTCATCGTCAAGATCGACGAAAATATCTGCAGTTTGGCCAATTTTCACTCCTGGATTGACCTCGTTTCCACTCCTCAAGGTGATTGCATTGATGTGAGCCCTTGGGTTCTCTAATTTCCATGGAAGAAAACCTTCTTGCCTTTTCATAGCCTCTGAAGTCTGAGCAACCTGAGTTTCCAGCTTCTTCTGCTGAATATTAATAACGTCGATCCTTCCACTCAGATCATTGTACATGACATCAATATTCCCATTGAAATCCACAGCTAGCTTCTGCTGTCCTTGAACAAGCTGTTCAAACATAGACTCAATCTTGCTATATGGGGTCTTAGAAGGTATATGTTGATAAAATGAATTCCCATAGTTCCTGGTATACCCACTGTTCTGAGATGGTTTATGGACAAACTGACTCGATCCTCCTTACTGAGTATTGTTGTTGAAGTTTATGTTGTTATTCTGATAATGATTTTTCTGACCTTGAAAACCAGATCCACCAATGTAGTTAACATCTTCCACTTCATCCTCATTGAATACCTCAACATCATCTGCAAAGTGAACAGCCTTCATCGTCTTTTCCATCAACATATTGTGCATAGAATCTAACTTGGCTTGAACCTCAGCAATCTGCGAACCTTCTATGCCACCAGCTAGCTTCTTGCGCTCCATGTCAGCATTCTTGGTACTATTGCTAGATGCCAAGTTCTCAATCAGCACATAAGCGTCCACAGGATACCTGGTGTTGAAATTTCCATTGCTTGAAGCATCCAAAGCCATATGGTACCTCCAATCAATCCCTCTGAAGAAAAGACCCAGCAACTGAACATTAGTGAACCCATGATGTGGATAATCCCTCTGATATGACCGAAATCTTAGCCAAGCAGCCTTGAGTGCCTCAGCCGATCCCTGAGAAAACAGAGAAATCTTATTCCTGAGCTCCTCGGATCGTGCATCACCATAGAAATTGTTCAGGAATGCATTCTTAGTCTCTTCCCAAGTAGTCAGTGACCTAGCTGGTAACTGCTTCAGCCAATAAGCTGCATCCCCACCAAGAAAGTATGGGAAGAGCTTACAGAAGAGGTAATCATAGGATACTCCATCGCATTTGATGCTTGTAACCAAATCCTCAAACCCCTCAATGTGATCCATAGGGTGTTCATTGGAAAGACCATGGAAAGGGTGCTGACCCACAAGAGTGTAGTAAACAAGCTTCAGCTCAAAGTTGTTTCTATGAAAAGTAGGAGGGCGAATCGCAGAACGATTGTCGTAGAACTGATAAGGCATGTTGTAATCACCAATTGTTCTACCATGGTTAATCACAGCGTTCCCTTCGACAATCTCTTCGACAGCAGCATGAGGTGGAATGATGTTCCCCTCTCCATCTAATCGTTGCCCTCGCGCATTGCACAATTGACCCTCTTGGTCTCTGTAAGCACCAACTTCATCTTGAACCAAAACCACTGGGTTGTTGTTCATCTCTGCTGGCTTTTTTGCTTTTCTGTTTGCGCGTTCCAAAAGTGTTAGTTGATCGTTTGACAGATAAACTAGCAGAGTGTAAGTAACAAAATTCACGACAGGTATCTCTGCTGTGTTCTTGTTCCTACTGGTTTCACATATAGGCATGCACCTGAAACACAAAAGTCAAGAACGTAAGTAACAAAATTCACGACAGGTATCGACCGATACCACTAGGGTGTCGATCGATACTGGTCGAACTTAATCGAAATTCTCAAACTAAAATCTAATGGCGAATTGAGTCCCCGTCAACGGCGCCAAATTTGATAAGCTCAAATTAATACCCTAAAAGTATTAAAGCTTTGTCGATTGTAATACTTAGGGATCGAATCCACAGAGACTTACGGAAACACACAATATATTATATAGACGAGAATTAAGCTAAGTGATCAATGGAATTGAAAGCAAATACGTAAATTAAACAAGTTGTGATTCTATTGAGAAAAAGATATGTTCATGATATTTCTCAGAAAACCAATGAATGCAATTAAACTAACAAATCAGGGTTCAAGTTAAGCACGGTTCTTGAACTCAAATCACTAAAGTATAATTAACCAACTCTCGTTGCGAGAATTATCTAAGTCTAAATCCTAGCATTCCAAATCTCTAACCAGCTTTTAGTTCAAGTTTGATTTGTTCACAAAACAACTAAACCAAATCTCTTTGCGAATAGTTATTTTGCTCACTCTAAGTTCTATCAGGTTTCTCAATTGCACTCTCGTGCCTAATCGATTAACCTAAGATCTAAGTTCTAGGTGATCAATCTAGAATTAGCTTTGAGAACAACCTAAGGTGAAGAACTAATTCAGATTATGAACCCTAAATAACAATTCAACCTAGCATTCAAAGAAATCCTATATGAGAACCCTAAACCAAACAGGAGATCTACTCATACATGGAGATTGCAACAATAAACATGACTGAATAAATACTTGAATAAATAATAAAGAAGAGAGTAAAACAAGGGTTCGAAATCTTCTCTCGGACGTACAGAGTTTCAGACTTGTCTCCCTTCCAAAGCTCTCTCACAAAACCAAAGTGAAATAAAGCATCGTCATTAAAAGTGGCTGTAAAACCTAATAAATATCATAAGTCACGTTCTTGGGCTTCTTGTAAATAACAAAGTCTTCTGGGGCAATTTGCAGTTTCTAAATTCTTCATTAAAGTCGCGATCATTCTGTCTCTTCGACGGGTATCGATCGATACCAAAGTGTATCGATCGATACTCATGCATCAGATCGGCGTCTCAGCTACATGATCTCTTCTTGGCTCCAAAAAGCTCCAAAATGCTTCATTATATCCAATAATGCTCCAAACGTACCTAAAACCTGAAAAGACTCTATAAAACTCCAAAATACTAAAAAAACTATTAAAGAACTTATATCATGGCCTAAAACGGGTAAAAACCATGATATATCAAGCTCCTTTCTCCCTTGAATCGAGGTGTGAGAGATCTTAGGCAACATAAGTTTCACAGTGTTGAAATCGGTGAGCCGAAGGTTGTAGGCATACTTTTTGCCTATCTTCCTTTCGAAAAATTTGATCTTCGAGAGATAGGCTTCATCCATAAGTTCTATATAATTGCCATCCTCTACCAAGTTGATCCCTTTGGCCTTGAGAATCGAAGTAACCAAAACACAAATGTGCAATCGAGGTTTTTTCATCTTTGTCCCGTATGCCCATTTCTTGAAACCAAGCAAGTGATTGACAAGGATAGCGGCAAGGCCCGGATTTGAATCATCCCCAACTAATCGCCTTTCATCCAAAGGTGAGTTTAGAAACGGTCTTAGCCCTAGTGCCATCAAATCCATCTCATCTTCCGATATGGCGCCAGACTCTTTCTTAGCAAAGAGTGTGTGAGCAAGGATCTTATGCACATAGCGTATGGCGGGGTGGCGAATGGTGGATCTTTTGATATTGCCGGGGCTGTACTCTCCACGTCCGATAGCTTTCCATAAGTAGGCAAGGTCGTTTCGTCCATAGTAGAAGCGGAATCCTCTCTTGGTTCCTTCTTCCTTGAAGCAGAACACTTGACTTAGCTCATGGAATGTCATCTTGTAAACTCCTCGCCCAACTTTGAACTCCATATACATGTGGCCATCTTTGTCTCTTTGGTCATAGAAGACCGCTTCCAATGATGCCAAAAATTGGCATGTTTGCTCCTTGTGAATTGGTTGAGCTATATCAAAGACCTTACCAAAATCCATCTTGTCGAAGATCGTTTTCACATCCTCAAAAATCCCCATCTTCTCTAGTATGGCCTTATCCGAAAATCTTGTCTCGACAAACTTTACCGGCTTTAGCTTCTTGAGATACTCATTGTAGGTAGGGATTCTCGGTATTGGCTTGGGAACTCTCTTTCTTTTCTTCTCCACCACAATCTCGTTTTCATCTTGCTCATTGTCACTAACCACCTTCTTGTTCTTTTTCTTGCGTTTAACACAAACCATTGGATCCGATTGTTTCTTTGGTTGTTGGCTTTGAGATTCATCTTGACTTTCCTTGCCTTTTCTACCCATGGTGCCTACATTTTCTCATAGAGAATGTAAGATTCAAGAGATAAAGGCACATCTTTTTCAACATCAAACAAATTCATTCAAGATGAGACAAGAAGCAATGAGCTAGAAGATAATGAAGACCAATCATAACAACCATAAATCCTCAAAGTTGCAACCATTAAACTCAATGAAGCAAAAATTGAAATGGGTTCAAAAAGCACAAAATTTCCACATTTCAAAAGTCCTCTAATCTAGCAAAAATTAGCACATGAATTACCAAGTTTAACCATTAAGAACCTAACCCCAAGGTATATATTCAAGTGAATGCGTTTCTCAAACAAAATCATAAAGCTAAAATTTTAAGAGCAAGTTCTTGATTTTTCACGAAATATTTGAGTAAAATACCTTGGGGATGCAAGAACAAATTCCAAAACCGATGGTGGATCCAGAGAGAGGGGAGAAAAATTTGAATTTAGCAACCAATATCACGAGTTTTGAGCAAGGAGAGAGAAAGTTATAAAAAATGAAGAGAGAGAGAGAGAGATATATATATATATATATATATATATATATATATATATATATATATATATATATGATTTTCGCAAATGGGGAAGAGAGGGAGCTGGTCACAAAATGGGGGAAGAAGAAAGCTTACCTAGGCGGGCCGGGTCCCTTACCTGGAGCGGGAGAGCCGGGCGGACCGCTGGTCAATAGATATGGATCTCGGACCGCTGGACAATAGATCCAGATCTCGGACCGATGGACAAAGAGGTGAGCCATAGAATCAGCTCACACCGAGCAGGGTGTGGCCAGTGTTGGCACCCGTTTTTCTCCTTATTTTGGATGCCTCCCTTGACCGGGCAAGGCGTGGCCGGTGTTGGTACCCGGTTTTCTCCCAGTTTTGAACGGGATTGAGCATTCCTCCTCTCTACACATTCTTGCTTGCAAGGCATCACCACTTAGACCACAAGAAACCTATAGACACTTACCAAAACATCAAAAAGAACTACAAAAGAAATGAAAAAGCTAAATTGAAAAGTATATACAAGGGATAAGCATGGGGTGTCTCCCATGAGCACTTTGTTTAACATCACTAAGTTCGACGTTTGTTACCCATTTAGGCGAAAAGAGTGTTCGAGAGAGGAACCGTGATCCATTCCTCAATGTAATCACCCGCCATATAGGGCTTGAGACGTTGTCCGTTTACCGTGAATTCTCCACTCATCTTGTTGAATAACACAACCGCACCATACGGTTTCACTTCTTTTATCTTAAAAGACCCGGACCATCTTGACTTGAGCTTCCCGGGAAATACCTTCAACCGGGAGTTAAACAACAACACTTGGTCCCCAACCTTAAGATCTTTGGGTGTTATCTTCTTGTCATGGAACAACTTCGTTCTCTCTTTGTCGAGACGTGAACTTTCATAAGCATCTAGGCGGACTTCGTCAAGCTCGTTTAATTGAAGGAGACACCTTTCAGAGGCGGATTTGGTGTCAAAGTTGAGAAGTTTAACAGCCCACAAGGCCTTGTATTCCAACTCAACCGGCAAGTGACAAGATTTTCCATAAAGAAGATTGAATGGCGTTGTCCCAATTGGCATCTTGTAAGCGGTTCGGTATGCCCACAATGCATCATCCAACTTCACGGACCAATCTTTCCTTGAAGCTCCAACGGTCTTCTCTAGGATAGTCTTGATTTAGCAATTCGAAACCTCCAGTTGACCACTTGTTTGAGGGTGGTAAGGTGTGGCCACTTTGTGCTTAACCACGTGCTTCTTTAGTAGACTCTCATAGACTTTATTGATGAAGTGGGAACCACCATCACTTATTACAACTCTTGGCACTCCAAAGCGCGGGAAAATGATAGACTTTAAAAGTTTAAGGACCACCTTGGCGTCATTGGTAGGACTTGCTATGGCTTCAACCCATTTAGAAACGTAGTCCACCGCCACCAAAATGTATTGGTTGCCATACGAAGAAGGGAACGGCCCCATGAAGTCAATGCCCCAAACATCAAAGATTTCAACCTCGAGAATGGGATTTTGAGGCATCTCATACCGTTTACCAATGTTCGATTTCCTTTGACAAGCGTCACACCTAGACACAAACTCTTGAGTGTCCCTAAACATTGAAGGCCACCAAAAACCCGCTTGTAAAACCTTAGCAACCGTCTTGAATGAAGCAAAGTGAACTCCATACGACGAACCATGACAATGCATCAAGATACCATCAACTTCTTCCTCGGGGATACATCTCCTATAGAGCTTGTCCTTGCAAAGAGTATACAAGTAAGGCTCGTTCCAATAGAAACGAGTGACGTCTCTAAAGAACTTCTTCCTTTGATAGCCATCCAACCTTGGCGGTTCTTTCCCGCAAGCTAAGTAGTTGACATAGTCCGCATACCATGGTAGCTTCTCATCCTTCAATCCTTTAGCATCCTCAAAACCTCTCACGGCTTCAATTCCTCTTCTAAAAACGCTCACTAATATCAATTTCTCCTCGGGGGAGTGAGTCGTCGATTGACACAAGATCTTCAATGCGCATCCTAGACAATGGTCCGCAACTCCATTCTCAATACCCTTCTTATCGACAATCTCCATATCAATTCTTGAAGTAACAAGATCCACTGCAAGAGCCTTGGCTTGGTGTCCTTTATAGCATAGATATGCCTCAAAGCGGCATGATCCGTGTAAACGATGATCTTGGAGCCAACCACATAAGACATAAACTTCTCAATAGCAAACACAACCGCAAGTAGCTATTTCTTCGTAGTAGCATACCTCCCTTGTGCATCGTCTAGTGTCCTTTTAGCATAGTATATCACGTGCATCTTTTTTGTCTTTCTTTTGCCCAAGAATAGCTCATACCGCATAGTTGCTAACATCGCACATAATCTCAAAAGGGAGACTCCAATCCGGTGTTTGCCCAATCGGAGCACTCATAAGAGCCGTTTTTATATCCAAAAATGCCTCAAGGCATTCTTCGTCAAACTTGAACTCCACTTCCTTGCAAAGAAGCCTTGTGAGTGGTCTTGTTATCTTTGAAAAGGCCTTGATAAATCTCCGATAGAACCCGACATGACCCAAGAAACTTCGGATATCTTTAACCGATTTTGGCTGTTCCAAACTCACCATAACTTCGATCTTGGCCTTGTCCACTTCGATTCCCTTTTCCAAAATTTTGTGCCCAAGGACGATACCCTCACGAACCATGAAGTGACACTTCTCCCAATTCAAAACGAGATTTGCTTCCTCACACCTAGTAAGTACCTTGCAAATATTGGAAAGACACACACCAAACATAGAGCCATATACGGAAAAATCATCCATAAAAACCTCAACCATTTCCTCGATCAAATCCGAAAATATAGACATCATACACCGTTGAAAGGTTGTTGGTGAATTACATAACCCGAACAGCATCCTTCGATAAGCGAAGGTACCGTAGGGGCATGTGAATGTTGTCTTTTCTTGATCATTGGGATGTATCGGAATTTGGAAGAATCCCGAGTACCCGTCAAGAAAACAATAGTATGGGTGGTTTGCAAGCCTTTCAAGCATTTGGTCAATAAATGGGAGTGGGAAGTGATCTTTCCTAGAGGCGGAGTTAAGTTTTTGATAAATACACATCCTATGGCCGGTTATGGTTCTAGTGGGTATCAATTCATCTTTTTCGTTCTTTACAACTGTCATCCCTCCCTTTTTGGGTACCACATGGACCGGGAAACCCACCTACTATCGGAGATAGGATAGATAATCCCCGCATCTAGAAGCTTTAGAATCTCTTTCTTGACAACTTCTTTCAAATTCGGATTTAACCTCCTTTGATGTTCGATAGAAGTCATCGATTCATCTTCTAGATGTATCCTATGTGTGCAAATAGTAGAGAAAATGCCTTTGATGTCATCCAAGGAATAATTAATGGCTTTCCTATACTTCCTCAATTCGTTCAAAATGGAGGACAATTCATAATATTTTTAAGTTCTCATTCACTATGACCGGATATGACTCATTGGGACCTAGGAAAGCGTACCTTAGCCCAACGGGAAGTCGTTTGAGGTCCACCTTAGGCGCCTTGAGTTCACTCTAATTGTCGTCCACGCTAGTCTTACCATTGCTAGCTTCTTGCCCGTTCTCGTCTCGCTCCACTTCCAAAGCAAAGCTCTCTTGGACCGAGCTCATTGTGGAACCGTCTTCACACTTCATCCCTTGAACACCTAAATCAATGACCGTGGCTTCACCAACCATCGACTTGTGTGAATCCAAAACCAGCTTGTAGCTTTCATTAGCTTCATCCAAATACCCATGTTCACCGTGATCCTTAGTCAAGGCAACTTGCAAACCATCCTCAAGATTCAACTCTTCCAAGAGTTCGTCCGCTAATTCATGCATCGCTTCGATGTAGAAGAATTGCCTATCGATGGTGGGTCTCTTCATCACATCATTGATGTCAAACTCTAGTACCTCATCCTTGCCCAAGTGAAGGCCGATCTTTCCCTTTCTAACATCAATAATTGCACCCGCGGTTGCCAAGAAAGGTCTACCGAAAATCAATGGATCCTTAGGCTCCTCGTCCATTTCCAAGACAACAAAATCCGTTGGAACCATGAAATTTCCAATCATGATAGGAAGGCCCTCAAGCATTCCAATAGGATGTCTCACCGATCTATCCGCGAGAATAAGAGAAATCTTACAAGTTTTGTAGCGGACAAACCCAAGACTCTTTGCAATCGAAAGCGGCATCAAGCTAACACTTGCTCCAAGATCGCATAAACACTTGTCGAAAGCTAATGGTCCAAGAGCGCAAGGTAGAGTGAAACTACCGGGGTCACCAAGCTTCTTCGGGATTGCCTTTTTTGAATGATGGCACTACATTCATGAGTTAGCATCACCATGCTTTCCATCTCATTCGATCTCTCTTTGATGGCATCCTTAAGGAACTTGGAATATTGCGGCACTAGGAGGAACGCATCAAGTAATGGCATGGTAAATTCAACATTTTCCATTTGTCTATCAAATATTACCATATACTTCTTGATGAGGACATCGAGTCAACGACCCAAGTCATACAAGCACCACTAGTACCAAGTGGACCAGTGACTAGAACCAGGAGCAGGGACATAGAAAAGAAGTTCAACATGTTCATGGACCAGCTCAGACAAGAAGGTTTCTTCAAGACGGACACTAGTCCGCTAAGCCCGTTTGCGAGCAGTTATTGGGCCGATTCTTTGAAGCAGGATCCACTCATGATCCCGAACGATCCAGAAGGTGATTCACATATGGATTTGAAGCTCTTTGAGTTTAGTTTTCAGAACACTAGAGATCAGCCCAAGAATCCTTACCATTCGGACCAGAACGTCCAAACACTGAAGACATATCGGCTGGATCCTTTGCTGGCCGATAACACTAAGTGGCCACTCATCAAGCCCAGGCTCGTTGCCCACTTATCTATGGTCGATTTCACTTCACCAGAGACGACTTAGGCCCAAGGAAGATCATTAGTTGGGTTTGTAAGTCGTTTGGTGCTCTTTTCCCAACCTTCGTTTTTATCCCACTGGGTTTTGCGAAGATGGGTTTTTACCGAGGCTAAACGGCTTGCAATATTATTGGCCCAATTAATGACCCTCTGCAAGCCTTGAAGACCAAGCACACGAGGCCTCCCTTCTATCTCTCTTAGTCTTTGTAATTATTTTGTAAACGGGCGTAAAGTTAAGGACCCGTCTTGTTATTTCTTTTTCGATTTATTTCTTTTCTTTTGGGCGTGTGTTTTTTTTAAAAACCCTAAGGCTTTGTCCTTTCTTCTTTACGCAGACAATAAGAATTTTCCTTGGTTTCCTCTCTGTAGATCGTGAGTGAGTCCGATCCTTAGGGAAACCCCTTGAAGTATCAAGAGACCGTCGCCTCTCTTGTGGTTCTCATCGCCCCACCAGCAACATCAATCTTATCCCGTTGACAGAAGAGAGAGACCTTAGTCCAGCTTCTTCAACACTTGAGCACGTATCATTTTGGTATCAGAGCTTCAAAAAGCTCCTGAATCTAAGGTGTAAACGTTCCCTTATCATCTTTTAATTTTCTGTATTTGTTTTGTTCTTGTCTAGGTTGCTTGATTGAAAAAAAAAATATAGAAGAACCCTAATTCTTTTGTGTCGATTTCTTTGTGTACCTTAGCAAGATTAAACAAAAAAGAAAAAAAAAAGGAATCTTAGCATTCCCTTAGTATGTCGAAAGTTAATTGTTCCTTTTAGGATTGTTAGTCAAAAAAAGAAAAAATAGAAAAGAACCATACATTAGGATTTTTCGATTTTGTTAATTCCTTTTTTTGTTAAGTTAATCAAAAAAAAAAAAAAGAGAGTATTTTAGTTTAGAATTTTTCTTTTTAGATTTAAGAAAATTTTTTTTTTACCTTATTAGTTGTTCTTGTCGATATATATATTTTTTTGGAGCTCCATTGATACACTTTGTGAATTTTTTTTTTTGCAAGGAGAAACAATGGAAAACAATGCTGTACCGCAAGACCCTAATGCCATTCTCATGCAAGCAATCACGGCTATGCAACAACAGCTCCAAAGAGTAGTCCAAAGGCTTGATCATATGGAGCAGCCTCAAGCCAACAAAAATCCTCAACCAAGAGCACAACAACGAGCCAACAACCTAGGCGAAGATCAAGACGATGTTTCGATGGAGGAACAGCCTCAAATGAGGAGAAGAGGACCGAGGCACAACGGTTTTGACGAGGCCGAAGGTGATTTTCAGAGGCACCACTCCACGGACATGAAGCTAAAGGCCCCAACCTTTGCTGGCCGAGTAGATCCTGAAGCTTAATTGGAATGGGAGCAACGAATGGAGCATATATTCGCCTACTATGACTACAACGAGCAAAAGAGGCTAGCCTTAGCCGTAGCTCAACTCACGGACCATGCTCTCTCATGGTGGGACCGTGAGGTTTCTGACCGAAGAAAGAGCCAATCTCTTTAAGTCCTTACTTGGCGAGAGATGAGGCAGCTTATGAAGAAAAGATACGTCCCCGCTTACTATCACCGAGACCTCCAAAAGAAGTTTCGAAAATTAACCCAAGGGACTAGGAGTGTGGAAGAATATTTTGAAGAGTTTGAGCACCTAAGGAACCGTCTAGAGCTTGATGAAGACACTGAGACCCTCATGGATTAGTTCTTAGACGGACTCAACGAACGGCTAAGTCACAAAGTGGAGAAGCTTCCATACCACGACTTGAAGGACATCTTACACCATACCATTCAAGCTGAGCAACACTTGAAGAAGAAGTCCTATGCTACTGGAAGGACATGGAGTAACCAAGCATGGGACCAGAACCGAGCCAAGACCCAAACTCCAACCAGCTTTCCATCTAAGGCCGCAGAGAAGGGCAAGTTGGTCGAAATCGACCATAGGTTCACTTCTAAGGCCTCTGAGCCTAATCAAGGTAAGTTTTCTAACCCAAGTACTTCTAGAACTCGTGACATAACATGTTTTAAGTGCAAGGGCAGAGGACACATGGCTAGAGAATGCCCAAATCCCCGAGTTATGATCATGTTGGATTCGGGTGAGTACGAGTCTCAAGATGAGGCCGATGTGCAAATGACCGAAGCAGCCACTGAAGAAATAGATTGTGAGGCTGAATATGGTGAGTCTCTGGTCATAAGACGAGCCTTGAACCTCACGGTTCATCCTGACGAGACAGCCCAAAGAGACAACATCTTTCATACAAGATGTTCCATCCGAGGCAAGGTAAGTAATTTGGTAATTGATAGAGGGTCGTGTACCAATGTAGCGAGTGACTACATGGTCACTAAGCTCTGTCTAGAACGCGCTAAACACCCTCACCCATATAAGCTAAGATGGTTAAACGATAAAGCTGAATTACGCGTCACGGACCAAGTGCTTGTACCATTCAATGTGGGCAAGTACTCGGATGAAGTTGTGTGTGATGTTGTTCCTATGCAAGCTGGCCATCTTCTTCTTTGTAGACCTTGGCAGTTTTACAAGGACGCCATTCACCATGGCCGAAGTAAATGTATTCCTTTGTGCATGATAAAAAGAAGTATAATTTAACACCTCTTACACCTACTCAAGTACACGAATTACAAGTTAAAATGTTAAAAGAAAAAGATGCATCGACCAGGAACAATTTGTTTATCAAGTCCAGTTATATTTCTAAGGCAATCACTTGCAAGGAACCGGTATTACTAATGATCTTTAAGGAGACTTTAAGTGCAGGTTCTAGGGCGTTGGAGCAACAGCTTCCTACTGACGTTACTCAACTCTTGGACCGATTTGCTGATGTGTGTCCTGATGAGATACCTCCTGGCTTACCTCCTATAAGAGGAATAGAGCACCAGATCGATTTTGTGCCCGGAGCCCCATTACCCAATCGAGCCGCATATCGCGTTAATCCGGACGAAGCCAAGGAACTAGAGAAGCAAGTGAAAGAACTTATGGACAAGGGCTATGTTCGTGAGAGCCTTAGTCCATGTGCCGTTCCAGTTCTTTTGGTGCCAAAGAAGGATGGGACGTGGAGGATGTGCGTGGATTGTCGCGCGATAAACAACATAACGATCAAATACCGACATCCGATACCAAGGCTAGATGACATGCTTGATGAGCTTTCTGGTTCTAATTTATTTTCCAAGATTGATCTCAGGAGTCGATAGCACCAAGTACGAATGAGAGAAGGTGACGAATGGAAGACGGCCTTCAAGACGAAGCAAGGCCTCTACAAATGGCTAGTTATGCCTTTCGGGCTAACTAACGCGTCAAGTACCTTCATGTGACTCATGAATGAGGTTCTTAGACCCTACATTAGCTTTGTTTTGAGTTCACAGGGACTTAGAGTGGACCAGGAAAAGGTCCAAGCCATCCATGAATGGCCTACGCCAACAACCGTTAGCCAAGTTCGAAGCTTACACGGCTTGGTTAGCTTTTACCGACGGTTCGTGAAGGACTTCAGCACCCTTGCTGCACCTCTAACTGCCATCATCAAGAAGGACGTGGCATTCAAGTGGGGAGAAGCCCAGGAAGAGGCCTTCAAAGGCCTAAAGGATCGTTTGACTCATGCTCCCGTTTTAACTTTATCCGATTTCTCTAAAACGTTTGAAATTGAGTGTGATGCCTCAGGTTTAGGGATCTGTGTTGTGCTTACTCAAGGAGGAAAACCTGTTGCTTACTTCAGTGAGAAACTTAGTGGAGCCACTCTCAACTATCCTACTTATGACAAGGAGCTCTACGTCTTAGTCCGAGCAATGGAGACGTGGCAGCATTACCTACTATCGAAGGAGTGTGTCATCCACACGGACCATGAGACTTTGAAGCATCTTAGGGGTCAGACTAACCTCAAGCGAAGACATGCTAAGTGGCTGGAGTTTATAGAGACGTTCTCCTATGTGATCAAGTACAAGAAAGGAAAAGATAATGTGGTGGCCGATGCCCTATCTCGGAGATATGCGCTAATATCGGCCATGGAAGTCAAGGTTCTTGGATTTGAAATGATTATTCCATTATATGAATCTGATATTGATTTTGCAGAGATATACAAGAACCATGGAAAGGGAGCCCACGCTTCTTACTATGTCCATGACGGTTATCTTTTTAAAGATAAACGCCTATGCATTCCGCAATGCTCGTTAAGAGAGCTTATAGTCCGAGAAGCTCATGGAGGAGGCCTCATGGGTCATTTCGGCATTGAGAAGACACTTGCCATGCTGAAGGAGCACTTCTTTTGGCGACACCTTAAGAAGTCGGTCGAAACTTTCTGTGCAAGATGTATAACTTGCAAGAAAGCCAAGTCTCGGGTTCACCCGCACGGTTTGTATCTTCCTTTACCTATTCCTACTTTACCATGGATTGATATTTCTATGGACTTTGTGCTAGGTTTGCCTAAGATCCGACACAAGGACTCCATCTTTGTCGTGGTGGATCGGTTCTCGAAGATGGCACACTTCATTCCATGTGCCAAGACAAACGATGCTACACAAACCGCGGACCTCTTTTTCAAAGAGATTGTCCGACTACATGGAGTACCTAGGACGATCGTCTCCGATCGTGATACCAAGTTCCTGAGCCACTTTTGTAGAACCCTCTGGAAGAAGCTAGGAACCAAGCTGCTATTCTCCACGACCTGCCATCCACAAACCGATGGCCAAACTGAAGTCGTTAACCGTACACTTGGAACGTTGCTTCGAGCAACAATAGGGAGAAATCTTAAAACTTGGCTTGAAGCTCTACCTTTTGTCGAGTTTGCTTATAATAGAGCTGTCCATAGTGCTACTCATTTGTCTCCTTTTCAGGTTGCATATGGATTTAATCAACAGACACCATTGGATCTTAAGCCTCTACCTCAAACGGAGTTCTTAAACCTCGATGGAGCCAAGAAGGCCGCAGACGTGAAAAAGCTACACCAATCGGTCAAAGATCAGCTCGAAATAACCAATGCCCTAAGTGTGAAGAATGCCAACAAGGGCAGGAAACACGTGTCTTTTGAAGTTGGAGAATGGGTGTTGTTGCACATGAGACCGGAGCGTTTCCCGGACAAACGCAAATCGAAGCTATCGCCTCGCGGAGAAGGCCCTTTCAAAATCTTGGAGAAAATCAATGACAACGCCTACAAGCTCGAGCTCCCAGGTGAGCTTAAGGTGTCTGCTACATTCAATATTTCTGACTTAGCTCGTTTTGATGCAGGTGATGATGTTTTGGGGTCAAAACCCCATGAAGAGGGAGGGAGTGATGAGGACATCGAGTCAACGACCCAAGTCATACAAGCACCACTAGTACCAAGTGGACCAGTGACTAGAACCAGGAGCAGGGACATGGAAAAGAAGTTCAACATGTTCATGGACCAGCTCAGACAAGAAGGTTTCTTCAAGACGGACACTAGTCCGCTAAGCCCGTTTGCGAGCAGTTATTGGGCCGATTCTTTGAAGAAGGATCCCGGACGATCCAGAAGGCGATCCACATATGGATTTGAAGCTCTTTGAGTCTAGTTTCCAGAACACTAGAGATCAGCCCAAGAATCCTTACCATTCGGACCAGAACGCCCAAACACTGAAGACATATCGGCTGGATCCTTTGCTGGCCGATAACACTAAGTGGCCACTCATCAAGCCCAGTGATGTGATACTAGACAGCATCAAGAAGAAGCCATCGGAACCGGAGCTTGTAGCAGAGCATGAACGTGTAAGAAAGCTTGTAGCAGAACGAGAGCAGCTCGTGATCAAAGAAGGCATTGGCGATTCAAAGACACATCTAACCACATTGGTTAAGATTAAGGCCCAAAGAAATCACTAGGTGGGTTTGTGAATCATTTGTGTGCTCTTTTTCCCTATCTTCGTTTTTGTCCCATTGGGTTTTACGAAGATAGGTTTTTAACGAGGCCAAATGATCCACAATATTATTGACCCATCTTGTGATCTTCCTCAAGCCCAGCAAGGCCCATCACCTCAAATTTCGACCATGAAGCAAGGCCCATTATGTTATTTTCGTTTTTATTGAAAGCCCACATGTTTTAGGGTTTTTCTTTTGTTGTTTTCATTTAAAAACCCTTGTTTCTCTTTGTTGCAACTCACCTTGGATTAGGTCATCAAATATTTTCACTCTTTTCTTTCTAAAACTTTGGCGACAAACCCCTATCTCTCGAGACTGAATCGCTGCTTGCAGCATCTTCTTCACGTCTCTCTATCTCTTTGTTTATGAACGGTTTGTTGCTGAGCAACATCTTCACAGTGTCATCTCTCTCTCTGTTCGAAAACCAGCTTCTTTGTGTCGATCTTAGGAGGTTCTCATTAAGTGGTATCAGAGCAACCACATCGAAGCTTTGGTAATCTCGTTCCTAATCTAATCGATTCTGTTCATCTTGTGTTTTGTGATTTTATGACTGTTCATTGTCGAAATTATTCCTCCTTGTTTCTGTGTGATTTTCGTGTTTAGTAGTGTTTCTAGGAGTGTTGTTTTCGTTTAGTTCTGGTCAAAAAAAAAAAAAAAAATTTGTGACTCTTCATATTGTATTTGGCGTGATTTTAGAGTTGCAGGTTTATTATCAGTTTCTATTATTGCAGATTCTGTGTCGAACTGTTTTAGTTTGTTGTTAGTTTGTTTTATTTTAGTGTGTTCTAGTTCAGTTCGAGTGTGTTCTAGTTTCTTTCAATTGTTTTGTCTCAGTTTGTGTTCTAGTTTCGAATTTTCAGTGTGTTATAACTTGAGTGTTGTTGTTTCAGTCCTATTTGAGTTGTGTTCATTCACTTCCTGGTCGAAATTTTAGTTGTTCTCTGCAGTTCTGTTCGATTTGTGATTGTTATAATTGCAGGTTCATTATCAGTTTGTGTCTCTTGTTTGTTTCTGTTCTAGTTGCAGGTTGATTAGCAGCTTGTATTACTGCAGTTTGTGTGTTGAGTGTCTTTTAGTTTCTGTTTCGAATCTTTGAGTCAGTTTGCTCTAGTTCTGTTTCATATTGTCTAGTTTGTTCTAGTTTTGTGTCGATTGTTTTAAATTTTGTTTCTTCTGTTTTGTGTGTGTTGTTTCTGTAAGAACTTGTTACTGGTTTTGCTGTTGTGTTGTTGCAGGTACCAATGGCTGAAGATGGAGAAAACAGCAATGACAGCAACAAATTGTTTATGGAAGCAATGGTAGCTCGTTTAGAGCAGATGATGAAACAGCAAGGAGAAGAGCTACATCAGAGAATTGATCAGCTTCAAGGAGAGCCTAATCTGAGGAGAGCTCAAGAAAGAAATGCAAATCCAGTTCATAACCGGCAAAGACAGCCCAGAAACAATGATGGTGATGATACTTCTTCTGAAGGCAGTCCAAGACGTGATAGAGGAGCAAGAGAACGTGCTGATGATGACATGAGAGGTATGAAGCTGAAAGTTCCTCCTTTTCAAGGCAAGAATGATCCAGATGCGTACCTGGAATGGGAGAAGAAGATTGACATGATGTTTGAGTGTCAAGAGTATTCTGATTACAAGATGGTGAAGCTAGCTGCTACTGAATTTTATGGATACGCTATCAACTGGTGGGATCAAATCACAACAACCCGCAAACGCAACAGAGAACCGCCTGTTGATACTTGGGATGAGTTGAAAGCACTTATGAGGAAGCGTTTTGTCCCTACTCACTATCACAGAGGGCTGCACCAGAAGCTAAGGCGTTTGACTCAAGGAAACAGCAACGTAGAATATTATTTTCAAGAGATGGAGTCTCTAATGATCAAGGCTGGTATTGATGAAGACATTGAAGCAACGATTGCTAGGTTCTTGAGTGGGCTGAACCGAGAAATCCAAGACAAAGTGGAGATGCAGAGCTATGCTGATTTAGAGGAGATCTATCACAAATCCATTCTGGTTGAACAACAAATCAAGAGGAGAGGATCTCGAACAACAAATTTTGGAGCTAGTTCATCTATTGCTAGGCTGAGCTATACTAAGGAAGAAAATGCTATTGCTGAGCCTAAGGCGTTTCCTAAATCATTCCCTACCAGTTCAGATCTCAAGGTCAAAACAGAAACTCCTACAACTACTAGAGCTCGTGAGATAATCTGCTTCAAGTGTCAAGGAAGAGGACACATTGCTAGTACATGTCCTAACAAGAGAGTTCTGATTCTCTTAGACAATGGTGAGTACGAATCAGAGGATGAAAAGGAGATCTCAGATTCGACAGAAGAGCATGAAGAGTATGCTGCGAAAGGAGAACTTTTAATGATGAAGAAGATTCTGAATGTGCAAGCTAAGACAGAAGAAGAAGCACAAAGAGAGAACCTGTTTCACACTAGATGTCATGTGCAAGACAAGGTGTGCAGCCTCATAATCGATGGAGGAAGCTGCACCAATGTAGCTAGTGAGTACATGGTTAACAAGCTCAGAATGACAGTAAAGAAGCATCCAAAGCCATACAATCTGCATTGGCTCAATGATGAAGGTGAAATGCGTGTGAGCAGCCAAGTAATGGTTCCCATAACCATTGGGAAATATGAAGATGAAGTGCTGTGTGACGTTCTGCCTATGGGAGCAAGTCACATTCTGTTGGGAAGGCCATGGCAGTATGATAGGCGTGTGACTCATGATGGTTCTACCAACAAGTACTCCTTTGAGTTCAAGGGCAGAAAGCACACTCTTGTGCCATTGACACCATTCGAAATTTACCATGATCAAAAGAAGAAAGGAAAGCAAGCTGAGAACACACACTACAAGCAATCAAACTTTCTTGCTAAGGCTAGTAACATCCCAAGAACTCTATTCTCTCAATCATTTAATCATAAATCTGTGTTTAAAACTCGTGTGAGTTTATCTAATGATGCACCGGAGCTGCCGAGTGGAAGATCCCTTGTTTTGCTGGATTACAGGGATGAATATTCTAGAGAAAATCCAAAGAAACTGCTTCTCATCAAAGGCAAAGAGCACAGACAGCATCAGAATGATATATCCTCGCTTTCTAAGCCAAAAACAGTGAATTATTTGCAAAGGATGAGAGCTGAGCAAAGGCACCGAATTTTAATTGAAGGAGATGATTTTTTTCAACCACCTGCACCTCTAGAAGAGAGTACTCACAGCAGATTCTATTTTGGACAAGTAGATTGCGTTTTTCCTTTGAAAAACCCATCCGAAGGCCTTATCTTCAAAAACAAGAGTCTTGCGCTAAAGGAGCTTCTAAACAACCAAACTACTGCTGAAAAGGTAAGTTTTCTCGTTCTAATATGAATTTTAAGACTCATGGTTGTGTTCCTTTGTTGTTTAAACGAACATGTACTGCTTTGCTTCAAAAACAACAAGACGGATCCAAGGAAGCTCAAATCGGACAAGAAGCAGGAATACATGCTAAAGAACCTTCTCAATTCATGGCATTTGATCATTCTGATTCTACAAATGCTAAAGAGCACGGCACACTCCCAATTCCAACACAGATCACTTCCAAACCCGCAAAGAGACACTTCCAAGGTAAGTATTCGTTGTCTCTACAATCTGATGATTCTAACTTAGCTTTGTTCTTCGCAGATTTGAGGACAAATCCATTTCGACTGGGGGAGGATGATGTGATACTAGACATCATCAAGAATAAGCCATCGGAACCGGAGCTTGTAGCAGAGCATGAACGTGTAAGAAAGCTTGTAGCAGAACGAGAGCAGTTCGTGATCAAAGAAGGCATTGGCGATTCAAAGACACATCTAACCACATCGGTTAAGATTCAGGCCCAAAGAAATCACTAGGTGGGTTTGTGAATCATTTGTGTGCTCTTTTTCCCTATCTTCGTTTTTGTCCCATTGGGTTTTACGAAGATAGGTTTTTAACGAGGCCAAATGATCCACAATATTATTGACCCATCTTGTGATCTTCCTCAAGCCCAGCAAGGCCCATCACCTCAAATTTCGACCATGAAGCAAGGCCCATTATGTTATTTTCGTTTTTATTGAAAGCCCACATGTTTTAGGGTTTTTCTTTTGTTGTTTTCATTTAAAAACCCTTGTTTCTCTTTGTTGCAACTCACCTTGGATTAGGTCATCAAATATTTTCACTCTTTTCTCTCTAAAACTTTGGCGACAAACCCCTATCTCTCGAGACTGAATCGCTGATTGTAGCATCTTCTTCACGTCTCTCTATCTCTTTGTTTATGAACGGTTCGTTGCTGAGCAACATCTTCACCGTGTCATCTCTCTCTCTCTGTTCGAAACCCAGCTTCTTTGTGTCGATCTTAGGAGGTTCTCATTACCCAGGCTCGTGGCCCACTTATCTATGGTCGATTTCACTTCACCAGAGACGACTTAGGCTAAAGGAAGATCATTAGTTGGGTTTGTAAGTCGTTTGGTGCTCTTTTCCCAACCTTCGTTTTTATCCCACTGGGTTTTGCGAAGATGGGTTTTTACCGAGGCTAAACGGCTTGCAATATTATTGGCCCAATTAATGACCCTCTGCAAGCCTTGAAGACCAAGCACATGAGGCCTCCCTTCTATCTCTCTTAGTCTTTTTAATTATTTTGTAAACGGGCCTAAAGTTAAGGACCCGTCTTGTTATTTCTTTTTCGATTTATTCATTTTTTTTGGGCGTGTGTTTTCTTTAAAAACCCTAAGGCTTTGTCCTTTCTTCTTTACGCAGACAATAAGAATTTTCCTTGGTTATTTTTGAGTTTTTGTTCTTTACAAAAACGTTTCCTCTCTTTAGATCGTGAGTGAGTCCGGTCCTTAGGGAAACCCCTTGAGGTATCAAGAGACCGTCGCCTCTCTTGTGGTTCTCATCGCCGCACCAGCAACATCCATCTTATCCCGTTGACAGAAGAGAGAGACCTTAGTCCAGCTTCTTCAACACTTGAGCACGTATCACTTCTCCAACAATTGTTTCTTGAAACAGCATGGAAATGGTAGCTTCAGTACATAAGGAGGTGGTGGCACAAATAAGGTCTCTCTCTTCTTGGGGTTCTCTTGAGCAACAACTTCCTTCTCTTTGTCTTCAATACCCACAATGCCATCCTTAGTCACATCTTTTTCAGTTTCAAGCTTCTCCCCCAACGTGGACATCGATGACCTCATCGATTTTAGGAGCTTCACGAGAGGGAAGTTCCTTGCCACATCGATGTGTGATGATGTTCACATACTCCTTTGGATTAGTCTTGGGTTTGCCCGGTAATTGACATTGTGGTCGGGATGAAGAAGCCACTCCTTTTCCTTCAAGTCGCATGATCTTCAAGATCAACGTCTCAAATTTAGATGTGAGCTCGTTGTAGGAGCAATCGACTTTATTATTGATCTCCGCCATCTTCTTGCTTATGTCCATAGCCCCATTTGCTTGACTTTGGTTGATTTGTTGAAGCATGGCTTTCAAATCGATGTCTTGAGCCGTTGTTGTGGTGCCTTGGACTTGTTGCGGGAAATCGGGTGGTGGAAATGATTGCTTAGGTTGAAAACCACATTGGTTCCCATTGAAAATGTTCTTTGGAGCAAAACATTGTTGTTGGAAGTTCGAACCTTGATTTTGGTTGGACGGCACGAAGGTCTTTTGTTGCGGAAAAACTTGATCTTGAGGGTTTTCGACGTTGGGGTTGCGATATGAGAATTTTGGGTGGTTGCGATTGTTATTGTTGAAACCGCCTCTTTGGTATCCTTGATTACCCACGTAATTCATCTCTTCTTGTGTACCCACGTCTCCCTCTTCCTCTTGGTAACCTTGTGTATCCTCAAAGTCGCCAACAAAGTGAACCGGCTTTTGAGAAGCGCTAAGGAGCTTGTCAATCATCAAAGCTTGCTTGTCCATCTTCTGGGTGAGAATCTTCATCTCTTTAGACCGCTTTTGTTCATCAAAATCGCTAGTCGTTCTCGTAGCCCGGTCATAATCATCCCCATAAGTTCAACCGCTTTGAGCTAAGTTCTCCACGAGCTCCATGGCCTCATCTACATCTTTGGCTAAGAAGTTTCCATTAGAAGTCGTGTCTAAAAGCATCCTTATCTTGGGTAAAGCACCGAGATAGAGGGTACTCAAAAGAGAGGCGTTGGGGAAGCCATAATGCGGGCATTGAGAGGTGTAGCTTCGAAACCGCTCCCAAGCTTTGTTGAAGGATTCATTTCCGCGTTGTGTGAAATTCGAGATGTCGTTCCTCAACTTGGCGGTCCTTGAAGGAGAAAAGAACTTGGCAAGGAAAGCTCGCTTGCAATCGTCCCATGACGTGATTGAACCTTGAGGAAGACTCTTTTCCCATTGATGAGCCTTATCTCCAAGGGAGAATGGGAAAAGTCTTAGCTTGAAACCATCTTCCGAAACACCGTTCATCTTGGTTAACCCACATATCCTATCGAATTGATCGATATGTTCCAATGGACCCTCCATAGAGAGGCCGTGGAATTTGTTACTTTTTACCATGTTGATCAATCACGGCTTCACTTCAAAGTTATTGTTCTCAACCCGAGGGGCTTGGATCCCTTGACGGTTTTGATGAGCATTGGCGGCATCACCCGCGCCAACCACGTTTTGAGCCCTTGGGGGATGGTTAGGGGCTCTCATTGGCCGGGCGGGTGGTGGTGGGACGTGGTGAGCTTGGCCACCTTGAGCGTGGTGGTTTCCATTGCCATCTTGTGCGGGGTGGTTTGCATTGCCACCTTGGCGTGGTTGCACGTTGGCATGTATGTCACAGATCGGAATATCGACAATGTCTTCCATACCCAAAAACGGCAACCTCTTGAACTCGGTATCTTGCTCTCCTAGCTCTACGACCTCGGTCTAGAAGGTGGATGTCGTCTATTGGCTCAACTAGGTTGTCTTTGCCTCGAGAACGCGTATGAATACACCTAGAATAGAGATATAGCAATAGAGAGTGAAGGAGATTAGTAACCGAAAATAGAAAGAAAGCTTAATCTCAATAAGATCCAAAATCTCAATGTTGAAAGTTAAACCCAATTGGCAACGGCGCCAAATTGATAATAGACATTTCGGTCTTTCTAGATATCAATTCTCTAGATACTAAGAAATATAAGAGGTATCGAATCCAATGGGTTAAGTTCCAAAACACCAAGCATAAAACTAATTAAGTTAAGCAACAAGGTTGGTTTTAGTTTGTCTTCTAGCAATCATAATTCAATTCAAGCAAAACAAATAAGTAAACAAGCTAACAAGTACTAATCGAGATTGATAAATGATTAAAGCAAGCTCTATAGTTAGGTTATTGACTTAGGTGACTTCATTGATTTATCAAGGATGCTAAACAACACAAACAAGCATTTCTCCCTAGGCTTAGAATGTCAAAACAAGACTAATCCACTTCCATGGCCTTAATCACTTTGTTAATTAACAAATCAAGAACAAATTTCCATTTGTGAAAAACTAATTAACAGTAATGAATATCAAATCCCAATGGCCATAATACTCTTTAGACAACTAATCCCTTAGGCTAAACAAGTAAAATCTCTTATCTAACTTGTATGGGCATTTCATCAAACACCTTATGTGCATAAAATGCCCTAAGGTCTAAACTAGCTTTTTCAAGCTTAATCTAGCATTAAGAGCCTTAGATAAGAGAGGGAGAAGATGATCTAGGTCCTAAACATCCATAACCATTCAAGAAGACACCTAATATACCTCACCCATGAGCTTTAGAACAAGCTACTCACTAATCATCATAAGACCCTCAAATCTCATAGGAGAAGTTAAAGATTCCATGATTAAAATGATTAGGGAAATCAAAGATGAAACTAGATTAATAAAACTTAGATTGCATAGATAAAAACCAAGATCTTCTTACAAAATACTTAGCAAATCACCAAAAGGGGGGTTTTTGCCTTAAGAAAATAGGATATATCCAAAGAAATTAGGTTTAAGGGTATTTAAAGGAAAGGGGGGGGGGGGGGGGGGGGCGACCGGGTTAACCCGGAACAAACCGGGTCTTGATCCGGTCGGGTCTGGATCTTTTTGGAGGCTTCACACCGGGTGGGAGTTGACCGGTGCTGCAAGCCGGTGTATTCCCTACCTCCGTTTGGTCTTCACACCGGGTGTCTTCATCGGGTGAGAGCAGGCCGGTGTGCTGCGTCTCTTCGGGTGTCTTGAAGATCGGCCCAGGGTAGGAGGCAGCCGGTGGATCTAGCCGGTGGAATCCCTGTCTTCGGGATGAGTCTTCAGCTTCAGGCAAGATGCAGTCTGTGGATCTAGCCTGTGGAATCCCTCTCTTCGGGACGAGTCTTCAGCTTTGGGCAAGATGCAGCCGTGCTGCAAGCCGGTGGATCTCCTGTTCTCGGAAAATATTCGATACCGGGAAGGAGGCAGTCGGTGGAGCCGGCCGGTGTAGCCAATCCGAAAGTGCCTTGGATCCTAGCTCATTCTTCAAGGTCTCTATCCAAGTGCAAGCTTCACCAAGATCTCCAAAACACCTAAACACACTCCAAAACATGCAAGACACTCTAGGACCTAGTGTGGACTTCCTAAACTCTAAATGAGACCAAAATGCTAAACAAAGCTATGATCATGCGAGCAAATAACTAAAAGTGCTAACTAAAATGCAAGCTAGAACATGTAAAATGCATGAATATCAAGTGCACAACACACGAAGTAGTATTTAGGGATCGAATCCACAGGGATATACGTTGTCGATTTCTAACGAGTTCTAACTTATGTCTAAACGTAAAATATATTTTAGGTTTTGTTACGGTCGTATTTATGGAATATAAACTAAACTAAGAAGGGCAGTAGCTTACTAATTATTTTATCGAGGTTGTGAATCAATTAAACAAAGCGTTGGGCAATCAGAAATTTTCTAGGGTTTATGTCCAATTTTTACAAGGAAATTTCTAGGATTTCTAAAGCGACTTTTATCGACTTTGGGTTCTTGAACTTGGAGCACGTATGCTGCGTGTAGTCTACTCCTGTAATCCTACACACCTACTCACTTCAGTACTCGGACGGTAGTTTTTGTCTCCACCCGCGCAAGTAGTGAATGATACTCTCAAAGGTCGTTTACGCCCACAATTCTTCTGTAAGTATACTTTCGAAATCTTACGACGGCTTTGCTCGTCTACCCTAGGTCAAGCGATTAGATACAACACTGTCGTGTCTCTAAAACACCTAATATCAGTTGCTAAGACGGTTAGTCAAGCAACGCATTAACAACAAGGATAGAACGAAGAACCCTAATTGGTATCCTAGACTAAAAACCTAATAAGAATCGAACCATAAATTCCCCTTTAAACACCTTTCACCCAACAAGGAGATTACTCAGCCATAGCTGAGGTAATCATATTCAATAAATTAAATAAAAACAGTAAGTAAAAAGGGATGAAGAAAGCTTCTCTATCGAATAACATGAATCGAGAATCCTTTACTCCAAACCAAAGAAAACAAGTGCACAAGTCACAAGAGCTTCGTTTCTGCCTTCAAGGGTAATAAGAATTTAACGTATATATCTAAGAGGCATAAAATAAGTATTTATAGAGCTAAACTTCGTTTAGAGTTTGGTGTGAAATGACGGTTTGGCCTCGGTGAAGAAACGAGTCGAATTGGCCGTGACATGCCCTGGCCGCAGGTGCGGACCTTCTGGGAGTGGCGAAATGCCTCTTGGCCGTGGGTGGAGACTCTCCAGGAGTGGCGAAATTCCTCCTGGCAGCGGCTCAAGCTCCTCCATTCGCGGTGGGCTTCTCCTCGGGGCAGCTTCATCTGCCTTCAGTTCTTCGGTATATTTAAGGATCCAACCATTGGATTGCTTCCAATCTAATTGCATTTGAAAGCTGGTTGTCTCTACTTTGCTGTGTCCAAATTTGGGGATGATCAGACGGTGAAAAGGTCTCCATTAGCTTCAAGACTTCTTGACGGTCCAAAATTATCCAAAAACATAATTTTGCTTTGAAATGCACTCTTTTATTCCAAGTTACCTGAAACGTCTTTCAAATCTCTAAAATATGAAAATCACTTAAAAACGGAATTAAAACACCTGCAAAAGAATATGAAAATGATCCATAAAAATGGTCAAAAACCGGTGTTATCATACATCTACTTCCGGTGTTGGTTCCTCTAACCTAGTACCCGAAGTACTACCAAACCTATCTGATGTGCTACCATAATTACCATAAATATTGCACCATGGAATCAGTTTTTCCGTGGGTATACCAAACCTTGTAACCATGCATAAATCCAATCATATATAAGTGATTCCTTACTTTCCTAACAGAGAATAATCTCTTATTTTGATATTTAGTACAAGGAAAATACATATTACCGTATTCCGATGTCATGCTATTGTTTGACGCAAAGTTCATGAACTCATCCACACCTTGTGCGAACTCATCCGTCAATTCCCACGTCGCGGGATCACACGGAGGTTTGTTTATCCACGATCGAAAATAAGACATTGTGTAATTTTTTTTTCTTTGTGTTTGTTGTGAATGAGGGGAAAAAATATTTATAGAGAAATATTAAGCGATTTTCCGACGGATTTCTGACATAATTTCAATTTCAAACGGCTATTACAACAGATACATTAACGGATATATATCCGTCGGAAATCGGTCGAAAATTACCCACCGATTTCCGAGGGAATAACGGCGATTATAAATGCGTCCGAATTTCGTCGAATATTCCTCGGAAAATTCCAACCAATTTCCGACAACCCCCGAACCATCGGAATTTTCCGACCAATTTCCGAGGGAATTATATTCGCAGGTATTCCCTCGGTATTTCGTCGGAAAATTCCGACGGTTTGAAGCCCGTCAGAAATGCTTTCGAAAATGCCCTTGTTTTCTTGTAGTGTAATAAAGGCTATTTCTTTCCTATTTCAACAAGGGTTTGGAAGCTAGACCTAATCTCATATAAAAAAGATATCAACTAAATAAAAGATTTAAGCTCAGAATACCAAAACCTCTGAAGTTCTCATGTTATCTTGTCAGGACTGTTTTGCCACCAAAGAAAGGCCACTGGGGGCCCAGGTGTTAGGGACCTAGGGACAAGAGGCAACGTGCAGGGTGAGTGATGGCTAGGTTAAGGCGGTGTGCATGTCGTGTGATAGAGGATAAATATATGATTCTTAGGACTGTCAAGGCTTCTAATGAGAGACTACTAGAGAACGTTCGCATGGGCCGCTGATGATAATGCTGCAACAGAGCCCCAAGGACCGCTTAAATGTCGCATGATGGTTGCGTGAAATCCGCGTGGTAGGCCATGAGGCGACAATGAGAAAAAGAGAGAGAGGCTCTAAGTGAGAGAAGAAGAGCCTTGTGACATCCCAAGAATGAGTTTTAGGGCCTATTTTTTTTGATTAAAACCTTAAGGCGAGAACCCTAAACCTTGCGACCAATGAAACCCTAACCCTAACTTTCCGAGGAAGAAAACCCTAGCTTGCAAAGGAAGCAATGTTTCGAGCTCTTAGTTTCCGCATTCAAACCTTTTGGGCCGTAGCCTATTTCATCTCAAGTTGGTCCATAGAAGGTTGAGCCAAAGAATGAAGAAGTGTTGGGCCGAAAGAAACATTAGACGAGGAGTCGGGCCTGTTTTGGTTATTGAAAAGCCCATAAGAGGGACTGGATATTGAGACCCATTTTAAAGTGGATCATAGAGTTTTGTGACTCAATTTTCGTGGCCAATTAGTAAGGAGAAGATGAACCCAATGATAGAAGCCCAAAATGATCATTAAGGACACAAATGACATTTGCTCGGGAAACCCTAAACCTAAGAAGCTTCATCTCTTGCTCTATAAAAAGAGGAGACACGACCATAAGCATATCAGAAAGTGTTCTTGTGGCGAAGCCCTGCTGAAATCTCGCTGGAGCCACCACCATTGAGCAACCTCGAAGGAGAAGCCACCGTAGCCTCCTAGAAGACGGATCTAAGCCGTTTTGGAAAAGAAGATAATCAGTCAGGCAAATCAGATCGGATCGACATGAAACTTGGTAAGCATATTCTAGACTCCCAGATCTGTGAAAAGCCGAAAGCGGATCTCTATTTAGAGTTATGGGCTAAAAGTTATTGATATTTTTCTGAGACCGACCGATTTGTGTAGTTTTGATTTTCGGACAGTCATCTTGAAAGGAGATTACCTGGCGAACCAGGAGGAACCAGGAAGCGATCTACATACCTCTGGAAAGCCCCGAGTCTTATCTTTCTGGAAAGATCAAGTTCATCTAATTCGGAGATCCGTGATGAAATTTATCGATGTATATTTTCGCCTGGTATATTCTGGCCGAACGTCCAACCATCGCAGATCAGAACCATTTTGGGAGAAGGGATAAACGGATGAGAAGATATTCTCCAAATGTTATGAAACTTGTAAGGATATTCTAAACTTCCAGATCTAGCTATGGCCGAAATCAGATTATCATTTGAAGTTATGGTTTGAGAGATATTTGTGTTTTCCCGATAATATTCTTCGCAGCACAGATCCGACCAGGCTGGAGAGCTGGGATGTTTGGTTGGGCAAATCAATTCGGATCATTTTGAAACTTTGCAGAGACATGTATGACTCGGAGAGGTAGATTCTGGTAGAAGGGTGACCAGTTTGGAGTTTGGGAACATGAGGAAACGTGCTGATGAAGCTAAGGCAGTGAATCTGTCCAAAGAAGAAGGAAGGAGAAAAAGGTGTTTTACCTTCAAACCAAAGGCAAAGGTGAGGAATTGATATATCATGGTTTTTACCCCTTTTAGGCCATGATATAAGTCTGTTTTATAGAGTCTTTCTGCTATTTCGTAGTGTTTTAGAGTCCTTTACAGGTTTTAGCACGTTTGGAGCATAATTGGAGATATTGGAACTTTCTGGAGCATTTTGGAGCAAAGCTGAAGTTCGTGTTGCTGAGTACCCGATTTCACGTCGAGCATCGATTGATACCCCCTTGGTGTCGATTGACACTCATCACAGCAGACACGACCCGCGACTTTAATGAAGAGTTGAAGAATTGCAACTTGGTCCAGAAGACTTTATTAATTACAGAAAAGGCCCAGAACGTGTTTTAGCTTATAAATTAGGTTTTCAGCCACCTGTTTAGGCTATGCTTTATTCTACTTTGGTTTTTGGAGAGACAACTCTGAACTCATGTTTTCTTATTGTTTTCTTTGATGATCTATTCAATCATGTTGTTTTCAATCTCCATGTCTGAGTAGATCCACTTTAGGTTCAGGGTTCTCATAAGGGTTTTCTCTGAATGCTAGATTGATTATCTGTTTAGGATTCACCATCTGAATTAGTTCTTCATCTTAGGTTGTGTTCAAAGCTAATTCTAGGTTGACGAATCTGGAACTTAGATCTTAGGATAGTTGATTAGGCACGAGAGTGCGATTAATTACCTGATAGAACCTTAGGTGAGCAAATTGATTATTCGCAAAGAGATTTGGTTTAATTGATTTGTGAACATATCAAACCAGATATTAAAGCTGATTTAGACTTTAGGATTCGCAAAGAGATTTGGAATTCCTAGAATTTAGATTTAGATAATTCTCACAATGACAGTTGGTTAATTATACCTTAGTGATTTGAGTTAAAGAACTGCGCTAAATCTGAATTCTGCTAGTTAGTTTATCTGCATTCATTGATTTCCTGAGAAATACCCTAAGCCTATCTTTCTCCAATTGAATTACAACTCTTTTAATTTCTGCATTGCTTTCAATTACATCTCTTTGCTTAGCTTAATTCGATACTATACAATCTATTGTGCCTCTATGTGAGTCTTTGTGGTTCGACCCCTAGCTATACTATAACTACTGCTTTAGTATCTTAATAGTGTATTAATTTGAGCATATCAAATTTGGCGCCGTTGCCGGGGACTCAATTTCGCCTTTAGATTTTAGCTGTCGAGTTTCGACTAAGCCTGTCGGTATCGATCGATACTACCTAGTATCGGTCGATACGCGTCATTTTATTTTGATGATATCGATCGACACCACTTGGTATCGATCGATACTCATCGTGTCTCTAGTTACTAACGTTCTTGGTTTTTGTGTTTCAGGTGCATGCCTAATCGTGAAACCAGAAGAAACAAGAGCACTCCGCTAGTCAATCTATCGTTAGAGAAGCTAGCACGTTTAGAATGCACAAACAGAAAGGCAAAGCAGACATCATGGATGAACAACCCAGTGGTTTTAAGAGCTGATGAAGCTGGAGTCTTGAGAGACCAAGAGGGTCAAGTGTGTAATGAAAGAGGGCAGCGACTCGATGAGGATGGAAATGTCATTGCCCCTCCTGCTGTTGTTGGTCAGATTGTCGCGCCAGCTGCGCAAGGCAACGCTAGGAATGCTGTGGTTAATTGTGGTCAAACGATTGGTGAGTACAACAGGCCTGATCAGTTTTACGCCAATCGATCAGCGATTCGTCCTCCTGCATTTGAGAGGAATGACTTTGAGCTGAAACCTGGATACTACACTCTTGTGGGACAGCATCTCTTTCATGGTCTTCCCAATGAGCATCCTATGGATCATATCGAGAAGTTCGAGGATTTGGTTACTAGCATCAAGAGTAACGGAGTGTCCTACGACTATCTTTTCTGCAAGCTCTTCCCCTACTCTCTAGGTGGAGATGCGACTTACTGGCTGAGGCAGCTACCTCCTGGGTCACTGACTACCTGAGAGGAGACTAAGAAGGATTTCCTGATCAATTTCTACGATGATGCACGATCTGAAGATCTGAGGAACCAGATCTCTCAGTTTTTTCAAGGTCCGACAGAGGCACTCAAAGCTTCTTGGATTCGTTTCAAGTCCTATCAGAGAGACTGTCCGCACCATGGGTTCACTAGGGTTCAGCTGCTAAGTATCTTCTATAGAGGGATCGATTGGAGGTACCAGATGGCTTTGGATACTGCGAGTAATGGGAACTTTAACACCAGGTATCCAGACGATGCGTTTGTACTGATTGAGAACTTGGCATCTAGAAATAGCACCAAGAATGCTGATTTCGAGCGGAAGAATCAGGCTGGAGGAATCGATGCTTCGCAGATTGCTGAAGTTCAAGCCAAGCTGGATTTCCTGATCGGGAAAAATCAAAGAGCGGTCCATTTTGCTGCTGAGAATGAAGTGGAAGATGTTAACTACATTGGTGGTTCTGGTTTTCAGGGTCAGCGATTTGGGTACAACACCAACCAAAACTTCACCAACTATGCTCAGCAAGGAGGGTACCAATCCCCACCACCCAAAGCTCCTGAGAGTAAAATTGAGGGTCTGCTTGAACATCTAGTTCAAGGGCAGGAGAAGATGACAATAACCTTCAATGGGAAATTGGATGTTGTGTACACCGATTTGAGTGGAAGGATCGAGGCTCTCAATACCAGTCACAGGATGCTAGAAACGCAAGTAGCTCAGACTGCAGCAAATGCCAAGGGAAAGACGGTTCATTCACACAATGCACACGTCAATGCAATCTCCTCAAGTGCAGAAAATTTCGATGAGGATCCTAAAATCGCCAGAACATCGATCGATACCCCCCAAGTGTCGATCGATGCCGATTATAATTCTGAAACGGGACACTTCCAAAACCCGTGTATCGATCGATACCGCATTGGTATCGGTCGATACTGAGGAGATTTTTGAGGAAACACTTGAGACTTCGACTGTGGTGCCTAAAGAAGTTCAAGAACGAGTCTATATACCGAGTATACCTTATCCCAGAGCTGCTAGGAAGACTAAGAAGGAGGTAGAGGACGCCAGATGCTAGGCTACGCTGGATAAGCTGATTGTGGAGCTTCCTATTGATGATGATATATCTGCCAAGGACAATTCAACAGCGATAGCATCGATCGATACCCTGCCTGATGTCGATCGATACCCATCGCAGATCGAGCCAGAAACTGTGAAAACACCTAAGTTGATCGAAGAAAGAGTTTGCAAGCCCAATAAGCTAAATCCTATTCCTCGACACCTCAGAGATCCCATTTCACCAAAGCAGCTGCGTGGTTTTGAGAAGATGGTACGAAGGATCTCCCATGAATCGTCTTTTGAAGAAGATCTAGAGTCTCATCCTCTGCTAAGTCACTTCAAAGATTGCAGAGAAACTGAGGAAGAGATTAAGGCACTCTTCATTAAGGCTAGAGGTGCACCACCTCCACTGAGACAGTTGACCCAAAGGGAAGACCCAGGGAAATTCGCGGTACCATGCTCTATCTCTGGAGTTGAGTTCAAAGAGTCTCTCGTTGACTCATGAGCTAATGTCAATGTCATCTCAAGGGAAATTGCAGAACGGTTGGGCGCTGATATTCGATCTTCTAAGACATCTATCACATTCGCAAACGATTCTACCTCGCTTCCATACGGTACTGTCCATGGTTTGCTTGTCAAAGTAGGAGATTGTCTGGTGCCTACTGATTTTCAAGTTATAGAGATGAGTGCAATATCTCGTATGCCTTTACTCCTGGGACTACCGTTTATGGCTACTGCTGGCGCAATCATAGACACGCCTAATAAGAGAATTTCTTTCTCTTACATTGACGGAGGGGTCTATTATGATGTCATTCCCCCTAGAGGTGCTCCCACACGTGTCTCTTGCATTGAGGTTGTCACAGGAGATACATTAGCAGTTGATCTTTTGGAAGAGCCTCCTGACGTGCATACTGGCACAGACGTCTCGATTGAACCACCCAGCATCCCCAAGGAAGTTGTCAAGAAGGCTAAGGCAACAAAGAAGAAGGTGAAGAGCAAAAGAGTCGAGAATCACCATGTCACTTTGATACCTCAGAAATACGATGGAGACTCGATTGAGTACAAGGTGAAGTGCAAAGGAGGTTCGAAGCCATTCTCTAAGGCTAGGGTCCTCCTCACTTCGGAGCTGAAGGAAAAAGGAAAATAGTTTGTGGATGGCATGCTGAGCAGAACTCTGAAGCTAGCAATGTCAAATTGTGGAGCATGCTCTGGTGCATGCTCTCATCCTTATCCTGCCTGAGTGGCAGTATAGTCAAGCTACTGACGTTAAACGAGCGCTTGGTGGGAGGCAACTCACTGGTGAGTCTGCTTTTGAGTCTTTTTCTTTTTCATTTTTTCGGTTTGTGTTCGGATAAACAAGGAGCAAAACTCGAAATCGCCTAGTGTCGATCGATACCCCATTGGTATCGGTCGACACCAATAGCGGATGAAAAGTTCACCTAGTCGATTTAAGCCTGGTATCGATCGATATCAGGCCGTGTGTCGATCGACACCAGGTGTCCCAGCGAGGTAACTTCTTGTTTCTCTTCGTTCTATCCTTTTATTTTGTTTCTTTTACCTACTCTAGGCTAGATAACACTGGGGATAGTGTTGTTCAAGTCTGGGGGAGGTGTCTGCTGACATTGTTTTTGTTTTTCTTAGAGTCAGTTGTTTTATCGAGTCAAAATCGATTTATTGAGTCAAAACTTGTTGGAGATGATGATCATGTGCTTGAACCTATTAATATTATTTTGTTTTTGAGTGCACAGTGTTACAGGATCAGTTCTAGATCGACTAATGAAAAATCCAAGGACTGACCAGTTGACTAGAAATCATCCATGTCTCCAGCAGAGTTTTTATGAAGCCTGAGCCAAATTTTTGCACTTCGTCAATGTGGTTGGTGTTTTTAGAGCTTGATTCATCATTCATATCTGATAAAGGAACCCATGTGTTTAGAGTTATGGTATCTCTCTGCCCTGTTATAAGTTGATTAATAAGAGCATAAAAGATTAGATGATTTTCTTCTGAGTAGAGGGTTAGGAAAATTTCCAGCGATCTCATTATTCTACTTGTGAGGGAATGATCACACAAAGGTTGAAAGCGAGGTTAGGAAAATTTCCCGTGATACCACTATTCGCCTAAACCTTTGATACATAGAGAGGGAAGAACCGGGGATTCGGTGGCAAACACCATCAATACTCGCGTTTCGGACCTTGATGTGTATATGCAGATTTTTAAAAAAAGAGGAGAACATAATAAGAAATAAGTATGGGGGAGAGAAAGTGATACAAAAAGTGAGAAAAGGGTGGTTCCTTGTCAAGATATTGTATGGTAAAGAATCTAGAAGGTTCTTGAACATAGGCTGCAGCGATGGAACTGGTGATGACGGCTTTATTTGAACTATGTTGCGAGATAATGTGTGGAGTCTGGAAAATGTGCGAATATCTACGGAGAAGTACATGGTGGTTAGATCGAAAGCTGGTTAGGTGACATTTGGGTACTTGGGAAAAGGATCTTTGCGATGGTTCCTGAACAGGTGAGTCTCCGGGTTTTCAAACCTCTTTCTCTGGTTTAGTCTTCTATTTGTTGAGGGCAAGCAAAGGCTAAGTCTGGGAGAGTTGATATATCATGGGTTTTACCCCTTTTAGGCCATGATATAAGTCCGTTTTATAGAGTCTTTCTGCTATTTCGTAGTGTTTTAGAGTCTTTTACAGGTTTTAGCACGTTTGGAGCATAATTGGACATATTGGAGTTTTCTAGAGCATTTTGGAGCAAAGATGAAGTTCGTGTTGCTGAGTACCCGATTTCACGTCGAGCATCGATCGATACCCCCTTGGTATCGATCGACACTCACCATAGATGACACGACCCGCGACTTTAATGAAGAGTTGAAGAATTGTAACTTGGTCCAGAAGACTTTATTAATTACAGAAAAGGCCCAGAACGTGTTTTAGCTTTTAAATTAGGTTTTCAGCCACCTGTATAGGCTATGCTTTATTCTACTTTGGTTTTTGGAGAGACAACTCTGAACTCATGTTTTCTTATTGTTTTCTTTGATGATCTATTCAATCATGTTGTTTTCAATCTCCATATCTGAGTAGATCCACTTTAGGTTCAGGGTTCTCATAAGGGTTTTCTCTGAATGCTAGATTGATTATCTGTTTAGGATTCACCATCTGAATTAGTTCTTCATCTTAGGTTGTGTTCAAAGCTAATTCTTGGTTGACGAATCTGGAACTTAGATCTTAGGATAGTTGATTAGGCATGAGAGTGCGATTAATTACCTGATAGAACCTTAGGTGAACAAATTGATTATTCGCAAAGAGATTTGGTTTAATTGATTTGTGAACATATCAAACCTGATATTAAAGCTGATTTAGACTTTAGGATTCGCAAAGAGATTTGGAATTCCTAGGATTTAGATTTAGATAATTCTCGCAATGACAGTTGGTTAATTATATACCTTAGTGATTTGAGTTCAAGAACTGCGCTAAATCTGAATCCTACTAGTTAGTTTATCTGCATTCATTGATTTCCTGAGAAATACCCTGAGCCTATATTTCTCTAATTGAATTACAACTCTTTTAATTTCTGCACTGCTTTCAATTACATCTTTTGGCGTAGCTTAATTCGATACTATACAATCTATTGTGCATCTCTGTGAGTCTTTGTGGTTCGACCCCTAGCTATACTATAATTACTGCTTTAGTATCTTAATAGGGTATTAATTTGAGCATATCAGGAATAGATGTGGATTCCCAAGATGTGTTAGTTGAAATAGGAATATGTATATGTTTAATAAAAGAATTAGATATGATTGTTGGTTGTTGCATGTGAAAGATGATTGATGCATATTTATGTGAAGTAGCTGTTTGCTAGGCGTGTTAGTACACGATTTCTTGTCGCCGGGGTCATGGTCGTGAGCCATGAAGCGGTATTTCTTTGCTGGGCCGCAACCAAAGAGTGAGAATGATAAGAATGTTAATGAGAATGTTTAAGGTTGCGGACCCATGAAAATGGGGCTGACGAGTCCAGAATGTGAAAGAGATTGAGTACCATTGGGTTGCGACCCTTGGGAATGTAAGCATACTTGTTAGGATAATTGATGTGATGTGAATTATTGCATATAGAAATGATTGTTTCATGACTTGTAGTATTGTTTCTAAAGACATATAGGTTGTGTATGTATATTGCTTATATTGTGCATATTCAATATTGCTATATTCAAATGATGTATCTAAGAATCATGTGTGCTCTAAAAGCAAACCCTCGCTGAGTATTCCCAAAATACTTACCTCTCTTTCTCTTTCAGGTTTCGTTTAAGAGATTATTTGGCGTGGAGTGCAAGTCAAGTTATTTTTTTAGGGTTTCACCGGGATAAGGTGTCTCAAGCCTGATGAGGGGATGAGTCTCATGACTCTTCCTACTGAGCATCGGCATGTTTCCCAAGGTGGAGACTGGTGGTAGAGACAAAAATATCTCAGAAAACCTAGTTTAATCTTTTGGTGGAATGATTAAACACGTGATGGATGTCAGAGAGTTTGTAGACAATAAAAATAAGAGCTGCATGAAAGAACACATGAAGAATATAATGTTAAGTCTTATTTAAGGTTTATTGTTCTTATAGGGGTTGACGTAGTCTCCGGGTTTAACCATTGATGGTAGTGGATTCTAAGATATTGTTACCGACGAGATGTAGGCCAATACATTTGTTGTCAAAGTTGTTAAAACCCCCTCGAATGATGAATCAAACCAAGTGATGAATTGATCCATGGCTAATTGGTTTTTCACATGCGGTTAAGCTCATCAATTAACAAGATTTACAAACTTTGAGATAGGCAAATATATACTTTGTAATATCACAACCTCCACTGTCAACCCTCATATGACCCTCATATGACGATTGGATCTCCTTATCTTTCTATATGTTTTGTCCTCACTCACACAGTACTAAAGCATATTCATAAATCATATTCATAAAGTGGTCACCTTGAAATCGCTATAACTAAAGCATGGTAAATTGTTGTGGAGTTATCTCAAGATGAGTTTAAAAAAATGATAGCCGATGCATTCCACATCCGCCTTGGGTTCAACTTTGCTACCACTCTTAAGGCCTCAACCACAAATTTTTGTGGGCCATCCTTATTTGATAGCCGGTGCATCACTTTTAAAAGATCGGAAGACTTATAAATTGGCTCTGCTGATCACCACGACATAATTTTTTATGTTTTTCCCTCACTCATACGATAGTGAAAATTATTTTTTAGAGGTTACCAATCTTGAAATCACTAAAGTCACTACAAGAAAACAACCTATTTTGGAAATGGCCCTTTCCAACGAATATTGCATGTTGGTCTATTTTGTCAGAAATTTAGATCTGTCATAAATCCTTTGAAAAATTCGGAGGGATTTCTGACAAATGTAAATTTTTGACGGATTTCCTAGGGCCAAAATCCATCGAAAAAAAAGCCATTAGAAACTTGTAGGCAATACTTTCCGACAGTTGTCGGCCGCCAAAAACAATTATGCCGGTTTCCGACGGGGGTAATTTCTAAGGAATTTTTGACAGGTCAATTTTCAACGAATTTTTAACGGGCATTTTCCGAGGAAATTTGAACGGTTTCAAAAACATTTAAAAAAAAACTTAAAGTATCTTTTGATTTTTAATAATAAAAAATTCTAAGATATATTTCAAAAATAAAAACGAAATTTAATATTAATAAATTTTTAAAAAATAAAATTAAAACTGTTTAACAAAACATAAATAGCATAAAAAGTTATTAATTAAACATGACTATGAGGCAGGCGCTGACAGAGGCGGAAACATATATGGTCCGGAAAATTTCGGCACATGAAATTCATAACTGTAGAGAGTTCCTCTTCCTGTTTTGTGTTCTTAATCTCAGACGCCTCCATCCAACCGTCTTTCTCCTGGAGATTTCCGTTCAACCTCTCGATCTCTTGAATGAGCTTGGGTCATGTGGAACCGCCCAAAATGTTGCATTGTCACTAAACGGAAGACTTTCCAACCCGAGCCGACACCCTTTGTTTATGTATGTGTCCTTCAAAAAATTGAAGAATAAATTTATTTTTGGAGATAAAAAGTTAGAACAGAACCTTCTCTATCATCAACTCTTTGTTTCTCAAGCGCTGAAATTAGGTAACCCTTTTCAATTAGGGTTTAAGAATAGAATTGTAACTTGGATTGTCCATTTCTAGCTGACTTGTGTTAGATTCTGTAGTTTAGAATTGTAACTTGGATTGTCCATTTCTAGCTGACTTGTGTTAAAATTTGAATTATTAATCATGAAACCCAAAAGTGCTATTACACAAATTAACCCTAAAATAAAATAAATTCACAAAGTATGTAGTTTAATAATTAAAATTTTAAATAGTGTAGTGTTAATCAATGCAAATATCCTTTAAAAAAATTATATTGATAATATTTGAGCTAACATATGAATATCTTATTATATAAATCATAATGTTTCAAAGTTGATAACTCGCATGATCGTGACATGTGGCGTGTCAATCGATCATATTCTTAATCTTACATGTGTAAATTGTTTTAATAAATTTATAATAGATCCCTAATCCTAAAAAATAAAATTACTTATAAAAGTATAAAATGTAAATTTACCCTAGAGATAATAAAAAGGGAAAAATTAAAACTTGATAATGAACAAATTTAAAATCGATTAATAACCGATTAATAAAAAAAGGAAATTTAAAAAATTCGGATAAATGAATAACTGATTCATAATCCGATAATGTAAAGTTACTAAACAAAAAAAAATACAAAATTTAAATTTATCTTAAAATACAAAGTTAATAAAAAAGGAAAAAAATCTTAGTTTTTCCATTTTGATTAAGGAAATTAAAGAATGGATAACTAATGATAAAAGAAAAAAAAATTAATTTTTCACCTCTATATAAAACAATTTGGTAGTATGTCAATTATATACCAAGAAAATCGAAAGTCCAATAATCTTTTCCAAAGCTATTACTGCATCTACTCCACCAAATCCTTCCTTTAAGGTATATATTTATTTCATCGGAAAAATTATTTATAAATTTTGTATATTATTTATTTTCAAGAATGATTTAGTTTTGTTTTTAATTTTTAATTTTTTAAAATTTTTGTTTTCCATAGGTTATAAAATATTAAATTATAAACCCGCATATATATATATATATAATTGTTAGGGAGAGGGAAATAGTTAGAGGACAAGGTTTTAATAGCATTTACAAAACTCTAAAGATATCTCAACATTTAATAGCATCTCTAAATGTTTATTATATCAATTGACCATTGGAAATCATCTATGGTTGTTTCACGCCAATAATTTTGTAATTCTAGGCGTTTTATTATCTCTATGGAGTAGAGATAACACAATTATTGAGACCTTCCGTTTTCTTGAACAATACTTGACAGATCTCCGTGGAATCTCTAATTAGCTCTGATACAATAAGTAAACGGAAGTTGAAATAACAATGGGCGGTTAAACCAGCCACATATATATTTACAAACATAAAGATAAATAATATGAGTTGCAAAATTAAAATAAAAACAAAAATTAAAATAACATAAACATAAGTAGTATAATGGGCGGTTCAACCAGCCACTTATAATTTATATAAACATAAACTTAGATAAACATAAACATAAATGAAATTATAAACAAAATAAGATTTTATAAACTTACTTATGGAGATTGTAACAGTGTAAAGAGATTACAAGATTTTGAGAGAATATGGTAGAGAGGGAGAATGAAGAGACAAGGATGAAAAATAGAAAATGAAAGCTTGGAGATTACAACTCAACACACACTCCATTATATATGAGTTTTACAAAGCATAAGAGATTAAAATAATATTACATAAACTAGTGGCACAAGTTGGTGAAGTCCACTCACAAAGGCTTGTCTTCACTACCAAAGTCATCATGGCTACAGGAAACTCCACTTTGCTATAGGAGACGGCACTCAAAATATACGTTCTTCGATGCGCGGTTTTGTCGCGTTTTGTTGTAGTAGATCGTATCAAGAGATTCGTAGATACCGAAAAGATTCGTAACAATGATTTGTCGAGATTTGTATTATTCTGATGGCGAGAAGTCACACTCCACTGTTTCCGAATATCTCTTCATCAATATCCGGGACATTAGAACCTGATACACTTCCCGAGGCCTGAGATTGAAGGCGGAAATCGTAACGAGAGTGCCTTTATTTCTTCTTCGGATTTAGCTGCTGCTAGCATCGATAACATCTTTGATTTTTGGGCTAAGAAGGAGGTTGTTTCCGGTGTTTGGTTAAGTTTTTGGTTTGGTGTTTGGGTTTGGGCTATGGATAAGTTTGCATTTTGGATTTGTATCCAATCTAGTATCTTGGACGGATAAAGGTTTGAAGGGATCTTGAATTTATCCCACAAATTTACTCTGAACTTTCTTCTGATCATCGGGATTGGATCCGGGGAAAACTCGAGAGTCCAAGAAAAGACCCAAGGAAAATGAAATTTAGAATGGAAGAGGGCTAATGGAGGAAATTTCTTTTCATTTTCTGATGGTATGAAATTTGTTTTGAAGTTTTGGAAAGATTTTTGTATGTTAGGCTTGAAAATTTCAGTGACAGAACCAAAATAGTTCCACCACGGTATGAACCAATATGGAGATTTGGATAGATCACCAGTGGTATAAAAAAAGATTAACCACGTGTGTTTGTGTTTCGGAGATTGGATCAAAAATGAATTATACCAAGCCTGACAATAGTCCCAGTAATTGAAATGGATATTGAAACATGAGAGATTTTTCAGATCATCTGGGAAATTTAGGCTTTCATTAAGATCATATTCCCAATTGCTTGGAGCAATGACCTTATGGATTTTAAAAGTTCAATAAGCAGGATCAATGTGGTTTTCATTGAGATAAAAATGTTTGAAGGACACTGATTCTGTTACTTCCAAAATTGTTTGAAAGAATAACACAGTTTTATCTGTATTATGAGGTTTGAAAAATCTGTTTTTACCAAAATATTTTTCGATTGTTGAAAACGGTTCATTGTTGACCAAAATTCCCTTTTCAATGTTTATAATGTTTTTAAAAATAGATTTTTCAAAATTTTCTGAGGGTGAGGTTTGTGAAAACTCTTTCAAAATAATTGAATTATTCGAAGGTTTTGAAATCATTTTAGAGGTCTGGTTTTTTTTTAAATCAATTTTGAAGGGACCTCATGAGTTTTTGAAATAATTTGAGAAGAGGGTTTTTTAGAAGAATCACCCTCTTGTTTTGACAAACTTAGCTCGAAAGCTTTCTGTAATTGTAGAATCTGATCCATGATTTTCTCTGGAGATTGAAGAGAGTTTTATTCTTCTTCTTTTTCACATTCTTTTTTTGTGACTGAGATCCAAGGTTTTGTTTTTATATGTGGGGATGTCTTTGGGGGTATGGTTTTTTCTGGGATTGTTTCCAGGGATATGCCTTTGCCTTTATCAATCTTCCTCGGAGGCATCGTACCTGTTTGGAAGGAATTCTCGTGTCAAGAAATCTGGAACAGAGTTTGAATCTCCTTTAATATATTCTATGTCGAAATCAAAAATACTTAGAATTGCTTGCAATCGAGCAAAAATCTGTTTTGAGGCAAGATTTTTAACATCTTTTTATAAAACGTCTTTAGCACTTTTGTAATCAATTCGTAAAAGAAATTTTCTATTCAGAAGATCACTTTGAAATTTTTGGATACATAATACTATACTTAAAATTTCTTTTTTAATAGTAGAGTAGTTCCTTTGGGTATCATTCCAATGTGAAGATGTAAATTGGACAATACTCTATCTACTATCTACATTCTTTTACTTAAGAATACCCCCATATCCTACATCTGACGCATCCGTTTCTCCGACCTTTTTTTAAATCTGGATCTGCTATGTGAAGGTCTCAAAATCTCTATTGCTGTTAATGCTACCATCTGTTTATTATCTCAAACATTTTTATCTTTATGGTATCTCTACTCCATAGAGATTTTTGGCAGAGCCAAAACAGACCTTCCGCCCATTGAAATTTTTGACAGTTTTCCTTAGAAGTTATTGAGACCTTCTAAGAACACTACAAGAAAAATGCACATTAATAGCGTCGTGGAAATGCTATTATAACCCTATTATAGCGTTTCCATGTTGGCCGTGTTTGCCGCTGTTATAAAAGACAACCCCCCGCCTACGATAGCGAAATTTTTTCCTGCTATTATATGGTTGATCTACAATAGTGTGGAATTATTTGCCATTACATATTTAATAGTAGCATAATATTATTGCCATTTTATTTTTTATAGTATCCTTAATCATATGCTCTTTTAAATTTAATAGTAGCATCATTTTCGTGCTACTTTATTATTTATAGTAGCGAATTATTTTCGCCATATTGGGTAATATAACAGGTTTTGATATGAGCCGTAACAAATTAAGTTGTAGCTATATTTCTGAGGCTATAAGAATTTTGTAATTACATTTTATTTTACTATTAATTTGTAAGTTTGTAACATGAAATTGGAATTATACAAAAAAAATTGAAAATTATGTTCTAAACATTATTCATTACCAACACATCCAACAAGTTCAACTCATTCAACAAGTACTAGTACATAAAACATAACCATGTCTTGAAACATAAATACCATGTCTTGAAATCAAGGGAAAAACAACTAAAGAGCAAGAACAATTTCAAACCGACCTATCTTCTTCAGATGTCTTCATTTCTGCAAGCAAAAATTATATCATATAAACAAACTGATATGAATAGAAACGACAACCAAATGACCAGAAGATTTACCTCAGTTCAGCACATGACCACTTTGTCCTCTGGCCATGCAATAGATGAACCAAGTGCATCTTCCATAGTCTCGATCTCAGAAGATGTCTTCCACATTGCTGCACTTTTGATCTTCACAACATCAACTCAAACACGAACTGCATTTGGCCCCAAGGTAACAAAGTGAACAACTTGTTCTGGGTTGTTAGAAGCCCATCAGCCTTCCGCAACGACCCGTTTTTTACCGGTTATATCCATGAGCTTGCACTTCTGATTTTCCTTGGCGTTGACGACATTACGCTGCACAATGAAAAAAAATACAAGTTCTAGACTAACCAACCAATACCACAAAACATTCCAGATATCAAGCTTTGGTAAGTTAGAGAAGAGTTGAAGGAAAATACCATAGATTTCCGTATAGGAGAAGCTGGAGGTGCTTTAGCTTTCGGTGCAGGATATTTTTTGGGTGGTGGAGGATGGTCAGGAAAAGAACTTGGATCTGTTGTGGAGATATCAAATGGAGCTGCTGTCGATTTCTCAAGAGATTTCTTTGCTGGTGGAGATTGCTGATGAGGAGACATTGTATCTGGTGGAGATTCCTGAGGAGAAGACGTTGTGGCTGGTGGAGTTTGCTGACTTTTACGAAGTGTCGCTTCTTTCTCTGGATCAAACTCAACTCTATTGGCAGGCCATGCTATGAAAGACTTCAAAGCATCCGCCATGTTTGTCATTTCAGTTGTAGGCCTCCAGAGAAATGCTTCTGGTGCAAGCACCACATCCACATAAACTTTAACTGCGTTTGGGCCAAGTGGAAGACCATTAACGGAAGCTTTCGGGTCTCGTGCCTGCCAACAGCCTATATCAACAAGTTCCTCATTCGATGCCCAATCCATCAGTTGGCATTTGTTCTTTGAACTTGCGCATGGGCTCTGTGAAACACAATCAGAATACAATCCAAAAAAATGAGAACATACAGAGTGAACTATACAAGTGACATTCCAACACTAAAGAAATCATTACCTTAGGCACAGTCTCTTGCTCAGCGCTCCCATCATCAACACAACAATCTGCAGGCCATGCTATGATATGTCCAACAGCGTCCACAATACTATACATATTAGGCGCGGTCTCCACAGAAATGCTTCTGGATTGGTGGTGGTTTCAACCAAAACTTTAACTGAGTTAGGTCCTAAGGGAATGTCATTGACAAACTCATCATGATCATTAGAAAGTAGACGGCCCTCAGCGACAGTGTCCTCGGTTCCACACCAATCAATCAAAAGGCTCTTAGATTGTAATATGTTTTGTACACTCTACAAAAACAAAACCAACATAAGTAAAATACATGTGTGTAAAAAGAAGCAATGAACTCGTATGTGAGGATCATGACTCACTCTTGGAGCTTATGTTTCACCTACCTCATCTTGTCTCTGTAACAAAAGACCAGTGTTAAAAGGCAACTAATAGGGTCAGATTCATTCATAATAAACATGCAGAGAGTTTAAGGCTTACCGTGTTACCCATTCTCTGCATTAACAGAGACTCTAACACAGAAACCTTTTCTTGCAGTTGTAACTGCTTTTCTTCCATTTGAGCCATACATTTGTTCTTCACTTGGTAACAAGCTAGCTTGGTCGAATAGCCTAGAAAATACTCTAGAAACTATAAAAAACCATAGACCTCGCGAAAACTCTTGGCAAAAGCCTCATGAAAAATCATACTCCAAGAAGTATACTCCAAAAGAAACCCCAACCAACAAACCATTTTATAAAAATCTCACGTGCTTCAAATGTAATAAAAAGGGTCACACTTCAAAATTATGCCGTTTTAACAGAAAAATCTAAGAACTCGGCCTTGGAGAAGAACTTTCAAGTAAAATTTCAAATCTCTTGCTTGATCATTCATCATCATCTTATGATTCTGATTCATCACTATCCTCTGAAAAAGCCTTACAAGTTGATGAACTGAAAAACTCATCATCTGGCTTAGGATCTGAGGAAAAGAAAATAAACGTTCTTACAAAAGATCAAGAATTCCAGCTTGAAATCCTAGACTGCATTTCAAATCCTCAAATAAAACAAAAATTCCTAGAAACAATCATTTCTTCTCTAAATGAAAAGAGGTAAAACCCTCTGAAAACCAGTTAAAATCTAATGGTCCAACATATTCCAAATCATCTTATGACCTTACTACCATTCTTAACAAAAGAAAGAAAGATAGTTCTAAAACAACGATACAAGATCTTATGATAAAAATCAAAGAAGTAAAAAACGATCTCAAAACCCTTAAAGAAAAACAAAAGAGAGATTCCGAGTATTTTCACTCGATTCTATCTTCTATCAAAGAGAATCATGATTCTAGTTCTGAGGAACAAGACAATGATGACCTAAATAACATAGAAGATGATCTTAATCTAAAAGAACAAATGCAATCTTTAGATTCCGCCCCTAGTGATTTCCTTTGTGTCCTAAGAGAAATCACCTCTCGAAAATATAAAATAAGAGTCACACTTGTTTTTTCCGAAAATTACAAAATTGACACGATCGCTCTTTTTGATACAGGAGCCGATCTTAACTGCATCAAGTCTGGGCTTGTCCCAAAATATTTTCATCTATAAATACGAGAAACATTATCTGCTGCTAATAATTCTAAACTTCGTATAACATCTAAGGCAGAAGCTTCAGTTTTAAAAGACGATATTTTTATCAAAACTGCATTTGTCCTTACAGATGATATATACCAAAACGTCATTTTAGGAACTCCCTTCATAAACTTGATCACACCATACAAAGTCATGGATCATTCAATTTCTTTCACAAACCAAAAGAAAAAACTCTCTTTTCAATTTCTTGAAACACCAAAAAAGCGAAGCCTAAATCTAATAAAAGCTTGCTCAATACAAGAAAACTTTTAAAACTCTTTAATACATAGTAAAACATACCATTTGAAAATTTTAAAATCGGAGTTGTTATTACAAAAAACAAAAGAAGCTTTAAATACAAAAGAAGTAAAAGAAAAAAATTCAAATCTAGATAAACTATTTGAAAAGGAAATATGTTCAGATTTACCGACAGCTTTTTGGGATCGCAAACAACACATTGTTGATTTGCCATACGAGGGAAATTTCAATGAGAAAAAAATTTCCACTAAGGCTCGTCCCATACAAAGGAATTCTGAATTAGAAAAACATTGTAGAAAAGAAAATTTGGATCTTTTAAACAAAGGCCTAATTTCAAAATCAATATCACCTTGGTCGTGTGCTGCTTTTTATGTAAATAAAAAATTTGAAATAGAGAGAGGCACTCCTAGGTTAGTAATTAATTACAAACCTTTAAACACTGCCTTAAAATGGATTAGATATCCAATACCAAATAAAAAAGATTTACTTCAAAGGCTTTATTCTACCCACATATTTTCAAAATTTGATCTTAAATCAGGATTTTGGCAAATTCAAATCTCTAAAACGGATCATTATAAAACAGCATTTACAGTCCTTTTTGGTCAATACCAGTGGAATGTAATGCCATTTGGCTTAAAAAATGCACCTTCCGAATTTCAAAGAATCATGAATGACATATTTTCTGAATATTCAAAAATTTGCATTGTCTATATTGATGATATTTCAATATATTCAAATTCTCTTGATGAACATTTCAAACATCTAAAGACGTTTTATTGTGTTGCAAGAAAAAATGGCCTTGTCATTTCAAAAACAAAGATGTCTTTATTTCAAACTAAGATCAGATTTCTAGGCCATTAAATATTGCAAGGTATGATAACACCAATAGAAAGATCTTTGGAATTTGTAAATAAATTTCCCGATAAAATTTTAGATAAAACCCAATTACAAAGGTTTCTTGGAGGTTTTAATTATGTTTTAGATTTCTGTCCTAACATAAATAGGATAGCAAAACCATTGCATAGTCGTCTAAAGAAAAACCTGTTTCCCTGGACAAAAGAGCATACTGCATTAGTACAAAAAATTAAAAAAACAGGTCCCTGAGATCCCTTGTCATCACATAGCAGATCCATATTTAAAAAAGGTCGTAGAAACGGATGCGTCAGAAGTAGGATATGGGGGTATTCTTAAGCAAAAGAATGTAGATGGTCCATAGAGTATAGTCCAATTTACGTCTTCACATTGGAATGATACCCAAAGGAACTTATCTACTATTAAAAAAGAAATTTTAAGTATAGTATTATGTATCCAAAAATTTCAAAGTGATCTTCTAAATAGAAAATTTCTTTTTTGAATTGATTGCAAAAGTGCTAAAGACGTTTTACAAAAAGACGTTAAAAACTTTGCCTTAAAACAGATTTTTGCTCGATGGCAAGCAATTATAAGTATTTTTGATTTCGACATAGAATATATTAAAGGAGATTCAAACTCTGTTCCAGATTTCTTGACACGAGAATTCCTTCAAAACAGGTACGATGCCTCCGAGGAAGATTGATAAAGGCAAAGGCATATCCTTGGAAACAATCCCAGAAAAAACCATACCCCCAAACACATCCCCACATATAAAAAAAGAACCTTGGATCTCAGTCACAAAAAAAGAATGTGAAAAAGAAGAAGAATCAATCTCTCTTCAATCTCCAGAGAAAATCATGGATAAGATTCTACAATTACAGAAAGCTTTCGAGCTAAGTTTGTCAAAACAAGAGGGTGATTCTTCTAAAAATCCCTCTTCTCAAATTATTTCAAAAACTAATGAGGTCCCTTCAAAAATGATTTCAAAAGAAAACCAGAACTCTAAAATGATTTCAAAACCTTCGAATAATTCAATTATTTTGAAGGAATTTGCCCAAACCTCCCCCTTAGAAAATTTTGAAAAATCTATTTATCAAAACATTATAAACATTGAAAAAGGATTTTTGGTCAACAATGACCCGTTTTCAACAATCGAAAAATATTTTGGTAAAAACAGATTTTTCAAACCTCATAATACATATAAAATTGTGTCCTCCAAACATTTTTATCTCAATGAAAACCACACTGATCCAGCTTATTCCATTTTTAAAATTCATAAGGTCATTGCTCCAAGCAATTGGGAATATGATCTTAATGAAAGCCAAAATTTCCCAGATGATCTGAAAAATCTCTCATGTTTCAATATTCATTTCAATTACTGGGACTATTGTCAGGCTTGGTATAATTCATTTTTTATCCAATCTCCGAAACACAAACACACGTGGTTAATCTTTTTTGATACCACTTGTGAGCTATCCAAATTTCCATTTTGGTTCATACCGTGGTGGAACTATTTTGGTTATGTCACTGAAATTTTCAAGCCTAACATATAAAACTCTTTCCAAATCTTCAAAACATATTTCATACCATCAGAAAATGAAAAGAAATTTCCTCCATTAGCCCTCTTCCATTCTAAATTTCATTTTCCTTGGGTCTTTTCTTGGACTCTCGAGTTTTTCCCGTATCCAATCCCGATGATCAAAAGAAAGTTCAGAGTAAAATGGTGGGATAAATTCAAAATCCCTTCAAACCTCTACCCGTCCAATATACTAGATTGGATAAAAACCCAAAATGCAAACTTATCCATAGCCCAAACCCAAACACCAAACCAAACACCGGAAATAACATCCTTCTTAGCCCAAAAATCAAAGATGTTATCGATGCTAGCAGCAGCTAAATCCGAAGAAGAAATAAAGGCAATCTCGTTACGATATCTGCCTTCAATCTCAGACTCTATTTCTCAGGTCTCGGAAAGTGGATCAGGTTCTAATGTCTCGGATATTGATGAGGAGATATTCGGAAACAGTGGAGTGTGACTTCTCGCCATCAGAATAATACCAATCTCGACAAATCATTGTTACGAATCTTTTCGGTATCTACGAATCTCTCGATACGATCTACTACAACAAAACGCGACAAAACCGCACATCGAAGAACGCATATTTTGAGTGCCGTCTCTTGTAGCAAAATGGAGTTTCCTGTAGGCATGATGACTTTGGTAATGAAGACAAGCCTTTGTGAAAAGAATTCTCCATAAATTATGCTGACAACTCTTGTGAGTGGACTTCACCAACTTGTGCCACTAGTTTATTTAATATTATTTTAATCTCTTATGCTTTGTAAAACTCCTATATAATGGAGTGTGTGTTGAGTTGTAATCTCCAAGCTTTCATTTTCTATATTTCATCATTCTCTCTTCATTCTCTCTCTCTACCATATTCTCTCAAAATCTTGTAATCTCTTTACACTGTTATAATCTCCATAAGTAAGTTTATAAAATCTTATTTTTTATAATTTCATTTATGTTTACGTTTATCTAAGTTTATGTTTATATAAATTATAAGTGGCTGGTTGAACCGCCCATTATACTACTTATGTTTATGTTATTTTAATTTTCGTTTTCATTTTAACTTTGCAATTCATATTATTTATCTTTATGCTTATAAATATATATGTGGCTGGTTTAACCGCCCATTGTTATTTAATTTTAATTTTTTATTTAATTTTAATTTTTATAAATTTTATTATCTTTATTTTTATAAATTTTATTATCTCTACTTCCGTTTCCTTATGGTATCAGAGCCATGGATTTAATTGTTAGGGAGAGGAAAATAGTTAGAGGACATATATATCCAGATGGTCAATTAGGTTTTGTCATACACCATACTACTCATATTTGGCGTTTTGATGAAATCCATTTTGAATTCAGGGTTCTATCAAAACTCACCGTCTCGACTTACTACTTGAATCCATAATAGTTTTCCTAAGAATTTAAGATCTAGAGTCTTAGGTCCAAGTTTCTTGTGATCTTTTATTAAGTTCATTGTCAATTTCTAATGAGAAAAAACTCTATTCTCCTGAGTGTTTTTGCCAGTCTAAGAAGGTCATAAGTCCCATAGGTGTTGGGCTATTTCAACCTATCTAGACAGGATTGTAAGGGGTGCTAGATAATTCTTGTTAGTATTCTTAAAAATGAATTCATATTTTAGATCAACATCAAAGAGGTCCGAATCCGCTTCTTCTTCTAGGTCCAAAAGAAAATCTACTAAAGATTCAAAAAGAGTCATTACTAGTCTTGAAACAACCATAGATGATTTCCAATGGTCAATTGATAATTGGGAAATCCCAAAAATTCATAATGACCAAATTTATAAAATTTCAAAAATATTTTTTTAAGAACAAATTTCTCAATCAAAATTGAAGAACAAGATATCCAACTTACAAAACCTTTCAAAACAATTCATTTGTTTTCTGAAAGTGCTTTACAAAAACATAGAGAAAATAATTTCAAATATATACATATTGGTTTAGTCCAAGTTGGGATTAAACCACTTTCAAAAGAAGGATTAAATACTTCAATTTTAGCTATTTTAAGAGACACTCGATTCAAAATATTTGAAGATTCTTTACTAAGCTCTATTGAATTAAGCTTGTGTACTGGTCCGATTTCATATGATTGCTATCCAAACTTTACAGTTTCCTTAAAAGACAAAAATATTTTAAAATCTCTAGTTTTACAAGTTAAAACTCACAATTACGAAATAATGGAAGGATCAATTCCGTAACTCACAAGTTAAACAGATCTTTCGAGATCCAAGTCCGTAATTCCAAGATCTATTCAATGGAAATATATAAATCTTCCAGATGAATGGGTCTTCGAAGGAGCTGTCCAGCCAAAACCTACAAAACCCCAAGAACCTTTAGAGCCAAATATACGTTTAAAAAATATTGAGCAATTTCATGATGGAAAAGTAAAACTTTCTTTCATTCGAAATACTCATGAAAACATGGATGATTATTCACGTGAATCTTCCTCTCTTCCGGAAACTATTGATCTAGGAAGAGTCTCTCAATTGGCACAAGATTTTTCCAGATTAGAAAAATGCCAAAAATTTCAACCAAGATTTTCGACTTCCGATATTCCAAATTATGTTTTAAGAAATGTTGATTTCCGAACACAAATCCCAAAACCTGTTTACTTAGCAGAAAACAATTTTCAACAAAATTATTTTCCACAAAATCTGAACCAACAAGTCCTACCTTTTTAGCCATAACAGATAATATTTTAAATTAGCTAAATGTCCTAGAAAAAGATTTTCAAATTGATAAAAAATTCTTGCGAGATGATTTTTACTCTAAAAATAACACCCATAAAAGTCTATGGTCTTTTAAGAACGTAATACAAGAAGAATTTTACAACTATCTCCATAAACATAAAATACAAATTTTGTTTTTCAATTGGTTCGAAGGTTATGCTTTTAAAAATAAATTGTATTTTCCTTTTTCCAAAACTGCAAATCCTATCACCAATCGTAACAAAACCCCTGAATGGGAAACACTTGCAAATGGAAAAATTATTCGTTCAAACCATCCTCCTCCACGAGGAATAAAGCTCGAATGGTCAGGTACACCAATCGAAGCAATTCTATTTAAGCGCCCCCAAGATGATGATAAGACTAATATAAAAAATATCATTGTCCAAAATAATTTTTCAAACACGAACCTTGGCACGATAGGCAAACAACTTGATAGAATTGAAAAATCAATTCAAAATCAAGCCATTACTCGAAAAGATCCTCCTTCTGAAAAGAAACACAAAAATCTCATGTTCAAACCTTTCCAAATCTCAAGTTCTAGTGTCAAAACCTATCAAGACATGAATAAATAATTCATTCGTGTTCTCCAAAGCCAACTAAGTAAAGTAAACATAGGGGAATGTAGTACACCTCACGAATCTGACATTCCTGATACTCCAACTTCTAAAGTCAAAATAAATACTCTAGCCAATGATTCCCATGCTAGCGAATCCTCCGAAGGAAATTCGATCCCTGAGATAAACCGTCTTGATTGGGAAAACCATCAAGAACGTCGATTGATCTATGCCCCTGATCTAGGTCAGATCCAACCAGTAGAACAATCTAGATTCAATTCGTCTTCAGTTTATGAATGGAATATCGATGGCATATCTGAATACAATATCTTAAATTTTCTCCACAAAATGACAATGGCCGCAAATGCGTATAGAACGCAAATAGGAAATGAGGATAAGACCGTAGCTGAACTCTTAATAGCTGGGTTCTCGGGCCAGCTTAAAGGATGGTGGGATAACTACTTAAACACCGAACAACGTTCTGAAATCCTAAATGCTATTAAAACGGATGAGGATGATGTACCTCTCCTTGATAATTTAGGATATCCTCAACAAGATGATGTAGCCACCTCAGTCATAGCCATAACCATACATTTTATTGGAGATCCTTCCGTACTCAGAGATAAGAACGCCGAAATCCTTTCAAATCTTAAGTGCAAAAGACTTAGCGATTTCCAATGGTACAAATACACTTTTCTTACTAGAGTTTTACTCCGTCAAGATTCAAACCAACCTTTTTGGAAAGAAAAGTTCCTCGCATGACTCCCCACCCTTCTAGGAGAAAAGGTTAGAAATAAAATTAGAGATTCCACTGGAACCCAAATAATCTATTATGATGATTTCACATATGGAGAGTTGATCAGTATTGTTCAACAAGAAGGTCTCAAGATCTAAAACTCCAAAAACATCTTAAATGGGAACTCAAAAGAACAAAAGTTGAATTAGGTTCCTTTTGTAAACAATTCAAAATTGACCCTAGCAAAAGTAATAAGTCTTGCATAGGAGATTGCAATAATTCTTACTACTCTAAGAATAAACCTAGAAAATACTCTAGAAACTATAAAAACCATAGACCTCGCGAAAAATCTTGGCAAAAGCCTCGTGAAAAATCATACTCCAAGAAGTATACTCCAAAAGAAACCCTAACCAACAAACCATTCTATAAAAATCTCACGTGCTTCAAATGTAATAAAAAGGGTCACACTTCAAAATTATGTTGTTTTAACAGAAAACACCAAGAACTCGGGCTTGGAAAAGAACTTTCAAGTAAAATTTCAAATCTCTTGCTTGATCATTCATCATCATCTTATGATTCTGATTCATAACTATCATCTGAAAAAGCCTTACAAGTTGATGAACTGAAAAAACTCATCATCTGGCTCAGGATCTGATGAAAAGAAAATAAACGTTCTTAAAAAAGATCAAGAATTCCAGCTTGAAATCCTAGACTCCATTTCAAATCTTCAAATAAAACAAAAATTCCCAGAAACAATAATTTCTTCTCTAAATGAAAAAGAGGTAAAACCCTCTGAAAACCCGTTAAAATCTAATGGTCCAACATCTTCAAAATCATCTTATGACCTAACAACCATTCTTAACAAAGAAAGAAAGATAGTTCTAAAACAACGATACAAGATCTTAGGATAGAAATCAAAGTAGTAAAAAACGATCTCAAAACCCTTAAAGAAAAACAAAAGAGAGATTCCGAGTATTTTCACTCGATTTTATCTTCTATCAAAGAGAATCATGATTCTAGTTCTGAGGAACAAGACAATGATGACCTAAATAACATAGAAGATGATCTTAATCTAAAAGAACAAATACAATCTCTAGATTCCGCCCCTAGTGATTTCCTTTGTGTCCTAAGAGAAATCACCTCTCGAAAATATAAAATAAGAGTCACACTTGTTTTTTCCGAAAATTACAAAATTAACACGATCGCTCTGTTTGATACAAGAGTCGATCTTAACTGCATCAAGTCTGTGCTTGTCCCAAAATGTTTTCATCTAGAAACACGAGAAAAATTATATGCTGCTAATAATTATAAACTTCGTATAACATCTAAGGCATAAGCTTCAGTTTTAAAAGATAATATTTTTGTCAAAACTGTATTTGTCCTTACAGATGATATATACCAAAACGTCATTTTAGGAACTCCCTTCATAAACTTTATCACACCATACAAAGTCATGGATCATTCAATTTCTTTCAAAAACCAAAAGAAAAAACTCTCTTTTCAATTTCTTGAAATACCAAAAAAGCGAAGCCTAAATCTAATAAAAGCTTTCTCAATACAAGAAATTTTTTTAAACTCTTTAATACATAGTAAAACATTCCATTTGAAAAATTTAAAATCGGAGTTTTTACTACAAAAAAACAAAAGAAGCTTTAAATAAAAAAGAAGTAAAATAAAAAATTTCAAATCTAGATAAACTATTTGAAAAGGAAATATGTTCAGATTTACCGACAGCTTTTTGGGATCGCAAACAACACATTGTTGATTTGCCATATGAGGAAAATTTCAATGAGAAAGAAATTCCCACTAAGGCTCGTCCCATACAAATGAACTTTGAATTAGAAAAACATTGTAGAAAAGAAATTTCGGATCTTTTAAACAAAGGCCTAATTTCAAAATCAAGATCACCTTAGGCGTGTGCTGCTTTTTATGTAAATAAAAATTCTGAAATAAAGAGAGGCACTCCTAGGTTAGTAATTAATTACAAACCTTTAAACACTGCCTTAAAATGGATTAGATATCCAATACCAAATAAAAAAGATTTACTTCAAAGGCTTTATTCTACCCACATATTTTCAAATTTTGATCTTAAATCAGTATTTTGGCAAATTCAAATCTCTGAAACCGATCATTATAAAACAGCATTTACAGTCCCTTTTGGTCAATACGAGTGGAATGTAATGCCATTTGGCTTAAAAAAATGCACCTTCCGAATTTCAAAGAATCATGAATGACATAATTTCTGAATATTCAAACTTTTGCATTGTCTATATTGATGATATTTTAATATTTTCAAATTCTCTTGATGAACATTTCAAACATGTAAAGACGTTTTATTATGTTGCAAGAAAAAAGGGCCTTGTCATTTCAAAAACAAAGATGTCTTTATTTCAAACTAAGATCAGATTTCTAGGCCATTACATATCGCAAGGTATGATAACACCAATAGAAAGATCTTTGGAATTTGCAAATAAATTTTCCGATAAAATTTTAGATAAAAACCAATTACAAAGGTTCCTTGGAATCTTAATTATGTTTTAGATTTCTGTCCTAACATAAATAGGAAAGCAAAATCATTGCATAGTCGTCTGAAGAAAAACCCAGTTCCCTGGACAAAAGAGCATATTGCATTTGAGCAAAAAATTAAAAAAACAGGTCCTTGAGATCCCTTGTCTTCACATAGCAGATCCAAATTTAAAAAAAGTCGCAGAAACAGATGTGTTAGATGTAGGATATGGGGGTATTCTTAAGCAAAAGAATGTATATGGTCGAGAGAGTATAGTCCAATTTACGTCTTCACATTGGAATGATACTAAAAGGAACTACTCTACTATTAAAAATGTTTTTAAGTAAAGTATTATGTATCCAAAACTTTCAAATTGATCTTCTGAATAGAAAATTTCTTTTACGAATTGATTGCAAAAGTGCTAAAGACGTTTTACAAAACAGATGTTAAAAACCTTGCCACAAAACAGATTTTTGCTCGATGGCAAGCAATTCTAAGTATTTTTGATTTTGACATAGAATCTATTAAAGGAGATTCAAACTCTGTTCCAGATTTCTTGACACGAGAATTCCTTCAAAACAGGTACGATGCCTCAGAGGAAGATTGATAAAGGCAAAGGCATATCCCTGGAAACAATCCCAGAAAAAAACATACCTCCAAACACATCCCCACATATAAAAACAGAACCTTGGATCTCAGTCACAAAAAAGAATGTGAAAAAAGAAGAAGAATCAAACTCTCTTCAATCTCAAGAGGAAATCATCGATCAAATTCTACAATTACATAAAGCTTTCGAGCTAAGTTTGTCAAAACAAGAGGGTGATTCTTCTAAAAAACCCTCTTCTAAAATTATTTCAAAAACTCCTGAGGTCCCTTCAAAAATTATTTCAAAAGAAAACCAGACATCTAAAATGATTTCAAAACCTTCGAATAATTCAAATATTTTGAAGGCGTTTTCACAAACCTCACCCTCATAAAATTTTGAAAAATCTATTTATCAAAACATTATAAACATTGAAAAAGGATTTTTTGTCAACAATGACCCGTTTTCAACAATTAAAAAATATTTTGGTAAAAACAGATTTTTCAAACCTCATAATATAGATAAAACTGTGTTATTCTTTCAAACAATTTTGGAAGTAACATAATCAGTGTCCTTCAAATATTTTTATCTCAATGAAAACCACACTGATACTGCTTATTCCACTTTTAAAATCCATAAGGTCATTGCTCCAAACAATTGGGAATATGATCTTAATGAAAGCCTAAATTTCCCAGATGATCTGAAAAATCTCTCATGTTTCAATATCCATTTCAATTACTGGGACTATTGTCAAACTTGGTATAATACATTATTGATCCAATCTCCGAAACACAAACACAAGTGGTTAATCTTTTTTTATACCACTTGTGATCTATCCAAATCTTCATATCGGTTCATACCGTGGTGGAACTATTTTGGTTATGTCACTGAAATTTTCAAGCCTAACATACAAAAATCTTTACAAATCTTCAAAACAAATTTCATACCATCAGAAAATGAAAAGAAATTTCCTCCATTAGCCCTCTTCCATTCTAAATTTCATTTTCCTTGGGTCTTTTCTTGGACTCTCGAGTTTTCCCCGGATCCAATCCCGATGATCAGAAGAAAGTTCAAAGTAAAATGGTGGGATAAATTTAGGATCCCTTCAAACCTTTACCCGTCCAATATACTAGATTGGATAAAAATCCAAAATGCAAACTTATCCATAGCCCAAACCCAAACACCAAACCAAACACTTAACCAAACACCGGAAACAACCTCCTTCTTAGCCCAAAAATCAAAGATGTTATCGATGCTAGCAGCAGCTAAATCCGAAGAAGAAATAAAGGCAATCTCATTACGATTTCTGCCTTCAATCTCAGACTCTATTTCTCAGGCCTCGGGAAGTGGATCAGGTTCTAATGTACCGGATATTGATAAAGAGATATTCGGAAATAGTGGAGTGTGACTTCTCGCCATCAGAATAATACAAATCTCGACAAATCATTGTTAAGAATATTTTCGGTATCTACGAATCTCTTGATACGATCTACTACAACAAAACACGGCAAAACCGCGCATCGAAGAACGCATATTTTGAGTGCCGTCTCCTGTAGCAAAATGGAGTTTCATGTAGCCATGATGACTTTGGTAATGAAGACAAGCCTTTGTGAAAAGAATTCTCCATAAATTATGCCGATTACTTTTGTGAGTGGATTTCACCAACTTGTGCCACAAGTTTATGTAATATTATTTTAATCTCTTATGCTTTGTAAAACTCCTATATAATGGAGTGTGTGTTGAGTTGTAATCTCCAAGCTTTCATTTTCTATTTTTCATCCTTCTCTCTTCATTCTTCCTCTCTACCATATTCTCTCAAAATCTTGTAATCTCTTTACACTGTTACAATCTCCATAAGTAAGTTTATAAAATCTTATTTTGTTTATAAATTCATTTATGTTTATGTTTATCTAAGTTTATGTTTATATAAATTATAAGAGGCTGGTTGAACCGCCCATTATACTACTTATGTTTATTTTTTTTTAATTTTCGTTTTTATTTTTATTTTGCAATTCATATTATTTATCTTTATGTTTATAAATATATATGTGGCTGGTTTAACCGCCCATTGTTATTTAATTTTAATTTTGTTATTTAATTTTAGTTTTTATGAATTTTATTATCTCTATTTTTATAAATGTTATTATCTCTACTTCCGTTTCCTTATGGTATCAGAGCCATGGATTTAATTGCTAGGTAGAGGGAAATAGTAAGAGGACATATATATCCAAATGGTCAATTAGGTTTTGTCATACACCATACTACTCATGTTTGCGTTTTGATGAAATCCATTTTGAATTTAGGGTTCTATCAAAACTCACCGTCTCGACTTAATACTTGAATCCTTAATATTTTTCCTAAGAATTTAAGATCTAGCGTTTTAGGTCCAAGTTTCTTGTGATCTTTTATTGAGTTCATTGTTAATTTCTAATGAGAAAAAACTCTATTCTCCTGAGTGTTTTTTTTTGCCAGTCTAAGAAGGTCATAAGTCCCATAGGTGTTGGGCTATTTCAACCTATCTAGACAGGATTGTAAGGGGTGATAGTTAATTCTTGTTAGTATTCTTAAAAATGAATTCATATTTTAGATCAACATCAAAGAGGTCCGAATCCGCTTCTTCTTCTAGGTCCAAAAGAAAATCTAATAAAGATTCAAAAAGAGTCATTACTAGTCTTGAAACAACCATAGATGATTTCCAAGGGTCAATTGATAATTGGGAAATCCCAAAAATTCATAAAGACCAAATTTATCAAATTTCAAAAATAATTTTTTTAAGAACAAATTTCTCAATCGAAATTGAAGGACACTGATTTTAATCTAGTTTTTATATACAAGATAAATTTAATAAAATAGATTTCCGCTTTTCATTTTATTAGAAGATCAGCAAATGTTTTAGCTGATTCTATCGCAGAAAGAGCTCTTTTGGATCTAGAAACCAATTTGATTAGTTAAGCAATAAGGGATTATTTTCTGACCCAAAAAAGGATAAAATTAATAAAATCATACTAAAGTGCACTAAAATGAGGAGATTGATATCTATATATATATAAAAAAATGTTCTCTCTTCTTAGGTTGCCACCTCATATACTCCTACTCTATATTTGTGACAACTCATCACTCACTTAGTTTTAACTCATTTGTTAATTTTAAATTATTTATTTAATTTATTATGTTTTGTGTTATTATACTTAAACTCTCATAATAATTACCATCCATTAATATTAATATAATAGTTTTTCCAAGAATTTGAAAAGACATTATTTGAAGAAAAGATAAATTATATATTATTGATCTAAAGAAACTCCAATTTAATAAGTTTAATGTTATCAATTTATTTATATAGTATAAGCAAAACTATAGAGTTTAGTGATTATAAATTATGGATTAAACTTTTTCTAAATAAAATCCAACAAATGTTGTGAAATATATAATTTGAAACAATCAATAAAGATTAGTTCCAAATAAAATGTATAAAAAAATTAAAATCAATTGCTTAAAAGTTAAAACATTTATAATTAGAAAAAACTATTAATTAATCGTTGTTAAGTATAAATTTTTGGGATATGTAAATTGATTTTAAGTGAGTTATATGGGATAAATAAAACAAATTATTTTGATGGTTAAAAATTAGTGTTCGGGAATGGGGACGAGGATTCATCCAACAAAGGAATACTCGCATGAGTTTTCAAAAGCCCGAATGGCAACTCTGAGTCTTTGATGGGTATGCAAAAATGCTTGTCATGATAGGCAAACTGTGGTATCCCAAAATGATAACATTTTCAAGGCAATCACTGAGAGGACGAATGATTAAAATCATTGCTAAATTCTCCATTGCTCAAGTCAGAATGGCGACATCGAAACTCGCAAGAAAAGGGAAAAGATAGTGAATGTTAGATTTATATCAGGGCAAAATGTGTTTGTGGTTCAATTTGCCGCGTTGATGAGTGTGAGAGAGGGGGGAGACAGACAAAGAGACATATAGAGAGATTATGAGTGCATCTTGGAAACACGTCAAATTTTTTGAAATGAGATTAATGTCATATGAATGGATATTCGATCCATATTTGAGAAAAGTGAAGTATATTTATCAATTATTCTCTAACGTGGTTTTTGAACTCTTAGAACGCTATTCTCCTTTTCCATCTTATGAAATGTAGGGGTTTTCAAAGGATTGAAATGATCTAGATATGTAGACGGAATTTGGTAATTAGTTTGAGTCGCGCTTAGCTATGAGCATTAGTTGTCCAAAGTTAGGATGTTTCGGCTGATATGACTTGACGCCGATAACTCCAACGAGGTTGAGTAGTTTTTATGCTGCCTCTCATCTAAAGAGGAGGATATGCCTAGATATACTAAATTATTACAAAAAAAAATTGTGACAAAATACTAATTTTATTATTACCGAAATCTTTTTTAATTACATAAAAATAATAATATATCGTGCGGCTAATCCACTAGTACAAAATAAAATTAAAAAATCATACAAAGACACGTGTCTAGGTGAATGATACATGAACCAAAATGAGGAGAACTAAATCACTAAATTCATGAGAATTTCCGTCTATATTTGTTAAATGCTTTGAATAATAATCAATGATCCAAAGAGGGGGAATATATGTTAGCATTTGAAGAAAACACAACATGAAGATACAAGCAACAAGAAACACGTCCATATGAAATGAATGAAATGAATGAAATGAATGAAATGAATGAAATAGTGAAATATATGCATTAAAATGAGGAAATCTATTTTATTCTATTTTAAAAATGAGAAAATCTTCTCTAATATATTTTCTTATCTGTCAGATTCTCTAAACACAAATGAGAAATAAATTTGTGGATTACTTACTCAAAACATCAAAATCTCAGCATGCATTGCCATTAATTTACCATTATCCCATTAACCTTATAAATATCAACACATTATATTGTCAAAGAAACAAAAACAAACTCACCATTCACTAAAAATATGAAAACAATGGTCTCTCTATTCTCTTCAGTTCTCTTGTCTCTATGTTTACTCTCTTCAACCTTTCTCTCAAACGCAAATGCACATACAAAACTCGGCTTCACCGCGGATCTGATCCACCGCGATTCTCCTAAATCTCCTTTTTACAAACCGACAGAAACCTCTTTTCAGCGTTTGGGGAACGCTATCCACCGATCCGTAAACCGTGTTGTCCATTTCTCTAGCAAAGATGCATCAACTAACTCACCCCAAACCGAGATCATCTCAGATAGCGGTGCATATCTCATGAATATATCCCTCGGAACACCTCCGTTCCCGATCATGGCGATCGCTGACACGGGAAGCGATCTCCTCTGGACGCAGTGCAAACCATGCGATGACTGTTACACTCAGGATGATCCTCTCTTTAACCCTAAAGCGTCTTCTACATACAAAAATGTTTCTTGCTCTTCAAGTCAATGTAGTGCTCTTGAAAATCAAGCGTCTTGTTCCACAGAAGACAACACTTGCTCTTACGCCATTTCTTACGGAGATCATTCTTACACAAAGGGTAATGTCGCCGCAGACACCTTAACCCTCGGGTCGACTAATAACCGCCCCGTGCAGCTCAAAAATGTGATAATCGGATGTGGTCACAACAACAATGGAACATTTAGCAAGAAAGGCTCTGGAATCGTCGGACTTGGTGGCGGTCCAGTTTCGCTCATTTCCCAACTCGGCGAGTCGATCGACGGTAAATTCTCATACTGCTTGGTCCCTCTATCTTCAAAAAATGATAAAACGAGCAAGATCAACTTCGGAACCAGTGCAGTTGTGTCGGGAACAGGAGCTGTCTCAACTCCTTTGATCACGAAATCACATGCTACCTTCTATTACCTAACCCTAGAATCCATTAGCGTGGGAAGCAAGAATATCAAATTCCCAGCCTCATATCCTGGAAGCGGCGAGGGAAACATCATCATCGATTCGGGCACAACTCTGACAATATTCCCCACCGAATTTTACTCCGAGCTCGAGGATGCGGTTGCGTCCTCAATCGATGCTGAGAGGCAAAACGACCCCAAGAGCTTTTTAAGTCTGTGTTACAGCGCAACCGCTGATCTGAAAGTCCCAGTCATTACTATTCATTTCGATGGAGCAGATGTGAAATTAGACTCCTCCAATTCCTTTGTACAACTCTCCGAGGATTTGGTTTGCTTCGCCTTCCGTGGGAGCGAGGACTTGGCCATTTATGGGAATTTATCACAAATGAACTTTCTTGTTGGATACGACACCGTTTCTAAAAAGGTGTCATTTAAGCCAGCGGATTGTGCAAAGATGTAGATGGTTCTGCCGAATTTCATCTTTCAAATTTATGTTCTCATCGTAATAATGGCTGATTTCATTTAGCCTAAGTAGTTCTTTCAAATTTCCAATTTCGTTATGAATATACAACCCTTCTTTTCAGCAAATATTTTCTTGTCCATCTTTACTTTCTATTTATATTTTAAGCATTCCTATGAACTCGAAACAATTTCTGAGAAGACAATAACATAATTTAGATTTTAATCAAAAATTAGTTTTCTCACTAAAGAGAAAATGTATAAATTAGAAATATACTCCCTCCATTTCACAATAATGAATGTTTAGAATTTTTTTTGTTTCAAATTAAGTGATGTTTTCATTATTTTTTGCAAAATTAATTAACTTTTTTTTTGGTGACTATTTATATTTTACAGTTTGTTTTATCATTGATTGAATTGTATTTAAGTAGATAATAAATTAAAAATTGATTTTTTAATTTAGAATAAAGCAAAATTAAATAATTCTTTAACATGTTTGAAAAATCACTAAGCATAAATTATTCAGAAACATAAGAAATATATTTTATATTTTTATCGTTGAAAGTTTCAAAAAAAATTAAAATGACGGTCAACCATTTATTGTTTATAGACTTCTAGCAATATAGAAGAGAAGGGCACGTGTAGATTCCAAATTTTGACCCAGACTTTATAATAACTAGGTGAGTACCCGCGCTACGCTCCGATCTTGTTTTTATAATATCCATTTATATGTAATAAATTTTTTTATATATGTTTTGAATTTAATATATCATATTCAAAGGACATACATTCTTTAATCAAAAATATTATATTTGTTTAATATTTATACCCATTTAAATAATTTATGTTTCCTAGTTCTCTTTAAGCATTAATATTTTTTTTTGATTAATTAGTATTTCAAAATTAACAACTTCTAATGTAATTGAAAAAGAATTAATATCCATTTAAATTAATAGTTTTTTTGGTACATATAATGAAGTGTTAGAAAATTTCATATATTAGATATTTTGTATCTATTATTTTTATAAATCAACAATATATAGTACCTTATGCTTCAGACGGTATATTATTGAATATGTCATTGTAAACAATGTATGTGATGCATTTGCTCAGTTGTCGTTGATTTATTATATTATAGATTCTCAAACCTCCCATCGATGTAACTCTTGAAAAAGCGATATACAATTGTCCAGAACTAAATACCGGTTTAGATAGATACAAACCAACTTTTTCTAAATTTTGTCATTGGCTTTTGTTAATTGTCATACAATAAAAACTCGTATTAAGTGTCGTCTTCTCATTTTATATGGACATTTGGTGTCGGCTGTTGTCATGATTATCTTTGGTATCATAATTTTTTTTTCCTACATTTGACTCGGTGATTATCTCAGCTTCTAAAACACTTTCTCCTAACCGTGTTATCAACAACTTGTGAATGAGATTAATGTAATAATGATTTAGTTTTGGTCGGGGTGTAGTATAAAGATTTTAATATAATTTTATTTTTAAAATTTTAAAGAATCATATTGAGATTTAAAATTAATTATTTCTCAATTAGTTGGTTCTATTTCGGTTTAACTTTACATTTGGGTAATAGTTTTACTGTGTCACTATTTTCAAAGTTTGATATAAACAATATATGTTTTTTTTTTCATTATTGTATATATATATAAGTTTATTTTCATCAGCCCTACTCATTGTATTATCGTTAAGTGTCTTAAAGTTAAAACGTAAGTTTTTTTAATCAGCCCCAATCATTGTATTATCGTTAAGTGTCTTAAAACTGTTAAAAATATAAATTTGTCTTAAAGTTAAATCGTAACTTCTTTTTCATCATCCTCACTCATTGTATTTAAAACTGATTTAACTGTATGTTCTCTTGTTACTAAGGTGCTTAAATGTTTTAGTTCTGGTTGTGTTATTTGTGATTAATTTTTTAGAATTATTTATTTATTTATGTATTACTATTTTTTAGAGAAATGACTATTTTTATTATTAATTTATACAAAAAAAAATTCAGTTAGGACTGCAGGTAAATATTTTTTTAATATAAGCAACCATTTTTAAAAAAATTTGACGGGGTTTTGTGAATAATATGTTATAAACAAATTGTGAATGAGATTAATATAATACTGATTTAGTTTCTGTCATGGTGTAGTATGAAGGTTTTTATATAATTGTATTTCTTAACTTTTGAAGAATTATATTGAGAGTTAAACTTAATTAATTTTCAATTGGTAGGTTCTATTTCGGTTTAACTTTATATTTGGGTAATAGTGTATATGTGTCATTATTTTCAAACTTTGATATAAACAATGTGTTTTTTTTTCATTATTGGTATCATATAATTTGGACTATATATATATATATTATTTTAAGGTTTAATGTTAGTGGTCCAGGAATTTAATGTTAAATATTTAAATCATCATTTGAGTTAAATTTGCACTAAATATACGTATACACACAGATCTTTTTCCAATTAATATTTTTTAATTTACTATTTTATTTTTGGAATTTTTTTCCTGATTATTTCGTTACCGAATTTAAATCTTTGGCTGAAATGGAAATTGAATAGCTTTTATATTGCCAGATCATGTTACATGCTCCACCTGACTATACATAAGAAACAAATGAAGGGTCGATAAAAAGCATGTATCAGACCTTTGAGTTTATCAGATTCACCATCTGTGCAATCGTTACTGTCACGGACTGAGGACATGTCTAAATGCTTAGACGTTTTAAAAGTACTAAGTGGATTGATCTTTGTTGCAGAGAGCTGAAATCTTGGCGTTTTGATGTGCTTGTAGAACCCATTACCATTGCGTGTCATCTTGCACTCATTGTGTATGCCTTAAGTCCTAAAATGCAGTCCACAACGGAGTCACGATGATTGGATCCTCATATATGATCTGTGATACAAACCATAAAGTTAGATCATAAGCTATGGAGAAGTCACGTGCCATTACAGGCTGCAGAAATAGAAACATTCTACTGCAACAATAAGTTGTGTTTTTTAATAATATTCAATATGCTCTGGAATGAATTCACTTTGGCTGTAGTCATTGGAAGGTTTGTAACTTCTTCACCTTTCTCCTCGAGATCCATCTGGTTAGATGTCTGGAGACACAAACTATTGACATCACCTGAAGCTGAGGAATCATATATATGGTTGTCTGAAAACCGTGTGGGAACCATCAACTATACCTAGCCCACGTTTCAATTTAATTCCATCGCTTAAGTTAGCAGCATGTAGTGCTGAGCGGAGGACAATAGCCTCATCATCATCCATATGTTTGTCTAAATCTTGTTTCCCAATAAATTTCTGGATCTTGCTCTGTAATAAAAAAAATAAAAAAACCAGTCTTCACTTCATTTGAGAAATAAAGCAATTTTTATGAGGAAGTAAAATTGACTGGCTTAGAGAGCATGAAAATCTATTTGTAGTTTGGGGACTCTAGTAGCTCCGCCTATTAGCTCCACTGAATATATATCATCAATATTCAAACATGAATGTTTGAGCACATCTTTTAAAGGCGTAAGAGATCTCTCCCACAGATCTTTACACAGTTTCTCAAACTTCTCACGGGAAATTGTGCTCCTGAAAGAAAATGTAAGTTAAAATTCTACGCATTTCAGAATTCACAAAAATTAGACCAATCATGATGCAAATTCGAGCATGTGAATTCTTGTCAACACTTTTGCAGCCAAGGTTCGATGAGCTGGGAAAATACAGAAACCTTGATAGATTTTAGTTATACCTGAAGTCACGATCATCATGGAGAGATTCAACAGATATTGGAGCCGCAATGTTTGCACTTCACACTCAAAATTTCCTTTGTGCGTTTCACATGTTTTTTTATTTAGCCATTGCTTTAGGGAACTTCCTCTCACATCAACTCCATTACCGAGCTGTTTATTAAACTCATCTGTAAAATACTCTACCAAGCGCATCTCCATACTCTGTCCGCCAAGTCCCGAGTTCCATCTAACATCCTTGACCTGCATTTACATAAATATATACAACCCATAACCAACTGAGGCCAAACTAAAATAATTAAGATGAGTTTAAAATAAGAGCATTATTAACCTGAAATTGGTTGACAGAAATAGTAATCTGTTACCAGATTGGAATGCCACTAAAGTTGGGGATTTCCTCTTGACATCTCGTTAATGGCTACGGGGATTGGGCTATGTCCTCCTTTCAGATTAACTACGCTAACTTTTACCCATTCCAAACCTAGATCTACACTTGAAACAGCCGATTCCGATGGAACACGGAGCAAAGAGCGCAATGGCAAGAACACCACTAACTCGGTAAACACCTTCCCCATGTTCCGCTCGTTAACTAAACACGGACAGTAGAGGCGCACTTCCTTTGCAGCAAAAATTAGAGGGTGGTGTGAATAATTGCCAATTGGAGTTGGAGTTTTTGAGCATTCCAGAAGAAATCTAATCGCTATTTGAGCATTCCAGAAGGGATCTGCATCGGGAAATTAAAAAAATAATAATAATAGCAAACAATAAGTGAGTTGGAATATTTCAAAACCTATAAACACAAAATTAACAAATCATGAATCCCTAAGAACCCACAATCTGGGTAAATGAAGACTCAAAACCCATGATACGAACACGAAGGAAGAAGAAATGGAGAAGGGGGGATCCAATCGAATCTGATATGATTCGGTCAGGAAAATAAAGAAAATAGAAAGAGGGCTGAGTACCGATCAACGACCAAGCTTTGATGAATATTTATATTTGTATTCCATTTGATAGTGCCAGAGAAGAGGAAGAGGAAGAGGAAGAGGAAGAGGAAGAGTTCCCCACTTAGAAACGTAAGAGAGAAGCTGACGATGGAAAGAGGCAATTTAATTTTATTAGGAAGGACACATGTTCTCTTCTGTGCTGATGACGTGACAGTCATATGGAGAGAGATAGTCCAGCGGTGCATAACAAACGGTTTAGAAGGTGCGGTGCGATTTTAGTGCGGTGCGGTTAGAAAAACGCATCATGCGGAACAAGTGTGGTTACTGCGGAACAAGCGGTGCGGGACAATATATGAATGATGAAAAAAATAATATGCAGTGCGGTCCAAATGTGTGAATGGTGAAAATATAAAAAGCGGTGCGGAATATATATTTTAGATAAATATTTTATAAATAAAAAAGGATTAATGATATTTATATGATCATAAATTAAAACTTATTAATTTTTTAATGATCAATTCTTTTTGATAAATTATTGACGAACCATAACTAATTAATTATTAAAATTTTAATAAATTTATTTGGCATTTTATAATAATATATTTATTGCTAAAATTAAATTAAAAATACATAAAAAAAAACCAAGTAAAATAATATAATACAATATAGCCATAATAAAATTATTTTTAAAATTAAAGTTTTAATTTATAAATATAACAAACTATATTTGTTGTTAAGAAATACATTAAATCCAAAATATTAAGTATAATACAATACATAAAAAAATTTATCGACTATTTTGATTTGCCCATAACATATTTGCTATATTGTCCCTTAGTCGTGTCATATATCCTCCATCTGCTCCATCTTCTAGATCAATTGCTCCCATGTCATCTAAATCAGGCTCTCGATACTCGATATGTGTTGTTTATTCTCGTCTCTGTCATTACTTCTGCAAAGTCTGCATCTGAGAAGTTTGAAATTTTAATAAAATTATGTAATCCCATAGTAGCCATTATCACTCTCTTTTGTATGTGTATGTTATATCTTGGAAAATCATAAAGAATCCTCCATTTCTTCTTCCAAACTCCAAAAGTCCTCTCAATAACAGAACGTAAAGAAGCATGACGTCGATTGAACAATTCTTCTTTATTCCTCGGAGGAGGAACATAGTTGAACTGTGACATATGATACCTCACAACTCTATTACGTGTTGATTTAAAGGGAGCCAAAAACCCTTGCTTGTTTGGATAGCCAGAATCAACGACGTAATACTTATCGAAAGGAGGCATAGGGAACTCAGAATCACTTCGTTGTGCCATGGCCAAAACGGCTGTGTCGTGACATGTCCCCAGGGCTCCATTCCAAATATATGTGAATAACATATTTAAATCACATATTGCCATGATATTCAAGGATGCATTATCATGCCGATTCCAATACATTCCTTGTAATTCAGGTTTCACTTTGACGCAAACATGAGTCTCATCCATAGCTCCAACGCATCCACTAAAATATGGATAATATACTCGGTCTACTTGAAGCCTTTCAGGAATTCGTTGGAGTTCTTGAATTGTCGGAGTTCTAATATAATCACATGCAAGTAGTTCAATCGCCGTTAGAACTTCACTAGATTTTCTCTTCACAGTCTCCTGATTTCGTCCAAACCTTAAACCAACATCTCTTTGAACTTCATTGTGTCCACATATCCGTAGAAACATAGCAACACTTTCTTCAATGCTTATATTTAATGTTGGTTGTAGCCCGTAATTCGTTTGTAGAATGTTACACTATGTTTTTAAAACATGGAAGTGACATTCGTAGTAACTGAAGACAAGCAGCATCATCTTGTTGTAATCGACGCCAAATATTCGTCCATCCCAAACCTCTATCAGTTAGGGACGGTGCTCTTTGGAAATGTTGATCATAATAACTCAAAGCTGGTTGAATTACTAACTCCTCAAATTGCTCATTTTCCAAATTCCACAATTCAATTCTCTCTTCGTAACTTAGACTGTGGATGCCTTGTGATCGCAACTGGCATATACGAAAAGCCTGAAATTGTATAAGCAGAATAAAAAAAAAATTCATCACCCAAATATCAACTACCATTAAACAATAATAACATAAAATACACTTATCCTTAGAATATAAGTATTCAAAAAAAATAATTACAAAGTATGCATAGATAGACTACTGAAAAGCAGATAATATTTCAGACATAAACGAGAATGATAAACCAAAGGAAACTAATTCTCATCTTCTGAATCACTTTGATGATCTTCATTTGTACTTGCATTTATTCCTTCTGAGATTCCCCAAATATTGAATAGATCTCCTGGTCTAGGAGTTTGTGAAACATGAGAAGTTTCAAAATAATTTGTGAAACCGAGACCGGGTGATGATGCATGTTGAACATTTTGTGAATCCCCTACTGGTGCAGCATGTGAAATTTCTTGTTCAGTATTCCTCATTCTTCCTTCTTGTCCTCCCACTAAAAATCCATATTGAATATTTGTCTGAGTCGTTCCCGATGATCCGCCTTGTTGAAACTTTGGTGTCTGGCGCACTGCGTGAAAGTTGGATGGTGAACCCCAGGGTTGAACGTTTGGTGGAAGCCCCCACAGTGCATCATTTGGTAGTGTGCCCCATTGTCCGACATTTGGTGGTGTGCCCCATTGTCCGGCATTTGATGGTGTTCCCCATTGTCCGGCAGTTGGTGGTGTGCCCCATTGTCCGGCATTTGATGGTGTGCCCCATTGTCCGGCAGTTGGTGGTGTGCCCCATTGTCCGGCAGTTGGTGGTGTGCCCCATTGTCCGGCAGTTGGTGGTGTGCCCTATTGTCCAGCAGTTGGTGATGTGCCCCATTTTCCAGCAGTTAGTGGTGGGCCCCATTGTCCAGCAGTTGGTGGTGTGCCCCATTGTACTAAATGTTGACTCCCATATAAGTGGCCCGAGCTCAGCCTTTTTGGCAAATCTTGATCATTCCGTGAAACACTAGTCATAGCTTCTTATCCTCGTCGGTACCTCCAGTTATATCTATGAAATACTTACGCCAAAATTATAGCTATTTAAGGGAATCAATGCATGCCCAATAAAATCTGGTGTTCTTTGGAAGCTCCAACTCAAGGAATATCGCTTCCGCCTTTTTGAATTCATCGTAATCTTCTTTGTCAAAAATACCTGGGCAAAGTTGTTGCAAACTTTGTCGTTGGAACTCTCTATAGCCAGTAATGGTGTCTTGTATGGTTATCTCAAAAAATTGTCTTTTACGACCTCCTGAGCTTCCTCTAGATCTATGCGAACTACTCCCCCGCCTGACACTTGACTGAGAATTTTGTCTCCTCCTTTGCTCACCTCTTCCAACAGGGTTTCATAATGTATCAAGACTAAACTCATTCGAAGGGTTTCCATCATCATCAAGGTTAACACGATACACTTCTTCATCTTCTTGGTCCTCATGAACTTGAGTTTGAGGCATGTCACCACCATCGATGTCTGAGTAACCAAGGCTGACATCATCTATCCGTCTCTCATTCATTATCTCTTCTCTTCTTTGTCGTGAGGAATATTTTGGTTGCGAAGGAACATCGTGTAATACAAAACAGCGTTGCATCACATCCCAAAACTCAGGCGGTTTTCGGTTGAACTTATTAGTTAATTTGCACTCCTATAATACAAAATATATATTATTTGTGTGTGTTTGTGTGTTTATGTTAGTATTAATAAATTTACAAAAAGGATTAGGAGTTATTACCAACTCACGAGCTTTCCACCACTCGTCAGATCCATGAATCTCGGATGTCTCAGAATCAACCGAGATCCCAGTGAAACCCATAAGTTCCTTCCACTTTTTATACGTTTTTTTGAAGTCATCTAGTTTGTTTTTAAAAAACCCATATTTTATATTCATGTTAAATGCTAAGTTGAATTTATCAACCATGTACTCTCTACCAAGGTGCGACGGATCCTTAAGAGTGTAATTATTCATGGAAATTGCATGATCAAACAACTTAATCAAAGTTTTTTCTTGTTCATTCTTCCATTTATGCCTTGGTGTGCTCTACATATTTTAAAAATTTGTAGATTAGTTTCATTTATTTTCCAAAAACTTTAACTTATCTAGTAAAATGTCTTTGCTAAAAAAAAAATAATAAAAAAATTACTCTTGTTGTTGTTTCAGAAGGAGCATTTGTGTCTCTTTGTCCGGAAGAATTTGTGTTTGATCAACCCCTAGACGACATATCTGCATTTAACAATACAATACCATAAATAATTAAATCACTAAGATATTATAATATCATTTTTTATAAAAAGTTTTATCCATTTTTTATTAACATAAAAATCTATCATTTTAATTATCTGTAAAAGCTTATTTTTTATATGCGTTAGAAATAGAAAGATTTTATGATGAGATAATAAACAAATTATGAGATAATATTATTGTCTCACATAGGGAACAAAAGATGAAATATAGAAAACTATTCCCCTATATAACCCCATTACTCTTGATTATATTTTTTTTTGTGACATCAAAAACTCCATATATTATTACGATGATTCTAGTAGGGTAGCCTCAGAGGACATCCGGATCGGAACCAAAGAGTTTACATGGGAAAAGTTGAAACCGCGTGCTCGGGCCCCTTTTGTAAGGGAATCTGCACATACATTTAAAGCACGAGGAATAAAAGAGATATTAAAGTTAGCAAAAGTGGGACGTAAATGATTAAACTCATCAATTTCTGAAGCCAAAGCATGCCATTCTTCCTCTTCCTCGATCAGCTTGACCATCTGGAGGCAATCTGATTCGAAGGACATAGATAATTCTCCCTGCGATCGAACGGTCTTCATGGCCCATAGCAACGTGGTAAATTCAGCATGGAGAGGGGAAAGTGTCCGTTCCTTCGCAAATGAGCCAAACATACGCCTTCCATTCACAAGTTCTATGACACAACAGCCGCCAGACATCGCATCCTCGCCTACCCAAGACGCGTCTATCTGACATCGAGGTCGTGTTCCGCTACTTTCTTCATTTTGGGATAGGTTCGGCTGGGTGGTGTTAACTTCGCCTATTAGCGAGACCATTTGAGCTACTTTCCAGTTTTCTGCCTCCTGTCTGGCGATCTGGAAGGTGTCAATGGGAGAAATATCCTTATCATTAAAGACTTTATCATTCCGAGCCTTCCATATATACCACATTATCAATGAAAAAGCCTATAGGGATTTCTCCCTCGCTTCTACTTCCTTTGCACGCCAAAGAAGGTAATCAAAATTCGCGAATAGAGACTCATTCGGAAAAGAGCCCGCATTTGACGGGATCCCTAGGTCTGGAGCGCTGGAGGACATTCGAATAATAGGTGGTTTATTGTTTCAAAATCCGCTCCGCACCTCGGGCAGAAACGATCAGTCCCGCAGTGACGAGTTGCCAGATTATTACTCACTGAAACACATCCGGAAACGGCCTGCCAGAGGAAATGTTTGATCTTCCTTGCTGTTTTCAAAGTCCATATTTTACTCTTTAGAGGTGTGGTATTGGGTTCCAGGACAAATTGAGGGCCCTCCTCTTCCTTCATTTGGTTTGCAAGATCATACCCTGATTTTACCGAATAAATTCCTGACTTTGTATGATTCCAGCAAAAGACGTCTGCCTTGTAGCCTCGACTCGGTTTGATACTCCGAATTAGCGGAATATCCTCAGGTGCTATTAAGTTTTGCAAGCTCTTTGTTCTCCATTCTTTAGTGTTTTGATCGATTAGGTGGCCAACATAGAGATAAGGGTCTCGGAAAACGCCGTTATCTAAAGTTGGTCTGGATGGAACAGTTGGAATCCAGCTGTCATGCCAAACTCTTGTGTTGAAACCTGAACCTATCGAGTTCCTTAAGCCAGCCTGCAGGAGGCTACGGGCTGCAATTATACTTTTCCACCCATACGAAGGGGAATTCGCCTTACCCACTTCCATAGGTGTATAGTATCAAAAATACCTTCCTTTAAGAACTCGAGCAAGGAGTGATGTAGGGAATTGTATTAAGCGCCATAATTGCTTCGCAAGCAGTGCGAGATTGAAGTTCTTTAGATCCCGAAAGCCTAAACCTCCCTTATCGATGTGGATGCATATTTTGTCCCATGCCATCCAATGAAGGCCTCGGTTATTTTACTTGGTACTCCACCAAAATTTTGCAATTGCGCCTTTTAGCTTATTAATGATTTCCTGGGGTAGAAGGAAGCAAGACATGACATAAGTTGGCAGAGCTTGGGCAACTGAATTGATGAGGACCTCCTTGCCGCCCTTAGATAGGAGTTTAGCAGACCATGAATTAATACGATTATTCAAGCACTCTTGAATAAAGGCGAATGCCTGTTTCTTAGACCCACAAATCCTTTCCGGAAGACCCAAATACATTCCCATCCCTCCTTCTCGCGTGATGCCTAATGTCCTTTTGAGCTCAGCCTTAGTCTCTGGTGCCACTTTGCTTCCAAAAAACATGGACGATTTTGACAAGTTTAGTAGTTGGCCTAACGCTCTTCCATAGCAGTTTATGATCTTCATCAACTCTGCACATTGCAGGACGTCTGCTTTACATAAGAATAGACTATCATCCGCAAAGAGTAGATGGGATACCGCCAGGCTTTCTTGCGCTATATTTAATCCAGTTATACGCCCTTCAGTTTCTGCTCCCCGAAGTTGTGCGATTAGGGCTTCAGTAAGAATAATAAATAGAAAAGGCGATAGAGGATCTCCTTGTCTAAGTCCCCGAGTTGGATTAATATTTCCCTTCGGCTCTCCATTCAAGAGGACTTGGTAGGATACCGAGGAAATGCACCATCTTATCCATGAAACCCATTTCTCGTTAAATCTTATTTTAAGCACTAGGACCTCCAGAAAACTCTATTCTACTCTGTCGTATGCTTTGCTCATATCCGTTTTTATCGCCACAAATTTCGATTTGCAACTGGGATTTGTTCGTAATGCATGGAAGATTTCCTGGGCGACGAGGATATTATCAGTGATCAAACGTCTGGCCACAAAGGCCGAGTGTGAGTGCGGTATTAATCGTTGGGGAGACTTGCACGGTAACATATCGGAGCGCTTCTTCAGAATCATTTGGTTGCGACGACGTGAAGAGATTTTGGAAGTATTTTATGGCTACCTTCTCGATGCCTTCTTCATTTTCCGCCCATGAACCATCAGGTTTTTTAATCTTTGTAATTCTATTTCGAGCCCGTCTATGCTTAGTCGTCGCATGGAAAAATCTAGTATTACGGTCACTTTCCTTTAACCAGATGACTCGGCTTTTTTGCTTCCAATATAATTCTTCCTCCCGGAAAGCAGCACATAAGTTCCATTTTAGATTTAGGATCTCTTCACTCGGGAAGAAATCGTCAGTTTGGGCTTGTTTAAGTAGTCGCTTGATATCTTCAATTTTCTTTGTAGCATTAGATGGATTCAGTCTCTTCCATCTAGATATTGATGTACGGCAATTCCCGATTTTAGAATGGAAATCTCTTGGGCTGGAATCGTCGTTCGGACCCCAACCGTCTACGATGGTATCTTTTAGCCACGCTTTTCCTAGCCAGTGTTTATCGATTTTAAAACCCTTTTGAACTCTGCGTGGTTTCGATTGAATTCTAGCCAAAATTGGCCGATTGTCTGACCCCGAGAGTTTTAGATACTCCACATTAGTGTGGGAGAACAGATGATGCCAATCTTCATTGCCTATAGCTCTATCTAGTCGACATTGGACTCTTCTGGATTTTCTATAGCCTTAAACGGGAACTCAATCATACCACTTGTTCCGCATGAATACCTTATGTCCATCAATCACAGCTTCAATATCAATCATACAATTATTTGAAAGCAAAATCTGAACCTCAAAAGAATCCATGTAAAAAAGTGCTAGTCTACCGCTTCGACCTTCTGGTTCCACGGTGAACAATTTATTATAACCAAAAGAAATTTGAAAATCTTGCATAAATGAAAAAGAATTTTTAGTTTCTGAAAGAAAAAGAAAATCAGGAGTAAAACAACGGTCCAACTCCCGGAGGTGCTGCCTCGTCAAGTAAGCTCTCGCCCCTTGACAATTCCATGCTATTGTACTCATATCTTCTTACTGAGTGGTTTCTGGGACACCACCGAACCTGATACATTACAAATTTTGTTGGTTATAATAGACGGATAAACCTCAATACGAGGGATGTGTGAAGAAGCAGAAGGAATAAAAGTAGTACCTGTCTTATGCTTCTTCTTTGGCGAAGGACGGCCACGAATAGCATTCATCTTCTTTGAAGCCATTACTCCTTTAAGCTCAGAGCTCTTAGGGATTTTATTTTTTAGGGACACGTTCAAAACAATGGGATTTTGTGTTCCCCTTTTGCTAATACTACCGTCGGCAGGATTTGCTTTTTCCGCATCGTTTTACATTTGCGACAAGTTCTTACGAACCAATTTTTGGGGATTTCCCCGCGATTTGTTCCTAATAGAGAAACCTGGTGATAATTGAGAAATAGCTTCTATCCTTTCTGCCTCTAAAATAGGTTCATCCCCCAGCAAATCATCATTGTCAAGCATATTCTCATCCATTACAAAATCATCAGAAACAAGCATCTTATCTAATTCCTCCTCATTATACAGTGATTCCTCATTATTATCATTTTCCAAAACCATTTCTCCCTCTTCTACATTAGCAAAGAGGGATTCAGACACATACCGTGAGTTGTTTGGGAATTCCTGTGCACGTGGGCTAGATGGTTCTCTGATCGTGAAAGCTCCGTTTCGTTTCTTCCCCGAATGCGTACGACCATATTCTGATTTTCCATATGAGGTGGGGGATTCTGCCACAAGGGCCTTCCCTTTGATCCTTCGCAATCTCGCTTCCTCCGATTCATGTGGATATACCACAAGTCGACCTGAAGCAAGGCGTTCCAGATTTCCGTTATCGATACGCATCTCCGACACGGTACGCTGAGAGTCTGATGGTGATCTTTGCTCTCTTCCAGAGTTCACATGTTCCAATACTGTCCCCGCATCTCTACTGCTTTGCTTTTCAGAAACTCGTGGGATACGAGGCCTCCAAACGTGTTGGGAATGGTGCTTTACCGGTTTCACATTTCGCAGGGGATTGGAATCATTGAAACCATTGAAAAAAGCTTTACCATACGGTTCGTATCTCTCCCGATAACGGGGAACTCTTTCAATGGGGGAACTACCCAGCCTGTGCCAAATCTCTTTTGAACTTGAATCCCCCTTTCCTTGCTGGTCCCTTCGAAGATGAAGAAGGACGTGGGCTTCAAATGGGAACAAGCTCAAGAGGACGCTTTTCAGCTCCTAAAACACAAGATTACTCATGCCCCTCTTCTCGTTTTACCCGACTTTTTGAAAACGTTTGAAATTGAATGCGATGCTTTTGGTGTAGGTATTGGAGCCGTGCTAATGCAAGAGAAGAAACCGATTGCTTTTTTCAGTGAGAGGCTCGGAAGCGCGACTCTCAATTACCCGACGTACGACAAGGAGTTTTATGCCTTAGTCCGTGCACTCCAAACTTGGCAACACTATTTTTGGCCGAAGGAGTTCGTGATCCACACCGATCATCGATCACTTAGGCATTTGAAGAGCCAACAGAAGTTGAACAAGAGACATTCCCGTTGGATGGAGTTCGTGGAGACGTTCCCGTACGTGATCCAATACAAGCAAGGCAAGGAAAACGTCGTGGCCGATGGCTTATCTCGGAGGTATACTTTGCTTTCGACTCTAGATGCCAAGGTGCTTGGATTTGAGATGATCAAAGGAGCTTATGCATCCGACCCTGATTTCCAGGAAGTATTTATAACTTGTGATAAATTTGCTTCGGGAAAGTATTTCAAGAGTGACAGTTTCTTATTTTATGTGAACGGATTGTGTATTCCTAACTCTTCTTTGAGAGACCTTCTGATTAGGAAAGCACATGGCGGTGGCTTGATAGGAAATTTTGGCGTGACCAAGACTCTTTTGGCGGTGCAAGACCATTTCTTTTGGCCGCACATGAAGCGTGATGTGGAGAGGATTTGCAACCGATGCACAACATGTAAGTTAGCTAAATCTAAAAGCCAAGGCCAAGGTATGTACACTCCTTTGCCGATCCCTCGTGCACCATGGACCGACATTTCGATGGACTTTGTGTTAGGATTGCCTAGGACTAGGAAAGGTAGTGATTCGGTCTTTGTTGTTGTAGATAGGTTTTCTAAGATGGTTCACTTCATTCCATGCCATAAAACTGATGATGCATCTAACATTGCCAATTTGTTCTATAGAGAGATTTTATGTTTGCATGGGATGCCTCGGACGATAGTTTCGGATAGAGATACCAATTTCCTTAGCTACTTTTGGAAGACCCTTTGGTCTAAACTAGGAACTAAGCTATGGTTCTCTACGACTTGTCACCCGCAAACCGATGGTCAAACCGAGGTGGCCAATAGGACCTTAGGAACACTTTTGCGGACGGTAATAAAGAAAAATCTTAAGTCGTGGGAAGATTGTTTGCCTAATGTTGAGTTTGCTTATAATCGTGCCATGCATTCTTCTACTTCTTTCTCTCCTTTTGAACTTGTTTACGATTTTAATTCACTTACACCTCTTGATCTAACCCCTTTGCCTTTGAGTGAGCGTGTAAGCATGGATGGAAAGAAGAAGGCCGAGTTGGTCAAGAAAATGCACGAGAAGGCAAAGCAACATATCGAGCACAAAACGGAGCAATTCCGCAAGTATGCCAACAAAGGTCAGAACCTTGTTTGGATCTATTTGTGAAAGGAGCGGTTCCCGGAGGAACGGAAGTCTAAACTTTTGTTGAGAGTTGATGGACCATTCACGGTTTTGGAGAAGATCAACGACAACGCCTACAAAATCGAACTTCAAGGCAAGTACCCCGTTAGCTCTAGTTTCAACGTTGCTGATATCATTCTCTTTATTGCAGATGAATCAGATTTGAGGAAAAATCCTTTTCAAGAGGGAGGGGATGATAGATTCATGGTGGCGAATGCTTTGGATGAGGATCCAGAGGAAGCTTTGTTCGTTCCCGAAGGTCCCATTACGCGGTCCAAGTCTAGGAAGATAGTCGGAGCGGTTCAAAGACTACTTAATGAAGTTTGGATCGAGGAAGAAGATCAGCTTATACACTTCTCCCTAACCTATTTATCGTTTAAGGAATCTTCTTGAGGTTGGCCGCAAGTGTAAGTTGTTGTACTCTTTTTCATGTGCTCGGTTTTGTCCCAATGGGTTTTCCGAGTGGAGGTATTAACGAGGCAACGACTTGCACTTACGTTTTCGGTCCAATCGAAAGTTGAATTCCGAGGGATTATTTCCGAGGAACTTTTCCGAGGGATTATTTCCGAGGAACTTTTCCGAGGGATTATTTCCGAGGGATTATTCCGAGGGATCACTTCCGAGGGATTACTTCCGAGGGAGACTAGTCAAGGCAGCCCAAGGGTTTTTCAACCTTGTTTTTATTCTTAGTCAAACTCTTTTATTTCTAGTCTTTGGTCTTTTGTCTTTTTTTTCTTTTTCGAGGAGTCTTGTTGACTTACCTCTTCAAATTCTTCTACTTCTATATAAACTCATGTAATCCTTTCATTTTATTCATTCACCTTTTTATAAAAAAACCTTTTAGAGAATTCTCTATTTTGTTCCTTTGGAACTTTCGATCTCCTTGGTGGTTAGCCAACAAAATCAAACCGATCATTGGGTGATTAGCCTCTTGATCACAAACCGTTCACTAGGTGGTTAGCCAACGTATTCATCCGATTCCAAGGTGGTTAGCCAAAGAGTCACAACATTCCTTAGGTGGTTAGCCTTTGGTTCAGGTTTACCGAGTGCAGTTCATAGCTCTCGACGCAGCCGTTCACTCCCCCCGCCTTGTTCGATCAAGGATTATCCAGTTTCGATTCCGCTTCAATACCAACAAGAGTATGCGAATTTTGGGAGGATCTATCAAGTGGTATCAGAGCCACGCTCTTGATTACCCGGTATTTTCTAATCATTTTCTCTCTTTTCATATTCTTTTTCTATCTATCTTTTGTATTAAACCAATATCAAAAAAAAATATATCGTAATAAAAAAAAAACAAAGAAATGAAAAGACAAATCAAAAAAAAAAAACCATTGGTTGTGAAATTCTTCTCTATCTATCTTGTTCATTACACTTTGTTTGATCGATTTGGAATTTTTAAAGATGACATCGATTTGTTTCGATCTAGTTCCTTAAGAACCGAGGAGAAATTCAAGTGTGTGTTGTGAGGACATTCCGAGAGTTGAGTGAACAAATTTGAGGGAAACACTTGTGAGTTTTTATTTACTAACGTGTTTGCTCATTTTTGCGAGGTACAATGTCTTCGGAAGAAGAATCAACCGCTACTTCACGGACAAGAAGGGAAAGAGATGCCGCGATGAATCGCAAGGTGGATGCCATAACTCTCATGATGAATGAGATGAGAAATCAATTAGCCGCCCTTAATGTTAGGACGCCGGCTATGCAAGAAGGAAACAATGGAGCCAACTTGGCCGAAAGTCACGGTTCCAACCATAGTGTTGGTCAAAGAAATCCGCGTGTACCGCCAAGGCATAGGCAAAACCAAAACCAAAACCAAAACCGGCAACAACACCAACAAGGCGAGGACGTCAACAATCCGTTTCACGATATAGCCGATAGATTCGATGGGAATCAAAGTAGGCAACAACCGGCTAGGAGGAGAAACGATAATGATCTTGGTGGTCTAAAGCTACGCATTCCACCGTTCTACGGGACGAACGATCCCGATGCGTTCCTTGAGAGGGGAAAAAAGATTGACCTAGTCTTTGGTTGTCAAGACTTTTCCGAACAAAAGAAGGTTAGGTTGGCCGCCACGGAATTTCATAATTATGTTATTGATTGGTGGGATAGTATTGTGACTAGCAGGAGACGCCAAGGAGAAACCCCCATTGAGACATGGGACGAGATGGCGAGATTGATGCGGATGCGGTTCGTGCCGATCCACAATCACCACGAGTTACACCAAAAGTTGCGTAGGCTGTCACAAGGTAGTAAGGGAGTTGAGGATTATTACAAAGAGATGGAGAATCTCATGCTCAAGGCCGATGTTGATGAGCCCCGTGATGCAACTATGGCCCGATTCCTAACCGGAATGAACCGCGATTTGTAAGATCGCATGGAGATGCAATCCTATAATACCGTAGAGGAGTTGTTGCACAAGGCGATTCTCGTAGAGCATCAACTTAAGAGAAAAGGTGTCACACGATCACCATTCGTGTCTAAGCCGAGGTACACCAAAGGCGAGAAGCCGAGCTACACCAAAGGCAGGAAGCTGAGTTACCCGGCTAGTGCTGATACTAAGCCAAAAAAGGACTACAAGCCTAGTTCGTCCGGTCACGACTACAAGGGTAAGACTGAAATTTCTAATCCTATTTGAAATCGTGACACTGAGTGCTTTAAGTGTAGGGGCAAAGGTAACTATGCGAACAAGTGTCCGAACCAGCGTGCTATGATCATGTTGGACGGAGGTGCGATTGTGACCGATGATGACGAGGAGGAATTTGACTCCGCACCTGTCTATGATGACGATGAGAAACATGCGGTCGATGGAGAGCTACTTGTATCTAGACGCGTTCTTCTTTCTCAAGAGCCGTTCGTAGTAGATGAGCAACGTGAGAACATGTTCCACACTCGGTGCAAGGTTAATGGTAAGACATGCAGGCTTATAGTCGATGGAGGTAGTTTCACGAACATTGCTAGTACGACTTTGGTGGAGAAACTTAACTTGGATATGAGGGAACATCCGCGGGCGTATAGTCTAAGATGGTTGAGAAACCAAAAGCACCTCAAGGTTACACATCAAGTCGTGGTGCCTTTATCTATTGGCCGTTATGAGGATGAGATCCTATGCGATGTATTGCCGATGGAAGCCGGTCACATCCTACTTGGAAGACCATGGCAATACGATCGGAGAGCCGTTCACGACGGATATACAAACAAACACTCCTTTGAGCATAAATGACGGAAGATAACTCTTGCACCTTTGTCTCCACACGAGGTGTATCTACACCAGCTCAAGCTCGAGCAAAACCGCAAAGGTAAAAACATTGTGAGTGATCCCCTAAACACTTTATCTACTAAAAACGAGATTGAGAGTTCGAGAAAAGCCAAGTCAAAGGCTTTTGAGGGAAAACCCGTGAGGAAAGAAACTCTTTTTGTGAGGCCCAGTGAGATTAAACATGCTCTAGTCACTAAGCAACCTTTCGTTTTGCTTATCTTTAAAGATGCTCTCGTTAGCATGACTAATCCCGAACCGGATCTCCCGAGCAATGTGTTGTCTCTTTTGCAGAAATATATTGATGTCTTTCTGGAAGATAACCCATGCAGTTTACCACACATTCGTGGGATAGAACATCAAATAGACTTTGTTCCCGGAGTAACACTTCCGAACCGACCCGCTTACCGAACCAATCCAATCGAGACCAAAGAGCTCCAACAACAAGTCAGTGAACTTATGGAGTAGGGTCATATCCGGGAGTGTATGAGTCTGTGTGCCGTTCCGGTGCTACTTGTGCCTAAGAAGGACGGATCTTGGCGAATGTGTGTTGATTGCCGAGCCATCAACAATATTACGGTAAAGTATCGCCATCTGATCCCTAGGTTAGATGATATGCTAGATGAACTTCATGGATCTAGTATCTTTTCGAAGATTGACTTAAAGAGTGGTTATCACCAAATCCGGATGAAGGAAGGTGATGAGTGGAAACCCGCTTTTAAAACTAAGCACAATTTATTGAGTGGATTGTTATGCCGTTTGGTCTTACGAACGCACCTAGCACTTTCATGCGTCTTATGAATCATGTTCTTAGGTCGTGTATAGCTGTCTTTGTGGTTGTTTATTTTGACGACATACTGATTTATAGCAAGACCCTTGATGATCATATAGGACACTTGCGTTTGGTCTTAGACGTGCTTTGGAAAGAACTTCTTTTCGGCAACTTTAAGAAATGTAATTTTTGTTCGGATAACGTCGTTTTTCTAGGTTTTGTGGTGAGTTCTCAGGGCATACAGGTTGACGAGGACAAGATCAAGGCGATCCAAGATTATCCGAGTCCTAAGACGGTTGGTGAGGTTTGAAGCTTTCACGGCTTAGCCAGTTCCTATAGACGGTTCGTTCGGGATTTCAGCACCATTGCCGCCCCACTAACCGCAGTGATCAAGAAGGACGTGGGCTTCAAATGGGAACAAGCTCAAGAGGACGCTTTTCAGCTCCTAAAACACAAGCTTACTCACGCCCCTCTTCTCGTTATACCTGACTTTTTGAAAAAGTTTGAAATTGAATGCGATGCTTCTGGTGTATGTATTGGAGCCGTGCTAATGCAAGAGAAAAAACCGATTGCTTTCTTCATTGAGAGGCTCGGAGGCGCGACTCTCAATTACCCGACGTACGACAAGTAGATTTATGCCTTAGTCCGTGCACTCCAAACCTGGCAACACTATCTTTGGCCGAAGGAGTTCGTGATCCACACCGATCATCAATAACTTAGGCATTTGAAGAGCCAACAGAAGTTGAACAAGAGACATGCCCGTTGGATGGAGTTCATGGAGACGTTACCGTACGTGATCCAATACAAGCAAGGCAAGGAAAACGACGTGGCCGATTAATAAGAACCTCCTTAGATCGACACAAAGAGGCTTGTTTTCGAATAGATAGAGATGAGACACGGCGAAGATGTTGCTCAGCAACGAATCGTTCATAAACAAAGAGGTAGCGAGACGTGAAGAAGATGCTGCAAGCAGCGATTCAGTCTTGAGAGATAGGGGTTTGTCGCCATAGTTTTTGAGAAAAAAGAGTAAAAATATTTGATGACCTAAACCAAGGTGCCTGATACAAAGAGAAACAAGGGTTTTTAAAAGAAAAAAACAAAAGAAATGCCCTAAAACAAATGGGCCTTGCATAAAAATTAAAATAGAGATAGATGGGCCTTGTTTCTTTATGTCACACGAAAATGGGCTTTGCTGGGCTTGAAGAAGATCACAAGATGGGTCAATAATATTGTGGATCATTTGGCATCGTTAAAAACCTATCTTCGTAAAACCTAGTGGGACAAAAACGAAAAAGGGAAAAAGAGCATACAAATGATTCACAACCCCCACCTAATGATTTCTTTGGGCCTGAATCATAATCGGTGTGGTTATATGTGTCTTTGAGTAGCCAATGACTTCTTGCTCAGGATTTCCCTTGGATCCCTCAGTTAGATTTCCCTCGGATCCCTCGGTTAGAGTTCCCTTGGATCCCTCGGTTAGAGTTCCCTCAGATCCCTCAGTTAGAATTCCCTCGGTTCCCTTAACTACAAGCTTTCCTACACGTTCATGCTCTACTACAAGCTCCGGTTCAGGTGGCTTCTTTATGATGTTTCTTAGCATCACATTTCCTCCCCCAGTTGAAAAGGATTTGTCCTCAAATCTGCCAAGAACAAAGATAAGTTAGAATTATCAGATCGTAGAGACAACGAATACTTACCTTGCAAGCGTCTCTTTTCGGTTGTGGAAATGATATGTGTTGGAGTTGGGAGTGTGCCGTGCTCTTTAGCATCTGTAGAGTCAGAATGATCAAATGCCACGAATTAAGAAGGTTCTTTAGCCTTTATTCATGCTCCTTGTCCGATTTGATCTCTGTTGGATCCGTCTTTTTCAGCAGAAGTTTGGTTGATTAGAATCTCCTTTATCTCAAGACTCTTGTTTTTGAAGATAAGGCCTTAAGATGGATTTTTCAAAGGAAAAACACAATCTACATGTCCAAAATGGAATCTGCTGCGATTACTCTCGCGTGTAGGCTCAGTTTGTTGAATAAAATCATCTCCTTTAGTTAAAAATTGGTGCATTTGCTCATCTCTCATCCATTGCAAATAGTTCGCTGTTTTTGGCTTAGAAAGCAATGATAGGTCGTTCTGATGCTGCTGGTGCTCTTTGCCTTTGATGAGAAGCAGTTCCTTTGGATTTTCTCTAGAATATTCATCCATGTAATCCTGCAAAACAAGGGATCTTTGATATGCTAAAATTAATACCCTAAAAGTACTAAAGCACTGTCAGTTGTAATACTTAGGGATCGAATCCACAAAGACTCACGGAATCACACAATAGATTAAATAGATTCGAATCAAGCTAAACTAAAAGATGTAATTGAAAACAATACGTAAATTAAACAAGATTTAATTCGATTGGGAGAAATATAGGTTCAGGGTATTTTTCAGGAAATCAATGAATGCAGATAAACTAACTAGCATGATTCAGATTTAGCGCGGTTCTTGAACTCAAATCACTAAAGTATAGCTAACCAACTCTCGTTGCGAAAACTATCTAAGTCTAAATCCTAGAATTCCAAATCTCTTTGCGAATCCTAAAGTTTAAACCAGCTTTTAGTTCAAGTTTGATTTATTCACAAAACAACTAAACCAAATCTCTTTGCGAATAGTTATTTTGCTCACCCTAAGTTCTATCAGGTAATTAATCGCACTCTCGTGCCTAATCAATTATCCTAAGATCTAAGTTCCAGATTCGTCAACCTATAATTAGCTTTGAACACAACCTAAGGCGAAGAACTAATTCAGATGGTGAATACTAATCAACTAATCAATCTAGCATTCAGAGAAAACCCTTATGAGAACCTTGAACCTAAAGTGGATCTACTCAGACATGGAGAATGAAAACAACATGATTGAATAGATCATCAAAGAAAACAATAGAAAACATGAGTTCAGAGTTGTCTCTCCAAAAACCAAAGTAGAATCAAGAGTAGAATAAAACATAGCCACCAACAAAGTGGTTGAAAAACCTAATTATAAAGCTAAAACACGTTTTGGGGCTTCTGGTAATTATTAAAGTCTTCTGGACCAAGTTGCAGAGTCTTTAAACTTACAAAATCATGTTTTCCCGTCTGCAGTTGGTGTCGGTCGATACTGGACTGGTGTCGGTCGACACAAGTACACTGTGCTCGCCAGACTGGACTGTTTTCACGAAAACTGGCATAACTTTCGATCGCACCGTTGGATGGCCTCAAACCACTTCCAAATGAAAGTTAATCCATTGATATGTCTTGTGTCCAAATTTGAGCTCAATCCATCGGCGGGAAGTTCTTCAACAAATGTCAAACTTCTAACGTCTCTGCATGACTCTGCATCTCCATATGCTCCAAAATGCTCCAGAATGCTTCAATATCTCAAATTAAGCTCCAAACGTACCTCAACCTGTAAAAGACTCTAAAAGACTCCAAAATACTATAAAGACTCCATAAATAGGACCTATATCATGGTCTAAAAGGGGTAAAATCCATGATATATCAACTCCCCCAGACTTAGCATTTGCTTGCCCTCAAGCAAATAGAAGACTAAACAAGAGAAAGAGGTTTGAAAACATAGAGACTCACCTGTTCATGAAACATCGCAATGACCATTTTTCTTAGTGCTCCACATATCACCTAACCAGTTTCAAATCTAACCACCATGTACTTCTCCTCTCCGTAGACATTCGCAGCTTCCCAGACTACACACATGATTTCACAGCATCGTTCAATCAAGCCTTCCTCGCCAGTTTCATTGCTGTGATTAATACCAAGAACCTTCTAGATTCTTTCCCATATAATATCATGACAAGGAACCACCTTTTTCACACTTTCAGGTATTATTTCTCTCCCCCAGACTTATTTCTTATTATGTTCTCTCTTTTTTTTTTTAGCTTTGCATATACACATTAAGGTATGAGACGCGAGTATTGATGGTGTTAGCCACCGAATCCCCGGTTCTTCCCTCTCAACCTATCAAAGGCGTAGGCGAATAATGGCATCATAGAAAAATCCTAGCCTCGCTTCCAATCCTTTGTGTGATCATTTCCTCTGAAGTAAAATAATGGGATCGCTGGAAATTTTCCTAACCCTCTACTCAGAAGAAAATCATCTCATCTTTTAATGCATCTTATTTATCAACTTGTAACAGGGAGAGAAATACCATTCTTTAAACACGTGGGTTCCTTTGTAAGATACAAATTAGGAATCAAGCTCTATGGATACTAACCATATTGATGAAGTGCAAAAATTTGGCTCAGGCTTTAAAGAACTTTGCTGGAAACATGAGTGCCTTTTAGTTAACTGGTTAGCCTTTGGATTTTTCATTAGTCGATCTGTAACTGATTCTGTCATAATGGTCACTTAGAAGTAGAGTCAGAATGATAGAGTCAAGAAAAAGATCACAGTCTCCAACAGATTTTGACTCAATAAAACAACGAATGACTCAAAAACGATTGACTCTAAGAAAAACAAAAACAATGTCAGCGACTACCTCCCCCAGACTTAAACAATACTGTCCCCAGTGTTATCTAGCATAAGGTTGGTGAAAGAAACAAAAGAACCAAATGGATTGTGAAAATCGGAAATCGTACATGTGAAGGTGATGAGTGTCGATCGATACAGACTGGTATCGATCGATACCAGCTGTATGTCGACACACTGATTTTAAATCAGTGGCATCAAGTTGCTTAACCCAGGGAAAGTGATCCAAAATGTTAGAAGTTAGCACTGTTAGGAACACTCAAAAACAAGTTAATAGCAACAAGATAATCAAGCATAAATCCATGAGTTCAAATGCAAAAAAAAAAATTAATAATAAAGCTGACATAAGTTTAACACAAACGAAAAATAAAAACAAAAATAAAAACGTATGTACAGACTCACCAGTGGGTTGCCTCCCACCAAGCGCATGTTTTAAGTCATGAGCTTAACTTTACGGACGATCAGTTAGGAAAAGAATGAGAACTTGTGCCGAAACAAGCTCCACAATGTGACATCGCCAACTTCAGAGTTCTGCTCATCACACTACAAGAAAACACTGTTTTATCATCGATTTTTTGCAACGATTTAATTTGGTCGCAAATTGAAATCGTAAAATTACCGACAAATTTGCAAGGATTATTATAAGTTGAACTTTACATCGATTTCCCAACGATTAATGAGTTAGGTGAGCACGTTTAAGTTCACGGTGTACGGTTAGGTAAATATGTTTAAAGTCGTTGTAAAATCGATGTAAACATGTTTAGAATCGTTGTAAAATCGATGTTAAATCGATGTAAAATCGTAGGTAATTCGATGGTAACGAAAATAAAAATCTATATATAGTGGCCAACTTCATAATAAAAATTTCATATTCAGAAACATTTACTTCTTTCTGGGCAACAAAAAATGTCAATATACGAAATTAGAAGATGGATGTATAATCGTCTTGATTCGGAGGGATCGCTAACAAAGGAGTTCAGTGATGGGGTGGAGGGATTCATGCATCAGGCAGGAAGTATACATAATACGATTATCAGTGGTAAGATGTACTGTCGTTGTGCCAGATGCTTGAATAGGAAATTTATCATTATCTCGAAGGTGTGGTCGCATATATTAAATAGAGGGTTTATGCCGCATTACTATATATGGTATTATCATGGAGAGGGTCATGGGAGAAATGCAGCTAGTAGTAGTAGCAATTATCAAGCATCAAATTTTGATGAGTCAAATAATTTTAATCAATTTGATGATCATGCGGAGCAGCATGGTGAAGATAGTGATAGGATTCATGACATGGTTACAGATGCATTTCATGAAACCGTAAGTACATTTGCACATGATCATCATGATGAGGAACCCAATCTAGATGCAAATTTTTTTTATGATATGCTAGATGCTGCAAATCAGCCACTCTACGATGAATGTAGAGAAAGACATTCTAAATTATCGTTGGCGGCTAGGATGATGACTATTAAAACTGATCATAACTTAGCTGAGGTTTGCATGGATGACTGGGCTGATTTGATTAAAGAGTATTTGCCAGAGGACAATTTAGCTGCTGAAACTTACTATGAAATACATAAGCTGGTTTATAGTCTTGGGTTGCCTTCTGAGATGATAGATGTATGTGTTGACAATTGCATGCTTTTTTGGAAAGATGATGATAAGTTGCAGGAATGTCGATTTTGCCATAAGCCAAGATATAAGCCGCAAGGTACTTGTCGGAGTAAGGTTCCGTTCCAGCGGATGTGGTACCTTCCTATAACTGATAGATTAAAAAGAATGTATCAGTCTGAGAGGACAGCTGCATCGATGAGATGGCATGCAGCTCATTTGCAAACAGATGGGGAGGTTACTCATCCTTCAGATGCAAAAGCTTGGAAACACTTTAAGACGGTACATCCAGACTTTGCTAGAGAGAAACGTAATGTGTATCTTGGTCTTTGCACAAATGGATTTAGTCCATTTGGTATGTCTGGTAGGCAATATTTTTTATGGCCAGTAATCCTAACGCCTTACAACCTTCCTCCAGATATGTGCATGCAAAGAGAATTTTTATTCTTGAGTATTTTAGTACCAGGTCCGAAGCATCTGAAGTGTTCCCTTGATGTGTTTTTGCAGCCTCTGATAGAGGAATTGGAGCAGTTGTGGTATACCAGGGTTCGGACATATGATTTTGCAAGAAAATTTTTTTTTTACAATGGGTGCGGTGCTTATTTGGACAATAAGCGACTTCCCTGTTTACGGGATGTTATCAGGTTGGACTACGCATGGGCGATTGTCTTGTCCATATTGTCTCAATCGGACAGATGCGTTTCAATTGAAACATGGTCGGAAAACAAGTTGGTTTGATTGTCACTGCCGATTTCTACTGATTCACCATGCATATCGAAGAAACAAGCGGTTGTTTAGAAAGAACAAAATTGTTCGTGTTCCTCCTCCTGTTTATATTTCCGGGGAAGTAGTGGAATTCATTCAAGATTCGTCATTTGAGTGATAAAGTTATATATTAGTGAATTAATTAACATTTTAATTATTTCGAATAAGAAAACATATCAAATAGTATAATGTCTTTTAAAATTTTTAATCGTATAATGCAATATTTATATATTGATCGTTTAAAAATAAATTAAAATCATAATAACTTAACATAAATATTATAATTATAGAAAAACTTATATATAATTAGGATTTATTTAGAGTTTATTCTTGACACTCCATTTGATTTCGTAGGTGATTGTAAATAAAGAAAAATCGTAACACTTTAGGATTTATCAGAAACCTTGTTTTTTTATAGAATACCAATCAATAATTTTTTTTTTATTTGTAGATATATACAGGCGACAAATACATTAGTGCTATTTCTTGTGGTTATCAAAATAAGAATAAATAAAAAGCGATGAGTTGGTTTATATCAATCGTAACAACATAGATACCGGTAAAACATGTACATGTCAGTAGGAAATATTGATTTCTCAAATGCAAAATCAGATTCACGGTTACGCTTTTAACCAAAACTCAAAAACACACAAAATAAATATTTAAAATCAAGAAACCTAACCAACGGAAGTTTCCGAGTAACCAAAAAAAGATAACCAAATCAAAAGACAATAAGTTTAGACAAACATAAATAATTTAGGATAGTTCGACAATAGTCTACAAAGTCATAACAAAATAATCTTAGCATACACAAAAGATAAGAAATATATCATATTGATATCCGATAACATTAAGTAAACTCTGAAGATTATGAATTCCATCACTGATCGCTCTTCTTATGTGAGGAACTCGTCTCATCGACCATCCGATTCCCATCATTGACTCTGAAATTACTGTTTTCGTTTTTCACGAACCTAAAAACAAAAACCGTAGTTAATTTTATATACACATAAACGTGTGTTTATTTATAAGATGTATAGTATCACATTTGCATAAAGTTCCGAGCTTGGGGAATATGAGGATGAAACTTAAATCTGAAAATCCCTCCCTTGCTCTTAACATAGATACATGCTACAACAGTTTTCAAATAGTATATCGAACTAAAAACAAATGTTGGTAGATGTAAATTACTTCAATCAAAATTAATATGTTACCTTTTTCGTTTACAGCACAGCAATCCGTTAAAAGACAAATGATCGGTACTTGATTAGCTTTCCAAAATTTGTCATTGAAATCAAGGGCCAGTTTGCCAAATGTCGAACATCTAAGCTCTAGACCCCTTTAACATAATATAAAGCCATAATTAAACGTTACCAATTTGTATGTTTCAACCTCTAACACCCATAAATCAACTATATGAAATATCAACCTCTAGCTTTTCATAATGAAATCGATAGATATTGTCATTTTTCTCTTATTTGACTGTAAGAATCATCATTCACCGTCTGAAAATCCTCAACAGTAGTAACCATACCCATTAAGTTTGATAAAGAGAAATCCCAAACACAATTCATATCATTATAACGAAAATTCTCAGTTAAATAGTTAAATAAATAATGTCATAAAATATTTAGATGAGTACCAATATAGGAAGACCATGATCCGTTTTCACACTAAGAATTTCTATTAAATTATGTTCCTCCCATTTCTTTAACACTTTCACTCTAATACTCCAATTAGTTATCCTTTCATTCAAATCGAGAATCATGTCATATGCAGCCATTGAAGCTTGTAGATCTTTTTGAACAAAAACATGGTAAAAGCAAAAGATTTATTGAGCCCAAGATTATTTTTGTTTATATAAAAAGAAACTATTTCCTCTAAAATACAACCGATTTTATAACAAAAGAGACTCTGGTATCTGCAATAACTGCCCGAATACGAAAAGCAAGACCACTATCAATGCATTGATAAATTAAAAACTTGTAGTTTTTAGCTAACTTTTAAAGAAGGGAATGATATTTACCATGAAAAGAGTAACTTATAACAATTTGAAATGACAAAACAACAAAAATAATCCATTTAATTTAAATAGAATATTCATTAAGATTCAATTAAATAATAAAATTTCATGTGTAATGCCCAAAAATCTGAATGTTGCTGATTGGCCCAAAACACGTTATTGGGCATCAATGTGTAAAATGTACTAAACGATGAAACAAATCCCATATACGTTTATAGATCTGTTTCTACACAAAATTAGTTGTCTCCCGTACAAAGAATGTCACAGTATAATTTTGACATCTTTAATACAATTATTACATTTTTGACGTCCTTAATATAATTATTTAATTTTTACGAAACTATTAGGATAGTAAACAGAGAATAAAAATCTTTTTTTAAACAAAAATAAACATAAAAATATAACAACAACATTACATTAGATACTCGAGTTCAAATCTATATAAAAAAAGTTTTTTTAAACACCGACTCGGTATTTTTAGATACATATTTGAAAACATAACTCTTCGCATAGCCCGATGAACCATTTCCGTTCTCCAGTACATGACAGTAGATTCATGTTTAATATTTGGAGAGAGGCCATTCGTTCTATATTCGATTCTTATTCGCAGCCAAAAACATGTCGCAGTTTTCACTAATCTCAAATTTAAATTCTTTGAGAAACGATAGTGCAAATTCTACGAAAATGGTTTACGATGTTTTCGGCAGACGCCAAACGATTGGAACTAATATTGGCCGACGAACATGTAAGTGAAGTAAATATATCAATTTTCGAACATATGTTGATTATTATTTACTAAAAGTATTTTATATTTTTATTTATTTAAGGGTTTAAAAATTCAAGCAACTGTGGATACAGTTTTGATTGATCGTTTTTATTCGTTTCTTAACGAAGGGGACTGGAATACAATACATAATATTGATGTTGTTACCGATTTTGGTTCGAATAGGAACACAGTTAGCAGTTGGAAAATAAAGTTCAATGATCATACAACTGTAATAGTATCTGATGTACTAAGTGATGATCATATGATTGTTTTTTGTCCACTTGCAAAAATTGTAAACGCAGATAGTTCTCCTATAGGTAATTTTTTTAATCTGTATTTAGTTGTTGTTATTGTATATTTATATTATCTTTTAATTATAATTTCTCGCTTTGTTTTATTGATGTTTCTTTGCCTACATAGATGTCATTGGAGAAGTTTGTGATGTTGGTAGTATCACGACGTTTATAGATGATTCGTACGAAGATATATTCGGTTCAGTTGCACGCAGAATAGAATTATAGATCAGAGACATGGAGTAAGTAAAATGGGCTATAGAATTTTATTTGTTGTTATTTTATCGATTAGCTATCTTATGATTGTTTGTATCATTTTTAGTTATATTATAGCCAAATGTGTTGCATACGGTAGAGCTGCAACCGGATTCGCAGAAAAATGGACATTATATGGGAATTATAAAACCGTATTGATTTTGAGGTTCTAGCATGCAAAGTATTTATCAGAAGGTAAGAACTATAATAAGCATGGTTTGATTCGAGTATATTGGTTTTGAGAGATATTAAAACTTTAATTACCAATTGATAGGTGAAGTGATCGTAATAGATGGAGGAGGTTGTTCTCAGTTTTTATTTGATCATAAAATAGAAGAAGTATCAAAATATGAGAGATGGTTCGTAAATACCTTTTTATATATAGCTTATTGTCTTATTCAATATAGAATTCTAATATTTAGAATGGTTTTGTTATGTTACATGATGCAATTTTACGATAAAATTCACTAGTGAACTAAAACAAGGACAGTGTAATCCATAATTTGTTTACGTCTATGTAATAGTTACTAAACTGATATTGGTGGTTTATTTTATATTTTCATTTTTTTCTTTCGTTTTTATCAAATACGTGAAATTAGTTTTCTCTTGTCTTTAAAATTTATGTTAATTAGTAAAATGATAATTACATTAGATAAACGAATTCAAACCAATAAAATAAAATAAAATATAAATAAAACCAATATGATGCAATTTATGTTAGGTAATAAAACCAATGATGTCTCTTATTATTTTAAAAAGACAAATCGAACAAAACCTTATTGTCACAAATCATAAAATGCCAAAAAAAAAAATTATCTTTAATAAAACGGGCATCATGGACTAAAAATCTCGGATTGAAGAATCAATTCACGCATATGATGAACTTCAGGAAACTAAAGATTTCAATAATATCCGAGTAAAATCGTACGATGTCATAGCTGCCCAATAACTCCCAAAGTGTGCGATCCTAGCAAATCTAATAACACAAATATTAAATTTATGTCCACTCTGAGACAAAGAAGCCTTCAACGTCGATGCATAATCATTATGCATGAGGACTTGTAAACGTAATTCACTTTAAAAAAATATAAAAAAACAAAAATCAGACAAACATGAACATATTGGCGTCAACAAATAACAATTAAATTAAGGAACATACTTTTCGTTTCGAAGTTCCACATAGACATTTTCCCAATACTTCCGATGATCAAACGATCGATTTAGAGAAGTAAATGTCCCAATCTCCGCAACATGTCCAATTAAATCTAACGAAAAGACATGAAAGACAATGAGAAGAATGTTGAAACCTATTTTCTAAATAAAAACAAATGAGAGACGAACCCACCTACACAAAAGTGAAGATCTCGGAGTCCACTGTGTATATCTTCAAATCCAGAAAAACCGAAATAATTATTTTCAATGTTAGTAACTTTTACAAAAAAAGGTTTGGGTATTCCACACGATTCTGTAATCATGCAAAGATAATCTTAAATCGCCGCTCGCAATCTCAAGACCAAATCGATAAACAAAAATAGAGTCCCCCTGATATATTTCAGATGAAAAGTCATCTATATACTCACTTGATATTGAGGCTTGTATCCTATCCCCCTACCGAAAAGGAACAAAAAATATTATAAGAAAATAACAATATATATAGAGAAACGACCAATGCAAGAAATTGCTAAACAACCATTGTATCAACAAAAATTAATTCCAAAGGTCCATCGCATCCAGTGCAAACGCATCGCTCAAAAATATGGAGTACTTTAACTCTAATACGCGAAATATGATTTGGAGGCTTCAAATCATGAACATAAGTAAAAACTATCTTATCGAGATTCATTACACCGGAATTTTCCAAAGTCATCTATAATCAATGGAAACCTATATCAAGAGAGACCAAACGAATTTTTCAAATTATCATTTTATAATTCCTTTCAAAATTAAACACATTTTATTTTTAAAAATAATTCATTGCATTCGGGATATTCACTTGTTAAGAAACAAATATAAATTGTAGAATTTATCCATATATTTTACATGTCCAGATATTCACGAAAAGGTATTTTCCATAAACATTATATCATTTTTTGTCACATTTAAATAACTTATCTTATAGAATAATTTAATATATTTTGTTGATACTTTCAAAGCTTATCACAAAGACGAAATCCCTAATGGCCAATCAGATAAGAGGAAATCTTTAAATCTTACCAACAAACTAATTTGTACCGATTATGATGCCGACTGAAGGAAGAATCGAAATCCTCAAATATCTCTCCTTCGCGCCTCTTCTAGAGTCTTAATAATGTGATACAGTTAACGAATTCAAACTTCCTAACATCTAAATAATTACTATTTTATATTTTTCTTTTTTTCATTTTTATTAGATAAGCGAAATTAGTTTTCTCTTGTCCATAATTAAAATTTATGTTAATTAGTAAAATGATAATTACATTAGATAAACGAATTCAAACCAATAGAATTAAAAAATAAAAATAAAACCAATGTGTTGCAATAAGATATGAAAGACAAAAAAAAAATGTTATGGTGTAAAACATCGAAAAGTCTAGATACCTTTGCAAGTGGAAAAGAAAAGTCCTTGGTTCTTTTGCCTCTTTGGTAAGTGTATGTCCAACGGAAACACGATTCGTTGCCTCTTTTGTATAGTTGCAAAGTGTCTGTCCAACGGAAACACGATTTATTACTTCATCACCAGGATCATATTCATTGTATATAACCAATTTTTGATTCGGAAAATGAAACCGGAGTTTCATTACATATATTGTACGATAATGAGTAGGAAACGATAGAATCCTCCACGTAGATTCGCAAGCCGATATATACATGTATAAAAGATGGTGAATAAATGAGCCTATCGCAGTAAAACTACCTCATTAAACAACAAGGTCTTTGCAAAATACATACCTACAACTAAAATGTTTTTTTTAACTTTGTCGTTCTTATTGTCAGTTACTACCGTTGCCCGAACATAATCTGAACCTTTGTGAATATACTCTATAAGATACTTGACTGAATGTGATTGTATACATCACTCCACGTTGATATGAGCGCGATAACGAAGGGTGAGATCTCTAATATATGGGACAACGTAACCGTTGTCACAGTTAAACCCTCTTCTAGTTAAATGTACTGTCATCCCGCCTCATGTATATAGGGTACCATATGTAATTAATTTTGGTGATTAGACTGAATTGTTTTGAAAAATATTTTGTACACTTTCCTTCAGCCTTACACACACTCTCCATGTTGAGAGGGCCACAAGGTCCGTGCATCATCACATCACCAACAATCTCGTATAAATATGGCTCGAGGACTTTATCAGGAATCTCACCACAAATTATCTTGTCAATGTCATCACCATTGGGTAGCTTATAGTCTGGCGGCAAGAAAAGAACTATGTGAGCATGAGGAAGACCCCTTTTCTGTAATTCGATTGTGTATATAGTTGCCACACAAAAAAGCAATACAAAAAATCACGTTAAACCATGCTTCCCAAATACACAAAACGAAAATTCATTTTTCGTTTAAAAGAGCATACCATCACTAACGATCCCCAACTCATCCTTTTTTGTCAAGTGATAGATGAGATCATCCAGTTTCATATTGAACACTCGATAACATATATATCTGGTATGTCCTCGTACTTCAAATTATGTCTTTGTAGATGCTTAGTAATCTCAGACCACTTTGGATTGCACGTAAACGTTATAAATAGATCAGGGAAACCAAAGTGTTTGCACGTGGTCATCGCATCTAGAGAATGTTGGTACATATATCATGTACCCCTAGTGTAAGAAGAAGGTATAAAAATCCTCCTACCCTGTTCGGAGAGTTCAGTGTCACCTTTATCAATCGTTTTCTTTATTTTATCAAAATTTTCAACACAAAGTTTATTCTGATTCAGCGAAACGTAACGTAGTCTATTAGTCTCGACCATCGTGAATGCATCCACTAAAAACTGCTTATATAATCTCCCTGACATCGGGATGATCGGTGATTCTCCCAACCTCTCTTGTATGCAAAAAGCAAAGAACTCTCGCATAGAAATATCCAACATTTTCCTTCGACCAGTGTCTACAAATCCAATGTCAATACCAAGTCTAAAACCATCTTCATCGTAAGGAAACAACAATGGATATTGTAAAGGCAAATAAGCTGGATGTAATTCACTGATTCTTTTCAGCTTTCCAGTTCTACTCTCAATAATAATGTCACGTGTATCCATCCCGATATTGAAATCGTCAAGTATCAAACCGGCAACTTCATCAGCAGTGGAGAGATTGTTAGTCCTTCCATCAGATTTCCTACCATACGACAAAAACAATCGTAGACCACTGTTATCACCATTCAGGCCAAATCTATCTCGCACAGTTCGGAAAGCTTTTACGTGCCGGTTATGCTTATCCAACATTTTTTGTAACCTCCGAACTATTGACTCCCTAAGCTTATCAGTGCGCCCTGCTTTCTTATATTAACAAAGGACATTGATATAACAGGTTACAACGAAAATGAAAACGAAAACTTCTTAAACTAAATAAAAAATAAAACAATAAAAAGATGTAATAAGTTATTCAAAAAATCATACCCATAGGCAGCTATCTTGTTGGATGTTTCGTTTGCGGTATCATGTATATAAAGCTTCAAAAAGGATGGATTTTCACCAGGAGCTGGTAGAATATCACCAGGAGCGGGTAGAATATCACATATATTATGATAATTCTCACCACACAATTGAAACAAATAAGGTTTTTTCCATCGTTGATTGACTTGTTTATCTTTCCTCCGAGCGATGTGAAAGAAAACATCGTGTTATATGCTCGGATAAACTCACGAAAATGTGTTCTAGTGTCACCGTCATTGTAAAACATCGCTAATAACGAAATTAGAAATTAAATATTGAAATTTCTATTACCATTTTCATCGCCTAGCGTTCAACGGTCTTTGCGCCCCCGTTGTGAATGTAGACCCCCTTCCCTCCTCGGTCGATGTTACGGTTCTTCGATTGTCTTTCGGAGGTCGCCTTCGTCTTCGGCTTACTCCAGTAATCGCAGAAACCCGTCCAGACATGGTCCTCAAGATCCTTCGGCTTGGCTAAGCCGCACTTCCACTTCTGCTTCCACTCGTACATATGGTTGGAGTACAAAATTGCGGCATACTTGTCGAATTGCGCAATAACCTTCCTCGTAAGATCAGAGTTCCACGTGAACTCTTGCTACATTAAAAAAACAAAATTTTAGTTTTCTAATATAAAATTGAGAAAAAAATATTTAAAAAAAACTCCAAAAATTACTTTCCGCGAAACTCCGGTGCCACACGTCTTTCTCGTCGGCAGGCATGTCGGAGTACTTCTCGTACGGTTTGTCCAACATGTTGTGTAGCATCCGCAAAATCGCTTTTGTGATCTTAGGCGACAACTTAAACCTGCAAAAAATTTCAAAATAAAATTAGTACGTTTAAATTCAAAATCTAAATAAATTGAACTTATAAGGAAAATTTCACTTACCAAGTCCCGCCCTAGAACTTTGGGTCGAGACAGATGCAGTGGCCTCGATTCGGATGCTGGACAAGATCCTCGATCCTAATGTTGGATCGAGCCGCGGATTGCTGGGAATCCTATACTTGAGTTCCCGAGCTCGATGGTGCAGTAGGCGTAGCTCGATGACCCCGAGAACGTTGGCCTTGGGAACCGCCCAAACGAAAAGAGTCCTCATTAGCACTGCCGAAAAAAACAAAACATTAGTACATCATAAATTTCCGAAAATTACCAAATTCCCGAAAATTTCAAAATTCACGAAAATTTAAAAATTGCTTAAAATTTTGAAATTCCCATAAGTTTCGTGGATCCCGAAAATTTCCAGAAATTTCAAAATTTCCGAAATTTCAAAATTCCCTAACAGCTTCAAAATTCCCGAAATTTTCAAAATTCCCAAAAATTTGAAAATTCCCTAAAATTTTGAAATTCCCCAAAAGTTTCGTCGTTCCCGAAAATTTCCTCCGTTCCCGAAAATTTCAAAATTCCCGAAATTTTCAAAATTCACGAAAATTGTAATATGTTTTCAAAAAGTATTTTATATATATTATAAATATGTTTTTAATTAGTAAAAAATCTTAAAATGTTCTAAATTTTTTTTCAAAAACGTTTTTTATTTTATAAATTCCAATAACATTTTTTAAAATTAGAAATAGGTTATTACAACATAAAAACAACATTATAAATTACTAAATCTAAATTTACAAATTTGACAAATTTATTTTGACAACCTAAATCTAAAACTAACATTATAAATCCTAAATCTATAAAATTACTTCCGTTTTTAGTGATAGATTATTAACCTAAATCACTTATAATTCCTAAACGATTTCACATATTCTAAATGATTTTTTTCACAATTTTACAACCTAAATCACTAAAATTACAAATTTAGGGACTTACATTACAACGGAAGCAGAATAGTGACGGCGGGGAGGGACGACGGCGACGGACGGCGGTGGAAGCGGCAACCTACCAAAAAAAAATTTTGGTAAGGAAGATTAGGAGAAGAAGAGGAAGAGAAGAGAGGACGAGAAGAAGAGGAAGAGAAGAACCTATTTGAGAATCACTTACCGGCGGCGAGAAGGACGGCGGCGGTCGGTGGCGAGAAGAGAGGAGAGAGAGCAGCCCTTCGTCGGAGGGAAGAGAGAGGAGAGAAATGAGAAGGAAAAATGGTTTCCTTGATATATATTCATTTTCCACATAAATATCCGTCGGAAATCCATCGGTTTGAATAAAAAAAATTTCATTATGGTGGATAATTGCCATAAAATTACTTCCCGCGGTCTCAAAAAAAATATCCGGCGGATATCGAAATATACGGTATATTCCGACACGTCTTACAGTTTCAATCTTCCAGTTAACTGACACGTCTTATCCATATCCGTCCGAATGACGTGTCCGGCTAAAATTCCTTCGGCTAAAACTGAACAGGTCAGAAATCCGTGTGAAATTTTCCACGGATTTCCGACGGACTTAGGGTAAATTTGGGGTTTAAGGTTTAGGGTATAGTGATATGATTTAACATATCCCTAATCTACATGTCTCATCCAAAACAAAGTAAATCCATCAATCTTGAGATCTTTTTATGAGTTTATTACTTTAACAACATCAAAACCTAAGGTTTATACATAAATCAACTATACCTTATACTTTAACTTATACAAACACTTCCATCAAATGTTTAAAAATTCTATATAACACATTTATTTTGAAAATTCACAAGTTCAATTTACTGTATATACATCATACAAGTGTTTACCAATAATCCGTAAAAAAATACCCAAACCCTAAATCTTAAACAACTTTTTTTTGTTCTTCCGTCGGAAATTTCCCACGGATATCCGACGGAAAGAGTTTTAGCCGAGGAAATTTTCCCTCCGGTGATTGTTCTTCCCTCGGATTATGTTTTAGATGAGGGAATTTTAGCCGAGGAAATTTTAGCCGAGAGAAGTTTCCACCGGGTGAAACAGCATCCGTCGGAAATCTGTCAGTTTTTTCCCAAGGATTTTCGACGGATGATATTTTAGCCGAGAGATTTTTCCCCCAGGTGAAACAGCATCCGTCGAAAATCCGTTGGAAATTTCTCACGGATTTCTGACGGATGTTGTTTTAGCCGAGGGAATTTTCCCCCGGGTGATCCAGTATCCGTCGGAAATTCGTGAAACATTTCTCACGGATTTCCGACGGATGTTGTTTTAGCCGAGGGAATTTTAGCCGAGGTAAAGGTATACTTATCATTTTTTGGATTTGAAACGGAAGTATACTTACCATTTTTTTTGGATTTCGGAATGAATTTTACTTAGCATTTTTTTGGATTTCGGATAGAAGTTTACTTATCATTTTTTATAAAATGTCTAATTTTATAAAACTTCTACATAACAAATACATTATACATAACAAATATCAATAACAAGTATAAGTGCAAATTTTACTAAATTACTCTGAATTTGATGATGAGTAATATGATTATGCTGAATCAGAAGTTTCCCCAAATTCGTCTAATTCTTCATCTGAATCCTGAGATACCCGATCATCTATAGGTATGGTGAAATCAACAACAAGGTCGACCTCAAGGGAATGTTCGATTGAACCCAAACCTACGAAGCTTTGTTGGAGGGGTTCATGATCGGACATCCCATAAACCCTACCTCTGGGGTTTATCGAGGTAATATACAAGACTTTTTAGTCTCTAGGAGGTATCAATATCCCCAATACGATGTAGTAAGGAGGTTATCAATCCATAATCGGGATTATTCTAAACACTAAGAATGCAAGGTTCATAAGTAATTTAAGCTAAACAAGGTAGTTTATGACTAAGTATCCAAATTCAAACAAACAAAAGCAATACTAAACGAGATGAAATTTAAATAACAAAAGCGGAGCAAGAGATAAGGTTATTGATATAAGGTGATCCAATTTTAATTAGAGATGTTCATTCACTCAAGAAGCTAAATCCTAGGTCAAAGATCTCTAAACTTGATTAGTTCTCATTCAAGCAACTAAACACTATGCTAATTACTCAACCCATTAGCAAATCATCATTTGTGGATTAACAACTAGCAAGCATTAAATATCATAACAAGATCAACCAAAGATATGCCCTAAACAACTAATATCTTAGGTTAGGAGCATAAATCTCATGCCTAGTTTATCAAGGCATTTCATCAAACACTTGGTGTTCATGAAATGCCCTATGGTCTAGATCCACTCTTTCAAGCTAGATTTAGCATTGGGGACACTATACAAGAAGGAAAATAAGATTATCTAACCCTAAACACCACTAATCAACTCTTGGATCACCTAAATCTACCCTATCCCAAGGTCCTTAAGAATACTCACTAATCATCATGGGTTTAACAAATCCAAGAAAAGAAGTGTTAAAACTCATGATCAAGATGATTGGATGATTAGAAAGTAGAAGATAGATGGATTCAATCAAGAAAACAATACTCAAATTCCATAAATCCAAAGGATCAATCTCTTACAAAATCACTCTTAGAGAGGGTTTTTGCTTAAGAAAAGACTTAGCCCCTCCAAATTAGGTTTTTGGGCTTAAATAGTAAATAGTGAAGAACCAGGTCGACCCGGGGCAAACCAGGTACCGACCCGGTCCTATAAGAAGCTCAAAATTGTCAATACCGACACCATATACTGCTGTGGTTTGGCCAATACCGATGTCACAGCTCGGTGTAACACCTCGGTATTGATCCTGGGTTAGTACACCGACGAGGAGCACCAAGCAGTGGCGTCGGTATTGAGGAGATGTTGTATGGTGATCTTCAGTGGATACCGAGGTCACTCCTCGGTATCGTTTCTCGGTATTAAGGACTTTTTTCCCCGGGTTTCTTCCTCTGGCAGCACCGATCAGTTGCACCGAGCAGTGACGTTGGTACAATCCCCTGAAGCTTCGATACCAACAAACTCATCGGTGTTATACGTCGGTATTGTGGTTGTTTTCCCCCGTCGAGCTATACCGATCAGTTGCACCGAGCAGTGACCTCGGTGCAACTCCTCTGCTTTCGATACCGAGCACCAGTACCGACCAGTGACCTTGGTACGGTTTCCGTCTCCTCTCCTCGGGTCTCGAATCTCCTCTTTAGTACCTGAAATGCGATCAAAAACATGCAAGGACTCTCTAGGACTAAATGTGGACACACTAGACTCCTAAAACGACTAAAATTCTAAAAAGATATCATGAAGTACATGTAAATGACTCGAAACCTATATGAAACGGATGCTAGAATGATGCAAAATATGATGATATCAATTCCCCCAAACTTACTTCTTTGCTTGTCCTCAAGCAAAATCATCACTAAAAGAGTGATGCAATGTAATGCAAGTGAGCTCGAACCTATAAGAAGCACAAGAAACAATCGCACTCAACGTCCAAGTTACTAGTTCTAGGATGCACCAAAGTTATCTACTCAAAAAGAGATAGCCATTTCCTTCACAGCATGCAACAAGCCAAACTTCAACCTAGACAAACCATTCTATTCTCTAGCCTCTTAACATTGATTAATGGTTTTATCCGTGAATGGTGCTTATGCAAAATTAAATGAAACCGCTTGGCTAAAGGACCGGTTATGAGATGAAAGTGATCTCATCAATACGTAAGGGAAATCAAATACAAGGATCTCTCAATGAACGAGCAAACTTTGACAAAATGCTTAAGGTAAAAGGCAACCTATGCATACAAGAAAAAACTCTCGTCTACCCGAATGCCTAGAGTGTCTCTAACCTAAAGCCTCTAACCCGTTGTGCCCATAACTTAAGCTACCCCTTTTATCATGAGGCATTTTGCCTTTTTGAACCCGCACATCCTTCTTGTCTCTTCACTTCACTTTCTTCTCAATTGGGGATCACTTCTTCTTCCTTGTTCTTCATGGTTTGGTGCTTCTTTGTTGTTATCTAGCTCTTCTTTCTTCTTTTTGGTTTCCGCCTCTTCTCATTCTTTTCATGCTTTGGCCATTTTGGCCTTCTTCTTTTTCTTTGTATCTTTTGAGGCCATCTTAATCTTAGAACTAGACTTATGATCTTTGCAAGAACCATTCCACAAATTCGATCCCCTTTTCCATACTCCTTGTCATTATTTCCATTCCACAATCCATTCCAATCATGCCATTTACTAAGTCTAAACCCGTTTCCCCTAAACTTGAATCAAGAACCGCCATCCTAACTAGCCTATTCCTAGATTATCCCCTTGATGATGGAGCTAATTCTACACAAGAGTGGTTCCTTGTCGCCCTAAACCTAACACTTTTTGTCAAGTTCATTCCAAATAAGGCCTCACAAGACACACACAAAGGACTATTGGATAGAAAGGAGGTAATTGTCATGGTAGGGAAACCAATCCAAAGATGGGATTTGGCTATTTGGACAAGCAAGAGTGGTAAAAGGAATAAGAATGTCCAAATATGTATATGTGATCTATGAGTTCATTTAAGTTTGCATAAGCACAATAATTACATGTAAAATTATGGTTATCACATAGATGAGGCTAGATTCAATTCAAGCTTGCTTCAATCAAAGAAAGGCAATGATGCATGCGCTCTAACAAATGGTTCGTCCTTGATTTCGGATTCAACTTCAATGCATCAACCAACTAATAACGTGGGCGTTGAATCAATTGCTAATTAAGCTACTTTCAAGGTTGTCATTACTACATGCTTATGCAACTGCAAGCTAAAATGTAAACTAGACACCACCTACAAGTGAATATGCAATCCTAAATGTTCTAAAATTTTCAAATTTATTGAAAATGCATGATATGCATGAGACTCAATATGCAAAAAGGCAAAATAAGAACAACAAAAACGATGTTAGATAACACACAAACCCTCCCCAAACTAAAATTACACAATCCCTTGTATAATAGAAGCTTAAGAGAGAGCTAAACAATGCATGGAAGAAGGAAAGAAGATATGATTCTAGATGCTATGTACAAAGTTTGGAGTGTTACCTTGGAAAAGGATGGAGAGGACTAGAGGGATCAAGGGATGCCATATTCCATCACTTCATCCTAAGTACTTTAGTCCATAAGTCCATGCTCATATGGCCATCGAAAACCTATTCGCACTAAGAAAACCCATCAAAAGGAACTAACAATGAAAGAAAAGCATAAGAGAAAATATGTACAAGGATAAGCTTGGGGTATCTCCCAAGAGCACTTTGTTTAACGTCACTAAGTTCGACGTTTGTTACCCTTTTAGGCAGGTAGTGGAGGAGTGCAAGCACTCCTTGGCGGTTCGGTAAGCTCGAGTTTGGGAACTTTACCCATTAAGCTTTGAAGACCGGTTTGATTTGGCTCCCTAACCTCCGGTGTGAGGGTTGCTATGGCCTTGGCAAAAGGCTTGCGGCGCCCTCTACATTTGACCTTGTACTCAATCATCACTTCTTCATGTTTCCATGGGATGAGAGTCACGATCGAAGGTTGGTTTAGCAAGGGTCCAATCCCCTTGAGTATTCTCGGTTTCCTCTTCTCGAACCTAGGCTTTGTCCTCTTCTCATCAACCTTAGCACTTTCACCCTCACTCTCCGTTGTGGTGTGAAAGAGGGAATACAAGCAACTTCCATCTAGAGCTAGGGCTTCTTCAACCCTTCCAATACTCACTGTCTCACATACGCCCACATACTCAATCTTCCGGGCTTTGGCTTCATTGTCCCCACAAATAATAGCCCCACAAATAGCGGTGGAAGAAGGCATCATTGTGTAGAACTTCTTGTCATCCACGTTCGTAAGAACAACCCTCTTGTTTATGAAATCCAAGCTTGCACCGGTTGTGTTGAGGAATGGAGTCCCGAGGAGTAGAGGGAGTTTTATGTTTGGTGCCATCTCCATCACAACGAAGTCCGTTGGTACAAGACACTTTCCAATCTTAAGGGCAAAGTCTTCAATCATGCCAAAAGGTTTCTTCGTGGAAGAGTCTCCAAATGTGATGGTGGAGGGGTAATCGTTCAACTTATCTATCCCAAGACTTTTGGCCATCTCCAAAGTCATGACATTAACGGTTGAGCCCGAGTCACACAAAGCATCATCAATTTCCAAGAGTCCAAGTGTGCAAGATATTAAGAAATTCCCGGGGTTTCCAAGCTTTGGGAGAGTCTTAGGCTCGATCCTTGTTGTGTTTGAAGGCACTTTCTCTTGTGCCTTGTTGAGAAAACGACCGGGAAATGGAAATGGAGGCTCATATGGAGGTGGAAGCTCATATGGAGGTGGAGTCTCTCTCTTTGACTCAACTTGTGTCTACGTTTTTCAATTTAACCAAGTCCTTGATGGACTCCTCAACCTTGTTACTCTTTTCTCCAACCAACATCATATCATTCTCACTCCCAAGGGTCACCTCCCCACCTTGTTGCTCAATGTCCTCATTGAGGCTAGAGACTAACATGAGAAACTCCTCAATAATGTGATCTTTCTCTTTAAGAGTGGAAAAGGTGTTGCAAGACTCTTTAGAGGTTAGTATAGCTTTCCCATTTGAAGAGACTTGAGTATGTTGTGAAGAAGGGGCGGCACTCCTTTGCTCCATTAGTTTCACCTTTGAGCTCAAAGCCTCAAACTTGCTATTAAGGTGATTGTAAGAGGAAATGACCTTGTTAGTCGTTTCCGCTTGGCCCTTGATGAGTTGTTGGAACATGGAGGCTAAGTCAAGCTCTTGCGGTTTAGACGTAGGTGATTGACCTTGAGGCACAAACCCTTGTTGTTGCCCTTGAAAACCGGGTGGAGCTTTCGGTTGAAAGCCACCTTGGTTCCCTTGGAATTGGTCCTTGGGACAAAGGCTTGTTGGTTGGTATTAGGAGATTGACCTTGATATTGGAATTGTTGTTGTGGTACTCCTTGAGCTTGAGTAGATTGTTGAGGGTAGAGTTGGTCTTGTGGATTCCTATAGTTTTGGTTGAACCCTTGTCTTTGGAAGTTACCTTGGTTCCCTACGTAGTTCACTTCCTCTTGGGTGATCGCGACTTCCGCTTGATTGTCCTCGTAGTCACCAATGAAATGAACCGCCTTTTAAACTCTTTTTGAGAGGCAAGAAGCTTGTCTATCATAGAAGCTTGCTTATCCAACTTCACATTCAAGGCTTTCATGTCCTTGGCTCTCTTGTTCTCATCAAAGTCACTCGTGGTCCTTGTGGCACGGTCATAATCGTCACCATAGTTGCCATCACTTTGAGCCAAGTTCTCTACCAACTCCATTGCATCTTCCACGTCCTTTGCTAGAAAATTACCATTCGATGCCGTATCAAGTAGCATTCGAATCTTAGGTAAAGCGCCTCGGTAGAGAGTACTAAGAAGTGAGGCGTCGGAGAAGCCATGATGTGGGCATTGAGAAGTGTAGCCTCTAAATCTCTCCCAAGCCTCGTTGAAAGACTCAATAGACCGTTGTGTGAAGCTTGAAATCTCATTGCGAAGTTTGGCGGTTCTAGCCGGTGATAAGAATTTGGCTAGAAAGGCCCTTTTGCAATCATCCCAAGAAATAATAGAACCTTGAGGCAAGCTTTTCTCCCATTGGTGAGCCTTGTCACCCAAAGAGAACGGGAAGAGACGAAGCTTGAAACCATCTTCGGATACTCCGTTAATCTTGGTGAGACCACATATCCGGTCAAATTGGTCAATGTGATCTAGAGGATCCTCCATTGACAACCCAGGGAACTTGTTAGCTTGAACCATGTTGATTAGCCCGGGTTTGACCTCAAAGTTGTTGTTTTCAACCGGAGGTGGTTGAATCCCTTGACTGTTTTGGTGTGCATTTGCCGCATCACCTTCTCCTACGACATGCCTAGCTCTAGGCGGATGAATAGGACGGTTTGGAGCGTGATGGTTTCCATTGCCACCACCTCCTTGATTGTTGCCTTGTCCGTCCCCATTCCCACCGTTCCTTTGGTGGGGAATGGGTTCATTGATGTTCCCAAGTGGAACATTCTCAAAGTGCTCCATGTCGTTACCAACCTCTTCTTGAACTCTCACACAGTTCCTTCTTGCTCTTGAACCCCTCTCAAGTTGATCAATATCGTCCCTTTGTTGTATGAGATTGGTATTGCCACGGGAACGGGTATGCATACACCTAGAGAGAGCAAAATCAATGGGAAGTGAAGAAGATTAGTAACTTAGTAGAAAATAAAACTTAAGCTCACTAAGAACCCAAATCTCAATGTTAAAACAAATCCCAATATGGCAACGGCGCCAAATTGATACAAGACTTTTTAGTCTCTAGGAGGTATCAATATCCCCAATACGATGTAGTAAGGAGGTTATCAATCCATAATCGGGATTATTCTAAACACTAAGAATGCAAAGTTCATAAGTAATTTAAGCTAAACAAGGTAGTTTATGACTAAGTATCCAAATTCAAACAAACAAAAGCAATACTAAACGAGATGAAATTTAAATAACAAAAGCGGAGCAAGAGATAAGGTTATTGATATAAGGTGATCCAATTTCAATTATAGATGTTCATTCACTCAAGAAGCTAATTCCTAGGTCAAAAATCTCTAAACTTGATTAGTTCTCTTTCAAGCAACTAATCACTATGCTAATTACTCAACCCATTAGCAAATCATCATTTGTGGGTTAACAACTAGCAAGCATTAAATATCATAACAAGATCAACCAAAGATATGCCCTAAACAACTAATATCTTAGGTTAGGAGCATAAATCTCATGCCTAGTTTATCAAGGCATTTCATCAAACACTTGGTGTTCATGAAATGCCATATGGTCTAGATCCACTCTTTCAAGCTAGATTAAGCATTGGGGACACTAGACAAGAAGGAAAATAAGATTATCTAACCCTAAACACCACTAATCAACTCTTGGATCACCTAAATCTACCCTATCCCAATGTCCTTAAGACTACTCACTAATCATCATGGGTTTAACAAATCCAAGAAAAGAAGTGTTAAAACTCATGATCAAGATGATTGGATGATTAGAAAGTAGAAGATAGATGGATTCAATCAAGAAAACAATACTCAAATTGCATAAATCCAAAGGATCAATCTCTTACAAAATCACTCTTAGAGAGGGTTTTTGTTTAAGAAAAGACTTAGTCCCTTCAAATTAGGTTTTTGGGCTTAAATAGTGAATAGTGACAAACCAGGTCGACCCGGGACAAACCGGGTACTGACCCGGTTTTAATGGATAAAGAGTTCTGGTTTGGCCAATAAAATAAAAACCGAATCATTTCAAAAAATATTAAAAATATCATAAATATTTAGTAAAAAAATTAATCGATTTAAAAAAACGTTTTTAAAATATAGATATATAAAAAATTGTAAAAATGTTTTTGAAAAATAAATACATATCTAAAAATTTGTTAAAAAGTTTTTAAAAATTAAATTTAAAAAAATGTTTTTGAAATATATATATGTATTGAAATTTTCTTCCCAAAATTTATTTATTAAAAATATTTTACAAAAACGTTTAATAAAATTCTATTTATAAATATATTTTCAAAAAATACATATATATAACAAAAATGTTTTTCATATATATAATTTTTTTAAAAACGTTTTATAAAATACATATATACAAAAAACGTTTTTTATTCATATATATAAATTTTACAAATCATTTTTATATATATACATTTTGTAAAAACGTTTTTCATATATAAAAATTATGTAAAAATGTTTTTAAAAATACATATATGTAAAAAACGTTTTTTTCATAGATATAAAATTTCCAAATAATGTTTTTTTCAAATATACTTTTCATATAAATATAATTTGAAAAATAGTTTTATATATATAATTATCAAAAACGTTTTTTAAAATTTATAAATAATTAACCTAAGCTAAAACCCTAATCTAAATCCACATGCAACAATCTAACTCTACACAAAACGAAAATCCACAAATAAACCTAAATCTAATTCCACAAATCAATCTAAATCTAAAAACACAAATCCTAAAATCTAAATACACAAATATATACACAATTAAAGAGGAGGTTTCTTACATAGTGGAAGAGGAAGAGGCGGCGGAGGAGGTGGAAGAAGACCCGTCTGTGGAGAGGTGGAAGAAGAAGAGGTGGTGGAGGGATGTGGAAGAAGAAAAGAGATAGGAGAGAAAGAGAGAAGAAGAGAGATAGGAGAGAAAGAGAGAAGAAGAGAGATCGGAGAGAAGGAGAGAAGGAGAGAAGAAGAAGAGATAAAGATGAGAGAATTAAGAGAGAAAGAGAGAAGAAGAAGAGATCGTCGATTTATTATTTTTAACCCGTTTCTGACGGACCACGCCGTCGTTTTCCCGTCGGAAATCGAGAAATTTAACCGCCTCAATTTTCGAGAAATTTTATTAGGCGGTTCAATTTCCCGGGTAAAAATTAATAAACCCGTCGTAAATCCGTCAGAAATCCGTCGGAAATTTACGACGGATTTCCGACGGGTTCAGGGTTTAGGGTTTAAAAATGTAAATTTTGATAAATTTCAATGTTTAATAACCATTAGTGTTACATAGATATAAGAAAAACTTTTAAAAACCAATCAAAACAAATTATTTAGGATTTTATAAAAATCGTTCGATGAATGATATCAAGCATTCATAAAATCACATAGAACATCTAAGGACATTCACGTATTTACTCTAGGTTTTAAGTAAATAGTCTAAAACGTATGATTTTGAAAACATTTCACATAAACTAGTATATATTTGTTAGTTCTACATCTACGGAGACCTAACCACTTCAAAAACGTGCAAATTTGAGCTTTAAAACCCTGATCCGTCGGGAATCTGTCGGAAATTTCTGACGGATATAAGAAAATTCTTGAACCCGTCGGAAATCCGTCGGAAATTTCCTTGGTATCGATCGATACCCCTTGGTATCGATCGATGCTTGACGGGAATTGGGCCGACTTGCCCGGTATAAGTTTTAGCCGGGGGATTAACATTTCATCGGCTAAAACCGTAAGCCGTCGGAAATTTCTTTGGTATCGATCGATGCTTGACGGGAATTGGGCCGACTTGCCCGGTATAAGTTTTAGCCGGGAATTAACATTTTCTCGGCTAAAACCGTAAATCCCCCTCGGCTATATTTATGTTTAATTTACGGGAAGAAAGTTACATTTTTATTTCATAAAAAGGTTAAAACATGATAGATAAATACAATATATTACATAAAATTCATTACTCGGAATCCGTAGAATAATCGGACGTTGCTGAATCGGAGTGCTCGTCAAATTCGCCTATCTCTTCTTCTGAATCCTCAAAGACCTCGTAATTCTCGTCCATGGTGAAATCAACCACGAGATCAACTTCAAGAGAATGCTCGATCGGACCTAAGTTACCTATTACCGGAACCTGCAAAGGGTCGTGCTCTGCCACACCATAATCTCTTCCCCTTGGGTGGATCGACGTAACTGTAATACAAGGGTCTTGCTTGTTCCTAACCCGGGGGTATCGAATGTAGGATACCTGATCCGCTTGTGAAGCAAGAATGAAAGGATCGTATTTTTGAAGTCGCCTTCGAGAGTGGACATATGTAACACCAAATGCGTCCTGGCGTACACCTCCTACTGGACTATACCAATCACAATATAACGCAATGCACCTCAAGTCGAGCATCGCCATATAATGGACCTCCAATATTTCGCGGAGGACACCGTAGTACACAACTTCTCCAGAATGAGTTGATATACCAGAATTACAAGTTGTCTTTGAGCTTCCTTCCCGATGAGCCTTAAAAGCATACCCTCGGGTGCAATACATCGGATAAGACTTTGCAATAAACGTCGGGCCTTTCATCACCTCAACTAACCAAGTCGGAAACTCATTACCGAGAGCAGTCATCTGACGAACCTGTTAAAATTTCAAGTGGACAATAATCGACACAATGTTTATATATAAAAATTATTATTCTAATTTAAATATATAATAATAAATCATGGTTTAGGACTTACATGATATTTCAACCAATCAACAAAATCATTCTGCTTGACGAAATCAAGCTCATCATTTGTGTAATTTGGATACCATTCGCGTATTTGGGTCATGAACATCATGTGCATGAACAAATGCATTAGAAAATTATAATAACATTAACCAATAAAAAAACATTTAATTAGGTACCTCTCATATTCTAAAACGTCATCGCAGTTTGTCAGAATATACATATGCAAGTGCCTTTGCTCCTCCTCTAATAGTCGTCGATCCATGCTTTTTCCACTTAGTCGTCCAATCTGAGTAAATATATCGGGAACATAGACAGGATAACTAACTATGTTGCCTCTATCATCATGACGTGCGGGGTGTCTACTTTTTGTTTGGACTTGCGCTGGAAAGTAGTAGCTAGCAAAGTTGGAAGTTTCTTCATTAATGCTCTGTGCGACAATAGAACCCTCGACTCTAGAAAGATTTTTCACCTTCTTCTTTAGGTGGAACATATACCGCTCAAAAGGGTACATCCATCGGTATTGAACAGGCCCACCAAGTGCTGCTTCTCGAGGGAGATGAATAGGAAGATGTTCCATAACATCAAAAAAGGCAGGAGGAAAAATTTTCTCGAGGTTGCAAAGGAGAACCGGGATGTTTTCCCCTAGATTTCGGATTCCGGTTGATGTAAGTGATCTCGTGCATAGATCCCGGAAGAAAGCACCGATCCCTGCATATATAGTACACATACAAAATTAAATAACTTCTGTTTAATAATTAAAAATATAAAATCACCATACGTACGTAATAGTGTAAATGTATGTAAACCTGTAATAGATCCATGGACGTTTATAGGAAGAAGACATTTAAATGCAAATGGAAGGAGGCGCTGCATGACAACATGACAATCATGACTCTTCATCCCATAAAACCTCCCTTCTGAACTATCGACGCAATTACGAAGGTTAGATGCGTATCCGTCTGGGAATTTTACACCGTGCTTAATCCAATCGAAGAACTCCTCCTTTGAAGACGCATTCATCCGGAAAACATGGGGATGTAGTGATTTCCCGTTCGCCATTACATGCAACTCCTTACGGGAACAAATATCTGGCAAGTCCAATCTGGCCTTCAAATTATCTTTCGTCTTTCCTTGCACATTTAAAACAGTGTTCATGATGTTGTCAAAAAAGTTATTTTCAATGTGCATCACATCTAGATTATGACGCAGCAAATGGTCTTTCCAATATGGTAAATCCCAGAAAATACTCTTCTTGTGCCAATTGTGGTACTCACCACAACCGTCAACGGGATAATGCCCATTACCCCCGCATGAAAATGTCTTCTCGGCACCAAAATCTCTTAACTGATTCATAATATAATTCCCATCTACCTCATGAGGTGGACTAATACACCCTTGTCCAAGGATCTTCTCAAAGAATCGGTAAAGGAGGATAATCCGCGAATCGAAATTCACGGCGATGGAAAACGTAACCCCGGGAACGTGGAGCAGGCTCGAAGGCGTGGGAATCCATCCGAAAATCCTTCCAACACTCAGCTCGCTATTGACGCTCTCGACACGACGTTCGGTAGAGTGGCTGCCCACAAAGAGAGATGGCGATCTCTTTGATAAACCAGTTTTCGAAATTCTTAGAAATCCACCAAGAAAATCGAGAGAGAAAAGTTGTGCTTTTATTTTGATAATTGTTGTTGTGATCAAATGATCATACACGAAATATAAAGGCAAGAGGGGAGTCCAAGGGACTAATCCACCTCAAAAATACAAGGCATAACTCGAAAATGAGAGTTGAATAATTCTAGGAAATTGTGTAAATAAATGCAGAAATTGACTAAGGCAAAAATCGAATGTCTTTTGATCTTCATGAGGGATTTTTGCCGCGGAGAATTTCTGAGGGATTTGCTGAGGGATTTGCTGCGGAATGGGCTTGAGGGGAAAAAGTGTTCCAAGGTCTCGTTAAAAACCTTGTCACGTAAAATCCGTTGGGTAAAAACCGTGACTAAGGAAAAGAGCACACTTGGACTTGTATCGAAACCAATGCGGTTCGGGGCACTTCTTCCTTCAAACCCACGGCTTCGTGAACATGTCGAACGAGTCCTCCAAGTGCGTCCTTAAGCTTCTTCGCCTTAGCTCTCGTCATTGCTCATTCGGGAACGTGTAATGCTTCCTCGGGTTCAGGCTCCTCCTCGGCGAGATTCTCCTCGGTTACGTGATTAACCTCCGTTGATCCGTCTAGGATCATATCATGCCCCTCCTCTTCAAAAGGATTTGTCCTCAAATCTGGACTATCTGCAACAAAAGGGATCAAGTCAGAAACATTGAAACTCGAGCTAATAGAGTACTTACCTTGCAAATCGATGACGTAGGCGTTGTTGTTGATCCGTTTGATTACGCGGAATGGACCATCCATCCTTGGCATGAGCTTAGACTTTCGTTCGTCCGGAAAACGTTCTTTCCGTAAATGAACCCAAACAAGATCTCCCGGTTCAAAAATTTGCTCTCGCCGGCCTTTATTAGCTTGCTTACGGTATTGTTCCGTCCTCTTTTCGATGTTCAACCGCGCTTGTTCATGCAATTGTTTCACGAGCTCAGCTTTCCTTTTACCATCAAAACTCAAACGCTCATTGGAAGGTAACTCGGTTAGATCCAAAGGAGTAATAGGATTAAAGCCATAAACTAATTGAAACGGTGAAAATTTAGTGGCGGAATGAACAGCATGATTATAAGCGAATTCAACATGCGGTAAACAATCTTCCCATGTCCTAATGTTCTTTTTAATAACAGCACGCAAAAGAGTAGACAAAGTTCTATTCACTACTTCAGTTTGTCCGTCAGTTTGCGGGTGACAAGTAGTAGAAAACAAAAGTTTAGTGCCTAACTTAGACCACAATGTTTTCCAGAAATAGCTTAAAAACTTAGTGTCACGGTCGGAAACTATCGTCCTAGGCATGCCATGCAAACGTATTACTTCCCTAAAGAACAATTCCGCAACTAATGATGCATCATCCGTTTTATGACAAGGGATAAAGTGAGCCATTTTCGAAAAGCGATCAACTACCACAAAAATGGAATCTCGACCTTTCCTAGTCCTAGGCAATCCAAGAACAAAATCCATAGATACATCAACCCACGGAACAGTAGGGATATGTAAAGGAGAGTACAAACCTTGCAGACTTACCTTGGATTTGGCTTGCTTGCAAGTGACACAACGTCCGCAAATTCGTTCCACGTCTTTTCGCATATGCGGCCAATAGAAATGGGCTTGCAACGTGCTCAACGTTTTGGCGACCCCAAAGTGTCCCATAAGTCCTCCTGCATGTGATTCCCTAACAAACAATTCTCGCAAAGAGCAGTGAGGCACGCAAAGTCGATTTTTAAAGAAAAGAAATCCAGTGTGCCGAAAATTTTTTTCAAAAGCAACTTTTTCGGTTGCATGGTAAACCTCTTTAAAATCGGAATCACTAGCATATAAATCCTTAATCTGTTCAAATCCCAGCAATTTAGTCTCAAGAGTAGAGATGAGAACATACCTCCTTGACAATGCATCGGCAACTACATTGTCCTTACCTTGTTTGTATCGAATGACATACGGAAAGGTCTCGATGAACTCGACCCACCGTGCGTGACGTTTGTTCAGCTTTTGTTGTCCTTTGAGATGCTTGAGAGACTCATGATCAGTGTGGATCACGAACTCTTTAGGCCAGAGATAGTGTTGCCACGTTTGTAAGGCTCGGACCAACCCATAAAGCTCCTTATCGTACGTCGGGTAATTCAACGTTGCTCCTCCGAGTTTTTCGCTAAAGTACGCGATTGGTCTTTTCTCCTGCATAAGAACAGCACCGATACCTATACCAGAGGCATCACACTCAATCTCAAATATCTTAGAAAAATTAGGTAAAGAAAGAAGCGGGGCGTTGGTAAGCTTGTCTTTCAACGCTTGGAATGCGGTTTCTTGTGCTTCTCCCCACTTGAATCCAACGTCTTTCTTGATAACTTCGGTTAGAGGTGCGGCCAATGTGCTGAAATCCTTCACGAAGCGTCGGTAAAAGCCTGCAAGTCCATGGAAACTTCTTACTTCGCCCACGGATTTCGGACTAGGCCAATCGCGGATAGCCTTCACCTTTTCTTCATCGACCTTGATTCCCTGTGCACTTACAACAAAGCCTAGAAAAACCAAGTTATCCGTACAAAAAGTACACTTCTTCAAGTTTGCATAAAGTTTCTCTTTTCTAAGAATTTCCAAAACAGCCCTAACATGCGTAACATGCTCGTCTATGTTCTTGCTATATACTAGGATATCATCAAAGTATACAACGACAAAGACTCCTATAAATGATCGCAAGATATGGTTCATTAGCCTCATGAATGTACTAGGTGCATTAGTTAACCCGAAAGGCATCACTAACCATTCATACAACCCATGCTTAGTCTTAAATGCTGTTTTCCACTCATCCCCCTCTTTCATCCTAATTTGATGATATCCACTTTTAAGATCGATTTTAGAAAATATGCAAGACCCATATAGTTCATCTAACATATCATCTAAACGAGGAATAGGATGGCGATACTTTACAGTGATGTTATTTATGGCGCGGCAATCGACGCACATACGCCACGTTCTGTCCTTCTTCGGAACAAGCAAAACCGGCACCGCACAAGGACAAATGCTTTCTCGGATATGGCCTTTCTCCATAAGCTCCGTGACCTGCCTTTGAAGCTCTTTAGTCTCCACGGGATTAGTCATATATGCTGGTCGATTTGGAAGAGCAGCCCCGGGCACAAAATCGATTTGATGTTCTATTCCCCGGATAGGCGGTAATCCGTGCGGGTTGTCGTCGGGGAAAACGTCTTCAAAATCCTGTAAAACAGAAGTCATCTTGCTCGGGAGTTCCGGCTCAAGGTCAGCATAACTCATAAGAGTTTCTTTAAACCTGAGAACAATAATAGATTTCTTTGTAAACAATGCTTGTTTTACCTCACTAGATTTCGCAAAAAGGGTAGAATTCCTTACGGTTTTTGTCTCGGCGGTTTTCGTGGGAGTTGTGCTCAAACTCATACCTGTGTTGGCTTGGGATGGTTCGGTCTTATAGTCACTCTTAGCTTCAGCCTCCTTCTTCTTATCACGAATTTTCTGGTCTTGGTAAATCTCGAGAGGAGTCATAGGAACTAATACCACGTTTTTCCTTTATTCGCAAAAGAGTGTTTATTTGTGAGACCGTCGTGAGTCACCTTTCGGTCAAATTGCCATGGTCGACCCAGCAATATGTGTCCAGCTGCCATAGGTAGCACGTCGCAGAGAACTTCATCCACGTAATTCCCTATAGACAAAGGAACCAAAATTTGTTTCGTTACCTTTAAGTGTCCCTCGTTGTTTAGCCATTGAAGGTAATACGGTCGGGGATGCTTCATCACTTCTAGACCCAGCTTCTCCACAAGTGTAGTGCTTGCCACATTCGTACAGCTTCCACCATCGATGATAAGGCTACACACTTTCCCTTTAACTCGGCATCTAGTGTGAAACAAATTTTCCCGTTGTTCTTCCTCCTTAGGACGATCTTGTACAAGTAACGTTCTTCTTGCTACTAGTAAATCTCCATAAGTAGCTTCCTCCGCGGTTTCCTCGAAGGCTTGTGAGACCTCACAATCTTCTTCCGCTTCCGATTCTATCTCCCCGTCTCCTCGGAGAACCATAGTTCTTTTATTCGGACATTCTTTGGCCATATGTCCGCGGCCTTGACATTTGAAACATCGAAGATCGGTGCTCTTGGCTTGAGAAGTCTCGGCCTTCTCATTAGGATTCTGATATGATCATGGCCGAGCTTGAACCTGAGCTTGTAGCTGAGCTTGATCCAAAGGATATTGATGAGGTTAACAGAATCGTAGATGATCCAAAACTCCATCAAACGCACTCCACAAGTCGCAACGGAGTCAATCAGGACACATGTGCATCTCTTGGAGCGTCTAAATTCAACCACGGTGATTCAACATATGAGATCACTTGGAAAACATTCTCAGCTCACATAGAGAGCTCCTCGAAGTGGAATCAGATCAATCCGAATTCAGAAGAAGGAGTTATGCAATTTACAACTCGGGTGATTCCCAGCTTGCCCGATTTGGACGTACGTGACTTCCTTGGACGTTTCAAACCAAACCAGGAGGAGTTAGGCTACAAATCAACCTGTTCTACAATCTTGATCCATAAGAGGTTCATGGAGAGTTGGAATCAAGTCGATCCCAGTTTTCGTTTGGAAGTTATTCAAGTTCAAACTCAACGGATCCTCGGCTTGCCTCATTTCGGAGCTGTAACTTCTCAACGGATCTACTCTCAAAGCTTCAGCGTTTTGGGCATCAATTCCTTCATCAAAGATGTTCCCAAGAAGCTTACCTATTACCTAAAACCGTCAAGGTACAAAGAAGACATCATGGATTTGAGGATTGGCCCAAGATGTTTGTCCTTGTACTCTTTTTCCTTCTTTTGGGTTTTTCCCAATGGGTTTACCAAAAAAGGTTTTAATGAGGCTTGGGCTTACATCTCACTTTTGGCCCAATATCTTCCATGAAGTGCAAAGATCATCATCACCATCATCATCCACGAAATTGGAAGGCCAAGGGACAATTCAACCTTCTTTTATTTCTAGTCAAAACTCTATTTATTTTAGTCTTTGGTCTTTGGTCTTTGTTTTCATTTTCGAGGAGTCTTGTTGACCACCTCTTCTACTTCTTCTATTCTCTATATAAACTCATGTAAGAGATCACAAATAATCATTCAATCTTTTAATCAAATATCTTTGAGAAGTTTTCTCTCTTTTGTTCCTTTGGAACTTTTCGATCTCTTTGGTGGTTAGCCAACGAAATCAAATCGATCACTTGGTGGTTAGCCATTGATCATCCCGCGGTGTGCCATATCCGTGGTTCGTTTGTTGGTGAGTCATATCCAACATTCACAATCGATTCCGAGGTGGTTAGCCGAAGAGTCACAACGTTCCTTAGGTGGTTAGCCTTCGGTTCGGGTTTACCGAGTGCCGTTCATAGCTCTCGACGCAGCCATTCATTCCCCCGCCTTGTCCAATTCTTTCCGCAAATTTGGATCCAAGGATTATCCGTTCTTCTACCGATCTCGAGTGTGCCGTTTTTGGGAGGATCTTATCAAGATCTTATCAAGTGGTATCAGAGCCACGCTCTTGATTATCGGTATTTTCTAATCATTTCTATCTTTTCATATTCTTTTCTTCTATCTTTTCTTTTCTATCTTTTGTATTAAATCAAAAAAAAAAAATCGTGATCAAAAAAAAAAAAAGAAAAAATAGTGATAAAAAAAAAAAAAGAAACGAAAAGGCAAAAAATCAAAAAAAAAATATATATATATATATTGGTTCGTAATTCTTCATTTCCTATCTTTTCTAGTTTGACGATTTGGTTTTTAAAAGCTACCATCGATTTGTTTCGATTTAGTTCCTTAAGAACCGAGGAGAACTTCTAGTGTGTTGTGAGGATATTACGAGAGTTGTGTGAACAAATTTGAGAGAAACACTTGTGAGGATTTTTACTAACGTGTTTGTTTCTTTTTGCGAGGAAAAATGTTTAATGAAAAAAAAACCGCTACTTCACGTTCGAGAAGAAAGCGTGAAGCCGCTTTGGATCGTAAGATGGACAACATGGTCCAAGTCCTAACCGAGGTGATAGAGCAAATGGCCGCTCTTAATGTTAGGGTGCCGGCTAGGCAAGAAAGAAACCATCGTGAGCCAAATCAGAAGGTGAGTTCTCAACCAACTATTAAAACCAAAGCATCCAAGGCGAGAGAAGAATTCCAAAGGTCAGAGAAGATTTTAAAAGCGTGCATCAAATCAACCGAGGCTAAAACTTCAAAAGCACGTGATGTGAAGTGTTTTAAGTGTCAAGGGAGAGGACACTATGCAAAGGAATGCTCTAACAAGAAAACCGTGGTTCTTCCCAACAATGGAGAGCTAGAGTTAAGAGCAGACGAAGTGGTTTCTTTTTCACTTCTATCTTTGTCTGAGGAGCAGAAACAAAAGGAGCTTGAAACCGCACCTATTTATGACGACTATGATGAGGAGGAGCTTGATTCCGCACCCATCTATGACGATTATGAGGAGTATGCATCTGAGGATGAGGTAAACGTTTTGAGTGATTCCCTAAACACTACTCACCATAAAGAAAAAGAGAGCCTAAGAGAAACCAAGCTAAAGGCCTTTGAGAGCAAACCCGTGAGAAATTCAAATTTTCTTGTGAGAATCGAAGAGGTTAAGAGTTCTTTGTCGTCAAAACAACCTTTGATTATTTTTGACTATAAAGAAGCTTTTATAAGCTTGACTAATCTTACACCGGTGCTGCCGAGTGAAGTGATTTTTCTTTTGCAGGGTTATAAAGACGTTTTCCATGAAGACAACTCAAGAAGTTTCCCACCGATCCATGGAAATGAGCATCATATCGTCTTTGATCCCGGAACACCCTTTGAGGCATTTTTCTATGTCATCCAGTGCAAACCAGAGAACGACCCACTTCAAATCCAGGAGCTGATCAATAATGATGCATATAAGATATACTTGCAAGGTGAGTATAATCTAAGTTCAAGTTTCAACGATTCTAACTTAATCCCTTTTAATGCAGATTTGAGGACAAATCCTTTTCAACTTGGGGAGGATGATATGATCATGGCCGAGCTTGAACCTGAGCTTGTAGCTGAGCTTGATCCAAAGGATATTGATGAGGTTAACAGAATCGTAGATGATCCAAAACTCCATCAAACGCACTCCACAAGTCGCAACGGAGTCAATCAGGACACATGTGCATCTCTTGGAGCGTCTAAATTCAACCACGGTGATTCAACATATGAGATCACTTGGAAAACATTCTCAGCTCACATAGAGAGCTCCTCGAAGTGGAATCAGATCAATCCGAATTCAGAAGAAGGAGTTATGCAATTTACAACTCGGGTGATTCCCAGCATGCCCGATTTGGACGTACGTGACTTCCTTGGACGTTTCAAACCAAACCAGGAGGAGTTAGGCTACAAATCAACCTGTTCTACAATCTTGATCCATAAGAGGTTCATGGAGAGTTGGAATCAAGTCGATCCCAGTTTTCGTTTGGAAGTTATTCAAGTTCAAACTCAACGGATCCTCGGCTTGCCTCATTTCGGAGCTGTAACTTCTCAACGGATCTACTCTCAAAGCTTCAGCGTTTTGTTCATCAATTCCTTCATCAAAGATGTTCCCAAGAAGCTTACCTATTACCTAAAACCGTCAAGGTACAAAGAAGACATCATGGATTTGAGGATTGGCCCAAGATGTTTGTCCTTGTACTCTTTTTCCTTCTTTTGGGTTTTTCCCAATGGGTTTACCAAAAAAGGTTTTAATGAGGCTTGGGCTTACATCTCACTTTTGGCCCAATATCTTCCATGAAGTGCAAAGATCATCATCACCATCATCATCCACGAAATTGGAAGGCCAAGGGACAATTCAACCTTCTTTTATTTCTAGTCAAAACTCTATTTATTTTAGTCTTTGGTCTTTGGTCTTTGTTTTCATTTTCGAGGAGTCTTGTTGACCACCTCTTCTACTTCTTCTATTCTCTATATAAACTCATGTAAGAGATCACAAATAATCATTCAATCTTTTAATCAAATATCTTTGAGAAGTTTTCTCTCTTTTGTTCCTTTGGAACTTTTCGATCTCTTTGGTGGTTAGCCAACGAAATCAAATCGATCACTTGGTGGTTAGCCATTGATCATCCCGCGGTGTGCCATATCCGTGGTTCGTTTGTTGGTGAGTCATATCCAACATTCACAATCGATTCCGAGGTGGTTAGCCGAAGAGTCACAACGTTCCTTAGGTGGTTAGCCTTCGGTTCGGGTTTACCGAGTGCCGTTCATAGCTCTCGACGCAGCCATTCATTCCCCCGCCTTGTCCAATTCTTTCCGCAAATTTGGATCCAAGGATTATCCGTTCTTCTACCGATCTCGAGTGTGCCGTTTTTGGGAGGATCTTATCAAGATCTTATCAGATTCCGAACATATGTTGGAGTGAAAGATTTTGCTTCGGTTCCCGGCCGTACATCCGTTCTTGGCCGAATACCGGAACTAGTAGTGATCGGATTAGGTCGCGCGCTAGAACCGTAAGAAGGTTTTGGGACGTTCCTCCTCTTGAGTTGTCTTTCGATGATGTTCGCCTTTTGTAGCATTTCCTCAAGATCCCCATAGTACTGAAGTTCCAGCAAGTCTTGAATCTCACGGTTAAGACCTCCCAAAAACCGTGACATAGTGACTTCACTATCTTCCTCGAGACGAGCACGTGTCATTAGCATTTCTAACTCTTGGTAATATTCCTCGACACTTCGTGCTCCTTGAACAAGTCTACGTAACCTGTTGTGAAGGTCACGTTGGTGGTGATTAGGAACGAATCGCTTGCGCATAACAGTTTTCAATTGCCTCCACGTCACGATGGGATCCTCGTCATTACGTCTTCGTGAAGTTACCAATTGTTCCCACCAACTAAGTGCGTAATCGTAAAATTCCGTCACAACAGCACACACTTTTTGAACTTCCGTAGCCTCATTGCAATCGAACACTAACTCAACCTTAATTTCCCACGCCAAATACGCGTCCGGATCATTTTTCCCGTGGAAAGGAGGAATCTTCGCCAAAACACCTCTCGTGTTTGCTCGTCTCGGCCTCCTTGGATAATTACCGGATGAATGATCTTCGGAATCATGCTGCCTAAGTCGCCGTGGTCGGCCTTGATCCTCGTGATTGGAAAAATCCTCGTAGTACTCATTCCCATTCAACGGTCGATTGGCGGGATCGTTGTTAGGACCATTTGCCGGGTTGTTTAGCGGTATTGCGGGATTCGTTGGTGCTGGGACTGCCTCGGCAACTCTTAATAGTTCTCTCTGCATAAGGTCCATGCGGGTTGTCATTTCACCAAGCAGCCTAGTGATCTCGTTAGTAGCGGTTTCATGGACCGGTTTGCCATCGGGCAAGAGTTTAGCACCTAAGTCGGTGATCAAACGAGTCACCTCTTCCATTACGGCTTGATTATTGGGTGAACTTGATTCGGAAGTGTCCTCAGACATTTTTGGTACCTGAAATTGTCACAAAAAAACAAGTTAGTAAGGACACAAAATTTAGAAACGTGAATCAAAATTAATGAGAAGGGAAGGAATCGCTTAGTCGGTTTTAGTCGAATTTCTCGGAAATTTGAATCCCTCGGTGATTTGAAGGTTCCCAAAAAAAATCCCTCGGATTTATGCTTTCCCCCGGGAAGAAAATCCCACGGACTGAAGTTTCCCCGGAATCCCCTCGGTATCGGTTTCCCCGGAATCCCTCGGTATCGGTTTCCCCGGAATCCCCTCGGAGAGTCCCTCGAACTTCTGAACTTCCGAAAATTGCTTGACCTTTGAGTTCCTTGCAAAAAAATTTAAAATCCACAAACACAAGCTTATGTCGATTTTAAAAACCAACACAATCAAACCCAGATTTTGTTTTTTTTTTGAATGAAGATGAACGATTTTCGCAAAAAAAAATGATGAACGATTTTTTTTTTTTTTTTTTTTGATTTATGACGAAATTGAACAATCCCTAGATGATCTAAATGCAACAATTTAAATTAAAACAAACTAGAATGAACCCAGAAAATTGATGAACACTCAATGAACAACAATGAAGATGAATGGTTTTTTTGCAGAATTTTAAAAAAAAATATGCACGATTTTTTTTTTTTTTGATTTATGATGCAACTAAACAATCCCTAGATGATCTAAATGCAACAATTTAAATTAAAACAAACTAGAATGAACCCAGAAAATTGATGAACACTCGATGAACAACAATGAAGATGAACGGTTCAAATTTAAATCGTGCGATGAAACAAACGAAACAAAACGAAATGAAAGTTGATAGATGGAACGATATTACCGGATTCCTTGAGTGCTCTGATACCACTTAATACACCCTTGTCCAAGTATCTTCTCAAAGAATCGGTAAAGGAGGATAATCCGCGAATCGAAATTCACGGCGATGGAAAACGTAACCCCGGGAACGTGGAGCAGGCTCGAAGGCGTGGGAATCCACCCGAAAATCCTTCCAACACTCAGCTCGCTATTGACGCTCTCGACACGACGTTCGGTAGAGTGGCTGCCCACAAAGAGAGATGGCGATCTCTTTGATAAACCAGTTTTCAAAATTCTTAGAAATCCACCAAGAAAATCGAGAGAGAAAAGTTGTGCTTTTATTTTGATAATTGTTGTTGTGATCAAATGATCATACACGAAATATAAAGGCAAGAGGGGAGTCCAAGGGACTAATCCACCTCAAAAATACAAGGCATAACTCGAAAATGAGAGTTGAATAATTCTAGGAAATTGTGTAAATAAATGCAGAAATTGACTAAGGCAAAAATCGAATGTCTTTTGATCTTCTTGAGGGATTTTTGCCGCGGAGAATTTCTGAGGGATTTGCTGCGGAATGGGCTTGAGGGAAAAAAGTGTTCCAAGGCCTCGTTAAAAACCTTGTCACGTAAAACCCGTTGGGTAAAAACCGTGACTAAGGAAAAGAGCATACTTGGACTTGTATCGAAACCAATGCGGTTCGAGGCACTTCTTCCTTCAAACCCACGGCTTCGTGAACATGTCGAACGAGTCCTCCAAGTGCGTCCTTAAGCTTCTTCGCCTTAGCTCTCGTCATTGCTCCTTCGGGAACGTGTAATGCTTCCTCGGGTTCAAGCTCCTCCTCGGCGAGATTCTCCTCGGTTACATGATTAACCTCCGTTGATCCGTCTAGGATCATATCATGGACCATCGAAAACTTTTTTGTTCTTCTTAAACAATGTTGTGCTCCGACGATATGGATGATAATGCGGTAGAAATCGTCGATGACAATCGAACCAAGAAGTCTTACGTCCATTCTTCAATTGAAACGCATCAGTGTTATCTTGACAATACGGACACGCCAACCTTCCATGCGTCGACCATCCAGATAGCATACCGTATGCTGGGAAATCACTTATGGTCCACATAAGTACCGCACGCATCATAAAATTCTGTTGCAGGGAAAAATCGAACGCTTCAACACCATCTTTCCACAACATTTTCAATTCATAAATTAATGGTTGTAAGAAAATATCAAGCGATCTCTTAGGATGCTCTGGACCTGGGACGAGGATCGTGAGGAACAAAAACTCTCGTTTTATGCACATAGATGGCGGTAAATTATACGGTGTGACGATTACTGGCCACAACGAATATTTCCTCCCATGCTTTCCAAATGGGTTGAATCCATCCGTAGATAACCCCAGGTATACGTTCCTCGGCTCACACGCAAAACTAGGATAAACCTCTACAAAATGTTTCCATGCTTCTGCATCTGAAGGATGCGCTATCTCTCCAGCTGAGTTATGTTCTGCATGCCATCTCATAGGCCATGCCGTGCGCTGAGATTGATATAACCTCTTCAACCTATCAGCTAGGGGAATATACCACATCCTTTTATGTGGAACATGTACTCTGCCTCCTGTATCCTGATAGCGAGGTTTGTGACAAAAATGACACTTCAACCGGTTTTCATCCTTTCTCCAGTAGATCATACAGTTGTCGATGCACACATCTATCATCTGATAAGGTAATCCAAAACCAGCTACAAGCTTCTGAATCTCGTAGTATGAAGCCGGTGAAATATTATCTTCAGGTAAGACATCTCTCACAAAATCAGCTATCGCATCAACACAATCTTCGGCCAAGTTGAAATCCGTCTTTATAGTCATCAACCTGCTTGCAGTTGAAAGAGGCGATATTCCATCTCTACATCCTCTGTATAATGGCTGCTTAGACGCATCTAGCATATCAAAAAACTTATGCCCTTCTGAATTTGGTTCCTCAATCCTGTTACCATCCTCAACATGATGATACGATGCAATGTTTTCACGGAACGCATCATTCACCATCTGAGTGTAACCTGCGTTTACATCTACTTCCGGTGTTGGTTCCTCTAACATAGTACCCGAAGTACTACCAAACCTATATGATGTGCTACCATAGTATTGCGCCATTGAATCGGTTTCTCCGTGGGTATACCAAATCTTGTAACCAGGCATAAATCCATTCCTATATATGTGCTTTGTTACCTCCATAACTTAGACTAATCTATGATTCCGACATTTAGTACAAGGACAATACATTTTACCGTATTCCGATGTCATGCTATTGTTTGCCGCAAAATTCATGAACTCCACCACACCTTGTGCGAACTCATCCGTCAATTCCCCCGTCACGGGATCACGCAGAGGTTTGTCCATCCACGATCGAAAATAAGACATTGTATATGTGTTTGTTTTTTTTTTTTTTTTTTATGATTCTAAATGAATGAGGGGTGGATACGTTTTTATAAGCAAAATTTTGTGAGTTTTCACGACGGCATTCCGACGGAATAGTAGATATTATTGATGTCGGCAACGATGTCGGCAACCATGTCGGCAACGATGTCGGCAACCATGTCGGCAAAGTCTAATCCGTCGGAAATCCGTTGGAAATTGCCGACGGATGCAATCGTCGGAAAACCATCGCCATCATGTCGGCAAGATCAGCATCCATCGGAAATACCGTCGGAAATCCGTCGGAATAAAGACCGACGGCTTATTCCGTCGGAAAACCGCCGCCATCATGTCGGCAAGATCAGCATCCGTCGGAAACACCGTCGGAAATCCGTCGGAATAAAGACCGACGGCTTATTCCGTCGGAAATCCGTCAGAAATCCGTCGGAAATTTCTGACGGATTTTTGCCCGTCGGAAATGCCGTCAGAAATCGCTATGCTTTCTTGTAGGGTTAATCGCCAAAATTAACTCTATTTCGAAATATATAAAAAAATACATAGAGAAATGTAATTAATCACTCCAAGTCCGACGAATAATCTGACGTAGCTAAATCAGAATCCTCGTCAAATTCGCCGATCTCTTCCTCAGAATCCTCAAATACCACGTAATCCCCGTCCATGGTGAAATCAACCAGGAGGTCAACTTCAATAGAATGCTCGATCGAACCTAAGTTACCAATTGCATTTTCCTGCAAAGGGTCGTGCTCGGAAACACCATAAACTCTTCCACTTTGGTGTATCAACATAACAGTAATCCAAGGGTCTTGTTTGTTCATAACATGGGGGTATCGAATGTAGGAAACTTGATCCTCTTGTGAAGCAAGAATGAAATGATCGTATTTCTGAAGTCGCCTTTGAGAGTGGACATATGTAACACCAAATGCATCCTGACGTATACCTTAATTTGGATTATACCAATCGCAGTAGAACGAAATGCACCTCAAGTCAATCATTCCCGGATAATGGACCTCCAATATTTTGCGTAGAACACTGTAGTAGACAACTTCTCCAGATAGAGACGATATACCAGAATTACAAGTTGTCTTTGAGCTTCCTTCCCGATGAGCCTTAAAAGCATACCCTCGGGTGCAGTACATTGGATAAGACTTTGCAATAAACGCCGGGCCTTTCACCATCTCAACTAACCATGTCGCAAACGAAACCCCGCTAGCAGTCATATTACCAACCTGTAAAAATTTCATGTGGATCAATAATCGACACAATGTTTATATAAGGAAGCTATATAATTTAATTATATAATAAAGCATCATTTAACACTTACATAATATTTCAACCATTCACCAAAGTCATTCTTCTTGACTACAGCAAGCTAATCCTCTGTGTAATTTGGATAACAATCGCGTATTTGGGCCATGAACATCTTGTGCATGAACAAATGCATTAGAAAATAGCATTATTAAACTTAATTTGTTAACTAATTAAAAATATATATTTAGGTACCTCTCATATTCCAAAACGTCGTCGCAGTTTGTCAGAATATACATATGCAAGTGCCTTTGCTCCTCTAATAGTCGCCGATCCTTACTTTTCCACTTAGTCGTCCAATCTGAGTATATATATTGGGGACATAGACATGATAACTATCTATATTCCCTCCATCATCATGTCGTGCGGGGAGTCTACTTTTTGTTTGGACTTGCGCTGGAAAGTAGTAGCCGGCAAAGTTAGAAGTTTCTTCATTAATGCTATGTGCGACAATAGAACCCTCGACTCTAGCAAGATTTTTAACCTTCTTCTTTAGGTGGAACATATACCGCTCAAAAGGGTACTGTAAATGTATGTACCTGCAATAGCTCCATGGACGTTCATAGGAAGAAGACCTTCAAATGCAAATGGAGGGAGGCGCTGCATGACAACATGACAATCACGACTCTTCATCTCAGAAAACTTCTCTTATGAACTATCATCGCAATTACGAAGGTTAGATGCGTATCCGTCTGGGAATTTGACACCGTGCTTAATCCAATCGAAGAACTCCTCTTTTGAAGTCGCATCCAACCGGAAAGCAGGGGGCATTGATTTCCCGTTCGCCATTACATACAACGCCTTACGAGAACAAATATCTGGCAAGTCCAACTGAGTCATAATATAATTCTCATCTAACTCAGGAGGTCGACCATCAAAAACTTTTTTGTTCTTCCTAAACAATGTTGTGCTCCGACGATAGGGATGATCATGCGGTAGAAATCGTCGATGACAATCAAACCAAGAGGTCTTGCATCCGTTCTTCAATTGGAACGCATTAGTGTTATCTTGACAATACGGACACGCCAGCCTTCCATGCGTCGACCATCCAAATAGCATACCGTATGCTGGGAAATCACTTATGGTCTTCAACACCATTTTTCCACAATATTCTCAACTCATAAATTAATGGTTGCAAGAAAATATCAAGGGATCTCTTAGGATGCTCTGGACCGGGGACGAGGATCGTGAGGAACAAAACCTCTCATTTCATGCACAACGTTGGTGGCAAAATGTAAGGTGTGACGATTACTGGCCACAACGAATATTGCCCCCCATGCTTTCCCAAAGGGTTGAATCCATCCGTAGATAACCCGAGGTATACGTTCCTTGGTTCACACGCAAAACTAGGATATAAACTTCTTGAAAATATTTTCATGCTTCTGCATCTGAGGGATGCGCAATCCCTCCATCAAAGTTATGTTCTGCATGCCATCTCATAGGACCTGCCGTGCGCTCAGATTGATATAACCTCTTCAACCTATCAGTTAGGGGAAAATACCACATCCGTTTATGTGGAACAGGTACTCTTCCACCTGTATCCTGATACCGAGGTTTGTGACAAAAGCGACACTTCAACCGGTTTTCGTCCTTTCTCCAGTAGATCATACAATTGTCGATGCAGACATTTATCATCTGATACGGTAATCCAATACCAGCTACAAGCTTCTGAATCTCGTAGTTGATAGAGGCGATATTCCATCTCTACATCCTTTGTATAATGGATGTTTAGACGCATCTAGCATATAAAAAAACTTCCGGGCTTCTAAATTTGGTTCCTCTTTCCTGTTACAATCCTCAACATGATACGATGCTATGTTTTCACGAAACGCATCATTAACCATCTGAGTGTAACCTGCGTTTACATTGACACACTGGGAATTAACCCCAGCGTGGGGTTTTACCCTTTATATCTAAGCCGCAAGTGTACAGCACACGAAGTAGTATTTAGGGATCGAATCCACATGGATAGACGTTGTCGATTTCTAACGAGTTCTAACTTATGTCTAGACGTAAAATATATTTTGGGTTTTGTTACGGTCGTATCTATGGAATCTAAACTAAACTAAGAAGGGCAGTAGCTAACTAATTATTTTATCGAGGTTGTGAATCAATTAAACGAAGTGTTGGGCAATCGGGAATTTTCTAGGGTTTATGGCCGATTTTTACAAGGAAATTTCTAGGATTTCTATAGCGATTTTTTCAACTTTGGGTTCTTGAACTTGGAACACGTACGCTGCGTGTAGTCTACTCCTATAATCCTACACACCTACTCACTGCAGTACTCGGACGATAGCTTTCGTCTCCGCCCGCGCAAGTAGTGAGTGATACTCTCAAAGATCGTTTACGCCCACAATTCCTCTGTAAGTATACTTTCGAAATCTTACGATGGCTTTGGTCGTCTACCCTAGGTCAAGCGATTAGATACAGCACTGTCGTGGCTCTAAAACACCTAATATCAGTTGCTAAGACGGTTAGTCAAGCAACGCATTAACAACAAGGATATAGCGAAGAACCCTAATCGGTATCCTAAACTAAAAACCTAATAAGAATCGAACCATAAATTCCCCTTCAAACCACTTTCACCAAACAAGAAGATTACTCAGCCATAGCTGAGGTAATCATATTCAATAAATTAAATAAAAACAGTAAGTAAAAAGGAATGAAGAAATCTTCTCTATCAAAGAACACAAATCGAGAATCCTTTGCTCCAAACCAAAGAAAACAAGAGCACAAGTCACAAGAGCTTCTGCCTTCAAAAGTAATAAGAATGTAACGTATATGTCTAAGATGCATAAAATAAGTATTTATAGAGCTAATCTTTGTTTAGGGTTTGGTGTGAAATGACGGTTTTGGCCTGGGTGAAGAAACGAGTCGAATTGGTCGCGACATGCCCTGGCCGCGGGTGCGGGCCTTTTGGGAGTGCGGAAACGCCTCTTGGCCATGGGTGGAGACTCTCCAGGAGTGGCGAAATGCCTCCTGGCAGCGGCTCCAGCTCCTCCAGGCGCGGTGGGCTTCTCCTCGGGGCAGTTTCATCTGCCTCAAGTGCTTCGGGTATATTTAAGGATCCAACCATTGGATTGCTTCCAATTCAATTTCATTTGAAAGCTGGTTGTCTCTACTCTGTTGTGTCCAAATTTGTTGATGATCAGACGGTGAAAATGTCTCCATCATCTGCAAGACTTCTTTACGGCCCAAGTTTATACAAAAACGTATTTTTGCCCCGACATGCACTCTTTTATTCCGAGTTACCTGAAATGTATTTCAAATCTCTAAAATATGAAAATCACTTGAAAACCTTTGAAAACAGAGTTAAAACACATACAAAATAATATGAAATGATCCATAAAAAGGGTCAAAAACCGGTGTTATCAACTACCCCAGACTTAGATCTTTGTTTGTCCTCAAACAAAACATAAATCTAAACTCGTAAAAAGGTTTTCGAAAATATATGAACTAACAAAATTGTCAATGATCGTCCTTCTAAACCATAACCAACGTAATGCATCAATCGGGCTTACTCTGGACAATTCTCACGAAAGTACTACAACGCTAATCCACGATATTTTTCATGCGAAGGTCTAACCACATAGATCCTAACTTTCTGTCAACTATCTCTTAACATTCATTAAAGATGATAGGCATTTAAGGGCAATTTAGAGGTGAGGCTAAAAGTGTTTCGGGTTACCGTATTTTCATCGGAGGATGCTATATATTATGCAAAACAGCAAGAGAGGATGGAGCTATTGGTACCCATAGTTTTCAGTCACTCCTTGCTCGCATAAGTGTTGATGCAAAACTCCTCCTTCGTCGGGACTCTTCTCCCTTTGACATAATTTTCTGTCGTTCCCCTAGACATAGATTTTCTCCGGGTAATGAATCGAACGGCTTCTTACTCCTCACATATTGAAACATAGTTGCCTTGGTAAAAATATAAACTACTATAAGACTCTTAGGCTTTTATTTCTTTTCCTTTCGGGTTTTTTTTTTTAAATATAAACTACTTGTTTTAAGTATGGGGAAACGCCTTTAAACGGGAGCCTTAGAGAATACACAAATTACCAGTTACAAACGATTTCAAAGGCAACTTTGTAGCTTGATTTGTCGATACTTCCACAACCGAATCCGTCTAGTCTCTCGTCTTTTTGAGTGACTGAAAAACTGTGTCGTTCCTCCCTCTCCGGCGTTTTTACACATATCTGCACATAAGACAACAAGAGAGTTGCATGAGGTTTGAACAAAGGTTAAGTTTTGGGTGGGATACCGGCTGAAGATGAACCGGCCATCTAGGACAATAAATAGTGGTAAAAATGAAAAAGATGTCCTAGATGTATGACTCGTTGTCTCGCCTAAAACAATTGATAAGAAAATTAAAAATAGATTAAGTCAAAATAAAATGAGCTAGTATATCCTGTCAGAAAGAATTTTTATGGCTCAAAATCCTTTGGGGATGTCGCATTGAAAGCACTATAGCTACCGCCTAGTCTAGTACTAAACCACAAAGGAGCTAGCACGAGGAAATAGCATAGAAGCACACTGGAAATTTAGCCGAGAGAAACTTAGCCGAGGCAGATTTACTCGAGAAGAATTTAGCCGAGAGAAATTTAGCCGAAGCAAATTTACCCGAGAGAAAGTTAGCCCAGGAAAACTTAGCCGAAGAAGTTTTAGCCGAGAGAATGAGTCTTAAGCCAAAGACCAATCCAAACGTTCTGGTCACCACCAAGGGAGGTAAGTTCTCTTGTCCAAGTGACTATTTTATGACTAACCGGTCAGGCAGTTTTCCATTTGAAGATGCAGAACTCAAGGAGCTCTCTAACCAGCCACCCGAAGGCCCCCTCGTAGCCGAAGAAGGATTTGTTGATGAATTCAGCAAACTAAGCCTAAACAGGACATCTCCTAATGATCCCAAAGGTATGTATAACTTCTTGACAGGACCAGGAGCTCAAGAATCCAAGGATGGAACAAAGGAACCTTATGTTACTTCCAAAGCAAGTCATTGGCCCGAGGAAAACCAAAAGAGGCAAGAAGAAGAGACATCAGCTGAGGGAGTGAAAGAGCTTGAAGATAAAGGTTTCTCTGATCTTGAAGACCCTCTAGAGGACTTCCCCAAACAGCTGCACGCACTGAACGCACTGGAGCCGAAGTCGCCTTCAAAAGCTCCTCATGCACTATCTCGGACATCACCACCTCAATGTAAGGTGTTTAAATTATATAATGTCTTTGCAGGTGATTCCAGACTCTCCAACGACTAAGGACCGCTTCAAAACGACAACAAACAAGTAGTTTAAGCCTCTCGTCCATAGTTTCATTTTCTTGTTTTAAATGAAACGATGCACTTTTGTTTTAGACTAGGTATGCGGTTTTTCCATTTTTCTGTTTTCTTGTTTTTGCGTTTTGCTTTCTTGTGTTTTGCGTTTTACTTTGACTTAAGGGTCCCCCAGTTGACGAGCCATTATAAGGTTCCCATGTAGCTTGTATTTTTGGTTACCTTTGATTATATATTAAGCGCCTCACTTCCCCTAGTTCTTGAGAGAAGCAAATTCTCTTCTTGTTCTTGTCTTGTTCGTGTGATTCGAATAAGCCAAGGCCTTTGCACCGTATCACAGAGTAACCTTCCCTCTGTGTCGTGTACTCACTCCGCCGTCCTTCCATTCACTAGACTCCACACGAGAAAAGCGACCGCCATCGTGTCAAGTCACCTACACCATCGATCATATACCGACTAAAGGAGAGGACGACCGCCTATCTTTAGCTCCATCTTTATCCTGGTTAAGCTCTCACCACCGAGGCTTACACCAAGACGGCTTGACGATTGGCGTGATCAAGGATGGCGCCAACGGTAGCTAAGAAGGGTCGACCAAAAATCAACGGTCTATCCTTGTCTGGTTCCATTTCGAGAACTTGAAAATCAGCGGGGACGATCTTGTTTCCAATGAGTATTTGAAGATCATGGATCGCTCTTTCAGGTTTCTTTTGTGATGAGTCCCCAAAAATTACGCTCACGGTAGATGGCGTGAGATTCATTATACCGAGTTTCTCGGCAAATGCCTTAGACATTATGTTGATGTTGGCTCCGGAATCACCCAAACCATCTGCAAAATAAATTCCCGAAATCCAACAAGAAAAATAAAAACGTCTCGGATCATCGGCTTTTCTAAGCCTTTGAAGCGGGATTACATTTGGTACCTCGAATGGTGGTTTTGGATCATTTTGGATTTGGTAACGACTCGTCCATAGAGTGGGATGAATTTTGGAACTTTTCTAGGCTCCATCTTAGCATCGACTTCCTTCTCGGGTATGGTGGAAATCACGTTGCAAAATCTCTTTGGGTTATCTTCCACTCTTCCAGGTAAAATTCTGCTCGGTCTCTTAGTGGAATACGTGGTTTGAGAGACTTTCATGTCCAACTTCTTGACATGGGTTGAAATATATTCAAATTTTCCATTCAGGTCGCTGTACATACAATCGGCCTTGACGTTAAAATCTTTCGTCGTCTTCTCGTTGCTTTGAGCGAGGAGTTGAATTGATTGCTCGAGCTTCGCTATTTGGGCAGCAAGTTGAGAGTTAGAAATACCTTGTTGCTATGTGTTTGAGTTGTTGTAAGGACGGTCTTGGTTGGAAGTTATCATTTCCTCCATAGTTCCCGTTTTGGAACCAGTTTTGGTATGGCTTCGTTTGTCGTGGATAAGGCTGATCTTGAGGGTTCTCCACGTTCTGGTTTCGATACGAGAGATTGTTGAAGTTGGCGTTGCGGAAGTTGTTGTTGAATCCGTTGTTGAAACGACTTTGGTAGGAGTTTTGTGCTCCCACATAGTTAACTTCTTCTTCTTGAAAATATGAACCATTGTTTTCGGGTTCGTAGTAAGCATCGTCTTCGCCTCCAATAGTAGCTTCACAAGCATGCACTTGGCGATTTTGGTGGTTGAGAAGTCGGTTCACCATGTTCTTTATCTCGGCTATCTCCTTGGATTCTGACACATTCGATCTAGTCGATCTATCGTAGTCGGCAAAATTGTTGCTATCCGACATAGCAAGATTTTCGATGAGAGCTCTTCCTTGGTTGATCGTCTTCATGGAGAAGTCTCCATTGCTGGCTGTGTCGAGAGAAATTTGATATTTTGGTAGTAATCCTCGGTAGAAAGTGTTGAGCACATTCGGACCAGAGAAACCGTGATGAGGGCAATCTCTCTCGTACTCCTTGACACGTTCCCACGCTTCATAGAAAGATTCCACCGATTGTTGATAAAAACTTTGGATTTTGTTTCTTAGCGCGTTGGATCTCGACTTCGTGTAGAAGTGGTTTAAGAAGGTGGCTTTGTACTCTTCCCAATAAGTAATAGAACCTGCGGGCAAATATTTCAACCAACGGTGAGCTTTATCGGCCAAATAAAAGGAAAAAACTTACACTTCAAATAGTCGGGGGGGAACTTGGTTCGTTCTCGTTGTTTCGCATATCTCTTCGAACAACTCGATGTGCTCCATCGGATGCTCGGTTGCAACTCCATAAAACTGATTTTGCTTTACCAAAGCAATGATTTAGGTTTGATCTCAAAATTATTTCCGTTCGAAATAGGAAGTTGTAGGGAGAAAGGCTAATTGGTGCCTCAACCAAGACCAATGGTACCGATTAGTGTCTAAACAATCTTGTTGTGCTCAAACATACTCGAACTATTGAAAATTTGAATATTCATACCTGAACTCACATTTGTTTGGTCGAAACATGCATTGACTCGTTTTCCATTAGTCAACCCCGTCAAATTGTTAACGGAGCTGAGTCAGCTGCCACGGTGGAATTCCCGATAGAACAATAGTGTTATACGACATCGTTTTGAGTAAAAATAAAAAATTGGTCAATCCTAAGAATCGAACCGTGGGCAATCCCGACAAAGTCAACAAGGATACCACTAAGTCAGCTTCATTCATTCTGATAAATCACACCATCAAATATTAAGTTTACTTGAGAAGCAAAGATTAAAAAAAAAAACTGGAGACATTGTCGACGAATCGAGAAGAAGAAGAATACAGAGTTAAAAACAAAAGCTTGGGAAAATTGAGAAGAAGAAGAATACCGTGAGTCTCTGGATGCTAGCGACTTCGCCTTCGCTGGAGGTTCTCGCGAAAGATATTCCCACGATTACGGGTGATTCGGCTGCCATCCCCGGTAACTCGACGACTGACAAGGGTTTAAAACCATCGGCGATGGCCTTCGCAGAGGTAGAGAGAATAGGATGGCGAGCGATGGCACATAGGATCTTAAGAGAGGACTGGTAGAAAAAATCGAGCCAGTTCAGCAAAACAGTCCACAGTTGAAGCGACCGTGGCGAGTAAACCAGATCGGCCAGAGTCAATTCCGCCATGACTCGGACCGATTCAATCCAGATGGAGAACAATAGACACTAACAAAGCAAATATCGCTCAGGTGTGAGACAAACCTGAAGAAGAAGAAGAAGATTAAAAAAAAAGTGGACTTTGCTTCTTACGAGCCATTGTCAACGAAGAAGACTCTTGTTTCCAGTTTTTTTGTTTTTAATCTTTGCTTCTTAACTCAACTTAACTAGGATTTAAGCCGCGCTAATTATAGCGCGGAATTATTTTTTTAAACAAATTGTTTTGAAATTTAAAAAAATTATTTTTATCTAAAATTTACAATATAGCTAACTAATGATTATAGATAAAACTATTAATTTGTAATAATTTATCTACTTAACCCGTTTTGCATTGAACTAAAATATTATTCGGCTAACCCGCAAAAACTTATAATATTGAAAACATAATTTTAATATGCAATGTTAAATGACTCTAGTTTTTGTGGTTAGTATACGAAATCTTTAAAAAAATAGTTTTCTTGTGTCTAACTTTTTATAAAATTAGTGAAATATTTTTTCAATTTTTGTTTTGATATATATTCAAATAAAATATAATAAATTAGAGTGAAAAATATGGCAAGATTTTGAATAAATTTTTTTTCTTTGAATATATATTAATTGATTATTATTTTAAATATATAGTATTAAAAATAATTAAGAAATTAAATAACAAATAACCTCTTTAATGCAAAATATATATTTTCCATATTATAATCAATAATTTTAAAAGACTGTTATATCCTTTCTTATTTCAATTATTTTTTGTTATTTGTATTGGCATTTCATGTAATAACTTACAAAACAAAGTTCATTTTTAAAAATGTCTTCTTAAATAATATTATAGAGATATTTGATGGTGCGATATATACCAATAAAAGAAGCTGGCTTAGTGGTATCTTTGTTCACTTTGTTGGGGTGGCCACAGTTCGATTCCTGGGATTGACCAAATATTATTATTATATTTTTACTCAAAACGACGTCGTATAACACTTTTGTTCCAACGCGGATTCCACCGTGGAAGCTGACTCCCGGTAACAAGATCGGCTTCCGGCTTTGGGCCGAGCTCGGAATCTCGCTGAAAGCCCAATCTCGGCTACAATCTAGGCCCAGCACGAGCCCAATCCGTTACAACAGATAAAATCGGAATATTTCCTCTTTCCCGCCGATCTCGGAAATGGAAATATTCCTTGCGAACAGACCGCCGAAGAATAAGGAATATATCCTTATCTCGGAGGGGAATCCGGAATATTTCCATTCCCTAATCGAGCAAGGAAAAGGGAATATTCACATTTAGAGCCGCCTCAAGACAATATAAATAGAGGAGAAGGTTCATTCATCAAGACATCGACAACTTCCGCAGAGACAGAGAATACAAGAGAAAGCTCATTACCGATCTCAAGTCTTCTGTCTTTGCCTTCTTACTTAAACTCTGTTGTAATCGCCGACTTAGATCAATAAACGAGATTCCGATTAAAAGTACTGTTTTACTCCCTTTTTGTGTGATTTACGGATCAACAATTGGCGCCGACTGTGGGGAGTAATAGAACAGTACTTTCGGATATCGTTTGATTGAAGTTCGGCAATGGTTCTTCCAGTCGATACCACCGCAGCCCTCGTCAACAGCTCAGAAACCGATGATCAAAACCCACGGATCGACGAGCTCAATCCTATCAATACCGAACTACAGACAACCGGAGGAGGACCCCCTCCGACCATACCTGTTAGAGAAGACAATCAGGTCAATCCATCTCGGACTCTTCAACAGCCTCCGGCTGCTTCGATATTTACGGATCCAACCGTCTTCATAGAAGCTATGACAGCGCAGTTCGCCGAGATCAACAGAAAGAACGAAGAGCGGATCACTTCACTGATAGCATCCCACTTCGAACGCCGAAACCAGATTGGCACCCTCGATCCAAACCTGATCACGCCCGCCGGAGAACACACGTTACGCCGAAACCTCTTGTCCGACTTAACCGACGCTCAACCCCCAGGCATGATCGACCCGCCGACAAGAAGATCCTCCGCGACCGGTTCGGAAATCAACATCACGGACCAAGCCGCCGTGAATTTGGAATTCGCCAAGGTCCAGGCCCAACTACAAGATATGCGGACCAAAGTCCATCAGGCTACGAGTTCGGCGCCGGAGATCGACCGGGTAATTCAAGAGTCACAGAGGACGCCGTTTACCGACAAAGTCGTCAATACTCCAGTCCGACGATTGGAAAGAGTCAAGATCACATCATACGACGGGTTTACCGATCCTAAACACTTCTTGACCTCGTTTGTCATCACAATGAACCGATTTCGTTTCGGCTCGGAAACCGAGAAGGACGCAGCCATGTGCCAACTATTTGTGGAGAACTTATCCGGAGCCGCGCTCGATTGGTTTTCAACGCTCGAGCCAAGCTCGGTAAACAGCTATAACGAGCTCACCACCAAATTCCTCAAACGCTTCACCATGTTTATCAAGCAGAAAACAAAGAACGCCGAACTCTGGGCCCTCGAGCAGAAGCAGGACGAGCCCCTACGCAACTTCATGGAACGTTTCAAAGCGGTTGTATCCCATTGCACGATCGACGACGAAGCCGCAATTGAGGCTCTTTACAAAGCCACCTGGTACGAATCGGACTTTCACAGGGAGATCAAACGCAATAATCCAAAGACATTGGAGGACATCTTGCACAGGGCGCATATCTTCATCATAGAGGAGGAGGAAAGATCCGAGAAAGATAGGCGATACGCAATCACGAAACAGCCCGCCACTAAGGACAAACTGTGCGTTCCCCCGAAACAACCCGTCAATACGGTCCAAACTCAGCAATCCTGGTCAAACACTTGGGTTCGGTCGGATGAGCCAAAAGAGCCCGACACCACTGAATCCGCACCGTACTGCAATTTCAATAACCGGTATGGAAATCATTCGACCGAAGAGTGCCGACATCTACAGGAGTTCCTGATGATGAAGTACAAAAAGGGGGAAGTTCCAGTCGAAGGAGCCTTCCAACCCTCGAACAGACCGCACCGTAACGATAACGGTAGGAGACGTAACTCCAGACCAAACAAGGCTACCGAGCAGCCTAAAAATAAAACCGACGACGAACAGCCAAAACGGGATCGAGAGGACAACGTGGAAGCTCAGCAACCTCCGCAGGTTCGGAAACGTATCAACATGATCATGGGCGCGTTGGAAACATGCAACTACTCCGTCCGAGCTCTGAAGACATACAGTAAGGAAGCAGTGGCCGCAAAACAGTCACATCAGACTACACCCTGCGGAACGCCGATCACCTTCTCTGAGGCCGACACGGAAGGACTTCATATGCCGCATAACGACCCGTTAGTCGTCGAGACACTCATCGGTGATGTCGTAGTCGGGCGAATTTTGATCGACACTGGGAGCTCGGTTAACGTGATTTTCAAGGATACGCTGAAAAATATGGATTTTCCCGACAACCAAATCAGACCGAACATCGAACCACTCACCGGATTCTCGAGCGAGCAAACCATGACAGCAGGAACGGTTAAAATTCCTATGTATACCGGGGGAATATGCCGAATGGTCAAGTTCTTGGTGTTAAACAAACCAGCGATCTACAACGTGATACTTGGCACGCCGTGGATATTCTCAATGCAAGCAGTCGTGTCAACGTATCACCAATGCGTCAAGTTCCCAACACCTTCCGGAATCTTCACCCTTAAAGGCGACCAAGTGATGTCCCGAACGTGTTTCATCAACGAATGCAAACTGAGGACCACTCCCCGCACCTGCGTGATCAATAAGAAGAAAAATCCAAACGATCCCGATTTACCGCGACGCGAAACGATCGTCCAAGTCAATATCGACGATTTCAATCCGGAGAGATGCGTAGGAATCGGAGCCGAGCTCGACGAGGACATTAAAGCAGATCTAAGCGAATTCCACGAACCCCCATTCCCCGTTCGCGGAATTCCATGAACCTCAAGCGGTACTACATCTAGGCCAACCCTCAAGCGCTAAAAAAAAAAAAAAAAAAAAAAAAAAAAAAAAAAAAAAAAAAAAAAAGAAAGATCACCGAGCTACTACACATACGCTCGATTCTAATATGTAATATGAACTACGAATGGCTTGATCCTTCTTTCGAAGGTACGTAGGCAGCCCTCACAAGGCGCAGCTATAACATTAATAAAATTTTACCAAGGCATTCTACCGAACTCCAATAGTTCGTACCTTCAAAGCCAAACTTTATGTTTGCCGAACTCCAAAAGTTCGTATTTTCTAAAGCCAAACTTTATGTTTGCCGAACTCCAACAGTTCGTATTTTCTAAGCCAAACTTTATGTTTGCCGAACTCCAACAGTTCGTATTTTCTAAGTCAAACTTTTTGTTTGCCGAACTCCAACAGTTCGTATTTTCTAAGTCAAACTTTTAGTTTGCCGAACTCCAACAGTTCGTATTTTCTAAGTCAAACTTTTAGTTTGCCGAACTCCAACAGTTCGTATTTTCTAAGTCAAACTTTTAGTTTGCCGAACTCCAACAGTTCGTATTTTCTAAGTCAAACTTTCAGTTTGCCGAACTCCAACAGTTCGTATTTTCTAAGTCAAACTTTTAGTTTGCCGAACTTCAACAGTTCGCATTTTCAACCACCAACGGTTACATATCAACGTCCTGGCCAGACGATCTGATAAAGCCGAGCTTAGCTCGCACGCATCCTCATGGTGAAATGGATAATACACTTTCCACATTCAAAGCCGAGATCAGTCTCGCACCAAATTCTCAGATTATCCGAGCTAAATAAGCCAAGTCCGTCTCGCACACTCGGATTCAATGTGAGAAACCTAGAGCATATTAAGATGGGCTGTTCACGTACTCTTAAACTAAACTCTAGGGTCAAGCCGAACGTCCTTCCTCGCAAATCTAAGCCGACTTCTCAACAGTCGCAAGACTAGTAAGCCGATTTCTCAACAGTCGCAAAAACAAGTAAGCCGATTTCTCAACAATCGCAAAAGCAGTAAGCCGATCTACGATAGGGATTGCCGACCTCGAACAGGTTCAGTCGAATTTATCCTCTTCACCCGGCTAAGACCGTACAGTTTACGGCACCACTGTGTACGATAAATTCGAGAGGTTCGTATTATGTACGACTTCAAATATATCAGAACTCGGCATAAAAATAACTTGAGAAATAACAAAGCAAAAACACTCAAAATAAAAAGATCGATAAAAATCAGATTCATTCAAAAGCCCCTCGGGCAAAACCACAAAACGGATACCGGACTTTAAAAACCCTCCGGTCCAAGAGGTCTAGTTATAAGCCCATTCGGGCAAAAGAAAACTAAACATATTACATGAAGTAGGAAAAAGGCCTAAACACCTTGCCTCCGCATCGCTTCAGCTTGGTCCGCCGACATCGAAGCTCGGTTAGTACCAAACTCATCAAGCCCTGGCGGGACTTCATTACCCATCGAGGGTGAAATTCCCGGGTGAACCGGATCAGTAAAGGGCGAGACGACTAGATCCGCGTCTTCCAGCTCACGGAGGTCGATCGCCTCGTACTCTGCCGACTTCTCAGCCTTCAGCTTCTCAAGCTTTTCAATACGAGACGGCGGGACGACGATACCGTGCTTCGTCTTCAGACTCTGGCAGAAGCTGAGGATCCCATGGATCTGATTAACGGCCAGGAATGGTTTCCTTGCCTGATCAACCGCCGCCAGATGGTCCTTAACCTTTTGAAGACGAACCTGGCATTTTTCAGTTGCCGCTTTCCTCTTCAAGATTTGATAAGTGCGGCCAGCCCGCAACCTTGAAGTCTCCGTGAATAGCTTCGTCGCAAGGGCATCCTTTTCCAACTCCAGCTCGGCATTGGATCTCTTCAGCACGGCTAGTTCGCGGGTCAGCTCGGCTACTGCACGATCGCCGGCTTCCACTCTATCCTCAGAGACTCGGAGCTCTTTGCGGAGTTCCACGGCTTGGACGCTCGCTTCGAAAGCCTTACGGCGCGAAGCTCCGAGCTCACGATCGTATGACCCGACGATCTCATTCGTCTGGGCAATCATCTGTCAAAAACAGCGAACGTCAGAAAGAAGAATTGAAAGAAAGAAGAGACGAACTTGAAAAAGGCATTTACCTCGGCAGTAGTTTGGGCCAATTTCTTGAACTCATCGGACTTATACAGACGATCGACCGAAGGGAGGAATTCCGGGCCGAAGCTAACCTGCCGATACGTCTCGGCGAAATCCAATGACTCGACCTCCGGTGCTGAAGCCCGATGCTTCTTCGAGACAGGAGAATCGTCCGACAGGACCACCGTCTCCTCTTCGGCTCGTTGGGGTTCAGAACCCCCATCATCACCTCCAACATTGTGGGGGCCGGTATTCCCTTCGTCGCCTTCAGCAGGCATAGTGCCGACCCCAGCTGTGTGATCAGCCTCTTGCCGGGCTCCTTTTTTAGTCTTCCTTCTCCTCTTCTTTTCGGCGGGAGGAGAGGTGTGCCCTTCAGCAGGAACTTGCTCCCCAGCAGGAACATCGTCCCCAACGATGCTGATATGCTCAATTTAATACCCTAAGATACTAAAGCAGTTGTTGTAGTAAGTGTAGGGGTCGAACCACAAAGACTCACAGAGATCACACAATAAATTATGAAGTGTCGAATTACGCTAAGCCAGATAGATGTAATTAAAAACAGTGCAGAAATTAAACGAGATGTAAATCAATTGGAAAATATAGGCTCAGGGTTTTTCTCAGGAAATCAGTGAATGCAGACTAACTAACTAACAGGATTCAGATTTAGCGCAGTTCTTGAACTCAAATCACTAAAATATAGCTAGCCAACTCTCGTTGCGAAAACTATCTAAATCTAAATCCTAGGAATTCCAAATCTCTTTGCGAATCCTAAAGTCTAAATCAGCTTTAACAACAGGTTTGATATGTTCACAAATCAATTAAACCAAATCTCTTTGCGAATAATCAATTTGCTCACCTAGGTTCTATCAGGTAATTAATTGCACTCTCGTACCTAATCAATTATCCTAAGATTTATATTCTAGGTAGCTAATCTAGAACAAGATATGAACACAACCTAAGCGAAGAACTATAATTCAGATGGTGAATCCTAAAAGATATTTAACCTAGCATTCAAAGAAAACCCTTATGAGAAAACCCTAAACCTAAAGTGGATCTACTCAGACATGGAGAATGAAACAATCAACATGTTTGAATAAATCATCAATAGAATAGAAAGAAGGGTTTAGAGATCTGATCTCGGACGAAGGGAGATTCAGACTTGTCTCTCTAAAACCAAAGTAAAATCAAACACAGAAAATAAAAGCTTAGCCTAAACAATGGCTGTAAAATCCTATTTATAACCTAAATCACGATTTGGGGTCTTCTTGTAATTATCAAAGTCTTCTGGGTGCTTTTGCAATTCTCCAAGACTTCATAATTAGTCGCGGCCCATGAAATCTCGATGAGTGTCGATCGATACCAGGGGGTATCGATCGATGCTCGGTGCTCAGATCGGGCTCTTAGTCATCAGACTTCAGTCTCGCTCCAGAATGCTCCAGAATGCTCCAGAAAAGCTCCAATAATTCCAATTAAGCTCCAGACATGCTATAACCTGTGAAAGACTCTAAAAGACTCCAAAACACAAGAAAAGACTCTATAAAAGGACTTATATCATGGCCTAAATAGGGTAAAAACCATGATATATCAACTCCCCCAGACTTAGCCTTTTGCTTGCCCTCAAGCAAATAGAAGACTAAACCAGAAAAAGAGGTTTGAAAACGTAGAGACTCACCTGTTCCTGAACCATCGAAAAGACTCTTTTCCCAAGTACCCAAATGTCACCTGATCAGCTTTCGATCTAACCACCATGTACTTCTCCGTAGACATTTGCAGCTTTTCCAGACTCCACACAAAATCCCACAGCATTGTTCAAGTAAAGCCCTCATCGCCAGTTTCATCTCTGCAGCTAATATTTAAGAACCTTCTAGACTCTTTACCAGACAATATCTTGACAAAGGAACCACCATTTTTCACACTTCTTGTATCAATTTCTCTCCCCCAGACTTATCACTTATTATGTTCTTATTATTTTTATTATTTTCAGCTTAGCATATACATATCAAAGTATGAGACGCGAGTATTGATGGTGTTTGCCACCAAATCCCCGGTTCTTCCCTATCTATGTATCAAAGGATGTAGGCGAATAATGGCATCATAGGAAAATCCTAGCCTCGCTTCCAATCCTTTGTGTGATCATCCCCTCTTAAGTAGAATAATGGGATCGCTGGAAATTTTCCTAACCCTCTACTCAGAAGAAAATCATTTCAATCTTTTATGCTCTTAATCTATCAACTTATTTCAGGGGAGAGAGATACCATAATTCTAAACACACGGGTTCCTTTATCAGATATGAATGATGAATCAAGCTCTATGAACACTAACCACATTGATGAAGTGCAAAAATTTGGCTCAGGCTTCAGAAGAACTCTGCTGGAGACATGGATGTTTTCTAGTCAACTGGTCAGCCTTTGGATTTTTCATTAGTCGATCTAGAACTGATCCTGTAACACTGTGCACTCAAAAACAAAATCAAATCAATAGGTTCAAGCACAGGATCATCATCTCCAACAAATTTTGACTCAATAAAACAGTTTTGACTCGATAAAACGACTGACTCTAAGAAAAACGAAAACAATGTCAGCAGACACCTCCCCCAGACTTGAACAACACTGTCCTCAGTGTTATCTAGCCTAGAGTCAGTGAAAGAAACAAAGAAAAAGGATAGAACGAAGAGAAACAAGAAATTACCGTTCTGGAACAGTCGGTGTCGATCGACACACGGCATGGTATCGATCGATACCATGCTTAGATCGACTTTGTGAATTTTCATCCGCGATTGGTGTCGATCGATACCATAGTGGTATCGATCGATGCTTAGGCGATTTCGAGTTGCTCCTTGTTCATCCTGACACAGACTCAAAACAAACGAAAATAAAAATAAAAACGAATCAAAAACAGACTCACCAGTGGGTTGCCTCCCACCAAGCGCTCGTTTAACGTCAATAGCTTGACTGTAACGCCCTTCAGGCTGGATAAGAGTGAGAGCTTGCACCAAAACAGGCTCCATCACTTGACATTACTAGCTTCAAAGTTCTGCTTAGCATGCTGTCCACAAACTCCTGCCCTTTCTCTTTCAGCTCAGAAGTAAGAAGGACTCTTGCCTTAGAGAATGGCTTCAAGGCTCCTTTGCATTTGACCTTGTACTCAATCGAATCTCCATTACACTTCTGAGGTATCAAAGTGACATGGGGATTCTCAACTTTGTTGCTCTTGGCCTTCTTCTTTGTTGCCTTAGTTTTCTTGGCAACTTCTTTGGGGGTGCTGGGCGGTTCACCTGGAACATCTGCGACAGTAGGCTCATCAGGAGGCTCTTCCAAAATATCAATCGCTAGCGACTCTCCTGTGACAACCTCGATGCTAGACACATGTGTGGGAGCACTCCTAGGGGGAATGACACCATAATAGACCCCTCTGTCAATGTAAGAGAAAGAGATTCTCTTATTAGGTGTGTCTATGATCGCGCCTGCAGTAGCCATGAACGGTCGTCCCAAAAGGATAGGCATACGAGATATTGCACCCATCTCTACAACCTGAAAATTAGTAGGAACTAGACAGTCTCCTACTTTGACCAGCAAACCATGGATAGTACCGTGTGGAAGCGAGGTGGAGTTGTTCGCGAATGTGATAGATGCCTCTGGTGATCGAATATCAGCTCCTAACCGCTCTGCAATTGCCCTTGAGATGACATTGACACTAGCCCCTGAGTCGACAAGAGACTCTGTGAACTCAACTCCAGAGATAGAGCATGGAACTACAAATTTCCCTGGATCCTCCCTTGGGGTCAACTGTCTCAGTGGAGGTGGACCTCTAGCCTTAATGAAGAGTGCCTTAATCTCTTCCTCAGTTTCTCTGCAATCCTTGAAGTGACTTAGCAGAGGACGGCACTCTAGGGCTTCTTCAAAGGTTGAATCAGGGGAAATCCTTCTTACCATCTTCTCAAAGCCACGCAGCTGCTTTGGAGAGATGGGCTCTCTGAGGTGTTTAGGTACAGGATTCTCCTTCTTGGGCTTGCGAGCTCTTTTCTCAGCTCGTTCCTTAGCTATCGCTGCCTGACACTTCGTTTCATAGTCTTCCCAAAATTGGGCGATATTGAACCGTGCTGCTGCTACTTGAGGTTCCTTGGTCGAAATATCATGTGTCTCCTCAGAAATTGCCTTGGTATCGACCGATACCAGTGGGGTATCGATCGATACACGGGTTTTGGAAGTGTCCCGTTTCAGAATTGTAACCGGCATCGATCGACACCTGGGGGTATCGATCGATGCTCTGGCGATTTCAGAATCCTCTTCGTAGTTCTCTGCACTTGAGGAGATCGCATTGACGTGTGCATGAACCGATTTTCCCTTGGAATTTGCTGCAGTCTGAGCTACTTGAGTTTCCAGCATCCTGTGACTCGTATTTAGTGCCTCGATCCTTCCACTCAAATCGGTGTACATGGTGTCCATCTTACCATTGAAGGTGGCTGTCATCTTCTCCTGCCCTTGAACCAGGTGTTCAAGCATAGCCTCAATCTTACTCTCAGGAGCTTTGGATGGTGGGGATTGGTACCCTCCTTGCTGAGCATTGTTGGTGAAGTTTCGATTGGAGTTGTATCCGAATCGCTGACCCTGAAAACCAGAACCACCTATGTAGTTAACATCTTCCACCTCATTCTCAGTAGCAAAGTGGACGGCCTTTGTTGTCCTTCCCAGCAGAAGACTGTGCATAGAATCCAGCTGAGCTTTCACTTCAGCGATCTGTGACCCATCCATGTTACCAGCCAGCTTCTTGCGCTCGAAGTCTGCGCTCTTGGTGCTACTACTAGATGCAAAGTTCTCAATCAACACAATAGCATCCTCAGGATATCTGGTGTTGAAATTACCATTGCTCGAAGAGTCCAGACCCATCTGATATCTCCAATCTACTCCTCTGAAGAAGATACCCAGCAGCTGCACATCAGAGTATCCATGATGTGGACAATCTCTCTGATACGATCTGAATCTTGTCCAAGCAGCCTTGAACGCCTCAGTAGGTCCTTGAGAAAAAGTGGATATCTTATTTCTCAGATCTTCAGATCGCCCGTCATCATAGAAGTTAATCAGGAAGGCTCTCTTGGTGTCCTCCCAATTAGTTAGTGATCCAGGAGATAGCTGCCTCAGCCAGTAAGTAGCTTCTCCACCCAGAGAGTAGGGGAAGAGCTTGCAGAAGAGATAGTCGTAGGACACTCCATTGCTCTTGATGCTAGTGACCAAGTCCTCGAATTTCTCTACATGGTCCATTGGATGTTCATGAGGAAGACCATGGAAGAGATGCTGTCCTACTAGAGTGTAGTAAGCAGGTTTCAGCTCGAAGTCATTCCTCTCATAAGCAGGAGGACGAATCGCTGACCGATTGGCGAAAAACTGCTCTGGCCTGTTGTACTCACCAATTGTCTGAGCTCGAACACCTGCAGCATTGCCAACGTTGCCGCGCCCAGCTGGCACAACAATCTCAATAACAGGAGCAGGGACAACGATGTTTCCAGCTTCATCAAGTCGTTGCCCTCTCTCATTACACACATGACCCTCTTGGTCTCTCAGAATTCCAGCTTCATCAGCTCTTAAAACCACTGGGTTGTTCATCCCTGATGTTTGCTTGGTCTTTCTGTTTGTGCGTTCCACAAGCGCTAGCTGTTCCAGTGATAGTCCAACTAGCTGAGTGCTCTTGTTGCTCCTGGTTTCACGAACAGGCATACACCTGCAAGGAAAACACTAGGCAAAGCACGTAAGTAACCAGAAAAATACGTTGAGTATCGATCGATACCAAGTGGTGTCGATCGATACCAGAAAAGAAGTCGCCGGAGTATCGACCGATACTAGTGAGTATCGATCGATACCGACGAACTTAGTCGAAATTCTAAACTAAAATCTAATGGCGAAATTGAGTCCCCGGCAACGGCGCCAAAATTGATATGCTCAATTTAATACCCTAAGATACTAAAGCAGTTGTTGTAGTAAGTGTAGGGGTCGAACCACAAAGACTCACAGAGATCACACAATAAATTATGAAGTGTCGAATTACGCTAAGCCAGATAGATGTAATTAAAAACAGTGCAGAAATGAAACGAGATGTAAATCAATTGGAAAATATAGGCTCAGGGTTTTTCTCAGGAAATCAGTGAATGCAGACTAACTAACTAACAGGATTCAGATTTAGCGCAGTTCTTGAACTCAAATCACTAAAATATAGCTAGCCAACTCTCGTTGCGAAAACTATCTAAATCTAAATCCTAGGAATTCCAAATCTCTTTGCGAATCCTAAAGTCTAAATCAGCTTTAACAACAGGTTTGATATGTTCACAAATCAATTAAACCAAATCTCTTTGCGAATAATCAATTTGCTCACCTAGGTTCTATCAGGTAATTAATTGCACTCTCGTACCTAATCAATTATCCTAAGATTTATATTCTAGGTAGCTAATCTAGAACAAGATATGAACACAACCTAAGCGAAGAACTATAATTCAGATGGTGAATCCTAAAAGATATTTAACCTAGCATTCAAAGAAAACCCTTATGAGAAAACCCTAAACCTAAAGTGGATCTACTCAGACATGGAGAATGAAACAATCAACATGTTTGAATAAATCATCAATAGAATAGAAAGAAGGGTTTAGAGATCTGATCTCGGACGAAGGGAGATTCAGACTTGTCTCTCTAAAACCAAAGTAAAATCAAACACAGAAAATAAAAGCTTAGCCTAAACAATGGCTGTAAAATCCTATTTATAACCTAAATCACGATTTGGGGTCTTCTTGTAATTATCAAAGTCTTCTGGGTGCTTTTGCAATTCTCCAAGACTTCATAATTAGTCGCGGCCCATGAAATCTCGATGAGTGTCGATCGATACCAGGGGGTATCGATCGATGCTCGGTGCTCAGATCGGGCTCTTAGTCATCAGACTTCAGTCTCGCTCCAGAATGCTCCAGAATGCTCCAGAAAAGCTCCAATAATTCCAATTAAGCTCCAGACATGCTATAACCTGTGAAAGACTCTAAAAGACTCCAAAACACAAGAAAAGACTCTATAAAAGGACTTATATCATGGCCTAAATAGGGTAAAAACCATGATATATCAGATGCCTTCATCGACAATTACCGGTTCGACTTCAGGCGGAGGAGGAATTTCAGAATTCATCTCCCGCTCGTCACCGTCAAGTTCGGCAGATAGATCGGGAATGTCATCGAACTTCATCTTCCGACGACGAGACGGTTTTGCTGGAAAAAGAAAGAACACGGATAAAGGAGACTGCCGAACTGAGAAGAAAAACCTACCGAAATTTACCTCTAAGAGCTCTTTTCGCTTTCAAGTCAAGCTTCTCTTGGAAGGCTTCAGGCCACCGAACTTTTCCAGCCGCACTCAGCTGCTTAGCGTGAGCAAAAGTGAATCCTGGCGTGGTGATAAGGAAGCCTGGAGAATGACGAGCTGAAAACAGAAAAGAAAAATATAATTTAGGCAAAATAAGGCACTAAGGTGAAATCAAGAACAAGTATCTACCAATAGGAGTCCTCCACTGAGTTCGGTAACTCCCTCCCGAGCACTCGACGGAAGATTCGTCGATCTTCACGAAGAAATATCGGGCGTTCCAATTATTAACCTTGCTCGGTTTGTTCCCGGTAACAAGATCGGCTTCCGGCTTTGCGTTTGCCGATAAAAACCAAGGCTTCGCCTTCGATAAATTCACCCGGAATAGTCTTTCAAAAATCTTCGCCGTGATAGGGATATCGCACTCTTCCCCCAAAGAAAGAAGACCCATAAGATTAATCACCGTGGCCGGCATCAACTGAGAGATTGCAACGTGCCGCCTCTTACAGTATTTATAAACGAGTTCCGGGATGGGGAACCGAAGCCCGCAACTTCTAAAATGCTCCTCATAAACGCATATATAACCAGCAGGTGCGTCCCACGGGCGGTCGTTAGCTTTCGGGACTTTGAAGAGCAAGTCGTTTGGCGCACCGCACTTCTCCAACGTAACTTGGATGGTCTCTGCAGTCGATCGAGACGATCCGATACTTGCGGGTTTCTCAATAACCCGCCTAGTAGCCGATACGGGATCATCACCCCCTATATCTGGCCGAACAGTCGGAGAGAAAGCTTGATTATCGAGACCAGCTGCATCCTCGTCCTCTGCAAGCCGAGCAGCAAATTCGGCATCTGCCCGAACTTGATCGAAAGATGCACCACCTCCCTCTTCAGGAAGATCTTCATCGAGGAGATGCGGAACTTCGATCGTAACCCTTGAGCTGCTCGGTCCGGCCGCAGCGCGCTGAGAGTTGCGCCTAAACATCTCCCGCTCTACGTCACCCAGACCGTCCGAGCTTGAATCAGAACTGTTGATAAATAACTCAAGATCGGGAGACTCAAGTGGAGAAGCTCGGTCTTTAACAGAAGGAGAAGAAGTCCTTGAAACCATCTCGATCGAAAGAAAGAACTGATGAAGAACAACTTGAATGCTAACGAAGAACAGCTTGAAGATCGCCCAGAAAGTTCGAAGATCTTCAAACAGATCGGAAGAATCACGGCGGAGAAATGATCGGAGAACGGAAAGAAAAATAAATTCTAGAGAGAAGGGAGAGCGTTTAGAGAGAGAAAGTACCTTTTTCTTTTCGGAAGCAAAGCAGAAGTAAAAAACAGAAAGAGGGTCGAGCGGTATTTATAAGGAAAAACGCAATGATGACGACTCTTCGAGTTCTGTGGCCAAAGAATACGAATCGACACGCGACTCCTCGAATTCCGCGACTAAAGAAGATAAAGCGGCACACTTTTCCCGAGAAAAATCTGCCGAACTCGAAAGCTCCAAAATCTATTCGATCACGGGAGTTCCGATCTTCCCTTTCGAAAGAAGTTCGCCGAACTCAAAATTCGCCGAACCCAAAAATCCGCCGCACTCGAAATAGAATCTGATCAGATCGTACCGATCTCAGTTTTAACCGAGCTAAAGAATACTCCCCAAAAATTCACCGAACTCATAAACTCCCTCACCGAACTGAGGGGGGGACCAATTGTTAGAGGGGGGATTAGCACCCCCTGGTTTAACTCGGTTCGAACCGAGATCGGTTCAAACAAGACCGGTCTACGATGGTTCGGATCAAAGACAAGTCGGCCCGAAAACTTTGGGCCGAGCTCGGAATCTCGCTGAAAGCCCAATCTCGGCTACAATCTAGGCCCAGCGCGAGCCCAATCCGTTACAACAGATAAAATCGGAATATTTCCTCTTTCCCGCCGATCTCGGAAATGGAAACATTCCTTGCGAACAGACCGCCGAAGAATAAGGAATATATCCTTATCTCGGAGGGGAATCCGGAATATTTCCATTCCCTAATCGAGCAAGGAAAAGGGAATATTCACATTTAGAGCCGCCTCAAGACAATATAAATAGAGGAGAAGGTTCATTCATCAAGACATCGACAACTTCCGCAGAGACAGAGAATACAAGAGAAAGCTCATTACCGATCTCAAGTCTTCTGTCTTTGCCTTCTTACTTAAACTCTGTTGTAATCGCCGACTTAGATCAATAAACGAGATTCCGACTAAAAGTACTGTTTTACCCCCTTTTTGTGTGATTTACGGATCAACACGCTCCGTTAATAATTTGACGGGGTTGACTAACGGGAAACGAGTCAATGCATTTTTCGGCAAAAAAATGTGAGTTCGGGTATGGATATTCAAATTTTCAATAGTTCGGGTATGTTTTAGCACAACAAGATTGTTCAGGCACTAATCGGTACCATTGGTCTAGGTTGAGGTACCAATTAGCCTTTCTCCCAGGAAGTTGTATGGTTGCTCGGTTTTGGAAGTGTTGATACGGTGCATCAAAATCAGCAATGATTCGGTTACGCGCTTGTCTCCTCGAAAGATTAGCGGGCAGTACGAGACAGTTGGCGTTTACGCCATTAGGAGGAATCAGTGCATTAGCTTTAGCATCGTTCCTTGGTGCATCACGATCGACGGGAAGTTGTCGCCTCAGATTTTCAGCATTTCAGTTTTGGTTGTGATTTTCTTCAGGATCAAGATGTGGCTGGTCATTATCACCATTTACAGCCCCTTGATCTTCTTCGTGATCCAAAAATCACGGTCATCCTCGTGATCTAGTTGATCGCTGTTTAGTTGATCTTCTGGTTTATCGTTTTCGGCCATCCTTAAGTTTCTTTTGAGTCTTCGGAGTTCTCTCTCGTGTTTGTGGATATCGTCTAGTGGCGGTAAGGTTCCTCTAGGAGTTCTCCTAGTTTGTATGCACCTTAGAACAAAAGACAAAGATAAAGCAAAAAGTCAAAAGAACAACAAAGAACTTGAAAATCAAAAGTGTTTAGAGCAGAAATTAGAATACGAAATCAAACAAGCTAAACTATCCTCGGAAACGGCGCGAAAATCTTGACACACCGGGAATTAACCTCGGCGTGGGGTTTTACCCTTTATATCTAAGCCGCAAGTGCTGATAATAGACCTTTCGGTCTTTCTAGATATCAATTCTCTAGATACTAAGTAGTATAAGAGGTATCGAATACAATGGGTTAAGTTCCAAAATACCAAGAATGCATAGAACTACTTAAGTTAAGCAACAAGGTTGGTTTTAGTTTGTATTCTAGCAATCCTAATTCAATTCAAGCAAAACAAATAAGTAAACAAGCTAACAAGTACTAATCGAGATTGATAAATGATTAAAGCAAGCTCTAGAGTGAGGTTATTGACTTAGGTGACTTCATTGATTTATCAAGGATGCTAAACAACACAAACAAGCATTTCTCCCTAGGCTTAGAATGTCAAAACAAGACTAATCCACTTCCATGGCCTTAATCACTTTGTTAATTCACAAATCAAGAACAAATTTTTATTTGTGAAAAACTAATTAACAAGCATGAATATCAAATCCCAATGGCCATAATACTCTTTAGACAACTAATCCCTTAGGCTAAACAAGTAAAATCTCTTATCTAACTTGTATGGGCATTTCATCAAACACCTTATGTACATGAAATGCCCTAAGGTCTAAACTAGCTTTTCCAAGCTTAATCTAGCATTTAAGAGCCTTAGATAAGAGAGGGAGAAGATGATCTAGGTCCTAAACATCCTTAACCATTCAAGAAGATACCTAATCTACCTCACCCATGAGCTTTAGAACAAGCTACTCACAAATCATCATAAGACCCTCAAATCTCATAGGAGAAGTTAAAGATCCCATGATTAAAATGATTAGGGAAATGAAAGATTAAGGAAAGAAAGATGAAACTAGATTAATAAAACTTAGATTGCATAGATAAAAACCAAGATCTTTTTACAAAATAAATCACCAAAAGGGGGTTTTTGCCTTAAGAAAATAGGATAGATCCAAAGAAATTAGGTTTAAGGGTATTTAAAGGAAAAGGGGGGCGACCGGGTCATCCCGGAACAAACTGGGTCTTGACCCGGTCGGGTCTGGATCTTCTTGGGACGGCGGCTTCACACCGGGTGGGAGGTGGCCGGTGCTGCAAGTCGGTGTATTCCCTGCCTCCGTTTGGTCTTCACACCGGGTGTCTTCATCGGGTGAGAGCAGGCCGGTGTGCTGCGTCTCTTCGGGTGTCCGGAAGATCGGCCCCGGGTAGGAGGCAGTCGGTGGATCTAGCTGGTGGAATCCCTGTCTTCGGAACGAGTCTTCAGCTTCGGGCAAGATGCAACCGGTGGAATCCCTGTCTTCGGGACGGGTCTTCAGATTCCGGCAAGATGCAGCTGGTGCTGCAAGCCGGTGGATCTCATGTCCACGGGAAATATTTGACATCGGGAAGGAGGCAGTCGGTGGAGCCGGCCGGTGTAGCCAATCCGAAAGTGCCTTGGCTCCTAGCTCATTCTTCAAGGTTTCTATCCAACCGCAAGCTTCACCAAGATCTCCAAAACACCTAAACACACTCCAAAACATGCAAGGCACTCTAGGACCTAGTGTGGATTTCCTAAACTCTAAATGAGACCAAAATGCTAAACAAAGCTATGATCATGCAAGCAAATAACTAAAAGTGCTAACTAAAATGTAAGCTAGAACATGTAAAATGCATGAATATACTACAAGAAAACACAGTTTTTGTGACCACCAAAAGAGTCCCAAAATGGTCGCAAATGACTCAAATATTTGGTCGCAAAAATAGTAGTCGCAAATATTTGGTCGCAAAATAAAGTGGTCGCAAAACGGTCGCAAATTTGGGATTGATATATGACTATAATATTAGTCATAATTTAGAGACTGATTTGTGACTATTTGTAAAAAAAATTTCAAAATTTTTTTTATTATTAAATTAATTAATTACAAGATTTAAAAGAAAAAAAATTGAAAACAAATCCACTCGCCGATCTGCTCCTCTCTCCGGCGAGCAACATCACCCTCGACTAAGAATTCACAGCGCACGAGAAGCCACTCCACCCAATGCCTCGGTTTTGTCCCCGCGACACCACCGGTAGCGTTCTGGATCTCACTGCCGCGGCGAATTCACCCCCTTCGATTTCCTACTTGGCGCCACCACTCCCTTATTCTCTCATCTGAAAAAAAATAGTTGTGAATTTTTTGACAAAACTCGTGTATGTAAATAGGGATTTCGAAGAACTTACTTTGGTTAATCGAGAAATCTGGGTTGGGATTTTGTAGAGGATGAAAAACCGATGGAGATAGACACCAGAATCGTCAAAATCTGTTAAGAATCAAGATAGATCAAAGGAAGAGAAGTAAGAAGAAGAAGAAGAAAAAAAAAGAAGAAGAAGAAGGAAGAGAAGGATAAGACTCGTGGGAAGGAGAGAGAGAAAGAGAATGAAGGAAAAAAAAGATAAAGCAGCTTAAATCCTCCACCGTTGGATTAAACCAATCAACGGTGGAGGCACAAGGAACTAGCCAATGAGAAACTTTCATTATTTTTGTCATTTGGTCGCAAATTGGTCGTAAATTTGGGACTATTTTGTGACTACTATTAAAAAAAATCGACTGGGTTGCTAAACTGTCTCAAATTTGAGACCATTTTGTGACAATAAAAAACTTTTACCCTAAACCCTAAACTTTAAGAACCTAGAAGTTTGAATATGATTTTACAATGATTTTGTGTATCTAGCAATTCAAAAATATGTTAAAACTTAAAAATAAGTAAATTTTGAGAGAATTTTATCTTTCAAAATCATTCCTTATAAAACACATGTAACACTTTGTACATGTTATGATTAGATTGAAATTTTGTAAATGTTATATTTTTGTATATTATTTGATGTTTATGTGTAATATATATTTTACAATTTAAGATTTAGAGTTTATGATTAAGGGTTAGAGGTTTAAGGTTTATAATTTAGGATTTATAAAAGGGATTATAAATGATCATATTTTAAAAAATTGTAAGTTTTGAATTTTTATTGTATATTATTTGATGTTTATGTGTAAAATTTAGTTTAAAATTTAAGATTTAGATCAAGTTTATGATTAACGGTTAGAGGTTTATGGTTAAGAGTTTGTGGTTTGAGTTTAGAATTTATTGATTTCTATAAAAAAAATCAAGTGCAGTTGCAAATTAGTCCCAAATTTGGGACTATTTTGTGACTACTATTAAAAATTAGTTACAAATTAGTCCCAAATTGGTCACAAAAACTGGATTTGCAAATTAGTGTACATGTTACCCTAAATCCTAAACTTTAAGAGCATATAAGGTTTGAATATCACTTTACAATGATTTTGGGTATATAGTTGTTCAAAAATATATTTTAAAATTTAAGATTTAGAGTTTATGATTAAGGGTTGGAGGTTTAGGGTTTACAATTTAGGATATATAAAATGATTATATTTTAAAAATTGTAAGTTCTGATTTTTTTGTATATTATTTGATGTTTATTTATTTGATGTTTTTGTATATTATTTGATGGTTTAGGGTTTAGAATTTTTTTTGTATATTATTTGATGTTTATTTTAAAAAAATCGAGTGAAGTTGCTAAACCGAAACAAATCAGTCACAAATTTGGGACTACTTTTGCAAGTCCTTAAACAGTCGCAAATTTGAGACCCTTTTTTGACTCCTCTGTTTCGTCGTTAATTTGTGACTATTTTGCCACTGCATTGCGAGTAGTCGCAAAATGGTCGAAAATTAGTCACACTTTCGTCCCACTTTTTTGCGACAAAAAAGAGTCACAAAAGTTGTTTACAAAAACTGTGTTTTCTTGTACTGATATCAACTCCCCCAAACTAATTCATTTGCTTGTCCCTAAGCAGACAAACAAGTAAAAAGAGAGAGAGCAATGAAGATAGAGTCCAAAAATGTCAACAAAAGAAAACCATTCAATGGTGATTCTAAAATGCACTTGAACAATCTCTACTCCAAAAGATTTTGCCATACTTATCACAATATGAATCAAGTTCAAGAATTAGCCTACACAAGCTTTTGTATCCCCCAATCCTTCAACATTCATTAAACAAAACCATGAATCATATTTATGCAAATCAAATGAAATCACTTGGCTAAGGGACAAGGGTTTTGAGATAAAGATGATCTCAATAGATGTGGCAATTCCATAGCAAATGATCTCTCAACGAATGAATGAACTCGGCAAAATGCTAAGGGTAAAAAGCAATTGATGCATACAAGGATAGACTTCCATCCACCCAATGTACCAAATGATTTCAACCCTTACCTCTAAGTCCCATTAAGATCACCCCTAAGCTACCCTTTCTTCCAAGGCAATTTGTCTTTCATAAACCACATTATCTCATCAATTATTCTTCGTTTAAGCACAAGGGGAAAATTTCTTCTTCACCTTCGATCAACAAATGGTTTGGCTCATTTCCTTTTCTTCTTTAGCTCATCTTTTGATTTTCTTACTTGGTCTCTCTCTTCATCCTTTGGATGCACTAACCATTTTTGACTTCTTGTCTTCTTTTTGTAACTAGAGACCATCTTTTCTTTATCATTTAGAGCTATATCAAATATTCCTTGCCAACCATCTCAATCATTAGCTTTTCCCTTTCTTCTTCACCAACTATTTCCCTCGTGTCCACCTTTTCTTGTACTTTGCACGCCCAAGACTTTCTCTTCTCATTCAACCCCAAACTCCCATTCTATCTAGCCTAAATTACGCTTAGCCCGATGATTTGCGAGCAAAATCTACATGAAAGCCTTTCCTTGTCGCTCTAAACCCAACACTTTTTGCTAAGTTCATTCGAAAAAAATATAGGCCTCACAACACTCACTAAAGAATTAGGCTTGAAAGGAGGGTAAGTTAAGGGCGAGGATAACCGTCCCAAATATGGGGATCGGCTATTTGGACTAACAAAAGTGATAAAAAGGATGAAGATAGCCCAAGTATGTCTATGGTATCCATAAGTCTATTTTTCAATGCATAAACATGATAATTATTAGTCAAAATTAGGGGTTCAAATAGTTAGGAATGGGTTCTATTCAAAGCTTGTTTCAACCATGACGAAAGCATTAATGCATATGATCCAAGTATGGTGAGACCGTACTTTCAAGATGTTCAAATGCACTTAACTACTAAAGCTTAAGTTGACATTTTACAGGGACAATTTCATCATTGCGCCCATGCGAATGAATGCAAATCATATATGAACTCTAGACTCAATCTTAATATGAGATGCAACTAGATGACTTATATGAATGCACATTTTCAATATATTTTTTTTTCATAAATGCATGACACTCAAGATGGGAAAATCAAGATAAGAGCAAAGAAACAAGATTAGAAACACATAAACCCTCCCCCAAACTTAAATTACACGGTCCCTTGTGTAATAGAGGCTTGAGAGAGAGTATAAACAAATGCAAAAGACTAAAAATAAATCTAAATGCTATTTACAAGGTTTTGGAGTGTTACCTTTAAAAGCTTTGAGATGGGGAGGAAGACCACATGGAATAGGACGGATTACTCGAGCACGGAGACGGAGACTTCATGGCATTTATTTTGTTCCTTCGATCTTTCCGAGCCGAAGGATGTGAGTAGGTCACCATCTCTCCTTCACGGCATGAATCACCTTCTCCTTCTTGCTCCACCTCGTTCCCAACATCTAGGGCTCTAGATGTGCTAGCCCCGTTGTCCTTCTTCTTCAGCTCCTTGATCGTTTCACCCATACTCTTCACCATCCTTACAAGCTTCTGAATCGTTCAATCTTGCCATTTGCACCAACGTTGGAGGAGACGGGTTGCTTGATGGGAGTGGCGGGCTGTGGCATCACGCATCACTCCGTCAAATGGTTCGAAGTGATATCGCTCACTCCCATATGTTATCTCGTTAGAGAGTAGGCTAGCAACCTCGTCGTCGGAGCAAGTAGAGTTCACGGTGGTGTCATCTTTTCCGGGCCCAACCTTTTTGGCTCTTCTCATGGAGATTACCTCAATTTGTGGCTCGATGGTTGGATTGTAGAAGTTATCTTTCATGGGATAGAAGGTGAGCTCTGATAAGCTCAAATTAATACCCTAAAAGTACTAAAGCTTTGTCAATTGTAATACTTGGGGATCGAATCCACAGAGACTCACGGAAACACACAATAGATTATATAGACGAGAATTAAGCTAAGTGATCAATGAAATTGAAAGCAAATACGTAAATTAAACAAGTTGTGATTCGATTGGGAGAAAGATAGGTTCAAGGTATTTCTCAGGAAATCAATGAATGCAATTAAACTAACAAATCAGGGTTCACGTTAAGCACGGTTCTTGAACTCAAATCACTAAAGTATAATTAACCAACTCTCGTTGCGAGAATTATCTAAGTCTAAATCCTAGAAATCCAATAGGAGCACTCACCAAGGCCTTTTTAATCTCCTCAAAAGCTGCAAGACACTCAGGTGTGAAGTCGAATGTGATCTCCTTGCATAATAGAGATGTGAGTGGGCGTGCTAACTTGGAGAAGTCCTTGATGAATCTTCTGTAAGACCCAGCATGTCCAAAGAAACTTCGAATATCATTCACAGAAGTCGGTGGTTGGAGGCTTGTCATGACCTGAATCTTGGCTTTGTCAACTTCGATCCCAGCTTCAGAAACCTTGTGCCCAAGTACGATGCCATCCTGAACCATAAAGTGACACTTTTCCCAGTTAAGGACCAAGTGTTTCTCTTCACACCTCTGTAGCACCTTGCACAAATTAGCCAAACAATCCTTGAATGATGATCCGTAAACCGAAAAACCATCTATGAATACCTCCATGAAATCCTCAATCATGTCTGTGAATATAGACATCATGCATCTCTGGAAGATGGCTGGGGCATTACACAATCCAAATGGCATTCTCCTCTATGCGAGTGTGCCATAGGGACATGTAAAAGTCGTCTTCCCTTGGTCATCTGGATGTATATGAATCTGGAAGAAACCTGAATATCCATCCAGAAAATAGTAGTAGGGATGATTGGCCAACCTCTCCAACATCTGGTCAATGAATGACAATGGGAAGTGATCTTTCCTTGTGGCTGCATTCAACTTCCTGTAGTCAATGCACATTAGATGTCCAGTTATAGTCCTAGTAGGAATCATCTCATCCTTCTCATTATTCACCACAGTTATCCCTCCTTTCTAAGGAACAACGTGCACTAGACTGACCCAAGAACTGTCCGAGATGGCATATATAACCCATGCATCCAAGAGTTTCATGACCTCTTTCTTAACCACTTCTTTCAGGTTTGGATTCAGCCTCCTCTGATGCTCAATTGAAGAATTTGACTCGTCCTCAAGATGAATTCTATGCATGCACAGGTCCGGTGCTATACCTGAAATGTCATCAAGAGAATAGCCAAGAGCATTGCGATACTTGAGCAGCTTGCTCAGCAGTAAGGTAATCTCTGCGTTGTTCAAAGAAGCATTAATAATCACTAGGTATGTGGAATTAGGACCAAGAAAACCATACCTCAGATTCGCAGGGAGTGGCTTGAGTTCCACCTTAGGAGCATTCTCCTCATTCCAATCACCAAGCCCAGCAGCTTGCTTAGAACTTTCGGCCAATTCCCTTTCTGATCGTAGGGTATCGACCGATACCAAGGGGGTATCGATCGATACTGATGGTGTTGTATCGAACAACATCATCCAAATGAACCTCTGACTCATCTAAGCAGACTAATGCTCGTTCTAGTGGATCCTCATGATGCATCTCCAGAAAATACTCTTCAGCAATGTCACTAAAGGTATCTACAAAGAAAGTCTAACCATCGATGGTTGGTTTCTTCATCATCTTCTCCATGTGTAAAGTCATGACCAAATCACCGATAGTAAGAGCAATCTTTCCATTCCTGTAATCAATCAAAGCACCAGCTGTTGCTAGGAATGGCCTTCCCAAGATAAGAGGGTCTCTAGGCTCTGCATCATACTCCAGGACAATGAAATCAGTCGGGATTAAACAATTCTCAATCTTAATCGGGACGTCTTCGAGTATTCCCTCTGGAAGTCGAACAGAGCGATCAGCAAGTATCAGGGAGATCCTTGTGGCTGTGAAGTCGGTCATCCCCATCATTTTAGCAACCGAGTATGGCATGAGATTCACACTTGAACCAAGGTCGCAAAGAGAACGTTCGAACCTTTTTGTGAAGATTGTACAATCTAACACAAAACTTCATGGATCTGACAGCTTCTTCGGGATCCTGTTGGTCAAGATCGCGCTGCACTCATGAGAGATCATCAGAACACCATCCTTAAGGTTCATATTGCTTGATACCATCCTCTTAGCATATCTCCTGAAAGCTGGAGAAGTCTTGATAGCATCGATAAAAGGAATTTCAACAATCAACTTGTCCATGATTGCCTTGCATCTAGAGTCGTCTACCTCCTTCTTAGTCTTCCCAGAAGCCCTGGGATAAGGTAACCTTGGTGTGTAAACTCTCTCTGCAACTACATTAGGTACTTCCTTCGAAACCATAGGTGTTAATTCGACAGCATGATCAATATCGACCGATACCGGAGTGGTATCGATCGATACACGGGGTTTTTACTTGTCCCGTGAAATTATCGTGATAGGTGTCGATCGATGCTGGCTAGTGTCGATCGATACTGGAGCGATATCAGTATCCTCATCGTCAAGATCGACGAAAATATCTGCAGTTTGGCCAATTTTCACTCCTGGATTGACCTCGTTTCCACTCCTCAAGGTGATTGCATTGATGTGAGCCCTTGGGTTCTCTCCTTTCCCTGGAAGAAAACCTTCTTGCCTTTTCATAGCCTCTGAAGTCTGAGCAACCTGAGTTTCCAGCTTCTTCTGCTGAATATTAATAACGTCGATCCTTCCACTCAGATCATTGTACATGATATCAATATTCCCATTGAAATCCACAGCTAGTTTCTGCTGTCCTTGAACAAGCTGTTCAAACATATACTCAATCTTTCTATATGGGGTCTTAGAAGGTATATGTTGATAAAATGAATTCCCATAGTTCCTGGTATACCCACTGTTCTGAGATGGTTTATGGACAAATTGACTCGATCCTCCTTGCTGAGTATTGTTGTTGAAGTTTCTGTTGTTATTCTGATAATGATTTTTCTGACCTTGAAAACCAGATCCACCAATGTAGTTAACATCTTCCACTTCATCCTCATTGAATACCTCAACATCATCTGCAAAGTGAACAGCCTTCATCATCTTGCCCATCAACATATTGTGCATAGAATCTAACTTGGCTTGAACCTCAGCAATCTGCGAACCTTCTATGCCACCAGCTAGCTTCTTGCGCTCCATGTCAGCATTCTTGGTACTATTGCTAGATGCCAAGTTCTCAATCAGCACATAAGCGTCCACAGGATACCTGGTGTTGAAATTTCCATTGCTTGAAGCATCCAAAGCCATATGGTACCTCCAATCAATCCCTCTGAAGAAAAGACCCAACAACTGAACATTAGTGAACCCATGATGTGGACAATCCCTCTGATATGACCAAAATCTTAGCCAAGCAGCCTTGAGTGCCTCAGCCGATCCCTGAGAAAACAGAGAAATCTTATTCCTGAGCTCCTCGGATCGTGCATCATCATAAAAATTGTTCAGGAATGCATTCTTAGTCTCTTCCTAAGTAGTCAGTGACCTAGCTGGTAACTGCTTCAGCCAATAAGCTGCATCCCCACCAAGAAAGTATGGGAAGAGCTTACAGAAGAGGTAATCATAGGATACTCCATCGCATTTGATGCTTGTAACCAAATCCTAAAACCTCTCAATGTGATCCATAGGGTGTTCATTGGAAAGACCATGGAAAGGGTGCTGACCCACAAGAGTGTAGTAAACAGGATTCAGCTCAAAGTTGTTTCTATGAAAAGTAGGAGGGCGAATCGCAGAACGATTGTCGTAGAACTGATAAGGCATGTTGTAATCACCAATTGTTCTACCATGGTTAATCACAGCGTTCCCTTCGACAATCTCTTCGACAGCAGCATGAGGTGGAATGATGTTCCCCTCTCCATCCAATCGTTGCCCTCGCGCATTGCACAATTGACCCTCTTGGTCTCTGTAAGCACCAACTTCATCTTGAACCAAAACCACTGGGTTGTTGTTCATCTCTGCTGGCTTCTTTGCTTTTCTGTTTGCGCGTTCCAAAAGTGTTAGCTGATCGTTTGACAGATAAACTAGCAGAGTGTAAGTAACAAAATTCACGACAGGTATCTCTGCTGTGTTCTTGTTCCTCCTGGTTTCACAGATAGGCATGCACCTGAAACACAAAAATCAAGAACGTAAGTAACAAAATTCACGACAGGTATCGACCGATACCACTAGGGTGTCGATCGATACTGGTCGAACTTAATCGAAATTCTCAAACTAAAATCTAATGGCGAATTGAGTCTCCGGCAACGGCGCCAAATTTGATAAGCTCAAATTAATACCCTAAAAGTATTAAAGCTTTGTCGATTGTAATACTTAGGGATCGAATCCACAGAGACTTACGGAAACACACAATATATTATATAGACGAGAATTAAGCTAAGTGATCAATGGAATTGAAAGCAAATACGTAAATTAAACAAGTTGTGATTCTATTGAGAAAAAGATATGTTCATGATATTTCTCAGAAAACCAATGAATGCAATTAAACTAACAAATCAGGGTTCAAGTTAAGCACGGTTCTTGAACTCAAATCACTAAAGTATAATTAACCAACTCTCGTTGCGAGAATTATCTAAGTCTAAATCCTAGCATTCCAAATCTCTAACCAGCTTTTAGTTCAAGTTTGATTTGTTCACAAAACAACTAAAGCAAATCTCTTTGCCAATAGTTATTTTGCTCACTCTAAGTTCTATCAGGTTTCTCAATTGCACTCTCGTGCCTAATCGATTAACTTAAGATCTAAGTTCTAGGTGATCAATCTAGAATTAGCTTTGAGAACAACCTAAGGTGAAGAACTAATTCAGATTATGAACCCTAAATAACAATTCAACCTAGCATTCAAAGAAATCCTATATGAGAACCCTAAACCAAACAGGAGATCTACTCATACATGGAGATTGCAACAATAAACATGACTGAATAAATACTTGAATAAATAATAAAGAAGAGAGTAAAACAAGGGTTCAAAATCTTCTCTCGGACGTACAGAGTTTCAGACTTGTCTCCCTTCCAAAGCTCTCTCACAAAACCAAAGTGAAATAAAGCATAGTCATTAAAAGTGGCTGTAAAACCTAATAAATATCATAAATCACGTTCTGGGGCTTCTTGTAAATAACAAAGTCTTCTGGGGCAATTTGCAGTTTCTCAATTCTTCATTAAAGTCGTGATCCTTCTGTCTCTTCGACGGGTATCGATCGATACCAAAGTGTATCGATCGATACTCATGCATCAGATCGGCGTCTCAGCTACATGATCTCTTCTTGGCTCCAAAATGCTCCAAAATGCTTCATTATCTCCAATAATGCTCCAAACGTACCTAAAACCTGAAAAGACTCTATAAAACTCCAAAATACTAAAAAGACTATAAAAGAACTTATATCATGGCCTAAAACGGGTAAAACCATGATATATCAAGCTCCTTTCTCCCTTGAATCGAGATGTGAGAGATCTTAGGCAACATAAGTTTCACAGTGTTGAAATCGGTGAGCCGAAGGTTGTAGGCATACTTTTTGCCTATCTTCCTTTCGAAAAATTTGATCTTCGAGAGATAGGCTTCATCCATAAGTTCTATATAATTGCCATCCTCTACCAAGTTGATCCCTTTGGCCTTGAGAATCGAAGTAACCAAACCACAAATGTGCAATCGAGGTTTTTTCATCTTTGTCCCGTATGCCCATTTCTTGAAACCAAGCAAGTGATTGACAAGGATAGCGGCAAGGCCCGGATTTGAATCATCCCCAACTAATCGCCTTTCATCCAAAGGTGAGTTTAGAAACGGTCTTAGCCCTAGTGCCATCAAATCCATCTCATCTTTCGATATGGCGCCAGACTCTTTCTTAGCAAAGAGTGTGTGAGCAAGGATCTTATGCACATAGCGTATGGCGGGGTGGCGAATGGTGGATCTTTTGATATTGCCGGGGCTGTACTCTCCACGTCCGATAGCTTTCCATAAGTAGGCAAGGTCGTTTCGTCCATAGTAGAATCGGAATCCTCTCTTGGTTCCTTCCTCGTTGAAGCAGAACACTTGACTTAGCTCATGGAATGTCATCTTGTAAACTCCTCGCCCAACTTTGAACTCCATATACCTGTGGCCATCTTTGTCTCTTTGGTCATAGAAGACCGCTTCCAATGATGCCAAAAATTGGCATGTTTGCTCCTTGTGAAATGGTTTAGCTATATCAAAGACCTTGCCAAAACCCATCTTGTCGAAGATCGTTTTCACATCCTCAAAAATCCCCATCTTCTCTAGTATGGCCTTATCCGAAAATCTTGTCTCGACAAACTTTACCGGCTTTAACTTCTTGAGATACTCATTGTAGGTAGGGATTCTCGGTATTGGCTTGGGAACTCTCTTTCTTTTCTTCTCCACCACAATCTCGTTTTCATCTTGCTCATTGTCGCTAACCACCTTCTTGTTCTTCTTCTTGCGTTTAGCACAAACCATTGGATCCGATTGTTTCTTTGGTTGTTGGCTTTGAGATTCATCTTGACTTTCCTTGCCTTTTCTACCCATGGTGCCTACATTTTCTCATAGAGAATGTAAGATTCAAGAGATAAAGGCACATCTTTTTCAACATCAAACAAATTCATTCAAGATGAGACAAGAAGCAATGAGCTAGAAGATAATGAAGACCAATCATAACAACCATAAATCCTCAAAGTTGCAACCATTAAACTCAATGAAGCAAAAATTGAAATGGGTTGAAAAAGCACAAAATTTCCACATTTCAAAAGTCCTCTAATCTACCAAAAATTAACACATGAATTACCAAGTTTAACCATTAAGAACCTAACCCCAAGGTATATATTCAAGTGAATGCGTTTCTCAAACAAAATCATAAAGATAAAATTTTAAGAGCAAGTTCTTGATTTTTCACGAAATATTTGAGTAAAATACCTTGGGGATGGAAGAACAAATGCCAAAACCGATGGTGGATCCAAAGAGAGGGGAGAAAAATTTGAATTTAGCAACCAAGATCACGAGTTTTGAGCAAGGAGAGAGAAAGTTATGAAAAAATGAAGAGAGAGAGAGAGAGATATATATATATATATATATATATATATATATATATGATTTTCGCAAATGGGGAAGAGAGGGAGCTAGTCACAAAATGGGGGAAGAAGAAAGCTTACCTAGGCGGGCCGGGTCCCTTACCTGGAGCGGGAGAGCTGGGCGGACCGCTGGTCAATAGATATGGATCTCGGACCGCTGGACAATAGATCCAGATATCGGACAATAGATCCAGATCTCGGATCGATGGACAAAGAGGTGAGCCATAGAATGAGCTCACACCGAGCAGGGTGTGGCCAGTGTTGGCACCCGTTTTTCTCCTTATTTTGGATGCCTCCCTGCACCGGGCAAGGCGTGGCCGGTGTTGGTACCCGGTTTTCTCCCAGTTTTGAACGGGATTGAGCATTCCTCATCTCTACACATTCTTGCTTGCAAGGCATCACCACTTAGACCACAAGAAACCTATAGACACTTACCAAAACATCAAAAAGAACTACAAAAGAAATGAAAAAGCTAAATTGAAAAGTATATACAAGGGATAAGCATGGGGTGTCTCCCATGAGCACTTTGTTTAACATCACTAAGTTCGACGTTTGTTACCCGTTTAGGCGGAAAGAGTGTTCTAGAGAGGAACCGTGATCCATTCCTCAATGTAATCACCCGCCATATAGGGCTTGAGACGTTGTCCGTTTACCGTGAATTCTCCACTCATCTTGTTGAATAACACAACCGCACCATACGGTTTCACTTCTTTTATCTTAAAAGACCCGGACCATCTTGACTTGAGCTTCTCGGGAAATAGCTTCAACCGGGAGTTAAACAACAACACTTGGTCCCCAACCTTAAGATCTTTGGGTGTTATCTTCTTGTCATGGAACAACTTCGTTCTCTCTTTGTCGAGACATGAACTTTCATAAGCATCTAGGCGGACTTCATCAAGCTCGTTTAATTGAAGGAGACACCTTTCCGAGGCGGATTTGGTGTCAAAGTTGAGAAGTTTAACAGCCCACAAGGCCTTGTATTCCAACTCAACCGGCAAGTGACAAGATTTTCCATAAAGAATATTGAATGGCGTTGTCCCAATTGGCATCTTGTAAGCGGTTCGGTATGCCCACAATGCATCATCCAACTTCACGGACCAATCTTTCCTTGAAGCTCCAACGGTCTTCTCTAGGATAGCCTTGATTTGGCAATTCGAAACCTCTAGTTGACCACTTGTTTGAGGGTGGTAAGGTGTGGCCACCTTGTGCTTAACCACGTGCTTCTTTAGTAGACTCTCATAGACTTTATTGATGAAGTGGGAACCACCATCACTTATTACAACTCTTGGCACTCCAAAGCGCGGGAAAATGATAGACTTGAAAAGTTTAAGGACCACCTTGGCGTCATTGGTAGGACTTTCTATGGCTTCAACCCATTTAGAAACGTAGTCCACCGCCACCAAAATGTATTGGTTGCCATACGAAGAAGGGAACGGCCCCATGAAGTCAATGCCCCAAACATCAAAGATTTCAACCTCGAGAATGGGATTTTGAGGCATCTCATCCCGTTTACCAATGTTCGATTTCCTTTGACAAGCGTCACACCTAGACACAAACTCTTGAGTGTCCCTAAACATTGAAGGCCACCAAAAACCCGCTTGTAGAACCTTAGCAACCGTCTTGAATGAAGCAAAGTGACCTCCATACGACGAACCGTGACAATGCATCAAGATACCATCAACTTCTTCCTCGGGGATACATCTCCTATAGAGCTTGTCCTTGCAAAGAGTATACAAGTAAGGCTCGTTCCAATAGAAACGAGTGACGTCTCTAAAGAACTTCTTCCTTTGATAGCCATCCAACCTTGGCGGTTCTTTCCCGCAAGCTAAGTAGTTGATATAGTCCGCATACCATGGTAGCTTCTCATCCTTCAATCCTTTAGCATCCTCAAAACCTCTCACGGCTTCAATTCCTCTTCTAAAAACGCTCACTAACATCAATTTCTCCTCGGGGGAGTGAGTCGTCGATTGACACAAGATCTTCAATGCGCATCCTAGACAATGGTCCGCAACTCCATTCTCAATACCCTTCTTATCGACAATCTCCATATCAAATTCTTGAAGTAACAAGATCCATTGCAAGAGCCTTGGCTTGGTGTCCTTTATAGCATAGATATGCCTCAAAGCGGCATGATCCGTGTAAACGATGATCTTGGAGCCAACCACATAAGACCTAAACTTCTCAATAGCAAACACAACCGCAAGTAGCTATTTCTTCGTAGTAGCATACCTCCCTTGTGCATCGTCTAGTGTCATTTTAGCATAGTATATCACGTGCATCTTTTTGTCTTTCTTTTCCCCAAGAACAGCTCATACCGCATAGTTGCTAACATCGCACATAATCTCAAAAGGGAGACTCCAATCCGGTGTTTGCCCAATCGGAGCACTCACAAGAGCCGTTTTTATATCCAAAAATGCCTCAAGGCATTCTTCGTCAAACTTGAACTCCACTTCCTTGCAAAGAAGCCTTGTGAGTGGTCTTGTTATCTTTGAAAAGGCCTTGATAAATCTCCGATAGAACCCGGCATGACCCAAGAAACTTCGGATATCTTTAACCGATTTTGGCTGTTCCAAACTCACCATAACTTCGATCTTGGCCTTGTCCACTTCAATTCCCTTTTCCAAAATTTTGTGCCCAAGGACGATACCCTCACGAACCATGAAGTGACACTTCTCCCAATTCAAAACGAGATTTGCTTCCTCACACCTAGTGAGTACCTTGCAAATATTGGAAAGACACACACCAAACATAGAGCCATATACGGAAAAATCATCCATAAAAACGTCAACCATTTCCTCGATCAAATCCGAAAATATAGACATCATACACCGTTGAAAGGTTGTTGGTGCATTACATAACCCGAACAGCATCCTTCGATAAGCGAAGGTACCGTAGGGGCATGTGAATGTTGTCTTTTCTTGATCATTGGGATGTATCAGAATTTGGAAGAATCCCGAGTACCCGTCAAGAAAACAATAGTATGGGTAGTTTGCAAACCTTTCAAGCATTTGGTCAATAAATGGGAGTGGGAAGTGATCTTTCCTAGAGGCGGAGTTAAGTTTTTGATAATCAATACACATCCTATGGCCGGTTATGGTTCTAGTGGGTATCAATTCATCTTTTTCGTTCTTTACAACTGTCATCCCTCCCTTTTTGGGCACCACATGGACCGGGAAACCCACCTACTATCGGAGATAGGATAGATAATCCCCGCATCTAGAAGATTTAGAATCTCTTTCTTGACGACTTCTTTCAAATTCGGATTTAACCTCCTTTGATGTTCGATAGAAGTCATCGATTCATCTTCTAGATGTATCATATGTGTGCAAATAGTAGAGAAAATGCATTTGATGTCATCCAAGGAATAATTAATGGCTTTCCTATACTTCCTCAATTCGTTCAAAATGGAGGACAATTCATAATCTTTTAAGTTCTCATTCACTATGACCGGATATGACTCATTGGGACCTAGGAAAGCGTACCTTAGCCCAACGGGAAGTCGTTTGACGTCCACCTTAGGCGCCTTGAGTTCACTCTAATTGTCGTCCACGCTAGTCTTACCATTGCTAGCTTCTTGCTCGTTCTCGTCTCGCTCCACTTCCAAAGCAAAGCTCTCTTGGACCGAGCTCATTGTGGAACCGTCTTCACACTTCATCCCTTGAACACCTAAATCAATGACCGTGGCTTCACCAACCATCGACTTGTGTGAATCCAAAACCAGCTTGTAGCTTTCATTAGCTTCATCCAAATACCCATGTTCACCGTGATCCTTAGTCAAGGCAACTTGCAAACCATCCTCAAGATTCAACTCTTCCAAGAGTTCGTCCGCTAATTCATGCATCGCTTCGATGTAGAAGACTTGCCTATCGATGGTGGGTCTCTTCATCACATCATTGATGTCAAACTCTAGTACATCATCCTTGCCCAAGTTAAGGTCGATCTTTCCCTTTCTAACATCAATAATTGCACCCGAGGTTGCCAAGAAAGGTCTACCGAAAATCAATGGATCCTTAGGCTCCTCGTCCATTTCCAAGACAACAAAATCCGTTGGAACTATGAAATTTCCAATCATGATAGGAAGGCCCTCAAGCATTCCAATAGAATGTCTCACCGATCTATCCGCGAGAATAAGAGAAATCTTATAAGTTTTGTAGCGGACAAACCCAAGACTCTTTTCAATCGAAAGCGGCATCAAGCTAACACTTCCTCCAAGATCGCATAAACACTTGTCGAAAGCTAATGGTCCAAGAGCGCAAGGTAGAGTGAAACTACCGGGGTCACCAAGCTTCTTCGGGATTGCCTTTTTTGAATGATGGCACTACATTCATGAGTTAGCATCACCATGCTTTCCATCTCATTCGATCTCTCTTTGATGGCATCCTTAAGGAACTTGGCATATTGCGGCACTAGGAGGAACGCATCAACTAATGGCATGGTAAGTTCAACATTTTCCATTTGTCTATCAAATATTACCCTATACTTCTTGATGAGGACATCGAGTCAACGACCCAAGTCATACAAGCACCACTAGTACCAAGTTGACCAGTGACTAGAACCAGGAGCAGGGACATAGAAAAGAAGTTCAACATGTTCATGGACCAGCTCAGACAAGAAGGTTTCTTCAAGACGGACACTAGTCCGCTAAGCCCGTTTGCGAGCAGTTATTGGGCCGATTCTTTGAAGCAGGATCCACTCATGATCCCGAACAATCCAGAAGGTGATTCACATATGGATTTGAAGCTCTTTGAGTTTAGTTTGCAGAACACTAGAGATCAGCCCAAGAATCCTTACCATTCGGACCAGAACGTCCAAACACTGAAGACATATCGGCTGGATCCTTTGCTGGCCGATAACACTAAGTGGCCACTCATCAAGCCCAGGCTCGTTGCCCACTTATCTATGGTCGATTTCACTTCACCAGAGACGACTTAGGCCCAAGGAAGATCATTAGTTGGGTTTGTAAGTCGTTTGGTGCTCTTTTCCCAACCTTCGTTTTTATCCCAATGGGTTTTGCGAATATGGGTTTTTACCGAGGCTAAACGGCTTGCAATATTATTGGCCCAATTAATGACCCTATGCAAGCCTTGAAGACCAAGCACACGAGGCCTCCCTTCTATCTCTCTTAGTCTTTGTAATTATTTTGTAAACGGGCGTAAAGTTAAGGACCCGTCTTGTTATTTCTTTTTCGATTTATTTCTTTTCTTTTGGGCGTGTGTTTTCTTTAAAAACCCTAAGGCTTTGTCCTTTCTTCTTTACGCAGACAATAAGAATTTTCCTTGGTTATTTTTGAGTTTTTGTTCTTCACAAAAACGTTTCCTCTCTTTAGATCGTGAGTGAGTCCGATCCTTAGGGAAACCCCTTGAAGTATCAAGAGACCGTCGCCTCTCTTGTGGTTCTCATCGCCCCACCAGCAACATCAATCTTATCCCGTTGACAGAAGAGAGAGACCTTAGTCCAGCTTCTTCAACACTTGAGCACGTATCATTTTGGTATCAGAACTTCAAAAAGCTCCTGAATCTAATGTGTAAACGTTCCCTTATCATCTTTTAATTTTCTGTATTTGTTTTGTTCTTGTCTAGGTTAATAGATTGAAAAAAAAATATAGAAGAACCCTAATTCTTTTGTGTCGATTTCTTTGTGTACCTTAGCAAGATTAAACCAAAAAAAAAAAGAGGAAACTTAGCATTCCCTTAGTTTGTCGAAAGTTAATTGTTCCTTTTAGGATTGTTAGTCAAAAAAGAAAAAATAGAAAAGAACCATACATTAGGATTTTTCGATTTTGTTAATTCCTTTTTTTGTTAAGTTAATCAAAAAAAAAAAGTATTTTAGTTTAGAATTTTTCCTTTTAGATTTAAGAATTTTTTTTTACCTTATTAGTTGTTCTTGTCGATATATATTTTTTTTTGGAGCTCCATTGATACACTTTGTGAATTTTTTTTTTTGCAAGGAGAAACAATGGAAAACAATGATGTACCGCAAGACCCTAATGCCATTCTCATGCAAGCAATCACGGCTATGCAACAACAGCTCCAAAGAGTAGTCCAAAGGCTTGATCATATGGAGCAGCCTCAAGCCAACAAAAATCCTCAACCAAGAGCACAACAACGAGCCAACAACCTAAGCGAAGATCCAGACGATGTTCCGATGGAGGAACTGCCTCAAATGAGGAGAAGAGGACCGAGGCACAACGGTTTTGACGAGGCCGATGGTGATTTTCAGAGGCACCACTCCACGGACATGAAGCTAAAGGCCCCAACCTTTGCTGGCCGAGTAGATCCTGAAGCTTAATTGGAATGGGAGCAACGAATGGAGCATATATTCGCCTACTATGACTACAACGAGCAAAAGAGGCTAGCCTTAGCCGTAGCTCAACTCGTGGACCATGCTCTCTCATGGTGGGACCGTGAGGTTTCTGACCGAAGAAAGAGCCAATCTCCTTAAGTCCTTACTTGGTGAGAGATGAGGCAGCTTATGAAGAAAAGATACGTCCCCGCTTACTATCACCGAGACCTCCAAAAGTAGTTTCGAAAATTAACCCAAGGGACTAGGAGTGTGGAGGAATATTTTGAAGAGTTTGAGCACCTAAGGAACCGTCTAGAGCTTGATGAAGACACTGAGACCCTCATGGCTTAGTTCTTAGACGGACTCAACGAACGGCTAAGTCACAAAGTGGAGAAGCTTCCATACCACGACTTGAAGGACATCTTACACCATGCCATTCAAGCTGAGCAACACTTGAAGAAGAAGTCCTATGCTACTGGAAGGACATGGAGTAACCAAGCATGGGACAAGAACCGAGCCAAGACCCAAACTCCAACCAGCTTTCCATCTAAGGCCACAGAGAAGGGCAAGTTGGTCGAAATCGACCATAGGTTCACTTCTAAGGCCTCTGAGCCTAATCAAGGTAAGTTTTCTAACCCAAGTACTTCTAGAACTCGTGACATAACATGTTTTAAGTGCAAGGGCAGAGGACACATGGCTAGAGAATGCCCAAATCCCCGAGTTATGATCATATTTGATTCGGGTGAGTACGAGTCTCAAGATGAGGCCGATGTGCAAATGACCGAAGCAGCCACTGAAGAAATAGATTGTGAGGATGAATATGGTGAGTCTCTGGTCATAAGACGAGCCTTGAACCTCACGGTTCATCCTGACGAGACAGCCCAAAGAGACAACATCTTTCATACAAGATGTTCCATCCGAGGCAAGGTATGTAATTTGGTAATTGATAGAGGGTCGTGTACCAATGTAGCGAGTGACTACATGGTCACTAAGCTCTGTCTAGAACGCGCTAAACACCCTCACCCATATAAGCTAAGATGGTTAAACGATAAGGCTGAATTACGCGTCACGGACCAAGTGCTTGTACCATTCAATGTGGGCAAGTACTCGGATGAAGTTGTGTGTGATGTTGTTCCTATGCAAGCTGGCCATCTTCTTCTTTGTAGACCTTGGCAGTTTGACAAGGACGCCATTCACCATGGCCGAAGTAAATGTATTCCTTTGTGCATGATAAAAAGAAGTATAATTTAACACCTCTTACACCTACTCAAGTACACGAATTACAAGTTAAAATGTTAAAAGAAAAAGATGCATCGACCAGGAACAATTTGTTTATCAAGTCCAGTTATATTTCTAAGGCAATCACTTGCAAGGAACCGGTATTACTAATGATCTTTAAGGAGACTTTAAGTGCAGGTTCTAGGGCGTTAGAGCAACAGCTTCCTACTGACGTTACTCAACTCTTGGACCGATTTGCTGATGTGTTTCCTGATGAGATACCTCCTGTCTTACCTCCTATAAGAGGAATAGAGCACCATATCGATTTTGTGCCCGGAGCCCCATTACTCAATCGAGCCGCATATCGCGTTAATCCGGACGAAGCCAAGGAACTAGAGAAGCAAGTGAAAGAACTTATGGACAAGGGCTATGTTCGTGAGAGCCTTAGTCCATGTGCCGTGCCAGTCCTTTTGGTGCCAAAGAAGGATGGGACGTGGAGGATGTGCGTGGATTGTCGCGCGATAAACAACATAACGATCAAATACCGACATCCGATACCAAGGTTAGATGACATGCTTGATGAGCTTTCTGGTTCTAATTTATTTTCCAAGATTGATCTCAGGAGTGGATAGCACCAAGTACGAATGAGAGAAGGTGACGAATGGAAGACGGCCTTCAAGACGAAGCAAGGCCTCTACGAATGGCTAGTTATGCCTTTCGGGCTAACTAACGCGTCAAGTACCTTCATGTGACTCATGAATGAGGTTCTTAGACCCAACATTAGCTTTGTTGTGAGTTCACAGGGACTTAGAGTGGACCAGGAGAAGGTCCAAGCCATCCAAGAATGGCCTATGCCAACAACCGTTAGCCAAGTTCGAAGCTTACACGGCTTGGTTAGCTTTTACCGACGGTTCGTGAAGGACTTCAGCACCCTTGCTGCACCTCTAACTGCCATCATCAAGAAGGACGTGGCATTCAAGTGGGGAGAAGCCCATGAAGAGGCCTTCAAAGGCCTAAAGGATCGTTTGACTCATGCTCCCGTTTTAACTTTATCCGATTTCTCTAAAACGTTTGAAATTGAGTGTGATGCCTCAGGTTTAGGGATCGGTGTTGTGCTTACTCAAGGAGGAAAACCTGTTGCTTACTTCAATGAGAAACTTAGTGGAGCCACTCTCAACTATTCTACTTATGACAAGGAGCTCTACGCCTTAGTCCGAGCAATGGAGACGTGGCAGCATTACCTACTATCGAAGGAGTGTGTCATCCACACGGACCATGAGACTTTGAAGCATCTTAGGGGTCAGACTAACCTCAAGCGAAGACATGCTAAGTGGCTAGAGTTTATAGAGACGTTCCCCTATGTGATCAAGTACAAGAAAGGAAAAGATAATGTGGTGGCCGATGCCCTATCTCGGAGATATTCGCTAATATCGACCATGGAAGCCAAGGTTCTTGGATTTGAAATGATTATTCCATTATATGAATCTGATGTTGATTTTGCATAGATATACAAGAACCATGGTGATGAGGACATCAAGTCCGAAATCTCGCAAGGACCCAAGATCAACGCCATGAAAGCTCATGGGATTGCTACTGCCTGTGAAATGGGTTGTACTGAGTGTACGGCAGGCTTAGACCCTCGTCCTATAGGCAACAGCGGCCCCATTCCTAAGGTCGGGACAGTAGTTCCTAAGCTCCTAGCCCGAATAGAGCCGACCGTTCCACCACCCAAAAGAGGTGGGATTGATCGACCAACCCACCACGAGGAAGAGAACAGTCGAGCCAGAACCCCCGTAGCTCGACCTTGGTATCACGGTGACCCGATCGTCTACGAATCGAGCAAGACTGGTGAGCTCGACGGCCAGGAGGATCCAAACGTCCCACCACCCAAAGGAGATAAGTTTCATCGACCAACCGACCATGGAGGAGAGAACAGTCGAGCCGGAATCCCCATAGCTCGACCAAAACCGGCACTCACCTTAGCCATGCTCCACGGCGCACCCGGGAGAGCGTACGAGCCGGGAAACATGTGTTTTGGCCCAAGACCTTCAACCACTGATTCAGCCAAGGCCCAACACGCATACTGGAGCCTCTTATGGTCCAAGCCAGAAGGAGATTTGACTTGGCACAATCCGCATCCAAACCGGGAAGGCCAATCTCCTACGCGGGCCCGTTTGGGGCCAAGTAAGGAAAGTCCGACTTGTCTTCCTTTGCACGACTTCTCCACTTGTTTAATGCTGTCTACTGAGTATACAGTGGGGCCTAGACCACCAGAGCACAGGAAGATACACCCAAATCCCCTGCACGGTCGTTTTGGCCCTAGGCTTAATGAACTTACCATAAATGGCTATACTCGCGATTTGCTAGATCAAGGCGAGTTATTTTCGTCTAATCTCGGCCATCCAATCTCAGCATCTCATCCTAGACGTCCAGCACCTCCAAGGAAGATCCGTCTTGCCATAAACCACAACAAGAATCACGCCCACAATCTCACCGATGTTGACATTCGCAATATTCCATTTTAATTGCTTTCCTTTATTTTTGAATTCTTGTGACCGTTAGGTCTTTTGTCGAGCTCCTATAAAGCTCTCTTTGCTTCTGTATTGTCACTCACGCAATTTTTAAGATTATTTCAATAAACTTCGAGTTTAGTTTTCAAAGCATTCGTTGCCTTTGAATCGGTTCTTTGTTTGTTCTTAAGTATTGTGCGAGGTGTCCCCCTTGCTTAAGAGCTGTCGAGTCTTCTCTCTCTAGAGCGTGGTTTCCCCCAGGAGAGTTAAGCTTCAACTTGTTTGTCCGGTCCCATCACAACCGAGCCAAGCTTCCGCAACCATCACCTTCGACCCCTCCTTCCGCATACAAGCCGCTTTGAATCACTTTGAGGCCTTTGTTTGTAAATCGACCTCGAGTCTTACATCATTGGTATCAGAGCTCAAAAGCTCCTATCTATCAGGTTACCTCGTTCTTTGTTTAAGTTTTTCAATTGTTTCATTGCTTTTTCGTTTTAGTTCTTCTCAATCAAAAACTACAAAAAAAAAAAAAAAAACTTTTTATCTGCTTTACCAGTCTGTTTGTTTCAATTTTCATAAAATCATAAAAACTCATAAAAACATTTCGTCTTTTGATATTTCTTGTTAACTCATCATAGAAAAATATAAAATTGTTTCTGGAATTTTAGGACGTGAATTAATATTTTTAGATCAACAAAAACTGAACCGGAAAATTTCAGTGCGAGAAACAGTTTTTGTGTTCTTATTTGTTCTTAAGCTAGACTTTGATTCCTGTGAATTTTCTTGTGTAAGGTACTATGGGAGAGCTAGCCAACGACCCCATGTCACTCATGGCTCGTAACTTCACTGCTTTCCAAGAAGAGATGAGAAACATGACCCAACGGCTAGAGCAAGGCTTAGCCAACGTGGGAGGAAGGCTTGACCGAGTGGAAGCACGGCCTCAAGGAGCAAACAGGGGAGCTCCACCACAAGCAGCACAGCATGACGATGAACACATTCCCGAGCTTGATGGCGACCCACCACCTGGTCGGAACCAAGCACCGGATCCACAACAAAACCAACAACGCCGGAGAGATCCAATGAACCGAGGCAGGCCCCGTGATGAAGGTCAAGGCCAGTACAATAACAGCAATGATTTGAAGATAACACCACCTACCTTTGCTGGGAAGGTAGATCCAGAAGCCTACCTTGATTGGGAGAGGCGTATGGAGTATATTTATGAGTGCTATAATTATCAAGAGCACAAGAAAGTTGCCTTTGCAGCTGCTCAACTCACCGACCATGCACTTGCTTGGTGGGATCGAGAGATGGCAGAAAGAAGAAGGTATGGAGATGGACCACTCAACTCTTGGAGGGAGATGAAATCACTTCTCAAACGGAGATACGTTCCACCACACTATCATCGAGAACTCCAAAGGAAATTCAGAAAACTTTACCAAGGCCAGAAGACGGTCGAAGAATATTATGATGAATTTGAGATCTTGAGGAACAGGCTAGAGCTAGAGGAGACCGAGGAGACCCTCATGTCTCATTTTCTCGAAGGCCTTAATGAAAAAATTGCAAAGAAAGTGGAGATACAACCGTATCATCAACTTCATGAGCTGCTACACCTTGCTATCCAAGTGGAGAAACACCTCAAGAAGAAGTCATCTACGGCCCCTAAGCCGAAATACAACCCACCGGTATGGAATTCTCCAACAACTCCAGCTACGGACAAAGGGAAATCAATTGAAATTGAATCTAGATTCAAGAGTAAAGCGGCCGAGCCCTATAGAGATGCACGACAAGAGCAAGGTAAGTCTTCTACTTCTTACCATACACGTGAGCTCACTTGTTACAGGTGCAAAGGAAGAGGCCACATCTCAAGAGACTGTCCGAACCCGAGAGTGATGATCATATTGCCATCCGGTGAATGCGAATCACAAGACGAGGCAGAACCGGAGGACGAGAAGGAGGCCATTGAATATGCTGATGAAGGAGAGTCCCTAGTGATCATGAGGACCCTCAACACTCAGGTGGTTGAAGAGGACACTGCCCAAAGGGAAAATCTTTTCCACACACGTTGCACCGTGCAAAACAAGGTATGTCACCTCATCGTCGATAGTGGCTCTTGTACTAACATTGCAAGCTGCTTGTTAGTTGAAAAATTAGGTCTTACCACCACGGACCACCCTAGACCATATAAGCTTAAGTGGCTGAACGATAAGGAAGAGCTAAAGGTGTCAAAACAAGTGCAAATTTCCTTTTCAATCGGTGCATACAAGGATAAAGTGGTGTGTGATGTCGCACCAATGGAAGCTGGTCATATTCTCCTAGGAAGACCCTGGCAATATGATAGAGCCGTGTCCCACAATGGAAGAACAAACCAGTACTCCTTCCATTTCAACAACAAGAAGGTCACGCTTGCTCCATTGGACCGAACAGAAGTCCGAGTGTTGCAAGCAAGAGCAAAAGAAAAACGACAGTTCAAGGTAAGTCTTTTCCTTGAAAATTCCGATAAGCTATCTTCCTTAGAGCCCATAACACACTTGTCTTTGCCATTCGCGTCGAAAACAGGTTTTTTAGGTTGCAAGTCAACTTTGTCCGAGGCCACATCAGTTTTAGCCGAGGAACCAAAAGTTGCCAAAGTAGCACCTATTCTAGCCGAGGCAAAATTCACTATAGCCGGGGAGAAAGAAGTTTTTGCCGAGTCAACTTCAAAGGCAAAACCAGACTTCACCAAGCTCCACATCACTACCAGCACACTCGACAAGCAGAAACAAGGATATATCTACTCCTTGTTGATCCAAGAAGCACCACCAATGGTGGCCCACATCCAAAAATCAAGCCAACTCCGAGGTAAGATCCTAAACCACCTTTCGGGATACAAGTCTAATGCGCTATGTTTTGATGTAGGTTTGAAGATTTCGAGGACGAAATCACTTGAAGAGGGAGGGTATGATGAGGACATCAAGTCCGAAATCTCGCAAGGACCCAAGATAACCGCCATGAAAGCTCATGGGATTGCTACTTCCTTTGAAATGGGATGTACTGAGTGTACGGCAGGCTTAGACCCTCGTCCTATAGGCAACAGCGGCCCCATTCCTAAGGTCGGGACAGTAGTTCCTAAGCTCCTAGCCCGAATAGAGCCGACCGTTCCACCACCCAAAAGAGGTGGGATTCATCGACCAACCCACCACGAGGAAGAGAACAGTCGAGCCAGAACCCCCGTAGCTCGACCTTGGTATCACGGTGACCCGATCGTCTACGAATCGAGCAAGACTGGTGAGCTCGACGGCCAGGAGGATCCAAACGTCCCACCACCCAAAGGAGATAAGTTTCATCGACCAACCGACCATGGAGGAGAGAACAGTCGAGCCGGAATCCCCATAGCTCGACCAAAACCGGCACTCACCTTAGCCATGCTCCACGGCGCACCCGGGAGAGCGTACGAGCCGGGAAACATGTGTTTTGGCCCAAGACCTTCAACCACTGATTCAGCCAAGGCCCAACACGCATACTGGAGCCTCTTATGGTCCAAGCCAGAAGGAGATTTGACTTGGCACAATCCGCATCCAAACCGGGAAGGCCAATCTCCTACGCGGGCCCGTTTGGGGCCAAGTAAGGAAAGTCCGACTTGTCTTCCTTTGCACGACTTCTCCACTTGTTTAATGCTGTCTACTGAGTATACAGTGGGGCCTAGACCACCAGAGCACAGGAAGATACACCCAAATCCCCTGCACGGTCGTTTTGGCCCTAGGCTTAATGAACTTACCATAAATGGCTATACTCGCGATTTGCTAGATCAAGGCGAGTTATTTTCGTCTAATCTCGGCCATCCAATCTCAGCATCTCATCCTAGACGTCCAGCACCTCCAAGGAAGATCCGTCTTGCCATAAACCACAACAAGAATCACGCCCACAATCTCACCGATGTCGACATTCGCAATATTCCATTTTAATTGCTATCCTTTATTTTTGAATTCTTGTGACCGTTAGGTCTTTTGTCGAGCTCCTATAAAGCTCTCTTTGCTTATGTATTGTCACTCACGCAATTTTTAAGATTATTTCAATAAACTTCGAGTTTAGTTTTCAAAGCATTCGTTGCCTTTGAATCGGTTCTTTGTTTGTTCTTAAGTATTGTGCGAGGTGTCCCCTTTGCTTAAGAGCTGTCGAGTCTTCTCTCTCTAGAGCGTGGTTTCCCCCAGGAGAGTTAAGCTTCAACTTGTTTGTCCGGTCCCATCACAACCGAGCCAAGCTTCCGCAACCATCACCTTCGACCCCTCCTTCCGCATACAAGCCGCTTTGAATCACTTTGAGGCCTTTGTTTGTAAATCGACCTCGAGTCTTACATCACATGGAAAGGGAGCCCACGCTTCTTACTATGTCCATGACGGTTATCTTTTTAAAGATAAACGCCTATGCATTCCGCAATGCTCGTTAAGAGAGCTTATAGTCCGAGAAGCTCATGGAGGAGGCCTCATGGGTCATTTCGGCATTGAGAAGACACTTGCCATGCTGAAGGAGCACTTCTTTTGGCGACACCTTAAGAAGTCGGTCGAAACTTTCTGTGCAAGATGCATAACTTGCAAGAAAGCCAAGTCTCGGGTTCACCCGCACGGTTTGTATCTTCCTTTACCGATTCCTACTTTACCATGGATTGATATTTCTATGGACTTTGTGCTAGGTTTGCCTAAGATCCGACACAAGGACTCCATCTTTGTCGTGGTGGATCGGTTCTCGAAGATGGCACACTTCATTCCATGTGCCAAGACAAACGATGCTACACAAACCGCAGACCTCTTTTTCAAAGAGATTGTCCGACTACATGGAGTACCTAGGACGATCGTCTCCGATCGTGATACCAAGTTCCTGAGCCACTTTTGTAGAACCCTCTGGAAGAAGCTAGGAACCAAGCTGCTATTCTCCACGACCTGCCATCCACAAACCGATGGCCAAACTGAAGTCGTTAACCGTACACTTGGAACGTTGCTTCGAGCAACAATAGGGAGAAATCTTAAAACTTGGCTTGAAGCTCTACCTTTTGTCGAGTTTGCTTATAATAGAGCTGTCAATAGTGCTACTCATTTGTCTCCTTTTCAGGTTGCATATGGATTTAATCAACAGACACCATTGGATCTTAAGCCTCTACATCAAACGGAGTTCTTAAACCTCGATGGAGCCAAGAAGGCCGCAGACGTGAAAAAGCTACACCAATCGGTCAAAGATCAGCTCGAAATAACCAATGCCCTAAGTGTGAAGAATGCCAACAAGGAGACAAATGATGATTTCGAGCGGAAGAATCAGGCTGGAGGAATCGACGCTTCGCAGATTGCTGAAGTTCAAGCCAAGCTGGATTTCCTGATCGGGAAAAATCAAAGAGCGGTCCATTTTGCTGCTGAGAATGAAGTGGAAGATGTTAACTACATTGGTGGATCTGGTTTTCAGGGTCAGCGATTTGGGTACAACACCAACCGAAACTTCACCAACTATGCTCAGCAAGGAGGGTACCAATCCCCACCACCCAAAGCTCCTGAGAGTAAAATTGAGGGTCTGCTTGAACAGCTGGTTCAAGGGCAGGAGAAGATGACAATAACCTTCAATGGGAAATTGGATGCTGTGTACACCGATTTGAGTGGAAGGATCGAGGCTCTCAATACCAGTCACAGGATGCTGGAAACGCAAGTAGCTCAGACTGCAGCAAATGCCAAGGGAAAGATGGTTCATTCACACAATGCACACGTCAATGCAATCTCCTCAAGTGTAGAAAATTTCGATGAGGATCCTAAAATCGCCAGAACATCGATCGATACCCCCAAGTGTCGATCGATGCCGGTTATAATTCTGAAACGGGACACTTCCAAAACCCGTGTATCGATCGATACCGCATTGGTATCGGTCGATACTGAGGAGATTTTTGAGGAAACACTTGAGACTTCGACTGTGGTGCCTAAAGAAGTTCAAGAACGAGTCTATATACCGAGGATACCTTATCCCAGAGCTGCTGGGAAGACTAAGAAGGAGGTAGAGGACGCCAGATGCCAGGCTACGCTGGATAAGCTGATTGTGGAGCTTCCTATTGATGATGATATATCTGCCAAGGATAATTCAACAGCGATAGCATCGATCGATACCCTGCCTGGTGTCGATCGATACCCATCGCAGATCGAGCCAAAAACTGTGAAAACACCTAAGTTGATCGAAGAAAGAGTTCGCAAGCCCAAGAAGCTAAATCCTATTCCTCGACACCTCAGAGATACCATTTCACCAAAGCAGCTGCGTGGTTTTGAGAAGATGGTACGAAGAATCTCCCAGGAATCGTCTTTTGAAGAAGCTCTAGAGTCTCATCCTCTGCTAAGTCACTTCAAAGATTGCAGAGAAACTGAGGAAGAGATTAAGGCACTATTCATTAAGGCTAGAGGTGCACCACCTCCACTGAGACAGTTGACCCAAAGGGAAGACCCAGGGCAATTCGCGGTACCATGCTCTATCTCTGGAGTTGAGTTCAAAGAGTCTCTCGTTGACTCATGAGCTAATGTCAATGTCATCTCAAGGGCAATTGCAGAACGGTTGGGCGCTGATATTCGATCTTCAAAGACATCTATCACATTCGCAAACGATTCTACCTCGCTTCCATATGGTACTGTCCATGGTTTGCTTGTCAAAGTAGGAGATTGTCTGGTGCCTACTGATTTTCAAGTTGTAGAGATGAGTGCAATATCTCGTATGCCTTTACTCCTGGGACTACCGTTTATGGCTACTGCTGGCGAAATCATAGACACGCCTAATAAGAGAATTTCTTTCTCTTACATTGACGGAGGGGTCTATTATGATGTCATTCCCCCTAGAGGTGCTCCCACACGTGTCTCTTGCATTGAGGTTGTCACAGGAGAGACATTAGCAGTTGATCTTTTGGAAGAGCCTCCTGACGTGCATACTAGCACAAACGTCTCGATTGAACCGCCCAGCATCCCCAAGGAAGTTGTCAAGAAGGCTAAGGCAACAAGAAGAAGGTGAAGAGCAAAAGAGTCGAGAATCCCCATGTCACTTTGATACCTCAGAAATACGATGGAGACTCGATTGAGTACAAGGTGAAGTGCAAATTGGTTCGAAGCCATTCTCTAAGGCTAGGGTCCTCCTCACTTCGGAGCTGAAGGAGAAAGGAAAATAGTTTGTGGATGGCATGCTGAGCAGAACTCTGAAGCAGCAATGTCAAATTGTGGAGCATGCTCTGGTGCATGCTCTCATTCTTATCCTGCCTGAGTGGCAGTATAGTCAAGCTACTGACGTTAAACGAGCGCTTGGTGGGAGGCAACCCACTGGTGAGTCTGTTTTTGAGTCTTTTTCTTTTTCATTTTTTCGGTTTGTGTTCGGATAAACAAGGAGCAAAACTCAAAATCGCCTAGTGTCGATCGATACCCCATTGGTATCGGTCGACACCAATCGCGGATGAAAAGTTCACCTAGTCGATTTAAGCCTGGTATCGATCGATATCAGGCTGTGTGTCGATCGACACCAGGTGTCCCAGCGAGGTAACTTCTTGTTTCTCTTCGTTCTATCCTTTTCTTTTGTTTCTTTTACCTACTCTAGGCTAGATAACACTGGGGATAGTGTTGTTCAAGTCTGGGGGAGGTGTCTGCTGACATTGTTTTTGTTTTTCTTAGAGTCAGTTGTTTTATCGAGTCAAAATCGATTTATTGAGTCAAAACTTGTTGGAGATGATGATCATGTGCTTGAACCTATTGATGTGATTTTGTTTTTGAGTGCACAGTGTTACAGGATCAGTTCTAGATCGACTAATGAAAAATCCAAGGACTGACCAGTTGACTAGAAATCATCCATGTCTCCAGCAGAGTTTTTATGAAGCCTGAGCCAAATTTTTGCACTTCGTCAATGTGGTTGGTGTTTTTAGAGCTTGATTCATCATTCATATCTGATAAAGGAACCCATGTGTTTAGAGTTATGGTATCTCTCTGCCCTGTTATAAGTTGACTAATAAGAGCATAAAAGATGAGATGATTTTCTTCTGAGTAGAGGGTTAGGAAAATTTCCAGCGATCTCATTATTCTACTTGTGAGGGAATGATCACACAAAGGTTGAAAGTGAGGTTAGGAAAATTTCCCGTGATACCACTATTCGCCTAAACCTTTGATACATAGAGAGGGAAGAACCAGGGATTCGGTGGCAAACACCATCAATACTCGCGTTTCGGACCTTGATGTGTATATGCAGATTTTAAAAAAAAGAGGAGAACATAATAAGAAATAAGTATGGGGGAGAGAAAGTGATACAAAAAGTGAGAAAAAGGGTGGTTCCTTGTCAAGATATTGTATGGTAAAGAATCTAGAAGGTTCTTGAACATTGGCTGCAGCGATGGAACTGGTGATGAGGGCTTTATTTGAACTATGTTGCGAGATAATGTGTGGAGTCTGGAAAAGGTGCGAATATCTACGGAGAAGTACATGGTGGTTAGATCGAAAGCTGGTTAGGTGACATTTGGGTACTTGGGAAAAGGATCTTTGCGATGGTTCCTGAACAGGTGAGTCTCCGCGTTTTCAAACCTCTTTCTCTGGTTTAGTCTTCTATTTGTTGAGGGCAAGCAAAGGCTAAGTCTGGGAGAGTTGATATATCATGGGTTTTACCCCTTTTAGGCCATGATATAAGTCCGTTTTATAGAGCCTTTCTGCTATTTCGTAGTGTTTTAGAGTCTTTTACATGTTTTAGCACGTTTGGAGCATAATTGGAGATATTGGAGCTTTCTAGAGCATTTTGGAGCAAAGATGAAGTTCGTGTTGCTGAGTACCCGATTTCACGTCGAGCATCGATCGATACCCCCTTGGTATCGATCGACACTCATCACAGCAGACACGACCCGCGACTTTAATGAAGAGTTGAAGAATTGCAACTTGGTCCAAAAGACTTTATTAATTACAGAAAAGGCCCAGAACGTGTTTTAGCTTATAAATTAGGTTTTCAGCCACCTGTTTAGGCTATGCTTTATTCTACTTTGGTTTTTCGAGAGAAAACTCTGAACTCATGTTTTCTTATTGTTTTCTTTGATGATCTATTCAATCATGTTGTTTTCAATCTCCATATCTGAGTAGATCCACTTTAGGTTCAGGGTTCTCATAAGGGTTTTCTCTGAATGCTAGATTGATTATCTGTTTAGGATTCACCATCTGAATTAGTTCTTCATCTTAGGTTGTGTTCAAAGCTAATTCTTGGTTGACGAATCTGGAACTTAGGTCTTAGGATAGTTGATTAGGCATGAGAGTGCGATTAATTACCTGATAAAACCTTAGGTGAACAAATTGATTATTCGCAAAGAGATTTGGTTTAATTGATTTGTGAACATATCAAACCTGATATTAAAGCTGATTTAGACTTTAGGATTCGCAAAGAGATTTGGAATTCCTAGGATTTAGATTTAGATAATTCTCGCAATGACAGTTGGTTAATTATATACCTTAGTGATTTGAGTTCAAGAACTGCGCTAAATCTGAATCCTACTAGTTAGTTTATCTGCATTCATTGATTTCCTGAGAAATACCCTGAGCCTATCTTTCTCCAATTGAATTACAACTCTTTTAATTTCTGCACTGCTTTCAATTACATCTTTTGGCGTAGCTTAATTCGATACTATACAATCTATTGTGCATCTTTGTGAGTCTTTGTGGTTCGACCCCTAGCTATACTATAACTACTGCTTTTGTATCTTATTAGGGTATTAATTTGAGCATATCAGGAATAGATGTGGATTCCCAGGATGTGTTAGTTGAAATAGGAATATGTATATGTTTAATAAAAGAATTAGATATGATTGTTGGTTGTTGCATGTGAAAGATGATTGATGCATATTTATGTGAAGTAGCTGTTTGCTAGGCGTGTTAGTACACGATTTCTTGTCGCCGGGGTCATGGTCGTGAGCCATGAAGCGGTATTTCTTTGCTGGGCCGCAACCAAAGAATGAGAATGATAAGAATGTTAATGAGAATATTTAAGGTTGCGGACCCATGAAAATGGGGCTGACGAGTCCAGAATGTGAAAGAGATTGAGTACCATTGGGTTGCGACCCTTGGGAATGTAAGCATACTTGTTAGGATGATTGATGTGATGTGAATTATTGCATATAGAAATTATTGTTTCATGACTTGTAGTATTGTTTCTAAAGACATATAGGTTGTGTATGTATATTGCTTATATTGTGCGTATTCAATATTGCTATATTCAAATGATGTATCTAAGAATCATGTGTGCTCTAAAAGCACACCCTCGCTGAGTATTCCCAAATTACTTACCCCTCTTTCCCTTTCAGGTTTCGTTTAAGAGATTATTTGGCGTGGAGTGCAAGTCAAGTTATTTTTTTAGGGTTTCACCGGGATAAGGTGTCTCAAGCCTGATGAGGGGATGAGTCTCATGACTCTTCCTACTGAGCATCGGCATGTTTCCCAAGGTGGAGACTGGTGGTACAGACAAAAATATCTCAGAAAACCTAGTTTAATCTTTTGGTGGAATGATTAAACACGTGATGGATGTCAGAGAGTTTGTAGACAATAAAAATAAGAGCTGCATGAAAGAACACATGAAGAATATAATGTTAAGTCTTATTTAAGGTTTATTGTTCTTATAGGGGTTGACGTAGTCTCCGGGTTTAACCATTGGTGGTAGTGGATTCTAAGATATTGTTACCGACGAGATGTAGGCCAATACATTTGTTGTCAAAGTTGTTAAAACCCCCTCGAATGATGAATCAAACCAAGTGATGAATTGATCCATGGCTAATTGGTTTTTCACATGCGGTTAAGCTCATCAATTAACAAGATTTACAAACTTTGAGATAGGCAAATATATACTTTGTAATATCACAACCTCCACTGTCAACCCTCATATGACCCTCATATGACGATTGGATCTCCTTATCTTTCTATATGTTTTGTTCTCACTCACACAGTACTAAAGCATATTCATAAATCATATTCATAAAGTGGTCACCTTGAAATCGCTATAACTAAAGCATGGTAAATTGTTGTGGAGTTATCTCAAGATGAGTTTAAAAAAATGATAGCCGATGCATTCCACATCCGCCTTGGGTTCAACTTTGCTACCACTCTTAAGGCCTCAACCACAAAATTTTGTGGGCCATCCTTATTTGATAGCCGGTGCATCACTTTTAAAAGATCGAAAGACTTATAAATTGGCTCTGCTGATCACCACGACATAATTTTTTATGTTTTTCCCTCACTCATACGATAGTGAAAATTATTTTTTAGAGGTTACCAATCTTGAAATCACTAAAGTCACTACAAGAAAACAACCTATTTCGGAAATGGCCCTTTCCAACGAATATTGCATGTTGGTCTATTTTGTCAGAAATTTAGATCTGTCATAAATCCTTGGAAAAATTCGGAGGGATTTCTGACAAATGTAAATTTTTGACGGATTTCCTAGGGCCAAAATCCATCGAAAAAAGCCATTAGAAACTTGTAGGCAATACTTTCCGACAGTTGTCGGCCGCCAAAAAAAATTATGCCGGTTTCCGACGGGGGTAATTTCTAAGGTATTTTTGACAGGTCAATTTTCAACGAATTTTTAACGGGCATTTTCCGAGGAAATTTGAACGGTTTCAAAAACATTTAAAAAAAAAACTTAAAGTATCTTTTGATTTTTAATAATAAAAATTTCTAAGATATATTTCAGAAATAAAACGAAATTTAATATTAATAAATTTTAAAAAAATAAAATTAAAACTGTTTAACAAAACATAAATAGCATAAAAAGTTCTTAATTAAACATGACTATGAGGCAGGCGCTGACAGAGGCGGAAACATATATGGTCCGGAAAATTTCGGCACATGAAATTCATAACTGTAGAGAGTTCCTCTTCCTGTTTTGTGTTCTTAATCTCAAACGCCTCCATCCAAACGTCTTTCTCTTGGAGATTTCCGTTCAACCTCTCGATCTCTTGAATGAGCTTGGGTCATGTGGAACCGCCGAAAATGTTGCATTGTCACTAAACGGAAGACTTTCCAACCCGAGCCGACACCCTTTGTTTATGTATGTGTCCTTCAAAAAATTGAAGAATAAATTTATTTTTGGAGATAAAAAGTTAGAACAGAACCTTCTCTATCATCAACTCTTTGTTTCTCAAGCGCTGAAACTAGGTAACCCTTTTCAATTAGGGTTTAAGAATAGAATTGTAACTTGGATTGTCCATTTCTAGCTGACTTGTGTTAGATTCTGTAGTTTAGAATTGTAACTTGGATTGTCCATTTCTAGCTGACTTGTGTTAAAATTTGAATTATTAATCATGAAACCCAAAAGTGCTATTACACAAATTAACCCTAAAATAAAATAAATTCACAAAGTATGTAGTTTAATAATTACAATTTTAAATAGTGTAGTGTTAATCAATGCAAATATCCTTTAAAAAAATTATATTGATAATATTTGAGCTAACATATGAATATCTTATTATATAAATCATAATGTTTCAAAGTTGATAACTCGCATGATCGTGACATGTGGCGTGTCAATAGATCATATTCTTAATCTTACATGTGTAAATTATTTTACTAAATTTATAATAGATCCCTAATCCTAAAAAATAAAATTACTTATAAAAATATAAAATATAAATTTACCCTAGAGATAATAAAAAGGGAAAAATTAAAACTTGATAATGAACAAATTTAAAATCGATTAATAACCGATTAATAAAAAAAGGAAATTTTAAAAATTCGGATAAATGAATAACCGATTCATAATCCGATAATGTAAAGTTACTAAACAAAAAAAAATACAAAATTTAAATTTATCTTAAAATACAAAGTTAATAAAAAAGGAAACAAATCTTAGTTTTTCCATTTAGATTAAGGAAATTAAAGAATGGATAACTAATGATAAAAGAAAAAAAAAATTAATTTTTCACCTCTATATAAACCAATTTGGTAGTATGTCAATTATATACCAAAAAAATCGAAAGTCCAATAATCTTTTCCAAAGCTATTACTGCATCTACTCCACCAAATCCTTCCTTTAAGGTATATATTTATTTCATCGGAAAAATTATTTATAAATTTTGTATATTATTTATTTTCAAGAATGATTTAGTTTTGTTTTTAATTTTTAATTTTTTTTAATTTTTGTTTTTCATAGGTTATAAAATATTAAATTATAAACCCGCATATATATATATAATTGTTAGGGAGAGGGAAATAGTTAGAGGACAAGGTTTTAATAGCATTTACAAAACTCTAAAGATATCTCAACATTTAATAGCATCTCTAAATGTTTATTATATCAATTGACCATTGGAAATCATCTATGGTTGTTTCACGCCAATAATTTTGTAATTCTAGGCGTTTTATTATCTCTATGGAGTAGAGATAACACAATTATTGAGACCTTCCGTTTTCTTGAACAATACTTGACAGATCTCCGTGGAATCTCTAATTAGCTCTGATACAATAAGGAAACGGAAGTTGAAATAACAATGGGCGGTTAAACCAGCCACATATATATTTACAAACATAAAGATAAATAATATGAGTTGCAAAATTAAAATAAAAACGAAAATTAAAATAACATAAACATAAGTAGTATAATGGGCGGTTCAACCAGCCACTTATAATTTATATAAACATAAACTTAGATAAACATAAACATAAATGAAATTATAAACAAAATAAGATTTTATAAATTTACTTATGGAGATTGTAACAGTGTAAAGAGATTACAAGATTTTGAGAGAATATGGTAGAGAGGGAGAATGAAGAGACAAGGATGAAAAATAGAAAATGAAAGCTTGGAGATTACAACTCAACACACACTCCATTATATATGAGTTTTACAAAGCATAAGAGATTAAAATAATATTACATAAACTAGTGGCACAAGTTGGTGAAGTCCACTCACAAAGGCTTGTCTTCACTACCAAAGTCATCATGGCTACAGGAAACTCCACTTTGCTATAGGAGACGGCACTCAAAATATACGTTCTTCGATGCGCGGTTTTGTCGCGTTTTGTTGTAGTAGATCGTATCAAGAGATTCGTAGATACCGAAAAGATTCGTAACAATGATTTGTCGAGATTTGTATTATTCTGATGGCGAGAAGTCACACTCCACTGTTTCCGAATATCTCTTCATCAATATCCGGGACATTAGAACCTGATACACTTCCCGAGGCCTGAGATTGAAGGCAGAAATCGTAACGAGAGTGCCTTTATTTCTTCTTCGGATTTAGCTGCTGCTAGCATCGATAACATCTTTGATTTTTGGGCTAAGAAGGAGGTTGTTTCCGTTGTTTGATTAAGTTTTTGGTTTGGTGTTTGGGTTTGGGCTATGGATAAGTTTGCATTTTGGATTTGTATCCAATCTAGTATCTTGGACGGATAAAGGTTTGAAGGGATCTTGAATTTATCCCACAAATTTACTCTGAACTTTCTTCTTTTCATCGGGATTGGATCCGGGAAAAACTCGAGAGTCCAAGAAAAGACCCAAGGAAAATGAAATTTAGAATGGAAGAGGGCTAATGGAGGAAATTTCTTTTCATTTTCTGATGGTATGAAATTTGTTTTGAAGTTTTGGAAAGATTTTTGTATGTTAGGCTTGAAAATTTCAGTGACAGAACCAAAATAGTTCCACCACGGTATGAACCAATATGGAGATTTGGATAGATCACAAGTGGTATCAAAAAAGATTAACCACATGTGTTTGTGTTTCGGAGATTGGATCAAAAATGAATTATACCAAGCCTGACAATAGTCCCAGTAATTGAAATGGATATTGAAACATGAGAGATTTTTCAGATCATCTGGGAAATTTAGGCTTTCATTAAGATCATATTCCCAATTGCTTGGGGCAATGACCTTATGGATTTTAAAAGTGCAATAAGCAGGATCAATGTGGTTTTCATTGAGATAAAAATGTTTGAAGGACACTGATTCTGTTACTTCCAAAATTGTTTGAAAGAATAACACAGTTTTATCTGTATTATGAGGTTTGAAAAATCTGTTTTTACCAAAATATTTTTCGATTGTTGAAAACGGTTCATTGTTGACCAAAAATCCTTTTTCAATGTTTATAATGTTTTGAAAAATAGGTTTTTCAAAATTTTCTGAGGGTGAGGTTTGTGAAAACTCCTTCAAAATAATTGAATTATTCGAAGGTTTTGAAATCATTTTAGAGGTCTGGTTTTTTTTTTAAATCATTTTTGAAGGGACCTCAGGAGTTTTTGAAATAATTTGAGAAGAGGGTTTTTTAGAAGAATCACCCTCTTGTTTTGACAAACTTAGCTCGAAAGCTTTCTGTAATTGTAGAATCTGATCCATGATTTTCTCTGGAGATTGAAGAGAGTTTTATACTTCTTCTTTTTCACATTCTTTTTTTGTGACTGAGATCCAAGGTTTTGTTTTTATATGTGGGGATGTCTTTGGGGGTATGGTTTTTTCTGGGATTGTTTCCAGGGATATGCCTTTGCCTTTATCAATTTTCCTCGGAGGCATCGTACCTGTTTGGAAGGAATTCTGGTGTCAAGAAATCTGGAACAGAGTTTGAATCTCCTTTAATATATTCTATGTCGAAATCAAAAATACTTAGAATTGCTTGCAATCGAGCAAAAATCTGTTTTGAGGCAAGATTTTTAACATCTTTTTATAAAACGTCTTTAGCACTTTTGTAATCAATTCGTAAAAGAAATTTTCTATTCAGAAGATTACTTTGAAATTTTTTGATACATAATACTATACTTAAAATTTCTTTTTTAATAGTAGAGTAGTTCCTTTGGGTATCATTCCAATGTGAAGATGTAAATTGGACGATACTCTCTCGACTATCTACATTCTTTTGCTTAAGAATACCCCCATATCCTACATCTGACGCATCCGTTTCTCCGACCTTTTTTTAAATCTGGATATGCTATGTGAATGTCTCAAAATCTCTATTGCTATTAATGCTACCATCTGTTTATTATCTCAAACATTTTTATCTTTATGGTATCTCTACTCCATAGAGATTTTTGGCAGAGCCAAAACAGACCTTCCGCCCATTGAAATTTTTGACAGTTTTCCTTAGAAGTTATTGAGACCTTCTAAGAACACTACAAGAAAAATGCACATTAATAGCGTCGTGGAAATGCTATTATAACCCTATTATAGCGTTTCCATGTTGGCCGTGTTTGCCGCTGTTATAAAAGACAACCCCCCCCCCTACGATAGCGAATTGTTTTCCTGCTATTATATGGTTGATCTACAATAGCGTGGAATTATTTGCCATTACATATTTAATAGTAGCATAATATTATTGCCATTTTATTTTTTATAGTATCCTTAATCATATGCTCTTTTAAATTTAATAGTAGCATCATTTTCGTGCTACTTTATTATTTATAGTAGCGAATTATTTTCGCCATATTGGGTAATATAACAGGTTTTGATATGAGCCGTAACAAATTAAGTTGTAGCTATATTTCTGAGGCTATAAGAATTTTGTAATTACATTTTATTTTACTATTAATTTGTTAGTTTGTAACATGAAATTGGAATTATACAAAAAAATTGAAAATTATGTTCTAAACATTATTCATTACCAACAAATCCAACAAGTTCAACTCATTCAACAAGTACTAGTACATAAAACATAACCATGTCTTGAAACATAAATACCATGTCTTGAAATCAAGGGAAAAACAACTAAAGAGCAAGAACAATTTCAAACCGACCTATCTTCTTCAGATGTCTTCATTTCTGCAAGCAAAAATAATATCATATAAACAAACTGATATGAATAGAAACGACAACCAAATGACCAGAAGATTTACCTCAGTTCAGCACATGACCACTTTGTCATCTGGCCATGCAATAGATGAACCAAGTGCATCTTCCATAGTCTCGATCTCAGAAGATGTCTTCCACATTGCTGCACTTTTGATCTTCACAACATCAACCCAAACACGAACTGCATTTGGCCCCAAGGTAACAAAGTGAACAACTTGTTCTGGGTTGTTAGAAGCCCATCAGCCTTCCGCAATGACCCGTTTTTTACCGGTTATATCCATGAGCTTGCACTTCTGATTTTCCTTGGCGTTGACGACATTACGCTGCACAATGAAAAAAAATACAAGTTCCAGACTAACCAACCAATACCACAAAACATTCCAGATATCAAGCTTTGGTAAGTTAGAGAAGAATTGAAGGAAAATACCATAGATTTCCGTATAGGAGAAGCTGGAGGTGCTTTAGCTTTCGGTGCAGGATATTTTTGGGTGGTGGAGGATGGTCAGGAAAAGAACTTGGATCTGTTGTGGAGATATCAAATGGAGCTGCTGTCGATTTCTCAAGAGATTTCTTTGCTGGTGGAGATTGCTGATGAGGAGACATTGTATCTGGTGGAGATTCCTGAGGAGAAGACGTTGTGGCTGGTGGAGTTTGCTGACTTTTACGAAGTGTCGCTTCTTTCTCTGGATCAAACTCAACTCTATTGGCAGGCCATGCTATGAAAGACTTCAAAGCATCCGCCATGTTTGTCATTTCAGTTGTAGGCTTCCAGAGAAATGCTTCTGGTGCAAGACCATTAACGAAAGCTTTCGGGTCCCGTGCCTGCCAACAGCCTATATCAACAAGTTCCTCATTCGATGCCCAATCCATCAGTTGGCATTTGTTCTTTGAACTTGCGCATGGGCTCTGTGAAACACAATCAGAATACAATCCAAAAAAATGAGAACATAGATAGTGAACTATACAAGTGACATTCCAACACTAAAGAAATCATTACCTTAGGCACAGTCTCTTGCTCAGCGCTCCCATCATCAACACAACAATCTGCAGGCCATGCTATGATATGTCCAACAGCGTCCACAATACTATACATCTTAGGCGCGGTCTCCACAGAAATGCTTCTGGATTGGTGGTGGTTTCAACCAAAACTTTAACTGAGTTAGGTCCTAAGGGAATGTCATTGACAAACTCATCAGGATCATTAGAAAGTAGACGGCCCTCAGCGACAGTGTCCTCGGTTCCACACCAATCAATCAAAAGACTCTTAGATTGTAATATGTTTTGTACACTCTACGAAAACAAAACCAACATAAGTAAAATACATGTGTGTAAAAAGAAGCAATGAACCCGTATGTGAGGATCATGACTCACTCTTGGAGCTTATGTTTCACCTACCTCATCTTGTCTCTGTAACAAAAGACCAGTGTTAAAAGGCAACTAATAGGGTCAGAGTCATTCATAATAAACATGCAGAGAGTTTAAGGCTTATCGTGTTACCCATTCTCTGCATTAACAGAGACTCTAACACAGAAACCTTTTCTTGCAGTTGTAACTGCTTTTCTTCCATTTGAGCCATACATTTGCTCTTCACTTGGTAACAAGCTAGCTTGGTCGAATAAGCCTAGAAAATACTCTAGAAACTATAAAAAACCATAGACCTCGCGAAAACTCTTGGCAAAAGCCTCATGAAAAATCATACTCCAAGAAGTATACTCCAAAAGAAACCCCAACCAACAAACCATTTTATAAAAATCTCACGTGCTTCAAATGTAATAAAAAGGGTCACACTTCAAAATTATGCCGTTTTAACAGAAAAATCCAAGAACTCGGCCTTGGAGAAGAACTTTCAAGTAAAATTTCAAATCTCTTGCTTGATCATTCATCATCATCTTATGATTCTGATTCATCACTATCCTCTGAAAAAGCCTTACAAGTTGATGAACTGAAAAACTCATCATCTGGCTTAGGATCTGATGAAAAGAAAATAAACGTTCTTACAAAAGATCAAGAATTCCAGCTTGAAATCCTAGACTGCATTTCAAATCCTCAAATAAAACAAAAATTCCTAGAAACAATCATTTCTTCTCTAAATGAAAAGAGGTAAAACCCTCTGAAAACCCGTTAAAATCTAATGGTCCAACATATTCCAAATCATCTTATGACCTTACTACCATTCTTAACAAAAGAAAGAAAGATAGTTCTAAAACAACGATACAAGATCTTATGATAGAAATCAAAGAAGTAAAAAACGATCTCAAAACCCTTACAGAAAAACAAAATAGAGATTCCGAGTATTTTCACTCGATTCTATCTTCTATCAAAGAGAATCATGATTCTAGTTCTGAGGAACAAGACAACGATGACTTAAATAACATAGAAGATGATCTTAATCTAAAAGAACAAATACAATCTTTAGATTCCGCCACTAGTGATTTCCTTTGTGTCCTAAGAGAAATCACCTCTCGAAAATATAAAATAAGAGTCACACTTGTTTTTTCTGAAAATTACAAAATTGACACGATCGCTCTTTTTGATAAAGGAGCCGATCTTAACTGCGTCAAGTCTGGGCTTGTCCCAAAATGTTTTCATCTAGAAATACGAGAAACATTATCTGCTGATAATAATTCTAAACTTCGTATAACATCTAAGGCAGAAGCTTCAGTTTTAAAAGATGATATTTTTATCAAAACTGCATTTGTCCTTACAGATGATATATACCAAAACGTCATTTTAGGAACTCCCTTCATAAACTTGATCACACCATACAAAGTCATGGATCATTCAATTTCTTTCACAAACCAAAAGAAAAACTCTCTTTTCAATTTCTTGAAACACCAAAAAAGCGAAGCCTAAATCTAATAAAAGCTTGCTCAATACAAGAAAACTTTTAAAACTCTTTAATACATAGTAAAACATACCATTTGAAAATTTTAAAATCGGAGTTGTTATTACAAAAAACAATAGAAGCTTTAAATACAAAAGAAGTAAAAGAAAAAAATTTCAAATCTAGATAAACTATTTGAAAAGGAAATATGTTCAGATTTACCGACAGCTTTTTGGGATCGCAAACAACACATTGTTGATTTGCCATACGAGGGAAATTTCAATGAGAAAAAAATTTCCACTAAGGCTCGTCCCATACAAATGAATTCTGAATTAGAAAAACATTGTAGAAAAGAAAATTTGGATCTTTTAAACAAATGCCTAATTTCAAAATCAATATCACCTTGGTCGTGTGCTGCTTTTTATCTAAATAAAAATTCTGAAATAGAGAGAGGCACTCCTAGGTTAGTAATTAATTACAAACCTTTAAACACTGCCTTAAAATGGATTAGATATCCAATACCAAATAAAAAAGATTTACTTCAAAGGCTTTATTCTACCCACATATTTTCAAAATTTGATCTTAAATCAGGATTTTGGCAAATTCAAATCTCTAAAACGGATCATTATAAAACAGCATTTACAGTCCTTTTTGGTCAATACTAGTGGAATGTAATGCCATTTGGCTTAAAAAATGCACCTTCCGAATTTCAAAGAATCATGAATGACATATTTTCTGAATATTCAAAAATTTGCATTGTCTATATTGATGATATTTCAATATATTCAAATTCTCTTGATGAACATTTCAAACATCTAAAGACGTTTTATTATGTTGCAAGAAAAAATGGCCTTGTCATTTCAAAAACAAAGATGTCTTTATTTCAAACTAAGATCAGATTTCTAGGCCATTAAATATTGCAAGGTATGATAACACCAATAGAAAGATCTTTGGAATTTGTAAATAAATTTCCCGATAAAATTTTAGATAAAACCCAATTACAAAGGTTCCTTGGAGGTTTTAATTATGTTTTAGATTTATGTCCTAACATAAATAGGATAGCAAAACCATTGCATAGTCGTCTAAAGAAAAACCCGTTTCCCTGGACAAAAGAGCATACTGCATTAGTACAAAAAATTAAAAAAACAGGTCCTTGAGATCCCTTGTCATCACATAGCATATCCAGATTTAAAAAATGTCGTAGAAACGGATGCGTCAGATGTAGGATATGGGGGTATTCTTAAGCAAAAGAATGTAGATGGTCCATAGAGTATAGTCCAATTTACGTCTTCACATTGGAATGATACCCAAAGGAACTTATCTACTATTAAAAAAGAAATTTTAAGTATAGTATTATGTATCCAAAAATTTCAAAGTGATCTTCTAAATAGAAAATTTCTTTTTTGAATTGATTGCAAAAGTGCTAAAGAGGTTTTACAAAAAGACGTTAAAAACTTTGCCTTAAAACAGATTTTTGCTCGATGGCAAGCAATTCTAAGTATTTTTGATTTCGACATAGAATATATTAAAGGAGATTCAAACTCTGTTCCAGATTTCTTGACACGAGAATTCCTTCAAAACAGGTACGATGCCTCCGAGGAAGATTGATAAAGGCAAAGGCATATCCCTGGAAACAATCCCAGAAAAAAACCATACCCCCAAACACATCCCCACATATAAAAACAGAACCTTGGATCTCAGTCACAAAAAAGAATGTGAAAAAAGAAGAAGAATCAAACTCTCTTCAATCTCCAGAGAAAATCATGGATCAGATTCTACAATTACAGAAAGCTTTCGAGCTAAGTTTGTCAAAACAAGAGGGTGATTCTTCTAAAAATCCCTCTTCTCAAATTATTTCAAAAACTAATGAGGTCCCTTCAAAAATGATTTCAAAACAAAACCAGAACTCTAAATGATTTCAAAACCTTCGAATAATTCAATTATTTTGAAGGAATTTGCACAAACCTCCCCCTTAGAAAATTTTGAAAAATCTATTTATCAAAACATTATAAACATTGAAAAGGGATTTTTGGTCAACAATGACCCGTTTTCAACAATCGAAAAATATTTTGGTAAAAACAGATTTTTCAAACCTCATAATACATATAAAATTGTGTCCTCCAAACATTTTTATCTCAATGAAAACCACACTGATCCAGCTTATTCCATTTTTAAAATTCATAAGGTCATTGCTCCAAGCAATTGGGAATATGATCTTAATGAAAGCCTAAATTTCCCAGATGATCTGAAAAATCTCTCATGTTTCAATATTCATTTCAATTACTGGGACTATTGTCAGGCTTGGTATAATTCATTTTTTATCCAATCTCCGAAACACAAACACACGTGGTTAATCTTTTTTGATACCACTTGTGAGCTATCCAAATTTCCATTTTGGTTCATACCGTGGTGGAACTATTTTGGTTATGTCACTGAAATTTTCAAGCCTAACATATAAAAATCTTTCCAAATCTTCAAAACATATTTCATACCATCAGAAAATGAAAAGAAATTTCCTCCATTAGCCCTCTTCCATTCTAAATTTTATTTTCCTTGGGTCTTTTCTTGGCCTCTCGAGTTTTTTCCGTATCCAATCCCGATGATCAAAAGAAAGTTCAGAGTAAAATGGTGGGATAAATCAAAATCCCTTCAAACCTCTACCCGTCCAATATACTAGATTGGATAAAACCCCAAAATGCAAACTTATCCATAGCCCAAACCCAAACACCAAACCAAACACCGGAAATAACAACCTTCTTAGCCCAAAAATCAAAGATGTTATCGGTGCTAGCAGCAGCTAAATCCGAAGAAGAAATAAAGGCAATCTCGTTACGATTTCTGCCTTCAATCTCATAACCTATTTCTCAGGTCTCGGAAAGTGGATCATGTTCTAATGTCTCGGATATTGATGAAGAGATATTCGAAAACAGTGGAGTGTGACTTCTCGCCATCAGAATAATACAAATCTCGACAAATCATTGTTACGAATCTTTTCGGTATCTACGAATCTCTTGATACGATCTACTACAACAAAACGCGACAAAACCACACATCGAAGAACGCATATTTTGAGTGCCGTCTCTTGTAGCAAAATGGAGTTTCCTGTAGGCATGATGACTTTGGTAATGAAGACAAACCTTTGTGAAAAGAATTCTCCATAAATTATGCTGACAACTCTTGTGAGAGGACTTCACCAACTTGTGCCACTAGTTTATTTAATATTATTTTAATCTCTTATGCTTTGTAAAACTCCTATATAATGGATTGTGTGTTGAGTTGTAATCTCCAAGCTTTCAGTTTCTATATTTCATCATTCTCTCTTCATTCTCTCTCTCTACCATATTCTCTCAAAATCTTGTAATCTCTTTACACTGTTATAATCTCCATAAGTAAGTTTATAAAATCTTATTTTGTTTATAATTTCATTTATGTTTACGTTTATCTAAGTTTATGTTTATATAAATTATAAGTGGCTGGTTGAACCGCCCATTATACTACTTATGTTGATGTTATTTTAATTTTCTTTTTCATTTTAACTTTGCAATTCATATTATTTATCTTTATGCTTATAAATATATATGTGGCTGGTTTAACCGCCCATTGTTATTTAATTTTAATTTTTTATTTAATTTTAATTTTTATAAATTTTATTATCTTTATTTTTATAAATTTTATTATCTCTACTTCCGTTTCCTTATGGTATCAGAGCCATGGATTTAATTGTTAGGGAGAGGGAAATAGTTAGAGGACATATATATCCAGATGGTCAATTAGGTTTTGTCATACACCATACTACTCATATTTGGCGTTTTGATGAAATCCATTTTGAATTTAGGGTTCTATCAAAACTCACCGTCTCGACTTACTACTTGAATCCATAATAGTTTTCCTAAAAATTTAAGATCTAGAGTCTTAGGTCCAAGTTTCTTGTGATCTTTTATTAAGTTCATTGTCAATTTCTAATGAGAAAAAACTCTATTCTCTTGAGTGTTTTTGCCAGTCTAAGAAGGTCATAAGTCCCATAGGTGTTGGGCTATTTCAACCTATCTAGACAGGATTGTAAGGTGTGATAGATAATTCTTGTTAGTATTCTTAAAAATGAATTCATATTTTAGATCAACATCAAAGAGGTCCGAATCCGCTTCTTCTTCTAGGTTCAAAAGAAAATCTACTAAAGATTCAAAAAGAGTCATTACTAGTCTTGAAAAAACCATAGATGATTTCCAATGGTCAATTGATAATTGGGAAATCCCAAAAATTCATAATGACCAAATTTATAAAATTTCAAAAATAATTTTTTTAAGAACAAATTTCTCAATCAAAACTGAAGAACAAGATATCCAACTTACAAAACCTTTCAAAACAATTCATTTGTTTTCTGAAAGTGCTTTACAAAAACATAGAGAAAATAATTTCAAATATATACATATTGGTTTAGTCCAAGTTGGGATTAAACCACTTTCAAAAGAAGGATTAAATACTTCAATTTTAGCTATTTTAAGAGACACTCGATTCAAAATATTTGAAGATTCTTTACTAAGCTCTATTGAATTAAGCTTGTGTACTGGTCCGATTTCATATGATTGCTATCCAAACTTTACAGTTTCCTTAAAAGACAAAAATATTTTAAAATCTCTAGTTTTACAAGTTAAAACTCACAATTACGAAATGATGGAAGGATCAATTCCAATTGCAATAATTTTTAGAGTTCATTACAAAGCCATGACTAGTGCTTTTTCTTCAAAAGTAAAATTTGAAGTAAAAAGGGTATAACCCTATTACTTTAAACAGATCTTTCGAGATCCAAGTCCGTAATTCCAAGATCTATTCAATGGAAAGATATAAATCTTCCAGATGAATGGGTCTTCGAAGGAGTTGTCCAGCCAAAACCTACAAAACCCCAAGAACCTATAGAGCCAAATATACGTTTAAAAAATATTGAGCAATTTCATGATGGAAAAGTAAAACTTTCTTTCATTCGAAATACTCATGAAAACATGGATGATTATTCACGTGAATCTTCCTCTCTTCCGGAAACTATTGATCTAGGAAGAGTCTCTCAATTGGCACAAGATTTTTCCAGATTAGAAAAATGCCAAAAATTTCAACCAAGATTTTCGACTTCCGATATTCCAAATTCTGTTTTAAGAAATGTTGATTTCCGGACACAAATCCCAAAACCTGTTTACTTAGCAGAAAACAATTTTCAACAAAATTATTTTCCACAAAATCTGAACCAACAAGTCCTACCTTTTCAGCCATAACAGATAATATTTTAAATTAGCTAAATGTCCTAGAAAAAAATTTTCAAATTGATAAAAAAATTCTTGCGAGATGATTTTTACTCTAAAAATAACACCCATAAAAGTCTATGGTCTTTTAAGAACGTAATACAAGAAGAATTTTACAACTATCTCCATAAACATAAAATACAAATTTTGTTTTTCAATTGGTTCGAAGGTTATTCTTTTAAAAATAAATTGTATTTTCCTTTTTCCAAAACTGCAAATCCTATCACCAATCGTAACAAAACCCCTGAATGGGAAACACTTGCAAATGGAAAACTTATTCGTTCAAACCATCCTCCTCCACGAGGAATAAAGCTCGAATGGTCAGGTACACCAATCGAAGCAATTCTATTTAAGCGCCCCCGAGATGATGATAAGACTAATATAAAAAATATCATTGTCCAAAATAATTTTTCAAACACGAACCTTGGCACGATAGGCAAACAACTTGATAGAATTGAAAAATCAATTCAAAATCAAGCCATTACTCCAAAAGATTCTCCTTCTGAAAAGAAACACAAAAATATAATGTTCAAACCTTTCCAAATCTCAAGTTCTAGTGTCAAAACTTATCAAGACACGAATAAATAATTAATTTGTGTTCTCCAAATCCAACTAAGTAAAGTAACCATAGGGGAATGTAGTACACCTCACGAATCTGACATTCCTGATACTCCAACTTCTAAAGTCCAAATAAATACTCTAGCCAATGATTCCCATGCTAGCGAATCCTCCTAAGGAAATTCCATCCCTGAGATAAACCGTCTTGATTGGGAAAACCATCAAGAACTTCGATTGATCTATGCCCCTGATCTAGGCCAGATCCAACCAGTAGAACAATCTAGATTCAATTCGTCTTCAGTTTATGAATGGAATATCGATGGCATATCTGAATACAATATCTTAAATTTTCTCCACAAAATGACAATGGCCGCAAATGCGTATAGAACGCAAATAGGAAATGACGATAAGACCGTAGCTGAACTCTTAATAGCTGGGTTCTCGGGCCAGCTTAAAGGATGGTGGGATAACTACTTAAACACCGAACAACGTTCTGAAATCCTAAATGCTATTAAAACGGATGAGGATGATGTACCTCTCCTTGATAATTTAGGATATCCTCAACAAGATGATGTAGCCACCTCAGTCATAGCCATAACCTTACATTTTATAGGAGATCCTTCCGTACTCAGAGATAAGAACGCCGAACTCCTTTCAAATCTTAAGTGCAAAAGACTTAGCGATTTCCAATGGTACAAAAACACTTTTCTTACTAGAGTTTTACTCCGTCAAGATTCAATCCAACCTTTTTGGAAAGAAAAGTTCCTCGCATGACTCCCCACCTTTCTAGGAGAAAAGGTTAGAAATAAAATTAGAGATTCCACTGGAACCCAAATAATCTATTATGATGATTTCACATATGGAGAGTTAATCAGTATTGTTCAACAAGAAGGTCTCAAGATCTTAAACTCCAAAAACATCTTAAATGGGAACTCAAAAGAACAAAAGTTGAATTAGGTTCCTTTTGTAAACAATTCGAAATTGACCCAAGCAAAAGTAATAAGTCTTGCATAGGAGATTGCAATAATTCTTACTACTCTAAGAATAAGCCTAGAAAATACACTAGAAACTATAAAAACCATAGACCTCGCGAAAACTCTTGGCAAAAGCCTCGTGAAAAATCATACTCCAAGAAGTATACTCCAAAAGAGACCCTAACCAACAAACCATTCTATAAAAATCTCACGTGCTTCAAATGTAATAAAAAGGGTCACACTTCAAAATTCTGCTGTTTTAACAGAAAAATCCAAGAACTCGGGCTTGGAAAAAAACTTTCAAGTAAAATTTCAAATCTCTTGCTTGATCATTCATCATCATCTTATGATTCTGATTCATAACTATCATCTGAAAAAGCCTTACAAGTTGATGAACTGAAAAACTCATCATCTGGCTCAGGATCTGATGAAAAGAAAATAAACGTTCTTACAAAAGATCAAGAATTCCAGCTTGAAATCCTAGACTCCATTTCAAATCTTCAAATAAAACAAAAATTCCCAGAAACAATAATTTCTTCTCTAAATGAAAAAGAGGTAAAACCCTCTGAAAACCCGTTAAAATCTAATGGTCCAACATCTTCGAAATCATCTTATGACCTAACTACCATTCTTAACAAAAGAAAGAAAGATAGTTCTAAAACAACGATACAAGATCTTAGGATAGAAATCAAAGTAGTAAAAAACGATCTCAAAACCCTTAAAGAAAAACAAAAGAGAGATTCCGAGTATCTTCACTCGATTTTATCTTCTATCAAAGAGAATCATGATTCTAGTTCTGAGGAACAAGACAATGATTACCTAAATAACATAGAAGATGATCTTAATCTAAACGAACAAATACAATCTCTAGATTCCGCCCCTAGTGATCTCCTTTGTGTCCTAAGAAAATCACCTCTCAAAAATATAAAATAAGAGTCACACTTGTTTTTTCCGAAAATTACAAAATTGACACGATCGCTCTGTTTGATACAAGAGTCGATCTTAACTGCATCAAGTCTGGGCTTGTCCCAAAATGTTTTCATCTAGAAACACGAGAAAAATTATATGCTGCTAATAATTATAAACTTCGTATAACATCTAAGGCAGAAGCTTCAGTTTTAAAAGATAATATTTTGATCAAAACTGTATTTGTCCTTACAGATGATATATACCAAAACGTCATTTTAGGAACTCCCTTCATAAACTTTATCACACCATACAAAGTCATGGATCATTCAATTTCTTTCAAAAACCAAAAGAAAAAACTCTCTTTTCAATTTCTTGAAATACCAAAAAAGCGAAGCCTAAATCTAATAAAAGCTTTCTCAATACAAGAAATTTTTTTAAACTCTTTAATACATAGTAAAACATTCCATTTGAAAAATTTAAAATCGGAGTTTTTACTACAAAAAAAACAAAAGAAGCTTTAAATAAAAAAGAAGTAAAATAAAAAATTTCAAATCTAGATAAACTATTTGAAAAGGAAATATGTTCAGATTTACCGACAGCTTTTTGGGATCGCAAAACAACACATTGTTGATTTGCCATATGAGGAAAATTTCAATGAAAAAGAAATTCCCACTAAGGCTCGTCCCATACAAATGAACTTTGAATTAAAAAAAATATTGTAGAAAAGAAATTTCGGATCTTTTAAACAAAGGCCTAATTTCAAAATCAAGATCACCTTAGTCGTGTGCTGCTTTTTATGTAAATAAAAATTCTGAAATAAAGAGAGGCACTCCTAGGTTAGTAATTAATTACAAACCTTTAAACACTGCCTTAAAATGGATTAGATATCCAATACCAAATAAAAAAGATTTACTTCAAAGGCTTTATTCTACCCACATATTTTCAAATTTTGATCTTAAATCAGGATTTTGGCAAATTCAAATCTCTGAAACCGATCATTATAAAACAGCATTTACAGTCCCTTTTGGTCAATACGAGTGGAATGTAATGCCATTTGGCTTAAAAAATGCACCTTCCGAATTTCAAAGAATCATGAATGACATAATTTCTGAATATTCAAAATTTTGCATTGTCTATATTGATGATATTTTAATATTTTCAAATTCTCTTGATGAACATTTCAAACATCTAAAGACGTTTTATTATGTTGCAAGAAAAAATGGCCTTGTCATTTCAAAAACAAAGATGTCTTTATTTCAAACTAAGATCAGATTTCTAGGCCATTACATATCGCAAGGTATGATAACACCAATAGAAAGATCTTTGGAATTTGCAAATAAATTTCCCGATAAAATTTTAGATAAAAACCAATTACAAAGGTTCCTTGGAATCTTAATTATGTTTTAAATTTCTGTCCTAACATAAATAGGAAAGCAAAACCATTGCATGTTCGTCTGAAGAAAAACCCAGTTCCCTGGACAAAAGAGCATATTGCATTTGAACAAAAAATTTAAAAAACAGGTCCTTGAGATCCCTTGTCTTCACATAGCTGATCCAAATTTAAAAAAAGTCGCAGAAACAGATGTGTCAGATGTAGGATATGGGGATATTCTTAAGCAAAAGAATGTATATGGTCGAGAGAGTATAGTCCAATTTACGTCTTCACATTGGAATGATACTAAAAGGAACTACTCTACTATTAAAAATTTTTTTAAGTAAAGTATTATGTATCCAAAACTTTCAAATTGATCTTCTGAATAGAAAAATTCTTATACGAATTGATTGCAAAAGTGCTAAAGACGTTTTACAAAACAGATGTTAAAAACCTTGCCACAAAACAGATTTTTGCTCGATGGCAAGCAATTCTAAGTATTTTTGATTTTGACATAGAATCTATTAAAGGAGATTCAAACTCTGTTCCAGATTTCTTGACACGAGAATTCCTTCAAAACAGGTACGATACCTCCGAGGAAGATTGATAAAGGCAAAGGCATATCCCTGGAAACAATCCCAGAAAAAACCATACCTCCAAACACATCCCCACATATAAAGTATTATGTATCCAAAACTTTCAAATTGATCTTCTGAATAGAAAATTTCTTTTACGAATTGATTGCAAAAGTGCTAAAGACGTTTTACAAAACAGATGTTAAAAACCTTGCCACAAAACAGATTTTTGCTCGATGGCAAGCAATTCTAAGTATTTTTGATTTTGACATAGAATCTATTAAAGGAGATTCGAACTCTGTTCCAGATTTCTTGACACGAGAATTCCTTCAAAACAGGTACGATACCTCCGAGGAAGATTGATAAAGGCAAAGGCATATCCCTGGAAACAATCCCAGAAAAAAACCATACCTCCAAACACATCCCCACATATAAAAACAGAACCTTGGATCTCAGTCACAAAAAAGAATGTGAAAAAAGAAGAAGAATCAAACTCTCTTCAATCTCAAGAGAAAATCATCGATCAAATTCTACAATTACAGAAATCTTTCGAGCTAAGTTTGTCAAAACAAGAGGGTGATTCTTCTAAAAAACCCTCTTCTCAAATTATTTCAAAAACTCCTGAGGTCCCTTCAAAAATTATTTCAAAAGAAAACCAGACATCTAAAATGATTTCAAAACCTTCGAATAATTCAAATATTTTGAAGGCGTTTTCACAAACCTCACCCTCATAAAATTTTGAAAAATCTATTTATCAAAACATTATAAACATTGAAAAAGGATTTTTTGTCAACAATGACCCGTTTTCAACAATTAAAAAATATTTTGGTAAAAACAGATTTTTCAAACCTCATAATATAGATAAAACTGTGTTATTCTTTCAAACAATTTTGGAAGTAACATAATCAGTGTCCTTCAAATATTTTTATCTCAATGAAAACCACACTGATACTGCTTATTCCACTTTTAAAATCCATAAGGTCATTGCTCCAAACAATTGGGAATATGATCTTAATGAAAGCCTAAATTTCCCAGATGATCTGAAAAATCTCTCATGTTTCAATATCCATTTCAATTACTGGGACTATTGTCAAACTTGGTATAATACATTATTGATCCAATCTCTGAAACACAAACACAAGTGGTTAATCTTTTTTTATACCACTTGTGATCTATCCAAATCTTCATATCGGTTCATACCGTGGTGGAACTATTTTGGTTATGTCACTGAAATTTTCAAGCCTAACATACAAAAATCTTTCCAAATCTTCAAAACAAATTTCATACCATCAGAAAATGAAAAGAAATTTCCTCCATTAGCCCTCTTCCATTCTAAATTTCATTTTCCTTGGGTCTTTTCTTGGACTCTCGAGTTTTCCCCGGATCCAATCCCGATGATCAGAAGAAAGTTCAAAGTAAAATGGTGGGATAAATTCAAGATCCCTTCAAACCTTTACCCGTCCAATATACTTGATTGGATAAAAATCCAAAATGCAAACTTATCCATAGCCCAAACCCAAACACCAAACCAAACACTTAGCCAAACACCGGAAACAACCTCCTTCTTAGCCCAAAAATAAAAGATGTTATCGATGCTAGCAGCAGCTAAATCCGAAGAAGAAATAAAGGCAATCTCGTTACGATTTCTGCCTTCAATCTCAGACTCTATTTCTCAGGCCTCGGGAAGTGGATCAGGTTCTAATGTCCCGGATATTGATAAAGAGATATTCGGAAACAGTGGAGTGTGACTTCTCGCCATCAGAATAATACAAATCTCGACAAATCATTGTTACGAATATTTTCGGTATCTACGAATCTCTTGATACGATCTACTACAACAAAACACGACAAAACCGCGCATCGAAGAACGCATATTTTGAGTGCCGTCTCCTGTAGCAAAGTGGAGTTTCATGTAGCCATGATGACTTTGGTAATGAAGACAAGCCTTTGTGAAAAGAATTCTCCATAAATTATGCCGATTACTTTTGTGAGTGGATTTCACCAACTTGTGCCACTAGTTTATGTAATATTATTTTAATCTCATATGCTTTGTAAAACTCCTATATAATGGAGTGTGTGTTGAGTTGTAATCTCCAAGCTTTCATTTTCTATTTTTCATCCTTCTCTCTTCATTCTTCCTCTCTACCATATTCTCTCAAAATCTTGTAATCTCTTTACACTGTTACAATCTCCATAAGTAAGTTTATAAAATCTTATTTTGTTTATAATTCATTTATGTTTATGTTTATGTTTATCTAAGTTTATGTTTATATAAATTATAAGAGGCTGGTTGAACCGCCCATTATACTACTTATGTTTATGTTTTTTTAATTTTCGTTTTTAATTTTATTTTGCAATTCATATTATTTATCTTTATGTTTATAAATATATATGTGGCTGGTTTAACCGCCCATTGTTATTTAATTTTAATTTTGTTATTTAATTTTAATTTTTATGAATTTTATTATCTCTATTTTTATAAATGTTATTATCTCTACTTCTGTTTCCTTATGGTATCAGAGCCATGGATTTAATTGTTAGGTAGAGGGAAATAGTTAGAGGACATATATATCCAAATGGTCAATTAGGTTTTGTCATACACCATACTACTCATGTTTGGCGTTTTGATGAAATCCATTTTGAATTTAGGGTTCTATCAAAACTCACTGTCTCGACTTACTACTTGAGTCCTTAATATTTTTCCTAAGAATTTAATATCTAGCGTTTTAGGTCCAAGTTTCTAGTGATCTTTTATTGAGTTCATTGTTAATTTCTAATGAGAAAAAACTCTATTCTCCTGAGTGTTTTTTTTGCCAGTCTAAGAAGGTCATAAGTCCCATAGGTGTTGGGCTATTTCAACCTATCTAGACAGGATTGTAAGGGGTGATAGTTAATTCTTGTTAGTATTCTTAAAAATGAATTCATATTTTAGATCAACATAAAAGAGGTCCGAATCCGCTTCTTCTTCTAGGTCCAAAAGAAAATCTAATAAAGATTCAAAAAGAGTCATTACTAGTCTTGAAACAACCATAGATGATTTCAAAGGGTCAATTGATAATTGGGAAATCCCAAAAATTCATAAAGACCAAATTTATCAAATTTCAAAAATAATTTTTTTAAAAACAAATTTCTCAATCGAAATTGAAGGACACTGATTTTAATCTAGTTTTTATATACAAGATAAATTGAATAAAATAGATTTCCGCTTTTCATTTTATTAGAAGATCAGCAAATGATTTAGCTGATTCTATCGCAGAAAGAACTCTTTTGGATCTAGAAACCAATTTGATTAGTTAAGCAATAAGGGATTATTTTCTGACCCAAAAAAGGATAAAATTAATAAAATCATACTAAAGTGCACTAAAATGAGGAGATTGATATCTATATATATAAAAAAAAATGTTCTCTCTTTTAGGCTGCCACCTCATATACTCCTACTCTATATTTGTGACAACTCATCACTCACTTAGTTTTAACTCATTTGTTAATTTTAAATTATTTATTTAATTTATTATGTTTTGTGTTATTATACTTAAATTCTCATAATAATTACCATCCATTAATATTAATATAATAGTTTTTCCAAGAATTTGAAAAGACATTATTTGAAGAAAAGATAAATTATATATTATTGATCTAAAGAAATTCCAATTTAATAAGTTTAATGTTATCAATTTATTTATATAGTATAAGCAAAACTATAGAGTTTAGTGATTATAAATTATGGATTAAACTTTTTCTAAATAAAATCCAACAAATTTTGTGAAATATATAATTTGAAACAATCAATAAATATTAGTTCCAAATAAAATGTATAAAAAAATTAAAATCAATTGCTTAAAAGTTAAAACATTTATAATTAGAAAAAACTATTAATTAATCGTTGTTAAGTATAAATTTTTGGGATATGTAAATTGATTTTAAGTGAGTTATATGGGATAAATAAAACCAATTATTTTGATGGTTAAAAATTAGTGTTCGGGAATGGGGACGAGGATTCATCCAACAAAGGAATACTCGCATGAGTTTTCAAAAGCCCGAATGGCAACTCTGAGTCTTTGATGGGTATGCAAAAATGCTTGTCATGATAGGCAAACTGTGGTATCCCAAAATGATAACATTTTCAAGGCAATCACTGAGAGGACGAATGATTAAAATCTTTGCTAAATTCTCCAATGCTCAAGTCAGAATGGCGACATCGAAACTCCCAAGAAAAGGGAAAAGATAGTGAATGTTAGATTTATATCAGGGCAAAATGTGTTTGTAGTTCAATTTGCCGCGTTGATGAGTGTGAGAGAGGGGGGAGACAGACAAAGAGACATATAGAGAGATTATGAGTGCATCTTTGAAACACGTCAAATTTTTTGAAATGAGATTAATGTCATATGAATGGATATTCGATCCATATTTGAGAAAAGTGAAGTATATTTATCAATTATTCTCTAACGTGGTTTTTGAACTCTTAGAACGCTATTCTCCTTTTCCATCTTATGAAATGTAGGGGTTTTCAAAGGATTGAAATGATCTAGATATGTAGACTAAATTTGGTAATTAGTTTGAGTCGCGCTTAGCTATGAGCATTAGTTGTCCAAAGTTAGGATGTTTCGGCTGATATGACTTGACGCCGATAACTCCAACGAGGTTGAGTATTTTTTATGCTGCCTCTCATCTAAAGAGGAGGATATGCCTAGATATACTAAATTATTACAAAAAAAAATTGTGACAAAATACTAATTTTATTATTACCGAAATCTTTTTTAATTACATAAAAATAATAATATATCGTGCGGCTAATCCACTAGTACAAAATAAAATTAAAAAATCATACAAAGACACGTGTCTAGGTGAATGATACATGAACCAAAATGAGGAGAACTAAATCACTAAATTCATGAGAATTTCCGTCTATATTTGTTAAATGCTTTGAATAATAATCAATGATCCAAAGAGGGGGAATATATGTTAGCATTTAAAGAAAACACAACATGAAGATACAAGCAACAAGAAACACGTCCATATGAAATGAATGAAATAGTGAAATATATGCATTAAAATGAGGAAATCTATTTTATTCTATTTTAAAAATGAGAAAATCTTCTCTAATATATTTTCTTATCTGTCAGATTCTCTTAACACAAATGAGAAATAAATTTGTGGATTACTTACTCAAAACATCAAAATCTCAGCATGCATTGCCATTAATTTACCATTATCCCATTAACCTTATAAATATCAACACATTATATTGTCAAAGAAACAAAAACAAACTCACCATTCACTAAAAATATGAAAACAATGGTCTCTCTATTCTCTTCAGTTCTCTTGTCTCTATGTTTACTCTCTTCAACCTTTCTCTCAAACGCAAACGCACATACAAAACTCGGCTTCACCGCGGATCTGATCCACCGCGATTCTCCTAAATCTCCTTTTTACAAACCGACAGAAACCTCTTTTCAGCGTTTGGGGAACGCTATCCACCGATCCGTAAACCGTGTTGTCCATTTCTCTAGCAAAGATGCATCAACTAACTCACCCCAAACCGAGATCATCTCAGATGGCGGTGAATATCTCATGAATATATCCCTCGGAACACCTCCGTTCCCGATCATGGCGATCGCTGACACGGGAAGCGATCTCCTATGGACGCAGTGCAAACCATGCGATGACTGTTACACTCAGGATGATCCTCTCTTTAACCCTAAAGCGTCTTCTACATACAAAAATGTTTCTTGCTCTTCAAGTCAATGTATTGCTCTTGAAAATCAAGCATCTTGTTCCACAGAAGACAACACTTGCTCTTACGCCATGTCTTACGGAGATCATTCTTACACAAAGGGTAATGTCGCCGCAGACACCTTAACCCTCGGGTCGACTAATAACCGCCCCGTGCAGCTCAAAAATGTTATCATCGGATGTGGTCACAACAACAATGGAACATTTAGCAAGAAAGGCTCTGGAATCGTCGGACTTGGTGGCGGTCCAGTTTCGCTCATTTCCCAACTCGGCGAGTCGATCGACGGTAAATTCTCATACTGCTTGGTCCCTCTATCTTCAAAAAACGATAAAACGAGCAAGATCAACTTCGGAACCAGTGCAGTTGTGTCTGGAACAGGAGCTGTCTCAACTCCTTTGATCACGAAATCACAAGCTACCTTCTATTACCTAACCCTAGAATCCATTAGCGTGGGAAGCAAGAATATCAAATTCCCAGCCTCATATCTTGGAAGCGGCGAGGGAAACATCATCATCGATTCGGGCACAACTCTGACAATATTCCCCACCGAATTTTACTCTGAGCTCGAGGATGCGGTTGCGTCCTCAATCGATGCTGAGAGGCAAAACGACCCCGAGAGCTTTTTAAGTCTGTGTTACAGCGCAACCGCTGATCTGAAAGTCCCAGTCATTACTATTCATTTCGATGGAGCAGATGTGAAATTAGACTCCTCCAATTCCTTTGTACAACTCTCCGAGGATTTGGTTTGCTTCGCCTTCCGTGGGAGCGAGGACTTGGCCATTTATGGGAATTTATCACAAATGAACTTTCTTGTTGGATACGACACCGTTTCTAAAAAGGTGTCATTTAAGCCAGCGGATTGTGCAAAGATGTAGATGGTTCTGCCGAATTTCATCTTTCAAATTTATGTTCTCATCGTAATAATGGCTGATTTCATTTAGCCTAAGTAGTTCTTTCAAATTTCCAATTTCGTTATGAATATACAACCCTTCTTTTCAGCAAATATTTTCTTGTCCACCTTTACTTTCTATTTATATTTTAAGCATTCCTATGAACTCGAAACAATTTCTGAGAAGACAATACATAATTTATATTTTAATCAAAAATTAGTTTTCTCACTGAAGAGAAAATGTATAAATTAGAAATATACTCCCTCCATTTCACAATAATTAATGTTTAGAATTTTTTTTGTTTCAAATGAAGTGATGTTTTCATTATTTTTTGCAAAATTAATTAACTTTTTTTTGGTGACTATTTATATTTTACAGTTTGTTTTATCATTGATTGAATTGTATTTAAGTAGATAATAAATTAATAATTGATGTTTTAATTTAGAATAAAGCAAAATTAAATAATTCTTTAACATGTTTGAAAAATCACTAAGCATAAATTATTCAGAAACATAAGAAATATATTTTATATTTTTATCGTTGAAAGTTTCAAAAAAAATTAAAATGACGGTCAACCATTTATTGTTTATAGACTTCTAGCAATATAGAAGAGAAGGGCACGTGTAGATTCCAAATTTTGACCCAGACTTTATAATAACTAGGTGAGTACCCGCGCTACGCGCCGATCTTGTTTTTATAATATCCATTTATATGTAATAAATTTTTTTATATATGTTTTGAATTTAATATATCATATTCAAAGGACATACATTCTTTAATCAAAAATATTATATTTGTTTAATATTTATACCCATTTAAATAATTTATGTTTCCTAGTTCTCTTTAAGCATTAATATTTTTTTTTGATTAATTAGTATTTCAAAATTAACAACTTCTAATGTAATTGAAAAAGAATTAATATCCATTTAAATTAATAGTTTTTTTGGTACATATAATGAAGTGTTAGAAAATTTCATATATTAGATATTTTGTATCTATTATTTTTATAAATCAACAATATATAGTACCTTATGCTTCAGACGGTATATTATTGAATATGTCATTGTAAACAATGTATGTGATGCATTTGCTCAGTTGTCGTTGATTTATTATATTATAGATTCTCAAACCTCCCATCGATGTAACTCTTGAAAAAGCGATATACAATTGTCCAGAACTAAATACCGGTTTAGATAGATACAAACCAACTTTTTCTAAATTTTGTCCTTGGCTTTTGTTAATTGTCATAAAATAAAAACTCGTATTAAGTGTCGTCTTCTCATTTTATATGGACATTTGGTGTCGGCTGTTGTCATGATTATCTTTGGTATCATAATTTGTTTTTTCCTACATTTGACTCGGTGATTATCTCAGCTTCTAAAACACTTTCTCCTAACCGTGTTATCAACAACTTGTGAATGAGATTAATGTAATAATGATTTAGTTTTGGTCGGGGTGTAGTATAAAGATTTTAATATAATTTTATTTTAAAAATTTTAAAGAATCATATTGAGATTTAAAATTAATTATTTTTCAATTAGTTGGTTCTATTTCGGTTTAACTTTACATCTGGGTAATAGTTTTACTGTGTCACTATTTTCAAAGTTTGATATAAACAATATGTGTTTTTTTCTTCATTATTGTATATATATATATAAGTTTATTTTCATCAGCCCTACTCATTGTATTATCGTTAAGTGTCTTAAAGTTAAAACGTAAGTTTTTTTAATCAGCCCCAATCATTGTATTATCGTTAAGTGTCTTAAAACTGTTAAAATTTAAATTTGTCTTAAAGTTAAATCGTAACTTCTTTTTCATCATCCTCACTCATTGTATTTAAAACTGATTTAACTGTATGTTCTCTTGTTACTAAGGTGCTTAAATGTTTTAGTTCTGGTTGTGTTATTTGTGATTAATTTTTTAGAATTATTTATTTATTTCTGTATTACTATTTTTTAGAGAAATGACTATTTTTATTATTAATTTATACAAAAAAATTCAGTTAGGACTGCAGGTAAATATTTTTTTAATATAAGCAACCATTTTTAAAAAAATTTGACGGGGTTTTGTGAATAATATGTTATAAACAAATTGTGAATGAGATTAATATAATACTGATTTAGTTTTTGTCATGGTGTAGTATGAAGGTTTTTATATAATTGTATTTCTTAACTTTTGAAGAATTATATTGAGAGTTAAACTTAATTAATTTTCAATTGGTTGGTTCTATTTCGGTTTAATTTTATATTTGGGTAATAGTGTATGTATATGTGTCATTATCTTCAAACTTTGATATAAACAATGTGTTTTTTTTTCATTATTGGTATCATATAATTTGGACTATATATATATTATTATAAGGTTTAATGTTAGTGGTCCAGGAATTTAATGTTAAATATTTAAATCATCATTTGAGTTAAATTTGCACTAAATATACGTATACACACAGATCTTTTTCCAATTAATATTTTTTAATTTACTATTTTATTTTTGGAATTTTTTTCCTGATTATTTCGTTACCGAATTTAAATCTTTGGCTGAAATGGAAATTGAATAGCTTTTATATTGCCAGATCATGTTACATGCTCCACCTGACTATACATAAGAAACAAATGAAGGGTCGATAAAAAGCATGTATCAGACCTTTGAGTTTATCAGATTCACCATCTGTGCAATCGTTAATGTCACGGACTGAGGACATGTCTAAATGCCTAGACGTTTTAAAAGTACTAAGTGGATTAATCTTTGTTGCAGAGAGCTGAAACCTTGGCGTTTTGATGTGCTTGTAGAACCCATTACCATTGCGTGTCATCTTGCACTCATTGTGTATGCCTTAAGTCCTAAAATGCAGTCCACAACGGAGTCACGATGATTGGATCCTCATATATGATCTGTGATACAAACCATAAAGTAAGATCATAAGCTATGGAGAAGTCACGTGCCATTACAGGCTGCAGAAATAGAAACATTCTACTGCAACAATAAGTTGTGTTTTTTAATAATATTCAATATGCTCTGGAATGAATTCACTTTGGCTGTAGTCATTGGAAGGTTTGTAACTTCTTCACCTTTCTCCTCGAGATCCATCTGGTTAGATGTCTGGAGACACAAACTATTGACATCACCTGAAGCTGAGGAATCATATATATGGTTGTCTGAAAACCGTGTGGGAACCATCAACTATACCTAGCCCACGTTTCAATTTAATTCCATCGCTTAAGTTAGCAGCATGTAGTGCTGAGCGGAGGACAATAGCCTCATCATCATCCATATGTTTGTCTAAATCTTGTTTCCCAATAAATTTCTGGATCTTGCTCTGTAATAAAAAAAATAAAAATACCAGTCTTTACTTCATTTGAGAAATAAAGCAATTTTTATGAGGAAGTAAAATTGACTGGCTTAGAGAGCATGAAAATCTATTTGTAGTTTGGGGACTCTAGTAGCTCCGCCTATTAGCTCCACTGAATATATATCATCAATATTCAAACATGAATGTTTGAGCACATCTTTTAAAGGCGTAAGAGATCTCTCCCACAGATCTTTACACAGTTTCTCAAACTTCTCACGGGAAATTGTGCTCCTGAAAGAAAATGTAAGTTAAAATTCTACGCATTTCAGAATTCACAAAAATTAAACCAATCATGATGCAAATTCGAGCATGTGAATTCTTGTCAACACTTTTGCAGCCAAGGTTCGATGAGCTGGGAAAATACAGAAACCTTGATAGATTTTAGTTATACCTGAAGTCACGATCATCATGGAGAGATTCAACAGATATTGGAGCCGCAATGTTTGCACTTCACACTCAAAATTTCCTTTGTGCGTTTCACATGTTTTTTTATTTAGCCATTGCTTTAGGGAACTTCCTCTCACATCAACTCCATTACCGAGCTGTTTATTAAACTCATCTGTAAAATACTCTACCAAGCGCATCTCCATACTCTGTCCGCCAAGTCCCGAGTTCCATCTAACATCCTTGACCTGCATTTACATAAATATATACAACCCATAACCAACTGAGGCCAAACTAAAATAATTAAGATGAGTTTAAAATAAGAGCATTATTAACCTGAAATTGGTTGACAGAAACAGTAATCTGTTACCAGATTGGAATGCCACTAAAGTTGGGGATTTCCTCTTGACATCTCGTTAATGGCTACGGGGATTGGGCTATGTGATGTGATCATGGACGACTTGGAACCAACACAAGAAGAGCTTGTAGATGAAGAGCTTGTAGCTGAGGACCGTAACGCTATCCCAACTGGTCCAATGACCCGAGCAAGAGCTAAGGAGCTCAAGGAAGCTGTTGCTGACACTCTCAACCATATCCAGAAGCAACCAAGCTACCTAAGTCAAGAACACAACACAACAACTCCAATACTAAACCTGATTCAAGTACAAGATGGCTAGTGAGCTTGTGATCTCTCTTTGCACTCTTTTTCCCTATCTTTGTTTTTATCCCACTTGGGTTTTTCAAAGATAGGTTTTTAATGAGGCAAGGATAGATCACCACATCTAGTTCACTCGCCACATCTGAGGCTCAAGATGCACAATCTCGACAAGCATAGCCTCATTTATCTCTATCTTTCCTTTTTTATCTTATTTGCACAAAAGACCTTCTGTTTTGTGCCTTTCTTTTATTTTATTTTCTTTTGGGTTATTTTTGCAATTCTTTAAACTTAAGGGCACGTTTTTCCCTTTATAAACTCATGTAAGGTCGCTGGAAACATTACCCTACATTTTATTAAAAATCGGCGCAGCCACTTCCTTTGAGAGAGACGAGTTCTTCCTCTTCTTCTCTTGATCTTGCTTGGTGTGTAATATCCAGGCTTCTTGTTCTTCTTGAGTGTGTCATATCTTAAGAGAACAAAGGTATATCAGAGGCTAACCATCACCTCTGTGCGACCACATCACTATCACACGCCTTGAAGCTCATATGCTTGCAAGGATTATCCAGTCACGTTACCAGCTTTAGAGTGGCGATTCTAGGGAGGATTACACCAAGTGGTATCAGAGACTACGCTCTAACAAGCTGGTATTTTCGTTCCTGAAATTTTCCAACTCTGTTCTTCAATTTTAACCCTGTCGAGACTTGCAGAGCTGTTGTAGTTGATATTCTGTGTTTAAGAGGTCCGGTTTCTTGTAGTTCCCGTGTTAGTTCATCTTTAGTAACCTGTTCTAGTAGTTAGCTTCACCCAGAAATAAAAAAAAAAAAATTATATCATAGAGATAGAAGAAGCTGCGTGCGCGGCTAGTTAGGGTTTTTAGGGGAAGATCAAACTTTCCTTTTCTGTGTTCTTAGGTCTGTCGAATTTTTTTTTTTGTGTTAAAATTGCTTCTAGTTAGTTGTTTAAGCACCTAGAATCAGTTTTTACCACTGCTAAGGCCAGAAAACGTGTTTAAATTCATCATAGAACCTGTTCGCGGCGCAAGTAGGGTTTTTAGGAGAAACTGAAACTTTCCTTTTCTGGTTCTTTGGTTCTTGCGAATTGTTTCTCTAAGGATTGATAGCTAGTTCGTTCGTAACACCATCAGTTTGACCACTACACTTAAAAACCGAATATATAACCTGTTAGTCTCATCTGCAAGCATTCGAATTCAGCTCAAACCTGTTTTCTTGTTCCTTGAGTATTGCGTGAGAAGCTGGTGGAATTGCCTTGTGTCTGTTCTATCTCTTCAAGGGAACTAGTTACTGGTTATTTCCTTGTCTTTCCTTCGCAGGTCAAGATGTCACAAGATGGAGAGGAGACGAGTGCTGTGCGGAACAACAAGCTGCTAATGGATGCGATATTAGCTCGTATGGACCAGATGATGAATGCCAAGATCGATGCTCTTCGAGAAGAGCAACAACAGCCTGTTCAAGGCAATAATCAACCCAGGGGAGCTCGTAGAGGAGGTCGACACCAACAGGAACAGCCTGGTGACGATGGCACAGCCAGTTACTACAGCGAAGAGAGTGATTCAACCAGGGGAAGCCATAGGAGGCATAGACGTGGTGGAGAAGTTAGAGACAGCTTTGGAGGTCTTAAGCTCAGAATCCCACCTTTCAATGGCAAGAGTGATCCTGATGCATACTTGGAGTGGGAGAAGAAGATAGAACTGGTCTTTAATTGTCAAAACTATACAGAGATCAACAAGGTGAGAGTAGCTGCCACAGAATTCAGTGATTATGCTCTCAGCTGGTGGGATCAGCTTGTCACTTCTAGAAGACGTAATGACGAAGAACCAGTGACTACTTGGGCAGAGATGAAGAGAGTCTTGAGAAAGAGATTTGTTCCCAGTCACCATCACCGTGAGCTGCACGGCAAGCTAAGAAAGCTCACTCAAGGGAGCAGCAGCGTAGAGGACTATTATCAAGTGATGGAGTCACTCCTGATCCGTGCTGATATATCAGAAGATAGGGAAGCTACCATGTCACGCTTCTTAGGAGGGTTAAGCCGAGACATTCAAGACAGACTGGAGATGCAGCACTATGTTGAGCTAGAGGAGATGCTGCATAAGGCGATTCTGATAGAACAACAGCTCAAACGCAAAGGCCCTTCACGATTTAACTACGGGAGTGGTCATGCTGTTTCTAAACCGAGCTATCAAAGGGAGGACAGAGCAAACTCTTCTCAACGAGATGGCAAGCAAGTAGTGACGCCGAGACCAGAAATGAGACCTTATATGATCAATCAAGACAACAAAGGCAAGGGCAAAGTTGAAACCCCAACAACCAGAAACCATGATGTTAAGTGTTTTAAGTGCCAAGGGAGAGGCCACTATGCCAATGAATGCATCAACAGGAGAGTCATGGTTCTGTTAGACAATGGAGAAATAGAAACAGAAGAAGAAGAAGACACAGGCCTTGAATACTTATCTGAGTGTGAAGAGCAGCCTGCACAAGGGCAGTTACTAGTTACAAGGAGATCCCTAAGTGTGCAAACTGCTACTAATGAACAAGAACAGAGAGAGAACCTGTTCCACACTAGATGCTTGGTCCAAGGAAAAGTTTGCAGCCTCATCATAGATGGAGGAAGCTGTACTAACGTGGCAAGTGAAACAATGGTTAGTAAGCTCGGATTAAGAGTGACGAAGCACCCAAAGCCATACAAGCTGCAATGGCTTAATGAAGATGGTGAGATGAAGGTGAGCAAGCAGGTGCTGGTTCCTATCACCATTGGTGCATACGAAGATGAGATACTGTGTGATGTGCTTCCCATGGCTGCTGGACATATTCTACTTGGGAGGCCTTGGCAATCTGATCGCAAGGTGATGCATGATGGCTTCACCAATCGCCATTCATTTAATTACAAGGGTAAGAGAACTGTTCTGGTTCCTTTGACACCAAGAGAAGTTCATCAAGACCAGATGACTCTCAAGCAGAGAATGAAGCAGGATATAAGTTCCCAAGGGACACAACAACAAAATCTGAGTTCAGATCCGACGCAACGAACCAATCTTATGGCCAAATCAGGTGATCTCAAACAAGCTGTAGCGTCTAAACAACCTATACTCTTGTTTGTTTTTAGAGAAGCTCTTACGAGCTTAACTAATCTTGCACCGGTGCTACCGAGTGAAATGAAAACTCTTTTGCAGGATTATGAAGATGTATTTCCAGGAGACAAACCCACGGGACTGCCCCCATTTAGGGGCATCGAGCATCAGATTGATTTCGTGCCAGGAGCTTCGCTACCAAACCGCCCAGCATATAGAACCAACCCTGTGGAGACTAAGGAGTTACAAAAACAGGTCGATGAGCTCATAGAAAAGGGGCACATCCGAGAGAGTATGAGCCCATGTGCTGTACCGGTTCTGCTCGTACCTAAGAAGGATGGGAGCTGGCGTATGTGCGTCGATTGCAGAGCCATAAACAACATTACGGTGAAGTATCGACACCCTATTCCTAGACTAGATGATATGTTAGATGAACTTCATGGCTCTAGGTTGTTCTCTAAAATCGATTTAAAGAGTGGATATCATCAGATTAGGATGAAAGAAGGAGATGAATGGAAAACCGCATTTAAAACAAAACATGGGTTATATGAATGGTTGGTTATGCCTTTTGGCCTCACAAATGCACCTAGTACGTTTATGAGATTAATGAATCATGTTTTGAGATCATTCATAGGAGTCTTTGTTGTAGTGTATTTTGATGACATTCTGGTATATAGCAAAGACTTAGAAGAGCATATAGGACATTTGCAATCTGTTTTAAATGTACTTCGAGAGGAGAAGCTTTATGCCAACCTTAAGAAGTGCACGTTTTGTACAGATAACGTGGTCTTTTTAGGCTTTGTTGTAAGTGCAGACGGCGTACATGTTGATGAGGAGAAGGTCAAAGCTATAAGAGATTGGCCTGTCCCAAAGACAGTAGGCGACGTGAGAAGCTTCCACGGCCTTGCTGGGTTCTATAGGCGGTTTGTTAAGGACTTCAGCACTCTTGCTGCACCACTTACTGAAGTGATCAAGAAGGAAGTTGGTTTCCAATGGGGAGCAGCACAAGAAGAAGCATTCCAGACCCTGAAAAACAAGCTCACTCACGCTCCACTTTTATCTTTACCAAATTTCCTTAAGACCTTTGAGATTGAGTGTGATGCTTCTGGTGTAGGTATTGGAGCAGTTCTTATGCAGGATAAGAATTGCGTTCTTTAGTGGAAAACTTGGAGGAGCCACTCTCAACTACCCAACCTATGACAAAGAACTCTATGCATTAGTGAGAGCTCTTCAAACGTGGCAACACTACTTGTGGCCCAAGGAGTTCGTTATTCACACTGACCACGAGTCCCTTAAGCATCTAAAAGGTCAGCATAAGCTCAACAAGAGACACGCCAGATGGGTAGAATTTATTGAGACATTCCCATATGTCATCAAGTATAAGAAAGGTAAGGAAAACATAGTTGCTGATGCACTATCTCGAAGGTACGCACTCCTTTCTACTCTTGATGCGAAACTACTGGGATTTGAACAACTTAAACACCTATACAACTCTGATTCTGACTTCCAAGAAGTGTTTAAGTCATGTGAGAAGTTTGCTGCTGGTCATTATTTTCGAAGTGAAGGGTTTCTTTTCTTTGGCAATAGACTTTGTGTTCCTAACTGCTCTGTCCGAGACTTACTTGTTCGAGAGGCTCATGGAGGAGGTTTGATGGGTCATTTTGGCGTTGCTAAGACGTTAAAAGTGATGCAAGACCACTTTTACTGGCCACACATGAAAAGAGATGTGGAACGAATCTGCAACAGGTGCACTACGTGTAAGCAAGCTAAGTCTAAGGTCCAACCCAACGGTTTGTATACTCCTCTCCCTATCCCTTCGCATCCTTGGACTGATATCTCAATGGATTTTGTTTTAGGGCTGCCTAGAACTAAGACAGGGAAGGATTCTATCTTTGTTGTGGTAGATCATTTTTCTAAGATGTCACACTTCATAACTTGCAACAAAACAAATGACGCATCTCATGTAGCTCACTTGTTCTTTAAGGAAGTTGTTAGACTGCATGGCATACCTAGGACTATAGTCTCTGATCGTGATGCTAAGTTCCTTAGCTATTTCTGGAAAACGTTATGGTCTAAATTCGGTACTAAGCTTCTGTTCTCTACTACATGTCATCCAAAACTGATGGGCAAACTGAAGTTGTTAATAGGACTCTAGGAACACTACTGCGTTGTTTAATCAAAAAGAACCTTAGAACATGGGAAGAATGCTTACCACATATAGAATTTTCTTATAATCATGCTGTGCATTCTGCATCTAAGTTCTCACCATTTCAGATTGTCTATGGCTTTAGTCCTTTGTCACCTTTAGATCTAACGCCTCTACCTATGAGTGAAAGATTAAGCTTAGATGGAGAGCAAAAATCAGAGCTTGTACGACAGATACATGAGAGGGCCAAAGCTAACACAGAGGAGAAGACAAGGCAGTACTCTAAGCACGCTAACAAAGGGAGACGCAAGCTGGTACTTGAAGAAGGAGACCTCGTTTGGGTGCACTTGAGGAAAGAGAGACTTCCAGACCAGAGGAAGTCCAAACTTATGCCTAGGATCGATGGTCCTTTCCAGATCACAAAGAAGATCAACGACAATGCTTATCAGCTGGATCTTCAAGGTAAGTATAATATCAGCCATAGCTTCAACGTTTCTGATTTATCTCCATTTCTTGCAGATGAACCAGATTTGAGGTCAAATCCTTTTCAAGAAAGGGTGGATGATGTGATCATGGACGACTTGGAACCAACACAAGAAGAGCTTGTAGATGAGGAGCTTGTAGCTGAGGACCGTAACGCTATCCCAACTGGTCCAATGACCCGAGCAAGAGCTAAGGAGCTCAAGGAAGCTGTTGCTGACACTCTCAACTATATCCAGAAGCAACCAAGCTACCTAAGTCAAGAACACAACACAACAACTCCAATACTAAACATGATTCAAGTACAAGATGGCTAGTGAGCTTGTGATCTCTCTTTGCACTCTTTTTCCCTATCTTTGTTTTTATCCCACTTGGGTTTTTCAAAGATAGGTTTTTAATGAGGCAAGGATAGATCACCACATCTAGTTCACTCGCCACATCTGAGGCTCAAGATGCACAATCTCGACAAGCATAGCCTCATTTATCTCTATCTTTCCTTTTTTTATCTTATTTGCACAAAAGACCTTCTGTTTTGTGCCTTTCTTTTATTTTCTTTTCTTTTGGGTTATTTTTGCAATTCTTTAAACTTAAGGGCACGTTTTTCCCTTTATAAACTCATGTAAGGTCGCTGGAAACATTACCCTACATTTTATTAAAAATCGGCGCAGCCACTTCCTTTGAGAGAGACGAGTTCTTCCTCTTCTTCTCTTGATCTTGCTTGGTGTGTAATATCCAGGCTTCTTGTTCTTCTTGAGTGTGTCATATCTTAAGAGAACAAAGGTATATCAGAGGCTAACCATCACCTCTGTGCGACCACATCACTATCACACGCCTTGAAGCTCATATGCTTGCAAGGATTATCTAGTCACGTTACCAGCTTTAGAGTGGCGATTCTAGGGAGGATTACACCACTATGTCCTCGTTTCAGATTAACTACGCTAACTTTTACCCATTCCAAACCTAGATCTACACTTGAAACAGCCGATTCCGATGGAACACGGAGCAAAGAGAGCAATGGCAAGAACACCACTAACTCGGTAAACACCTTCCCCATGTTCCGCTCGTTAACTAAACACGGACAGTAGAGGCGCACTTCCTTTGCAGCAAAAATTAGAGGGTGGTGTGAATAATTGCCAATTGGAGTTGGAGTTTTTGAGCATTCCAGAAGAAATCTAATCGCTATTTGAGCATTCCAGAAGAGATATGCATCGGGAAATTAAAAAAATAATAATAATAGCAAACAATAAGTGAGTTGGAATATTTCAAAACCTATAAACACAAAATTAACAAATCATGAATCCATAAGAACCCACAATCTGGGTAAATGAAGACTCAAAACCCATGATACGAACACGAAGGGAGAAGAAATGGAGAAGGGGGGATCCACTCGAATCTGATATGATTCGGTCAGGAAAATAAAGAAAATAGAAAGATGGCTGAGTACCGATCAACGGTCAAGCTTTGATGAATATTTATATTTGTATTCCATTTGATAGTGCCAGAGAAGAGGAAGAGGAAGAGGAAGTAGAAGATGATGAGTTCCCCACTTAGAAACGTAAGAGAGAAGCTGACGATGGAAAGAGGCAATTTAATTTTATTAGGAAGGACACATGTTCTCTTCTGTGCTGATGACGTGACAGTCATATGGAGAGAGATAGTCCAGCGGTGCATAACAAACGGTTTAGAAGGTGCGGTGCGGTTTTAGTGCGATGCGGTTAGAAAAACGCATCATGCGGAACAAGTGTGGTTACTGCGGAACAAGCGGTGCGGGACAATATATGAATGATGAAAAAAATAATATGCAGTGCCGTCCAAATGTGTGAATGGTGAAAATGTAAAAAACGGTGCGGAATATATATTTTAGATAAATATTTTATAAATAAAAAGGATTAATGATATTTATATGATCATAAATTAAAACTTCTTAATTTTTTAATGATCAATTCTTTTTCATAAATTAATGACGAACCATAACTAAATAATTATTAAAATTTTAATAAATTTGTTTGGCTTTTTATAATAATATATTTATTGCTAAAATTAAATTAAAAATACATCAAAAAAAAAACCAAGTAAAATAATATAATACAATATAGCCATAATAAAATTATTTTTTAAATTAAAGTTTTAATTTATAAATATAACAAACTATATTTGTTGTTAAGAAATACATTAAATCTAAAATATTAAGTATAATACAATACATAAAAAAATTTATCGACTATTTTGATTTGCCCATAACATATTTGCTATATTGTCCCTTAGTCGTGTCATATATCCTCCATCTGCTCCATCTTCTAGATCAGTTGCTCCCATGTCATCTAAATCAGTCTCCCGATATGTGTTGTTTATTCTCGTCTCTGTCATTACTTTTGCAAAGTCTGCATCTGAGAAGTTTGAAATTTTAATAAAATTATGTAATCCCATAGTAGCCATTATCACTCTCTTTTGTACGTGTATGTTGTATCTTGGAAAATCAGAAAGAATCCTCCATTTCTTCTTCCAAACTCCAAAAGTCCTCTCAATAACAGAACGTAAAGAAGCATGACGTCGATTGAACAATTCTTCTTTATTCCTCGGAGGAGGAACAGAGTTGAACTGTGACATATGATACCTCACAACTCTATTACGTGTTGATTTAAAGGGAGCCAAAAACCCTTGCTTGTTTGGATAGCCAGAAACAACGACGTAATACTTATCGAAAGGAGGCATAGGGAACTCAGAATCACTTCGTTGTGCCATGGCCAAAACGGCTGTGTCGTGACATGTCCCTAGGGCTCCATTCCAAATATATGTGAATAACATATTTAAATCACATATTGCCATGATATTCAAGGATGCATTATCATGCTGATTCCAATACATTCCTTGTAATTCAGGTTTCACTTTGACGCAAACATGAGTCTCATCCATAGCTCCAACGCATCCACTAAAATATGGATAATATACTCGGTCTACTTGAAGCCTTTCAGGAATTCGTTGGAGTTCTTGAATTGTCGGAGTTCTAATATAATCACATGAAAGTAGTTCAATCGCCGTTAGAACTTCACTAGATTTTCTCTTCACAGTCTCCTGATTTCGTCCAAACCTTAAACCAACATCTCTTTGAACTTCATTGTGTCCACATATCCGTAGAAACATAGCAACACTTTCTTCAATGCTTATATTTAATGTTGGTTGTAGCCCGTAATTCGTTTGTAGAATGTTACACAATGTTTTTAAAACATGGAAGTGACATTCGTAGTAACTGAAGACAAGCAGCATCATCTTGTTGTAATCGACGCCAAATATTCGTCCATCCCAAACCTCTATCAGTTAGGGACGGTGCTCTTTGGAAATGTTGATCATAATAACTCAAAGATGGTTGAATTACTAACTCCTCAAATTGCTCATTTTCCAAATTTCACAATTCAATTCTCTCTTCGTAACTTAGACTGTGGATGCCTTGTGATCGCAACTGGCATATACGAAAAGCCTGAAATTTTATAAGCAGAATAAAAAAAAATTCATCACCCAAATATCAACTACCATTAAACAATAATAACATAAAATACACTTATCCTTAGAATATAAGTAATCATAAAAAACAATTACAAAGTATGCATAGATAGACTACTGAAAAGCAGATAATATTTCAAACATAAACGAGAATGATAAACCAAAGGAAACTAATTCTTGTCTTCTGAATCACTTTGATGATCTTCATTTGTACTTGCATTTATTCCTTATGAGATTCCCCAAATATTGAATAGATCTCCTGGTCTAGGAGTTTGTGAAACATGAGAAGTTTCAAAATAATTTGTGAAACCGAGACCGGGTGATGATGCATGTTGAACATTTTGTGAAGCCCCTACTGGTGCAGCATGTGAAATTTCTTGTTCAGTATTCCTCATTCTTCCTTCTTGTCCTCCCACTAAAAATCCATATTGAACATTTGTTTGAGTCGTTCCCGATGATCCGCCTTGTTGAAACTTTGGTGTCTGGCGCACTGCGTGAAAGTTGGATGGTGAACCCCAGGGTTGAACGTTTGGTGGAAGCCCCCACTGTGCATCATTTGGTAGTGTGCCCCATTGTCCGACATTTGGTGGTGTGCCCCATTGTCCGGCATTTGATGGTGTGCCCCATTGTCCGGCAGTTGGTGGTGTGCCCCATTGTCCGGCAGTTGGTGGTGTGCCCCATTGTCCGGCAGTTGGTGGTGTGCCCCATTGTCCAGCAGTTGGTGATGTGCCCCATTTTCCAGCAGTTGGTGGTGGGCCCCATTGTCCAGCAGTTGGTGGTGTGCCCCCATTGTACTAAATGTTGACTCCCATATAAGTGGCCCGAGCTCAGCCTTTTTGGCAAATCTTGATCATTCCGTGAAACACTAGTCATAGCTTCTTATCCTCGTCGGTACCTCCAGTTATATCTATGAAATACTTACGCCAAAATTTTAGCTCTTTAAGGGAATCAATGCATTCCCAATAAAATCCGGTGTTCTTTGGAAGCTCCAACTCAAGGAATATCGCTTCCGCCTTTTTGAATTCATCGTAATCTTCTTTGTCAAAACTACCTGGGCAAAGTTGTTGCAAACTTTGTCGTTGGAACTCTCTATAGCCAGTAATGGTGTCTTGTATGGTTATCTCAAAAGATTGTCTTTTACGACCTCCTGAGCTACCTCTAGATCTATGCGAACTACTCCCCCGCCTGACACTTGACTGAGAATTTTGTCTCCTCCTTTGCGCACCTCTTCCAACAGGGTTTCGTAATGTATCAAGACTAAACTCATTCGAAGGGTTTCCATCGTGTAATACAAAACAGCGTTGCATCACATCCCAAAACTCAGGCGGTTTTCGGTTGAACTTATTAGTTAATTTTCACTCCTATAATACAAAATATATATTATTTGTGTGTGTTTGTGTGTTTATGTTAGTATTAATAAATTTACAAAAAGGATTAGGAGTTATTACCAACTTACGAGCTTTCCACCACTCGTCAGATCCATGAATATCGGATGTCTCAGAATCAACCGAGATCCCGGTGAAACCCATAAGTTCCTTCCACTTTTTATACGTTTTTTTGAAGTCATCTAGTTTGTTTTTAAAAAACCCGCATTTTATATTCATGTTAAATGCTAAGTTGAATTTATCAACCATGTACTCTCTACCAATGTGCGACGGATCCTTAAGAATGTAATTATTCATGGAAATTGCATGATCAAACAACTCAATCAAAGTTTTTTCTTGTTCATTCGTCCATTTATGCCTTGGTGTGCTCTACATATTTTAAAAATTTGTAGATTAGTTTAATTTATTTTCCAAAAACTTTAACTTATCTAGTAAAATGTCTTTGCTAAAAAAATAATAATAAAAAATTTACTCTTGTTGTTGTTTCAGAATGAGCATTTGTGTCTCTTTGTCCGGAAGAATTTGTGTTTGATCAACCCCTAGACGACATATCTGCATTTAACAATACAATACCATAAATAATTAAACCACTAAGATATTTTAATATCATTTTATTTATAACATTGGTTTTTCATTATTATATAAAATAACATATATTTAATTTATCAATGATGATTTCACATGAATAAATTGAAACATAAATTATATATCTAATACAATCATAACCTTTTTTATTTGTCGTTTACATGTGATTTTATTTACCCATATATTATATATCTAATACAATCATAATAAACATTTACTCTTACTATGTAGATGCAAAAGCATAACTATTATGTTAGAGGCGTGTACAAATAATTATAAAGTAATTATAATAGATAAAATATTATAATTAAAATATTTTGTTAGTAAAACTATTCTTTTTAATATATATTAATAACGAGTTCATAAAAAGTTTTATCCGTTTTTTATTAACAAAAAATCTATCATTTTAATTATATGTAAAAGCTTATTTTTTATATGCGTTAGAAATAGAAAGATTTTATGATGAGATAATAAACAAATTCTGAGATAATATTATTGTCTCACATAGGGAACAAAAGATGAAATATAGAAAACTATTCCCCTATATAACCCCATTACTCTTGATTATATATTTTTTTTTGTGACATCAAAAACTCCATATATTATTACGATGATTCTAGTAGGGTAGCCTCAGAGGACATCCGGATCGGAACCAAAGAGTTTACATGGGAAAAGTTGAAACCGCGTGCTCGGGCCCCTTTCGCAAGGGAATCTGCACGAACATTTAAAGCACGAGGAATAAAAGAGATATTAAAATTAGCAAAAGTGGGACGTAAATGATTAAAATCATCAATTTCTGAAGCCAAAGCATGCCATTATTCCTCTTCCTCGATCAGCTTGACCATCTGGAGGCAATCTGATTCGAAGGACATAGATAATTCTCCCAGCGATCGAACGGTCTTCATGGCCCATAGCAACGTGGTAAATTCAGCATGGAGAGGGGAAAGTGTCCGTTCTTTCGCAAATGAGCCAAACATACGCCTTCCGTTCACAAGTTCTATGACACAACAGCCGCCAGACATCGCATCCTCGCCTACCCAAGACGCGTATATCTGACATCGAGGTCGTGTTCCGCTACTTTCTTCATTTTGGGATAGGTTCGGCTGGGTGGTGTTAACTTCGCCTATTAGCGAGACCATTTGAGCTACTTTCCAGTTTTCTGCCTCATGTGTGGCGATCTTGAAGGTGTCAATGGGAGAAATCTCCTTATCATTAAAGACTTTATCATTCCGAGCCTTCCATATATACCACATTATCCATGAAAAAGCCTATAGGGATTTCTCCCTCGCTCCTACTTCCTTTGCACGCCAAAGAAGGTAATCAAAATTCGCGAATAGAGACTCATTCGGAAAAGAGCCCGCATTTGACGGGATCCCTGAAATTGCCCAGGTCTGGAGCGCTGGAGGACATTCGAATAATAGGTGGTTTATTGTTTCAAAATCCGCTCCGCACCTCGGGCAGAAATGATCAGTCCCGCAGTGACGAGTTGCCAGATTATTACTCACTGGAACACATCCGGAAACGGCCTGCCAGAGGAAATGTTTGATCTTCCTTGTTGTTTTCAAAGTCCATATTTTACTCTTTAGCGGTGTGGTATTGGGTTCCAGGACAAATTGAGGGCCCTCCTCTTCCTTCATTTGGTTTGCAAGATCATACCCTGATTTTACCGAATAAATTCCTGACTTTGTATGATTCCAGCAAAAGACGTCTGCCTTGTAGCCTCGACTCGGTTTGATACTCTGAATTAGTGAAATATCCTCCGGTGCTATTAAGTTTTGCAAGTTCTCTGTTCTCCATTCTTTAGTGTTTTGATCGATTAGGTGGCCAACATAGAGATAAGGGTCTCGGAAAACGCCGTTATCCAAAGTTGGTCTGGATGGAACAGTTGGAATCAAGCTGTCATGCCAGACTCTTGTGTTGATACCTGAACCTATCGAGTTCCTTAAGCCAGCCTGCAGGAGGCTACGGGCTGCAATTATACTTTTCCACCATACGATGGGGAATTCGCCTTACCCACTTCCATAGGTCTATAGTATCGAAAATACCTTCCTTTAAGAACTCGAGCAAGGAGTGATGTAGGGAATTGTATTAAGCGCCATAATTGCTTCGCAAGCAGTGCGAGATTGAAGTTCTTTAGATCCCGAAAGCCTAAACCTCCCTTATCGATGTGGATGCATATTTTGTCCCATGCCATCCAATGAAGGCCTCGGTTATTTTGCTTGGTACTCCACCAAAATTTTGCAATTGCGCCTTTTAGCTTATTAATGATTTCCTGGGGTAGAAGGAAGCAAGACATGACATAAGTTGGCAGAGCTTGGGCAACTGATTTGATGAGGACCTCCTTGCCGCCCTTAGATAGGAGTTTAGCAGACCATGAATTAATACGATTATTCAAGCACTCTTGAATAAAGGCGAATGCCTGTTTCTTAGACCCACAAATCTTTTCCGGAAGACCCAAATACATTCCCACCCCTCCTTCTCGCGTGATGCCCAATGTCCTTTTTAGCTCATCCTTAGTCTTTGGTGCCACTTTGCTTCCAAAAAACATGGACGATTTTGACAAGTTTAGTAGTTGGCCTAACGCTCTTCCATAGCAGTTTATGATCTTCATCAACTCTACACATTGCAAGACGTCTGCTTTACATAAGAAGAGACTATCATCCGCAAAGAGTAGATGGGATACCGCCAGGCTTGCTTGCGCTATCTTTAATCCAGTTATACGCCCTTCAGTTTCTGCTCCCCGAAGTTGTGCGATTAGGGCTTCAGTAAGAATAATAAATAGAAAAGGCGATAGAGGATCTCCTTGTCTAAGTCCCCGAGTTGGATTAATATTTCCCTTCGGCTCTCCATTCAGGAGGACTTGGTAGGATACCGAGGATATGCACCATCTTATCCATGAAACCCATTTCTCGTTAAATCCTATTTTAATCATTAGGACCTCCAGAAAAATCCATTCTACCATGTCGTATGCTTTGCTCATATCCGTTTTATCGCCACAAATTTCGATTTGCAACTGGGATTTGTTCGTAATGCATGGAAGATTTCCTGGGCGACGAGGATATTATCAGTGATCAAACGTCTGGCCACAAAGGCCGAGTGTGAGTGCGGTATTAATCGTTGGGGAGACTTGCACGGTAACATATCGGAGCGCTTCTTCAAAATCATTTGGTTGCGACGACGTGAAGAGATTTTGGAAGTATTTTGTGGCTACCTTCTCGATGCCTTCTTCATTTTCCGCCCATGAACCATCAGGTTTTTTAATCTTTGTAATTCTATATCGAGCCCGTCTATGCTTAGTCGTCGCATGGAAAAATCTAGTATTACGGTCACCTTCCTTTAACCAGATGACTCGGCTTTTTTGCTTCCAATATAATTCTTCCTCCCGGAAAGCAGCACATAAGTCCCATTTTAGATTTAGGATCTCTTCACTCGGGAAGGAATCGTCAGTTTGGGCTTGTTTAAGTAGTCGCTTGATATCTTCAGTTTTATGGCATGGAATGAAGTGAACCATCTTAGAAAACCTATCTACAACAACAAAGACCGAATCACTACCTTTCCTAGTCCTAGGCAATCCTAACACAAAGTCCATCGAAATGTCGGTCCATGGTGCACGAGGGATAGGCAAAGGAGTGTACATACCTTGGCCTTGGCTTTTGGATTTAGCTAACTTACATGTTGTGCATCGGTTCGGTCTTTGTTGTTGTAGATAGGTTTTCTAAGATGGTTCACTTCTGGAAGACCCTTTGGTCTAAACTAGGAACTAAGCATGGTTCTCTACGACTTGTCACCCGTAAACCGATGGTCAAACCGAGGTGGCCAATAGGACCTTAGGAACACTTTTGCGGACGGTAATAAAGAAAAATCTTAAGTCGTGGGAAGATTGTTTGCCTAATGTTGAGTTTGCTTATAATCGTGCCATGCATTCTACTACTTATTTCTCTCCTTTTGAACTTGTTTACGGTTTTAATTCACTTACACCTCTTGATCTAACCCATTTGCCTTTGAGTGAGCGTGTAAGCATGGATGGAAAGAAGAAGGCCGAGTTGGTCAAGCAAATGCACGAGAAGGCAAAGCAACATATCGAGCACAAAACGGAGCAATTCCGCAAGTATGCCAACAAAGGTCAGAACCTTGTTTGGATATATTTGTGAAGGAGCGGTTCCTGGAGGAACGGAAGTCTAAACTTTTGTTGAGAGTTGATGGACCATTCACGGTTTTGGAGAAGATCAACGACAACGCCTACAAAATCAATCTTCAAGGCAAGTACCCCGTTAGCTCTAGTTTCAACGTTGCTGATATCATTCTCTTTATTGCAGATGAATCAGATTTGAGGAAAAATCCTTTTCAAGAGGGAAGTGATGATAGATTCATGGTAGCGAATGGTTTGGATGAGGATCCAGAGGAAGCTTTGTTCGTTCCCGAAGGTCCCATTACGCGGTCCAAGTCTAGGAAGATAGTAGGAGCGGTTCAAAGACTACTTAATGAAGTTCGGATCGAGGAAGAAGATCAGCTTATACACTTCTCCCTAACCTATTTATCGTTTAAGGAATCTTCTTGAGGTTGGCCGCAAGTGTAAGTTGTTGTACTCTTTTTCATGTGCTCGGTTTTGTCCCAATGGGTTTTCCGAGTGGAGGTTTTAACGAGGCAACGACTTGCACTTACGTTTTCGGTCCAATCGAAAGTTGAATTCCGAGGAACTTTTCCGAGGGATTATTTCCGAGGAAATTTTCCGAGGGATTATTTCCGAGGAACTTTTCCGAGGGATTATTTCCGAGGGATTATTCCGAGGGATCACTTCCGAGGGATTACTTCCGAGGGAGACTAGTCAAGGCAGCCCAAGGGTTTTTCAACCTTGTTTTTATTCTTAGTCAAACTCTTTTATTTCTAGTCTTTGGTCTTTTGTCTTTGTTTTCTTTTTCGAGGAGTCTTGTTGACTTACCTCTTCAAATTCTTCTACTTCTATATAAACTCATGTAGTCCTTTCATTTTATTCATTCAACTTTTTATAAAAAAACACCTTTTAGAGAATTCTCTCTTTTGTTCCTTTGGAACTTTCGATCTCCTTGGTGGTTAGCCAACGAAATCAAACCGATCATTGGGTGATTAGCCTCTTGATCACAAACCGTTCACTAGGTGGTTAGCCAACGTATTCATCCGATTCCAAGGTGGTTAGCCGAAGAGTCACAACTTTCCTTAGGTGGTTAGCCTTTGGTTCAGGTTTACCGAGTGCAGTTCATAGCTCTCGACGCAGCCGTTCACTTCCCCCGCCTTGTTCGATCAAGGATTATCCAGTTTCGATTCCGCTTCAATACCAACAAGAGTATGCGAATTTTGGGAGGATCTATCAAGTGGTATCAGAGCCACGCTCTTGATTACCCGGTATTTTCTAATCATTTTCTCTCTTTTCATATTCTTTTTCTATCTATCTTTTGTATTAAACCAATATCAAAAAAAAAAAAATCGTACTAAAAAAAAAACAAAGAAAAAAAAAGACAAATCAAAAAAAAAAACCATTGGTTGTGAAATTCTTCTCTATCTATCTTGTTCATTACACTTTGTTTGATCGATTTGGAATTCTTAAAGATGCCATCTATTTTTTTCGATCTAGTTCCTTAAGAACCGAGGAGAAATTCAAGTGTGTGTTGTGAGGACATTCCGAGAGTTGAGTGAACAAATTTGAGGGAAACACTTGTGAGTTTTTATTTACTAACGTGTTTGCTCATTTTTGCGAGGTACAATGTCTTCGGAAGAAAAATCAACCGCTACTTCACGGACAAGAAGGGAAAGAGATGCCGCGATGAATCGCAAGGTGGATGCCATAACTCTCATGATGAATGAGATGAGAAATCAATTAGCCGCCCTTAATGTTAGGACGCCGTCTATGCAAGAAGGAAACAATGGAGCCAACTTGGCCGAAAGGCACGGTTCCGACCATAGTGTTGGTCAAAGAAATCCGCGTGTACCGCCAAGGCATAGCCGAAACTAAAACCAAAACCAAAACCGCCAACAACACCAACAAGGCGAGAATGTCGACAATCCGTTTCACGATCTAGCCGATAGATTCGATGGGAATCAAAGTAGGCAACAACCGGCTAGGAGGAGAAACGATAATGATCTTGGTGGTCTAAAGCTACGCATTCCACCGTTCTACGGGACGAACGATCCCGATGCGTTCCTTGAGTGGGGAAAAAAGATTGACCTAGTCTTTGGTTGTCAAGACTTTTCCGAACAAAAGAAGGTTAGGTTGGCCGCCACAGAATTTCATAATTATGTTATTGATTGGTGGGATAGTATTGTGACTAGCAGGAGACGCCAAGGAGAAACCCCCATTGAGACATGGGACGAGATGGCGAGATTGATGCGGATGCGGTTCGTGCCGATCCACTATCACCGCGAGTTACACCAAAAGTTGCGTAGGCTGTCACAAGGTAGTAAGGGAGTTGAGGATTATTACAAAGAGATGGAGAAGCTCATGCTCAAGGCCGATGTTGATGAGCCCCGTGATGCAACTATGGCCCGATTCCTAACCGGAATGAACCGCAATTTGTAAGATCGCATGGAGATGCCATCCTATAATACCGTAGAGGAGTTGTTGCACAAGGCGATTCTCGTAGAGCATCAACTTAAGAGAAAAGGTGTCACACGGTCACCATTCTTGTCTAAGCCGAGGTACACCAAAGTCGAGAAGCCGAGCTACACCAAAGGCGGGAAGCTGAGTTACCCGGCTAGTGCCGATACTAAGCCAAAAAGGGACTACAAGCCTAGTTCGTCCGGTCACGACTACAAGGGTAAGACTGAAGTTTCTAATCCTATTTGAAATCGTGACACTGAGTGCTTTAAGTGTAGGGGCAAAGGTCACTATGCAAACAAGTGTCCGAACCAGCGTGCTATGATTATGTTGGACGGAGGTGAGATGGTGACCGATGATGATGAGGAGGAATTTGACTCCGCACCTGTCTATGATGACGATGAGGAACATGCAGTCGATGGAGAGCTACTTGTATCTAGACGCGTTCTTCTTTCTCAAGAGCCGTTCGTAGTAGATGAGCAACGTGAGAACTTTTTCCACACTCGGTGCAAGGTTAATGGTAAGACAAGCAGGCTTACAGTCGATGGAGGTAGTTTCACGAACATTGCTAGTACGACTTTGGTGGAGAAACTTAACTTGGATATGAGGGAACATCCGCGGGCGTATAGTCTAAGATGGTTGAGCAACCAAAAGCACCTCAAGGTTACACATCAAGTCGTGGTGCCTTTATCTATTGGCCGTTATGAGGATGAGATCCTATGTGATGTATTGCCGATGGAAGCCGGTCACATCCTACTTGGAAGACCATGGCAATTCGATCGGAGAGCCGTTCACGACGGATATACAAACAAACACTCCTTTGAGCATAAAGGACGGAAGATCACTCTTGCACCTTTGTCTCCACACGAGGTGTATCTACACCAGCTCAAGCTCGAGCAAAACCGCAAAGGTAAAAACTTTGTGAGTGATCCCCTAAACACTTTATCTACTAAAAACGAGATTGAGAGTTCGAGAAAAGCCAAGTCAAAGGCTTTTGAGGGAAAACCCGTGAGTAAAAAAACTCTTTTTGTGAGGCCGAGTGAGATTAAACATGCTCTCGTCACTAAGCAACCTTTCGTTTTGCTTATCTTTAAAGATGCTCTCGTTAGCATGACTAATCCCGAGCCGGATCTCCCGAGCAATGTGTTGTCTCTTTTGCAGAAATATATTGATGTCTTTCCGGAAGATAACCCATGCAGTTTACCACACATTCGTGGGATAGAACATCAAATAGACTTTGTTCCCGGAGTAACACTTCCGAACCGACCCGCTTACCGAACCAATCCAATCGAGACCAAAGAGCTCCAACAACAAGTCAGTGAACTTATGGAGTAGGGTCATATCCGGGAGAGTATGAGTCTGTGTGCCGTTCCGGTGCTACTTGTGCCTAAGAAGGACGGATCTTGGCGAATGTGTGTTGATTGCCGAGCCATCAACAATATTACGGTAAAGTATCGCCATCCGATCCCTAGGTTAGATGATATGCTAGATGAACTTCATGGATCTAGTATCTTTTCTAAGATTGACTTAAAGAGTGGTTATCACCAAATCCGGATGAAGGAAGGTGATGAGTGGAAAACCGCTTTTAAAACTAAGCACAATTTATTGAGTGGCTTGTTATGCCGTTTGGTCTTACGAACGCACCTGGCACTTTCATGCGTCTTATGAATCATGTTCTTAGGTCGTGTATAGCTGTCTTTGTGGTTGTTTATTTTGACGACATACTGATTTATAGAAAGACCTTTGATGATCATATAGGACACTTGCGTTTGGTCTTAGACGTGCTTAGGAAAGAACTTCTTTTCGGCAACTTTAAAAAATGTTATTTTTGTTCGGATAACGTCGTCTTTCTAGGTTTTGTGGTGAGTTCTCAGGGCATACAGGTTGACGAGGACAAGATCAAGGCGATCCAAGATTATCCGAGTCCTAAGACGGTTGGTGAGGTTTGAAGCTTTCACGGCTTAGCCAGTTCCTATAGACGGTTCGTTCGGGATTTCAGCACCATTGCCGCCCCACTAACCGCAGTGATCAAGAAGGACGTGGGCTTCAAATGGGAACAAGCTCAAGAGGACGCTTTTCAGCTCCTAAAACACAAGCTTACTCACGCCCCTCTTCTCGTTATACCCGACTTTTTGAAAACGTTTGAAATTGAATGCGATGCTTCTGGTGTATGTATTGGAGCCGTGCTAATGCAAGAGAAAAAACCGATTGCTTTCTTCATTGAGAGGCTCGGAGGCGCGACTCTCAATTACCCGACGTACGACAAGTAGATTTATGCCTTAGTCCGTGCACTCCAAACTTGGCAACACTATCTTTGGCCGAAGGAGTTCGTGATCCACACCGATCATCAATAACTTAGGCATTTGAAAAGCCAACAGAAGTTGAACAATAGACATGCCCGTTGGATGGAGTTCGTGGAGACGTTACCGTACGTGATCCAATACAAGCAAGGCAAGGAAAACGCCGTGGCCGATTAATAAGAACCTCCTTAGATCGACACAAAAGCTGGTTTTCGAACAGATAGAGATGAGACACGGCGAAGATGTTGCTCAGCAACGAACCGTTCATAAACAAAGAGGTAGCGAGACGTGAAGAAGATGCTGCAAGCAGCGATTCAGTCTCGAGAGATAGGGGTTTGTCGCCACAGTTATTGAGAAAAAAGAGTAAAAATATTTGATGACCTAAACCAAGGTGCCTGCTACAAAGAGAAACAAGAGTTTTTAAAAGAAAAAAACAAAAGAAATGCCCTAAAACAAATGGGCCTTGCATAAAAACGAAAATAGAGATAGATGGGCCTTGTTTCTTTATGTCACACGAAAATGGGTTTTGCTGGGCTTGAAGAAGATCACAAGATGGGTCAATAATATTGTGGATCATTTGGCCTCGTTAAAAACCTATCTTCGTAAAACCTAGTGGGACAAAAACGAAAAAAGGGAAAAAGAGCACACAAATGATTCACAACCCCCACCTAGTGATTTCTTTGGGCCTGAATCATAATCGGTGTGGTTATATGTGTCTTTGAGTAGCCAATGCCTTCTTGTTCAGGATTTCCCTTGGATCCCTCAGTTAGATTTCCCTCGGATCCCTCGGTTAGAGTTCCCTCGGATCCCTCGGTTAGAGTTCCCTCAGATCCCTCAGTTAGAATTCCCTCGGTTCCCTTAACTACAAGCTTTCCTACACGTTCATGCTCTACTACAAGCTCCAGTTCAGGTGGCTTCTTCATGATGTTTCTTAGCATCACATCATCCTCCCCCAGTTGAAAAGGATTTGTCCTCAAATCTGCCAAGAACAAAGCTAAGTTAGAATTATCAGATCGTAGAGACAACGAATACTTACCTTGCAAGCGTCTATTTTCGGTTGTGGAAATGATATGTGTTGGAGTTGGGAGTGTGCCGTGCTCTTTAGCATCTGTAGAGTCAGAATGATCAAATGCCACGAATTAAGAAGGTTCTTTAGCCTTTATTCCTGCTCCTTGTCCAATTTGATCTCCGTTGGATCCGTCTTTTTCAGCAGAAGTTTGGTTGTTTAGAATCTCCTTTAGCTCAAGACTCTTGTTTTTGAAGATAAGGCCTTCAGATGGATTTTTCAAAGGAAAAACACAATCTACTTGTCCAAAATGGAATCTGCTGCGATTACTCTCGCGTGTAGGCTCAGTTTGTTGAATAAAATCATCTCCTTTAGGTAAAAATCGGTGCATTTGCTCATCTCTCATCCTTTGCAAATAGTTCGCTGTTTTTGGCTTAGAAAGCAATGATAGGTCGTTCTGATGCTGCTGGTCCTCTTTGCCTTTGATGAGAAGCAGTTCCTTTGGATTTTCTCTAGAATATTCATCCATGTAATCCTGCAAAACAAGGGATCTTTGATATGCTCAAATTAATACCCTAAAAGTACTAAAGCACTGTCAGTTGTAATACTTAGGGATCAAATCCACAAAGATTCACGGAATCACACAATAGATTAAATAGATTCGAATCAAGCTAAACTAAAAGATGTAATTGAAAACAATACGTAAATTAAACAAGATTTAATTCGATTGGGAGAAAGATAGGTTCAGGGTATTTCTCAGGAAATCAATGAATGCAGATAAACTAACTAGCATGATTCAGATTTAGCGCGGTTCTTGAACTCAAATCACTAAAGTATAGCTAACCAACTCTCGTTGCGAAAACTATCTAAGTCTAAATCCTAGAATTCCAAATCTCTTTGCGAATCCTAAAGTTTAAACCAGCTTTTAGTTCAAGTTTGATTTATTCACAAAACAACTAAACCAAATCTCTTTGCGAATAGTTATTTTGCTCACCCTAAGTTCTATCAGGTAATTAATCGCACTCTCGTGCCTAATCAATTATCCTAAGATCTAAGTTCCAGATTCGTCAACCTAGAATTAGCTTTGAACACAACCTAAGGCGAAGAACTAATTCAAATGGTGAATCCTAATCAACTAATTAATCTAGCATTCAGAGAAAACCCTTATGAAAACCTTGAACCTAAAGTGGATCTACTCAGACATGGAGAATGAAAACAACATGATTGAATAGATCATCAAAGAAAACAATAGAAAACATGATTTCAGAGTTGTCTCTCCAAAAACCAAAGTAGAATCAAGAGTAGAATAAAGCATAGCCACCAACAAAGTGGTTGAAAAACCTAATTATAAAGCTAAAACACGTTTTGGGGCTTCTGGTAATTATTAAAGTCTTCTGGACCAAGTTGCAAAGTCTTTAAACTTATAAAATCATGTTTTTTCCCTTCTGCAGTTGGTGTCGGTCGATACTGGACTGGTGTCGGTCGACAACAGTACACTGTGCTCGCCAGACTGGACTGTCTTCACGAAAACTGGCATAACTTTCGATCGCACCGTTGGATGGCCTCAAACCACTTCCAAATGAAAGTTAATCCATTGATATGTCTTGTGTCCAAATTTGAGCTCAATCCATCGGCGGGAAGTTCTTCAACAAATGTCAAACGTCTGACGTCTCTGCATGACTTTGCATCTCCATATGCTCCAAAATGCTCCATAATGCTTCAATATCTCCAATTAAGCTCCAAACGTACCTAAACCTGTAAAAGACTCTAAAAGACTCCAAAATACTATAAAGACTCCATAAATAGGACCTATATCATGGTATAAATGGGGTAAAATCCATGATATATCAACTCCCCCAGACTTAGCCTTTGCTTGCCCTCAAGCAAATAGAAGACTAAACAAGAGAAAGAGGTTTGAAAACATAGAGACTCACCTGTTCATGAAACATCGCAATGACCATTTTTCTTAGTGCTCCACATATCACCTAACCAGTTTCAAATCTAACCACCATGTACTTCTCCGTAGACATTCGCAACTTCCCAGACTACACACATGATTTCACATCATCGTTCAATCAAGCCTTCCTCGCCAGTTTCATTGCTGTGATTAATACCAAGAACCTTCTAGATTCTTTCCCATATAATATCATGACAAGGAACCACCTTTTTCACACTTTCTGGTATTATTTCTCTCCCCCAGACTTATATTTTATTATGTTCTCTCTTTTGTTTTTAGCTTTGCATATACACATCAAGGTATGAGACGCGAGTATTGATGGTGTTAGCCACCGAATCCCCGGTTCTTCCCTCTCAACGTATCAAAGGCGTAGGCGAATAATGGCATCATAGAAAAATCCTAGCCTCGCTTCCAATCCTTTGTGTGATCATTTCCTCTGAAGTAAAATAATGGGATCGCTGGAAATTTTCCTAACCCTCTACTCAGAAGAAAATCATCTCATCTTTTAATGCATATTATTTATCAACTTGTAACAGGGAGAGAAATACCATTCTTTAAACATGTGGGATCCTTTGTAAGATACGAATGAGGAATCAAGCTCTATGGATACTAACCATATTGATGAAGTACAAAAATTTGGCTCAGGCTTTAAAGAACTTTACTGGAAACATGAGTGCCTTCTAGTTAACTGGTTAGCCTTTGGATTTTTCATTAGTCGATCTGTAACTGATTATGTCATAATGGTCACTAAGAAGTAGAGTCAGAACGATAGAGTCAAGAAAAAGATCACAGTCTCCAACAGATTTTGACTCAATAAATCAACGAATGACTCAAAAACGATTGACTCTAAGAAAAACAAAAACAATGTCAGCGACTACCTCCCCCAGACTTGAACAATACTGTCCCCAGTGTTATCTAGCCTAAGGTTGGTGAAAGAAACAAAAGAACCAAATGGATTGTGAAAATCGGAAATCGTACATGTGAAGGTGATGAGTGTCGATCGATACAGACTGGTATCGATCGATACCAGCTGTATGTCGACACACTGATTTTAAATCAGTGGCATCGAGTTGCTTAACCCAGGGAAAGTGATCCAAAATGTTAGAAGTTAGCACTGTTAGGAACACTCAAAAACAAGTTAATAGCAACAAGATAATCAAGCATAAATCCATGAGTTCAAATGCAAAAAAAAAAAAAATTAATAATAAAGCTGACATAAGTTTAACACAAACCAAAAATAAAAACAAAAATAAAAACGTATGTACAGACTCACCAGTGGGTTGCCTCCCACCAAGCGCATGTTTTAAGGCATGAACTTGACTTTACGGACGATCAGTTAGGAAAAGAATGAGAACTTGCGCCGAAACAAGCTCCACAATGTGACATCGCCAGCTTCAGAGTTCTGCTCATCACACTACAAGAAAACACTGTTTTAGCATCGATTTTTTGCGACGATTTAATTTGGTCGAAAATTGAAATCGTTTTTACTACGACTTTACGACGATTTTTAAAGTCGTCGCAAAATTGGGACGAAACGTTTCGTTGTAAAATCGTCGCTAATTGGCGACGATTTACCGACGATTACCGACGAAGTTCCGACGATTATCAAAATTGTCGTAAAATCGTTGTAACTTAGCGACGATTTACCGAGGTTTATATAAAACGTTGTAATATCGTCGTAAAATTACCGATGAATTAGCAAGGATTATTATAAGTTGAACTTTACATCGATTTCCCAACGATTAATGAGTTAGGTGAGCACGTTTAAGTTCACGGTGTACGGTTAGGTAAACATGTTTAAAGTCGTTGTAAAATCGATGTAAACATGTTTAGAATCATTGTAAAATCGACGTTAAATCGATGTAAAATCGTAGGTAATTCGATGGTAACAAAAATAAAAATCTATATATAGTGGCCAACTTCATAATAAAAATTTCATATTCAGAAACATTTACTTCTTTCTGGGCAACAAAAAATGTCAATATACGAAATTAGAAGATGGATGTATAATCGTCTTGATTCGGAGGGATCGCTAACAAAGGAGTTCAGTGATGGGGTGGAGGGATTCATGCATCAGGCAGGAAGTATACATAATACGATTATCAGTGGTAAGATGTACTGTCCTTGTGCCAGATGCTTGAATAGGAAATTTATCATTATCTCGAATGTGTGGTCGCATATATTAAATAGAGGGTTTATGCCGCATTACTATATATGGTATTATCATGGAGAGGGTCATGGGGGAAATGCAGCTAGTAGTAGTAGCAATTATCAAGCATAGAATTTTGATGAGTCAAATAATTTTAATCAATTTGATGATCATGCGGAGCAGCATGGTGAAGATAATGATAGGATTCATGACATGGTTACAGATGCATTTCATGAAACCGTAAGTACATTTGCACATGATCATCATGATGAGGAACCCAATCTAGATGCAAATTTTTTTTATGATATGCTAGATGCTGCAAATCAGCCACTCTACGATGGATGTAGAGAAAGATATTCTAAATTATCGTTGGCGGCTAGGATGATGACTATTAAAACTGATCATAACTTAGCTGAGGTTTGCATGGATGAGTGGGCTGATTTGATTAAAGAGTATTTGCCAGAGGACAATTTAGCTGCTGAAACTTACTATGAGATACAGAAGCTGGTTTATAGTCTTGGGTTGCCTTCTGAGATGATAGATGTATGTGTTGACAATTGCATGCTTTTTTGGAAAGATGATGATAAGTTGCAGGAATGTCGATTTTGCCATAAGCCAAGATATAAGCCGCAAGGTACTGGTCGGAGTAAGATACCGTTCCAGCGGATGTGGTACCTTCCTATAACTAATAGATTAAAAAGAATGTATCAGTCTGAGAGGACAGCTGCATCGATGAGATGGCATGCAGCTCATTTGCAAACAGATGGGGAGGTTACTCATCCTTCAGATGCAAAAGCGTGGAAACACTTTAAGACGGTACATCCAGACTTTGCTAGAGAGAAACGTAATGTGTATCTTGGTCTTTGCACAGATGGATTTAGTCCATTTGGTATGTCTGGTAGGCAATATTCTTTATGGCCAGTAATCGTAACGCCTTACAACCTTCCTCCAGATATGTGCATGCAAAGAGAATTTTTATTCTTGAGTATTTTAGTACCAGGTCCGAAGCATCTGAAGCGTTCCCTTGATGTGTTTTTGCAGCCTCTGATAGAGGAATTGGAGCAGTTGTGGTATACCGGGGTTCGGACATATGATTTTGCAAGGAAATTTTTTTTTACAATGGGTGCGGTGCTTATGTGGACAATAAGCGACTTCCCTGTTTACGGGATGTTATCAGGTTGGACTACGCATGGGCGATTGTCTTGTCCAAATCGGACAGATGCGTTTCAATTGAAACATGGTCGGAAAACAAGTTGGTTTGATTGTCACTGCCGATTTCTACCGATTCACCATGCATATCGAAGAAATAAGCGGTTGTTTAGAAAGAACAAAGCTGTTCGTGTTCCTCCTCCTGTTTATATTTCCGGGGAAGTAGTGGAATTCATTCAAGATTCGTCATTTGAGTGATAAAGTTATATATTAGTGAAGTAATTAACATTTTAATTATTTCGAATAAGAAAACATATCAAATAGTATAATGTCTTTTAAAAATTTTAATCGTATAATGCAATATTTATATATTGATCGTTTAAAAATAAATTAAAATCATAATAACTTAACATAAATATTATAATTATAGAAAAACTTATATATAATTAGGATATTATTTAGAGTTTATTCTTGACACTCCATTTGATTTCGTAGGTGATTCTAAATAAAGAAAAATCGTAACGCTTTAGGACTTATCAGAAACCTTGTTTTTTTATAGAATACCAATCAATAATTTTTTTTTTATTTGTAGATATATACAGGCGACAAATACATTAGTGCTATTTCTTGTGGTTATCAAAATAAGAATAAATAAAAAGCGATGAGTTGGTTTATATCAATCGTAACTACATAGATACCAGTAAAACATGTACATGTCAGTAGGAAATATTGATTTCTCAAATGCAAAATCAGATTCACGGTTACGCTTTTAACCAAAACTCAAAAACACACAAAATAAATATTTAAAATCAAGAAACCTAACCAACGGAAGTTTCCGAGTAACCAAAAAAAGATAACCAAATCAAAACACAATAAGTTTAGACAAACATAAATAATTTAGGATAGTTCGACAATAGTCTTCAAAGTCATAACAAAATAATCTTAGCATAAACAAAAGATAAGAAATATATCATATTGATATCCGATAACATTAAGTCAACTCTGAAGATTATGAATTCCATCACTCATCGCTCTTCTTATGTGAGGAACTCGCCTCATCGACCATCCGATTCCCATCATTGACTCTGAAATTACTGTTTTCGTTTTTCACGAACCTAAAAACAAAAACCGTAGTTAATTTTATACACACATAAACGTGTGTTTATTTATAAGATGTATAGTATCATATTTGCATAAAGTTCCGAGCTTGGGGAATATGAGGATGAAACTTAAATCTGAAAATCCTTCCCTTGCTCTTAACATAGATACATGCTACAACAGTTTTCAAATAGTATATCGAACTAAAAACAAATGTTGGTAGATGTAAATTACTTCAAAAAAAATTAATATGTTACCTTTTTCGTTTACAGCACACCAATCCGTTAAAAGACAAATGATCGGTACTTGATTAGCTTTCCAAAATTTGTCATTGAAATCAAGGGCCAGTTTTCCAAATGTCGAACATCTAAGCTCTAGACCCCTTTAACATAATATAAAGCCATAATTAAACGTTACCAATTTGTATGTTTCAACCTCTAACACCTATAAATCAACTATATGAAATATCAACCTCTAGCTTTTCATAATGAAATCGATAGATATTGTCTTTTTCTCTTATTTGACTGTAAGAATCATCATTCACCGTCTGAAGATCCTCAACAGTAGTAACCATACCCATTAAGTTTGATAAAGAGAAATCCCAAACACAATTCATATCATTATAACAAAAATTCTCAGTTAAATAGTTAAATAAATAATGTCATAAAATATTTAGATGAGTACCAATATAGGAAGACCATGATCCGTTTTCACACTAAGAATTTCTATTAAATTATGTTCCTCCCATTTCTATAACACTTTCACTCTAATACTCCAATTAGTTATCCTTTCATTCAAATCGAGAATCATGTCATATGCAGCCATTGAAGCTTGTAGATCTTTTTGAACAAAAACATGGTAAAAGCAAAAGATTTATTGAGCCCAAGATTATTTTTGTTTATATAAAAAGAAACTATATCCTCTAAAATACAACCGATTTTATAACAAAAGAGACTCTGGTATCTGCAATAACTGCCCGAATACGAAAAGCAAGACCACTATCAATGCATTGATAAATTAAAAACTTGTAGCTTTTTAGCTAACTTTTAAAGAAGGGAATGATATTTACCATGAAAAGAGTAACTTATAACAATTTGAAATGACAAAACAACAAAAATATAATCCATTTAATTTAAATAGAATATTCATTAAGATTCAATTAAATAATAAAATTACATGTGTAATGCCCAAAAATCTGAATGTTGCTGATTGGCCCAAAACACGTTATTGGGCATCAATGTGTAAAATGTACTAAACGATGAAACAAAGCCCATATACGTTTATAGATCTGTTTCTGCACAAAATTAGTTGTCTCCCGTACAAAGAATGTCACTGTATAATTTTGACATCTTTAATACAATTATAACATTTTTGACGTCCTTAATATAATTATTTAATTTTTACGAAACTATTAGGATAGTAAACAGAGAATAAAAATCTTTTTTTAAACTAAAATAAACATAAAAATATAACAACAACATTACATTAGATACTCGAGTTCAAATCTATATAAAAAAAGTTTTTTTAAACACCGACTCGGTATTTTTAGATACATATTTGAAAACATGACTCTTCGCATAGCCCGATGAACAATTTCCGTTCTCCAGTACATGACAATAGATTCATGTTTGATATTTGGAGAGAGACCATTCGTTCTATTTTCGATTCTTATTCGCAACCAAAAACATGTCGCAGTTTTCTCTAATCTCAAATTTAAATTCTTTGAGTAACGATAGTAAAAATTCTACGAAAATGGTTTACGATGTTTTCGGCATACGCCAAACGATTGGAACTAATATTGGCCGACGAACATGTAAGTGAAGTAAATATATCAATTTTCGAACATATGTTGATTATTATTTACTAATAGTATTTTATTTTATTTTTTATTTAAGGGTTTCAAAATTCAAGCAACTGTGGATACAGTTTTGATTGATCGTTTTTATTCGTTTCTTAACGAAGGGGACTGGAATACAATACATAATATTGATGTTGTTACCGATTTTGGTTCGAATAGGAACACAGTTAGCAGTTGGAAAATAAAGTTCAATGATCATACAACTGTAATAGTATCTGATGTACTAAGTGATGATCATATGATTGTTTTTTGTCCACTTGCAAAAATTGTAAACGCAAATAGTTCTCCTATAGGTAATTTTTTAATCTGTATTTAGTTGTTGTTATTGTATATTTATATTATCTTTTAATTATAATTTCTCGCTTTGTTTTATTGATGTTTCTTTGCCTACATAGATGTCATTGGAGAAGTTTGTGATGTTGGTAGTATCACGACGTTTATAAATGATTCGTACGAAGATATATTCGGTTCAGTTGCACGCAGAATAGAATTATAGATCAGAGACATGAAGTAAGTTAAATGGGCTATAGAATTTTATTTGTTGTTATTTTATCGATTAGCTATCTTATGATTGTTTGTATAATTTTTAGTTATATTATAGTCAAATGTGTTGCATACGGTAGAGCTGCAACCGGATTCGCAGAAAATGGGCATTATATGGGAATTATAAAACCGTATTGATTTTGAGGTTCTAGCATGCGAAGTATTTATCAGAAGGTAAAAACTATAATAAGCATGGTTTGATTCGAGTATATTGGTTTTGAGAGATATTAAAACTTTAATTACCAATTTATAGGTGAAGTGATCGTATTAGATGGAGGAGGTTGTTCTCAGTTTTTATTTGATCATAAAATAGAAGAAGTATCAAAATATGAGAGATGGTTCGTAAATACCTTTTTATATATAGCTTATTGTCTTATTCAATATAGAATTCTAATATTTAGAATGGTTTTGTTATGTTACATGATGCAGTTTTACGATAAAATTCACTAGTGAACTAAAACACGGACAGTGTAATCCATAATTTTTTTTACGTCTATGTAATAGTTACTAAACTGATATTGGTGGTTTATTTTATATTTTCATTTTTTTCTTTCGTTTTTATCAAATACGCGAAATTATTTTTCTCTTGTCTTTAAAATTTATGCTAATTAGTAAAATGATAATTACATTAGATAAACGAATTCAAACCAATAAAATAAAATAAAATATAAATAAAACCAATATGTTGCAATTTATGTTAGGTAATAAAACCAATGATGTCTCTTATTATTTTAAAAAGGCAAATCGAACAAAACTTTATTGTCACAAATCATAAAATGCCAAAAAAAAAATTATCTTTAATAAAACGGGCATCATGGACTAAAAATCTCGGATTGAAGAATCAATTCACGCATATGATGAACTTCAGGAAACGAATGATTTCAATAATATCCGAGTAAAATCGTACGATGTCATAGCTGCCCAATAACTCCCAAAGTGTGCGATCCTAGCAAATCTAATAACACAAATATTAATTTTATGTCCACTCTGAGACAAAGAAGCCTTCAACGTTGATGCATAATCATTATGCATGAGGACTTGTAAACGTACGTCACTTAAAAAAAAACAAAAAAACAAAAATAAGACAAACATGAACATATTGGCGTCAACAAATAACAATTAAATTAAGGAACATACTTTTCGTTTCGAAGTTCCACATAGACATTTCCCCAATACTTCCGATGATCAAACGATCGATTTAGAGAAGTAAATGTCCCAAACTCTGCAACATGTCCAATTAAATATAACGAAAAGACATGAAAGACAATGAGAAGAATGTTGCAACCTATTTTCTAAATAAAAACAAATGAGAGACGAACCCACCTACACAAAAGTGAAGATCTCGGAGTCCACTGTGTATATCTTCAAATCCAGAAAAAGCGAAATAATTATTTTCAATGTTAGTAACTTTTAGAAAAAAAGGTTTGGGTATTCCACACGATTCTGTAATCATGCAAAGATAATCTCAAATCGCCGCTCGCAATCTCAAGACCAAATCGATAAACGAAAATAGAGTCCCCCTGATATATTTCAGATGAAAAGTCATCTACATACTCACTTGATATTGAGGCTTGTATCCTATCCCCCTACCAAAAAGGAAAAAAAATATTATAAGAAAATAACAATATATATAGAGAAACGACCAATGCAAGAAATTGCTAAACAACCATTGTATCAACAAAAATTAATTCCAAAGGTCCATCGCATCCAGTGCAAGCGCATCGCTTAAAAATCTGGAGTACTTTAACTCTAATACGCGAAATATGATTTGGAGGTTTCAAATCATGAACATACGTAAAAACTATCTTAACGAGATTCATTACACCGGAATTTTCCAAAGTCATCTATAATCAATGGAAACATTTATCAAGAGAGACCAAACGAATTTTTCAAATTGTCATTTTATAATTCCTTTCAAAATTAAACACATTTTATTTTTAAAAATAATTCATTGCATTCGGGATATTCACTTGTTAAGAAACAAATATAAATTGTAGAATTTATCCATATATTTTACATGTCCAGATATTCACGAAAATGTATTTTTCCATAAACATTATATCATTTTTGTCACATTTAAATAACTTATCTTATAGAATAATTTAATATACTTTGTTGATACTTTCAAAGCTTATCACAAAGACGAAATCCCTAATGGCCAATCAGATAAGAGGAAATCTTTAAATCTTACCAACAAACCAATTTGTACCGATTATGATGCCGACTGAAGGAAGAATCGAAATCCTCAAATATCTCTCCTTCGCGCCTCTTCTAGAGTCTTAATAATGTGATACAGTTAACGAATTCAAACTTCCTAACATCTAAATAATTACTATTTTATATTTTTCTTTTTTTCGTTTTTATTAGATAAGCGAAATTAGTTTTCTCTTGTCCATAATTAAAATTTATGTTAATTAGTAAAATGATAATTACATTAGATAAACGAATTCAAACCAATAAAATTAAAAAATAAAAATAAAACCAATGTGTTGCAATAAGATATGAAAGACAAAAAAAAATGTTATGGTGTAAAACATCGAAAAGTCTAGATATTTTCGAAAACCTCATTGTACACAACATTCAATGTTTTCCTCCGTGGTTTGTTATCTTTGTCTGTGATCAAGATCTTCAAACCTGCCCTGGATGTAACCCTTGAAACAACAACATACAGCTGGCCAAGAGTAAAAACTGGTTTTGGTAGGTACAAACCAACCTTTGCAAGTGTCTGTCCTTGGTTCTTTTGCCTCTTTTGTAAGTGTATGTCCAACGGAAACACGATTCGTTGCTTCTTTTGTATAGTTGCAAAGTGTCTGTCCAACGGAAACACAATTAATTACTTCATCACCAGGATCATCTTCATTGTATATAACCAATTGTTGATTCGGAAAATGAAACCGGAGTTTCATTACATATATTGTACGATAGTGAGTAGAAAACGATAGAATCCTCCACGTAGATTCGCAAGCCGATATATACATGTATAAAAGATGTATGTCTTTGCGAAATACATACCTACAACTAAAATTTTTTTTAACTTCGTCGTCCTTATTGTCAGTTACTACCGTTGCCCGAACATAATCTGAACCTTTGTCAATATACTCTATAAGATACTTGACTGAATGTGATTGTATACATCACTCCACGTTGATATGAGCGCGATAACGAAGGGTGAGATCTCTAATATACGGGACAACGTAACCGTTGTCACAGTTAAACCCTCTTCTAGTTAAATGTACTGTCATCCCGCCTCATGTATATAGGGTACCATATGTCATCAATTTTGGTGATTAGACTGAATTGTTTTGAAAAATATTTTGTACACTTTCCTTCAGCTATACTCACACTCTCCATGTTGATAGGGCCACAAGGTATGTGCATCATCACATCACCAACAATCTCGTATAAATATGGCTCGAGGACTTTATCAGGAATCTCATCATAAATTATCTTGTCAATGTCATCACCATTGGGTAGCTTATAGTCTGGCGGCAAGAAAAGAACTATGTGAGCATGAGGAAGACCCCTTTTCTGGAATTCGATTGTGTATATAGTTGCCACACAAAAAAACAATACAAAAAATCACGTTAAACCATGCTTCCCAAATACACATAACGAAAATTCATTTTTCGTTTAAAAGAACATACCATCACTAACGACCCCCAACTCATCCTTTTTCGTCAAGTGATAGATGAGATCATCCAGTTTCATATTGAACACTCGATAACATATATATCTGGTATGTCCTCCTACTTCAAATTATGTCTTTGTAGATGCTTAGTAATCTCAGACCACTTTGGATTGCACGTAAACGTTATAAATAGATCAGGGAAACCAAAGTGTTTGCACGTGGTCATCGCATCTAGATAATGTTGGTACATATATCATGTACCCCTAGTGTAAGAAGAAGGTATAAAAATCCTCCTACCCTGTTCGGAGAGTTCAGTGTCACCTTTATCAATCGTTTTCTTTATTTTATCAAAATTTTCAACACAAAGTTTATTCTGATTCAGCGAAACGTAACGTAGTCTATTAGTCTCGACCATCGTGAATGCATCCACTAAAAACTACTTATATAATCTCCCTGACATCGGGATGATCGGTGATTCTCCCAACCTCTCTTGTATGCACAAAGCAAAGAACTCTCGCATAGAAATATGCAACATTTTCCTTCGACCAGTGTCTACAAATCCAATGTCAATACCAAGTCTAAAACCATCTTCATCGTAAGGAAACAACAATGGATATTGTAAAGGCAAATAAGCTGGATGTAATTCACTGATTCTTTTCAGCTTTCCAGTTCTACTCTCAATAATAATGTAACGTGTATCCATCCCGATATTGAAATCGTCAAGTATCAAACCGGCAACTTCATCAGCGGTGGGGAGATTGTTAGTCCTTCCATCAGATTTCCTACCATACGACAAAAACAATCGTAGACCACTGGTATCATCATTCATGCCAAATCTATCTCGCACAGTTCGGAAAGCTTTTACGTGCCGGTTATGCTTATCCAACATTTTTTGTAACCTCCGAACTATTGACTCCCTAAGCTTATCAGTGCGCCCTGCTTTCCTATATTAACAAAGGACATTGATATAACAGGTTACAACGAAAACGAAAACGAAAACTTCTTAAACTAAATAAAAAATAAAACAATAAAAAGATGTAATAAGTTATTCAAAAAATCATACCCATAGGCAGCTATCTTGTTGGATGTTTCGTTTGCGGTATCATGTATATAAAGCTGCAAAAAGGATGGATTTTCACCAGGAGCTGGTAGAATATCACCAGGAGCGGGTAGAATATCACGTATATTATGATAATTCTCACCACAAAATTGAAACAAATAAGGTCTTTTTCCATCGTTGATTACTTGTTTATCTTTCCTCCGAGCGATGTGAAAGAAAACATTGTGTTATATGCTCGGATAAACTCACGAAAATGTGTTCTTGTGTCACTGTCATTGTAAAACATCGCTAATAACGAAATTAGTAATTAAATATTGAAATTTCTATTACCATTTTCATCGCCTAGCGTTCAACGGTATTTGCGCCCCCGTTGTGAATGTAGACCCCCTTCCCTCCTCGATCGCTGTAACGGTTCTTCGATTGTCTTTCGGAGGTCGCCTTCGTCTTCGCCTTACTCCAGTAATCGCAGAAACCCGTCCAGACATGGTCCTCAAGATCCTTCGGCTTGACTAAGCCGCACTTCCACTTCTGCTTCCACTCGTACATATGGTTGGAGTACAAAATTGCGGCATACTTGTCGAATTGCGCAATAACCTTCCTCGTAAGATCAGAGTTCCACGTGAACTCTTTCTCCATTAAAAAAAATAAAATGTTAGTTTTCTAATATAAAATTGAGAAAAATATATTTTAAAAAAACTCCAAAAATTACTTTCCTCGAAACTCCGGTGCCATACGTCTTTCTCGTCGGCAGGCATGTCGGAGTACTTCTCGTACGGTTTGTCCAAAATAAAATTAGTACGTTTAAATTCAAAATCTAAATAAATTGAACTTATAAGGAAAATTTCACTTACCAAGTGCCGCCCTCGAACTTTGGGTCGAGACAGATGCAGTGGCCTCGATTCGGATGCTGGACAAGATCCTCGATCCTAATGTTGGATCGAGCCGCGGATTGCTGGGAATCCTATACTTGAGTTCCCGAGCTCGATGGTGCAGTAGGCGTAGCTCGATGACCTCGAGAACGGCGGCCTTGGGAACCGCCCAAACGAAAAGAGTCCTCATTAGCCCTGCCGAAAAAACAAAACATTAGTACATCATAAATTTCCGAAAATTACCAAATTCCCGAAAATTTCAAAATTCACGAAAATTTGAAAATTGCTTAAAATTTTGAAATTACCATAAGTTTCGTGGATCCCGAAAATTTCCAGAAATTTCAAAATTTTCGAAATTTCAAAATTCCCTAACAGTTTCAAAATTCCCAAAATTTTCAAAATTCCCAAAAATTTGAAAATTCCATAAAATTTTGAAATTCCCGAAAAGTTTCGTCGTTCCCGAAAATTTCCTCCGTTCCCGAAAATTTCAAAATTCCAAAATTTTCAAAATTCACAAAAATTATAATATGTTTTCAAAAAATGTTTTATATATATTATAAATATGTTTTTAATTAGTAAAAAATCTTAAAATGTTCTAAATGTTTTTTCAAAAACGTTTTTTATTTTATAAATTCCAATAACATTTTATAAAATTAAAAATAGGTTATTACAACATAAAAACAATATTATAAATTAATAAATCTAAATTTACAAATTTGGCAAATTTATTTTGACAACCTAAATCTAAAACTAACATTATAAATCCTAAATCTATAAAATTACTTCCGTTTTTTAGTGATAGATTATTAATCTAAATCACTTATAATTCCTAAAAGATTTCACATATTCTAAATGATTTTTTCACAATTTTACAACCTAAATCACTAAAATTACAAATTTAGGGACTTACATTACAACGGAAGTGGAATAGTGACGGCGGGGAGGGATGACGGCGACAGACGGCGACGTAAGCGGCAACCTACCAAAAAAAAATTTGGTAAGGAAGATTAGGAGAAGAAGAGGAAGAGAAGAGAGGACGAGAAGAAGAGGAAGAGAAGAACCTATTTAAGAATCACTTACCGGCGGCGAGAAGGACGGCGGCGGTCGGTGGCGAGAAGAGAGGAGAGAGAGCAGCCCTTCGTCGGAGGGAAGAGAGAGGAGAGAAATGAGAAGGAAAAAATGGTTTCCTTGATATATATTCATTTTCCACAGAAATATCCGTCGGAAATCCATCGGTTTGAATAAAAAAATTTTCATTATGGTGGTTAATCGCCATAAAATTACTTCCCGCGGTCTCAAACAAAATTTCCGGCGGATATCGAAATATATGGTATATTCTGACACGTCTTACAGTTTCAATCGGCCAGTCAACTGACACGTCTTATCCATATCCGTCTGAAAGACGTGTCCGGCTAAAATTCCTTCGGCTAAAACTGAACAGGTCAGAAATCCGTGTGAAATTTTCCACGGATTTCCGACGGACTTAGGGTAAATTTGGGGTTTAAGGTTTAGGGTATAGTGATATGATTTAACAAATCCCTAATCTACATGTCTCATCAAAAACAAAGTAAATCCATCAATCTTGAGATCTTTTTATGAGTTTATTAATTTAACAACATCAAAACCTAAGGTTTATACATAAATCAACTATACCTTATACTTTAACTTATACAAACACTTCCATCAAATGTTTAAAAATTCTATATAACTCATTTATTTTGAAAATTTACAAGTTCAATTTACTGTATATACATCATACAAGTGTTTACCAACAATCCGTAAAAAAATACCCAAACCCTAAACCTTAAACAACTCTTTTTTGTTCTTCCGTCGGAAATTTCCCACGGATATCTGACGGAAAGAATTTTAGCCGAGTAAATTTTCCCTCCGGTGATTGTTCTTCCCTCGGGTTATGTTTTAGATTAGGGAATTTTAGCCGAGGAAATTTTAGCCGAGAGAAGTTTCCACCGGGTGAAACAGCATCCGACGGATGATATTTTAGCCGAGGGAATTTTAGCCGAGAGATTTTTCCCCCGGGTGAAACAACATCCGTCAAAAATCCGTTGGAAATTTCTCACGGATTTCCGACGGATGCGGTTTTAGCCGAGGGAATTTTCCCCCGGGTGATCCAGTATCCGTCAGAAATTCGTGAAAAATTTCTCACGGATTTCCGACGGATGTTGTTTTAGCCGAGGGAATTTTAGCCGAGGTAAAGGTATACTTATCATTTTTTGGATTTGAAACGGAAGTATACTTACCATTTTTTTTGGATTTCGGAATGAATTTTACTTAGCATTTTTTTGGATTTCGGATAGAAGTTTACTTATCATTTTTTATAAAATTTCTAATTTTATAAAACTTCTACATAAAAAATACATTATACATAACAAATATCAATAACAAGTACAAGTGCAAATTTTACTAAAGTACTCTGAATTTATGATGAGTAATCTGATTATGCTGAATCGGAAGTTTCCCAAAATTCGTCTAATTCTTCATCTGAATCCTGAAATACCCGATCATCTATAGGTATGGTGAAATCAACAACAAGGTCGGCCTCAAGGGAATGTTCGATTGAACCCAAACCTACGAAGCTTTGTTGGAGGGGTTCATGATCGGACATCCCATAAACCCTACCTCTGGGGTTCATCGAGGTAATATACAAGACTTTTTAGTTTCTAGTAGGTATCAATATCCCCAATACGATGTAGTAAGGAGGTTATCAATCCATAATCGGGATTATTCTAAACACTAAGAATGCAAGGTTCATAAGTAATTTAAGCTAAACAAGGTAGTTTATGACTAAGTATCCAAATTCAAACAAACAAAAGCAATACTAAACGAGATGAAATTTAAATAACAAAAGCGGAGCAAGAGATAAGGTTATTGATATATGGTGATCCAATTTCAATTAGAGATGTTCATTCACTCAAGAAGCTAATTCCTAGGTCAAAGATCTCTAAACTTGATTAGTTCTCTTTCAAGCAACTAATCACTATGCTAATTACTCAACCCATTAGCAAATCATCATTTGTGGGTTAACAACTAGCAAGCATTAAAAATCATAACAAGATCAACCAAAGATATGCCCTAAACAACTAATATCTTAGGTTATGAGCATAAATCTCATGCCTAGTTTATCAAGGCATTTCATCAAACACTTGGTGTTCATGAAATGCCCTATGGTCTAGATCCACTCTTTCAAGCTAGATTTAGCATTAGGGACACTAGACAAGAAGGAAAATAAGATTATCTAACCCTAAACACAACTAATCAACTCTTGGATCACCTAAATCTACCCTATCCCAAGGTCCTTAAGTGATGTGGACATCAAATCATCATATCCACATGAAGAGGAAACAATGCCAAGACTTGTGGAGACTCAAGACATTCACCCAAAAACAGGCCCAATCGAAGAGAAACTACCGGATCCACCCGATTTCAAGTATGGCCCAAAAGATGAAGTCCACAACCCAAGTATGAAGCGGCCCATCCCTGAGGCCCCTTGGCATGTATTTGTGGGCCTCTTAAGAGTCCATAACCGTGGAGAACAGATCCATACCAACCAGGATCCACCCGATGCCACCAAATCAATCCGACGGGTCCGTTCTTGTCCATTTAAGGAAACTCGTCAAACTCCTTTGACCAGCGCATCTCTCTTCATTAATCTAGATATTCAAAGCCTATCAAAGAGTCATGGGAGAGAGCTAATACAAGGAATCACGTCCATATACAAGGGAGATCATACTTTCCATTATTGGCCTCGTTCACACCTTGCCATTAACTTCCGATTGCTAGGAGATTCAAAGCTGATTGAGACATAGAGCTTTAATGCTAATTGGAAGGGGTTGAATGCTGATTGAGATGTCAATTATCCTTGCCTTAACAAGACCACGAGCCAGCTTCACCTTAACACACCATTTGGATGCACAAGGCCAGCCCCAACGTCTCCATTCAACCCGAGAAATCATTTCCATTTATTGTTGATTTATTTGTTTCCATGTTTTTATATTTTAGACCATAAGCTAGTTGTATTATGAGCTTATAAAAGCTCTCTTTGTATTCATTTTATAAATATAGAGATTTTTGGAAAAATAAAGAAATTAATTTTCTTGTAAAGCTTTATGCTTTGTTTTGCTTGTATTTTCTATGGTGTGTGATTCCCTTAGAAAACAAGTGGGATCTCTGTCTTTGTGTGTGATTCACATAGACATTGATTCGTGTTCTTATCACAAAGACTTCCGCATCTTTGAGTGGCGAACTTCAATCCACCCACGCTTCCATCCTATCCCGGCCTAGACAAGGAGCGACCTTAGTCCAATTGTCTAGACCACCCGGCCTTGTACCTTAGGCCGTGAGCTCGTATCATTTTGGTATCAGAGCTAAAAGCTCCTATCCTCTATCGTTTTCATTTCTGTTTCGTTTTTGTTTCATCTTTTTATCAAAAAAAAAAAAAAAAAGTTTTCTACTTTTGTTCTTTGATTTTATAAAATTAAAAAAAAAACCATAAAAAAATTGTTTTCTTTGTTTTCCTTGAAGTTTTAATTTGTTTTTCTCATTAAACGAAATTTTAAAAAATATATATATATATATATATATATATATATATATATTTTCAATTGTTTCTGATTTGTTTTCAGATTTTCAAAAAAAAAAAAAGTCTTCTTCTTCTTTATTCGGATTTAATATTTCGGTTTAAAAAAAAAAAAAATGCAAAATCTGGTTTTAGTTTTGAGGACAAAACTTTCTCAAGAAGGAGGGAGTGATGTGGACATCAAATCATCATATCCACATGAAGAGGAAACAATGCCAAGACTTGTGGAGACTCAAGACATTCACCCAAAAACAGGCCCAATCGAAGAGAAACTACCGGATCCACCCGATTTCAAGTATGGCCCAAAAGATGAAGTCCACAACCCAAGTATGAAGCGGCCCATCCCTGAGGCCCCTTGGCATGTATTTGTGGGCCTCTTAAGAGTCCATAACCGTGGAGAACAGATCCATACCAACCAGGATCCACCCGATGCCACCAAATCAATCCGACGGGTCCGTTCTTGTCCATTTAAGGAAACTCGTCAAACTCCTTTGACCAGCGCATCTCTCTTTATTAATCTAGATATTCAAAGCCTATCAAAGAGTCATGGGAGAGAGCTAATACAAGGAATCACGTCCATATACAAGGGAGATCATACTTTCCATTATTGGCCTCGTTCAAGTGTTGTAGAAGCTGGACTAAGGTCTCTCTCTTCTATCAACGGGATAAGATGGAGGTTGCTGGTGGGGCGATGAGAACCACAAGAGAGGCGACAGTCTCTTGATACTTCAAGGGGTTTCCCTAAGGATCGGACTCACTCACGATCTAAAGAGAGAAAACGGTTTTGTTCCAAACAAAAACTCGAAAATAACCAAGGAAAATTCTTATTGTCTGCGTCCATGAGAAAGACAAAGCCCTAGGGTTTTTAAATCAGGCTCACGCCCCAAAGAAAAGGAAATAAACCGAAAAAGAAATAACAAGACGGGTCCTTAACAATTTAGGCCCGTTTACAAAATAATTAAAAGACTTAAGAGATATAGAAGGGAGGCCTCGTGTAGCTGGTCTTCATGGGCTTACAGAGAGTCATTAATTGGGCCAATAATGTTGCAAGTCGTTTGGCCTCGGTAAAAACCCATCTTCGCAAAACCCAGTGGGATAAAAACGAAGGTTGGGAAAAGAGCGCCAAACGACTTACAAACCCAACTAATGACCTTCCTTGGGCCTAAGTCATCTCTAGTGAAGTGAAATTGACCATAGATAAGTGGGCCACAAGCCTGGGCTTGATGAGTGGCCACTTAGTATTATCGGCCAGCAAAGGATCCAGCCGATACGTCTTCAGTGTTTGGACGTTCTGGTCCGAATGGTAAGGATTCTTGGGATGATCTTTAGTGTTCTGGAAACTAGACTCAAAGAGCTTCAAATCCATATGTGGATCACCTTCTGGATCGTCCGGGATCATGAGTGGATCCTGCTTCAAAGTATCGGCCCAATAACTGCTCGCAAATGGGCTTAGCGGACTAGTGTCCGTCTTGAAGAAACCTTCTTGTCTGAGCTGGTCCATGAACATGTTGAACTTCTTTTCCATGTCCCTGCTCCTGGTTCTAGTCACTGGTCCACTTGGTACTAGTGGTGCTTGTATGACTTGGGTCGTTGACTCGATGTCCTCATCACTCCCTACCTCTTCATGAGGTTTTGACCCCAAAACATCATCACCTGCATCAAAACGAGCTAAGTCAGAAACATTGAATGTAGCAGACACTTTAAGCTCACCTGGGAGCTCGAGCTTGTAGGCATTGTCATTGATTTTCTCCAAGATTTTGAATGGGCCGTCTCCGCGAGGCGATAGCTTCGATTTGCGTTTGTCCGGTAATCGCTCCGGTCTCATGTGCAACCACACCCATTCTCCAACTTCAAAAGACACGTGCTTCCTACCCTTGTTGGCATTCTTCACACGTAGGGCATTGGTCCTTTCGAGCTGATCTTTGACCGATTGGTGTAGCTTTTTCACGTCTGCGGCCTTCTTAGCTCCATCGAGGTTTAAGAACTCCGTTTGAGGTAGAGGCTTAAGATCCAATGGTGTCTGTGGATTAAATCCATATGCAACCTGAAAAGGCGACAAATGAGTAGCACTATGGACTGCTCTATTATAAGCAAATTCGACAAAAGGTAGAGCTTCAAGCCAAGTTTTGAGATTTCTCCCTATTGTTGCTCGAAGCAACGTTCCAAGTGTACGGTTAACATCAGGTGGTTCTTCTTTGATCAGCAAAGAATCTTTGATCAGTAAAGAAGTGAGGACTCCTCTCCATGGTGTGTTGCTGACCTCCTTGGGCAGTAAGGTAGCCGTTTTAGTGAAATCTCCTTTTTCACTTTCGATGTCGCCATTGTTCCTTTGCGGTTTTGGTCCTTGTTGCTTCTCCTTGGTACCTGAGATATTCTCTAAACTTTTGGCAAGAAACAAGTGTGTTATGGCGGTCATGGAATTATCATAAGCAACAGAGCAAAATTCAGTTTGAGTCAATTCATCTAGTTGTTCTTCTACGTGTCACTCAAGACACAAAATCTGGTTTATAGATTTTTCCACCGAAATTATTTTATCATCAGATTCTATGGGACTTATCACGTCCATGAACACATTAATTGAGTCATCTGAAGTATATAACAGTGAGTGATGACTTACCTGATCAGAACTGTCGATGAGTTCTGTTTCCTTCGTCGCCACGGTATTGTGATTTATGGCTCGATCGGGCGGCTCTTCTTGTAGCAGCACGTTGCATGTGCCACCTCCATTATTTTCAGTGGCTGCTTCAATCATAGTGTGCTCCACTCCATGTCCTATACCTGCACTAACAACCTTTGGCAAAGACAAGTGTAATATACACGAGCTGGAATTTTCAAGATTCAACTTATTTGTTTCTACTTCGCTAGTCTCTTCTTTTTCCGATTCAATGAATGAAATATTTTTGGATTTTCTAGATGGGCATGTCAAAGCAAAATGTCCTCTTTGATGACATCTATAAGAGATCGTAGTATCAACTTTAGAGAGTTTAGAAGACTTACATTGCTTTGTTGGACTTTGCGGCATAAGCGACGGTTTTGTGCTTCTCGGGTGAGCTATGACCGGTGGGCTGGGATTTAATTTAATTTCTGTAGCTGCCACTGGTTTCGTAGTCCTTGTATTCTTCTCCAGAATGCCTTGAAGCACCTTCTTTGGTCCGGGACAGCAAGCGTTCTTGCCGTCAAGAATTGGATGCGGTTTTGGTGTTGACATCCAACTTTTCGACGTTTCTTGGGACAGATGTCTCTTGGGAGTGTAGTTAGGGTTGTAGGATTTCGGTACAAACTCCTTGTACATACGCTGCTTAAGATCTCCCCAAGTTTTGATCGGATTATAATAGTAGCCCATAATTTCTCCTCGTTCCCACCATGTAGAAGCTTCTCCAACAAGGGAGACAATCGCACATGATAGTCTCTTCTCCTTTGGGATGTTGTGGAACCGACACCAATTCTCCATCTCCTTTTCCCACAGTAGATAACCTTCGGGTCCTTGTTCATGACCTGAAAAATAGAGGCGATGAAATTCACAATCTCCTTCTTCCGTCGGTTCGCCATACGGATCATGCGGTACAGCATTGTTTTCCATTGTTTCTCCTTGCAAAAAAAAATTCAACAAGGTGTATCAATGAAGACCCCAAAATTCGACCAAGACAAGTAAGGTAAGAAAAAAAAAATTTCTTAAATCTAAAAGGAAAAATTCTAAACTAAAACACTCTCCTATTTTTTTTTTTTTGAACAACTTAACAAAAAGGAATTAACAAAAATCGAAGATGCTAATATATGGTTCTTTTCTATTTTTTTTTTTTTGACTAACTAAGAATATGCTAAGTTTCCTTTTCTTTTTTTTTGCAAATATATGTTCAAATATATGGTTCCTTTCTATATTTTTTTTTGACAAAAATCCTAAAAGGAACAATTGCAAAATCGAATAACTAAGAATAAGCTAAGTTTCCTTCTTTTTTTTTTGATTAATCTAAAAAAATCGACACAAGCAATAAGGTTCTTCTATTTTTTTTTTTTTTTTTTTGAATCTAGCAACCTAACAAGAACAAGAAAAAAAATACAGAAAATTAAAAGATGATAAGGGAACGTTTACACCTTAGATTCAGGAGCTTTTGAAGCTCTGATACCAAAATGATACGTGCTCAAGTGTTGTAGAAGCTGGACTAAGGTCTCTCTCTTCTATCAACGGGATAAGATGGAGGTTGCTGGTGGGGCGATGAGAACCACAAGAGAGGCGACGGTCTCTTGATACTTCAAGGGGTTTCCCTAAGGATCGAACTCACTCACGATCTAAAGAGAGAAAACGTTTTTGTTCCAAACAAAAACTCGAAAATAACCAAGGAAAATTCATATTGTCTGCGTCCATGAAAAAGACAAAGCCCTAGGGTTTTTAAAGCATGCTCACGCCCCAAAGAAAAGGAAATAAACCGAAAAAGAAATAACAAGACCGGTCCTTAACAATTTAGGCCCGTTTACAAAATAATTAAAAGACTTAAGAGATATAGAAGGGAGGCCTCGTGTAGCTGGTCTTCATGGGCTTACAGAGAGTCATTAATTGGGCCAATAATGTTGCAAGTCGTTTGGCCTCGGTAAAAACCCATCTTCGCAAAACCCAGTGGGATAAAATCGAAGGTTGGGAAAAGAGCGCCAAACGACTTACAAACCCAACTAATGACCTTCCTTGGGCCTAAGTCATCTCTAGTGAAGTGAAATCGACCATAGATAAGTGGGCCACAAGCCTGGGCTTGATGAGTGGCCACTTAGTATTATCGGCCAGCAAAGGATCCAGCCGATACGTCTTCAGTGTTTGGACGTTCTGGTCCGAATGGTAAGGATTCTTGGGATGATCTTTAGTGTTCTGGAAACTAGACTCAAAGAGCTTCAAATCCATATGTGGATCACCTTCTGGATCGTCCGGGATCATGAGTGGATCCTGCTTCAAAGTATCGGCCCAATAACTGCTCGCAAATGGGCTTAGCGGACTAGTGTCCGTCTTGAAGAAACCTTCTTGTCTGAGCTGGTCCATGAACATGTTGAACTTCTTTTCCATTTCCCTGCTCCTGGTTCTAGTCACTGGTCCACTTGGTACTAGTGGTGCTTGTATGACTTGGGTCGTTGACTCGATGTCCTCATCATTAAGACTACTCACTAATCATCATGGGTTTAACAAATCCAAGAAAAGAAGTGTTAAAACTCATGATCAAGATGATTGGATGATTAGAAAGTAGAAGATAGATGGATTCAATCAAGAAAACAATACTCAAATTGCATAAATGCAAAGGATCAATCTCTTACAAAATCACTCTTAGAGAGGGTTTTTGCTTAAGAAAAGACTTAGCCCCTCCAAATTAGGTTTTTGGGCCTAAATAGTGAATAGTGAAGAACCGGGTCGACCCGGGATAAACCGGGTACCGACCCGGTTTAAATGGATAAAGAGTTCTGGTTTGGCCAATACCGAGGTCACTGCTCGGTGTAACACCTCGGTATTGATCCTGGGTTAGTACACCGACGAGGAGCACCAAGCAGTGGCGTCGGTATTGAGGAGATGTTTTATGGTGATCTTCAGTGGATACCGAGGTCACTCCTCCGTATCGTTGCTCGGTATTAAGGACTTTTTCCCCCGGGTTTCTTCCTGTGGCAGCACCGATCAGTTGCACCGAGCAGTGACGTCGGTACAATCCCCTGAAGCTTCGATACCGACGTCACTCCTCGGTGTTATACATCGGTATTGTGGCTGTTTTCCCCCGTCGAGCTATACCGATCAGTTGCACCGAGCAGTGACCTCGGTGCAACTCCTCTGCTTTCGATACTGAGCACCAAGTACAGACCAGTGACGTCGGTACGGTTTCCGTCTCCTCTCCTCGGGTCTCGAATCTCCTCTTTAGTACCTGAAATGCGATAAAAAAACATGCAAGGACTCTCTAGGACTAAATGTGGACACACTAGACTCCTAAAACGACTAAAATGCTAAAAAGATATCATGAACTACATGTAAATGACTCGAAACCTATATGAAACGGATGCTAGAATGATGCAAAATATGATGATATCAATTCTCCCAAACTTACTTCTTTGCTTGTCCTCAAGCAAAAGCATCACTAAAAGAGAGATGCAATGTAATGCAAGTGAGCTCGAACCTATAAGAAGCACAAGAAACAATCGCACTCAACGTCCAAGTTACTAGTTCTAGGATGCACCAAAGTTGTCTACTCAAAAGGAGATAGCCATTTCCTTCACAACATGCAACAAGCCAAAATTCAACCTAGACAAACCATTATATTCTCTAGCCTCTTAACATTGATTAATGGTTTTATCCGTGAATGGTGCTTATGCAAAATCAAATGAAACCGCTTGGCTAAAGGACCGGTTATGAGATGAAAGTGATCTCATCAATACGTAAGGGAAATCAAATACAAGGATCTCTCAATGAACGAGCAAATTTTGACAAAATGCTAAAGGTAAAAGGTAACCTATGCATACAAGGAAAAACTCTCGTCTACCCGAATGCCTAGAGTGTCTCTAACCTAAAGCCTCTAACCCGTTGTGCCCATGACTTAAGCTACCCCTTTTATCATGAGGCATTTTGCCTTTTTGAACCCGCACATCCTTCTTGTCTCTTCACTTCACTTTCTTCTCAATTGGGGATCACTTCTTCTTCCTTGTTCTTCATGGTTTGGTGCTTCTTTGTTGTTATCTAGCTCTTCTTTCTTCTTTTTGGTTTCCGCCTCTTCTCATTCTTTTGATGCTTTGGCCATTTTGGCCTTCTTCTTTTTCTTTGTATCTTTTGAGGCCATCTTAATCTTAGAGCTAGACTTATGATCTTTGCACGAACCATTCCACAAATTCGATCCCCTTTTCCATACTCCTTGTCATTATTTCCATTCCAAAATCCATTCAAATCATGCCATTTACTAAGTCTAAACCCGTTTCCCCCAAACTTGAATCAAGAACCGCCATCCTAACTAGCATATTCCTAGATTAGCCCCTTGATGATGGAGCTAATTCTACACAAGAGTGCTTCCTTGTCGCCCTAAACCTTACACTTTTTGTCAAGTTCATTCCAAATAAGGCCTCACAAGACACACACGAAGGACTATTGGCTAGAAAGGAGGTAATTGTCATGGTAGAGAAACCAATCCAAAGATGGGCCATTTGGCTATTTGGACAAGCAAGAGTGGTAAAAGGAATAAGAATGTCCAAATATGTATATGTGATCTATGAGTTCATTTAAGTTTGCATAAGCACAATAATTACATGTCAAATTATGGTTATCACATAGATGTGGCTAGATTCAATTCAAGCTTGCTTCAATCAAAGAAAGGCAATGATGCATGCGCTCTAACAAATGGTTCGTCCTTGATTTCGGATTCAACTTCAATGCATCAAACAACTAATAACTTGGGCGTTGAATCAATTGCTAATTAAGCTACTTTTAAGGTTGTCATTACTCCATGCTTATGCAAATGCAAGCTAAAATGTAAACTAGACACCACCTACAAGTGAATATGCAATCCTAAATGTTCTAAACTTTTCAAATTTATTGAAAATGCATGATATGCATGAGACTCAAGATGCAAAAAGGCAAAATAAGAACAGCAAAAACGATGTTAGATAACACACAAACCCTCCCCAAACTTAAATTACACAGTCCCTTGTGTAATAGAAGCTTAAGAGAGAGCTAAACAATGCATGGAAGAAGGAAAGAAGATATGATTCTAGATGCTATGTACAAAGTTTGGAGTGTTACCTTGGAAAAGGATGGAGAGGAGTAGAGGGATCAAGGGACGCCATATTCCATCACTTCATCCTAAGTACTTTAGTCCATAAGTCCATGCTCATATGGCCATCGAAAACCTATTCACACTAAGAAAACCCATCAAAAGGAACTAACAATGAAAGAAAAGCATAAAAGAAAATATGTACAAGGATAAGCTTGGGGTATCTCTCAAGAGCACTTTGTTTAACGTCACTAAGTTCGACGTTTGTTACCCTTTTAGGTGGGTAGTGGAGGAGTGCAAGCACTCCTTGGCGGTTTGGTAAGCTCGAGTTTGAGAACTTTACCCATTAAGCTTTGAAGACCGGTTTGATTTGGCTCCCTAACCTCCGGTGTGAGGGTTGCTATGGCCTTGGCAAAAGGCTTGGGGCGCCCCCTACATTTGACCTTGTACTTAATCATCCCTTCTTCATGTTTCCATGGGATGAGAGTCACGATCGAAGGTTGGTCTAGCAAGGGTCCAATCCCCTTGAGTATTCTCGGTTTCCTCTTCTCGGACCTAGGCTTTGTCCTCTTCTCATCAACCTTAGCACTTTCACCCTCACTCTCCGTTGTGGTGTGAAAGAGGGAATACAAGCAACTTCCATCTAGAGCTAGGGCTTCTTCAACCCTTCCAATACTCACAGTCTCACATACGCCCACATACTCAATCTTCCGGGCTTTGGCTTCATTGTCCCCACAAATAATAGCCCCACAAATAGCGGTGGAAGAAGGCATCATTGTGTAGAACTTCTTGTCATCCACGTTCGTAAGAACAACCCTCTTGTTTATGAAATCCAAGCTTGCACCGGTTGTGTTGAGGAATGGAGTCCCGAGGAGTAGAGGGAGTTTTATGTTTGGTGCCATCTCCATCACAACGAAGTCCGTTGGTACAAGACACTTTCCAATCTTAAGGGCAAAGTCTTCAATCATGCCAAAAGGTTTCTTCGTGGAAGAGTCTCCAAATGTGATGGTGGAGGGGTAATCGTTCCACTTATCTATCCCAAGACTTTTGGCCATCTCCAAAGTCATGACATTAACGGTTGAGCCCGAGTCACACAAAGCATCATCAATTTCCAAGAGTCCACGTGTGCAAGATATTAAGAAATTCCCGGGGTTTCCATGCTTTGGGAGAGTCTTAGGCTCGATCCTTGTTGTCCTTGAAGGCACTTTCTCTTGTGCCTTGTTGAGGAAACGACCGGGAAATGGAAGTGGAGGCTCATATGGAGGTGGAGGCTCATATGGAGGTGGAGTCTCTCTCTTTGACTCAACTTGTGTCTACGTTTTTCAATTTAACCAAGTCCTTGATGGACTCCTCAACCTTGTTACTCTTTTCTCCAACCAACATCATATCATTCTCACTCCCAAGGGTCACCTCCCCACCTTGTTGCTCAATGTCCTCATTGAGGCTAGAGACTAACATGAGGAACTCCTCAATAATGTGATCTTTCTCTTTAAGAGTGGAAAAGGTGTTGCAAGACTCTTTAGAGGTTAGTATAGCTTTCCCATTTGAAGAGACTTGAGTATGTTGTGAAGAAGGGGCGGCACTCCTTTGCTCCATTAGTTTCACCTTTGAGCTCAAAGCCTCAAACTTGCTATTAAGGTCATTGTAAGAGGAAATGACCTTGTTAGTCGTTTCCGCTTGGCCCTTGATGAGTTGTTGGAACATGGAGGCTAAGTCAAGCTCTTGCGGTTTAGACGTAGGTGCTTGACCTTGAGGCACAAACCCTTGTTGTTGCCCTTGAAAACCGGGTGGAGCTTTGGGTTGAAAGCCACCTTGGTTCCCTTGGAATTGGTTCCTTGGGACAAAGGCTTGTTGGTTGGTATTAGGAGCTTGACCTTGATATTGGAATTGTTGTTGTGGTACTCCTTGAGCTTGAGTAGATTGTTGAGAGTAGAGTTGGTCTTGTGGATTCCTATAGTTTTGGTTGAACCCTTGTCTTTGGAAGTTACCTTGGTTCCCTACGTAGTTCACTTCCTCTTGGGTGATCGCGACTTCCGCTTGATTGTCCTCGTAGTCACCAATGAAATGAACCGCCTTTTGAGACTCTTTTTGAGAGGCAAGAAGCTTGTCTATCATAGAAGCTTGCTTATCCAACTTCTCATTCAACGCTTTCATGTCCTTGGCTCTCTTGTTCTCATCAAAGTCACTCGTGGTCCTTGTGGCACGGTCATAATCGTCACCATAGTTGCCATCACTTTGAGCCAAGTTCTCTACCAACTCCATTGCATCCTCCACGTCCTTAGCTAGAAAATTACCATTCGATGCCGTATCAAGTAGCATTCGAATCTTAGGTAAAGCGCCTCGGTAGAGAGTACTAAGAAGTGAGGCGTCGGAGAAGCCATGATGTGGGCATTGAGAAGTGTAGCCTCTAAATCTCTCCCAAGCCTCGTTGAAAGACTCAATAGACCGTTGTGTGAAGCTTGAAATCTCATTGCGAAGTTTGGCGATTCTAGCCGGTGATAAGAATTTGGCTAGAAAGGCCCTTTTGCAGTCATCCCAAGAAATAATAGAACCTTGAGGCAAGATTTTCTCCCATTGGTGAGTGATACGAGCTCACGGCCTAAGGTACAAGGCCGGGTGGTCTAGACAATTGGACTAAGGTCGCTCCTTGTCTAGGCCGGGATAGGATGGAAGCGTGGGTGGATTGAAGTTCGCCACTCAAAGATGCGGAAGTCTTTGTGATAAGAACACGAATCAATGTCTATGTGAGTCACACACAGAGACATAGATCCCACTTGTTTTCTAAGGGAATCACACACCATAGAAAATACAAGCAAAACAAAGCATAAAGCTTTACAAGAAAATTAATTTCTTTATTTTTCCAAAAATCTATATATTTAAAAAATGAATACAAAGAGAGCTTTTATAAGCTCATAATACAACTAACTTATGGTCTAAAATATAAAAACATGGAAACAAATAAATCAACAATAAATGGAAATGATTTCTCGGGTTGAATGGAGACGTTGGGGCTGGCCTTGTGCATCCAAATGGTGTGTTAAGGTGAAGCTGGCTCGTGGTCTTGATAAGGCAAGGATAATTGACATCTCAATCAGCATTCAACCCCTTCCAATTAGCATTAAAGCTCTCTCTCTCAATCAGCTTTGAATCTCCTAGCAATCGGAAGTTAATGGCAAGGTGTGAACGAGGCCAATAATGGAAAGTATGATCTCCCTTGTATATGGACGTGATTCCTTGTATTAGCTCTCTCCCATGACTCTTTGATAGGCTTTGAATATCTAGATTAATGAAGAGAGATGCGCTGGTCAAAGAAGTTTGACGAGTTTCCTTAAATGGACAAGAACGGACCCGTCGGATTGATTTGGTGGCATCGGGTGGATCCTGGTTGGTATGGATCTGTTCTCCACGGTTATGGACTCTTAAGAGGCCCACAAATACATGCCAAGGGGCCTCAGGGATGGGACGCTTCATACTTGGGTTGTGGACTTCATCTTTTGGGCCATACTTGAAATCGGGTGGATCCGGTAGTTTCTCTTCGATTGGGCCTGTTTTTGGGTGAATGTCTTGAGTCTCCACAAGTCTTGGCATTGTTTCCTCTTCATGTGGATATGATGATTTGATGTCCACATCACTCCCTCCTTCTTGAGAAAGTTTTGTCCTCAAAACTAAAACCAGATTTTGCATTTTTTTTTTTTAAACCGAAATATTAAATCCGAATAAAGAAGAAGAAGACTTTTTTTTTTTTTGAAAATCTGAAAACAAATCAGAAACAATTGAAAATATATATATATATATATATATATATATATATATATATATATATTTTTTAAAATTTCGTTTAATGAGAAAAACAAATTAAAACTTCAAGGAAAACAAAGAAAACAATTTTTTTATGGTTTTTTTTTTAATTTTATAAAATCAAAGAACAAAAGTAGAAAACTTTTTTTTTTTTTTGATAAAAAGATGAAACAAAAACGAAACAGAAATGAAAACGATAGAGGATAGGAGCTTTTAGCTCTGATACCAAAATGATACGAGCTCACGGCCTAAGGTACAAGGCCGGGTGGTCTAGACAATTGGACTAAGGTCGCTCCTTGTCTAGGCCGGGATAGGATGGAAGCGTGGGTGGATTGAAGTTCGCCACTCAAAGATGCGGAAGTCTTTGTGATAAGAACACGAATCAATGTCTATGTGAATCACACACAAAGACAGAGATCCCACTTGTTTTCTAAGGGAATCACACACCATAGAAAATACAAGCAAAACAAAGCATAAAGCTTTACAAGAAAATTAATTTCTTTATTTTTCCAAAAATCTCTATATTTATAAAATGAATACAAAGAGAGCTTTTATAAGCTCATAATACAACTAGCTTATGGTCTAAAATATAAAAACATGGAAACAAATAAATCAACAATAAATGGAAATGATTTCTCGGGTTGAATGGAGACGTTGGGGCTGGCCTTGTGCATCCAAATGGTGTGTTAAGGTGAAGCTGGCTCGTGGTCTTGTTAAGGCAAGGATAATTGACATCTCAATCAGCATTCAACCCCTTCCAATTAGCATTAAAGCTCTATGTCTCAATCAGCTTTGAATCTCCTAGCAATCGGAAGTTAATGGCAAGGTGTGAACGAGGCCAATAATGGAAAGTATGATCTCCCTTGTATATGGACGTGATTCCTTGTATTAGCTCTCTCCCATGACTCTTTGATAGGCTTTGAATATCTAGATTAATGAAGAGAGATGCGCTGGTCAAAGGAGTTTGACGAGTTTCCTTAAATGGACAAGAACGGACCCGTCGGATTGATTTGGTGGCATCGGGTGGATCCTGGTTGGTATGGATCTGTTCTCCACGGTTATGGACTCTTAAGAGGCCCACAAATACATGCCAAGGGGCCTCAGGGATGGGCCGCTTCATACTTGGGTTGTGGACTTCATCTTTTGGGCCATACTTGAAATCGGGTGGATCCGGTAGTTTCTCTTCGATTGGGCCTGTTTTTGGGTGAATGTCTTGAGTCTCCACAAGTCTTGGCATTGTTTCCTCTTCATGTGGATATGATGATTTGATGTCCACATCACTCCCTCCTTCTTGAGAAAGTTTTGTCCTCAAAACTAAAACCAGATTTTGCATTTTTTTTTTTTTTTTTTTTAAACCGAAATATTAAATCCGAATAAAGAAGAAGAAGACTTTTTTTTTTTTTTTTAAATCTGAAAACAAATCAGAAACAATTGAATATATATATATATATATATATATTTTTTTTTTTTAAATTTCGTTTAATGAGAAAAACAAATTAAAACTTCAAGGAAAACAAGGAAAACAATTTTTTATGGTTTTTTTTAATTTTATAAAATCAAAGAACAAAAGTAGAAAACTTTTTTTTTTTTTTTTGATAAAAAAGATGAAACAAAAACGAAACAGAAATGAAAACGATAGAGGATAGGAGCTTTTAGCTCTGATACCAAAAATGATACGAGCTCACGGCCTAAGGTACAAGGCCGGGTGGTCTAGACAATTGGACTAAGGTCGCTCCTTGTCTAGGCCGGGATAGGATGGAAGCGTGGGTGGATTGATTATTTGATTGACGATCTTTTAGTGCTGAAAATATTGCAATTAAGGTTGCTAGTTACTGGACCATTATTCTTGATTTGGAGAAGAATCTAGACGCCTTGTTGTCTTGATTAGGAAGCTTATGGGCGTTGCAATGATCGTTGAGCAATCTTCTTGTTGAAATAGAATATTCCCACGATTATTTGACATCTTTAAAACCTATCATTGCTCTAGAATCTTCAGAATTTCAATTTAGAAATCTCATGAATTGATGAATAAAGAAATATCCTTCTTTGGGCTTGTAAACGTCTATACCCATATCTTCTCGTCTTGGACCAACTCTTTTGATGAGTTTCTGATTTTAGATTTGCATCAGTGAGCCTTGTCACCCAAAGAGAACGGGAAGAGACGAAGCTTGAAACCATCTTCGGATACTCCGTTAATCTTGGTGAGACCACATATCCGGTCAAATTGGTCAATGTGATCTAGAGGATTTTCCATTGACAACCCATGGAACTTGTTAGCTTGAACCATGTTGATTAGCCCGTGTTTGACCTCAAAGTTGTTGTTTTCAACCGGAGGTGGTTGAATCCCTTGACGGTTTTGGTGTGCATTTGCCGCCTCACCTTCTCCTACGACATGCCTAGCTCTAGGCGGATGAATAGGACGGTTTGGAGCGTGATGGTTTCCATTGCCACCACCTCCTTGATTGTTGCCTTGTCCGTCCCCATTCCCACCGTTCCTTTGGTGGGGAATGGGTTCATTGATGTTCCCAAGTGGAACATTCTCAAAGTGCTCCATGTCGTTACCAACCTCTTCTTGAACTCTCACACGGTTCCTTCTTGCTCTTGAACCCCTCTCAAGTTTATCAATATCGTCCCTTGGTTGTATGAGATTGGTATTGCCACGGGAACGGGTATGCATACACCTAAAGAGAGCAAAATCAATGGGAAATGAAGAAGATTAGTAACTTAGTAGAAAATAAAACTTAAGCTCACTAAGAACCCAAATCTCAATGTTAAAACAAATCCCAATATGGCAACGGCGCCAAATTGATACAAGACTTTTTAGTCTCTATGAGGTATCAATATCGCCAATACGATGTAGTAATGAGGTTATCAATCCATAATCGGTATTATTCTAAACACTAAGAATGCAAGGTTCATAAGTAATTTAAGCTAAACAAGGTATTTTATGACTAAGTATCCAAATTCAAACAAACAAAAGCAATACTAAACGAGATGAAATTTAAATAACAAAAGCGGAGCAAGAGATAAGGTTATTGATATAAGGTGATCCAATTTCAATTAGAGATGTTCATTCACTCAAAAAGCTAATTCCTAGGTCAAAGATCTCTAAACTTATTTAGTTCTCTTTCAAGCAACTAATCACTATGCTAATTACTCAACCCATTAGCAAATCATCATTTGTGGGTTAACAACTAGCAAGCATTAAATATCATAACAAGATCAACCAAAGATATGCCCTAAACAACTAATATCTTAGGTTAGGAGCATAAATCTCATGCCTAGTTTATCAAGGCATTTCATCAAACACTTGGTGTTCATGAAATGCCCTATGGTCTAGATCCACTCTTTCAAGCTAGATTTAGCATTGGGGACACTAGACAAGAAGGAAAATAAGATTATCTAACCCTAAACACCACTAATCAACTCTTGGATCACCTAAATCTACCATATCCCAAGGTCCTTAAGACTACTCACTAATCATCATGGGTTTAACAAATCCAAGAAAAGAAGTGTTAAAACTCAGGATCAAGATGATTGGATGATTATAAAGTAGAAGATAGATGGATTCAATCAAGAAAATAATACTCAAATTGCATAAATCCAAAGGATCAATCTCTTACAAAATCACTCTTAGAGAGGGTTTTTGCTTAAGAAAAGACTTAAGAAAAGACTTAGCCCCTCCAAATTAGGTTTTTGGACTTAAATAGTGAATAGTAACAAACCGGGTCGACCCGGGACAAACCGGGTACCGACCCGGTTTAAATGGATAAAGAGTTATGGTTTGGCCAATACCGAGGTCACTGCTCGGTGTAACACCTCAGTATTGAGCCTGGGTTAGTGCACCGACGAGGAGCACCGAGCAGTGGCGCCGGTATTGAGGAGATGTTGTTTGGTGATCTTCAGTGGATACCGAGGTCACTCCTCGGTATCGTTGCTCGGTATTAAGGACTTTTTCCCCCGGGTTTCTTCCTGTGGCAGCACCGATCAGTTGCACCGAGCAGTGACGTCGGTACAATCCCCTGAAGCTTCGATACCGACGTCACTCCTCTGTGTTATACGTCGGTATTGTGGCTGTTTTCCCCCGTCGAACTATACCGATCAGTTGCACCGAGCAGTGACCTCGGTGCAACTCCTCTGCTTTCGATACCGAGCACCAGTACCGACCAGTGACGTCGGTACGGTTTCCGTCTCCTCTCCTCGGGTCTCGAATCTCCTCTTTAGTACCTGAAATGCGATCAAAAATATGCAAGGACTCTCTAGGACTAAATGTGGACACACTAGACTCCTAAAACGACTAAAATGCTAAAAAGATATCATGAACTACATGTAAATGACTCGAAACCTATATGAAACGGATGCTAGAATGATGCAAAATATGATGATATCAATTCCCCCAAACTTACTTTTTTGCTTGTCCTCAAGCAAAAGCATCACTAAAAGAGAGATGCAATGTAATGCAAGTGAGCTCGAACCTATAAGAAGCACAAGAAACAATCGCACTCAACGTCCACGTTACTAGTTCTAGGATGCACCAAATTTGTCTACTCAAAAGGAGATTGCCATTTCCTTCACAACATGCAACAAGCCAAAATTCAACCTAGACAAACCATTCTATTCTCTAGCCTCTTAACATTGATTAATGGTTTTATCCGTGAATGGTGCTTATGCAAAATCAAATGAAACCGCTTGGCTAAAGGACCGGTTATGAGATGAAAGTGATCTCATCAATACGTAAGGGAAATCAAATACAAGGATCTCTCAATGAACGAGCAAACTTTGACAAAATGCTAAAGGTAAAAGGCAACCTATGCATACAAGGAAAAACTCTCGTCTACCCAAATGCCTAGAGTGTCTCTAACCTAAATCCTCTAACCCGTTGTGCCCATAACTTAAGCTACCCCTTTTATCATGATGCATTTTGCCTTTTTTAACCCGCCCATCCTTCTTGTCTCTTCACTTCACTTTCTTCTCAATTGGGGATCACTTCTTCTTCCTTATTCTTCATGGTTTGGTGCTTCTTTGTTGTTATCTAGCTCTTCTTTCTTCTTTTTGGTTCCCGCCTCTTCTCATTCTTTTGATGCTTTGGCCATTTTGGCCTTCTTCTTTTTCTTTGTATCTTTTGAGGCCATCTTAATCTTAGAGCTAGACTTATGATCTTTGCACGAACCATTCCACAAATTCGATCCCCTTTTCCATACTCCTTGTAATTATTTCCATTCCACAATCCATTCCAATCATGCCATTTACTAAGTCTAAACCCGTTTCCCCCAAATTTGAATCAAGAACCGCCATCCTAACTAGCCTATTCCTAGATTAGCCCCTTGATGATGGAGCTAATTCTACACAAGAGTGCTTCCTTGTCGCCCTAAACCTAACACTTTTTGTCAAGTTCATTCCAAATAAGGCCTCACAAGACACACACGAAGGACTATTGGCTAGAAAGGAGGTAATTGTCATGGTAGGAAAACCAATCCAAATATGGGATTTGGCTATTTGGACAAGCAAGAGTGGTAAAAGGAATAAGAATGTCCAAATATGTATATGTGATCTATGAGTTCATTTAAGTTTGCATAAGCGCAATAATTACATGTCAAATTATGGTTATCACATAGATGAGGCTAGATTCAATTCAAGCTTGCTTCAATCAAAGAAAGGCAATGATGCATGCGCTCTAACAAATGGTTCGTCCTTGATTTCGGATTCAACTTCAATGCATCAAACAACTAATAACTTGGGCGTTGAATCAATTGCTAATTAAGCTACTTTCAAGGTTGTCATTACTCCATGCTTATGCAAATGCAAGCTAAAATGTAAACTAGACACCACCTACAAGTGAATATGCAATCCTAAATGTTCTAAAATTTTCAAATTTATTGAAAATGCATGATATGCATGAGACTCAAGATGCAAAAAGGCAAAATAAGAACAGCAAAAACGATGTTAGATAACACACAAACCCTCCCCAAACTTAAATTACACAGTCCCTTGTGTAATAGAAGCTTAAGAGAGAGTTAAACAATGCATGGAAGAAGGAAAGAAGATATGATTCTAGATGCTATGTACAAAGTTTGGAGTGTTACCTTGGAAAAGGATGGAGAGGACTAGAGGGATCAAGGGACGCCATATTCCATCACTTCATCCTAAGCACTTTAGTCCATAAGTCCATGCTCATATGGCCATCGAAAACCTATTCGCACTAAGAAAACCCATCAAAAGGAACTAACAATGAAAGAAAAGCATAAAAGAAAATATGTACAAGGATAAGCTTGGCGTATCTCCCAAGAGCACTTTGTTTAACGTCACTAAGTTCGACGTTTGTTACCCTTTTAGGCGGGTAGTGGAGGAGTGCAAGCACTCCTTTGCGGTTCGGTAAGCTCGAGTTTGAGAACTTTACCCATTAAGCTTTGAAGACCGGTTTGATTTGGCTCCCTAACCTCCGGTGTGAGGGTTGCTATGGATTACAGGTATATTATTCGCAAGGTTGCAGATACCATATGATGTAAGAAAGCGCGAACAAATATCTCGAAAAACGCACCAATCCCTACATAATAAGAATAACAAATGAATAATTAAAGACTAAAGTAATGCACATGTAAAGTATTAAAATAAATTTATTTAATGATTGTACGGACGTACCGGCAATTGTTTCGTGGACATTATGTGGTAGAAGACAGGCAAAGGCAAATGGAAGGAGGCGTTGCATCACAGCATGGCAATCATGACTCTTCATCCCAGTAAACTTCCCTTCTCCATGACCAACGCAGTTCCGAAGGTTAGATGCGTATCCATCCGAGAATCTAACAGTATCGGAAAACCAGTTAAAAAACTCGGCATTTGAAGGTTCATCTAACCGAAAAACTGGGACATGAGCCTTCCCATTCCCTATCACATGTAGTGTTATACGAGAACAAATGTCTGGCAAGTCCAATCTAGACTTCAAATTGTCCTTCGTCTTCCCTTGGACATTGAGAACGGTGTTCATACTGTTGTCGAAAAAATTCTTCTCAATGTACATGACATCCAGATTATGCCTCAAAAGATGGTCCTTCCAATAAGGCAAATCTCAGAAAATACTCCTCTTGTGCCAATTATGTACGTCCATCAACAGGATGGTGCCTGTTACCACCACAATCAACCATCCTCTCTGCACCAAAATCTCTGAAATGAGTCAACAAATACTCTTCATCTAACTCAGGAGGTGGACCATCAACTTCTTTCCGGTTCTTCCTAAACAATGTCATGCTCCGACGATAAGGATGTTCGCTTGGTAGGAATCGCCTATGACAATCAAACCAAGATGTTTTGCATCCGTGCTTCAACTGGAACGCATCTGTGTTATCTTGACAGTACGGGCAAGATAACCTTTCGTGCGTTGTACATCTTGATAACATGCCATATGCTGAAAAATCGCTAATGGTCCACATTAGTACCGACTGCATAACAAAATTCTGCTGACAAGAAACATCAACGCCTCTACACCTTGGTCCCATAACATTCGAAACTCATAAATCAATGGCTGCAAAAACACAACAAGAACTCTCATCTCAGGCACAAAGATGGCAGCAAATTGTAAGGTGTTACATTTACTGGCCACAAATAATATTGTCTGACGTGCTTCCAAAAAGAGTTGAAACCATCGGTACATAATCCAAGGTATACGTTCCTCGCCTCATACGCAAAACTGGGATACATTGACTGAAAATATTTCCATGCTCATGCGTCTGACGGATTAGCGATTTATCCATCTGTTGTATGCTTTGCATGCCATCTCATTGCTCCCGTTGTGCGCTCTGACTGTTATAACCTCTTCAATCTCTCTGTTAACGGCAAATACCACATCCGTTTATATGCCACTAACACTCTTCCACTTGTTTCCTTATAACAAAGTTTGCGACAAAAACGGCATGTCGAACGGTCTGCATCCTCTCTCCAGTAGAGCATACAATTATCGATGCATACATCTATCATCTGATACAGCAATCCTAGACCTTGAACAAGTTTTTGTATCTCATAGTATGTTGTCGGTGAAAGATTCTCTTCTCGCAAAATGTCTTTCACAAAATCAGCGATTGCATCCACGTACTCCTCACTCAAATTGAAATCCGTCTTTATACCCATCATCCTAGTTGCAGTTGATAAAGGAGAATGTCCACGTCTACACCCATCATATAACGGATGTTTAGCATCGTCTAACATATCAAAGAATCTCCGAGCTTCTAAGTTTGGTTCTTCTCCTATATCTCCATACTCAGCAACCGATGGTATACTTTCACGAAATGCATCGTTCACCATCTGAACATGACCTACAATACTTTCTACTTCCATTGCAGGTTCTTCTAAGCTAGCCTTATCCCCAATATACTGTTCACTAGTACTAGCATTATTATCCACCATTGTATCGTTTTCTCCATGATAATATCAAATCTTGTAACCCGACACAAACCCATGACAATACAGGTGTGACCATACTTCATCTATCACGATAAATCTACGATTCCGACAATTAGTACAAGGGCAGTAGATTTTACCATTTTTTGTGCTTTCTTCTGCGTACCCGCAAATGCCATGAATTCTTGCAGACCTTCTTTGAATTTCTCCGTAACTAGGCCCGTGTCCGGAATTTGATGAAGCTTGTCAATCCATGATCGAAAATAATTATAAGGATCTGAAGAAGACATTTTTATAAGAAAATTGTAGATGATAGGTTTTTTTGTGATTGTAAATGAGAGGGTGGATACGTTTTTATAAGGAAATTATGTGCGATTTCTAACGGATTTCCCACGGATTTAAAAGTAGATATTTATTATGTCGGCATCCTCAACATCTGTCGAGCTACCATCGGAAATCGTCCAACGGATCTATGTCGTCGGAAATCCGTCGGACATTTCCGACGGATTTCCGACTGGGGTAATTATCGTCGAAATACCGTCGGAAATCTGTTGGAACTTTTCCGACGGATGTAAATCCGTCAGAAATCAATTATCCTAAGATCTAAGTTCTAGGTGATCAATCTAGAATTAGCTTTGCAAACAACCTATGGTGAAGAACTAATTCAGATGGTGATCCTAATAACTAATCAACCTAGCATTCAGAGAAAACCTTATTGAGAACCCTGAACCTAACAAGGTATCTACTCAGACATGGAAATTGAAGCAATAAACATGTTTGAATAAATCATCAAATAAAACAGAAAGAGTAACAAAAGGGTTCAAAATCTTCTCTCGGACGAACAGAGTTTCAGACTTGTCTCCCTTCAAAAAGCTCTCTCACAAAACCAAAGTAAAATAAAGCGTAGCCATCAAAGTGGCTGTAAAATCCTATAAATAATATAAATCACGTTTTGGGGCTTCTTGTAAATAATAAAGTCTTCTAGGAAATTTTGCAATTCTTCAACTCTTCATTAAAGTCGCGGGTCGTGTCTGCTTCTGTGAGTATCGACCGATACTAGGCAGTCAGACATTAATCTGCACGAACGTCTGCTTTGCTCCAAAATGCTCTAGAAAGCTCAAATATCTCCAATTATGCTCCAAACGTCCTAAAACCTGTAAAAGACTCTAAAACACTACAAAATAGTAGAAAGACTCTATAAAACGGACTTATATCATGGCTTAAACGGGGTAAAAACCATGATATATCAACTCCCACAGACTTAGCCTTTGATTTCCCTCAAGCAAATAGAATACTAACCCAGAGAAAGAGGTTTGAAAACATAGAGACTCACATGTTCTTGAAACGTTGCACTGACCCTTTTCCCAAGCACCCAAATGTCACATAACCAGCTTTTGATCTAACCACCATGTACTTCTCCGTAGACATTCGCAGCTTCCCAGACTACACACATTATTTCACAGCATTGTTCAATCAAGCCATCCTCGCCAGTTTCATTGATGTGATTAATGCCAAGAACCTTCTAGATTCTTTTCCATACAATATCATGACAAAGAACCATCCTTTTTCACACTTTCTGATATTATTTCTCTCCCCCGGACTTATTTCTTATTATGTTCTCTCTTTTGTTTTTAGCTTTGTATATACACATCAAGGTATGAGATGCGAGTATTGATGGTGTTAGCCACCGAATCCCTGGTTCTTCCCTCTCAACGTATCAAAGGCGTATGCGAATAATGGCATCATAGGAAAATCCTAGCCTCGCTTCCAATCCTTTGTGTGATCATCTCATCTGAAGTAGAATAATGGGATCGTTGGAAATTTTCCTAACCCTCTATTCAGAAGAAAATCATTTAATCTGTTAATGCATCTTATTAATTAACTTGTAACAGGGAGAAAAATACCATTATTTTAAACTCATGGGTTCCTTTGTCAGATACGAATGATGAATCAAGCTCTATGGACATCAATCACATCGATGAAGTGCAAAAATTTGGCTCAGGCTTTAAAGAACTTTGCTGGAAACATGAGTGTCTTCTAATTAAATGGTCAGCCTTTGGATTTTTCATTAGTCGATCTAGAACTGATTCCGTAACAATGGTCACTTAGAAGCAAGGTCAGATCAATGGTTTCAAGAAAAAGATCACAGTCTCCAACAAAGTTTTGACTCAATAAAACAACGAATGACTCAAAAACGACTGATTCTAAGAAAAACAAAAACAAAGTCAGCGACTACCTCCCCCAGACTTGAACAACATTGTCCCCAGTGTTATCTAGCCTAGAGTCGGTGAAAGAAAACAAAAGAACCAAGTGAATTGTGAAAAATCAAGAAGTTACCGTGCTGGAACATCAAGTATCGACCGACACACGGCCTGGTATCGATCCATACCAGCCTTAAGTCGACATGATGAACTGTTCACTCGTGTAGGGTGTCGATCGATACCAATGGGGTATCGATCGATGCCAGGCGATTTCGTGTTTGCTCCTTATTTATCCTGACACAGACACAAAAACGAAAAATAAAAAGAAAAATACTCAAAAACAAACTCACCAGTAAGTTGCCTCCCACCAAGTGCTCCTTTAATGTCATTAGCTTGACTGTACCGCCGTTCATGCAGTGGGTGCATCATCCAGAAGCGTCATGTGCCCGTCTGGAATCTCGGCTTTCGCCCAATAGTGTTTCACCCTTTGTCCGTTGACAGTGAACTCTTCGCCAGAAGGACTTGTCAGGACAATCGCACCATGTGGTCTAACTTCCTTGACTGTGAAAGGTCCTGACCAACAAGAACGCAATTTACCAGGAAACAATTGCAAACGAGAGTTATACAGAAGTACCTGATCATTTGGTTCAAAGTGTATGGATATGATCTTCTTGTCATGGTATGCCTTAGTCCTCTCCTTGTACAGCCTCGAGTTCTCATAGGCAAGGTGCCTAATCTCATCGAGCTCATTCAACTTGATCAATCGCTTCTCATTAGCAGACTTGATGTCAAAATTCATCAACTTTGTAGCCCATGCTGCCTTGTGCTCGATTTCCACTGGAAGATGGCATGCTTTTCCATACAGCAAGTGAAACGGTGTAGTCCCAAGTGGTGTCTTGAAAGCAGTCCTATAAGCCCAAAGTGCATCATCCAGCTTCACAGACCAATCTTTCCTTGTAACATTCACTGTCTTCTCCAGAATCTCTTTGATATGTCGGTTGGAGACCTCAACTTGTCCACTGGTATGAGGGTGATAAGGAGTAGCAACACGATGGTTCACACCATACTTTTTCAGCAACCTCTCGAAAATTTTGTTGACAAAGTGAGAGCCACCATCACTTATCACAATTCGAGGAACTCCAAATCGAGGGAAAATGATGGTCTTAAACAGCTTAATAACCACCGAAGAATCATTGGTTCTGCTAGCAATGGCTTCAACCCACTTAGACACATAATCCACATCAACCAAGATGTATTTGTGTCCATATGACGAAGGAAAGGGACCCATAAAATCAATGGCCCAACAATCAAAAATCCCAACCTCAAGGATGAAATTATGTGGCATCTCATGTCTCTTACTGATCTTTCCTCTCCTCTGACAGGCATCGCACTGTGAAACGAAACCATGAGCATCCTTGAACATAGTAGGCCACCAGAAGCCTTCTTGAAGAACCTTGGACACTGTCTTGAAAGTGGCAACATGTCCAGCATAGTCGGATCCATGGCAATGAAACAGAACAATAGGTACTTCTGACTCAGCAATGCATCTCCTTTAAATACCATCAGAACAATGCTTGTATAGGTAAGGTTCATCCCAAAAATATCGCCTTATGTCACGCATGAACTTCTTCTTGTGATAGTGCTTGAGGTGCTTTGGTTCTGCATTGGCAGCGAGGTAGTTGGCGATATCAGCGTACCATGGTTGATCAGAATCGGCCGCAGCTACCAGATATTCCTCCGAAACACGAAGGTGTTCAACAGTCAACACCGGGTCAGAAATTGCCAGGTATCGACCAACACCATAGGAGTGTCGATCGATACTGAGACCTGCAATCGTGGGAATTGCTGAATTTCGGCGAAACCCATTCGAAACTCAGTTTCAATGAAATAAACGGACTCCTCTGGTAGTTGATCATTAATAGGGACGTCTGCATCGATCTGAATCCTCGAGAGATGGTCAGCGACCCCGTTCTCTATTCCTTTCTTATCCTTAACCTCGATGTCGAAACCTTGTAGCAAGAGAACCCAACGACAAAGGCGAGGCTTGAGATCCTTGTTCTGCATCAGATACTTGAGAGCAGCATGATCAGTATGAACAATCACTTTGCTACCAATCAAGTAGGATCGAAATTTCTCAAAGGAGAAAACGACTGCAAGTAGTTCCTTCTCTGTGGTGCTGTAATTCCTCTGAGCATCATTCAATGTCCTGCTGGCATAGTAGATGACGTGCAGCTTCTTATCCTTTCTCTGACCCAGAACAAATCCAACAGCAAAATCACTAGCGTGACACATGATCTCAAAAGGCAGATTCCAATCAGGAGGTTGCACAATATGAGCACTCACCAAAGCCTTCTTAATTTCCTCAAAGGCTGCAAGACAGTCAGGTGTGAAATCGAATTTGATCTCCTTGCATAATAAAGCAGTGAGCGGGAGTGCTATCTTGGAGAAATCCTTGATAAACCTCCAATAAATCTAGCATGACCAAGGAAGCTTCTAATGTCCTTCACAAAAGTTTGTGGTTGGAGACTTGTCATAACCTGAATTTTGGCTTTGTCAACTTCGATCCCAGCTTCAGAAACCTTGTGCCCAAGTACGATGCTATCCTGAACCATAAAGTGACACTTTTCCCAATTAAGGACCAAGTATTTCTCTTGGCACCTCTTCGCACCTTGCACAGATTATCCAAACAGTCATTGAACGATGCTCCGTATACTGAAAAATCATCCATGAACACCTCCATAAAATCCTCAATCAGGTCTGTGAAGATAGACATCATGCATCTCTGAAAAGTGGCTGGAGCGTTACACAATCCAAATGGCATTCTCCTGTATGCGAACGTGCCATAGGGACATGTGAAAGTCGTCTTCCCTTGGTCATCTGGATGTATATGAATCTGGAAGAAACCTGAATATCCATCAAGAAAGCAGTAGTATGGATTACTGGCCAACCTCTCCAACATCTGGTCAATGAATGGTAGTGTGAAATGATCCTTCCGTGTAGCTGCATTCAACTTCATGTACTTGATGCACATTCGATGTCCAGTGATAGTTCTAGTAGGAATCATCTCGTCATTTTTATTCTTCACCACGGTTATCCCTCCTTTCTTAGGAACAACGTGCACTAAACTGATCCAAGAGCTATCCGAAATAGCATAGATAACACCAGCTTTCAAAAGCTTCATCACTTCCTTTTTGACCACTTCCATCAGTTTCGGGTTCAGCCTCCTCTGATGCTCAATTTAGGTCTTTGACTCGTCCTCAAGGTGAATCCTATGCATGCACAGGTCCGGTGATATACCATAAATGTCATCAAGAGAATAGCCAATAGCTTTGCGATACTTGCGTATCTTGCTCTGCAGTAAGGCAATCTATGTGTTGTTCAAAGAAGCATTAACAATCACTGGGTATGTAGAATTAGGACCAAGAAAACTATACCTCAGATTTGGTAGGAGTGGCTTAAGTTCAACCTTAGGAGCATCTTATCCATATTGAAGGTCATGACCAAATGACCAATGTTGATAGCGATATTCCCGTTTCTGCAATCAATCAAAGCACCAGCTGTTGCAAGGAACAGTTGCCTATGATAAGAGGATCCTTAGGCTAAGCATCGTACTCCAGGACGATGAAATCAGTTGGGATCAAGCAATTCCCAATCTTAATCGGGACATCTTCGAGTAACCCCTCTGGAAGTCTAACTGAACGATCAACAAGTATCAGGGAAATCCTTGTGGTTGTGAAGTCTGTCATCCCCATCCTTTTGGCAACTGAATATGGCATGAGGTTGACACTTGAGCCAAGGTCACAAAGAGAACGCTCAAATCTGTATGTGAATATCGTACAGTCCAACACAAAACTCCCTGGGTCTGGCAGCTTCTTTGGGATCCTGTTGGTAAGGATTGCACTGCACTCATGAGTAATCATCAAGCATCCTTCTTCAAGGTTCATGTTGCTTGACACCATCCTCTTGACATATCTCCTGAAAGCTGGAGAAGTCTTGATGGCATCGATAAAGGGAAGCTCAACAATCAACTTATCCATAATTGCCTTGCATCTAGAGTCTTCTACCTCCTTTTTAGTCTTCCCAGAAGCCATGGGATAAGTTATCCTTGGTGTGTAAACTCTTTATGCGACTACATTAGGCACTTCCTTCGAAACCTTAGGAGTTGATTCGACTGCGGGATCATTATCGACCGATATTGGAGTGGTATCGATCGATACAGGCGGTTTTGATTTGTCCCATGAAAGTATCTTGATATGTGTCGATCGATGCTGGCTAGTGTAGATCGATACCGTAGCGATTTCGGTATCCTCATCGTCAAGATCGACAAAAATATATGCATCTTGGGCAGTTTTTACTCCTGGAGTGACCTCTTTTCCACTCCTCAAGGTGATTGCATTGATATGAGCCATTGGGTTCTCTACTTTCCCTGGAAGAAAACCTTCTTGCCTTTTCACAGCCTCTGAAGTCTGAGCTATCTGAAGTTCCAGCTTCTTCTGCTGAATATTAATAGCGTTGATCCTTCCACTCAGATCATTATACAGGACATCAATCTTTCCATTGAAATCCACAGTGAACTTTTGCTGTCCTTGAAGAAGTTGTTCAAACATAGAATCGATTTGCTATCTGGGAGCTTAGCATGTATGGGTTGATAAGATGAGTTTCCATAGTTCCTAGTATACCCACTGTTCTGAGATGGTTTCTAGCCAAACTGATTCGAACCTCCTTGCTGAGAGTTGTTGTTGAAGTTTCGGTTGTTGTTGAATTAATTCCACTGACCCTGAAAACCATAACCACCAATGTAGTTAACATACTCTACTTCATCCTCGTTGAAAACCTCGACATCTTCAGCAAAGTGGACAGCCTTCGGTGTCTTGCCCATCAGAAGACTGTGCATAGAATCCAACTTAGCTTGAAAATCAGCAATATGTGAGCCATCCATGCTACCAGCTAGCTTCTTCCGCACAAAATCGGCATTCTTGGTGCTATTGCTAGACGCCAAGTTCTCAATCAGTACATAGGCTTCATCAGGATACATGGTGTTGAAGTTTCCATTGCTCAAAGCATCCAAAGTCATCTGATACCTACAATCAAGTCCTCTGAAGAAGAAACCCATCAGCTGAACATCAGAGTATCCGTGATGTGGACAATCTCTTTGATACTATTTGAATCTCGTCCAAGAAGCCTTGAACGCCTCAGTAGGTCCTTGAGAAAACTGGAAGATTTTGTTCCCCAGATCCTCAGATCTTGCATCATCATAAAAGTTGGTCAGGAAAGCAGTTTTAGTCTCCTCCCAAGTAGTCAGCGATCCAGGAGGTAACTGCTTCAGCCAGTAAGTTGCTTCCCCACCAATAGAGTATGGGAAAAGCTTGCAGAAGAGGTAATCGTAGGACACTCCATTGCTCTTGATGTTAGTGACCAAATCCTCGAACCTCTCAATATGATCCATGGGATGTTCGCTGGAAAGACCATGAAAAGGATGCTGTCCCACAAGAGTGTAGTATGCAGGTTTCAGCTCAAAGTCATTCCTCGGAAAAGCATGAGGACGGATCGCAGATCGATTTGCGTAAAACTGGTCAGGTCTGTTGCATTCACCAATCGTTCTACCACGATTAACCACAACGTTCCCAGCATTCACTGCGTTCGCGTTCCCAGCGACATTCCCAGCGATATTCCCAGCGACAATAGGAGCAGGTAGAATGATGTTCCCCTCTCCATCCAGACGTTGTCCTCTCTCATTGCACAACCGACCCTCTTGGTCTCTGTAAGCACCAGCTGCATCTTTAACCAACTCCACTTGATTGTTGTTCATCTTTGCTGGCTTCTTTGCTCTTCTGTTTGTGCGTTCCAAAAGTGCTAGCTGCTCGAGTGACAGATCAACTAGCTGAGTGCTCTTGCTCTTTCTGGTTTCACGATTAGGCATACACCTGAAAACAAGAATCAAACACGTAAGTAACTCGGCAACACTATCAGTATCGACCGATTCCAAGTGGTGTCGATCGATATCAACAAAAAGAAAACGGCGAGTATCGACCCATACTAGATAGTATCGACCGATACCGACGAGTTTAGTCGAAATTCTCAGACTAAAATCTAATGGCGAATTGAGTCCCCGCCAATGGCGCCAAATTTGATATGCTCAAATTAATACCCTAAAAGTACTAAGCAGTAGTTGCAGTAAAGTAAGGGTCGAACACAAGGACTCACAGAGACACACAATATATTATATAGGTGAGAATTAAACTAAACGATCAATGGTATTGAAAAAAGAGTGTAAAATAAAAAGGTTATAAATTCGATTGGGAGAATGATAGGTTCAGGGTATTTCTCAGGGAATCAATGAATGCAGATAAACTAACTAGTCTGGATTCAGATTTAGCGCGGTTCTTGAACTCAAATCACTAAGATATAGTTAACCAACTCTCGTTGCGAAAACTATCTAAATCTAAATCCTAGGAATTCCAAATCTCTTTGCGAATCCTAAAATCTAAATCAGATTTTTAATCAGGTTTGATCTGTTCACAAAACAACTAAACCAAATCTCTTTGCGAATAGTTATTTTGCTCACCTTAGGTTCTATCAGGTAATTAATCGCACTCTCGCGCCAAATCAATTATCCTAAGATCTAAGGTCTAGGTGATCAATCTAGAATTAGCTTTGCAAACAACCTATGGTGAAGAACTAATTCAAATGGTGAATCTTAATAACTAATCAACCTAGCATTCAGAGAAAACCCTATTGAAAACCCTGAACCTAACAAGAGATCTACTCAGACATGGAAATTGAAGCAATAAACATGTTTGAATAAATCATCAAATAAAACAGAAAGAGTAACAAAAGGGTTCGAAATCTTCTCTCGGACGAACATAGTTTCAGACTTGTCTCCCTTCAAAAATCTCTCTCACAAAACCAAAGTAAAATAAAGCGTAGCCATCAAAGTGGCTGTAAAATCCTATTAAATAACTTAAATCACGTTTTGGGGCTTCTTGTAAATAATAAAGTCTTCTGGGCAATTTTGCAATTCTTCAACTCTTCATTAAAGTCGCGGGTCGTGTCTGCTTCGGTGAGTATCGACCGATATTAGGCAGTATCGACCGATACTAGGCAGTATCGATCGACACTCAGACTTCAAATCGGGTACTCAGCTGCACGAACGTCTGCTTTGCTCCAAAATGCTCCAGAAAGCTCCAATATCTCCAATTATGCTCCAAACGTGCTAAAACCTGTAAAAGACTCTAAAACACTACAAAATAGTAGAAAGACTCTATAAAACGGACTTATATCATGGCTTAAACGGGTTAAAAACCATGATATATCAACTACCCGAAGCGGTGGAGCCAAATCCGACTTTGCCTTCTCTAAGATCGGTAATGTTGACGAATCCTAGTTTTCGATGGTTTGCTAGAGTGTGGTGGAGAGAGTACAAGGAGGCTTGTATTGTTTTTAATGACGGAGAGTGGATGCTTCCCGGCGAGAGAAGCCATTGCGACATTGTTGAGGACGAGAAGGGTAATCGTCGTGCAGTTGTTGATTTCGTCGGCGATCTTCGTCTGAGAGAGGTAGTTGTTGAAGAAGGAATTATTTACTCCTTGACTTGTTCATTTGTTTTATTCTTTTTGACGCAAAACCTAAATTCTTGATAACTCTCTTAGGTTTCAAACGCAAGAGGTATAACTTTCACAAATCGTGTTATCAGAAGAAGGTACACAACTTGTGAATTCTCTGTTGTAATTTTTGTGATAACCCAAACTGGACCAACCGGTTCAATTTCTAATTTTTCCCTAAACCGGGCAAGGCAGGTATATAAATCGAAATTAGGGGAAAAGAAACCATAAGTCCTATTTTTTTCTTCTCTTCTCTTCTCTCTCTCTCTCTCTCTCTCTCTCTCTCTCTCTCTCTCTCTCTCTCTCTTCTCTGTCTCTCTCTCTGTCTCTCTCTCTCCCTCTATCTCTCTCTCTCTCTCTCTCTCTCTCTCTCTCTCTCTCTCTCTCTCTCTCTCTCTCTCTCTCTCTCTCTCTCTCTCTCTCTCTCTCTCTCTCTCTCTCTCTCTCTCTCTCTCTCTCTCTCTCTCTCTCTCTCTCTCTCTCTCTCTCTCTCTCTCTCTCTCTCTCTCTCTCTCTCTCTCTCTCTCTCTCTCTCTCTCTCTCCTCTCTCTCTCTCTCTCGCGGCTCCTCGCTCTCTCTCTTCTTCGAGCTCTCCGCCAGCTTCTCTCCCTATCGCACGCCAGCACCGCCTCACCGCCTCTCCTCTCTCCTTCTCGCGCCGCCACTGCACCCACCGAGAGAAGCCGCCGAGATTCCTCTTCTCACGCCAGCACCACCGCCGCCACCTTTCGGGCCGTTTTCCCGACAAACCGCTGGGAACCAGACGACGATCTACCTATCAAATTGAAGCCCCGAGTCTCTTATTTCCGTGAAACCCGAGTTCATCCGAATCGGAGATCCGAGTCTTATGAACTCGAATCGGAGATCTGAGTCAGATAAAAGTCAATTGCAAAACTACCCTCTCGTTGACCATATGGGTTTCATCAGACTTCTAAAGTAGTCTGAGTATACAACTCATATCTGAAAATCGACGATATGCAAAAATTCGTACTATATCCGTTTAGAGTTTGTTTTCAACCTCGTCGAGCTCCCAGGACGTTTAATATCACCAAAATCCCGCAAGCCCAGTCGTGTTTTGCCGTTTTTATGCCATAATTTCCGATTTGGGTACGTTTGAATCGGAAAATCAGTGGAAAAATGGGAGAAATCGGAGAGAGAAGTCGCGAAAAGTGTTTACGAGCTCTATTCTTGAGCTTTAATGGCGGAAAAACGGGTTAGTTACTGCATTAACTCGTCGACGATGGTGGTTGTCGTGGTTTCTCAGACTTCTCAGAGAATCGGGGTTTCTCAGACTTCTCTGAGAAGTCTGAAACGTAATTAATTTGAAAGTTTAAATTTAAAAAATATTAAAAATTTAGTTTGGTGGCTACCATATAATGAAGTGGTGGGATGAGGCTATGACTGAGGAGTTTAACGATGTAAAGCTGTATGTTGACCAACATGGTCAGCTAATTGATGGCATGTTCGTTTCTAATGCTCAAAGCGACAAGTATTTGTCCACGTTGCTCGATGACGTCAAGGTAAAGAAGGCAGAGATAGCTCAATTGAAGGAGAGGTTGACGGAGAAGCCATGTGGCCAGATAATGCGTGGCGTCGAGTTGAAGAGTCTGACGTTCGCTGGTGCTATTATTATCGTCATGATCATGTTTATATGTTTTGGTTTCTTGTAATATGTGACAATTTGTAACCAAAATTTCTATTTTTTCCATGGAACGAGATATTTGATTATGAAGTCAATTTAATTTATCTGTGTCCTTCTTTACTATGTCAGACTGTTTATGAAGTCTGAATTTATTAGACTTCTTTCGAAGTCTGAAAAACTTAAAATTTTGAAAACTTTCACAAGTCTGATCCTGCAAATATCACCATTTCGGACTGCAAAACGAGTCTGGCAGTAGAAGTATTTGAAAAATACTTCTAAGCGGCAATTAAAAATATTAGAAAAAACCGCAGAAAAAAGCGGGAATTTTGTCGCCCAAAATTTCCAGACTTCTCGCTCAATTATCTCATCTAAGGGTTTTGCGGTATTTTTATGTGGTAAAACCTTTTTTTTAACCGCCGCTTAGGACACATTTTTACAGTTACAGAAGCAAATAACAAAAAAAAAACACACAGATTCTCTCTCGGAGAAACTGAGCCGACATCTTCGTTGTCGCTGCCGGAATTCGTCGCTTACATCGTCTCTTGTGCCTTCGACGTTAAGATTCTTCTACTCCTCTCTTCTCCGCAAACCGTCACCTTCTCGATACTGATTTCTAGAATGCAGCGTTGAACTCTGGTCTTTTTTTATTTCCAGATCTGGCTTCTCTCTCCTTGCCGTTGTCACCTCTCCTTCAAGTCTTCCATATAGGGTAAAAGATTCAAATTGAGCAATAATGTTTAGATCTTTAAGTTTGAGTTGTATTGTGTTATGTGGATTTTTGGGATTCGTCCGATTACTTCATGAATAGCCTTCGTAGTTAACTCTGACTATATTTCGTCAGACTGCAAATAGAGTCTGAATTTGAGTAGTCAGACTGCATATGACGTCTGACTTTAAGTTTTCAGACTGCTAATGGAGTTTGGTTGTGGTTGATGCAGGTTTTAGACATAATGGCAGAACGTGAATTCCCTCCAAGGATGTTCACAACTGGGTATGAGCCTCAACCAGACAAAAGCATACACTACTTCATCAATAAGAGAGATCTCATGGACGCTCTCCAAGAAGCGTTGGATGATGATGAGTGGGAAGATTTTCGCAACTCAGCCTTTGGGGTTTTTGTGAAGTGGCATGAGCTGAACTTCGTATGGTGTTCAAGGATGGTGCCGAACAGGTGAAGAGGCTCGTACCGACATTGAGAATGAATTGCTAGATGTCTACAAACAAGTGAAGTAGAGTTCCTCTTTAACTTTTGGATTCCCGAGAACAATGGATTCTTGCATATATTTATCTTTTGTAGATGTAAGAAAAACTCATCCATCTTTTGGCTTACTTTCTGCGAGAATTTTTTGTGTCATGCCAATTGTGATGTCAAAAGCGTGTTGGGCATATGTAGGGTATTTCTAGGGTAATTGGTTTAAAACTTCTATAGAAGTCTGGTGTCAGACTTCTATTTCTATCTTTTGTAATGAATTTCAGTTATTAGACTTATATTGCAGTTTGGAAAGGGTGTGATTTTCTTAAGACTTATTTAGATTTGACGAGATGCAGCAAACACATAAGTACTACAAATTAAGTTTAAGCCGACAACAACAACCAACGATTAACACAACAAGTTCTTAGACTTAGACGACTTAAAAAACGACTTGGAAACGAAATATTTTATTGGAAAGACACCAACAGACTTCTCTCAGACTTTCTTCAGACTTCTCTAGCAGACTTCTCTATAAGACTTCTAAATTGCATTCGTCAGTACATCAGACTTCCACCAGATCTAATCCTTCTCAGGTTTGGTTACATGTCTTCACCGAAAAAGACAGCAGCTTCTCGTATACAGTAGATAGATGAAAACAACTATAAAAAATGTGAGTGTAAGGTGATTTAGCGTACACAATTTCGTTTTTTGTGGCTTGGTTGTTTGCAATTAGAACAAGTATATTGCTTGGGAAATTTCCGTGTTTTATTGCCCTTTGTCTTGGCAACTTCTAGCCAAGTTTGCCACCTCGACTTCTGAGGTCTTCTAGGAGGACGAGGATTATGTGGGGGGAAGGACACGTAAGGTGTCAGGAGCTTTCATAGTACAGTTCTTTGGAAGGTTGTTCATTCCGTATGCCTGAAACAGATAGTCCCTACCGTATGATAGGCATGGCAGCGTATATGGGTGTAGCTCAAGTTCTGGTGCAGCGCAGATTGCATGGGAGCAAGGTATATTTTCGTAATCCCACACACCACATTCACATGTTCGGTTGTGCAAGTCGACCACACAATCCCTATGTCCTCCCTTAACAACGAATCGATACCCATCAACGCGTTCCGCCGTCATGAAGTCCGCATAATATTCACGAATAGCCATCAAATATTCAACTCTTCGGCTAAATTTTGTTGTGAGACTCAATGCATATAGCCGCCTTTTACAAAACCACGTCCCTAGCTTCTCTTGTATGAACTCCAAAAGGAAAGACATAGGATATCCTTTTGCCTTCTTGACTACAGAGTTTATAGTTTCGGCAATGTTGCTCGTCTTTATGTTGTACCTTTCTCCAACAAAGTGAACGCGGTTAACGTAAGTGAAAACAAGACTCCAATAGAAGTCTGATAAAGACGAATCAGACTGCACAAGAAGTCTGATAAGAAAAATGCATTTTCAGATTATACATGTCTCCATCGAAATGAACGCGTGACCATAGACTCGGATCCGCCTCCTCCAAGTATCTAGCAAGGTCAGGATTTACCGCTCGTAAGGAGGTCATGTATCGGTTAAAATCGTACATCGTATATGCGTACGCCGCGTTTTTCACCAAGTACAAAAGATGTTTTCCCCTGAACTTTGTGACTACGTTATTTTGTAAATGGTAATAACAAATCCCTCGCTTTGCCCAAGGAAGAACCTTTTCAATAGCATTCTTGATGGAGGCGTGCCTATCTGAGACTATGACCATAGGATATTGGTCTGAAATGCAATCTCTAAGCTTTGTGAAAAACCACTCCCACGAGGCATCATTCTCAGAGTCTACAATGCCAAAAGCCAACATAAATATTTGAAAATTGGCGTCTTGTGAGGCCGCCACTAGCATAACACCTCCATACGGCCCCGTAAGATGCGTACCATCTACCACAATGACTCTTCTAAGATACTTAAATCCCTCTATGGAAGCTCCAAATGTTAGAAATAGATATTTAAATCTATTTTCCTCATCTAGTTCTAGAGCAGTCTGCGTTCCCGGGTTGGTTTGCTCGATTCCATGCAATAAAGCAGGCAGTCTCTCATAGCCATCTTCCGCTGATCCTCTCACCAACTTTTGAGCATGTAACAACGCTATGTATGCGGTTATGTAGCTCATCTTAATCCCATATTGCTTGTTCATTGATACTAAGACATGCTTTGGTGTAATATTCTCAATTATTCCAAAACATTCTAGAAACAACCAACCAATATAACGCGGAGTATGACGTTTTTTCTTAGCCTTCCGGTCCAGCGTTGAACATGTGTGGGCTCTATTGTAGATCATCACTCAAAACTTGTTTGGTTCGTTCTTGACAGCCGCTCGAAGCTTCCAGTTGCATCATTCCACAAGACATTTAGCGACAAACAGGCTCTTGTCAGATTTATCTACTGTAAATGCGTATTTCCTCATTATCGCTGTTAGCCCTGGGCGTTCGGCCATTCGGTTCGGTTCCGGGTAGGAACCATTCGGTTCTGGGTATTTCGGGTATGGAGGTTTAAGATCCATATAGGTGCCGAAATGGTTTCGGTTCGGTTCCGGTTCGGTACCAATCGGTTCCGGTTCGGTACCAATCGGTTCCGGTTCGGTTCGGGTATAGAAGACTAAGAACCGTAAAATATCCGAAAAGTTTCGGTTCTCAAACGGTTCGGGTATCCAGTACCCGAAATACTTATATTATACCCGAAAAGTTTCGGTTCTCAAACGGTTCGGGTATCCAGTACCCGAAATGTAATAAAAATACCCGAAATGTAAAGAAATACCCGAAATGTAAAGAAATACCTGCGGATGCCTTCTGACGAAAAGTTATCAAAGCAGACTTCTATCGCAGTCTGACAAAAAGGTTATTTTTGCAATTGACCCAAACTTTGACTTTTTTGTCATACTGCATTAGATGTCTGAGAAAAAGAAAAAGGTATTTATGCAATTGACCAAAATTTTGACTTTTTGTCAGACTTCACGGAGAAGTCTCTTGGAGTCTGAAAAAATTATGGGGTAATTTTGCAATTGACCAAAGTTTGACTTTCGTTCCCAGACTTCCAGGGCAGTCTGAAGAAATCCTTCAGACTGCGATAGAAGTCTGACAGAAATTGGTGTATTTTGTGCATTGACCAAAATCTTCGATATCAGACTTCTTTAGCAGTATAAAAGATTTCATCATTTTCAGGCTCCCATAGAAGTCTGAAAATTTTTCCCTCCTATTCAGACTGCCAAAGAAGTCTGATACTTTTTCCCTCATTTTGGTCAACTTTTGAAAAATTTCGGTCAATTACTACCAGTACCCTGTTTTTTTTTTCAGACTTCTGATTCCGTCTGAAAAAACAGTCAACTACCGGTCAAAGTCGCTCATTTTTCCTTCATACTGAATATGAAGTCTGAATAAAAAGTCAAGTTTTCGGTCAATTGCAAAACTACCCAATGCCTCGATTAGAGGATTTTTCGTGATTTTTTTGTTTTTAAAGGAAATTACCAGACTTCAATTTTAATCTGAGTATTTAAAAGTCAATTGCAAAACTACCCTCTCGTTGACCATGTGGGTTTCATCAGATTTCTAAAGCAATCTGAGTATACAACTCAGATATGAAAATCGACGATATGCAAAAATTCGTACCTATATCTATTTAGAGTTTGTTTTCACCCTCGTCGAGCGCCCAGAACGTCTAATATCACCGAAATCCCGCAAGCCCAGTCGTGTTTTGTAGTTTCTATGCCATAAAAATGATTTCGGTAAGTTTGAATCGGAAAATCGAGGGGGAATGGGAGAAATCGGAGAGGAGAACTCGCAAATAGGAAGTCCGAGCTCTATTCTTGGGCTTTAATGGCGAAAAATGGGTTAGTTACTGCATTAACTCGTCGACGATGGTGGTTGTCGTGGAGGTTGAGAATTGATGGCAATGGCATTTCCGTAATTAAATTAGATCTGAAATTTTTTTTGTCTTTTGAAAAAAACGTTAGACTCTAACAGCAGTATGAGGAATGGCATTTGCATGAATACCCAGATTCTTGAAGGGTATTTCGTGGGATTCTGAAAAAGAGGAGAGGAAGGAGGCATTTTTAGCTTTGACTTCAAATTGTAAGGTATTTTTGCAAAAAAAGCCAAAAATTATAGAAGATAAAACTTATTTGTTGTCCTTTTATATATCGCAGAATACGTATGCAATAAAAATATTTTATTTTTTCCATTTTCAAAATAATTACATTAAAGGTAATATTCATTTTTGACATTTTAAATAGGTATATTTCTAGTTAACAGTATAAAGAATAATAGGTAAATTTCTATTTAACAGTATAAAGAATAATAACTAATCTAATCGAAGGTAATTAGGTTACATAGATATTATCTAATCATAGATAATATTTTAAAAACTATCTTAGATACTGTAAACAGCCAAAAAATTAAAAATATAGGCTAAAAAAACAAATATTGAAATATAAAAAATTAAAACAAAAAAAAACACATTATCCAAAATAATTAAACCATTACAACTCTCGAGTCCTTATTAATGAAAAGATAAATATGATAAGAAACATAAATAATAATGCATCAACGAAATTTATTCTTGCATTGCAGGTAGGTCAAACACGTAGGCGTAACATGCACTTTTGAAAGTAGGGTATAAGACACCGTTAACTGACCTAATATCCTTATAACAACATGGTTCCCTTACGACACCCAACAAAATCCGAAGATAATAAGACTCTTCATTATTATCTGGACAATCCTCTACAGCACACGGAGGTGGTGCACCTCTCATACGACGTCTCCATTCTTTCTTCTTATTATCCCAAACAAATTTATAAGGAATCTCCGTATAGGAAAGCACTCTGGCCTCAGAAAAGATCTGATTACATCTCATCCAAGCGAGGAATTTAGCTTTTGTAGCAACAATAGGTGAATTTTCGTCGAAAGAATACAAAATTTGTGACGAAAGGAGATGAAACGACAAAATTTGCAATCTAGCTGTGCGACCGGCGACACCTAAAACATAATAATAATTAAGAAAAATATAACGGGAACTTATAAACTAATAGCAAATCAAATTTTACGAAGAACAAAATATACTAATACTACGAAACAAAAATACACTACACTAAACACATAATAATAACAAATCAGATATATGCAAAACAATTACCTATCGATCCCATTGTAGAACACAGAGGCAAAGAATCCACGCTAGACGTAACTCACTTGTATTATAAATTAAAGATTATACTTATATATATATATATATATATATATATATACCCTTGAGAAAATTAGGGTTTCCGAAAATATTTCCTTTTTTAGTTATACATATAACTAGAAAATATAGATGCGACGTATAAAATATTTGCAAGGATTTACAAATGAGTATAATTAAATGTCCGACACAAACAAAGCTGACTTTGACCCAAATCGATTCAAAAGAAACATTTTCAATTTCGACATTTCAAATAAGAATCTATTATCTCAATTATACAAAATATACATCCAAGGGATATCTTTTAAAATTTTTATAAAATCAATATGAATAGACAATCCCGTCCAGACGAACATCGATTATATTACAGTCCAAAAAAAACAACATAATTTTTCTTGATCTGGCACAATAATTATCAAGATAAAAGCAATCGTTTGAAATTAAACGTTGCAATGTCATTAGAACAAACAAAACACTTATTAAAAATAATACAAATTACTATAAAAGGTAGATAAACCAAACACAGCTGAACGACCCTCCAAACATATTAGCTATAACGAAACGTGAAACCATCTCTCGAGCTGACTAACTTGAAAATATAGAACGAAACAACATGTTTGTTTTAGTCAGAATTTCGTTCCAAAGACAAATAAATTAATCACTGATAATAGTTTAGTCAATAGTGTCTTACATTGCTCTAAACGAATTCGCATGATGCACATTAGGATTAACCAAAATCTGACAACATTTCTTCACAACAATAAGGTTATTTATAACTTCAAAAAAAATGAGATACCAATATCATTAAATTTAAAAAAAAAACAAAACAAAACATAGCACCAAACAAGAAAATATATTTATGCAACGAAATAACCACCTCCGACGCCGTTAATACGCCACCACCTCAAGACGAACACAACAGTTCGAGAACGCGTTTGTTTCCATTTTAGATTGAATTCTTCAGCGAATTCTCCAAACGTAAAACTCTCTATCACATGTTTACTTATTGTTCATCTTGCAAATCAAAATCCATAATGGCGTAATCTTCGTTTTTTTTTCTTCATCACGGATTTGTAATTCACCGACTTTTACTACGATGCCAATCACATCTATACGTCACGAAAGTTGATGATTACCAATAGCGTACCCATCTTACTTAGCTTATACATCAAGTTATTTAAAAATCACGAAAAACACACTGATAGTTTATAACTCACCAACACAAAAATTGGAATTAAGATTTCCATAGAGAATATCACCAAATTTTGCAAATTTGCAAAAAATATCATCGCTAAGGTTACGTAGGCGTATAGAAATAGTCGAACCATCAAATTTAATTTTGAACAAATGATCAGTTGTTCGGATAGAACCATTGGGAATCTTGACTTTGAACTTGTATATTAAATTCCATATGCCTTCTTCTAATTCATCATCAAAAAGACCAAGATATAAATTCCCAACATAAGCCTAAACTTTATTATATCCTAAAAAACATAAACATATTATAGACACTTGGACAATACGAAAATCAAACAACTTCAATGAATATATATATAAATATAAGATTTGAACGTACGTCTCTATTTACCATTATCATCTTTAATTTTTCGCGGCCCACCATCCCTCTGTCGCCACTTTCTCAGTACTTTCACCTGAATCCGACTATCCAAATCCGAATGCCGAATATCAGAGAGAGATATACAACGTGATATGCTGATCTTTTAGATAATTAAAACGAATTAAAGATAATAATGAATTTTTTTGTCCAATAAACCGATTGTACATAAAAGTATAACCAAGAACCATGCATATCTATATACATACACACCCAAAGATAAGACATATACACAACACGACAAAGACTTATCTCGACCATACATATTTTTTTTTGACATGACTCGACAATACATTAAAGGCTGGTTTTATCTAGATCGTCTAAAAAGCAATTCCTTTAATTTTGAACCATCAAAGCAAACACTATCATCTCGAATTCATAAAAAAATATGTAATTCACACCACACCATGCAACCAATATACTTATTTATACATTTTAGAAAGAATGAACAACCATAAGACTACTCAACCGACAAATATATTTACGGCATATCATTTACTTCCCCAGCGCAAACACCACATCAATAGGCCACACGAATCATGAATCTTCCAATTCAAATTAAACCCAATATACAATGGTATAAACTCATCTAAATCCTACACAAAAACAAAGGATCTTTGCATAATCTTCACTCAAAAACAAAAATCTACAACAAACATTTTTAGAATCCAAATTGTATCGAACAAAAGAACTAAACAACAACAAACAAGCGACGGATCGGAAGCCAAACATAAAAGAAACAAAATCGATAGCGGTCAACAGGAAACATTGCTCTGATTCGACACAAAGTTGACACGATACCCACATCACGAAAAGACAGCTCAATATTACACAAAAACAATGCAACACCATATTTGCAAATTATATACGGACAATGAACGAAACATATGAATCCACAAAACGCAAATATAAAGAGTTTGTCAAAATATCAAACCAAAATCTCGATAATAAAATAAAATGAAATAAAAATATCAAGTAAACAATGAACCACCAAGGGTTTTAACAGATATATATATATAAAACAAAAAATAGAAAGATAAGTCTTACAAAACCCAAAGAAAAACAAAATGTGCTCAAAAGAGATTTTCCGCATTGATAGCCTACAACGCCGAACGTCTTTTATTTTTGGTGAACGAGGCTTGTGGTGTAGTAGAACTTGCACCAAGATCATCACTTTGTCTTTTAGAGGTAGGAGTAGGTGTCGAGACCGGCGAAACGTCAGTATTTCCATCAGAGCTTGATATTGTGATTGGGGGCTGCAAACAAAACTGAAAACCGTCAAAACATGATATAAAATTGCAAGGAAACAACCAAAACAAATAAAAATTTGAACCCAGACCTGTGAGTAGACCTGATCCTGGAATTGCTCAATCATATGACCATTTGTTGTAAACTTGTCAACACAATATGATGTCTTAATCTTCTTAACGTTATCATCCGAAACCGTAATCTTGAAAAGCATATCCTCGCCTTTTAGATCTCGCAAAGAATGAGGCAACTCCGAGGAATTATCCTACAAAACACAACAACACAAAAAACATAAATGTAATAAATAAACATTGTGATCGCAAAATTACATTGACAAACCAAGATAACAAAATTACCTCATCCAATTCTTCGTATACTTCTTCAGTAGTTTTGTTGAATAATTTCTGAGCAATCTTATCGAACATAAAAAACACCGCCAATCCTCTAGATGCATCACTAAGATTCAACATAAGAAAAAAACTGCAAAAGACAGACGATCATAACAATATTAAAAAGATATATTAGTAGTGAGGAGCGAAAAAAAACTTGATTACCGAGCAATAACTTCAAAAACATTTTTATTGCAGGTAAGACATTTCCAAAGCGGCGGATTAGGATCACCAATTTTTTTAGGATACGGAAAAACTTGGTTTGTCGCACTTTTTGCATGCTATGTAATACCAACTTTTGCTATTCGCAATCGAAACAACAATGGCCATTGCCACGTATTTACCCGACTGCATAAACCGAATACACAGAGATAATCAGTGAAATAGACATAAAAAAATAAAAAATGTTGAGACAAAGAATAACGTACGATGCTAGCAGATTGTATTCCACTCAGAGTCCTCCTAGTAATATTGTTCCCAAAAAATTCTTGATACAATGACTCATTAGAATCGGCAGATGTCTCGTCATCATTAGGAGTGAGAACATATTTATTCTTTGGTAACCTATAAAATTTAAAGAAAATATTTGAAACATCAAACGAACGAAATTTTTTTAAAAAAAAAACATATACAACCGGTAGATACATGGATCTGAACTTGTCCACCAATGGAATAACTGGATTCAGTAAAACCTGTGTTGTGTTGTGCGCATTCGAAATACTCAGCTCACCTAATACACAGATAACACCATGTTCCAATATACATTAACACAAAACAAATAACAAATTTCAACTAAAAAACAAATTAGAACATACCACGGTATTCTATGATACATGCAAGCCTAATGGCAAAAAAAACAACCAATGCAAAATGACGTTTCACATTCTCTAAAATATGTTTGGCATAATCTCCCCAAAGGGTGCATGATAACTACAAATCTCTGCAATGGAAAAACGTAAAATAACTTTAACGAAAAGGATTTTTCTAACAAACGATCACTAGAAATACTTTATAAGAATATAGTCCACCAACGTTGTATCCATGAGGTCAATTTTAAGTCTGGAACAACGTTTTCCATTTGCCATGACATCCTCAACGTGATCAACACATATGATCTGACCAATTGCATCTAAAGAATTCACAACATTTATCAAATACTAATTTAAAAAGTGACCTAGATAAAAAAGAATGACAATAATGAGAGCCTACCAATCAAATAGCCTATGTCCAAATCCGTCGATAATATCTCTGAAAAATTCTTTAAAAATTTATCGGGAACTTCTGATGGAAAATCCAAGCAGTTATTTAGTGTAGTTGTCGCGTAAAAGACTATATTGAAAGGAGATTGACTGGTTCGGTAATCACTCTTCTAATCGACAACCTTAAAAGTATTTATTAACACTGATTTCCCTTCACCTAAGTCCTTTCGAAAGGATTTAGCAAACTCTTTTTCAACAGTAGCATGTATTCTGTCACTCTGAAACCAAAACTATAATAAAGAAACAGTTAATATGGTAACCAATTTAATTTAAAAAAACAGAACATGACGATACCAAATAATTTTAATATTTCGTTATTAAAAACATATCATACAAACTTCGTGATCAACCAAGACCATCTCAAGCGAACATTCTCCTTTGGCTTTGCATCCATCCCAAGCTTTAACGACACAAACTTTAATCACGTAGCTATCAGAGCATGGGCGAAGATCACGAATGAGAACCGAAGATGATGATTTTCTTTTAAAAATCGACATTGCGAATAATATGAAGAAGTAGAGGAATGCCCTAGATAGGTAAACACACAGGGAATATATACATATACACGATATAAGAATCACCGCGTAAATTAGGTATTAAGATCTTACTCTTTTTTTAATATAGAGATAAACAAAGAAAATGGAATAAACAAAAAAAAATTAAAATAATTAGGTAGAATAACCCCAAATAATTCCAATTAAGGAATTTAACCATAAATCTTAAGGAAATATATTTGAATCAAAAACACGCGAAATAAACCAATCGAAGAAATATAGTCATTATCCCTTTTTATAAAATAGAAAAATATTATTTTAAAGGAAGTCTAACTCAGAACTATACACATACATAAAAGGATTCATCGAAGAAATATTGTAAGTATCCCTTTATTTTTTTAAAAAATTAAACTATTTTCCAATCTAGTAAATATCAAAAACCAACGAATCACCTTCGTAGGTTTTTTATCTAATCTTTGATATTGGTTACAAGGGAAAAATATATGTAGTGGGATAGTTTTATTTATTATTGATGCATCAAAACTGGTGACATATATACGTAGTCAGATAAAGTTTGAACAATTAACAGGGTCATCGTAAGAGAACCGTGTTATTTAATAAGATATTAAGAATACTCAGTTTCTATATTAAACAAAAAAAACATTCACAAATAAATATCCAATTGAAAATAGAGAAAATAATTATAAAAACAACAAAAGTATTTCATAATCCACGAAAAATGAAACACGATACCAATAATAAAAAAAAACAAAAAAAACATATCATGAAACCTTCATGCATGACCATTCGCAGTCAACACCTCCCGTAATTCGCTAACTTCAGGAAGTTGTGGCTCCAACATAATATGTGTACAATTAGAAACCGTTGTATCCATAAAATCAACATCTAATTATAACGCAAAAAGCAAAAAAGACATATACTTGTATCAGACCAATCAACAAAATATCTAAATGAGTAATAACCATGACAAATTATTTAGATAAAATTATCTTGATAAGCTTCAATTTTTTAAATCGTATGATGCATATGATAATATTATCATCACAATGTGCTAGAGAATCAATGAACCCACGACCATAACACTTGGACAATCGACACGGTAAGCGACACCCTCTACAAATAAGTGTATATCATACAAAACAATAAGATAATTACCTTTGATTCGCCAACTCCAAATACATTTCACCTATTATGTAACTTTCAAAATGTTTTTTGGGATCAAAAAAATTTACGACACTCATAATGCGACCAATTAAATTTATAGTCAATTAATGAAAAATAAAACAAATCGTTAGTTACACCAAACCATCAAGTTTGTACCAAAATAAATAAAAAACAATAAAAGACACTCACCCACACAATACTCAGGATGGTAAGATCCTGTCACGATAGTTTCGAACTCAACAAAAGAGAAAAAGTTATTAGGGCTACCCGCGACAACTTTGGTAAAATATGTTTCTGAATTCCACACAATCCTAAAAGGATGCGAAACAACTCTAAAAGACGATACAATCATGGGAAACAAATCAAAATTCTCCAAAATAACCCAATCACCCTCAGCGAACAACGAAGCAAAGATACGCGCAAACTCAATATTCATCGTGGCATGAATCTTAATTATTACCCTACTAATAAACACACAGAAAAACATTAATCAAGCAAACACCCATGAAACCGATCAAAACAAACTCCGAACAAAAATAAATAGAATTTTACCTCCTCGCCAGACAATATAAGATCAAGAGACCCATCACAACTATTTAACTGCTTGTATTTCCGGAGTATTTTAACTCGGATCCTCCATACATGATTCAGAGGAGCCAAATCGAAAACTTTATGAACACACATCTTTGACGGTCTACGATTAGAAGCCGAGAGTACTAAGAACATCATGAAACCTAAACTCAACCAATGACCTGATCATAAATAACAAAGAACATCGATATTACATACCGTGACTTACAGCAAAAATGAAGTTTTATTTTTCCCCTTTTTCGACTCTTTAAACATAGAAAAAACGAATTTATCCATATATTTAACTTTACATTAAAAAAACCCAGACAATGTATAAAAAAGGAAAAGATAGATTTTCACGAACGTCAAAGAAACTTATACTGCCATAACCAACCAAATCAGTACAGCCCAATAACAATGATCCACTAATAACCGAGTGATTAGTTATCATTGCTCGTTACAAAAAGCAACCATAATATCACCAAAAACCCCAAGTACTCAGACCAACAGAGGACGATATATATATTACATGACTTCATTTTACCTTAACTATCTTTTTCAATACCAGTAAAATTCGCATGTCCTAGAATCAATTTTAAAAGATCACTCCATCGATCATTAAAAATAAACAAAGGAGCAACAATCTGCTTATAATATTGCAAACACCAAAAATAATTGTGTTATAAAACCTATATTAATTTTTATAAGAAACCATATCCATAACGACTATTACAATTATAAACAAAATAGCTATTCCTAAAACAACTAATGTCGAAATAGACGTAGACCATTGCACGAACACCAGATCAATGTCAACCTTTAATTACGTTGACGCATGGACACATCTTCTTACGCGGAAGCCTACGGAAACACGCCAAAAGAAACCAATTATTGTTGAAGTTTTCATACGAATGATCCAAAGTCAAAACAATAAGAGACAAAGATCACTTACATCTCTAAAAAATCATCAACCTCAGGAATAGAAGGATTCGACTCAAACTGAGTAGGATGAGTAGATGAGATCGTTATCTTCCCTAAATAAGAAACACAAGCGAAATAAATTAGAATATAAAATACTATGACCTTTAAAAAAAATAGATATTTTAAACAGAATCACCTGCAAAATAATCGTTAATCTCCCTCCTAAACACACACACAACTACACCACGACCGCATTTCCTTCAAGACATGCAAAAATCTTTAGCCATAGAGCCAGAGAGTTCACACCTCAAATCAACACTACTTCAACAAATACAAAACACACAAACAGTCATCACCGAGAAATAAAAAACAAACGATAATAATTAAATCTTAAAAATAAACATTTAATACCATGATTCTCTCAAATAAAAAGATATGATTGAATATTCACTCCATATTTCAGGCTCTTCATCGGCGCCGCCAACAAGGCCACACTGAGGCATTGAATTTTGTCTCGCGAACAAACCACCCTAAGATCCAGAATGTCTAAACTCAACAACATGACCTATTAGATCTAAAAATAAAAGGTATCAACATAATCGAAATGACACAAAACCAAATTAACGAAAAAGAAAATAACAAACACAAAACGAACCAACTAAATAATCATCGTCGTGAACACCATCCAAAATCCTCCGAAACCCAAGACTCAAGATTAAAATCCCAGACAAAACGACATAAAAATCCTAAAACAAAATAGCAATCAGAAAAATCAAAAGAAAACAGAAAAGACAAACGTCTGAAACAAAAAAAAAATTTCTTAGTAACGTCGTTAAAAACGTATGGAGTCACGGAAGGACGTCTTAAACTATTACTTTGAGTGTCGTCGGAGCCAAATAGAGGAGATCTGAGACCGCTAGGGTCAAAACAAAATATAGCAGAAGCCAACTTCGAAATACCTAACGAATTACGCAAATTAACCTCCGATGAACAAAAAGAAAAAAACACCAAATAAAAAATGATTTAACATATAAAGAACACTACTAAAAAGGTATCTGATGATGTGCGGAGAAGCTCCCAACTGATCATAACTTTCGATGGATTAGAAAACGCGTATCTAGAAAAGCACATAGATAGATTAGCTTCCAAACAAATAAACATGCCAGAGAAAACCAAAACGGAAGACGTTAACTACGAAAAATAATTGCCTAAACCCTCAAATAATACGAAAGAAAAAAGAGCACATGAAGAATGCGATAATTGAAACCATATATTTATACGAAAACGATTTAGGGTTTAGGTGTTTTGCCATTTTTGTTTCTTTACGATAATCATGAACACAATCGAATATTCCTTTATTATTATCATAAACGTGTTTTTACATTTTTATATATTATATATAATGCGATAAACATAGATTCGATTTTATCATTCTATTTCCCAAAAATTCAATTATTTTATATTAAGAAAACTTCAATTTCTGATTGAATATGTTTTTACCTCAAATAATTAATTCAATAATGGGGTAACAAAAAAAAATATTCAAAGAGAATTGGGGGATTCGAACTTGCCACATGTGAGAAGAAAATTTAGATATTGAACCAACCAGTCAGTGTATATTGTTTTGTAAAACAATCGACCGCCATGTATATATTATATTTTCGACCCACAAAACCGGGTTGGGCCGCTTCCTTTTCAGGCCCGATTCTGATCCATATCTCGTTTTTTTAATTACGGAATTAATTATGGAATATTACCTTGTTTAATTATGGACTAACCAATCAAATTATAATATTTTCACTGACCAATCAGATTATATTATTTTTATTAATCAAAACGACACAAAAAGTTAGCTTTGAACCACAGCCCAAATCACTTCACAAATAATATAATAGAGGGTTTATGTGTTTTGCCATTTTTTTTTCTTTACGATAATCATGAACATGATTGAATACTCATTTATTACTATCATAAACGCATTTTTATATTTTTATATATTATATATAACTCGATAAACATAGATTCGATTTTATCATTCTATTTCTCAAAGATTCAATTATTTTATATTAAGAAAACTTTCATTTCGGATTAAATCTGTTTTTACCTCAAATAATTAATTCAATAATGGGATAACCAAAAAAAAATATTCTAAAAGAATTGGGGGATTCGAACCTCCCAGAAGTGAGAAGAAAATTTAGATATCGAACCAACACAACCACCGTATATTGTTTTGTAAAACAATAGACCGCCATGTATATATTATATTGTCGACCCAAAAAACCGGTTTGGGCCGCTTCCTTTTCATGTCCGATTCTGATACATATCTCAATTTTTTTAATTATTGAATTAATTACGGAATATTACCTTATTTAATTATGGACTAACCAATCAGATTATATTATTTTCATTAACCAATCAGATTATATTATTTTCATTAATCAAAACGACACAAAAAACTGAGCTTTTAAACATAGTCCAAATCACTTCACAAATAATATAATAGAGGGTTTAGGTGTTTTGCCATTTTTTTTTCTTTACGATAATCATGAACATGATTGAGTACTCCTTTATTACTATCATAAATGCGTTTTTATATTTTTATATATTATATATAACGCGATAAACATTGATTCGATTTTATCATTCTATTTCCCAAAGATTCAATTATTTTATATTAAGAAAACTTTCATTTCGGATTAAATCTGTTTTTACCTCAAATAATTAATTCAATAATGGGATAACCAACAAAAATATTCTAAAAGAATTGGGGGATTCGAACTTGCCAGAAGTGAGAAGAAAATTTAGATATCGAACCAACACAACCTCCGTATATTGTTTTGTAAAACAATAGACCGCCATGTATATATTATATTGTCGACCCAAAAATTCAGTTTGGGCCGCTTCCTTTTCATGCCCGATTCTGATACATATCTCAATTTTTTAATTACTGAATTAATTACGGAATATTACCTTATTTAATTATGGACTAACCAATCAGATTATATTATTTTCATTAACCAATCAGATTATATTATTTTCATTAGTCAAAACGACACAAAAACTGAGCTTTGAAACATAGTCCAAATCACTTCACAAATAATATAATAGATGGAGAGAAAAGTTGCATATATTTGCATTTTTTGGATGATTAAAAGGTTTTGGGCCGAGACTCTTACATCTCTTTAAACCTGGGAGTAGTGCATGTTATATTTTCATGTTCTAGGTTTCATTCAAATCTTTGATCTCATGACTTCACTCTTTTCAGTTGAGCTGACGACAATTGATAGAGATTTGTGTTTACTATAGCTCGAAATTGGAATTTCTAACAATATATGGTATCAAAACCCTTTATAACAAGAAACAAAAGGAAATCAAAACTATCCGAGTTCCTAAATGCAAGGAAGCAACAACTGAAGTGAGAAACAACATTTAAAGAGTTAGACTCCAATTATTTAGCAAATACCGGAAAAAAACAAAGAGATGAAGACACGACACAAACTTAGTCGAATGACATAGTTCATATATCTTGTGTTAGGCTTCTTCTTACGTTTGGGCCTTCTTCATGTCGATTGGAGCGATCTGGCCCATACCCCTTTCGCAAACATCAACCTTGTCCTTAAGATTCGAATTAGTACTTAGTTTATTTATTTCAATGTGTATATAAGACACCGCGAATTATAGAATTAAATAAAGAGAAAATTTGTGTTTACTCTAGCTCGGATTTGGAATCCCTAACAATGTGGTATTAATATACCTTATATTTTACCATTTTTAAAAATGTTTTTAATAGGTTTTTAACGAAGAAACAATTTGTTTTTGGCATTTTATTGGTGTTTTTTTAATGTTTTATAGGTTTTTAGAGTTTTTACAGGAAATCTAGATAAATTGGACAAAAAGGATGCAAAACGAGCATTTTGAAGATTGCACATCTTCCATGCGACATAAACTTTTCATAATATGAAGGACTGTCTATCAATGGATCATGTTCATGTAAGAATTATTTTGGGGTCACACGTGTATAATCAATGTGTTAGGGTCATTATTTAAAGTAGTCAAAACTTATGTGGTTACTTAAGTATAAAATAAAAGACTATGGGGCATAAGTGTTATGGAAATTTAATGTGAGAAAAACATTCAGTAATTTCTAATTTGATGAAGGGCCGAATTAGAAATTGTTTTTATATAAATAGAAGGTTATTGTCTCCAAAGCAACCCTAATCTGAAATACAGAAAACTCTCTGCATCCCATCAACAGAGACCTAAAGCTATTCAGGGTTTGCTTTGGAAGAACCATTCCCAAACTTCATAACTTTAGCAATGGATCCATCAGGTATGCTTTCGCTTCTGTTCTTATTATTCAGAGACTGGCATGCTTGAGTTGGATTGTTTATGATAATCCTACCGTTCAAACTTGGACACTAGATAGACGTGGATGTTTTTTGGGTGAAAAATAATCGATCCATTGAAAAACTACGGAAAACACATAATTGAGGTTGAAGAATTAATTTTTATTGAATAAAGATTTGGAGAGTAGTTACATATGGGGTATTTTTATCATTGCATGTTGATGCAAGATATATAATTTTTGTTAGCCATACCCTTTGGTCAGCTTATCACTTCTCTTTTTTTTTTTATAAGTCTTTTTCAAATGCGTAATTTGCAAGACCATAAAACAACTTATAGTTGCTAGAGTAATTGACTACCTGGTCCTTGACTTTGACATCATATGCAAAATGGCCAACAAAATTCTCTAGAAATAACATTGGGCCTCTCACCTGATTAAGCATATACGTGTGACTAGTCTTGGGCCTTCGGATCTGTGGTTCGGGTCGGATCGGGTTTTTCGGGTCTAGAGGAATTGGATCCGTATGGTTCTAGTGTGTAATTTGCGTCGGTTCGGATCGGTTCCTTCCGGGTTTGAGTCGGGTCTTGAAATTTTTTAAAAAACCGATTTGGAACTGAAATTTTTTTGGGGTCTGTTCGGGTTGGGATTGGACCCGAAAACCCGAAAAAACTGTACCTGAAATATAAGTGTAAAACAAAGAATGTTGAACCTTACAATCAAAACATCATAATTCAACAGAATCCTGGACCTTCGGGTCTGTGGTTCGGGTCGGGTCGGGTCGGGTTTTTTGGGTTTCGGTTATTCGGGTCTAGAGGAATTGGACCCATATGGTTCTAGTATGTATTACACTTACACATTTAATACATAATATTTTTTTTCCGGGTTATCCGAGTACCCGAATGCGAATGGGTTTCGGGTCCAACCCGAACCGAACAGATACCCGACACATATTTGAAGAGGAACCATTCGATTATTATGGAAGAACCGAAACCAAACCGAACCGCGTTTTTTGGGTCGGGTTGAGTCGGGTCCTTCCGAGTCGGTTTTTAAGCCCAGGAATACGTGTGACAATGTTAGTTACAGAATTTGGTTTTCTCCTTCTTTTGTGCAAACCCTAGTCTTACGGCGGCAACAATTTTACTGGGGCTTGAGCATTGAGGTAAGAAACTCACTAGCTCTCAGCCAATCGAATCGTTATACTTCCATTCTAAGATTTTTAATGTTGCTTGTTTGTTTATCATTTTTTCCTTTTTTCTTTTACATTTCCCTTTTTCCTGTTTACATTTTGGTTTGATGAGGGTGTTATTCCTTTATGTATTTTTATTGATTTGAAAATTTGTATAGGATTTATAAATCTTTATGAAATTTGTATAGGAGTTCATGTTTAATAAAGTGAAAATTACCCAGAATAACAAAAATCTTTCATGTAATTAATAGATTAACACCCTCAGAACTGAGTTGACTAGAATAACACAACTATTTTGTCAAAAGACAGAACACCCCTATTTGAGTTACTTATTCACAGAAATACCATTTTGATTTATTTTTCTCTAAAAAAAAAAACTGCTTTTGAATTCAAAACAAAAATCTAAAAACACTTCTTCAACATTTTCACTTCCCTCCTCTTCCCTAGAAACTAAAAAAAAACTGTCTTTTCATATTCCTCTCCCACACGATTTTTCGCCGTCGTCGTCGCCTTCATCGTTTTTCGCCATCGCCGTCATCATCGTTTTTCGCCGTCGCCTGATACAGGACTTTTTAGTCTCTAGGATCAATAACTCCAATACGTGTAGTATGAAGGTTATCAATCCATAAAGGGATTTATCCTAACCACTAAAAATGCAAGGTTCATAAGTAATTTAAGCTAAACAAGATAGTTTATGATTAAGTATCCAAATTCAAACAAACAAAAGCAATACTAAACGAGTTGTAATTCAAATAACAAAGGCGGAACTAGAGATAAGGTTATTGATATAAGGTGATCAAAATCTAATTAGTGGTGTTCATTCACTTTAAGAAGCTAATTTCAAGGCAATAGATCTCTAATCTTGATTAGTTCTTTTTCAAGCAACTAATCACTATGTTAATTATCAAGTCCATTAGCAAATTATCATTTGTGGATTAACAACTAACAAGCATTAAGAATCATAACAAGATCAACCAAAGATATGCCCTAAACAACTAATATCTTAGGTTAGGAACATAAATCTCTTGTCTAGTTCATCTTGGCATTTCATCAAACACTTGGTGTTCATGAAATGCCTTATGGTCTAGATCTACTCTTTCAAGCTAGATCTAGCATTGGGGACTCTAGACAAGAAGGAATATAAGGCTATCTAACCCTAAACACCACTAATCAAACCCTAGATTACCCTAATCTACCTCATCTTAAGATCCTAAAAAGACTACTCAAGATCCATCAAGAACACCTCAAAATCGATTATGATAGAGGATGATTCCATGGATAGATGTTTGATTAATCAAGATATAAAGAAGATAGATGGAAGAGATTGATGGAAATAAATACTAAATTGCAATAATCAAAGGGATCCTTCTTACAAATCTCAAACTCTCTCAAAGGTAAGGGTTTTGAGCATAAGAAAAAGCATAAGTGGCAAAATTTAGGTAAAGTTATATTTATAGTGAATAGTATTCGACCGGGTCGATTCGGAACAAACCGGGTTCCGACCCGGCCGAATTGGATCTTTTTGGGCGAAAACTGGACCTCGCTCCTTCTGGTCGGTCGGTTTTCTTTCTTCGGGCCGGTCGGATTCTCGGGGAATCCCTGTCCTAGGACCGGCTAAAACGGACCTTGCCGATTGGGGTCGGTGGGATTTTTCCCGGCGGAAGTTTTAGCCGAGGACCTCGCTCCTTCTGGTCGGTCGGCTTTCCTTCTTCGGGCCGGTCGGATTTTCGGGAAATCCCTATCCCAGGACCGGCTAAAACGGACCTTGCCGATTGGGATCGGTTGGATTTTTCCCTGGGGAAGTTTTAGCCGAGGACCTCGCTCCTTCTGGTCGGTCGGCTTTCCTTCTTCGGGCCGGTCGGCTTTTCGGGACCGACTAAAACGCATTGCACGGGTACTGGCGGGTTGTGCTTGAGCTTCGGGACTTCGCGAACATCTCCGAACCGCTCCAAAGAACCTAGAATAGACTCCATAACATGCAAGACACTCTAAGACCTAGTGCAAAGCGCCATATTCTCTAAACAAGACTCAAACATGCATGAAAGACTTAGGTATGCTCGAATGCGACTCAAAATGCAAAGTGAAATGTATGTTATGAAGCCTAAAAATGAGAGGATATCATCGCCGTCATCGTGTTCGTCCTCCTCGTCGTCGTCATCTTCTTCATCGTCGTTGTCGTCATTGTCTCGTCGTCGTCATATTCTTCACTGTTGGTTATTTTCTGTTCTTCAGCCTCGCCGTCGTCCTCCTCTCTTCTTCTTCTTCATCGTTCATCATCACCGCCGTCGAGAAACCCTTAAACCTAGCCCTTCTCTTTCATCGCGCCGTCAGGAAATCCTAAAACCAAGTCGCTTCTCTTCTATCTTATCTTTCTTCGCCGCCGTCAGGAAACCCTAAAACCATATTCTGGTATTCTTCGTCTATTACGATAACTTTTTAGTATTTTGATTTTGCCGCGTATTTTGCATATTTGTTGGTATTGTTGCAGATTTTTTGGTATTGTTGCAGATTTGTTCCTTTCTTGCAGACTTGTTGGTATTTTGGTGGTATTGTTGCAGATTTGTTTGTTTTATGTGTTGCAGATTTGTTTCTTTTTTGCAGATTTGTTATTATGTTGCATATTTGTTTGTTTTGTGTGTTGCAGATTTGTTCATTTTTTTGCAAATTTGTTATTATGCTGCAGATTTGTTTGTTTTGTGTGTTGCAGATTTGTTCATTTTTGCAGATTTGTTGTTATATTTGTCGCAAATTTTTTTCATTTCTTGCAGACTTGTTGCATTTCATTTGTCGCAGACTTGTTTTTTGTTGCAGACTTGTTTTTGTTGCAGACTTGTTTCATTTATCGGCTTGTTTTATTTTTGTGTGTATAGGTATGTATTCTAGTGAGAAAATAGAATATCCTTTGCGGATGTATAGGGTTGTTCCACAGCAAAATAAAAGTATAAATCATGGATGTTCTTTGTCAATTTTGAGAGATGTCCGAAAGAGTGTTGGCGATGAAGTATGGGAGTACCTAAAGAATTTAGCTCTTGGTGTTCTTATTTTGTTAGCAGAGAGTAAGTTTTGTTGGCATAGTAAGACAGTTCACTACTTCCTCGCACATCAGTTGAAAATTAAAAGTTCAAGTGAGATTTGGTGTTTGATTGGAGAGAAACCTCTGAGGTTTTCATTGCATGAATTTGCCGAGCTCTCGGGACTTAATTGTGATCCATACATTGTTGAAAAAGAAGGGGAAGAAGCGGAAATTGATTACCGCGAAATATGGGCTGAGATGGGTGTGCCTATAGGTGATGGACTTTCTTGGGAGGAGTTGGCTAAGGTGTTGACAAAGTGCAACACATGGAGCTACGAGAAGAAAAGAATTGTAGGTTGTTTGTGCATCCTCTCCTTAGGAATATTTGGTTTAAGTAGAGGATGTAGAATGGATTTGAAATGCACCAAGAAAGCATTGGATCCTGCTGCTTTAGAGAGGTTTCCATGGTGTAGGAGGTCATTTGAATTGTTGATTGAGTCCATCAAAGAAGCAAACCTTGCTGATAACTCTTACACTTAGTTCACGTGTTACAAATATGGGCGTATGAGTCATTTGAAAGATTAGGAGAACTTTATGGGTGAAAAAGCAAGAACAAGAACTTCCTATTCTCTCATGGGCTGGATCTCGTGGCCGTTAGGAAATTGATGATATTGTACTTGATGAAAAGAAAAAACATGGCCAGGTATATTTCTGCTTGCAATCCCTTTAGAGACTTGTTTTAGGATTTGTTGCAGACTTGTTATATTCGTTGCATACTTGTTTCATGTGTTGTTGCAGACTTGTTGTGTTGCAGACTTGTTTCATTTGTTGTAGACTTGTTTCATATGTCGCAGACTTGTTGTTGTAGACTTGTTTCATATGTGTTGCAGATTTGTTTCATGTGTTGCAGATTTGTTTCATATATTGCAGACTTGTTGTCGCAGACTTGTTGTTACAGACTTGTTGTTGTAGACTTGTTTCATGTGTTGCAGATTTGTTTCATTGTTTACGTGTGAGACAATTTGATTTGTAATTGACGACATGTACGTGTGAGACAATTTGATCCAATGGCTAACCACAACAAGGATGATCACAAACTAGACAATTTGATCAAAGACATCATGGATGGTAAGCTGGCTGAAAATGCATGGAGTAAGGTTGAAACGAAGGCTGAAACTGTAGGTGGAACTTCGAAAAGGGTTCAAAGTGGTAAAGATAAAGACCCCATTGAGAAGGTTGAAACGAAGAAGCCACGGTTGAAAAGAGGACAAGATCTACTGTGCATGGAAATGTTGATTTGAGTGACATTGGAAATTTCGGTGGACTGGTCAAAGCTTTAAGTAGCTTAAGTGAGAAAGTGGATCTGCTGGACTCAAGAATGAATGAGAGATTAATGGCAATGGATACTGACATTGGTAAACTCAAAGAAGAGGTGAATCAACTACCGCACTTGCCGACTGTCGTATTAGAAGAAGTTGATCAAAGTTCTCCTAACAGAGCTGATCAAAATTTTCCAGACAAAACCCAGGTATGTTCTTATATGTATTGTTGTAATGTTGCATACTTGTTTTATTTGTTGTGTTGCAGACTTGGTATTGTTGCAGATTTGTTGTTGTGTTGCAGACTTGTTTTATTTGTCGCAGACTTGTTGGTATTTTTGCATATTTTATTTGTTGTGTTGCAGACTTGTTTTATTTGTCGCAGACTTGTTTGTATTGTTGCAGATTTGTTTTGTTGTGTTGCAGTCTTGTTTTATTTGTCGCAAACTTGTTTTATTTGTCGCAAACTTGTTAGTATTGTTGCAAATTTGTTTTGATGTTTCCAGATTTGTATTCCTTTTTTTTTTTCTTACTGTAGGATTTAATTTTATTTTTTTTATGTTAATTTTACAGTCCTGGTTAAAAGTTCCAGTGGGTGGATAATGCGGATGCTGGTGAAGCTACATCTAAGGAAGAAAACAAAAAAGTTGAGGACACAGAAACTGAGGACATAACAGAGCAAGTACAGAAAGAGGAGAATGCAATACAGTCTGAAATTGAGTCTGACCCAGGAAACAGGCTCAACAAAAAGTTTTGAAGCGCAATTTAGATATCTTGACTAATGTCCTAGATGATGGTCACGATCGACCTAAGATGTTGGGTCCCATGCAGAAATCACCATTTCTGGGAAACTCAACAGTGAAACGGATAATGGAACCTGATGTCGCATTTGGTTGCCATCCTAGTGATGTCGCATATGATCCTTTTACACCAGTTGCACCTGAAAAACTGCAGAATCTGAGGGATTTTATTCGTGTTCGTGAGTAAGTTGTCAACTTCATTTTTGTTTTCCATATGGTGCAGATTTATTTTTTACGTGTTGCAGATTTGTTTTATTTGTTGACTTATTATATTAGGGAGCAGCCAATTGGAACATTCGACTGTCAACTCAATTTCTACCTAAGGCTCATGACCCGCAAAGAAGAATGGCTAGAGGAAGAAAAATCAAATTACGGTTGGTTAGGTGACCATGTAACTAATCTAATTCTCACAACTAGCAGATCTGTTGTGTTGCAGACTTGTTGTATTTGTTGCAGACTTGTTTTATTTGTTGTGTTATAGACTTGTTTTATTCGTTGTGTTGCAGACTTGTTTTGTTCCTTACAGACTTGTTTTATTGTTGTGTTGCAGACTTGATTTATTGTTGTGTTGCAGACTTGTTTTATTCCTTACAGACTTGTTTTATTGTTGTGTTGCAGACTTGATTTATTGTTGTGTTGCAGACTTGTTTTATTTGTTGCAGTCTTGTTTTATTTGTTGCAGACTTGTTTTATTGTTGTGTTGCAGACTTGTTTTATTTGTTGCAGACTTGTGTTGCAGGCTTGTTTTATTTGTTGTGTTGCAAACTTATCTTCTTACTTTTGTTTTCAGCATATGGTCTCCTCCATGCATTTGTTACGGAAAAGGTCTCTCCGAGTACCTACTCCATTCCGGACAGAAATAATTGCCTTCCTTGACCAATGGTTTGTCGACTTATGGAAAATCAACTATAAACAGTTTGCCATTTCGCCGCCGAAGTTCTTGTTTGGTGAAGGTTATGAAATTACTTTTAATGGGACATCTCCAGATTACGCCCAAACAAAGAAGAGATGGATCGACGATGTTGATGTTATCTACTTTTTCCACAACATAAACAATAACCACTGGATTGCGTGTGAAATGGATCTGAACAAAGAGATGATTGAGATTTACGATAGCATCATTCCCGAGAACTGGAAGAAAGTGGTCGACGTGGTGAGGACATATGCGAAAATGGTTCCATATTGGATTAAAGCTTTCACACCCAAAGGGAAATGAAATGGTGGTAAATTGAATCATTTCAAACTTCACTATAACAAGCATGTCCCACAAAACGTTCAGATAGGCGATTGTGGTGTCTATGCTGTCAAGTTCGTGGAGTGCCTTGCATTGGGATACCAAATGGATGGTTTAAGTGACAACACAATCCCCGAAATCCGTTTGAAGCTTGCAGCGGAGATTTTTGACGAGGTTCCTGACGCAAACCCTCAGATGTCTGACCCAAGGCCTTACGGTCAAGACAAAGTCCGCATACCTAAGCATGCCACACAATCGTAGTTTATGTACTTAGATCCAGATATGTAGAGTTATGTTAACTGTATTGCAGACTTATTATAACCTTGTTGCAAACTTGTTTATATTGGTTTATGTACTTAGATCCTTTTGTCGCAGACTTTTGTATGTAGACTTATGTTAACTGTATTGCAGACTTATGTTAACCTTGTTGCAGACTTGTTGTTGCAGACTTGTTTCATTGGTTGCTGACTTATGTTATGTTGACAGTGTTGACAGTGTTGCAGACTTACATTGACAGTGTTGCAGACTTGTTTCATATGTTGCAGACTTATATTGACAGTGTTGCAGACTTGTTTCATATGTTGCAGATTTATGTTTACTGACTTGCAGACTTGTTTCATATGTTGCAGACTTATATTGACAGTGTTGCAGACTTGTTTCATATGTTGCAGATTTATGTTTATTGACTTGCAGATTTATTGTACTTCAGTAGACTTATATTGACAGCGTTGCAGACTTGTTTCATTTATTGCAGACTTATGCTAAAATAAGTCTGCAACAAATAAAACGGCACGTATCCTTATTTTAACTGTTTTGCAGACATAAATTAAGAAAATTTCTTCTCTTTCTTGAATAGTAAACTATGTTTATTAGGTACTGTAAAATTGAAAACAAAGCCATCATACAAATACAAATACAAATACAAAACCACACGAGTCTTTAAACCATAATACAAAGTGAATAAAAATTCACATGGCACATGTACGCACATTATGTCAACTTTGTTTGCAATTGGAGAAAATGTGTTGCTTCCTCGGGATTTTCTTCTCCATTGCTTTCTACAACGCAGATTTGTATCTAGAGTTCTTTGGCCTTTCAGGTGGTTGCCAAACTTTAGGAGGTAAACACAATTTCGCAGCGACATTTTCAAGAATTGGTTGAGCTACATCACTTGGCATAATGCACATGGCGTAAGCGTTACTGAGGTAGTTCTTATAGTAGTACGGAGAAGTCAGACCAACACGGGACATTCTCTTAGCTTCTCCACCTGCAATTGCTTGAACAAAAGGCAACTTATCCAAGTCAAACCTACGATATGTGCATTTACGTTCCCATACATTAACAACATGTACATGCGTCCCATTACTGACTTGTAATTGATCCGCATCTATTTCTTGCACGATCAACAACCTCGAATCATTAACACGTGGCTACCAAAATGTAAATAAAATTAGTGAAGACTTAAAACATTTGTTGCAGACTTATAACATATGTTGCAGACTTATAACATATGTCGCAGACTTATTAGATGTGTCGCAGACTTATTAGATATGTCGCATACTTATTAGATGTGTCGCAGGCTTATTAGATGTGTCGCAGATTAGATATGCCGCAGACTTATTAGATTTGTCGCAGAATTAATAGATATATTGCAGACTTATTAGACTTGTTACCTCTATTAATTTCACCGCAGCACCTGTGAGTGTTGTAGTCATTAGGCCTGCTTGAAGCCTCCGCTTTGAGAACCATCTTGTTAACATGGACCGTATGGCGTCTAAGAGCTTAGAAATGGGTAGGTTCCTAGCATCCGAGAGCACTCTATTTATTGACTCCGCTATATTGGAAGTTAATATGTTGTACTTGTGTCCTGGAAAATGAGCACGACTCCACACCTTCACATCAGCCTTTTGCAGATAAGAGTGAAGTGCAGGATTGATGTCTTCGATCGCATCGAATAAAGCATTGAAATCATCTATCTTATATGCGTTTGCTGCTTTTTTTACCAACCGAAACGCATCACGTCCTTTAAACCTCGTTATTATGTTCTTGTACATATGATATGTACATATGCCACGACTCGCCAATGGATACACCTTTTTAATGGCCTTCGATATCGATCTATGCCTGTCAGAAATGATGGAGAGACTAACATCATCTGGAATCACACAACTAAGTTGTGTAAAGAACCATTCCCATGATGCATCATTCTCCGTGTCAACTACGGTAAATGCTATTGGGAAAATATTAAAGTTCCCATCCTGACATGTTGCAAGAAGGAGTGTTCCTTTATATTTCCCTCGGAGAAATGTCCCATCAACAACAACAACTTTGCGCATGTACTGAAATCCGTTTATGCTTGCACCAAATGAGATGAACAAATACTTGAATCGATCTTCTGCATCGACTTCAAGACACGTATAAGTACCAGGATTAGCTCTTCGTATCAAGTATAAGTACGAAGGTATTTGCTCATATCCACTCTCCGGTGAACCCATTGCCAAGAGTCATGCATGCTTTAAGGCTCGATAAGCTTTCCAGTATTTCATCTGTCACATTCATAAAACAATAAGTCTGCGGGAAGGGAATACAAATTTTCTACAAAACAAAACAAGTTTACGACAAAACAAAACAACTCTGCAATAAACAAAACAAGTATGCGACAATTGAGCAAAATAAGTCTGCAACAAAACAAAATAAGTCTGCAATGAACAAAACAAGTCTGCAATAAACAAAATAAGTCTGCAATGAACAAAACAAGTCTGCGACAACTGACCAAAATAAGTCTGCAACAAAACAAAATAAGTCTGCAATAAACAAAACAAGTCTGCGACAACTGACCAAAATAAGTCTGCAACAAAACAAAATAAGTCTGCAATGAACAAAACAAGTCTGCGATAACTGACCAAAATAAGTCTGCAACAAAATAAAATAAGTCTGCAATGAACAAAACAAGTCTGCGACAACTGACCAAAATAAGCCTGCAACAAAACAAAATAAGTCTACAATAAACAAAACAAGTTTGCGACACATGATGACTGCAGCCATACCTTAATACCATATCGTTTGTTCAGAGCATCTGCAACATGACTAGGTAACACTTTTGAACCGATGCCACCCACAAAATCCTTGTACAGTTGTCCCAAAATCTCGTGTGTAGCTTGGCGACAACGGGATCCACGGTCTGTCACAGAACATGTATGTTCTTTAACATATACTTTTATAAAGAAACATGGAGAATCTCCAACTGTAGTAGCTCGGACTCTCCATGTGCATCCTTCTATCCAACATCGAACAATTAATAAGGTTGGCGTTGAATAATCAACCTTGAAATCAAACTTCTGCGCAACAGAAAGAATCTTCAACCTCATCTCCAATGCGTCTTTGTTATCATACCTTTGTCCGACCGATATATCCAACGAAGTCACTTCCATTTTCCGGTAATCTTCATCAACTTTGTAATCATTCCTTTCTGTCCTTTATTTTGTGTGGCACTCTTGCTTTCTCTTCCTTCTCTTCCTCCTCACGAAGCTTTCCATATAGACAGTAATCCTCATCACCTGAACTATCACCGTTCGAATCGTCGCAACAATCAAACCTGTAATGGTCCTCGTCGTCCTCATCCTCATCACCAGAACTAGCATCCCCTTCTTCTTTTGCATTACCAACAAATTCAACTTCTATTTTTGCTCGATTCAGCGATGGTCTACCTTTTGCACGATTCTCTTCACCATCTTCATGTTTTGCCTTCGGCAGATTTTTTGCAGTACCATCAAATTCAGCTTCCATTTTTGCTCGCTTCAGCGATGGTCTACCTTTTGCACGATTGTCTTCACCATCGTCACGCTTTTGAGCATCCTTTAACTCCAATGATACCTCCTTATCTGATACACATAGCTGCATCGTATCTGATTTTAATTGTTCAAAGAAACCTTGCAATTGTCTCGTATTACCAACAAAGACAGGAGGAGTGTCTACTGGTAACTTGACCAATATCTTCTTCGGAAACATGTAGCTCAATTCAACTTCATACTTATTCTTATCAACTCCATAATCCTCGTACACCATTTGAATGAATTCGTCGAACGAAGTTGCAGCATTGGTTCCAAGAACTTGAGAACCTCTACTACTATTGACAACAAAAATTCATCTACTCTTCTCAAATCTCCAATTACCCCAAACCAATATAATTTGCAACATTATCGGTGATAGGCGGTGACGATGGAGAGCGAGATCGGCGGCGACGATGGAGAACGAGATCGGCGGCGACGATAGACAACGGGATCGGGGCGGCGACGACGATAGACAGCGAGATCGGCGGAGTTAGATAAAGTTTTGAAATTTGAGAATGGCGGAGATAGATTATCGGTGACAATGGAGAACGAGATAGGCCGCCGTACATAACCCTAATAGGTGCAGTGGTATTTTTCGTAAATTTGTTACTTATAAGGGACATATTAAGTCTGCAACACATTGAATAAGTCTGCAACACATTGGATAAGTCTGCAATGACCAACACATTGAATAAGTCTGCAACGCATTCAATAAGTCTGCATAACATAACAAGTGTGCGACAAACAAAGTGTTATTCTAGTCAGAAAACAAGTCTGCAGCACAGTCTAATAAGTCTGCAGTTTTTAATGCCACGTAAGCAATTTACAAATAAGTCTGCGATGTTAAGCATTAAATCTGCGACATTGTAAATAAATCTGCGACAAGCGATGTTATTTCAGTAAGACCTTTCAAGTGTCGCAGACTTAGTCTTCTTCTCGCAGATTTTCCAAAAGTCTGCAACAAAGCATTTAAGTCTGCAACAAACAGTTGCAGTTTTTTTATAAGTCTGCATAATAAGTCTGCAAATGAACATAAGTCTGCGACAAAGGGAATAAATCTAGGTAATAAGTCTGCAATCAAAACAAGTCTGCAACAAAGCATATTAAGTCTGCCTCGAAAAGTCTGCAACACGCATAATAAGTCTGCAGATGTGCGCAGACTTAATAAATCTGCAACATTGAAAAATAAATCTGCAGATTAAGTCTGCATAACAAGTATGTGCAGACTTATCGATTTATTAAGTCTGCAACAAAGGTCCGCAAACTTATTCTGAAAACCGCGGTGGAATTTTTGTAAATAACTCAAACTTTTGCTTACGTGGAAATAATTTCGTAATGGCAGTGTCGTAATAACGTTTTTCCTAACAAGAGCAAATAAGGGTATAATGGGCTTAAAACAGACTTTCTCCTTCCCAGTAAATATATTTAGTCTAGTCCTTAACCAATTTATTTGTGACATTCTAGATTTTTCCCCTTTAATAAATTGTTATCATTCTATCACATTTTAGAGGTTAGTAAATCGACTCTAGAACATCTTTTTAATTTTTGTTTTTGTTTTTCTTCGTTTCAGGTTTTGAAACATGAACTCGCCTCTGGAGCGAGATTACTACTACAAGCAGAGTTTCTACGACCCATCTTGTGCTCACTACTCTCGCTATTCACACACCAACTGTGACTCGTTCAACATGGATCGAAAACCGGCACTGACCATCTACTCTCGAAGACGCTATGAGCATTTTTATTACCGAGATGAGCCTTTTGTGTATCCTTTTGTCAACTCTCGGCAAAACTCTTACCATCATCAAAATCAAGTCTTGAACCAGCACGATGAAAGCTTGGAATTCAACGCTCGTTTGAAGCAGCTCGAATAAATCATCAACCAAACCATCAAATCCCAAGCTAAGTTCAGAGCCGCTTTAAACGAGAAGGTAGACTCAATGTCCGTCGAATTCAACAAGAAGTTCGATGATCTTGCTGCCCACATCAAAATCCTTGAAGAATAGACCCTTAAAGACGCTGCAATACTCAATGAGAGGATGGAGCTCGTTGAAGAAGAACAAGGAAGACAAAAGTTTGATATCCGAAAAGCTAATGATGGGGTACGTACTTTAAACTATAAGCTTGATGACTTGGATAACTCTATCAATGACGACATGAACACTGTCTACGACTACACCCTCGAGCTATGGGAAGGTGTAGGAGAAGGTGTAGGAGAAGTCAAAGACAAGTCGAGAGAGCTCGATCTTACACTATATAAATTCATTTATGCTATTAATGAAGTGGAAGAGAAAGTGGAAAACCTTTCTAAAAACCATCAGGAGCAAGCCCAATGACTCCCAATTGATTATGAAAATCACACAAGGGGAAAAACAGTAAATTTAATAGAACGAATCTAGTTTTATTGATTAAACTCGGCGGAGTTACAAGAATGCTAGATCGTAAAAGTGACTTAAGAATTAAGGAGATAAAAGCAATGAAGTCTCAGCTCTTGGTCTTTTAGTTCTCGTCGATGATTGCAGATGATTTAAATTGTGACGAGAGTCTCCTTATTTATAGGGTTCAGAGTCGGTCTAAATCGAGGGGATTTCCTTTTCCTGGTTTCATCAAGAAAAGGAAATCTTCCTTCACTCCCAACGAAATTGAGAAAGATTCCGTAAATCTCAGAGGTCGGCCCGTTCAGCAGTGAGTTGGGCTTGAGGCCGAGCTCGGCCCGTTAAGTTCGATCATGGTCCTCCTTTGCTTAGTTTAAACCGTCGTAAACCATGATCAATTTGGCCGGTCTTGGTTTAAACCGGGCTAAACCGGAGAGTGCTAAACTCACCTCCAACAATAGCCCCCCCCCCCTCCCCAAGTTCGCCGAAGGAGTATTTTTGAGTTCGGCGAAGTTCATGGAGAGTTCTTTTAGCTCGGTTGGAATTGAGATCGGCCGTTCTTCAGCTTGATCGCATGGTCTTGCCCTTTGGGTTCGGCAAATCTTGAGTTTAGAGAATTATGAACTCGGCAAGTCCTGAGCTCGGCGAGTCTTCCTCGAGAAGATACGCCGCTTTGGTTTCCTTAATTATTGCGGAAATCGAGAGATTTGTCATGATTACTTCTCTTTCTATATATTTCTTTTGACCTTTGTGATTCCTTCAATTCTTCATCCGTAAAAAGGTAATATTTCTCTTCCTCCTTCGGTGCTTTCTTTTCTCTCTAGGGTTTCTGTTTATTTATCGATCGAATTTGGTGATATTTGCGGCTTGATTTCTTTGACTTGCTTGAAGATCTTCGGGTTTTTGCACTGTTCCTTGTCCGCTCTTCGCGAACTCTTCGTTTAGTTTTCATGAATTCTCATTCTCTTTCTCGTGATTCTTCATTTGCTTATTTTTCCGGGTTTTTTCTCTTTGCGATTTTGGGTTTTGAATGCATCGGTCTGAAGTCGAATCGCCAAACGATTCTGTTAAAAATTACGAAAAGAAGACTGAGAATATTCCTCTTGTTTGGGGTTTGTTGTTTGATTCGGTGAGTTCAGATTCCTCAGACACCGACATTTCAAGTATGGAAAATCGCACAGATGATGCTCAGTTAATCCGCCGCAACTCGCGCTTTTCGGGAGTTCGGGCTGATGCTCAGCATGTGATTCAAGTTCCTGGATTTCGTCATTTAGACAGTGATGAGACCAGTGCTCAACGTCGGTTTGCCAAAGAGGCGAATCCAACTTCCAACGCTGGTAGATCTGTACCAATCGGGCGAAGTGCGGGGGTCGGTAACATTTTGGTCGAGGTCGACGAGTCTCAGATTACATTTAGGCAGGTTGGGAGTAACGAGGCCGGTACAAGCAACCCCCAGATTCGAGTTCGTCCACCGTGGGTTGAGGCTCAAATCCAGCATGATGCCGAGTATGCTGCCAAGCTCGAGAGACAGCTACTCGATGAGGAAGAGAAGCGATCTGCCGAAAAAATTCGTCGTGATGCGGCGATAGCTTCTAAATTCTCTATAGAAGAAGAACTGAAAAGACAAGGTGCTGGAAAGATGGGTGGCGATGTTCCACCTGGTAACGTTGAAGTTGTCGATGCGGATGCCAATCCTCTGATGGGCAACATAGAAGGGGCGGCTCGGGCCCCAATGAATATCTTGGTTGCTCGGCCAGCAGCCGTCGGGCCGACTTTCTCTTCGATGGAGGCAATCACCGAGCTGATTGAATCCCTCCATTTCCCGGGTGACGTGAATGTTACACGGCCTGGAAAGAAACAAAGACGGTGGTATGCTCCAGAGGGGTACATTTGCGTTTATGAGGATTGGTTTATGTCATGCGAACTTAACTTTCCCTTGCACGAGCTGCTGTTTGATTTCTGCGATAGACGGGTATCTGCGATTTGCCAGCTAAATCATGCGAGCATGGTTAACACAACGGTTCTCCTTTCTATGGGAGCCGAGCTTGACATTCCAGTCTCTACTCGGATGCTTGAGGAGTTAACCTCCGTCAATTTTGTTGAAGCCAAACTTTGGTATTTTTCAGCGAATATGAAGCGGAGCTATGAGGTAATCACCGGTCCGAAGCCGAGCTATGAGGTAATCACCGGTCCGAAGCCGAGCAAGGTTTAGGATTGTGAGACGAAATACTTTTTCGTCAAAGTCGATTATGCATCTGTGTCCAATCCTGGCACGAATTTCAGGAGAAAATGGAATCATAATATTGGTAGTTTATTTATTCCGCTTATGCCGAGGCCCCATACTTTATTTGTCTCTAATGTGTTCCTTTATTTTGCAGTTCGTAATCATGTTTTTAAAAAGGTACATGAACACTGGAAAGCAGTTGTTGCTCGGTTTAGGAAGTTGGGGCAAACTCGCTGGCCGGAGATTCATCGATCACGTCTTGACGCGAAGAACAAAACGCAGCGTCCTAACATTGGTTAGCTAAGAATTCCCTAAGTCAAATTTCTGCTTTGTGTGCCCTATATCTCAGATTCGTCTTATTTGTGTAGTCGTCATAGGGCATTCGTCTAGAAGAATGGCGTCGCGGAGGAATTTTCTCAAAATTCCGATTTACTCCGCTAATCTTGAGGAAACCGTACTCCCCTCAGCTTGGAGGGATGATGATGTTCCCCTGAACGATGCTCCTCCTGAAGTCGTTCAAGTCGATGGGGGTGATTCGGCGTCTGCTGGAGATGAAGCTGATCGACATTCTCAAATCAGCAATACCGAGGTTGATCTCACTACCAACCTTGGAGGAGTCGATCAGACTGTTGGGTATGATCCAGCCGTTTATACTGACGAGGTGCCTGCATGCACCAGTTTAGAGGCTCTTGAAGTTGTTCATAATGGTGAGGATGTCGAGCCATCGAACCGTTCAAGAAAAAGAAAGACCCCGCCAGGTCGTTCCGATGGGGAGCCGGCTGATTCCCAAAGTCGACCCGAGGTGCAAGAGAGAGATGACGTTGCTCTTTTTACCGACACTCCCGAGATGATTCCGGGTGAGACGGCCGAACCGACGGTCGCTGTTGAGGCTTCAAAGAGGTGTAAGAGACGGAAGTCTCTTACCACGGAGGATGTCAATGTTGTGTTCTTCAACTACAAGAAGGACACACCTTTGATCAATGATTCGGCGTCGTGTGCCGAACTGTATCGTCAGTTTAAAGTCGGTACTCGGGGTCTTCCGCCCTTGGATGCTCTCCCGGAGGTGGAGAAATACATGGAGCTCGCTCGCTCCAAAGCTCGGGTAAGTCATTTATTATTGGTTTTAGTTCCACTTGGTTAAATTTCCATTGTCTAATTGCTCCCTCTTTTCTTTATGTCCAAGCGCAGTCGAACGATCTCATCCGATCGTTAGCTCGTAAGTTAGAATTGGCGGCTCAGGATGCCAAAGAGAGCGAGAACCTAAAGGGAGATTTGGCCGTGGTACAGGCCAAAGTTGCTCAGCTCGAGGAGGGAGCTATCGTGAAGAATCAAGAGCTCGTTGTAAAGGATCAAGAGCTTGCTGATAAGGATCGGGAGCTCGAAGGGCTTCGAGCTGAAAACGAGAGGATGAAGGCCGAGCTGCCCGAGGCCAACGATTCGCTTCGTCACATGGTCGTTGAGAAATGGAAAGCTGTAGATTTCGCAAGGTCTGAGAAAAAGAGACTCAGGGTGTCACGGGCCATGTGGGTTAGTAAAAAGAGGGACCTCCGAAGGGAGACGGTGGCCAAAGTCAATGCTCGTCTCGAGAGGATAAATGAGTATATTGACAGACTTGATGCGGCGAACGATAGGCAGTTCGTCTTCAGTCAGGTCACTGGTACCCTGAAGTGCCTGACTCAACTCGTGGAAGGGGGAACTTCTATTCCCCCGGTGATGCTCAATCACTATGTAGCTGAAGAGAAGAAGATGAAGGCCGAGATGCATGCCTTGATTCTTGAATAACTTGAGGAAGGAGACTTCAAGATATCTCTGATCTCGGATACCAGCATTCTCTCTGCTGAAGGAACCAAAGTCTCGACTAGAGTAAACGAGTGGGGCTCAATGGATTCAAGTATGGGTCCGGGAATGTCCGAGGATATCAGGAGTCGTAATTCCCTTTAGCACTCCCTTCTCTCTCTCTTCTTCTTTTTGTTTAGATTGCTTGCCCGATGGGGCTTTTGTTTGTAATTTTGAACCTTTTTGCCCGAGAGCGTTACCGTTTTCAAAGCGTAACCAGATCATAAATGTGTCAGACAGTTAAAACCCGTAACCGTTAACCGTAAAAATGTACTCTCTCTGTTTCACAATGTTTGATTTTCTGAGTTTTTTTTTTTTTTCACTAAGTTTAATTTCCTGTGTCAAATTAATGCATTTTTGTTATTTACGTTATATTAATTAGTTAATGCATTTTGCTTTACAAAACTTATTAAATGTAAGCATTAAAAGAGAGGAGGTGAAAAGTCCACTTTAAATAAAACTAGAAACTACAATCCATAAAACAAAGGAGTACTCTCTTAGTCTTTTTGTTTACCATACGATTTCTTTTTTTTGTTTCTTCTTAATCATTTAAAAACAAAAAACAAAATGAAGCAAGAAGAATGCATGGCAAAAAAAATGAAAGAAAAAGATGAAGCGGCTACTCAAGAGATGTTTACATGATCAAGTCATACACCAACCGGGAATTAGATTTAAACAACTTATATTATGAGGAAGAAGAGTTTGATCCCAACAAAGAATTCGATGCAACTGTAATGGATATGTTGAAGATGTAATGGATATATTGAAGATTTTACTGCCCAAGTTTTTTTAATAGTCTTTTTCTAATTTTTTGTTGGTTTGTTTATCTTTTTCCTTTGTTTTTCTATGTATTTTTTCTTGTTTTGCTTAAGTCTCTTATGGTTATTAATGACTTTTTGTTAAGAACGTTAGAGAAAAATGTAATCGAGAAGAAGATAATAAACTCTTTTTTTCAAATATCGTAAATGAACAAAAAAAAATCAACCATAAGATGATAATAAAAAAACTTAAGATTCTAAGTAACTTATTTCATCTCGTACTAAAATAGGATCACAAACCATTTGTGAGGGTAGATGACCTTCTCTCTCTAAGATGGATTTCTTCAAATGTGGGATTCTATAGTTGTTTGAACCTCGCGCTTTCATAATTTCTTGCATGCACGATTGCAAAATCAAAAAAATCCGGTTCACTTGTTTTGATGGGTATTCATCGAAAGATTTTTCCACCGCGAAAACAAGTTCTTCTATCGTCTTCGGGCACACCTCGTGTTGTAGTGATTGAATGGAGTTAAAAAAACCAAGATCCAAAATATTCAAGTCCGGCGAATTTGGTGGTTGACACATCAAACGAATATCAAAACCATGACGAGAAGCCACTGCTCGGAATTCTTCATCTCTCAGATTAACGTGTGTTCTTGCATTATCTTGTCGAATAAAAATAGGTTTTCCAAAATCTTCTTGTGGCCATCTTTCATGAATTTTCGGGATAACTTTACCAATCAAAAACTCTTTTATATCTTCTCTTTTGATGGAGGTCACCGGCTTTAACTCCAAAGTCCCCGCATCTCGGTTTCTACTTCGTCTTTGAGCTGGTTGCTTTGTAACAAATGGAAACACTCCTATTTTCCCAGAAAATACCTCATTTCCTTTTTCCATCAAATCTCGAACGAGCCATGGCAACTAAAAACATTACCTTTTTAATGAAGTTTTTACTCTGACATGTACGATACGGATCTTCTTCAGCAGGAAGAAGGTAATAAGTCTCCGATTTTTTTTTTCATATAAAACCATTTTTCATCGATATGTACAACATTGTACATATCAACAAACTTCGGGTGATCGGGCATAGTACTACTGTCGAGCATGGAGACACAAAATTTTAGTCGAGCTTGTAGGACCAAAAAATTGCACTATAGACAGGATTGGATTTAATCACGAATACATAAATAAACAGTAAGGAAACAGCAGATTCATAAAACGATAAAGCATAGATAAATCTAAGGAGGCGAGATGAATCTCTTTCCTTAACTCAAAGAATCTTTGGTAATGCGATGGATTATAATAGATCCATGAGTCCCAGGATACAACCAAAGGTATCTGTTATCGCAAACACTCGATAACAGATCTGTCGAACATTATAACTACGATACTCTCGAATAAAGACTTACTCTAAGCAGTAGGGAATTGAAGGAACTTTTGCTAGAACTTTTAGGATGTGTTTTTAGTGTTTCAGAGGATGCTTTTTAAGGTGAAAATCGGCCAGTATATATAGAAGAGAGGCCAGAGTGTTTTCCAGACAGATACAGACACTACAAGAAAACTGTCTATTTCCAACGAAAATTTACGACCGTTTTAAATCGATGTAACTTTACATCGACATTACGACGAATTTACGACGAAATATGTGTTCGATGTAAAATCTTCGTAAATATGTGTCGTCGTAATATCGATGTAAATTTACGACTAGTTTACGACGATATTACGACGACAACATAAATCGTCGTAATGTCGTCGTAAATTTACATCGATATTACGACGAATTTGTTTTCTGTATATTACGTTGATATTACGACGATTTGACGTCACATGTTCCCAGTTAGGTAGACCACGTTTTTTAATAGGTCCACCTACTAAATTTACATCGAATTTACAACGTAAAATTCGTTGTAAATCCGTTGGTAAATCTGAAAAAATTTCTATAAATACAGCCTAACTTCAAACGAAAGAATAAAAAAAAAACAAACAGAAAAAAAAAACAAACAGAATAAAAAAAAATAAATATATATAAATGTCTATATACGAACTACGAAAATGGATGTATACGCAAAAGGATTCAGAGGGAGATTTGACGGAAGAATTCAAAGAAGGGCTTGAAATATTCATGTATCAGGCCGGACATATGCAAACAACCCTGGAAAGTGGTAAGATGTTATGTCCTTGTCGTAAATGCAAGAATACGAGATATATGTTTATTGAGACGGTGTGGAAGCATTTACTAAATAGAGGGTTTATGCCGCAATATTATGTTTGGTATCAACATGGAGAGGGTTTTGAAAGAACTCAAGCAACGGATAGTAGTAGTAATTATCAAGGTCAAGTAGAATCAAATTATCAAGGTAGTTATGATCATGGTCAACATCAATTTGATCAGGGTGCAGATCATGATAGGATGCATGCAATGGTTAATGATGAATTTCATGAAACAAATGCTGATAATAGTACTGTTGAGGAACCGGACGTAGATGCGAAGCGATTTTATGATATGCTAGACGCTGCTAACCAGCCACTCTACGATGGATGTAGAGAAGGTCAGTCTAAATTGTCGTTAGCTGCTAGGATGATGACAATTAAAACTGATCATAACTTAGCTGAGGTTTGCATGGATGATTGGGCTTATCTTATTAAAGAGTATTTGCCAGAGGATAATTTGGCTGCCGAAACATACTATGAGATACAGAAGTTGGTGTTTAGTCTTGGGTTGCCTTCTGAGATGATAGATGTATGTGTTGACAATTGTATGATTTTTTGGAAAGATGATGATAAGTTGCAGGAATGTCGATTTTGCCAAAAACCGAGATTTAGGCCCCAAACAACTGGGCGTACTAAGATACCATACCAACGGATGTGGAATCTTCCTATAACTGATAGGTTGAAACGATTGTATCAATCTGAAAGGACAGCTGCATCGATGAGGTGGCATGCAGAACATTCACACAGAGAAGGAGAAGTGACTCACCCGTCAGATGCAAAAGCTTGGAAACACTTTAACACGGTACACCCTGATTTTGCTAACTCTAAGTGAAATGTGTATCTTGGTCTTTGCACTGATGGATTTAGTCCATTTGGTATGTCTGGTAGGCAATATTCTTTGTGGCCAGTTATCGTAACTCCTTATAACCTTCCCCCAGATATGTGCATGCAAAGGGAATTTCTTTTCCTGAATATTTTAGTCCCTGGTCCCAATCATCCGAAGCGGTCCCTTGATGTGTTTTTGCAGCCTCTCATTCATGAGTTGAAACAGTTGTGGTATACAGGAGTGCGGACATATGATTGTTCGAGGAAAAATTTTTTTACGATGCGTGCGGTGCTTATGTGGACAATAAGCGACTTCCCTGCATACGGAATGCTATCAGGTTGGACGACGCATGGGAGGTTATCTTGTCCTTATTGCCTCGATCGGACAGATGCATTTCAACTTAAACCAGGTCGAAAAACATGCTGGTTTGATTGTCACCGCCGGTTTTTACCAATCAATCATCCATATAGGAGAAACAGGCGGTTGTTTAGGAAGAACAAAATCGTGCGTGTCCCCCCACCAGTGTATCTATCTGGGGAAGATCTTGAAGCGCAAATAGATCATTTTAGGGGACTAGAAACTGTGAATCGTGGGGGAAATTGGCACACTCCAGCTAATATGCCTGATGGATACGGGGTAAATCACAATTGGCACAAGAAAAGCATTTTTTGGGATCTTCCGTACTGGAAAAATCATCTACTGAGACACAATCTTGATGTCATGCACATTGAGAAAAAAAAATTTGATAACATCATGCATACAGTGTTAAACGTGAAAGGAAGAACCAAAGACAGCGGAAAGTCAAGGTTGGACTTGCCAGATATTTGCAACAGAAATGAGTTGCATATAATGAGCAATGGAAAATCACCAGTTCCTATATTTCGGTTGGGTGCAGAACAAAAGGCATCGTTGTTCAATTGGGTTTCATCTGACGTGAAGTTTCCTGATGGGTATGTATCCAATCTTGCTAAATCTGTTGAGAAAGGAGAAAAGTTTTCAGGGATGAAGAGTCATGACTGCCACGTGTTTATGCAACGTTTACTTCCTTTCGCATTTGCCGAAATCCTTCCAGAAAATGTTCATGAAGCAATTGGAGGTAAGATACTTCATCACATATAAAATTATTGATATTAATTATATATATATGTTACAATGTATATAATTTTGTCTTTGCAGGCATCGGAGCGTTTTTCCGGGATCTTAGTACACGGACGTTGTCAGAAGATGTAATTGCACAACTGGCTGCTAATATTCCAATCTTGTTGTGCAATTTGGAGAAGATATTTCCCCCTGCGTTTTTTGATGTTATGGAACATCTTCCCATTCATCTCCCCCCACGAAGCAGAACTAGGAGGCCCTGTTCAGTTTAGGTGGATGTACCCATTTGAGCGCTTCATGAAACATTTAAAGGGAAAGGCAAAAAATCTATCAAGGGTTGAAGGATCAATTGTTGCGGGAAGTTTGACAGAAGAAACTTCACACTTCACTTCATATTATTTCGCTCCAAAAGTCCGCACACGCAAACGGGCTCCCCGACGATACGATGATGGCGGTGTGGGACGAATTTATGCAGTAGAGGGTGTCCCAGATATATTCTCACCAATTGGTCGTCTTAGTGGAAAATTGAAGGAAGTTTGGTGGGATAACGAGCATGACAGGCACAACGCACATACGTACATCCTCCTAAACTATGATGAAGTGAGTCCTTACGAAAGGTAATAACAAAACTATTTAATTAATCAGTCATTAATAATTAATTAATATAATTATAATTAAATGTGTTAATTTTTATGTCTATATATGTATTTTGCAGCTTATTTGTTACCCAGGTACGAGAATGCATTGCAGGGGTTTCAGATGATGAAATAAACGAACGTAAAGATCGTCACTTTGTTGAGTGGTTGAAGATGCAAGTAAGTTAATATAGTTATAAATATTTCATTTAATTATATCGGCTTTCAATCTAACTTTTACACTTATCATAGGTTGATCATGGCGATCCCGCATATCCATTTTGGTTTCATGAGTTACTCCTAGGCCCCATCGGGAAGATAACGACCGCACCCATGTATTTTATCCGTGGTTATGTGTTTCATACATACAAGCATGGCGTTCGTCGGGCAACTACCAACTACGGAGTATGTGTTAGGGGTGAAATAGATTTTTATGGGGTTTTGCAAGAAATAATTGAAGTGGAGTACCCCGGACTGGTTAGGTTGAAATGCGTTCTCTTCAAATGTGATTGGTTCGATCAAACAGTCGGTCGAGGGGTGCGAATTAACAAATTTGGTGTGGTTGACGTCAACAAATCACGACGTTATAACAAGTTTGAGCCATTCATCCTAGCATCACAAGCATCACAAGTAACGTTCGTTCCATATCCGCTAGTTCGAACTTCTGGGATCTCATGGTTATCGGTTATTAAAATAGCTCCAAGGGGTAAAATTGTTGGTGTTGTTGATCTTCCAATGCAACAAGATTCTTGCCTTGATATTACAGAACCAGAGATTACGGAGAACATTCTTTTAATTGATCCACGAAACATGCAACTTGAATATCTACCTGACGACACAGAAGAAGAAGGCGATTCCGACGAGTTTGAAGAAACTGACGATGATGATGGACCTGAAGATGATGAACCCAATCAAGATGATGAGCCCAACGAAGATGATGATTCTGATTGAAAGCTTATATATATATATATGTAATTTTCGGTTTTGTTAAATGTTTAAGTTTTTGTTGTAAAATTATATATTAAACTAATAAAAATTCTACGAAACATTGATGAATTAACAGTTTTTGTGAATGAAACACGGAGATTAGGGTTAATTTAACTTTATTACATAATGCTAATTAAACCCTAAATATACAGTTATTTAATGTAAATCTGATGGTACTTAATGATGATTTTACGATGAAATTACGACGCCTAGGACCACGAGCAGAACGTAACGTTGTATTCCCACTTCTGATGATCTGGCCAACAAAGAATTCTGGGGGTCGAGTTTTCTAGATTCATAAAAACCAACCACCATAACTGAAAGATACATAGAATTGGACATCCTTATATCACGAAGGATTTACATAGATGTCCAATTCTATGAATCTTTCACCTATGGTAGTTGAAGACTAAAGGATTATTTGTTGGCCAGATCATCAAGAAGTGGGAACACAATGATCAGCGTAAAAAATCAAGGAAAAGTTACCAACGGATTTAGCATTGAAGGTGTGTATTTTTTTTTTTAGTTAGCATTGAAGGTGTGGAATGTATTTATAGAAATCTTTTAGAAATTACCAACGGATTGGCAACGAAAATTTACAAAGGTTTTACATCGAATAACATTACAACGATTTTAAATCGAATATGCGACGAAATTACGTCGACAAAATGCGATGTAAATAATTAGGTGACATATAAAAAACCGTTTTTTACCAAACTCTCATTTCGTCGAAATATCGTCGTAATTTTACGACGATTTTACGACGACTTAGTCGTAAAATCGTCGTAAGTTCTAAAATTTGGGGTAAGTTTACAACTATTTTACATCGAATATCATTACAACGAAATTACATCAACGAAATGCGATGTAAATAATTAGGTAACCTATAAAAAACCGTATTTTACCAAACTCTCAAAGTCGACGTGAAATCGTCGTGATACCTATGTCACTCATTTCGTCGTAAATTCATCGTGAATTTACGACGCTTTTACGACGATTTAGGTTTAATTTACATTACGATAGATTCGTCGTAAACTCGTTGTAATTTTACAACTATTTTACGACGAGTTAGTCGTAATTTCGTCGTGAGTTCTAAAATTTGGGGTTTAGGGTTTGATTTACATGTTTGGTTTTTTTATCTTATATCTTGTTTTACATAAGTTTAAATCATAGTATGTTTTTACAAAATCATTTACATTATTTAAGTCATGTATGTTACGAATATACTTATAAGAACGAATGATATACATTATTATGTAAGATAAGGAAATCGACGATGATATAGATTCAATCGTCGTTATTGAATCTATTGTTAAATATTAGAAGTATTAGATCCACAAATATACTTCGTTCTTACGTCCAGGATATGTGTATTGTGATTTAGGGTTTAGGGTATAGATTTTAGGTTTTACAACGACTTGACGACGGATGCGTCGTAAATTCGTTGTAAGTTTACAACGAAATTACGACGAATCCGTCGTAATTTCGTTGTAATAACTAAAATGACGGATTCGTCGTAATTTCGTTGTAAGTTTACAACGATTGTACGACGAATCCGTCGTAATTTCGTTGTAATACCTAAAATATAGGGTTTAGGGTTTGATTTACATGTTTTGTTTTTTTTATCTTAGATCTTGTTTTACGTAAGTTCTAATCATAGTATAAACAAGTTTATGTTTTTACAAAATCATTTACATTATTTAAGTCATGCATGTTACGAATATACTTATATATAAGAACGAATGCTATACATTATTATGTAAGATATGGAAATCGATGATGAAATAGATTCAATCGTCGTTATTGAATCTATTGTTAAATATTAGAATTATTAGATGCACAAATATACATCGTTTTTACGTCCAGAATATGTGTATTGTGATTTCCCTAGGGTTTAGGGTATAGATTTATCTTATTACAACGATATTACAACGGATTCGTCGTAAAATCGTTGTAAGTTTACAACGAAATTACGACGAATCCGCCGTAATTTCGTTTTAATACCCAAAATATTTGATTTCCCGCGTGGGGGAAAATTTCGATACGTTTAATTTTCGGTTCAGTTTTACGACTATTCGTCGTAAAATCGTTGTAAGTGTACAACGACATTACGACGAATCCGTCGTAATGTCGTCGTAATACCCAAAATATTTGATTTACCGCGTGGGGAAAATTTTTGATAGGTTTAATTTTCGGTTCAGTATTACGACGATTTTACGACGATGCCGTCGTAAAATCGTCGTAAATTCCCAACGAATTTACGACGACAGCAAAATCTATATATACGTGACCAAAATTTTCCTCTTCACAATCGCAAAATCACTCTCTCTCTCCTCACTCTATCTCTCTAAAAACTTATGCCCTCTCTCTAAAAAAAGGTAACCTTTTGTTTTTGTATTTTTAAATTATATTATAGTTGTATAGATTTTGAATTGTTAGTTAGGATTGTAATATTTATTAGTTTGGATTGGAATTATTAGTTAGGATTGGAATTATTAGTTAGGAATGGAATTATATTATACTAAAATTGAGTTATTTTTAAATATTTTTTAGATATGGCGCCACGTAAATCACACTATCGGCAGTTTCTCGAGACGGGACCAAGTGCTAATTCGCAACTCCCGTCATCTTTTGCGACACAGTCCGCTGTTCCGGATTCTTTTCCCGGACCAGCGCCGCCTCCGGAAGCAGATGCTCGACCGCCGTTGTTGTATGCGGGATTGACGGTCGAATATATTTTACAGTCGTCGGGGCATGATTCTTTAGACCGGTTAGATCCGCGACGGCTCCCGAATACTTTTTGGTACGTAACTACAATTTTTTTTTTTAATAACATTATGAATTTGTTTTTTTTAATAATAATTTTTGTTTTATTTCTCAGGTTTAAGGAAGATAACAAAGTTGGACGGAGTGTGGTTGACACCATTAAAGCCTATTTCATGGAGCCTCACCGCAATTGGTCTTCGGTTCCGGAAGACGTTGTCGAGACATGGTTTAAATGTTTCGCGGTAAATTTTTTTTTAATATTCATTATTATTTTGGTCAATTCTTTATCTTTAATATATCATTTCTAATTTTTTTTTTTTTGTATAGCAAAAATGGCATTGGGACGTTGCGATCAACGACACCGTGAAGACGGAATTCAAAAAGAAGGCAAAACTGCGGCTCAACAATGCCGTCTCCGATTGGAAGAGGAACTGGGAGGTTAAAGGCGATCATGGGAAGCCGCCATACATGTATTCTGATGTTTGGAATGGCTTGACGGCATACTGGAGAGATCCGCATGCGCAGCAAGTGGCCGCTAAGTGTTCAGCTTCTCGAAACACTATGGGTCCAGACGGTCTTCCAGCGCTTATGCCTCATACGTCGGGTCAAACGTCTTTTGCGGGAAGACGCCTTCAAATGGTAATATTTTTTTCGGTTATAATTTTATTTATGTAATTTTAATTTGTTATTAATTTATATTACCCATCAACTGTTTGATTTCTTTTTGAATGTCTTTTTTGTTAGGCAAATGGAGGCGAACTTCCTCCAATGACCCGAGTTTTTGCGGAAACTCACAAGAAGAAAGACGGATCTTTTGTAGATCCTCGAGCAGAGGCGATCTACAATGACGCGCATGCAAGGATCGACGAGCGTCAAACTCAGCTTTCTCAGCAGCTATCACCCGGCGGTAGTTCGGTCCAATCCACTGCGACTTTGACGGTTGCCCAGATGGACGAGATATACGCAGAGGTAATTTAACTTTTTTTTTACAAAAGTTAACGTTTCTTTATACAATTTATTAAATTTTACGTTTCTTTTTTAAAGGTTGCCCCGAAGAAAAAGGGCAGAGTTTTAGGGATGGGATCGATGTAGATAGTGTCGCCGCGTCGTCCCATCGTCAGCTTTTCGACGATTCGGTTATTTTGCGGACGGAGTTAAACACCGCCAACGCCGAGATCAACACTTTGCGGGCGAAGCAGGTGGTATACGATGAGAAGATCCAAGTATACGATAAAACAATCGAAGGATACAACACTCTCTTCGATATTATTGCCCTGACTAACCCGACTTTGGCGGCTTCACTGAGGCAGCAGGAAGGATCGACATCGGGTCAGCCGACTGATCCGCTCGCGCAAGAACGAGCGAATGTGGAGCAGAATGGATCGGACGACGAACTTTTAGATAATTTACGTTTTTCAGCTGGACAATAGTTTAAGAATTTTATTTTGTATTTTTAATTTTATTTTATATTTTGAATTTATTTATAAAATTTTAATTTATAAATATAATTTTATTAATTATTTTTTAAATTTTATTTAATTTATTTAATTTATATAAAATTATATTTAATTTACGACGACTTTACATCGAAAACTTTACATCGATTTTACATCAAATAATTTACATCGATTTTACATCGATTTTACATCAATTATTTTACATCGTTCAATAATTTACGACGAATTTACATCAAATATTTTACATCTATTTACCAACGCATTTACAGATACCTATTACGACGAAGTTACGACGTATTGTCAAAACAGAAATTGTATACTTCGATGTAAATTCGATGTAATGTTTCATACTATTACGACGAATTTACGACGGATTTTCGAAAAAAAATTTGTATAATCCGATGTAAAATCGATGTAATATTTCATCCTGATATCGATGTAAAATCGATGTAATGTATTCGTCGTAAAATCGATGTAAATTTACAACGATTTTACGACGAATAATATACGACGATTTTACGACGATTTTTAGTGCTCCTTAATGTTACGACCAATTTACGACGATTTTCGATTAACGACGATCATATTACGACGAATTGTTAATCGTCGCTAATCTGTCGTAAACCATGTTTTACGACCAATTTACGACGATTCTGTTAGTTGTAAAAAGGCAGTTTTCTTGTAGTGAGAATATTCTTCAGAATATTCTAGAAGTCTGCGATTTTTAAGTCGGCCAGTCGAGCATCGATCGACACCTTCAAAATTCCACGAGCCCAACAAGGCCCAAGATGTGAGTTGCGCGCGTGTGGTCTTTTCTTCTCTCTTGTTGTTAGTCATTTAAATCAATGACACAACTATTCCAAACTATATACAAGAGAAAACATTTCTCAACTAGCAATGTGGGATTTTTGTTCTTCCAACAAAAAGTTATAGCCAATGAAAACGTTTCATTTGAATGAGCTTAACTCATTTCTTTTCACACTAACACAATTTTATCAAGCCCTCATGCTTTGATAAAAAAAATAGTTCCAACAATCCCCCACATGAATAGAAATGACTCTAAACATATGAAAATTGAACAGACTAGACAATCACTAGACATACTTGACTAGACTCATCTAGACGTAGACAGACTTTCGAGAGTATACGAAAATATAACTGTATCTGAGAGGTAGCGTTTTTCAGCTTTGAACCAATCATATGTAATATATGTCGGATTTACTCGGCTAGGAGGTGAACATGATGTCTTGAACCACCCAGATTTTGATGTAAATCTAGACAACAGGTATCGCACAGCGACATTTTCTCGTAGAACTTTGTTCTCTATTGTGTTCATTTTGCCTTGAACATTCCTGGTTTTCGTGAGTGAATTTGGAGAATATAGCCTTCTCTTTCATTCTCCTAGAAACGGCCCTCATTTCACACTTCACTAGGTGATCTTTTATCAGCTTGTTTTCAGAAGTGTCCTGTCACACTCCACTATTACACAGCTATGCAATCATTAAAAGCCAACGCTTATCCTTACTATTCACAGGTAGCACTGTTTTATCATCCTAGGAACTGGGCAGAGACATAGTCTCACAGTGCTCAATTTTGAATCAGTTCCACTTTGTTTTCCCTTTGAACCTAGATCTTGGGATCTCCAGTCACATAGGTGGGGTGTCTGTCAAACGTCATCTTTGTCTATAGGCTTTAAACCCATTCCTTTTGATGATTTTACAATTTGATCTCGCGGCAAACCTTTGGTGAACGGATCCGCTAGGTTATCAGCCGACTTGATGTAATCTATCGTAAGTACACCAGTTGAGATCAATTGTCTAATAGTCTTATGTCGTCTTCTTATGTGACGAGATTTGCCATTATATAGATTACTCAGTGCCCGAGAGATAGCCGACTGACTATCACAGTGTACACGTAATGCTGGCCCTGGTTTTTCCCACATCGGGATATCTTCCAGAAAGTTTCGAAGCCATTCTGCTTCCTCAGCAGCTTTGTCTAAAGCTATAAACTCTGACTCCATGGTTGATCTGGCCAGGAGTGTTTGTTTGGAAGATTTCCAGGATATTGTTGCACCAGCAAGAGTAAAGACATATCCACTCGTGGATTTGGAGTTTCTTGAATCTGAAATCCAATTGGCATCACTATACCCTTCCAGCACTGCTGGTTCTTTACCGAAGTGCATCCCATAACTTTTGGTATATCGTAGATAATTTAATATCCTAGTTATGGCCCTCCAATGAGTATGACATGGATTACTCGTATAACGACTTAGTACGTTTACTTAGTGCGCTAAATTGGGTCTAGTACAATTCGTCAAGTACATAAGACTTCCGATGACTCTTGCATACTCCACTTGTGACACGGCTTCACCTGAATTCTTTGTCAAATGAAGTTGAGGATCAAGCGGAGTTTTTGCAGTCCCATTTGAGTAGGTCTTAAACCTCTCTAGGATTTTTGTAGCGTAATGATATTGAGATAAGATTATTCTTTTTGAATTTCGAATAATCCTAATTCCTAGAATTACATCCGTTAATCCCATGTCTTTCATATCAAACTTTCCACTGAGCATGTTCTTCGTTTGATTGATTATATCTTTGTTGCTTCCCATGATGAGCATGTCATCTACGTACAAACACAACAACATATATCCTTGTGAAGTACTTTTGATATAGATGCACTTATCACATTCATTGATGTGAAAGAAATTTGACATCATTACACTGTCAAACTTTTCATGCCATTGCTTCGGAGCTTGCTTGAGTCCGTATAGCTATTTCACAAGTCTACAGACTTTCTTCTCTTGTCCGGGAGCAACATAACCCTCAGGTTGATTCATATAAATCTCTTACTCTAAATCTCCGTTTAGGAAAGCAGTCTTGACATCCATCTGATGTATTTCAAGGTTTCTTAAAGCTGCGATTCCAATCAACATACGAATCGAAGTTATTCTCGTCACCGGAGAATAAGTGTCAAAGAAATACAGTCCTTCCTTTTGACAAAATCCTTGTACCACAAGTCTGGCTTTATAATTGTCTATAGAGCCATCGATTTTTAGCTTTGTGGTATAGATTTATAATTGTCTTTTCCTTATAAATCTATTAGCTCTATTAGCTTTCCTCATTGAGCCATCATACCACAAGTATGATTTTGCATAATTGAGTTGATTTCACTGTTAGATGCTTTCTTCCAGAAAGGTGCATCGGTGTAGACATTGTTTCCATGAAAGTTCTTGGACCACTTTCCGCGAGGAATGCCATTATGAACTCAGAGCCAAATGTCTTTTCCTTACGAGCTCTCTTGCTTCGTCTAGGTTCAACTTCTTCTTCTTCTTCTTCTGCTTCTTCGTTTGTAGAAGTGTCTGAAGTGCTTGCCTCATTGCTAGCATCTCATTCATCACGAGTTCGTTTAGGATTTCCTCTATCCTTACATGGAAACACATTTTCGAAGAAGGACGCATTCCTTGACTCCATTATCGTGTTAACATGAATGTCTGGTATATCTGATTTATGTACCAGAAAACGATAGGCACTACTATTGTGCGCATATCCGATGAAAATGTAATCTACCGTTTTAGGTCCGATGGTAACTTTTTTCGGAAGTGGTACTGCAACTTTTGCCAAGCACCCCCACACTTTCAGGTATTTATACGAAGGTACATTACCTTTCCAAAGTTCATAAGGAGTTTTTCCTGTGACTTTGTGTGGGATTTTGTTCAGGATATAATTTGAGGTAAGCAGAGCTTCCCCCCCACATGTTCTAGACTAACCTAGATTTCTGCAACATTGCATTCATCATTTCCTTGAGATTTTTGTTATTTCTTTCAGCAACTCCGTTGGATTCTGGTGAGTAGGGAGCAGCCGTTTGATGAATAATGCCATGTGCTCTACAGAATGCATCGAATGGTTCATTATATTCACCTCCTCTATCACTTCTAACCATTTTTATGGTCCTACCAAGTTGGTTTTCAACTTCCAGCTTGTACTCTTTAAATTTGTCCAAGGCTTCATCTTTACTGCGCAGTAGATAGATGTAGCAATATCTCTTGCAATCGTCTATGAAGGTCACGAAATATTTCTTACCACCTCTAGTTTGTATGTATTTTAAATCACATAAATATGTGTGAATTAAACCTAGAGTTTCGGTTGTTCTTTGAACGCTGGGAGATGGCGTTTTAGTGAGTTTCGCTTGGACACAAACTTCACATTTGTCTTTGTTTATTTTGCATTTAGGAATCATATTCATGTTCATCAATCTACTCATAGACTTAAAATTAACATGTCCTAAGCGTTCATGCCAATTATTAAAAGACTCAGCGAGATAACCAATGGTTTCTTATCATTCATCTTAGGGTTCTTCGAGGTGGATGCCTCGGTTACATTATCCTTACGGATTACTGCCTCAACAGACATCTTAAACAAGTTTTCACAAACAAAATCCTTTCCCAAATACATCCCATTCTTCGTTAGGATTAGCTTATCACCTTCCAGCTTTACAGTGAATCCATGCTTGCTTATGAGCGATCCAGAGATCAGATTCTTGTGCATGTCTGGTACATGGATGACGTTCGTGAGAACCAGCACCTGTCCAGAGGTGAGATTCAGAACAACCTTTCTGTGACCATCAATTATCGACGAGGCGGAATTACCCATCAAGAGCTTGTCACCACTCTTGTTCTTTGTGTATGTCGAGAACATCTCTCGATCCATGCATATGTGTCTGGTTGCACCAATATCGAACCACCAAGTCTTCGGATGGCTCTCAGTAACATTAGCCTCAGTGACCACAGCACACATGGCAGCTTCTGTCAAGTTCGCTTGAGCTTTCTTGTTGCGACACTCGAAGGATTTGTGTCCTTGTTTTCCACAGAAGTTACATGATCCCAAGAACCTTTGAGAAGTCTGACCATTGTGACCACTCTTGTTCTTGAACTTCTGGAAGTTCTTTGGTGGCATCTTCCCTTTGCCTTTGTTTTGGAGTCCTTTGTTCTGCCACTTGACTTGATTGGTGTTTTGGGGTTCAACCATATTCGCATTGTGTTCGCGAATCTTTACACCTACGCCAATTTGTTGTTCCCGATTCGTAGACTCTACGCGGAGCTTAACAACCAAATCTTCAAGGCTCATCTTCTTTTTCTTCAGCCTGAGGTAGTTTTTCAAGTCCGTCCAACCAGGAGGAAGCTTCTCAATGATGCAGCAACCTTGATAGGTTTCACACAGCCGCATTCCCTCAGCATGAATGTCGTGAAGGAGCCTCTGCACCTCATCGACTTGATCCATCAGTGGTCTTGAATCCACCATCTGGTACTGCATGAATTTTGCCATAGTGAATCTATGAGTACCAGAATCTCCAATGCGATACTTCTTGTCTAAGGAATCCCACAGATCCTTAGAAGTTTCAGCGTTTTCGTACACCCCAAACAGAGAGTCTGAAAGGCTATTCTGAATATATCCCTTGCACAAGCAGTCAGTATGTTCCCAAGCGTGGACACTCGCAAGTGCACGTGGATCGGTGTTATCTTCTGGGAGAACATGTTTCACCTCGCTGGTGTATTTCTGCAGATTCAGCGTTGTCAGATAGAAGAACATCTTCTTCTTCCACATCTTAAATGTTGTCCCATCAAACTTGCTTGGAGGAGCGACATGATTCCCAGATGGAACTTTGACTGTCTCAATTAGACTCGCAGTCCTCTCTTCCACCAAACCAGAGTTGTTTTCAACGTCGGTTGTCATTCTGTGAAGACAAAAGAAACACAACTATCATTAGTACCGATATATATAGTTAAGAATCGCAATTCTAATACTAATATCGAACCAAACAGCATTGGTGTCGATCGATACTCCTTGGTATCGATCGATGCACACCCTCGGTGTCGATCGATGCAAGTAAATTTTGCACAGGATCGATCGATGCACCACGGTGTCGATCGATACTCAACTGGTGTCGATCGATGCACTCAGTGTCGATCGATGCACCCTAGGTGTCGAACGATGCAAGTGAATTTTTCACAGGATCGATCGATGCACCACTATGTCGATCGATACATGTGAATTTTACACAGTATTGATCGACATAGACCCAACATGGTCGATGCACAGTATCGATCGATGCACCTCAGTGTCGACCGATACAAATTTTTGCATAGTATCGATCAATACCACAGGGTGTCGATCGATACTCACAAGGTTTCGATCGCAATCGAACCTATCAAGAACCACATGGTGCGTTCGTTGATTACACCGTTCATTAATCGCAATTGATGACGGTTGTAGAAGATGTTTAAAGCAATACTGCTTCTACTACACGTTTCAAGTTGCTATACAGCTTTTTGATAACGTTTGAGTATCACTAGCAGTTGAACATCTTCTTATAAAAATAAACAGAAATTGCTTCTACTACACGTTTCAAGTTGCTAAAAAGCTTTTTGATAACGTTTGAGTATCATCAGCAGTAGAAGAATCGTTTTATAAATAGTTTGAAAACGTTTATTTACTCGTGATTAAAGATCCGATTGAAGTAATAAAACAAAATCGGATCTTCTTTGAGTTAAGATTGTAGGACCAAAAATTTGCACTATAGACAGGATTGGATTTAATCACGAATACATAAATAAACAGTAAGGAAACAGCAGATTCATAAAACGATAAAGCATACATAAATCTAAGGAGGCGAGATGAATCTCTTTCCTTAACTCAAAGAATCTTTCGTAGTGCGACGGATTATAATAGATCTATGAGTCTCAGGATACAACCAAAGGTATCTGTTATCGCAAACACTCGATAACAGATCTGTCGAACATTATAACTACGATACTCTCGAATAAAGACTTACTCTAAGCATTAGGGAATTGAAGGAACTTTTGCTAGAACTTTTAGGATGTGTTTTTAGTGTTTCAAAGGATGATTTTTAAGGTGAAAATCGGCCAGTATATATAGGAGAGAGGCTAGGGTTTTTCCCAGACAGATACAGAATATTCCTCAGAATATTCTAGAAGGCTGCGATTTTTAAGTCGGCCCGTCAAGCATCGATCGATACGCTTCGGTATCGATCGATACCTGTTGGAACTAATTTTTTGTCAAAGCCTGAGGGTTTGATAAAATTGTGTTAGTGTGAAAAGAAATAAGTTAAGCTCTTTCTAATGAAATGTTTTCATTAACCGAGAAATGTTTTCTCGTGTATATATGTTGGAATGGTTGTGTCTTAAATGAAACAACATGAGAGAAGAAAAGCCATACGTGCGACGTTCGCATCTTGGGCCTTGATTGGGCCCGTGGACTTTTTGAGGTATCGATCGATACCCCTTGGTATCGATCGATACCCAGCGGGCCGACTTAAAAATCGCAGCCGACTAGGTTATTCTAGAAATATTCCTTTTCTGTCATGGAAAAACCCTAGCCTCTTTCCTATATATACAACACGATTTTCACCTAAAAAATCATCCTCTGATACACAAAAAACACTTACTAAAAGTTCTAGCAATCGTTTCTTCAATTCCCTACTGCTTAGAGTAAGTTTTAATTTCGAGAGTATCGTAGAATAATGGTCGATAGATATGAATCATGGTGTTGATGATTCAGTCAAACTTTGGTTGTATCCTGGGACTCATGGATCTATAAAACCCCGTCACACTACGGGAGATTCTTAGAGTTAAGGAAAGAGATTTATCTCGCCTCCTCAGATCTTGTATTGCTTTATCGTTTATAAATCGTCTGTTCCTTAAACTGTTTATTTACATATTACTGTGATTAAATCTTTCCTGTCTGTAGTGTAAATTTTGGTCCTACATTCTTAACTCTAAGAAGATCCAATTTCTGTTTTATTACTTCAATTGGATCTTTAATCACGAGTAAATAAACGTTTTCAAACGGTTTTTAAAACGATTCTTCTACTGCTGATGATACTCAAACGTTGTCAAAAAGCTTTTAGCAAATTGAAACGTGTAGTAGAGGCAATCTTCATCTCTCTCTATTTTTCAAGAAGATGTTCTTCTGCTAGTGATACTCAAACGTTAATCAAACAGCTGTTCAGCAACTTGAAACGTGTAGTAGAAGCAGATCTGCTTAAACATCTTCTAAAAAACCATCTTTAATTGCGATTAAAGAACGGTATAATCAACGAACACACATCTGTTCTTGATAGGTTCGATTCAGATCGAGGCCTTGTGAGTATCGATCGACACCCTATGGTATCGGTCGATATTGGACTAAATTGTATCGGTCGACACTTAAGTGTATCGATCGTTACCATGCAAACAGTGTATCGGTCGGCACCTCAGTGTATCGATCGATACTTTGCATCGACCAAGTTGGTCTATGTCGATCGATACTGTGTATAAGACACAGGTATCGATCGACACTGGTGCTATGATCGATCCTGTGAAATTCACTTGCATCGGTCGACACCCAGGGTATATCGATCGACACTGAGCGTGTATCGATCGATACAAGGTTGCTTCGAATGACACAGTATGTGCATCGAGCATCAATCGGAACCCAGGGTGTATCGATCGACACTCAATGTGTATCGATCGACACCAAGATGCTTTGCTTAACACAGTATGTGCATCGAGCATCGATCGACACCTACGGTGCATCGATCGACACCATACGGGTGCATCAATAGACATTGAATGTGTATCGATCGATATCAAGGAGTATGGATCGACACCAATGCGATTTAGTTCGATATTAGAATTGCGATTCTTAAAGTTTATATATCGACACTAATTGAAAGTTGTTTCTTTTGTCTTAACAGAATGACAATTGATGTGGAAAACAACTCTGGATTGGTGGAGAAAACCAGTGAAAAGGTTGAATTGACTGCGAGTCAGATCGAGACGGTCAAAGTTCCATCTGGGAACCATGTCGCTCCTCCAACCAAGTTTGATGGGACAGCATTCAAGATGTGGAAAAGGAAGATGTTCTTCTATCTGACAACATTGAATCTACAGAAATACACCAGTGAGGTGAAACCTGTTCTCCCAGAAGACAACACTGATCCACGTGCGCTTGCGAGTGTCCACGCCTGGGAACATGCTGACTTCTTGTGCAAGGGCTATATTCAGAATAGTCTTTCGGACTCTCTGTTTGGGGTGTACGAAAATGCTGAGACATCTAAGGATCTGTGGGATTCCTTAGACAAGAAGTACCGCATTGAAGATTCTGGTACTCAGAAATTCACTGTGGCGAAGTTCGAGCAGTACAAGATGGTGGATTCAAGACCACTAATGGAACAAGTCGATGAGGTGCAGAGGCTCCTACATGATATCTTTGCTGAGGGAATGCGGCTGTGTGAAACCTATCAAGGTTGCTGCATCATTGAGAAGCTACCTCCTGGTTGGACGGACTTCAAGAACTACCTCAGGCTGAAGAAAAAGAAGATGAGCCTTGAAGATCTGATTGTTAAGCTCCGCGTAGAGTCTACGAATCGGGAACAACAGATCAATGTAGGTGTGAAAATTCGCGAACACAATGCGAACATGGTTGAACACCAAAACCCCAATCAAGGCAAGTGGCAGAACAAAGGTCGCCTAAACAAAGGCAAAGGGAAGATGCCACCAAAGAACTTCCAAAAGTTCAAGAACAAGAGTGGTCAGAATGGTCAGACTTCTCAAAGGTTCTTAGGACTGTGTAACTTCTGTGGGAAGCAAGGACACAAATCCGTCGATTGTCGTAGCAAGAAGGCTCAAGCCAACTTGACAGAAGCTGACATGTGTGCTGTGGTCACTGAGGCCAATGTTGCTGAAAGCCATCCAAAGACTTGGTGGTTCGATACTGGTGCAACCAGACACATTTGTATGGATCGAGAGATGTTCTCCACATACACAAAGACCAAGAATGGTGAAAAACTCTTAATGGGTAATTCAGCCTCGTCGACAATTGATGGTCACGGGAAGGTTGTTCTGAAGCTCACCTCTGGACAGGAACTGGTACTCACGAACGTCGTCCATGTACCAGATATGCGCAAGAATCTGATCTCTGGATCGCTCATAAGTAAGCATGGATTCTCTGTGAAGCTGGAAGGTGATAAGCTGATCCTAACGAAGAATGGGATGTATTTGGGTAAGGGTTTTGTTTGTGATAATCTTTTTAAGATGTCTGTTGAGGCAGTAATCCGAAAGGATAATGTAACCGAGGCTTCCACCTCGAAGAACCCTAAGATTAATGATAAGAAACCAATTGCTTATCTCGCTGAGTCTTTTAATATTTGGCATGAACGACTAGGACATGTTAATTTCAAGTCTATGAGTAGATTAATGAACATGAACATGATTCCTAAATGCAAATTAAGCAAAGACAAATGTGAGGTTTGTGTCCAAGCCAAACTCACTAAAACGCCATCACCCAGCGTTCAAAGAACAACAGAACCTCTAGGTTTAATTCACACAGATTTATGTGATTTGAAATATATTCAAACCAGAGGAGGCAAGAAATATTTCGTGACTTTCATAGATGATTGCACGAGATATTGTTACATCTTTCTACTGCGAAGTAAAGATGAAGCCTTGGACAAATTTAAAGAATACAAGCTGGAAGTTGAAAACCAACTCGGCAAGACCATAAAAAAGGTCAGAAGTGATAGGGGTGGTGAATATAGTGAACCATTTGATGCATTCTGTAGAGCACATGGCATTATCCATCAAACAACTGCTCCCTACTCTCCGGAATCCAATGGAGTTGCTGAAAGAAAAAACAGAACTCTCAAGGAAATGATGAATGCAATGTTGCAGGAATCTGGGTTAGCCCAGAACATGTGGGGGGAAGCTCTGCTTACCTCGAATTATATCCTGAACAAAATTCCACACAAAGTCACAGGAAAAACTCCTTATGAACTTTGGAAAGGTTATGTACCTTCGTATGTATACCTGAAAGTGTGGGGGTGCCTGGCAAAAGTTGCAGTACCACTTCCAAAAAAGGTCACCATCGGACCTAAAACGGTAGATTGCATTTTCATCGGATACGCGCACAATAGTAGTGCCTATCGATTTTTGGTACATAAATCAGATATACCAGACATTCATGTAAACACAATAATGGAGTCAAGGAATGCATACTTCTTCGAAAATGTGTTTCCATGTAAGGATAGAGGAAATCCTAAACAAACTCGTCACGAACGAGATGCTAGCAATGAGGCAAGCACTTCAGGCACTTCTACAGAAGTAGAAGAAGCTGAACCGAGACGAAGCAAGAGAGCTCGTAAGGAGAAGACATTTGGCTCTGAGTTCATAATGGCATTCCTAGCGGAAAGTGGTCCAAGAACTTTCATGGAAGCAATGTCTACACCTGATGCACCTTTCTGGAGGGAGGCATCTAACAGTGAAATCAACTCAATTATGCAAAATCATACTTATGAGTTGGTAGACCTACCTCAAGGTTGTAAACCTCTGGGCTGTAAATGGGTCTTCACCACTAAGCTAAAAATCGATGGCTCTATAGACAAATATAAGGCCAGGCTTGTGGTACAAGGATTTCGTCAAAAGGAAGGATTGGACTTCTTTGACACTTATTCTCCAGTGACGAGAATTACTTCGATTCGCATGTTGATTGGAATCGCAGCTTTAAGAAACCTTGAAATACATCAGATGGATGTTAAGACTGCTTTTCTAAACGGAGATTTAGAGGAAGAGATCTATATGAATCAACCTGAGGGTTATGTTGCTCCCGGACAAGAGAAGAAAGTCTGTAGACTTGTCAAATCGCTATATGGACTCAAGCAAGCTCCGAAGCAATGGCATGAAAAATTCGACAGTGTAATGATGTCATATGGCTTTCACATCAATGAGTGTGATAAGTGCATCTATATCAAAAGAACTTCACAAGGTTATGTGTTGTTGTGTCTGTACGTAGATGACATGCTAATCATGGGAAGCAACAAAGATATAATCATTCAAACAAAGAACATGCTAAGTGGAAAGTTTGATATGAAAGACATGGGATTAGCTGATGTAATTCTAGGGATTAAGATTATTCGAAATTCAAAAGGAATAATTATGTCTCAAGATCATTACGCTACAAAAATCCTAGAAAGGTTTAAGATCTACTCCAATGGGACTGCAAAAACTCCACTTGAACCTCATCTTCACTTGACAAAGAATTCAGGTGAAGCAGTGTTACAAGTGGAGTATGCAAGAGTCATCGGGAGTCTAATGTACTTAACGAATTGTACTAGACCCGATTTAGCACACTCGGTAAACGTACTAAGTCGTTACACGAGCAATCCAGGTCATACCCATTGGAGAGCCATAACTAGGGTATTAAATTATCTAAGATACACCAAAAGTTATGGGCTGCACTTTGGTAAAGAACCAGCAGTGCTGGAAGGGTACAGTGATGCCAATTGGATTTCAGATTCAAGAAACTCCAAATCCACGAGTGGATATGTCTTTACTCTTGCTGGTGCAGCAATATCCTGGAAATCTTCCAAACAAACACTCCTGGCCAGATCAACCATGGAGTCAGAGTTTGTAGCTTTAGACAAAGCTGCTGAGGAAGCAGAATGGCTTCGAAACTTTTTGGAAGATATCCCAATGTGGGAGAAACCAGTGCCAGCATTACGTGTACACTGTGATAGTCAGTCGGCTATCTCTCGGGCACTGAGTAATCTATATAATGGCAAGTCTCGTCATATAAGAAGACGACATAAGACCATTAGACAATTGATCTCAACTGGTGTAATAACGATAGATTACATCAAGTCGGCTGATAACCTAGCGGATCCGTTTACCAAAGGTTTGCCGCGAGATCAAATTGTAAAATCATCAAAAGGAATGGGTTTAAAGCCTATAGAAAAAGATGATGTTTGACAGATACCCCACCTATGTGACTGGAGATCCCAAGATCTAGGTTCAAAGGGAAACAAAATTAAACTGATTCGAATTGAGCACTGTGAGACTATGTCTCTGCCCAGTTCCTAGGATGATATAACAGTGCTACCTGTGGATAGTAAGGATAAGCGTTGGCTTTTAATGATTGCATAGCTATGTAGATAGTGGAGTGTGACAGGACACTTCTGAAAAACAAGCTAATAAAAGATCACCTAGTGAAGTGTGAAATGGGGCCGTTTCTAGGAGAATGAAAGAGAAGGCTATTTTCTCCAAATTCACTCACGAATACCAGGAATGTTCAAGGCCAAAATGAACACAATAGAGAACAAAGTTCTACGAGAAGATGTCTCTGTGCGATACCTGTTGTCTAAGTTTACATAAAAATCCGGGCGGTTCAAGACATCATGTTCACCTCCTGGCCGAGTAAACTCGACAGATATTAAAAATGTTTGGTTCAAAGCTGGAAAATGCTACCTCTCAGATACAGTTACATTTTCGTATACTCTCGAAAGTCTGTCTACGTCTAGATGAGTCTAGTCAAGTATGTCTAGTAAAGTCTAGTCTGTACAATTTTCATATGTTCTAGAGTCATTTCTATTCATGTGGGGGATTGTTGGAACTAATTTTTTGTCAAAGCCTGAGGGTTTGATAAAATTGTGTTAGTGTGAAAAGAAATGAGTTAAGCTCTTTCTAATGAAATGTTTTCATTAACCGAGAAATGTTTTCTCGTGTATATATGTTGGAATGGTTGTGTCTTAAATGAAACAACATGAGAGAAGAAAAGCCATACGTGCGACGTTCGCATCTTGGGCCTTGATTGGGCCCGTGGACTTTTTGAGGTATCGATCGATACCCCTTGGTATCGATCGATACCCAGCGGGCCGACTTAAAAATCGCAGCCGACTAGGTTATTCTAGAAATATTCCTTTTCTGTCATGGAAAAACCCTAGCCTCTTTCCTATATATACAACACGATTTTCACCTAAAAAATCATCCTCTGATACACAAAAAACACTTACTAAAAGTTCTAGCAATCGTTTCTTCAATTCCCTACTGCTTAGAGTAAGTTTTAATTTCGAGAGTATCGTAGAATAATGGTCGATAGATATGAATCATGGTGTTGATGATTCAGTCAAACTTTGGTTGTATCCTGGGACTCATGGATCTATAAAACCCCGTCACACTACGGGAGATTCTTAGAGTTAAGGAAAGAGATTTATCTCGCCTCCTCAGATCTTGTATTGCTTTATCGTTTATAAATCGTCTGTTCCTTAAACTGTTTATTTACATATTACTGTGATTAAATCTTTCCTGTCTGTAGTGTAAATTTTGGTCCTACAATACCTTCAAAAGTCCACGAGCCCAACAAGGCCCAAGACGTGAGCTGCGCGCGTGTGGTCTTTTTTTCTCTTTTTGTTAGTCATTTAAATCAATGACACAACTATTCCAAACTATATACAAGAGAAAACATTTCTCAACTAGCACTGTAGGATTTTTGTTCTTCCCACAAATAGTTATAGTCAATGAAAACGTTTCATTTGAATGAGCTTAACTCATTTATTTTCACACTAACACAATTTTATCAAGCCCTCAAGCTTTGATAAAAAATAAGTTCCAACAGAGCTCTCATATTTCTTTCCCTCAAACTTGGCTTGATGGCATTTGTATGACGCTTAATGAGCCCTTCTTTTAGACATCGAAACAACGACGTATGGCTCACATCCAAAGAAGCCTCCAATGACCTTAAAGTTTTCCGACGATGAAGTGGAACATCAACAACTCGAGCAAGGTCAATTTGTTTTTTCGGACCACAAATACCCTTTCTCCTATGTGACACGTCAACAACTTCGCCATTAGGAGTATTTTTGGCCCGTCGCCAAATTCGTTGTACCGTTTGTAAAGGTACTGAAAATAAATTAGAAACTTCTGTTGTTGTAGTTTTCTTCACATTTCCGTTGACGCTTCTTGCCAATAAAGCATGATAAATCTCTAATCTTTCTCCATTTGTTTTTTTTTTAATTATGCGCTCTAGCTTCTTGAGAATCTTGTGATATCTCAATGTTTCCACCTATCACAAATATTAAAATATAAAATTAAAACTCCTATCACGAATTCAAAGAGATAATTACTTCAACAATATAACTACAGAAAGTTACTATAACAATATAATCACAACATAAAATATGCCGTATTCTAAGTTTATGTATCTAAAATGTAAACATATACGAAGTATATTTCAAATCATTGGAAGTAGAAAAACTAGCATAAACATTACAAAATACTCCGATGAAATACTAGAAATAATAATCTAATAAATACGAGAAATAGAAATACCTGAATTATCCGATGAAATAAACTCTCTTGATGGACTTTCATTCAAATCAATAAAAAAATCTGTTTCATTACTTTCAACTCGTAAATTTAGATCAAAACTATGAAAAGCCATATATAAGTTTAACTAAATGATGTTAATCTAAGTCAATATATATAGAAGAGCAATAGAATATTCTAAAAATTTGTTTTTAAGTAAAGTAATGGTTTCACTACAAGAAAACATGCTATTTCCGTCGGATTTCAGTTGTCAGTTACAGTTCGTTGGAAATGTGACTTATGTCGGAAATCCGTCGAAATTTTCCGACGGATTCTGGGCGTCGGAATACCGTCGAAAATTTCCGACGGAAAACCGACGGCCTAATTTCCGACGGCATTTCCGACGGATCATTTGATCGAAAATTCTGTCGGAAGTCTGTCGGTTGGCCGTCGTGTATTTCTGACGGATATATTTCCGACATAATTTCCGACGGATGATTGATCGGAAGTTTTTGTCGGAAGTCCGTCGGATGTTCGTTGGAAATAGGTTACGACGGATTTCCGCCGGTAAATGTTTCCGACGGATTTGCGACGGATAACCAACGGACAATTTCCGACGGATCTCCGACGGACAATTTGCGACGGATTTGCGACGGATAAAGAATAAATTCTATTTTGAATTTTATTTAATTAATTTTTTTTTTGAAATTTATAAATTAGAAATATAAATTTGATAAATAATAAATAATAAATATTAAAATTCATTAAACAAAATTAAAAATTCATTACACATTAAAAAAATTGTTCAAAAAAAACCATAAAATAAAATATTTAAACGGTTGGAGAGTCCCCGGAGTCGTCGTCGGGATTATTATCCCGAAACATATGCGGGAAACATTTCTGCATCATCTTCTCCAACGAGGAGAGCTTCTTAGTGGTAGATTTTTGCTCCGTCCGTAGCTCTTCGACCTGCTGGTCACGGTCTTTCACCGTTTGGGTGAGCTTCTCGATTTCTACCCGGTACTCCGAAGGATAACGAGGAAGTGAGGAAGAAGATTCATGGGTCGGAAGGGTGCCTAACCCAGCGAATCGACCTTTCACTTGCCGGGTTTGCTGCGAATAATTATAACCGTTAATAATTAAATAACGAAAATAAAAAGAAAACAAAATGAAATTAAAACTTACCTCAAGTACAATCTGGTTTATCTCTTCCTGGGATAACGTGTTCGAGGACGTCGATCCGTCGATAGTGAGCTGCGATATTGAAACTTCACGGTCAAGCTTCGTCTTCTTGCTCTTTTCGACAACATCCCGCATCCCCAAGTCCTGTATCTGGCCGGTTTTCTTGTTGGTGTGCCTATGCTCGATGAGTTTAAGATAATCGGGTTCGGAACCAGATTCTTTCGCCTGGAAAAATTTGTTAAGTTAAATAAATATAAAAACAAAATTAGTAATAAAAAATTGAAATTAAACTTATCATTTCCATCGCTTCCCGTTCGATAGTCTTTGCCCCCCCCCCCCCCCCCCCCCCCCCCCCCGTTGGGGATGTAGACCCCTTTCCCGCCTCGTTGGCTCTTTCGGTTCTTCGACTGTTGGTCGGAGGTCTTTTTCGTCGCATGCTTACTCCAATACTCGCAGAAGCCCTTCCAGACGTCATCGTCAAGGTCATTCGGCTTGTCTTTGTTGTACTTCCACTTCTGCTTCCACTCGTACATGTGCTTCGAGTACGAGTTTGCGGCATATTTGTCGAATGTGTCAATAACTTTTCGCGTATGATGAGAGTCTCAGGTGAACTCTTGCTACAATAAAAAATATATATGTTACATTTCAAAAAGAAAAATCGACAAAATGAAGTAAAAAAGGAATAATAAATCAATAAATAACTTACCGCGAAAGTCCGGTGCCACACGTCTTTCTCCTCGGCAGGCATGTCCGAATACTTCTCGTACGGTTTGTCCAACATGTTGTGGAGCATCCGTAATATCGCCTTGGTGATCTCAGTCGAGAGCTTAAACCTGAAAACATTATAAAAATATATAAATATGTTAAGTTTAAAAATCTAAATAAATTGAAATAATATACAAAACTTATCTTACCAAGTCCCGTCCTCAAACTTTGGGTCTAGTCGGATGCAATGGCCCCGGTTCGGCTGCTGGACTAGCTCCTCGATCCGAATGTTGCTCCGAGCAGCGGATTGCTGGGAATCCGGGATATGAGTTCCCGAGCTCGTTGGTCCTGGAGGCGTACACCGAGAACCCCGAGAACGGCGTCCTAGGTTGCCGCCTCCCAGCTGAAGTACGTTCTCGTGATCCTTGCGGAAAACCGTAGAATAGTTCGTAAATTAACAAAAATTTCAAAAGTTACCAAAAATTTTGAAATTTCCCAAAACATTTTCCGAAAAATTCAAAAATTTGTAATTCCCAAAAAATTATAAAAACGAATTTATTTGAAAACATTTTTATTATTTACAAATATTTTAAAAACGTTTTTAATATATACAAATATTTTAAAAACGTTTTTAATATATACAAATATTTAAAAAAACATTTTTATTACTAAAAAATATTTTAAAAACGATTTTAATATATACAAATATTTGAAAAACGTTTTTGTTACTAAACAAATATTTTAAAAACGATTTTAATATATACAAATATTATAAAAAAAGTTTTTATTACTATAACAATATTTTAAAAACGATTTTAATATATACAAATATTTTAAAAACGTTTTTATTACTAAACAAATATTTTAAAAACGATTTTAATATATACAAATATTATAAGAACATTTTTATTACTAAACAAATATTTCAAAAACGATTTAATATATACAAATATTTTAAAAACGTTTTTATTACTTACAAAATATTTTTACAACGTTTTTAATATATATACAAATAATTAAAAACGTTTTTATTATGTGAAAAAAATTAATTGTAATATTCTAAATACTTAAAAAATATTTAGAAACGTTTTTAAAAAATCAAAAATTTGTTTTCTAAATCTAACAATTCTAAATCAAAAATCTAATCACATAAACCCTAACACTAATATTATTATACATAACAAATTCTATTCTAACCACCTAACAATACACATAAATTGAATTCTAATAACCTAACTAATATATTCTCTAAAAGCTAACAAGATCTAAAAAAAAATAAAGGAATTGATGAAACTTATATGGTTTTCAGAAGAGCGAGTTGAGGAATTGAAGAGAGAGTTGAAGAATCGAAGAAGAAATGAGAAATTGTGATATGCTCAAATTAATACCCTAAAAGTACTAAGCGGTTGTTTTAGTAAGTGTAGGGGTCGAACACAATGACTCACAGAGATCACACAATAGATTGTATAGTATCGAATCAAGTTAAGCAAATCAGATGAAACAAAAGACAATGAACAGTAAAAGAGTTGTAAATTCGATGGAGGAAAATATAGATTCATGATATTTCTCAGGAAATCAATGAATGCAGATAAACTAATTAGCAGGATTCAAATTTAGCGCGGTTCTTGAACTCAAATCACTAAAGTATAATTAACCAACTGTCGTTGCGAGAATTATCTAAATCTAAACTTCAGAATCCCAAATCACTTTGCAAATTCCTAAGAATAAATCAGCTTTAATTTCAGGTTTGATATGTTCACAAATCAATTAAACCAAATCTCTTTGCGAGTAATCAATTTGCTCACCTAAGGTTCTATCAGGTAATTAATCGCACTGTCGTGCCTAATCAATTGTCCTAAGATCTATATTCTAGGTAGCTAATCTAGAACAAGCCTTGAACACAACCTAAGCGAAGAACTAATTCAGATGGTGAATCCTAATAAACCAATCAACCTAGCATTCAGAGAAAACCCTTATGAGAACCCTGAACCTAAAGTGGATCTACTCAGACATGGAGATTGAAAACAACATGATTGAATAGATCATCAAAGAAAACAATAGAAAACATGAGTTCAAAGTTGTCTCTCCAAAAACCAAAGTAGAATCAAAGTAGAATAAAGCTTAGAAAATAAAGCATAGAATAAAAGATCGCCAACAAAGTGGCTGAAAAACCTAATTATAATACTAAAACACGTTCTGGGGCTTTTTGTAAATAATAAAGTCTTCTGGGATAATTATGCAATTCTTTAACTCTTGGAAAAGTCGCGGGTCGTGTCTGATGCGATGTGTATCGATCGATACCAGGGGGTATCAATCAATACTGATGCTTCAAATCGGGTTCTCAGCAACACGAACTTCTGCTTTGCTCCATAATGCTCCAGAATGCTCCAGAAAGCTCTAATATCTCCAATTATGCTCCAAACGTGCTAAAACCTGTAAAAGACTCTAAAAGACTCCAAAATACTAGAAAGACTATAAAACGGACTTATATCATGGCCTAAAAGGGGTAAAAACCATGATATATCAACTCCCCTAGACTTAGCCTTTGCTTGCCCTCAAGAAAATAGAAGACTAAACCAGAGAAAGAGGTTTAAAAACACGGAGACTCACCTACTCAGGAATCATCGCAAAGATCCTTTTCCCAAGCACCCAAATGTCATCTAACCAGCTTTTGATCTAACCACCATGTACTTCTCCGTAGACATTCGCAGCTTTTCCAGACTCCACACATTATCTCGCAGCATTGTTCAAATAAAGCCATCATCGCCAGTTTCATCGCTGCATTCAATGTTCAAGAACCTCGTAGATTCTTTACCATACAATATCATGACAAGGAACCATTCAATTTCACATTTTTTGTATCACTTTCTCTACTCCAGACTTATTTCTTATCATGTTCTTTTTTTTTTTTAGATTTGCATATACACATCAAGGTCCGAAATGCGAGTATTGGTGGTGTTTGCCACCGAATTCCCGGTTCTTCCCTTTCTATATATCAAAGGTTTAGGTGAATAGTGGTATCACGGGAAATTTTCCTAACCTCGGTTTCAACCTTTGTGTGATCATTCCCTCTTAAGTAGAATAATGGGATCGCTGGAAATTTTCCTAGCCCACTACTCAGAAGAAAATCATTTCATCTTTTATGCTCTTATTTATCAACTTATAACAGGGGAGAGAGATACCATTACTTTAAACATACGGGTTCCTTTGTCAGATATGAATGATGAATCAAGCTCTGTAAACACTAACCACATTGATAAAGTGCAAAAATTTGGCTCAGGCTTCAGAAGAACTATGCTGGAGACATGGATGTTTTCTAGTCAACTGGTCAGTCCTTGGATTTTTCATTAGTCGATCTAGAGCTGATCCTGCAACATTGGTCACTTAAAAACAAAATCAAAACAACAATTCAAGCACATGATCATCATCTCCAACAAGTTTTGACTCAATAAAATGTTTTTGACTCGATAAAACAACTGACTCTAAGAAAAACAAACACAATGTCAGCAGACACCTCCCCCAGACTTAAACGACACTGTCCCCAGTGTTATCTAGCCTAGAGTAGGTAAAAGAAAACAAAAGAACATAATAGAATTAAGAAAAATAAGAAGTTACCGTGCTGGAACATCTGGTGTCGATCGACACACGGCTTGGTATCGATCGATACCAGGCTTAAGTCGACATGATGAACCTTACATTTGCGATTGGTGTCGACCGATACCACTGTGGTATCGATCGATACTCAGGCGATTTCGAGTTTTGCTCTTTGTTTATCCTGACACAAACATATAACGAATAATTAAAAGAAAAACGACTCAAAAGCGGACTCACCAGTGGGTTGCCTCCCACCAAGCGCTCGTTTAAAGTCAGTAGCTTGACTTTGGCTCAGGTGATCAGTCTGGAGAAGATTGAGAGCTTACTACCATGCAAGTTCCACGGCTAGATACTTGCAGACTCAGAGTTCTGCTCAACATGCTCTCCATAAATTCATTTCCTTTCTCTTTCAGCTCCGAAGTAAGAAGAACTCGGGCTTTAAAGAATGGTTTCGAAGTTCCTTTGCACTTCACCTTGTACTCAATCGAATCCCCATCACACATCTGAGGGATTAAGGTCATAGAGGGAGTACTCTCGACTCTTTTGCTCTTCGCCTTCTTCTTTGTTGCCTTTGCCTTCCTGACAACTTTCTTGGTGATGATGGGCGGTTCAACCAAAACGTCTATGACAGTTGGGTCGTCAGGAGGCTTTTCCAAAAGATCAACTACCAATGTCTCTCTTGTGACAACAGTGAAGCACGAGACATGTGTGGGAGCACCTCTAGAGGGAATGGCATCATAGTAGACCTCTCCGTCAATGTAAGAGAAAGAGAGTCTCTTATTAGGTGTGTCTATGATTGCACCAGCAGTAGCCATAAACGGTCGTCCCAGGAGCAAAGAAACCTCAGATCCTTCGCTCAACTCCACAACCTGAAAATTAGTGGGTACCAGACAATCTCCTACTTTAACAGGCAAAGCATGGATAGTACCGTATGGAGGTGAGGTGGATGAGTTTGCAAACGTGAGAAACATCGTAAGGGGTCTTATATCAGCCATCAATCGTTCAGCGATGTCCCTTGATATTACATTGACGCTAGACCCTGAGTCAACGAGAGACACATCGAATTCAACTCCAGAGATGGAGCATGGAACTGTGAATTTCCATGGGTCTTCCCTCAGGGTCAACTGCCTCAGCGGTAGTGACTTGCTTATTGCCTTGATGAAGAGTGCCCTAATTTCTTCCAGAGTTTCTCTGCAATCTTTGAAGTGACTTAGCAGAGGCCAGCCCTCTAGAGCTTCTTCAAAAGTGAACGAGTGGGGTATCCTTCGTACCATCTTCTCAAAGCCACACATCTGCTTTGGAGTGATGGGGGCTCGGAGGTGTTGAGGAATAGGATTCAGCTTCTTGGGCTTGTGAGGTCTGTCAACACTCATACGTGGCTCATTTGCAGTATCTGGGAGGGTATCGATCGATACAGGTAGGGTATCGATCGATGTTGGGGTGGTGTTCGAATTCTCATCGTTAGATATATCATCAACCACAGGAAATTCCACAACCAACTTATCCAACATAGCTTTGCATATGGCTTCCTCCCATTCCTTCTTTGTCATAATACGAGGCATAGGATAAGGTATTATGGGTTTGTACACTCTCAGCCTTCTTCTCGACCTGTGCCCAAGCATCGATCGATACTGGAGGAGTATCGATCGATACATGTGATTTTCCATCCACTCGTGCAGGTGTTTGGATGTGTATCGATCAATACTGGCTGGTATCGATCGATACAGGTACGATTTCAGAATCCCAGTCGTCATCTTCAACAGCATCGTCGAAAATTCCTGCATCAAAACCTTTTTCTACCACTGCAGTGGTTTCTTTAGCACTTCCTATGGTGATTGCATTGACGTGTGCTCTTGGATTTTCAGTTTTCCCTGGAAGAAAACCTTCCTGCCTTTTCACAGCTGCTGCTGTCTAAGCGACCTGAGTTTCCAGCTTCCTTTGGGTCTGATTGATAGCTTCAATTTTCCCATTGAGATCAATGTACATAGAGTCAAACTTCTCATTGAAGTCACCTTGAAACTTCTCTTGTCCCCGAAGAAGCTGTTCCATCATGAATTCCATCTTATTCTCTGTGGACTTTGGAGAGATGGGCTGGTACGAAGAGTTTTCGTAATTGCGAGTGTTGAAGTTTCGGTTGTGGTTGTACCCAAATTGCTGACCCTGAAATCCAGAACCACCAACGTAGTTAAAATCCTCCACTTCATCTCCACCGATATTATCGACTCCATCAGCAAAGTGTACAGTCTTCTTAGACTTCCCGATCAGAAAATCCAGCTTGGCCTGAACCTCAGCAATCTGCGATCCATCAACTCCTCCAGCTTGCTTCTTCCGCTCGAAATCAGCATTCTTGGTGCTATTACTAGACGACAAGTTCTGAATCAACACAACCGCATCATCTGGATACCTGGTGTTGAAGTTCCCATTACTCGCAGTATCCAAAGCCATCTGGTACCTCCAATCAATTCCTCTGTAGAAAGTACCCAGCAGCTGAACCTGAGTGAACCCATGGTGCGGACAATCTCTCTGATATGAATTTAAACGAGTCCAAGCAGCTTTGAGTGCCTCTGTTTGACCTTGAGAAAATTGAGAGATCTTGTTCCTTAGCTCCTCGGATCTCGCATCATCATAGAAATTGTTCAGGAATGCGTTCTTCGTTTCATCCCATGTAGTTAGTGAACCAGGAGACAACTGCTTCAGCCAATAAGCAGCATCCCCACTAAGAGAGTATGGAAAAAGTTTGCAGAAAAGGAACTCATTGGGCACTCCATTGTACTTCATACCAGTGACCAAATCTTCGAACCTCTCGATATGATCCATGGGGTATTCATGAGATAGGCCATCGAAATGATTCTGACTCACAAGAGCGTAATACGCAGGTTTCAGCTCAAAATCATTCCTCTGAAAAGTTGGGATGCGAATCGCAGATCTATTGGCATAGAACTGATCAGGTCTGTTGTGCTCAGCAAGTGTTCTACCTCGATCAACCCCAGCATTCCCAACGTTGGCTTGTGCAGCCGGCGCGACAATCTGGCCAACAATAGCAGGAGGGACAATGACGTTTCCGGCTTCATCAAGTCGCTGCCCTCTCTCATTGCACACTTGACCCTCTTGGTTTCTCAAGACTCCAGCTTCATCAGCTCTTAATACCACTGGGTTGTTCATCCCTGATGTTTGCTTTGTCTTTCTGTTTGTGCGTTCCAAAAGTGCTAGCTGCTCCAAAGACAGTTCAACTAGCTGAGTGCTCTTGTTCCTTCTGGTTTCACAATTAAGCATACACATGAAAACAAGAGTCAAGCACGTAAGTAACCAAAAAAACGTGATGAGTATCGATCGATACCAAGTGGTGTCGATCGATATCAACAAAATAAAACGACGAGTATAGACCGATACTAGATAGTATCGATTGATACCGACGAACTTAGTCGAAACTCGACAGCTAAAATCTAATGGCGAAATTGAGTCCCCGGCAACGGCGCCAAATTTGATATGCTCAAATTAATACCCTAAAAGTACTAAGAAGTTGTTGTAGTAAGTGTAGGGATCGAACACAAGGACTCACAGAGATCACACAATAGATTGTATAGTATCGAATCAAGCTAAGCATATCAAATGAAACAAAAGACAATGAACAGTAAAAGAGTTGTAAATTCGATGGAGGAAAATATAGATTCAGGGTATTTCTCAGGAAATCAATGAATGCAGATAAACTAATTAGCAGGATTCAGATTTAGCGCGGTTCTTGAACTCAAATCACTAAAGTATAATTAACCAACTGTCGTTGCGAGAATTATCTAAATCTAAACTTCAGAATCCCAAATCTCTTTGCAAATTCCTAAGAATAAATCAGCTTTAATTTCAGGTTTGATATGTTCACAAATAAATTAAACCAAATCTCTTTGCGAATAATCAATTTGCTCACCTAAGGTTCTATCAGGTAATTAATCGCACTGTCGTGCCTAATCAATTATCCTAAGATCTATATTCTAGGTAGCTAATCTAGAACAAGCCTTGAACACAACCTAAGAGAAGAACTAATTCAGATGGTGAATCCTAATAAACCAATCAACCTAGCATTCAGAGAAAACCCTTATGAGAACCCTGAACCTAAAGTGGATCTACTCAGACATGGAGATTGAAAACGACATGATTGAATAGATCAACAAAGAAAACAATAGAAAACAGGAGTTCAGAGTTGTCTCTCCAAAAATCAAAGTAGAATAAAGCTTAGAAAATAAAGCATAGAATAAATGATTGCCAACAAAGTGGCTGAAAAACCTAATTATAATGCTAAAACACGTTCTGGGGCTTTTTGTAAATAATAAAGTCTTCTGGGGCAATTCTGCAATTCTTCAACTCTTGGAAAAGTCGCGGATCGTGTCTGCTGCGATGGGTATCGATCGATACCAAGGGGTATAGATCGATACTGATGCTTCAAATCGGGTTCTCAGCAACACGAACTTCTGGTTTAGGGTTTATAGTCTTTTTATATGATTTAAGGACCCCTAATTTACATGTTTCATTCAAATTATATCACAGTCATCAATATTAAAGACTGCTCATGAGTTTATAACTTATACAACATCAAAACCAAATATTTCACATAAATCAACTTATATCTTATACTATAACTTATACAAACAATTCAATCAAATTTTATAAATTCTATATAACACATTTTTTTTTGAAATATGACAAGTTCAACCTATTGTATATACATCATACAAGTGTTTGAAAACAATTTCCACAAAAAAAAACCTATACCCTATACCCTAAACAACGGATTTACGACGGATTTCCGACGGATTCAGTTACCCCGACTAAAACTGGGATTCAGTTACAACCGAGTGATCCAGTTTTAGCCGGGGTAACTGAATCCGTCGGAAATCCATCAGAAATTACCGACGGCTTTCCGACTGATTCAGTTACCTCGGCTAAAACTGGGATTGAGTTTCAGCCGAGGTAACTAAGGTCGTCGGAAAGCCGTCATAAATTTCCAACGGATTCCCGACGGATTCAGTTACCCCGGCAAAAACTGGGATTCAGTTACAGCCGAGGGATTCAGTTTTAGCCGGGGTAACTGAATCCGTCGGAAAGCTGTCGGTAATTTCCGACGACTTTCCGATGGATTCAGTTACCCTGGCTAAAACCGAATCTCTCGGCTGTAACTTAGTCCCAAGGGTACTGAACCCCTCGGCAAAAACTGAACTCCTCGGCTAAAACATAATCTGTCGGATTATGCTACACATTTTTTTCCCTCTTTTGTTACACTTAGTAAATCAAATATCTAAGTTTATAAAACTTCCACATAACTAATATATTACACATTACAAATATAGTTCAAATATAGGTACATATTGCTCAAATGCAAAAATATAATTAAAACTACTCTGAATCCGATGATGAGTAATCTGATTCTCATAAATCGGAAGTTTCCCCAAATTCGTCAAATTCTTCTTCTGAATCCTCAAATATCCGATCGTCTGCGTGTATGGTGAAATCAATGACAAGGTCGACCTCAAGGGAATGCTCGATTGAACCCAAACCTACGGAGCTTTGTTGGAGGGGTTCATGATCAGACATCCCATGAACTCTACCTCTCGGGTTTATCGATGTGACTTTAACCCACGGGTCTTGCTTGTTTGTCACCCGAGGATAGGGAATGTAGCATACCTACACCATGTACAAATTTAATCACGATAATGCACCAAACATTCAATTAAAAATTAACGTAAAAGAAAAACAAACCTGGTCTGCTTGTGATGCAAGTACAAATGGCTCGTATTTATGGAGTTTCCTTCTTCTATGTAATGATGTAACACCAAATTGATCGTGTCGCACACCGCTTCCTACTAATGGGTCGTTCCAATCGCATAAAAATGCAACGCATCTTAGACTGAGCATTCCTAGGTACTGAACATCGAAAATCTCACGTACGACACCATAGTATACAAGATCTTCTGACTGAATTGATACACCGTAATCTGAAGTTGTCGCACTCCTATCATCCCGAAGAATTTTAAAAGTGTACCCCTGTGTGCTATACATCACATGTGACTGCACGGTTGCTAGTGGAAATCGCACAATTTCTTCTAACCACGTGGGAAATGTTTGTCTGTTAGCCTTCTCTGTCGTGACCTGCACAAATAAAATAAAAATATGTCAAATAAATCATTCAGTACATCTGATGATAGTTAAAAACAAGTCAATTAAAAGACTTACATAATCTCTTAACCAACGTCTGAACTCTTCCTGTTTGAGCTCGATTAGCTCGTCCTCTGTTTTGTCCGGAAATACAAAACGTTGATAAGCCATATACATCATGTGAGATTGAAGCAATTATCACGTTAGTACATATATATAATCAAGAACCCAATAAGTAATTAATAATTTGGTTCTATATAATACCTCTCATATTCATCAACTCCGTCGCAGTTTGTGAGAATATACATATCCAAATGCTCTCACTCCTGTGGTGAAAGTCTCCGCTTCTTGCCATTTCCACTAAGTCGTCCAATCTCTAAAAATATATGAGGAACATCGACCGGATATAAAGGTAGTACGCCTCCGTCATCATGTCGAGCTGCTCTACGACTCTTTGTTTTGACTTGTGATGGAAAGTAGTACTCGACAAAATGTGAGGTTTCTTCATTGATGCTCTGTGCGACGATAGAACATTCCACTCTGCTCAAATGTTTCACCTTCTTCTTTAGATGAAACATATACCGTTCGAAATGATACATCCAACGGTACTGAACCGGGCCCCCCAAGCTCTACTTCTCGGGAGAGATGAATTGTTAGATGTTCCATAACATCAAAGAAGGAAGGCGGAAATATCTTCTCCAAATTCCAAATGATTACAGGTATATTATCCCCAAGATTGCAGATATCGTCTGATGTAAGAGAGCGAGAACATATATCTCGGAAAAAGGCACCAATCCCTGCAAAATATGGATAACAAATGAATAATGAAATAATAAAGTATATATTGTGTAAAGTAGTAACAAAATAATTTCATGATTGTACCTGCAATTGCTTCGTGGACATTACGTGGTAGAATACATGCAAAGGCAAATGGAAGGAGGCGCTGCATCACCACATGACAATCATGACTCTTCATCCCAGTAAACTTCCATTCTCCATGATCAACGCAGTTCCGAAGGTTAGATGCGTATCCGTCCGGGAATCTAACACTTTCGGAAATCCAGTCAAAAAACTCGGCCTTTGAGGGTTCATCCAAACGAAAAGCCGGGACCGGAGCCTTCCCGTTCTCTGTCACATGTAGTGCTCTACGAGAACAAATGTTTGGCAAGTCCAATCTAGACTTCAGATTGTCCTTCGTCTTCCCTTGGACATTGAGAACAGTGTTGATATGCTCAAATTAATACCCTAAAAGTACTAAGCAGTAGTTGCAGTAAAGTAGGGGTCGAACACAAGGACTCACAGAAACACACAATAGATTATATAGATGAGAATTAAGCTAAGCGATCAATGGTATTGTAAACAGAACGTAAATTAAACAAGTTGTAATTCGATTGGGAGAAAGATAGGTTCAGGGTATTTCTCAGGAAATCAATGAATGCAGATAAACTAACTAGTCAGGATTCAGATTTAGCGCGGTTCTTGAACTCAAATCACTAAGGTATAATTAACCAAATGTCGTTGCGAAAACTATCTAAATCTAAATCCTAGGAATTTCAAATCTCTTTGCGAATCCTAAAGTCTATAAATCAGCTTTTAAATCAGGTTTGATTTGTTCACAAAACAACTAAACCAAATCTCTTTGTGAATAGTTATTTTTCTCACCCTAAGTTCTATCAGGTAAATAATCGCACTGTCGTGCCTAATCAATTATCCTAAGATCTAAGTTCCAGATTCATCAACCTAGAATTAGCTTTGAACACAACATATGGTGAAGAACTAATTCAGATGGTGAATCCTAATCAACTAATCAACCTAGCATTCAGAGATAACCCTTATGAGAACCCTGAACCTAAAGTGGATCTACTCAGACATGGAAATTGAAGTAATCAACATGTTTGAATAAATCATCAAATAAATAATAAGAAAGAGTAACAAGAGGGTTCGAAATCTTCTCTCGAACGAAGGGAGTTTCAGACTTGTCTTCCTCACAAAGCTCTCTCTCAAAACAGAGTAATATAAATCATAGCCAACAAAGTGGCTGTAAAATCTCTGTAAATAACCTAAATCACGTTTTGGGGCTTCTTGTAAATATTAAAGACTTCTGGATCAAATTGCAATTCTTCAAACTTCATTAAAGTCGTGGGTCGTGTCTGCTGCGATGGGTATCGATCGATACTAGGCGGTATCGATCGACACTGATCGTAAAATTGGGTACTCAGCAACACGAACTTCAGCTTTGCTCCAAAATGCTCCAGAAAGCTCCAATATCTCCAATTATGCTCCAAACGTGCTAAAACCTGTAAAAGACTCTAAAAACTACAAAATAGTAGAAAGACTCTATAAAACGGACTTATATCATGTCCTAAAAGGGGTAAAAACCATGATATATCAGGTGTTCATAATGTTGTCAAAAAAAAAATCTTCTCAATGTGCATGACTTCCAGATTATGCCTCAAAAGATAGTTCTTCCAATAAGGCAAATCCCAGAAAATGTTCCTCTTGTGCCAATTATGAACGTTGCCACAACCATCAACATGATGATGCATGTTACCACCACAATCAACGGTCCTCTCTGCACCAAAATCTAAGAACTGAGTCAACAAATACTCACCATCTAACTCAGGAGGTGGACCATCAAATACTTTCCGGTTCTTCCTAAAAAATGTGGTGCTCCGGCGATAAGGATGATCGCTAGGTAGGAATCGCCTATGACAATCAAACCAAGACGTTTTGCGTCCATGCTTCAATTGGAACGCATCAGTGTTATCTTGACAGTACGGGCACGATAACCTTCCGTGCGTTGTCTATCCTGATGACATGCCATATGCTGGAAAATCGCTAATGGTCCACATAAGTACCGACCACATAATGAAATTCCGGTGACAAGAAACATCAAACGCTTCAATACCTTGGTCCCATAACATTTGCAGCTCAAAAATCAATGGCTGCAAAAACACATCAAGTGATCTCTTCGGATGCTCTGGTCCAGGAACGAGAATGCTAAGGAACAATAACTCCCTTCGCATGCACAAAGATGGTGGCAAATTGTAAGGTGTTACAATTACTGGCCACAAAGAATATTTTACGCCGTGCTTCCCAAAAGGGTTGAAACCATCAGTACATAATCCAAGGTATACGTTCCTCGCCTCAAACGCAAAGCTGGGATACGTTGATTGAAAATGTTTTCATGCTCCTGCGTCTGACGGATGGGCGATTTGTCCATCTGTTGTATGCTATGCATGCCATCTCATTGCTCCCGCTGTGCGCTTTGACTGATATAACCTCTTCAATCTCTCTGTTAACGGCAAATACCACATCCGTTTATATGGCATTGGCACTCTTCCACCTGTTTCCTTATACCGAGGTTTGCGACAAAAACGGCATGTCGAACGGTATGCGTCCTCTCTCCAGTAGAGCATACAGTTGTCTATGCATACATCTATCATCTGATACGGCAATCCTAGACCTTGAACAAGTTTCTGTATCTCATAGTATGATGCCGGTGCAAGATTATCTTCTGGCAAAATGTCTTTCACAAAATCAGCGATTGCATCCACTTACTCCTCACTCAAATTGAAATCCGTCTTTATATCCATCATCCTAGTTGCAGTTGATAAAGGGGAATGTTCACCTCTACACCCATCATATAACGGATGTTTAGCAGCGTCTAACATATCAAAGAATCTCCGAGCTTCTAAGTTAGGTTTTTCTCCTCTATCTCCATACTCAGCAACCGATGGTATACTTTCACGAAATGCATCGTTCACCATCTGAACATGACCTACAGTACTTTGTACTTCCATTGCGGGTTCTTCTAAGCTAGCGTTATCCCCAATATAATATTCACTAGTACTATCATAATTATCCACCATTGTATCATTTTCTCTATGATAATACCAAATCTTGTAACCCGGCATAAACCCATGACAATACAAGTGTGAGCATACTTCATCTATCACGATAAATCTACGATTCGCACAATTGGTACAAGGGCAATAGATTTTACCGGTTTTTTTTTCTTTCTTCTGCATACCCGCAAGTGCCATGAATTCCTGCAGACCTTCTTTGAATTCCTCCGTACCTAGGCCCTTGTCCGGAATTTGATGAGGAGGCTTGTCCATCCATGATCGAAAATAATTATAAGGATTTGAAGAAGACATTTCCGTAAGGGGAATGTTTTAAGAGAGATTTTTTTTTTGTGATTATAAATGAGGGGTGGTTATGTTTTTATAAGGAAAAATTTGTGCATTTTTCGACGGATTTAAAGTAGATATTATCGATGTCGACAAAGATGTCGGCAACCATGTCGGCAAGGATGTTGGCAAAGTCACCATCTGTCAGACATCCGTCGGAAAGTAGCCGACGGATGGTTGTCGTCGGAAATCTTTCGGTACTATGTCGGCAACATGAGAATTTCTCGGAAAGTCGTCGGAAATCCGTCGAAAAGTAACCTACGGATTTCTGACCGGCACTCTTTTCCGACGGATTTCCGACGGATGACACGTTCGTCGGAAATCCGTCGGAAATTTCCGACGGAATTATGGCTGTCGAAAATGACCCTGTTTTCTTGTAGTGTTTTGGCTCCATTCTAAAATTTTGTTTTTGAGTAACTTAATTGTGGCTCAAAGTTTGATTTTTTCACAAAAGTTTCGATTGTTTTTCTTATTGTGATATCGTAATTAATCAGTGGAAATATGAAGGGACAACAAAAAGAGTCAAGAGACATGATATTAATGCACAATTAGAAAAGTGAAAGTAATATTAATACAAATAATAAAATAAATTGTGAAAGTAAGCTAATTAAAAAAATAAAACAACAAATAATTGAGCATTTATTGCTTCTTAATTCATGTGCATTATTCAGAAAATCAAACATTATGAAACTGAGGGAGTATTAATTATGGTTAAGAAAATTATTAACCGTAACCGTTAATTAACCGTAATCGTATCAAAATCATTGGTTAACCGCAAGGTTAAAATCGTAAAATTTTAACCGTAACCATTTTAAAAATAAAATTATATATACTAATAATTATAATTAGTTGTGTAACATTAAAAATTCAAAGAAAAATTGTGTATAATCAATTTACCAATAGCAAATGCAAATGCAAATCTAAAAAACAACAAATTTTAATTAAAACATAAACGTGCTAAACTAATTAATATTTTTTCTAACAAATATAAAGAATATTTTAACAAAACAAGTTTATGATAAAATATATAAAATTAAAAGAAAAAAACAAATCATGGAGTCATGGACAAGGTGAAATGAAAACTAGTTTATAAAATTTATAATTATTTAATTATATCTCGTTATATTAACCGTTTATTGTTATCAAATAACCTTAACTGTGTCTAATCTTAACCGTATTAACCGGACTGTATTTAACCGTAACCGTTTTAACCGTATACTAAACGGTTAAGGTTAATATTAAAAAAAAGTATAACCGTAACCGGTGGTTAAAAAACTTTAACCGCATTAACCGTAACCGTGGTCATGCCTAAGGACATCCACCGATCTTGTTCCAGCTCGTTCGCTAAATACATCCAAAGTTACTTACCGATCATAGCTCGTCCACCGAGCTCCCTAAAAATGTAGGTAACTCTTTGATATTCTCATATTTTACTCTTTATATCATGCATTTATCTTGACATTTTAAGTCTCATGCATGTGTTTTGATAGTTTTTCTTAGTGTGTTGGCCCAATTTGGAGTTTAGCTAGTGTGCACTAGGTCCTAGAGAGTATTGCATGTTTTGGAGTGTGTTTAGGTACCTTGGAGGTATTTTGGGGATATTTGGAATTATGGAGCATAAGAGAAGGAAGAGTCCATATGTAGCGTCTGAGAGAACTGGCAGGACGAAGAGCCTCCGATCAGATTCAGCCTCAATGATCTTTATTAAAGTCGTAGCCAAGTGAGTTAGTTGTCGACTGGAGGTAGATTGATGCCATCCGGACATGTATTCCAGGAGATATAGCAGTTTTATCAAAGGTGTATCCGTCTGGCCACGAGACCAATGCCCAGCACCAGCCCAGCTTCATCCGGCGTCCTTGCCCGGTACTGAAGCCATGTTTGGACATATGAAATACCGACCCACTGTACCGGACTATCCTGACCCAGCATGGAAGCTCTCACCAAAGACCATACCGACCCGTCATACCTGGCCACCACCGGCCGGTGTTGCAAAGAAGCAAGGGCAGGAGAAATACTGGCCCATCATACCCCTCGCCATCCGCCTGGTACTGAAGCTGCCAACCAAAGACCACCAATACCGGCCACTCGTACCGGGCCACCACCGGCCGGTATGGAGTCTCGACCCAGATTTGACCTGGTTTATACCCGGTTTGTCCCGGGTTGACCCGGTCCGCCCAACTTCTTATAAATAGCAAAAAAACCCTATTTTCATTTTAAGTCTTTTTCTACCTAGTTTCTAAGGCAAAAACCTCTCTTTTATTTTGTTCTTGGATTTTTGCAAGAGACTTTTGGATTTTAATGCAATCTTAAGTCTATAATTGAGTCTGCACAAAAATTTGTAATTAATATTATTTAATTTCATACAAAGTTACTGGAAGAAGTTGCTCTTGAAGATGATTTGGAAACTCATGAGAATTAGTCATAGTTGGATGTTCAAATCGATTGCTTTCTTGCCCGACTTGTTGACCAGACTCTATTTGGTTCTGAAAAATCATTCAACAAAAATCATAAAATAAAATATAGTTACAAAAATTAAACCCGCCCTCAAAAAATGTGTACCATTGTAAAAGCACTCGATTCTTGAATGGAATTCAACATGGATTGACTGAAGAAATATTGTTCACTCTCGTTTGATAGAATATCATATCCAACACTTTGACCATGCATTAACAAAACACAATAAATAAATATATAGAGAGAGAGAAAACTCAACCGTGAAAGATGAAAGAAGAATTATACCATTGACGTATTACATGGCTCAGGCGATTCGGAAGAAAATAAAAGATTCAACATCGCCGCTTCATCATCGAACATGAAAAGACATGTTTATCGATTATCCTGGTTAAAAGAATGATATCCCTTATATATATTAAATGAGAGGACGAGAGAAAAAACCTAAATTCAAACGTGTCGTTCTTGAAAAAAATTAACTTTTTATTTTATCTAATAAAAATATGGAAATGACCTATAAGTTAAAGTATATTACAATTATACCACTAATATAATCGGTTATCTACTTTTTAAAAGAAAATTAAATAGACCCAAAAAAATTTAAGCATTGATTACAAACATAAAATATTGACTAAATCTTTAAAATAGATAAATACTCATTTGCATCATATATTTTTCGATACGCTCATCTTCATATTTTTATTATAAATTTATATTTTGAGAAAATAATGGTATCAACAAAAAAATACTTTGCTATAAAAAAAATGGGAAAACGAAGTATTTCCCCCTCAGAAGTATCATATAGGTGCAGATCCACTCAAAGTTTCGACCTCGACGTCGATCCCCCCAATTTGAAAGTTAAAAACGTATTTCTCCACCGAATGAAAGTTCAAAACTTATTTATCTACAAAATGAAAGTTCCAAACCAAATTGCACACAAACCACAAATAATCTCGGTTTACTGTATATCAATATATCTTTAACCAAATAAACCAAAAATAAAATCAAAACTAAACCCAATTTCAACCTAATTACAAACTCTATCGAATATGATTTGTTGACCCGATCTCCACGACTCCGTTCGCCGATCCCGATGCCGCAAGCAAAAGCTCTACGTCATCCGCCAAACCAGCTCCGCCGGAAATCAACGAACTGAAGAACAAACCTCAAGTTCCCGATTTGCCACTGCAGTTAGACGCAAAGCCGGAGGTTAAGCTAAGCGAATACAAATTATCTAACGTCATCGACGGAGCTCCTTTCGAATTCAAACACAGCTACACGGAGACACCTAAGGTCAAGCCATTGAAGCTTCGTGAGCCTGACCGATGTTCTTGAAACTGGGATTTTGATTTGGGTTGTCATTAGATGAATTTTTGAGTGAATTTAGAGAGGAAATACAATTCAAGCTCTAAGACCATGTTACAAGAACATAGACAATGAAATCTTTTCATATTGCATACAAACATTTGTAATAACAATTGATACACCAATCAATAACAAAACTAGAAATTAGGATTGATATGTAATCTCATTAAATCCGACACTTCTTCTTCTTCATCCCCTACTGTTTTGAAAACCGGCCATGGCTTTGTAATCGTGGTTCTGATCGGAGTAAAATCCAGTTTGGTGGTGGTGGTGACGTGGATCGTAGATTTGAGTGAGGGAAGAGTCTTGTTTCTCGGTTTGACTGCTATCGGAGTAACGGACGATTGAAGAAGAGTCGCCGAGAAAATCTTTGAGTTTGGGGATGTGATCCGGGAAAGGGTTTGTGGGTCGACGAATGTTGTTAGGATTGTTAAATCCGCCATTGAAGCTGCTATTTGAGCTTCTTCTTTGAATAATTCATGAGGTTTTTGATTCGTCCAACCTAAAAAAAATAAACACAAATTAAAACATCAGTAACTTCTCTGTCGATAACGCGGCATCTGCTTCTTCGTCGTCTTTTGAATTGAGAACGGAGAAGAAGAAGGGAAGCAAAACTGGTTTCGAACCAAAAAGAAGAAGGGAAGAAAAGTTGGTTTCGGGGCTAATATGTAGGAAGAAAACACATCACCGCACAGAGAAAGCTCAATCAGCCGGAAAAATGTGTTGCGTGAGCTCAATTCGTTGATTTCCGGCGGATGACGCAGAGCTTCGCTTGCGGCTCTGGATCGGCGAACGGAGTCATGCTCGGGTCAACAGAGCAGATCCGATAGAGTTTGTAATTGGGTTGAAATTGGGTTTAGTTTTTGTTTTATTTTTGGTTTATTTGGTTGAAGCTATATTGGTATACACTAAACTGAGATTATTTATTGTTTGTGTGCAATTTGGTTTGGAACTTTCATTTCGTGATAAATAAGTTTTGAACTTTCATTCGGTGGAAAAATACGTTTTTAACTTTCAAATTAGGGGGATCGACATCGAGGTCGAAACTTTGGGTGAATTTGCACCTATATAATACTTCTGAGGGGAAAATACGTCGTTTTCCCTTTATAAATAGAAAAAGTTACGTACGATATATAATTCGATATTAAAATATTAATTAAGGCCTTAAGTGTTGGGAGTTGTGTAGTAGTGTTAATGTAAATGTAAATGAATATATAATTATATCTTATTATAAATAACTAGATTAGGTTCCGCGTGATACGCAATAAAATAAAATAAAAATATGATTTTAAAATCGATAATATGCGTAATTATGAGATTCTAAATTAATATTCTGTTAAATTATCTACAAATTACGTTTTATGATTCAAAGTTAAGAAATTATAAATTTATCCATAAACGTGATAAACAATCTCTCCAAATAAATGATAGAGTTTCGAAAACATAATTTCGATTATATTATAATTTCTGTTTTTCTCATACTTTACTTTTTTCTATTTTAGTAATTTCCATTTTAAAAAATATAATTCATTTTTCCATTTTTAAAATAAATAATTAAGAATAAAAAAATATATATTATTACGTTAACACATGTCACGATATACATTAACAATGACACATGTCACGATCTGATTAGTTATAATTACCATATGTATCACGCTCACGTTGAGCGCACTCAGTTTTATATAATAAGATAAAAACCGTAAATGGTTAACCTTAAATTTCTTGGAGATTATTGACTACTGAGCTGAGGCATTCTGATATCATAGTCGGAGACTTCATGGTCTGCTTGTGCCTCCCTCGTCATAACCGGTATTTCACTTTCCTCCAAATTGGGACCCACCACTCCGTGCTGGCATATTCATCGCCAAAAAGAAAATACAATAAAAAATTTCGATTGGACAGATTTATTATTATTATCTTTTTTATAAAAGGAGAAAGTTAAAAACCTGATGCTGCATAGGGGGAAACAAGGCCGTGGGATTGAGGCCCGTAGGAGAAGTATAGGCTTGGGCCCATTCTCGGAATATGTCACCATTAGGATTTGACATGTGGCATTCACCCATGGTGGTTTTTTGGTTCGAGCTTGAGCTACTTCCTTGCAACAACGTTTCATACATTGCTGAATGGGCCGATGGGTCGAACAGATGGGCTTCATTAGGCCCGTTTTCAGCCAGCCAGCCTCCAACCTTTACAAAAGGTCCACCTAGATTTTGTTGTTGTATAGCAGATGCTTCGTATGAAGATAATTGGTGATATGCTCAAACTAATACCCTATAAGTACTAAAGCAGTTGTTGCAGTATATATAGGGGTCGAACACAAGGACTCACGGAAACACACAATAAATTATATAGATGAGAATCAAGCTAAGCAATTCGGTTGAAACAAAAAGCAATAGACGGTAAAGGAGTTGTAAATTCGATGAGAGAAAGATAGGTTCAAAGATATTTCTCAGGAAATCAATGAATGCAGATAAACTAACTAATCAGGGTTCAGGTTACGCACGGTTCTTGAACTCAAATTACTAAAGTATAATTAACCAACTGTCGTTGCGAGACTTATCTAAATCTAAACTTCAGAATCCCAAATCTCTTTGCAAATTCCTAAGAATAAATCAGCCTTAATATCGAGTTTGATATGTTCACAAATCAACTAAACCAAATCTCTTTGCGAATAATTAATTTGCTCACCCTACGTTCTATCAGATTACTCAATTGCATTGTCGTGCCTAATCGATTAATCTAAGATCTAAGTTCTAGGTGATCAATCCAAAATTAGCTTTGAGAACAACCTAAGGCGAAGAACTAATTCAGATTATGAACCCTAAACAACTAATCAACCTAGCATTCAAATAAATCCCTTATGAGAATTCCTAAACCTAACAAGAGATCTACTCAGACATGGAAATTGAAGCAATAAACATGTTTGAATAAATACTCAAATAGAAAATAAGAAAGAGTAACAAAAGGGTTCGAAATCTTCTCTCGGACGAACAGAGTTTCAGGCTTGTCTCCCTTCAAAAGCTCTCTCACAGAATCAAAGTAAAATAAAGCGTAGCCATTAAAGTGGTTGTAAAATCCTAATAAATAACCTAAGTCACGTTTTGGGGCTTCTTATAAATAATAAAGTCTTCTGGGCAATTTTGCAATTCTTCAACTCTTGGAAAAGTCGCGGCTCGTGTCTGCTGTAGTGAGTATCGATCGATACCGAGGCGTCAAATCGGGTACTCAGACATGGAAATTGAAGCAATAAACATGTTTGAATAAATACTCAAATAGAAAATAAGAAAGAGTAACAAAAGGGTTCGAAATCTTCTCTCGGACGAACAGAGTTTCAGACTTGTCTCCCTTCAAAAGCTCTCTCACAGAATCAAAGTAAAATAAAGCGTAGCCATTAAAGTGGCTGTAAAATCCTAATAAATAACCTAAGTCACGTTTTGGGGCTTCTTGTAAATAATAAAGTCTTCTGGGCAATTTTGCAATTCTTCAACTCTTGGAAAAGTCGCGACTCGTGTCTGTTGTAGTGAGTATCGATCGATACCGAGGCGTCAAATCGGGTACTCATCTACACGAACTTCTGCTTTGCTCCAAAATGCTCCAGAAAACTCCAATATCTCCAATTATGCTCCAAACGTGTTAAAACCTGTAAAAGACTCTAAAACACTACGAAATAGTAGAAATACTCTATAAAACAGACTTATATCATGACCTAAAAGGGGTAAAACCATGATATATCAATTGGTCACTCAAAATATGTTCTTGCGTCTCAAAAAAAAACTGCAAATGTTATTTAGCTGCTAATTATATTGTAGATTATCATTACGATGAGAAAAATTAAGAGTTTTAAGTTATTGACCCTTATTTGAGTGACACGTGCTAAGGTGTCCATGAGCTGCTTCTCACAAGTTTTTTTTTTTTTTTTTTTTTTTGATGCCTTTCGGCCCCCGGGAGTAATCCCAAGCCCAAAGGCCCAGACTAATCTCCCGGGTGGGAGTGACACAGCCCACTTATAATGCCCCACTTGGCCAAGTGCTTGTCCTGGTAATTCCGCTCCCGCGGGGAATCGATCCCTGACCTAGACCAACAGGGCCGACACTCACCGCAAGAAGGGAACCACCCGACCACCAACAACTTGGTTTCTCACAAGTTTCGTACTCTTCCATTGTTGTAAACCTTATTGGATCTGGTTCGTATTTCCTAATTGTATATTTGCATATAGCAATTTGTCAGCAACATTTACATACATTTTCATGTATCGTATCAAAATTTTGGTTTTATTTACAAAAGGAAGAAACAAGGACGACCTTAGTTTTTCCTCTGCCATATGAAGCTGTTGTTGTAGCTTATAAACTTCTTGCTCAAGTTCCTTAAATTTTTGGATTGAAAAATACAACAAAAATTAAATGGATGTTTTGGAAGGGAAATAAATTTAATATATTTATTTTCAGTAGTTAAAGAAAAAACAAAATTAGAAGAATCACCTCGACGTTGGAGTTGATAGCTGCATGGCTTTTTAAAACCATCCGATAAGAATTAAAAAAAATCAACTTCTATCAACTTCTGTATTCTTGAAAAAACAATGTGACAAATTATTATAACGAAAGATTAAGAGAAAGAAGTTAAGACTTGGTGAGCTGAAGAGCAATATCATTCTCAGTCTTGAGTTGCTGCAAAGTCCGCGGTAGATACTGTCACGTGACAAGATTTTTTTAGATTTAATAATATAAAATTAATCGGAGCTAAGCTAGGTACATTTTTCAAGTTTCAACCCCATATCATAAAAGAAAAAGAAAAACTTATTTCATATAAAATATATTTTCTTCACTCTCTTAATTGAAAAAGTATATACACACACATTATGCTTAGTCTAATTACCTCTTTGCTCTGGAAATCTCTGCAAAACAAAAAAAAAGGTGGTCAAAAACATGAAAACCCCAATTAGATTATAATTATCAACATATGTTTATATGTTAAATTATTTATAAGAAGAAATAAGAGGAATAATTTACGTACGAGCGTCGGCTCTGATCGGGACATGATAGAACACTGAAAAAAAAAATTAAACCAATTAGATAAGAAAATAAACAGGAGAAATATTAGGAAAATAATTAAAGGAGATTGCTCGGCTTACTTCTCTCGTTCTTGGTCAGGAAGATTGATGAATCTTGTGAAAAGGTCTTCGATCCTGACCAAAGTCGTTACTTCATGTAAATTCAATCCATCAATAGAGACGAATATGTAATTAACCATAAAAAGTGCTAGAAACCAAAGAAACCAAACATTACTTTTTCAAGTGAGTGCTAGAAACCAAACATTACTTCTTTCAAGAACACATTGCATAAAGCAGAGACAACATGGCAAATCATACCAATCGATCGAAATCACAATCACTGGTCTCCATGAAGTGACTTGATGATGTCAGAATCACCTAGATCAACGATGATGAGGCATGAAACTCGGAAGTATTTACCACATGTAGTACCCAAATCGACATTGTTTCCATCGTAGTGATGCACTCCAACTTTGGCAAACATTTCGTAGTATTCGATCTCTGATCTTCTCAACGGTGTGCAATTGGTAGATATGAGTATCAACTTACCTAAACAACAAATCGAAATCCAGAAATTACTCAACAGAGTTTTGACATCAGCAGCAATTGGCTGATAAACCCGAATTAAATACAACGTGTATTGACACGTCATCTTTGCATGGAGAGAGCGTTTCTCTGTTTTTAGAAGGACTTGAATTATGGAGGAAAAAAAAGAAGTAATGAATTAAAATAGAGGAAAAACTGAGGTGCATTTTACTTTTATACACTACAATAGTTTTGTTTAATAAAATTCAACATCCTACCCCACATTTTTATTAAAACATATAATTTTATTAAAACACACTTAAATTTTATTAAAACACTCATAACTTAATTAGTACAATATTACACTCACAAACCATAAAACTCTTACATTACAACTTAAAAAACATTTTAATCACGAAACATTCCGAATTTTGCCCATATGTGTTTGACTATATCTGCTTGCAATTCGTGATGTATATTTGAATCACGCAATTTGGATCTAGCACGTACATGATTTGCAAATACAGGTAGCACCTCAGTCGAGAATGGTTGCGGTGTACTAGACCCACTTGCCTCAGATTGATCATAATCGGTCCAATGTTGAGTATATGTATCTCGTTCATCCTCGACAATCATATTATGAAATATGATACATGTTCTCATGATGATAGCCAAATCGGTTATGTCCCACATGCGAGCTGGTTCACGAATGATTTTAAATCGAGCTTCCAACACTCCAAATGCACGTTCGATGTCCTTCCGACATCCTTCCTGATGTTTTGCAAATAACTTGCCTGTTCACTCTGAGGAAGCCTAATTGATTTGACGAAAGTTGGATAGGAAGGATAAATACCATCTGCTAGATAGTATGCCATATCATATGGACGCTAGTTCACGAAGAACTTTACCCTTGGAGTATTTCTATTTTCAACATCATCGAAAACTGGTGAACGGTCTAGAACATTAATATCATTTAATGTGTCTGGACATCCAAAAAATGCATGCCAAATCCATAGATCATGAGATGCAACTGCTTCAAGAATAACAGTGGTGGTCCCTTTATCTCCTCGAGTAAATTGACCTTCCCACGCTGTAGGACAATTTTTCCATTCCCAGTGCATACAATCAATACTCCCTATCATCCCTGGGAATCCCCGCATTTCACTTACATGCAGAATTCTTTGCAAGTCATCTTCACTTGGAGCTCTTAGATACACTTGCTCATACAATTGTATAACTCCTTTACAGAATCTTCGCAAGCACTCCAACACTGTAGTACCTCCTATTTTGATGTATTCATCGACCGCATCTGCTGCCACATGATATGCTCAAATTAATACCCTAACAGTACTAAAGCAGTAGTCATAGTATAGCTAGGGATCGAATCCACAAAGACTCAAGGAAACACACAATAGATTCTAGATGCTGAATTACGCTAAGTGATCAATGTTATTGAAAGCAATTACGTAAATTAAAAGTGTTGTAAATCAATGGAGAGAATATAGGCCCAGGGTATTTCTCAGAAAATCAATGAATGCAGATAAACTAACAAACATGATTCAGATTTAGCGCAGTTCTTGAACTCAAATCACTAAGGTATAATTAACCAACTGTCATTGCGAGAATTATCTAAATCTAAATCCTAGGAATTTCAAATCTCTTTGCGAATCCTAAAGTCTAAATCAGCTTTAATATCAGGTTTGATATGTTCACAAATCAATTAAACCAAATCTCTTTGCGAATAATCAACTTGCTCACCTAAGGTTCTATCAGGTAATTAATCGCACTGTCGTGCCTAATCAATTATCCTAAGATCTAAATTCCAGATTCGTCAACCTAGAATTAGCTTTGAACACAACCTAAGCGAAGAACTAATTCAGATGGTGAATCCTAAACAGATAATCAACCTAGCATTCAGAGAAAACCCTTATGAGAAAACCCCAAACCTAAAGTGGATCTACTCAGGCATGGAGAATGAAACAATCAACATAACTGAATAAATCATCAATAAAATAGTAACAAGAGGTTTTGAGATCTGATCTCGGACGAAGTGAGATTCAGACTTGTCTCTCTCAAATCAAAGTAAAAGCAAAGTAAAATAAAGCTTTTTCCTAAAAGTGGCTGTAAAAATCCCTATAAATAACCTAAAACACGAATTGGGGCTTCTTGTAATTATTAAAGACTTTTGGGCAAATCTGCAATTCTTCAATTCTTGGAAAACTCGCGGGTCGTGTCTTGCTCGATGAGTATCGATCGATACCAGGGGGTATCGATCGATGCTTGTCGTGAAATCAGGTACTCAGCAACACGACTTCAGCTTCTGCTCCAAACTGTTCCAGAAAGCTCCAATAATTCCAATAATGCTCCAAACGTGCTATAACCTGTAAAAGACTCTAAAAGACTCCAAAATACTATAAAGACTCTATAAAAAGACTTATATCATGGCTTAAATAGGGTAAAAACCATGATATATCAACTCTCCCAGACTTAGCCTTTGTTTGCCCTCAAGCAAATAGAAGACTAAACAGAGAAAGAGGTTTGAGAACGCGGAGACTCACCTGTTCATGAACCATCGAAATGACCCTCTTTCCAAGTACCCAAATGTCACCTAATCAGCTTTTGATCTAACCACCATGTACTTCTCCGTAGACATTCGCAGCTTTTCCAGACTCCATACATTATCCCACAACTTTGTTCAAGTAAAACCCTCATCGCCAATATCATCGATGCAGCCAATGTTCAAGAACCTTCTAGGTTCTTTACCAGATAATATCATGACAAGGAACTACCATTTTTCACACTTTTTGTATCAATTTCTCTCCCCCAGACTTATTTCTTATTATGTTCTTTCTTTTATTTTTCAGCTTTGCATATACACATCAAGGTATGAGACGCGAGTATTGATGGTGTTTGCCACCGAATCCCCGGTTCTTCCCTCTCTATGTATCAAAGGATGTAGGCGAATAATGGCATCATAGGAAAATCCTAGCCTCGCTTCCAATCCTTTGTGTGATCATTCCCTCTTAAGTAGAATAATGGGATCGCTGGAAATTTTCCTAACCCTCTACTCAGAAGAAAATCATTTCAATCTTTTATGCTCTTATTTATCAACTTATAACAGGGGAGAGAGATACCATAACTCTAAACACATGGGTTCCTTTACCAGATATGAATGATGAATCAAGCTCTAAAAATACTAACCACATTGATGAAGTGCAAAAATTTGGCTCAGGTTTCAGAAGAACTCTGCTGGAGACATGGGTGTTTTCTAGTCAACTGGTTAGTCCTTGGACTTTTCATTAGTCGATCTAGAACTGGTCCTGTAACACTGTGCACTCAAAAACAAAATCAAATCAATAGGTTCAAGCACATGATCATTATCTCCAATAAGTTTTGACTCAATAAAACGTTTTTGACTCAATAAAACGTTTTTGACTCGATAAAACAACCGACTCTAAGAAAAACAAAAACAATGTCAGCAGACACCTCCCCCAGACTTGAACAACACTGTCCCCAGTGTTATATGGCCTAGAGTAGGTAAAAGAAACAAAAGAAAATGATAAAATTGGGAAAAACAAGAAGTTACCTTCCTGGAACATCTAGTATCGATCGACACACAGCCTGGTATCGATCGATACCAGGCTTAAATCGACATGAACCTGTCTCAATCGCGTAGGGTATCGATCAATACTGAAGGGTATCGATCGACACTCAGGCGATTTCGAGTTTGCTCCTTGTTTATCCTGACACAAACACAAAACGAAAAAAAAATAAAAAGAAAAACGAATCAAAAACAGACTCACCAGTGGGTTGCCTCCCACCAAGCGCTCGTTTAACGTCAATAGCTTGACTGTAACGCCCTTCAGGCTGGATAAGAGTGAGAGCTTGCACCAAAACAGGCTCCACAACTTGACATTGCTAACTTCAGAGTTTTGCTCAACATGCTTTCCACAAACTTCTGTCCCTTCTCTTTCAGCTCCGAAGTAAGAAGAATTCTATCCTTAGAGAATGGCTTCGAAGCTCCTTTGCACACTACAAGAAAACACAGTTTTTGCGACCACCTAAAACGTCCTAAAACGGTCGCAAATACCCTATTTGTGACTATTCTAAGACTGCCGCAAGTGGTCGCAAATATTTCGTCGCAAAATACATTCGTCGCCTAATGGTCGCAAATTTACGACTACGTTGTGACTGCATATTATCGTCGTATATACGCGACTCATTTAAGACTACAGTTATTGGTCATTTATTAACGACTAGATATTGACCACACATTTTAGCGACTAATTTCAGACACAATTAGAAGTCGTATTATTGAGACATCTTTGGGACTGTTTTGTTGTCGTAGATTTGCGACATTTTTAAGACGAACTCAGTCAAATCTTCGATGGTCGAAAAAACTTATAAATTGTATATGTGGTCGCAAAATGGTCGCAAATTTACGACTATTTTGCGACATCTTGTTTAGAAATTAGTCGCAAAAGCGTCACATATTAGCAACTACTTTGCCACAATTTTTGTTCTTGTCCTGCTCGCAGATCAGTAAATTATTTTCAATTTCAAAATTAAAAAGATCTAAAAACAAAATAATAAATCGAATTTCACATTTATATACCAAAAAACTATACATAACAAAATATTCAAAACATTCAAAAGATTTATATATTAAAAATCTTGAACAACCTAATCTTAAAAAGTTGGAGAGATTGGTGAATTGTTTCAGGCTGGTAAGGTGGCTGGTGCGGTGGCTTCTGCGGTGGTTGCTGCGGCTGTGGTGGCTGCTTGAGAAGCCACAAACGATGCAAACGCGGGATCAATAGTTTTGAGGTACGACTCCAAGCTTGAGATCCGAGTTTGAGACAGTCGTTGCTCCTCATCACGTCGAGCATTTTCCGCTTCTTGTTTAGCGATCTTTTGATGAGCAGTTTGAAGTTGTTGTTGCATCTCTGAAATTGATGACGTGCTTGCATAACTCTCCTTGCTTTTCCCATTGTTGAACAGCTCTCCAAGTTGGCCAAGTCCATAAGGATTTCCCCTGTCATCTTTTTCAGTAGACTAAAACAACAAAAAAGACGAGATCATTCACTCTTACAGCAACGAACCATCAACCCATGATAGCAACCTCTCTCACACAAACTCAAAACGAATGCCAATGAGCTATGAAACACACACATTAAGCAACATAAGAATAATATTCATGAACAAAGGAAACAAACACACAGAGAGGCCAGCATAGGAAACGAACCAGCAAAGTAAAAGGCAACAAAAAGTCAGTTTGCTATGCATAAAAACTGACCAGCATAAAAACGAATGCCAATGAGCTTTGAAGCACACACATTAAGCAACATAAGAATAATATTCATGATCCAAAGAAACAAACACAAAGAGAGACCATCATAGCAAACGAACCAGCAAAGTCAAAAGCAACAAAAAATCAGTTTGCTATGCATAAAAACTGAACATAAAAAAGTGACTAGCATAAAAACGAATGCAGCACATGTAGCATAAAAACGAATGCAGCATAAAAACATCAAGTATTCATGCTCAACAAAACAAAGACATTAATATGCTATAAGAAGAGGAAGAAAAAAACGAATTACCTTAAGAAATATTGTATTCTTTTCTTCAATGGTAAGGGTCCTTTGAGTTGATTGTTGAGACGAAAGCTCTGAAGTTTCACCTTCGACATCCATTTGAGACACCATATCTTCTAAGTTCTTCTCATAAGCCTCATGTATTTTTTTGGCCTTCTGATCCACAAATGTTCCATCTGCCCTTGTGTATGTTTTCATAAACACTTCTCCAAGTGAGACTGGACGCCCTAGTTCTTCCTCCTATAATGATACAAAAACAGAATGAATAATGTGAAATGGAATATACAAAAACAGATTTAATTACCATTTCTTGTTGAATTTGCAAGTACGATTTCTGCCCGGATATGTGTTTGTGGGGACCAAGACCGCCACGGTCAGAGTTACGGCATTGTGATGCAGTAGCGCTCCTCTCAACTGCGTCCGGAGTGTCCCAATGAGCCAACATTTCAGCCCAAAGGGTTTCGCCAATCCACGGTGGTCTCTCACCACTGGTTTTAACTTGACTTACAATGCCTTTCATCCGTTTTTTGGCTCTCTTCAAGAATCCTGCTTTCACCAGGTCGGTAAGCCCGATATCCCAATTGTACTTCCGCTAAACAACAATTTCAGGTGTTTAGTTTGTATCTAAGTCATTACTATGTCACTATAATACAAAAAGACAGGATGATTCACAAGAATACATCAACAAAAGAGGTTAAGAAATGATTACCGCGAAAGTTTTGAAATATCTTTCTTGAATGGGTATAGGCGTTTTGCGCCAGCTATAGTAAGGTCCATCAAACTTCCTACGAAATATGCCAGCGATGACTAGAGACAGTTTCCCTTTGTCACGGTTAAACCTGTTACATAAATATCAGGTTGTTAGATGTTCAAACAAATACACAATTCACAAAAATAAGTGTGTTTATTCACAACAAATACACAAATACACAATCTGAATCAAGCATTCTCCAAAACAGCTCACAATGCCAAGCACCTCTGAAAACTCTAAAAAAAACATCCACTAAAATAAAAACCCTAACGTACATAAACCAAACAAGAAACTGCTAATTTCTCAGAAAGAAAGAGACTCTCGATCCATCCCTTACTACCCAGATCGACTTAGAACTCAAAACAGATCAATTTCACTCAAGACATTTTAACTAACACATAAACTGCCTGATTTTCTCCACATTCCGTAACAGAAACTCTGCATCTCATCACACTAATCTTCCAGAGATTAAACCTAAACCCCCAAATAATCACACCGATGTGCAATAGATCCCTAGAACAAAACCACTAAAGAAACCCAAAATCTCTTGCACGAAGGTTCATTGATCAATTGTCCTAAGCACAAACCAAATTCTTACATAATACTAGACTATCTATTTCAATAAACTCACAATCAAAGCAAATTACAATTTAATACTAGACTATCTATTTACCATGTGGTCTCAACCTGGGGAAGAGGATGTGGACTCAAAACTGTTAGATGTTCTCGGCCAGGAAGAGCCAACAAATCATCTAACAGCTGTTGGAAGTCCGGTTGTGGCTCTGGATCGTTAGGAGGAGGATGTTGATGCTCTTCAATCTGAACCGGCAGTTGTTGGGGAATATGATAAGGAGGAACTACTGTCGCTGGAATCTGATAAACCAGAGTTAGTGGCGGGGGAATATGATAAGCCAGAGGTGTATGGTAAGAAGGCTGCGAAGTAGTTGGAGGCTGCGAAGTAGGTAGTTGCGGCGGTTGATTAGAGGCTTCGGGCTGTGTCGTCGCCGGATATTGCGCTGGAAGACTTGCTCTAGATGTCTGGGAAACTGAATCTGTTGCATCGGAGGACCGGTTGGAGGCGTGAGAAGACGAGCCGACAGCTCCGACTGGTCTTCCACCGGCAGATAATTGGCCACCACCGCGGCCTCTACCAGGTCGGCCTTTAATTACTTTTGGCTTGCCAGCCATTATCTTCAAACAACGAGAGAAAGAGATAGGTTGAGAGAAATCGAGATTGAGAGAAATAGAGAAACCGAGATTGAGAGAAATAGAGATAGATTGAGAGAAATCGAGATTGAGAGAAATAGAGAAATAGAGAAAGAGATTCGCAGATTGAGAGTGAAAGAGTGAAAGAGAGAAAGAGAGAAAGAGAGAAAGAGAGAAAGAGATAGGTTGTCTGGGTTTCGGAGAAAGTGAGAGAGGCTAGGGTATTTCGACGATAGAAGGGAAGAAATTAATAGTGAGGTCCCTAAAGGGTAGCAAACTTGGTCGCAAATCCAAAAAAATGAATGATTAACTGCCGCGTGATCTAAAACAAAAAAAAATTAAAATTTCAGAATGGTCGCAAAATAGTCCTACAGTCGTCACTAAAATGCGACTGTTTTGTGAACGTCCCACAGTCGTCACTAAAATGCGACTGTTTTGTGACTGTTCTTAACCCTATACCCTAAACCCTAAACTTTTCAATCATTCTTAATAAAATTAGATTATTCAATAATTCTTTAATTAATTCTAACACTTTAACTCTCTAAATAAACATTAAACTAAGATATGTTGTGTAAATTGTTATGGTTTTGTATATTTCAAAATCATTTCATGAAAACACATATGAACTTACTACATATTATGACAATATACAACAACAAATTTTATAAATTGGAATTTATAAGTTTTTTAACCTGCTATCATGATTCAATATATTTAAAATTTCAAATCTATGAAAAAACATTCAAATTAACATATTTACAATTCAATAATGATGATTTTTTAAAAAATGTATAGTGGAGTAACTAAATTGAAGCAAATCGGTCACAATTTGAGGTGTTGTTAATGAATTAGTCGCAAATTAGTGGGTAAATTAAGACAACTTTGTGACTGCAAAAACTATTGTCGCAAAACCGTCTTAAAGTGGTCACATTTCCTTGCGACTGTTTTGTGACTGTTCTTAACCCATATGTTCTTACTACATTTTAATACCCTTTTGTGACCACTTAAAAATTGTTGAAAATCGGTTTTCCGGAGTGTCGAACCACTGACCTGTAACCATATGCTTAAGTGTTTAACCAATGTGCCATTACGATCATTCGTTATTTTCTTACATTAACTAATATATAAAGACACGATAATTATACATGATAATTATATTACAAAGATATTATACATGATAATGTATGGTACACAGATATTATACATGATAATGTATGGTACACATATATTATACATGATAGTTATACATGATAATTATATTACAAATTAAACATACAGAGATATAAATTAAAGTATTATTCAAGTTCCTCATCTTCATCATCGGAAGATGATAAATTACAAAGAAATTCGTCCTCTGCTTCTTGGTCTTCGATCTCAAAATCAATTTCTTCATAAGGATGATTTCCCTCTACTAAACCATCAATTATGATTTCATCAATCGTATCTGTGAGGCAATCATCAACTGTTTGCTGCAATATAACCGGCTCTTTTTCGTTAAACTTTCCCTGAACACATTTCCTTTGATTTACTTTGAGAACTGTGAGCCACACCTTCCGAGGTCGTTTAATGTATGGGTATGAAAGATAACAAACTTGATCAGCTTGAGATCCTGTACATTAAGTAGGTGTAAAATTAGAAGTAGACATATATATACACACATCATATACATACTTATATAATTAAAACAAAACTTAATTACCTAAAATAAATGGTTCGTAATTTTGATATCTCCTCGATGATAGCACATCAACAACGCCTCCTTCTCGCATTCGAGTGCCTTTGCTAATCGTAGGGTCAAACCATTCACAGTAGAAAAGTGTGATTTTCAAATTTAGAAATCCTGGATACTCGAGCTCTATGATATTTTCCACAGTCCCATAAAAATCATCCTCTTCAGATACTTCAGAATAATTTTTTCCTCGCACACATACCCCATAATTCATTGTTTTTTTCGTGAGTCCGTGGTCTCGCGTGTGAAACAAATACCCTCTTGTAAAATACATGGGCCATGACTTGACTTTATTTTCAGGACCTTCCACTATTTCATGAACCCAAGGAGGAAAATTTTCTTGACTTTTCATTGTACTCACCTATATATGTATATGCAAATATATTAAAAATAAATTATAAAATATTCTTTAATAATTAATAGATGGATAATAAATTAAATACGTACATATTGGCGAACCCATATATGAAAATCTTTATCTCCTTTCGACTTCACCTCCGCATCAGATAGTTCTGGATATTCAAATCGAATATGCGCGTCCAACAATCTTTTTTGCCAAAAACAATAAGAAATATTTAATTAACTAAATTAATTATCACAATTAAGTTAATGAACCGTATATAAAGTACCTCTCAAGCGGCTGAAAATAGTCACAATTGCGCAAGACATATGCATGTGCGCATTTATAATCTTTCTCAGTTAACCAAAATTCAGTACTTTGGCCACTTGGACGACCTACTTGAGTGAATATATCCGGTACTTGTATAGGATATACCGGTACTTCACCTTCATCATACCGACTTGACCTGAGAAATAATAATATATTGACGACCAAAAGTAGTCACTTTCATTTTAGGTCATATAATTTAAAGCAAAAATTGAAATTACTGTTCGGAGAAATATTCACCACCTTACCTTCTTCTGCGAGCTGTAGAAATGTGCGAAGGAAAGTAGTGTTCTGAGAAATAAGATATCTCGTCATTTATGTATGATTGAACTATTGATCCCGCTAGATATCTTTTGTTCTTCGCCTTCCCTTTTAAACGTTTAAAAAACCTTTCGAAGGGATACATCCACCTATATTGCACAGGACCTCCAATCTCCGCTTTGTAAGGTAGGTGTACTGGTAGCTGCTCCATCACATCAAAGAAAGAAGGTGGGAAGATTTTTTCCAAGTTACACAAAATCATGACAATGTTATCCTTCAGAATTTTGAGGCGGGTTTGATCCAATGATCTACTACTTAAGTCACGGAAAAATGCTCCAATCCCTACGACAATATTAAAATCATATAAGTTATATATATATATATATAAGTGAAACATATATGATCATATATATATATACCTGATAATACAAAGTGCACGTTACGCGGTAAAAGTTCTGCAAAGACAAACGGAAGCAATCGTTCCATAAATACATGGCCGTCGTGACTTTTCATTCCCGAGAGCTTTCCACCGTTGATGTCTGCACAACTAGCTAAATCTGCTACATAGCCATCGGGGAATCTAGCCTCATGTTTGACCCATTGTAGTAAGCTTTCTTTCGCTTTTGAAGTCAATCGCCAAATAGGAAATGGAGCTCTCCCTCGATCATCTACATGCAAATCTTTCCGAGAACAAAATTTTGCAATATCTAATCTTGACTTTACTGTGTCTTTTGATCTGTCTTTAACATTCATAACAGTATACATGATGTTATCGAAAAAATTCTTCTCGATATGCATCACATCAAGATTGTGTCGTAGCGTCAGATCGGTCCAGTACGGTAGCTCCCAAAATATGCTTTCTTTATGCCAATTATGCCACTCCCCATAGCCGTCCACTTTATTTTCATGACCATTTCCACCGACTTCAGATGTTTTGGGTGGTTCTGCATGCCTTATACGCTCAAATAGAACTTGTTCGCCAGTTAAAGATTGTGGTGGGTAGTCGTTCAATGCGTGCTTTCCCTTCAAAAAGTTTATTTTATTCTTCCGTAACGAATGACTTACAGGAAGAAATCTTCTGTGACAGTCAAACCAACATATCATCCTACCAGCCGGAAGATAAAAAGCATTTGTATCATCCATACAAATAGGACACGATAGTCTTCTATGTGTCGTCCATCACGACAACATACCATATGCTGAAAAATCGCTTATAGTCCACAAAAGAACAACTTTCAGGTTGAAATTTTTATCTAATGACACATCATATGCCTCAACTCCGTTATACCATAACCCCTTTAACTCTTCGATCAGTGGTTGGAGGAAAACATCAAGACTGGCTCTTGGATGATTTGGTCCCGAATTAAAAATCGTCAGAAACAAATACTCAGTATTCATGCACATATTTGGCGGTAAGTTATATGGAGTCATGATCACAGGCCACAACGAGTGATTTTTTGACATACCAAAAGGATTAAAACCGTCAGTACATAACCCAAGATATACGTTTCGCGTTTCTTCTGCAAACGTTGGATGCAACTGTTGGAAATTCTTCCACTCCGCCGCATCAGATGGATGACACATTACTCCGTCTTTTGAATCATGCTCAGCATGCCATCTCATCGATGACGCAGTCTTCTCTGATTGGTACATTCTCTTTAATCTGTCAGTGATAGGTAAATACTACATACGACTAAACGGGATTTTAGTTCGTCCCTCACTAGCCTTATATCTTAGTTTTGCACAGAACTTGCAATGCTCCAACTTCTCATCCTCTTTCCAGAAGAGCATACAATTATCTATACATACATCAAATGTATGGTACGGCAATCCTAGCTTTCGCATCAAACTTTCTGTCTCGTAGTACGAACTAGGTGCTTGATTACCCTCTGGTAAAACCTCCGTAAACAATTCAGACCATGAGTCCATACAGCTTTCGGCCATATTATGGTCTGACTTAATGTTCATGAACCGAGCAGCCAAAGATAACTTCAACAGACCTTCACGACAACCATCATAAAGTGAAGTATTTGCAGCATCTAACATGTCGTAAAACCGCTTTGCCTCTTGGGTAGGTTCTTCATGTACATGATCATATCCACTTTCATCATGTTCATGATGATACCCATGATGATTAAATGGCGTAGCACCATGAAATGCATCATTCACCATCCCAGCATATACATTCCCCCTATCATATGTTGTTGGTTGATTATTACCACTAGTATAATCTACATTATCATAATTATGACTATTCGATCCTCCCCCAACAACATCATAATCTTCACCATGTTCACACCATACATAATATCCTGGCATAAATCATCTACTATGCAAATGTTTCGAAATTGTATGTCATTGCAAAAATTTGGAATTTTGACATTTTAAACAAGGACAGTAAAATTTACCTCCAGTACTTTGCGCTAGTGGCTGACTATTAGCAAAATTCATGAACTGATCTACCCCCGCCAAGAATTCACTGGAGATATTATTTGTGTGTGGATAGATTCTATTATACATCCACTCTCGTGATGAATGCCACATTTTTTTTTTTGACTCACTCGTTTTTTTTTATGTTTTTCGTTTGTGTAAAATGTGGAGTGTGGGTTGCTATATTTATAGAAACTTTTTGTGACTCTTTTGCGACCAAAAAAATCAGTCACAAAAGTTTAGTGTACCAACCCAACAACTCTCATTCTTTCCACGTTTTATACCAACTTTTTCCGACCACATTTTCCAAAATATTCGGTTACAAATCAGTCGCAAAAATAGGACTACTTTTGCGACTACATTTCTTAGTCGCTAATTTAAGACGACATTTGCGACAACATTTTGCAGTCCCAAATTTGGGACTACTTTTGCGACCATATTTTCCGACTTAAAAATTAGTCGCTAATTCGTCGTACTTTCCGACTCTTTTGCGACTACAAATAATTCGTCGACGAACAGTCGTTAAACAGTCGCAAATAAGCGACTCTTTTATGACTAAATAGGTTCGTCGGTAATTTGTGACTATTTTGCCTCTGCTTTAACAAGAGTCACAAAAGGGTCGCAAATTGGTCACAATTTAATCGCAAAATTTTGCGACCAAAAAAAGAGTCGCAAACTGTGGTTGCAAAAACTGTTTTTTCTTATAATGGCATTTGACCTTATACTCAATCGAATCTCCATTGCACTTCTGAGGTATCAAAGTGACATGGAGATTCTCGACCTTTTTGCTCTTGGTCTTCTTCTTAGTTGCCTTAGCGTTCTTGACAACTTACTTGGGGACGCTGGGTGGTTCAGCTGAAACGTTTGTGACAGTTGGCTTGTCAGGAGGTTCTTCCAAAGGATACGATATCAACGTCGCTCCTATTACAGCATCGATGCAAGAGATACGTGTGGGAGTTCCTCTAGGGATGGCTGTGTAGTACACCTCCTTGTCAATGTATGAGAATGAGATGCGCTTGCTGGGTGTGTCCATAATGGCACAAACCGTAGCCATGAACGGTCTTTCGAGAATCAACTGCGTACGAGATTTTGCATTCATCTCTACAACCTGAAAATCAGTAGGAACCAGGGTGTCTCCTATTGTGATCATCAAATCAGCGATTGCCCCATATGGAAGAGCGGTGGAATCGTTTGCGAACGTGATAGATGGCTGCAATTACCCTAGACATGACATTGACGCAGGCTCCTGAGTCAACGAGAGACTCTTTGAATTCAACTCCAGAGATAGAGCATGGAACTGAGAATATCCATGGGTCTTCCCTCTTAGTCAACTGTCTCAGTGGAGGTGTTGCACCTCTAGCCTTAATGAAGAGTGCCTTGATCTCTTCCTCAGTTTCTCTGCAATCCTCGAAGTGACTCAGCAGAGGCCAGTCCTCTAGAGCTTCTTCAAAAGTGTACGAGTGGGGAATCCTTCGTACCCTCTTCTCAAAGCCACGCAGCTGCTTTGGAGTGATAGGATCTCTGAGGTGTTTAGGAATAGGATTCAGCTTCTTGGACCTGCGAACTCTTTCTCCGATCACCTCAGGTGTTTTCACAGTTTCTGGCTCCATCTGCGAGGGGTATCGATCGACACCAGGTAGGGTATCGATCGATACTCTTGTTCTTGAATCGTCCCTAGCAGATTTATCATCATCAGAAAGAAGCTCCACATTCTGCTTATCTAGCACATACTTGCATCTAGCGTCCTCCCATTCCTTCCTTGTCAGCTTAGGAAGTATAGGATAATGCATCTTGGGTGTATACACTCGTTCTGCAACTACCTTAGGTACGACAGTCAAAGTCTCAGTTGTCTCCTCAGAAATCGCCTCAGTATCGACCGATACCAATTGGGTATCGATCGATACACGGGGTTTTGGATCCATTCGAGCAGACGTCTGGGCTGGTATCGATCGATACTGGGGAGTATCGATCGATACTTGTGCGATTTCAGGATCCTCATCGGAATTTTCTGCACTTGAGGAGATCGCATTGACGTGTGGTCTTGGATTTTCTGTTCTCCCTGGAAGAACACCTTCCTGCTGTTTGAGCAACCTGAGTTTCCAGCTTCCTCTGGGAGAGACTGATGGTTTCGATTTTTCCATTCAGATCAAGGTACAGAGAGTCAAACTTCCCATTGAAATCCACTTGCAACTTCTGCTGTCCCTGAAGAACCTGTTCCATCATGAATTCCATCCTATCGTCTGTGGACTTTGGAGAGATGGGCTGGTACGAAGAGTTCCCGTAATTGCGAGTGTTGTTGCTGAAGTTCCGGTTGTTGTTGTACCCAAATTGCTGACCCTGAAATCCAGAACCACCAACATAGTTAACATCTTCTACTTCATTTTCAGCAGCAAAGTGGACCGCTTTCTGATTCTTCCCTATCAGGAAATCCAGTTTGGCTTGAACTTTAGAAATCTGCGATGCATCAATTCCTCCAGCCTGCTTCTTCCTCTCGAAATCAGCATTCTTGGTGCTATTGCTAGACGCCAAGTTCTCAATTAGCACAATTGCATCATCTGGATATCTGGTGTTGAAATTTCCATTACTCGCAGTATCCAGAGCCATCTGGTACCTCCAATCGATCCCTCTGTAGAATGTGCCCAGCAGCTGAACTTGATTGAACCCATGGTGCGGACAATCTCTCTGATAAGATTTGAAGCGAATCCAAGCAGCCTTGAGTGCCTCTGTTGGACCCTGAGAAAATTGAGAAATTTTGTTCCTGAGCTCTTCAGATCTTGCATCATCATAGAAATTGCACAAGAATGCATTCTTCGTCTCATCCCATGTAGTTAGCGATCCAGGAGTTAACTGCTTCAGCCAATAAGCAGCATCCCCACCAAGAGAGTATGTGAAAAGTTTGCAGAAAAGATACTCATTTGGCACTCCATTGTACTTCATACCAGTGACCAAATCTTCGAACCTCTCGATATGATCCATGGGATGCTCATGAGGTAGGCCATGGAAAGGGTTCTGACTTACAAGAACGTAGTACGCAGGCTTCAGCTCGAAGTCGTTCCTCTGAAAAGTTGGGATGCGAATCGCAGATCGATTGGAATAGAACTGATCAGGTCTGTTGTGCTCGCCAAGTGTCCTAGCTCGATCACATGCAGCATTCCCAACGTTGGCACGCCCAGCTGGCGTGACAATCTCAATAACAGCAGCAGGGACAACGACGTTTCCAGCTTCATCAAGTCGCTGCCCTCTCTCATTACGCACTTGACCCTCTTGGTATCTCAGAATCCCAGCCTCATCAGGTCTTAAAATCACAGTGTTGTTCATCCCTGATGTTTACTTGGTCTTTCGGTTTGTGCGTTCCACAAGTGATAGCTGTTCCAATGACAGTTCAACTAGCTGAGTGCTCTTGTTGCTTCTGGTTTCACGAACATGCATACACCTGAAAACAAAATACTAGACAAGGCACGTAAGTAACCAAAAAAAAAATGTTGAGTATCGATCGACACTGGAGGTTATCGATCGATATCAACAAAGAAATCGCCGGAGTATCGACCGATACTAGTGAGTAAATACATGGCCGTCGTGACTTTTCATTCCCGAGAGCTTTCCACCGTTGATGTCTGCACAACTAGCTAAATCTGCTACATAGCCATCGGGGAATCTAACCTCATGTTTGACCCATTGTAGTAAGCTTTCTTTCGCTTTTGAAGTCAATCGCCAAATAGGAAATGGAGCTCTCCCTCGATCATCTACATGCAAATCTTTCCGAGAACAAAATTTTGCAATATCTAATCTTGACTTTACTGTGTCTTTTGATCTGTCTTTAACATTCATAACAGTATACATGATGTTATCGAAAAAATTCTTCTCGATATGCATCACATCAAGATTGTGTCGTAGCGTCAGATCGGTCCAGTACGGTAGCTCCCAAAATATGCTTTCTTTATGCCAATTATGCCACTCCCCATAGCCGTCCACTTTATTTTCATGACCATTTCCACCGACTTCAGATGTTTTGGGTGGTTCTGCATGCCTTATACGCTCAAATAGAACTTGTTCGCCAGTTAAAGATTGTGGTGGGTAGTCGTTCAATGCGTGCTTTCCCTTCAAAAAGTTTATTTTATTCTTCCGTAACGAATGACTTACAGGAAGAAATCTTCTGTGACAGTCAAACCAACATATCTTCCTACCAGCCGGAAGATAAAAAGCATTTGTATCATCCATACAAATAGGACACGATAGTCTTCTATGTGTCGTCCATCACGACAACATACCATATGCTGAAAAATCGCTTATAGTCCACAAAAGAACAACTTTCAGGTTGAAATTTTTATCTAATGACACATCATATGCCTCAACTCCGTTATACCATAACCCCTTTAACTCTTCGATCAGTGGTTGGAGGAAAACATCAAGACTGGCTCTTGGATGATTTGGTCCCGAATTAAAAATCGTCAGAAACAAATACTCAGTATTCATGCACATATTTGGCGGTAAGTTATATGGAGTCATGATCACAGGCCACAACGAGTGATTTTTTGACATACCAAAAGGATTAAAACCGTCAGTACATAACCCAAGATATACGTTTCGCGTTTCTTCTGCAAACGTTGGATGCAACTGTTGGAAATTCTTCCACTCCGCCGCATCAGATGGATGACACATTACTCCGTCTTTTGAATCATGCTCAGCATGCCATCTCATCGATGACGCAGTCTTCTCTGATTGGTACATTCTCTTTAATCTGTCAGTGATAGGTAAATACTACATACGACTAAACGGGATTTTAGTTCGTCCCTCACTAGCCTTATATCTTGGTTTTGCACAGAACTTGCAATGCTCCAACTTCTCATCTTCTTTCCAGAAGAGCATACAATTATCTATACATACATCAAATGTATGGTACGGCAATCCTAGCTTTCGCATCAAACTTTCTGTCTCGCAGTACGAACTAGGTGCTTGATTACCCTCTGGTAAAACCTCCGTAAACAATTCAGACCATGAGTCCATACAGCTTTCGGCCATATTATGGTCTGACTTAATGTTCATGAACCGAGCAGCCAAAGATAACTTCAACAGACCTTCACGACAACCATCATAAAGTGAAGTATTTGCAGCATCTAACATGTCGTAAAACCGCTTTGCCACTTGGGTAGGTTCTTCATGTACATGATCATATCCACTTTCATCATGTTCATGATGATACCCATGATGATTAAATGGCGTAGCACCATGAAATGCATCATTCACCATCCCAGCATATACATTCCCCCTATCATATGTTGTTGGTTGATTATTACCACTAGTATAATCTACATTATCATAATTATGACTATCCGATCCTCCCCCAACAACATCATAATCTTCACCATGTTCACACCATACATAATATCCTGGCATAAATCATCTACTATGCAAATGTTTCGAAATTGTATGTCCTTGCAAAAATTTGGAATTTTGACATTTTAAACAAGGACAGTAAAATTTACCTCCAGTACTTTGCGCTAGTGGCTGACTATTAGCAAAATTCATGAACTGATCTACCCCCGCCAAGAATTCACTGGAGATATTATTTGTGTGTCGATAGATTCTATTATACATCCACTCTCGTGATGAATGCCACATTTTTTTTTTTGACTCACTCGTTTTTTTTATGTTTTTCGTTTGTGTAAAATGTGGAGTGTGGGTTGCTATATTTATAGAAACTTTTTGTGACTCTTTTGCGACCAAAACAATCAGTCACAAAAGTTTGGTGTACCAACCCAACAACTCTCATTCTTTCCACGTTTTATACCAACTTTTTCCGACCACATTTTCCAAAATATTCGGTTACAAATCAGTCGCAAAAATAGGACTACTTTTTTGACTACATTTCTTAGTCGCTAATTTAAGACGACATTTGCGACAACATTTTGCAGTCCCAAATTTGGGACTACTTTTGCGACCATATTTTCCGACTTAAAAATTAGTCGCTAATTCGTCGTACTTTCCGACTCTTTTGCGACTACAAATAATTCGTCGACGAACAGTCGTTAAACAGTCGCAAATAAGCGACTCTTTTATGACTAAATAGGTTCGTCGGTAATTTGTGACTATTTTGCCTCTGCTTTAACAAGAGTCGCAAAAGGGTCGCAAATTGGTCACAATTTAATCGCAAAATTTTGCGACCAAAAAAAGAGTCGCAAACTGTGGTTGCAAAAACTGTTTTTTCTTATAATGGCATTTGACCTTATACTCAATCGAATCTCCATTGCACTTCTGAGGTATCAAAGTGACATGGAGATTCTCGACCTTTTTGCTCTTGGTCTTCTTCTTTGTTGCCTTAGCGTTCTTGACAACTTACTTGGGGACGCTGGGTGGTTCAGCTGAAACGTTTGTGACAGTTGGCTTGTCAGGAGGTTCTTCCAAAGGATACGATATCAACGTCGCTCCTATTACAGCATCGATGCAAGAGATACGTGTGGGAGTTCCTCTAGGGATGGCTGTGTAGTACACCTCCTTGTCAATGTATGAGAATGAGATGCGCTTGCTGGGTGTGTCCATAATGGCACCAACCGTAGCCATGAACGGTCTTTCGAGAATCAACTGCGTACGAGATTTTGCATTCATCTCTACAACCTGAAAATCAGTAGGAACCAGGGTGTCTCCTATTGTGATCATCAAATCAGCGATTGCCCCATATGGAAGAGCGGTGGAATCGTTTGCGAACGTGATAGATGGCTGCAATTACCCTAGACATGACATTGACGCAGACTCCTGAGTCAACGAGAGACTCTTTGAATTCAACTCCAGATATAGAGCATGGAACTGAGAATATCCATGGGTCTTCCCTCTTAGTCAACTGTCTCAGTGGAGGTGTTGCACCTCTAGCCTTAATGAAGAGTGCCTTGATCTCTTCCTCAGTTTCTCTGCAATCCTCGAAGTGACTCAGCAGAGGCCAGTCCTCTAGAGCTTCTTCAAAAGTGTACGAGTGGGGAATCCTTCGTACCCTCTTCTCAAAGCCACGCAGCTGCTTTGGAGTGATAGGATCTCTGAGGTGTTTAGGAATAGGATTCAGCTTCTTGGACCTGCGAACTCTTTCTCCGATCACCTCAGGTGTTTTCACAGTTTCTGGCTCCATCTGCGAGGGGTATCAATCGACACCAGGTAGGGTATCGATCGATACTCTTGTTCTTGAATCGTCCCTAGCAGATTTATCATCATCAGAAAGAAGCTCCACATTCTGCTTATCTAGCACATACTTGCATCTAGCGTCCTGCCATTCCTTCCTTGTCAGCTTAGGAAGTATAGGATAAGGCATCTTGGGTATATACACTCGTTCTGCAACTACCTTAGGTACGACAGTCAAAGTCTCAGTTGTCTCCTCAGAAATCGCCTCAGTATCGACCGATACCAATTGGGTATCGATCGATACACGGGGTTTTGGATCCATTCGAGCAGACGTCTGGGCTGGTATCGATCGATACTGGGGAGTATCGATCGATACTTGTGCGATTTCAGGATCCTCATCGGAATTTTCTGCACTTGAGGAGATCGCATTGACGTGTGGTCTTGGATTTTCAGTTCTCCCTGGAAGAACACCTTCCTGCTGTTTGAGCAACCTGAGTTTCCAGCTTCCTCTGGGAGAGACTGATGGTTTTGATTTTTCCATTCAGATCAAGGTACAGAGAGTCAAACTTCCCATTGAAATCCACTTGCAACTTCTGCTGTCCCTGAAGAACCTGTTCCATCATGAATTCCATCTTATCGTCTGTGGACTTTGGAGAGATGGGCTGGTACGAAGAGTTCCCGTAATTGCGAGTGTTGTTGCTGAAGTTCCGGTTGTTGTTGTACCCAAATTGCTGACCCTGAAATCCAGAACCACCAACATAGTTAACATCTTCTACTTCATTTTCAGCAACAAAGTGGACCGCTTTCTGATTCTTCCCTATCAGGAAATCCAGTTTGGCTTGAACTTTAGAAATCTGCGATGCATCAATTCCTCCAGCCTGCTTCTTCCTCTCGAAATCAGCATTCTTGGTGCTATTGCTAGACGCCAAGTTCTCAATTAGCACAATTGCATCATCTGGATATCTGGTGTTGAAATTTCCATTACTCGCAGTATCCAGAGCCATCTGGTACCTCCAATCGATCCCTCTGTAGAATGTGCCCAGCAGCTGAACTTGATTGAACCCATGGTGCGGACAATCTCTCTGATAAGATTTGAAGCGAATCCAAGCAGCCTTGAGTGCCTCTGTTGGACCCTGAGAAAATTGAGAAATTTTGTTCCTGAGCTCTTTAGATCTTGCATCATCATAGAAATTGCACAAGAATGCATTCTTCGTCTCATCCCATGTAGTTAGCGATCCAGGAGTTAACTGCTTCAGCCAATAAGCAGCATCCCCACCAAGAGAGTATGAGAAAAGTTTGCAGAAAAGATACTCATTTGGCACTCCATTGTACTTCATACCAGTGACCAAATCTTCGAACCTCTCGATATGATCCATGGGATGCTCATGAGGTAGGCCATGGAAAGGGTTCTGACTTACAAGAACGTAGTACGCAGGCTTCAGCTCGAAGTCGTTCCTCTGAAAAGTTGGGATGCGAATCGCAGATCGATTGGCATAGAACTGATCAGGTCTGTTGTGCTCGCCAAGTGTCCTAGCTCGATCACATGCAGCATTCCCAACGTTGGCACGCCCAGCTGGCGTGACAATCTCAATAACAGCAGCAGGGACAACGACGTTTCCAGCTTCATCAAGTCGCTGCCCTCTCTCATTACGCACTTGACCCTCTTGGTATCTCAGAATCCCAGCCTCATCAGGTCTTAAAATCACAGTGTTGTTCATCCCTGATGTTTACTTGATCTTTCGGTTTGTGCGTTCCACAAGTGATAGCTGTTCCAATGACAGTTCAACTAGCTGAGTGCTCTTGTTGCTTCTGGTTTCACGAACAGGCATACACCTGAAAACAAAATACTAGACAAGGCACGTAAGTAACCAAAAAAAAAATGTTGAGTATCGATCGACACTGGAGGGTATCGATCGATATCAACAAAGAAATCGCCGGAGTACCGACCGATACTAGTGAGTATCGATCGATACTGACGGACTTAGTCGAAACTCGACAGCTAAAATCTAAAGGCGAAATTGAGTCCCCGGCAACGGCGCGAAATTTGATATGCTCAAATTAAAACCCTAACAGTACTAAAGCAGTAGTTGTAATATAGCTAGGGGTCGAACCATAAAGACTCACATAGATGCACAATAGATTGTATAGTATCGAATTAAGCTAAGCCACACAGATGTAATTGAAAGCAGTGCAGAAATTAAAAGGGTTGTAATTCAATTGGGAAAATATAGGCTCAGGGTATTTCTCAGGAAATCAATGAATGCAGATAAACTAACTAGCAGGATTCAGATTTAGCGCAGTTCTTGAACTCAAATCACTAAGGTATAATTAACCAACTGTCGTTGCGAGAATTATCTAAATCTAAATCCTAGGAATTCCAAATCTCTTTGCGAATCCTAAATTCTAAATCAGCTTTAATATCAGGTTTGATATGTTCACAAATCAATTAAACCAAATCTCTTTGCGAATAATCAATTTGCCCACCTAAGGTTCTATCAGGTAATTAATCGCACTGTCGTGCCTAATCAATTATCCAAAGATCTAAGTTCCAGATTCGTCAACCTAGAATTAGCTTTGAACACAACCTAAGGCGAAGAACTAATTCAGATGGTGAATCCTAAATAACTAATCAACCTAGCATTCAGAGAAAACCCTTATGAGAACCCTGAACCTAAAGTGGATCTACTCAGACATGGAGAATGAAACAATCAACATAACTGAGTAAATCATCAATAAAATAGTAACAAGAGGTTTTGAGATCTGATCTCGGACGAAGGGAGATTCAGACTTGTCTCTCTCAAACCAAAGTAAAATCAAAATATATAAAATAAAGCTAAGCCTAAAAGTGGCTGTAAAATCCCTAATTTATAAGCTAACACACGAATTGGGGCTTCTTGTAATTATTAAAGACTTCTGGGGCAGATCTGCAGTTCTTCAAGTCTTGGAAAACTCGCGGGTCGTGTCTTGCTCGATGAGTATCGATCGATACCAGGGGGTATCGATCGATGCTTGTCGTGAAATCAGGTACTCAGCAATCAGCTTCTGCTCCAAACTGTTCCAGAAAGCTCCAATAATTCGAATAATGCTCCAAACGTGCTATAACCTGTAAAAGACTCTAAAAGACTCCAAAATACTCTAAAGACTCTATAAAAAAGACTTATATCATGGCTTAAATAGGATAAAAACCATGATATATCACCACACCGTATGCTAACATTCGCATTGTTGTTGTACATTTTGCTAATAGAGATATATCTTCTTTATTGGCCGCGTCAACTCGTTGTGTAAAGTAGTTGTCGATGCTTGATAGGTCCCCAACAATCCGAAGGAAAACATGTTTGCGCATTCGAAATCGCCTTCGAAACATTGCATCGTCATATGTAGGTTGATTGGCAAAGTAGTCATCAATCAATCTCTGGTTTGCTGCTACATGATCCCTCTTGAAATATTTTCTTTTGCTACGAGGTGCATAGTCTTCTTCTATTTTGTTTCGACTCTCCCTAAACCGGTTGATGGTATACCTCTCTTCAATTTCAGACTGCTTTTTGTAAGCTTCTATATCAAAAGGAAATTTAGATGGATCCATTGATGGTTTTTTTTTTAGTATGAGATTTGGTGGTTTCGGTACATGAAATGAAGAATGAATCTCCATTTAAAAGAGATTTGTTGAAAGCATCGGATTCCAAAACAAAGCTAAAAATAACAAAAATTATTAAAAGAGATTGATTGAAAGCAACTGATTCCAAACAAAACAGAAAACAACAAACATTATTAAAAGAGATTGATTGAAAGCATCGGATTCCAAACAAAGCAGAAAACAACAAAAATTATTAAAGTAGATAGTAGCATAAATTATTAAAGCATAAAACAACAAACATTATTAAAATAGAAAACAACAAACATGATTAAAGGAGAAAACAACACACATGATAAAAGCCTATAACGACATATAATAATAAAGACTAAAACAACAAAACACAAATTATTAGTTTCCAAACAGATCGTGGCTCAACTTATCCAACAACTATTTGCTTCGATCATCAAGATGTTCTTTCTCACTTAATTTCATGAACATTTTCATCTTCTTAGCTTGAGTTTTTTCTTTCATCAGTTGATTAGCCTCCTCTTGTTGCATGACTATTTTCTCCAATCGCTCCAACTCTTTCTCTTTCAATTGTTTGTATTCATTCCATTCTTCTTTGATCACTTCCATAGATTCGCCTTTGCTTTTCTTTTTACCTTTTTTTTGTTACATCCCCTCCCATTGGACGAGCAATAGATCCTACAGAGCTGGAACCACTTCCATCACTTTCACGGGATCTCTTAGATCCACTGCTTTCAGAGCCCGTATTTCCTCCTACCTGACTAGCATAACGTGGTTGATCACGGACAGCATGCCATTCTGACATTAAATTGAATTGAGCATTTTTATCACCTAAATATATTTCATGCGCTTTTGCTAACACATCATTCTCAGACCACCCGCTTTGTTGCATACGCTTAGCACTATCATAAGCACCAATCCACTTGCTCAATATTTTGTTTATGTAGCTGTAATGATTTCTGCACGAATCTCCATCGCGTGGATGATGAAAAGAGCAATGCTCATTACAATAATCAGCAATTTTACCCCAAAAGCTTCACTTTTTTGGTTTCTCCCAAGAATGCTGTCTGTTCCATATTTAATCCACCCACTCAATAACACCAAATTTTGATCGGTGGTCCATTTAGAATTTTTTCGCCGAGCATGCGTTGTTCCTTCTGCATTCAGATTGGCTTCATTAGCACCACTCATACTACCAAGAGCCATCTGTGTAGAAAATTCGGAAAATTCATTTGCTCCAACATTTGAAACAACTTCGTTGTCTGTCGGAGTAAACGAATTAGGGGGTGGTTGAGATGGGTATGGCATCATCGATCTATAATATGGAAGATAGTTTGGAATGGGTGACGGTATGAAGAAATTTGGTGGAAACCCATAATTTGGTATATTTTGCGATTGATTGGAAGATTGAAATTGATAATTATTGGGATTGGGTAGTTAAAAGGATAATTATAAGGATTTTGGGTGTTTGAAAGATTATTATTGGGATCCATCTCATAAAATATGAGATTTTTTTTGTATCCAAATGAAATGAAACAAGTCTCTATTTATAGAGTTTGAAAAATGATGAATTTTAGTATAAAAATAAAATATAAATATGTTGATTTATCATCAAATAATTGAGTTTAATAGATAAGGGTGAAAAAAAAATGAAATCTCAACAACCAATCAAAATTTATGTATTTTCTTATATTTTTAATAAAAAATTTGACCCAATAAAATGCTAATATTTGTCAAGTCAACTATTGTGAATCCACTTAGATTGATCCATATTTTTCTTTTTGATTACAATGGTTTCAACTGTGAATATTTTTTTTCAACATGCCATTGCACATAGTCTAACATCATTTTTTTCTCAAAAAAGCAACAATCCAACAATCGATAATTGTTTCCGCCAAAAATGTGATTACACATTTTTCTGCCAAAACACGATTTCACATTTTCCTGTCAAAAACGTTATTCCACGTTTTCCCGCCAAAAATATGATTCCACATTTTCCCACCAAAAACACGATTTCACATTTTTCCGCCAAAAAACATGATTCCGCGTTTTACAGCCAAAAAATAATTTCTTGTTTTCCCACCAAAAACAAGATTCATATTTTCCCGCCAAAAACGTGATACTGCGTTTTCCCGCCAAAAACGTGATTTTACATTTTCCTGCCAAAAACGTTATTCCACGTTTTCCGCCAAAAACGACGTAATTCCGCATTTTTCCGCCAAAAACGCAATTATGTATTTCCCTTCCAAAAACATAATTCCCCGTTCCGCCAAAACGTTATTCCGTATTTCCCAGCTAAAAACGTAATTTCACATTTCTTGTCAAAGACATGGTTCGACTAATTCATGACAAATTCTATATAATTAAAAAAAATTTGTGGATTCATAATATAAGTACAACATAATATTATTCACCATTTTTAATTTTTGCATTTCAAAATTATTAATGATATTTATTTAAATAAATTTTTGTGATTCATTGGTCACCCATTTGACCATCACTAATGGGTTATGTGTCATGAGTGACCCATTTTGACACCCCTAATCACATCCTACCGAAAAAGCCGTGAAAATAAAAATATTTTGTTGTGCAACAAACAATGGTACATTTCCATCAGTTCAAAATTTTAAAAAGTTCTTAACAATATTAATGGATTTTTCAAAAATTACCTAATTCTAAAACTTACCTATTTAATTTTAAATAAGATTAGCGTGTAATAACGTACTAACGTGGCAATATCCTTTTAAAGAGTAACACCTACAAAATCTAGAAAAGCAATAGAAGCTCAAACACTTGGAACTTGTTAGTGGACGAGACCAATTATCTCCCGAATTCTTTCCTTGCATGACTCACATTATATCATATTTTAAGAAAAAATTAGATACCTTACAAATATATTAGTTACAAATATATCATAACTTTACCTTTTTTGTCAAAAAAACACTGATTTTTGGACGGTAAAAAACAATTTCCTGTTTAAATCCAAGTGTAATTATTAATTTCTCAATTTTTGAACTGACTACAAATGATAAAAAAAATTATTTCACATATTTTTTTAATTTATGTGGTTGGTAAAACAATTTCTTGTTTATGTCCAAATGATGTATTAATTTCTCCATTTTTGGACTGCCTATTTAAGTATACAAATGATAATTATATTTTTCATTTCACATATATTTTTTTAATATATTTTCTTAATAAAAAACTGGATAACTTGTAATGCTAGTGATTTACTATTGCAAAAAAAATTTACTAGCATTACTTGTTATCCAATTTTTATAAGAGAAAACGACGTAATTCCCCCTCAGCAGTATCATATAGGTGCAGATCTACCCAAAATTTTGACCTCAACGACGATCCCCCCAATTTGAAAGTTAAAAACGTATTTCCCCACCGAATGAAAGTTCAAAACTTATTTATCCACAAATTGAAAGTTTCAAACCAAATTGCACACAAACCACAAATAATCTAGGTTAATTGTATACCAATATAGCTTTAACAAAATAAACCAAAAATAAAACCAAAACTAAACCCAATTTCAATCCAATTACAAACTCTATCGGATATGCTCCGTTGACCCGAGCTCCACGACTACGTTCGCCGATCCAGAGCCGCAAGCGAAGCTCTGCGTCATCCACCGGAAATCAACCAATTGAGCTCACGCAACACCTTTCACCGGCTGATTGAGCTTTCTCTGTGCTGTGATGTGTTTTCATCCTACATATTGGCCCCGAAACCAGCTTTTCTTCCCTTCTTCTTTTTGGTTCGAAACCAATTTTGCTTCCCTTCTTCTTCTCCGTTCTCAATTCAAAAGACGACGATGAAGCAGATGCCGCGTTATCGACGGAGAAGTTACTGATGTTTTAATTTGCGTTGATTTTTTTAGGTTGGACGAATCAAAAACCTCATGAATTATTCAAAGAAGAAGCTCAAATAGCAGCTTCAATGTTCAACAATCCTAACAACATTCGTCGACCCACAAACCTATTCCCGGAATTACATCCCGAAACTCGAAGATTTTCTCGGCGACTCTTCTTCAATCGTCCGTTACTCCGATAGCAGTCAAACCGAAACACAAGACTCTTCCCTCACTCAAATCTACGATCCACGTCACCACCACAACCAAACTGGATTTTACTCCGATCACAACCACGATTACAAAGCCATGGCCGGTTTTCAAAACAATAAGGGAGGAAGAACAAGAAGAAGTGTCGGGTCAGAAAACCTTTGTTTTCTTATGATTATCAAAGAAGAAGCTCAGATTGCTGCAATGGCGGATTTAATGAGATTACATATCAATCCTAATTTATAGTTCTTTTATTGATTGGTGTATCAATTGTAATACAGATGTTTCTATGCAATATGAAAAGATTTCATCGTCTATGTTCTTGTAACATGGTCTTAGAGCTTGAATTGTATTTCTTCTATAAATTCACTCAAAAATTCATCTAATGACAACCCAAATAAAAATCCCAGTTTCAAGAACATCGGTGAGGCTCACGAACCTTCAATGGCTTGACCTTAGGTGTCTCCGTGTAGTTGTATTTCAATTCGCTTTTTTGCTTTTGAAATACTCAGTTGTATTTCAATTCGCTTTTAAAAAATTAATGTCGCTTTTTTTCAAAATGTAAATTTATAATAAAGATAAGAAGATGAGCGTATCGAAAAATATATGATTCAAATGAGTATTTATCTATTTTAAATATTTAATCGACATTTTATGTTTGTAATCAATGATTAAAATTTTTTTTGGTCTATTTAATTTTCTTTTAAAAAGTAGATAACCAATTATATTAGTGGTATAATTATAATATACTTTAACTTATAGGTCATTTCCATATTTTTTATTAGATGAAATAAAAAAGTTAATTTTTTTAAGAACGCCACGTCAGAATTTTGGATTTAGGTTTTTTTCTCTCGTCCTATCATTTAATATATATATATATAAGGGATATCGTTCTTCTAACCAGGATAATCGATAAACATGTCTTTTCATGGCGATATGTTCGATGATGAAGCGGCGATGTTGAATCTTTTATTTTCTTCCGAATCGCATGAGCCATGTAATCCGTCAATGGTATACTTCTTCTTTCGTCTTTCACGGTTGAGTTTTCTCTATATATTTATTGTGTTTTGTTAATGCATAAGTGTTGGATATGAATGATATATTGGATAGTCTGCAAAATTTCAGGATATGAATGATATATTGGATAGTGTGCAAAATTCCTTAACAGTAAAAATTGAAAAAACTTATAAAGAGTCTATTGGATTGATCCATGTCTCTACAACAAATGAAAGTAATTTTTTAATTCCTTTCAACAATAAAATCTAATCACATATCAAGAGATATCAACACTACCACAAAATCCACTTGAAAATGTATATTACTACACTTAGTGTAACATAGACAAGAAAATCTAAACATAACTACGCTATTCATTTTTTTTTGTATAGTGATAATATGCTAATAATTCAATTTTTTCTTTTGTACTTTATCTTACCAGCAACAACAACACCAATATCAAGCCCAACAACAACAAGTCCAACAACACCAACATAAAGTCCAACAACAACAACAACAACTAGGAAATTCGCGTGAGACTTGGTTATGGGGAGATCTATCAAACGAGTGAACAATATTTCTTCAGTCAATCCATGTTGAATTCCATTTAAGAATCGAATGCTTTTACAATGGTACACAATATTTTGAGGGCGGGTTTAATTTTTGTAACAATATTTTATTTTATGATTTTTGTTGAATGATTTTTCAGAACCAAATAGAGTCTGGTCAACAAGTCGGGCAAGAAAGCAATGGATTTTCACATCCTACTATGACTAATTTTCATGAGTTTCCAAATCATCTTCAAGAGCAACTTCTTCCAGTAACTTTGTATGAAATTAAATAATATTAATTACAATTTTTTGTGCAGACTCAATTAAAAAAAAAATTAATTGATGCATGATACACCAAGAAAGTTTTGATGCATTTGGTTCACTATTACCTCAACATATGTGTCGTTTCCCAAACAATAATGTCATGACTATTACCACCGCAAGTATGACAACAACAACTCAAAACCTAGTAAGTCACATTGACTCCTTTTTTTGGTTAAAAGCAACTGCTTTTATTTAACCAATATACTTTAAATTCATATTATGTTTAATAAATATATAGGTTCATATGCAACAGCACCAACAACATCATCCTTACGGTCATACTCTTTCGATTAGGTACATTATTGAAAATTTTATATTAATTTTAATTGCTAAATTTACTTATCATCTTTTATGTGAATAGTTTAGAGAACCCATGTTAAACAACCAATACCACAATGCTTATAATTTGGATAAAATTATGGTGGCAAATTCCGAGCAGTCTAGTCCTATAACACCGAACAATTTCATCATCTCAAATCGGTACTACTAGTCAATAGTAAGACTATGCATACATATAACATTGATCTAAACTTTTCATAAAAATCTTATTTTCATCAAAATGTAGGGCACAAACCAATCTGCCGTATCAGACATATCGATATGTCCCATCCACTTCTTATGTTAGCTTGTATGGTCAGCAATTGCCCCCATCGGTTTTAGCCAATCGGCCAAGTGAACCTCGCAGCTTAAGGATGGTTAACAATTCAGCTAGGTAAGATCATCTCTCTTTCCCATATATAATGAAGCAAATCAAATATTTCTATTAATAATATTAAAAATTTAAACTCAAGATTCTTACTTGTATTTTCTTTTTTCAAATTTATTCCTAGTACATAATAAATTAGAATTAAATAATTTACGATAGTCAAAATAATCCAAACAGTATATGATTCTCTCAATTAATATATATATATATATATATATATATGTGTTTTTGAAATATTATGTTGGGTTTGTGCAAGACATATCCTCTACAAAATTAAACTAATTATGATCCCTACCTTTAGTAATGTTCCACAACGTAACATTTCATCCATACCCATAACTCAAACGTCCTTGAGTAGACTCACATTACCAAATAACTAATGATCTCCAAATAGAAAATTTGGGGTCAGATCCAGTCGACAAATTATCCTTTACATATTGAAATGCCCATAAACAACAACAACAACAAAATATGTATACATCTTTATCACTCTAATTTGTACCAACAATTTAATTACAATATATTCATTAAAAACATATAAGTAGGGAACTGGAAGCAGGAAAACAGAAAATCATCAATTCATACGACAATAATAAGACATACATATATATATATATATATATATATATATATATATATGAACTATTCAATATTTTACAAATTTTACATATGCACTAAAAAAACTTTATTGATTATATGAACGTTACATAGTGGAGTTTTGGGATCTAGGCGTCGAAGTTACCAAAGTCGGTTTGAATTTGAAGAATCATCATCTTTTACTCAACGCAGAGTACAAGTTCTTGAAACATAAATAATTTTTTTAAAAAAAATTGAAAACATAATGGAAGAGAAAGATAACAAAAATTAATCAAATAATGCAGAGAATTATATCAGCAAACGGAAATATTGGTTCAGCTGCAGCAAACGGAAATGTTGGTTCAACTGAAGTCAATCTTGTTGTAGAAAGGTTTTTCTCTCTCTCTTTCCATTGACTATCCACACCTTTTTCATACATAAATATGTAATTTTGTATTTGTGCGAATCTTTCAATCTAAGTAATCATATGTTATCTAGAAACAAAATTTTCTTAGGAACATAACAAATACATATTTTTTCAGGCTAGCAAATAAGATATACGATCCATTGTACGAACGCCTCGGCCTTCGTATTGATCCGGACTTGAGAAAGTTTTCTCGAACGAGAAAATGTAATTCTTTATTATATTTTGTTTTACTGGTTAATTATGAGTTTTAGTTGATCTATTGATCGTTTGCACACAAACAAAATTGATTTTTTTATTAACTTATGAACCTTAATTGTTTTTTAAATAACTTTTTATGAATTCTGACAAGAATTACTATTCACTTCTTACTAATTCAGTATTTGTTCCTTTTAATCTATAGGTCGTTGATCTATCCTCAAACCTTGAATAAGTGAAAGGGTTCTATGTTTAATGATGCATGGTCATGGTCTCTCCTTTTTATTATCTCTTGTGGCAGAGTCAAGTGTTCGTGCTGTTTTAATGGTTGATACATTATGACATTTGTAACCTTGTCTTATACAATCGATAAAACAAGATTTATTTTCCTTCTTAAAGTTTATCCTCGTCGCTTTCTGATCGCATCTATGATCTAATGTTATATTATTGATTCATATGCCAACTTTTAAATCCGTTAGAAATTGGTGGTAAAATAGTCGATAATATTATCTACAGATATATCGATGAGAAAATCGGTGAGAATTTAACATATTTTTCTCTCTTTTTCACTCTAATTGTACGTTTTAATTCGTCGATTGGATAAAGCACATGACTTAGTTCCGGTGTGCTCCTACTTCGATTCCCAGTAAAAATGATGTTTTACGACATATCGTAAATTATTAATAAAAGCTGGTCTTGGACCAAGAGAAAAATTAGGACCTAAATCCAAACATCTTCTAGTTAACCAAAAAAAAAAAATTTACAAACAGCACAATATGAAGTATTCTAATATGATCATGAAACCATCTGAAAAGACCCATGTGCCTTGTTCAGCACAAACGAAGTCCGTGATCAACTTGTCTATCCCATCGACGACTACCTTCTCACTTCATCTAGAGCACTCCTCGAAGTTGAATCAATCCAATCCGAATTCAGGTAAAGAAGTTATTCAACTTTCAAATCAGGCGAACTCAAGCTTATGCAATTTGGACCTATGCGTGTTCAAAAGAGGATTGCGACCAAACCAGAGCGAATTAAGCTATGAACCGAATTATTATTGAATCTTGATTCATCAGAGAATCCGGGAGAATTTGAATTACATTATCACCGGTTCGGACTTGGAAGGATATGAAGTTTACAAACCGACAGATCTGCTACATGCCCTATTGCGCTACTGAGCCAAAAATCGTATCGCACAGCCCAACTCAGGTACCATTTCGCTACCAAACAAATTGGAGATTATTAATGGATCTCTTATGTTTCCAACAAGCCCAAGATCAGATCAAATGGCTAACAGATCATAAAGATACTCCCCATTTCCCTAAATGGGTCGACCTGGTTCTATACTTGAATATTTCAAGGCCCAAATAGATTGGAAACTTACAAACTTATGTTTGGCATCGTGGATACATTTCTAAGCCCAAGAGAAGATACAATTCGTGGCCCATCAAGATCATATTCGACCATGAAGTTCAAGGGGCAAGTTTTATGGTCAAAGAAGTCTAAGTGGCATTCAACTCATTTTAATTTCTAGTCTAAGTTGCGAGTTTCGAAAATGCCTTGTTGTTTACACATTTCATTGCTTTATAAACACATGTAAGATCTTATGATCAACCAACAACTTTTATCTATTTTGAATCGATTTTCGATTTCCTTTTCAAGAGAGTGATTCTCTGAAGTCATGTGTGAACTTTCTTTGATCTACATGGTGTGTTCATCCAAGGAGATCGCTTGGTAATATCAAGGAGTTTTCCATCACTCCATGTGCGACCATTCTACCGACCAAACGTTTTTGGAAGCGTCTAAGCGTGTCTTGGTGTAAGGTTTATCGAGATCAGTTCACGCCTTACTCCCTTGCTCCACGAATTCCATCGGCCAAGGTTCCACGCCCTCATTCATTTGCTTCGTTCGCGAGAACACTGAACTGAGGATTATCCTTCTACCAATCCATTGAGAGATCATTTGGGGCAATTTCCCTATCATATTCCTAGGACTCTAGCTAATCACACATGTTATTCAAATTCAAATAACAATAACATTTCTAATATCTCGCTTTATTAAAAAAACAAAATTATAATCTCTTATTATGGTTTTTTCTGATGACAATGTTTCATGTATAAATATATATATATATATATATATATATATATATAAATATATATATATATATATATATATATATATATATATATATATATTAATTTACTGGTTTTATTATTATGGTTCTAACTAAGAATGCCCTCAAAATTTTATGGGTGAACGACATATTTCCCCCTCAGAACTATCACATAATAACATATCCTCTCAAAATTTTATGGGTACACAACTCCCACCCTTAAGGCCTTAATTAACATTTTTATTGAATTATATATCGTACATAACTTTTCTATTTATAAATAAACCTATGTTTGCTAGTCCCAAAAAACAAATCTCAATGTAATTATGTATATACAAATTAGAAGACGAAGAAAAATGGCATGTTTTCTCCTCACTGACATATATGATGACCAAGTGGTGTGATATATCATGATTTTTATCCATTTTAAGCCATGATATAAGTCCTTTTTATTGAGTCTTTCTAGTATTTTGGAGTCTTTTAGAGTTTTTTCAGGTTTTATGTACGTTTGGAGCATTATTGGAGATATTGAAACATTTTGGAGCTTTTTGGAGCCTAGCAGAGATCCTATAGCTGAGACACCGAAATCGCCAGAGTATCGATCAATACACTTATGGTATCGATCGATACCCGACGAAGAAACAGAAGGATCGCGACTTGATTGAAGATTTGAGAAACTGCAAATTTCCCCAGAAGACTTTATTATTTACAAGAAGCCCCATAACGTATTTTACGTTATTTATTAGGTTTTTCAGCCACTTTGGCTATTACGCTTCATACAGAGATTATTCGACTTTGGTTTTGTGAGAGAGATTTTGATGGAGACAAGTCTGAAACTCTGTTCGCCCGAGAGAAGATTTCAAACCCCTGTTTTACTCTCTTTCTTATTATTTATTCAGTGATTTATTCAAACATGTTTATTGTTTCAATCTCCATGTCTGAGTAGATCTTTTGTTAGGTTTAGGGTTCTCATAAGGGATTTCTTTGAATGCTAGGTTGATTAGTTGTTTAGGGTTCATAATCTGAATTAGTTCTTTGCCTTAGGTTGTTCTCAAAGCTAATTTTAGATTGATCACCTAGAACTTAGATCTTAGGTTAATCAATTAGGCACGACAGTGCAATTGAGAAACCTGACAGAACTTAGGGTGAGCAAAATAACTATTCGCAAAGAGATTTGGTTTAGTTATTTTGTGAACAAATCAAACTTGAACTAAAAGCTGGTTTAGACTTTAGGATTCGCAAAGAGATTTAGAATTCTAGGATTTATACTTAGATAATTCTCGCAACGAGAGTTGGTTAATTATACTTTAGTGATTTGAGTTCAAGAACCGTGCGTAACCTGAACCCTGATTAGTTAGTTTATCTGCATTCATTGATTTTCTGAGAAATACCCTGAACTTATCTTATTTCCAATCGAATTACAACTTGTTTAATTTACGTATTTGCTTTCAATTCCATTGATCACTTAGCTTAATTCAACTTTTAGAATCTATTGTGTGTTTCCTTGAGTCTCTGTGGATTCGATCCCTAAGTATTACAATCGAAAAAGCTTTAGTACTTTTAAGGTATTAATTTGAGCTTATCAAATTTCGCATCGTTGCCGAGGACTCAATTTGCCATTAGATTTTAGTTTGAGAATTTCGACTATGTTCGACCAGTATCGATCGACACCCTAGAGGTATCGGTCGATACCTGTTGTAAATTTTTGTGTTACTTACGTTCTTGACTTTTGTGTTTCAGGTGCATGCCTAATCGTGAAACCAGAAGGAACAAGAGCACTCCGCTAGTTAATCTGTCATTAGAGCAGCTAGAACTTTTGGAACGCACAAACATAAAAGCAAAGAAGACAGCAGAGATGAACAACAATCTAGTGATTTTGGTTCAAGATGAAGCTGGTACTTACAAAGACAGAGACGGTCAATTGTGCAATGAGAGAGGGCAACGATTGGATGGAGAGGGGAACATCATTCCACCTCCTGCTGTTGTCGAGGAGGTTGTTGCTGCGAATGCAGGGAATGTTGTGGCTGATCGTGGTAGAACAATTGGCGAGTACAACAGGCCTGATCAGTCTTATGCCAATCAATCAGCAATTCGCCCTCCACCATTTTTGAGGAATGACTTTGAGCTGAAACCTGCATATTACACTCTTGTAGGTCAGCACCCTTTTCATGGTCTTTCCAATGAACACCCCATGGATCATATTGAGAGGTTCGAGGATTTGGTCACTAGCATCAAGAGCAATGGAGTGTCCTATGATTACCTCTTCTGCAAGCTCTTCCCATATTCTCTAGGTGGAGATGCGACTTACTGGGTGAAGCAGTTGCCTCCTGGATCACTGACTACCTGGGAGGAGACTAAGACTGCTTCCTGAATAGTTTCTATGATGATGCACGATCCGAAGATCTTAGGAACAAGATTTCTCAGTTTTCTCAAGGCCCGACTGAGGCATTCAAGGCTGCTTGGACAATATTTAGATCATATAAGAGAGACTGTCCACATCATGGGTACACTAATGTTTAGCTGATGGGTTTCTTCTTCAGAGGGATTGATTGGAGGTATCAGATGGCTTTGGATGCTGTGAGCAATGAGAATTTCAATACCAGGTATCCCGATGATGCTTATGTGCTTATTGAGAACTTGGCGTCTAGCAATAGCACCAAGAATGCAGACTTTGAGCGAAAGAAGCAGAGTGGGAACATGGATGGATCGCAGATTGCTGATGTTCAGGCTAAGTTGGATTCGGTGCACAATCTCTTGCTGGGAAAATCGATGAAGGCAGTTTATTTTGCTGAGGAAGTCAAAAATATCAATGAAGATGAAGTAGAGGATGTTAATTACATTGGTGGTTCTGGTTTTCAGGGTCAGAGGAATCAATACAACAACAACCAAAACTTCAACAACAATTTCCAGCAAGGAGGATTCAAATCTGAAGCTAATCCAAGTGGTTTTGGGTCGAATCAGTTTAGCCGGAAACCTTCCCAGAACAGTGGTTACACCAGGAACTATGGGAATTCATCATATCAGCCTATACCTGCTAAAACCCCAGAGAGCAAGATTGAGTCTATGCTTGAACATCTAGTTCAAGGACAGCAGCAGATAATAGTCGATTTCAATGGAAAGATGGATGCTATGTACAAAGATCTGAGTGGAAGGATCGACGCTATCGGTATTCATCAGAAGAAGCTGGAAACTCAAGTAGCTTAGACTTCAGAGGCTGTGAAAAGGCAAGAAGGTTTTCTTCCAGGGAAAGAAGAAAACCCAAGGGCACACATCAATGCAATCACCTTGAGGAATGGAAAAGAGGTCAATACAGGAGTGAAAGTTGGCCAAACTACAGGAAATTTCGTCGATCTTGACGATGAGGATTCTGAAATCCCTAGGGTATCGATCGACACTAGCCAGAATCGATCGACACCGGTACAGATACTTTCACGGGATAACTCAAAACCCCGTGTATCGATCGATACCACCCCTATATCGGTCGATACTGACCGTACAGTCGATATTACACCTGAAGTTCCGAGGAAGGTACCTGATGTAGTTGCAGAAAGAGTTTACATACCGAGGATACCTTATCCCAGAGCCATTGGGAAGACTAAGAAGGAGGTAGAAGACTCTAGATGCAAGGAAATTTTGGACAAGCTGGTTGTTGAACTTCCTTTCATCGATGCTATCAAGACTTCTCCAACTTTCACGAGATATGTCAAAAGAATGGTGTCTAGCAATTTGAACCTTGAGGAAGGATGTTTGATGATTACTCATGAGTGCAGTGCAATCCTGACCAACATGATCCCAAAGAAGCTACCAGATCCAGGGAGTTTTGTCTTGGATTGCACGATATTCACAGACAGGTTTGAGCGTTCTCTTTGTGACCTTCGCTCAAGTGTCAACCTCATGACAGACTTCACGTCAACAAGGATCTCACTGATACTTGTTGATCGCTCAGTTAGACTTCCAGAGGGTTTGCTCGAAGATGTTCCTATTAATATTGGGAATTGCTTGATCCCAACTGATTTCATTTTCCTAGAGTATGATGCAGAGCCTAGAGATCCTCTTATCTTGGGAAGGCCATTCCTAGCAACAACTGGTGCTTTGATTGATTGCAGGAATGGGAGGATAGCTCTTAACATCGGAGATTTGGTCATGACTTTTAACATGGAGAAGATGATGAAGACACCAACCATCGATGGACAGACTTTCTTTGTTGATACCTTCAGTGACATAGCTGAAGAGTACTTCATGGAGATGCATCATGAGGATCTATTAGAGAGAGCATTGGTATGTTCAGCTGAGTCAGAGGTTTATTCGGGTGATGTTGCTGCTGGATACTCGGAGATGCTCGATACAGCACCACCAATATCGATCGATACTCCCCTCGTATCGGTCGATACCCTGCGACCAGAAAAGGAGTTGGCCAAAAGTTCTAAGCAAGCTGTTGGGCTTGGAGATTGGAGCGAGGAGAAAGCTCCTAAGGTGGAACTCAAGCCACTTCCAGTAAATTTGAGGTATGGTTTTCTTGGTCCTAATTCCACATACCCAGTGATTATTAATGCTTCTTTGAACAACGCAGAGATTGCCTTACTGTTGAGCAAGCTGCGCAAGTATTGCAAAACTCTTGGCTATTCTCTTGATGATATTTCAGGTATATCACCGGACATGTGCATGCATAAGATTCATCTTGAGAGCGAGTCAAAGGCTTCAATTGAGCATCAAAGGAGGCTGAATCCAAACCTGAAGGAAGTGGTTAAGAAGGAGGTCATGAAACTCTTGGATGCAGGAGTTATCTATGCCATCTCGGACAGCTCTTGGGTCAGTCCAGTGCAAGTTGTTCCTAAGAAAGGAGGGATAACTGTGGTGAAAATGAGAAAGATGAGATGACTCCTACTAGGACTATCACTAGGCATCGAATGTGCATTGACTACAGGAAGTTGAATGCAGCCACAAGGAAATATCACTTCCCATTGCCATTCATTGACCAGATGTTGGAGAGGTTGGCTAGTCATCCCTACTACTATTTTCTCGATGGGTATTCAGGTTTCTTCCATATCCCGATCCATCCAGATGACCAAGGGAAGACGACTTTTACATGTCCTTATGGCACATTCGCATATAGGAGGATGCCATTTGGATTGTGTAATGCTCCAGCCACTTTTCAGAGATGCATGATGTCTATCTTCACATACATGATTGAGAATTTTATGGAAGTGTTCATGGATGATTTTTCAGTATATGGATCATCATTCAAGGACAGTTTGGCTAACTTGTGCAAGGTGCTACATAGGTGTGAAGAGAAACACTTGGTTCTTAATTGGGAAAAGTGTCACTTTATGGTTCAGTATGGCATCGTACTTGGGAACAAGATTTCTGAAGTTGGGATCGAAGTTGACAAAGCCAAGATTCAGGTCATGACAAGTCTCCAACCACCGACTTCTGTGAAGGATATTCGAAGCTTCATTGGTCATGCTGGGTTTTACAGACGATTTATCAAGGAATTCTCCAAGCTAGCTCGCCCACTCACCGCCCTATTATGCAGGGAGATCAAATTCAATTTCACACATGAGTGTCTTGCAGCCTTTCATGAGATTAAAAAGGCTTTGGTGAGTGCTCCTATTGTGCAACCTCCTGATTGAACTTTGCCTTTTGAGATCATGTGCGACGCTAGTGATTTTGCTGTTGGATCAGTTCTGGGTCAGAGGAAAGATAAGAAGCTGCACGTTATCTACTATGCCAGCAGGACATTGGATGATGCTCAGAGGAATTACAGCACCACCTAGAAGGAACTACTTGCAGTTGTTTTCTCCTTTGAGAAATTTCGATCATACCTGATTGGGAGCAAAGTGATTGTTCATACTGATCATGCTGCTCTCAAATATCTGATGCAGAATAAGGATCTCAAGCCTCACCTTTGTCGTTGGGTCCTTTTGCTCCAAGGTTTTGATATTGAGGTTAAGGACAAGAAAGGAATAGAGAACGGGGTTGCTGACCATCTTTCGAGGATTCGGATTGATGCAGACGTGCCCATTGATGATCAACTACCAGTAGAGTCCATTTACTTCATTGAAACTGAGTTTCAAATGGGTTTTGCCGAAACTCAGCAATTCCCACGAATTGCAGGTTTTAGTATCGATCGACACTCCTATGGTATCGGTCGATACCCTGCGATTTCCAGACATGTCTTGACTGTTGAACACCTTGGTGCCTCTGAAGAGTATCTAGTCGCTGCAGCTGACTCTGATCAACCATGGTACGCTGATATTACCAACTACCTCGCTGCAGATGCAGAGCCAAAACACCTCAAGAAATATGACAAGAAGAAGTTTCTGCGTGACATAAGGTGATTCTTTTGGGATGAACCTTACCTGTACAAGCACTGTTCTGACGGTATCTACAGGAGATGCATTGCGGAGTCAGAGGTACCTAATGTTTTGTTTCATTGTCATGGATCTGAGTATGGTGTACACTTTGCTACTTTCAAGACAGTGTCCAAGGTTCTTCAAGCAGGCTTCAGGTGGCCTACTATGTTTAAGGATGCTCATGCCTTCGTTTCGCAATGCGATGCGTGTCAGAGGAGAGGAAAGATCAGTAAGAAACATGAGATGTGATATGCTCAAATTAATACCATAAAAGTACTAAGCAGTAGTTGCAGTATAGTAGGGGTCGAACACAAGGACTCACAGAGACACACAATAGATTATATAGGTGAAAATTACGCTAAGCAAATCAATGGTATTGAAAATAGAATGCGAATTCAAACGATTGTAAATTCAATTGGGAAAAGGTTAGGTTTAGTGTATTTCTCAGAAAATCAATGAATGCAAATAAACTAACTAACATGATTCGGATTTAGCACGGTTCTTGAACTCAAATCACTAAGATATAGTTAACCAACTTCCGCTGCGAAAACTATCTAAATCTAAATCCTAGGAATTCCAAATTCCTTTGCGAATCCTAAAGTCTAAATCAGCTTTTTAAATCAGGTTTGATTTGTTCACAAACCAACTAAACCAAATTCCTTTGCGAATAGTTATTTTGCTCACCCTAGGTTCTATCAGGTAATTAATTGCACTTCCGCGCCTAATCAATTATCCTAAGATCTAAGTTCTAGGTGATCAATCTAGAATTAGCTTTGCAAACAACCTATGGCGAAGAACTACTTCAGATGGTGAATCCTAATAACTAATCAATCTAGCATTAATCATAGATAACCCTTATGAGAACCCTGAACCTAACAAGAGATCTACTCAGACATGGAAATTGAAGCAATAAACATGATTGAATAAATCATCAAATAAATCAGAAAGAGTAACAAGAGGGTTCGAAATCTTCTCTCGGACGAACAGAGTTTCAGACTTGTCTCCCTTCAATAAGCTCTCTCATAAAACCAAAGTATAATAAAACATACCCCTTAAAGCGGTTGTGAAATCTTATTAAATAACCTAAATCACGTTTTGGGGCTTCTTGTAAATAATAAAGACTTCTGGACAATTCTGCAATTCTTCAACTCTTCATTAAGTCGCGGGTCGTGTCTGCTTCGGTGAGTATCGACCGATACTAGGCCGTATCGATCGATACTGATGCTTCAAATTGGGTTCTCAGCTACACGAACGTCTGCTTTGCTCCAAAATGTTCCAGAAAGCTCCAATATCTCCAATTATGCTCCAAACGTGCTAAAACTTGTAAAAGACTCTAAAACACTACGAAATAGTAGAAAGACTCTATAAAACGGACTTATATCATGGCTTAAACGGGGTAAAAACCATGATATATCAACTCCCCCAGACTTAGCATTTGCTTGTCCTCAAGCAAATAGAAGACTAAACCAGAGAAAGAGGTTTGAAAACATAGAGACTCACCTGTTCATGAAACGTTGCAATGACCCTTTTCCCAAGCACCCAAATGTTACCTAACCAGCCTTTGATCTAACCACCATGTACTTCTCCGTAGACATTCGCAGCTTTCCAGACTACACACATTATTTCGCAGCATCGTTCAATCAAGCCATCCTCGCCAGTTTCATTGCTGTGATTAATACCAAGAACCTTCTAGATTCTTTCCCATACAATATCATGACAAGGAACCACCCTTTTTCACACTTTTTGGTATTATTTCTCTCCCCATACTTATTTCTTATTATGTTCTTTCTTCTTTTTTTTTATAGCTTTGCATATACACATCAAAGTATGAGACGCGAGTATTGATGGTGTTGGCCACCGAATCCCCGGTTCTTCCCTCTCAACGTATCAAAGGTGTAGGCGAATAATGGCATCATAGGAAAATCCTAGCCTCGCTTCCAATCCTATGTGTGATCATTCCCTCTCGAATAGAATAATGGGATCGTTGGAAAGTTTCCTAACCCTCTACTCAGAAGAAAATCATCTCATCTTTTAATGCGCTTATTAAATAACTTGTAACAGGGAGAGAAATACCATTACTTTAAACACATATGGGTTCCTTTGTCAGATACGAATGATGAATCAAGCTCTATGAGTACTAACCACATTGATGAAGTGCAAAAATTTGGCTCAGGCTTTAAATAACTTTGCTGGAAACATGAGTGTCTTCTAATCAACTGGTCAGCCTTTGGATTTTTCATTAGTCGATCTAGAACTGACTCTGTAACAATGGTCACTTAGAAGCAAGGTCAAATCAATGGATTCAAGAAAAAGATCACAGTCTCAGACAAAGTTTTGACTCAATAAAACAACGAATGACTCAAAAACGACTGACTCTAAGAAAAACAAAAACAAAGTCAGCGACTACCTCCCCCAGACTTAAACAACACTGTCCCCAGTGTTATCTAGCCTAGAGTTGGTGAAATAAAACAAATGGATCAAATGGAAATAGGAGAAACAAGAAGTTACCATGCTGGAATATCGAGTATCGACCGACACACAGCCTGGTATCGGGCGATACCAGGCTTAAATCGATACGATGTTCTCTGTATAAGCGTAGGGTGTCGACCGATACCCAAGGGTATCGATCGACACTCAGGCGATTTCGTTGTGCTCCTTGTTTATCCTGAAACAGACCCAAAAACGAAAAATAAAAAGAAAAAGACTCAAAAGAAAACTCACCAGTGGGTTGCCTCCCACCAAGCGCTCGTTTAATGTCATTAGCTTGACTGTACCGCCGTTCAGGCAGTGGGTGCATCATCCAGAGGCATTATGTGTCCTTCCGGAATCTCGGCTTTCGCCCAATAGTGTTTCACCCTTTGTCCATTTACAATGAACTTCCCTCCTGAAGGATTTGTCAGGACAATCGCACCATGTGGTCTAACTTCCTTGACTGTGAAAGGACCTGACCAACGAGAACGCAATTTACCAGGAAACAATTGCAAACGAGAGTTATACAGAAGTACCTGATCATTTGGTTCAAAGTGCCTGGAGATGATCTTCTTGTCATGGTATGCCTTAGTCCTCTCCTTGTAAAGCTTCGAGTTCTCATAGGCAAGATGCCTAATTTCATCGAGCTCATTCAGCTTGATCAATCGCTTCTCAGCAGCAGTTTTGATGTCGAAATTCATCATCTTTGTAGCCCATGCTGCCTTGTGCTCGATTTCCACTGGAAGATGGCATGCTTTTCCATACAGCAAGTGAAACGGTGTAGTCCCAAGTGGTGTCTTGAAAGCAGTCTTGTAAGCCCAAAGCGCGTCATCCAGCTTTACAGACCAATCCCTTTTTTGTAACGTTCACTGTCTTCTCCAAGATTTCCTTAATCTGCCTGTTGGAAACCTCAACTTGCCCACTGGTCTGAGGGTGATAAGGAGTAGCAACATGATGGTTCACACCATACTTCTTCAGTAACCTCTCGAAAATCTTGTTGATAAAGTGAGAGCCACCATCACTTATCACAATTCGAGGTACTCCAAATCGAGGGAAAATGATGGTCTTAAAAAGCTTAAGAACCACCGAAGAATCATTGGTTCTGCTAGCAATGGCTTCAACCCACTTAGACACATAATCCACAGCAATCAAGATGTATTTGTGTCCATATGACGAAGGAAAGGGACCCATAAAATCAATGCCCCAACAGTTGAAAATCTCAACCTCAAGGATGAAATTTTGTGGCATCTCATATCTCTTACTGATCTGCCCCCTCCTCTGGCACGCATCGCACTGCGAAACGAAAACATGTGCATCCTTAAACATAGTAGGCCACCAGAAACCTGCTTGAAGAACCTTGGACATTGTCTTGAAAGTGGCAAAGTATCCAGCATAATCGGATCCATGGCAATGAAACAAAACATTCGACGCCTCTGATTCAGCAATGCATCTTCTGTAGATACCATCAGAACAGTGCTTGTACAAGTAAGGTTCATCCCAGAAGTATCGCCTTATGTCTCGCAAGAACTTCTTCTTGTGATAGCTCTTGAGGTGCTTTGGTTTTTCATCTGCAGCGAGGTAGTTGGCTATATCAGCATACCATGGTTGATCAGAATCGGTTGCAGCTACTAGATACTCCTCTGAAATACCAAGGTGTTCAACAGTCAGAACTGGTTCGGGAATCGCATGGTATCGACCGATACCATAGGAGTGTCGATCGATACCAAGACCTGCAATTCGTGGAAATTGCTGAGTTTCTGCGAAGCCCATCCGAAATTCAGTCTCAATGAAGTAAATGGATTCTTCTGGTAGTTGGTCATCAATGGGGACGTCTACATCGATCCGAATCCTCGAAAAATGGTCAGCGACCCCGTTCTCTATGCCCTTTTTGTCCTTAATCTTGATGTCAAAACCTTGTAGCAAAAGAACCCAACGACAAAGACGAGGCTTAAGGTCCTTGTTCTGCATCAGATACTTGAGAGCAGCGTGATCAGTATGGACAATCACTTTGCTCCCAATCAAGTAGGATCGAAACTTCTCAAAAGAGAAAACGACTGCAAGTAGTTCCTTCTCTGTAGTGCTATAGTTCATTTGAGCATCGTCCAAAGTCATGCTGGCATAATAGATGACGTGCAGATTCTTATCCTTCCTCTGACCCAGAACAGATCCAACAGCAAAATCACTAGCGTCACACATGATCTCAAAAGGCAGAGTCCAATCAGGAGGTTGCACAATAGGAGCACTCACCAAAGCCTTTTTTATCTCCTCAAAAGCTGCAAGACAGTCAAATGTGAAATCGAATTTGATATCCTTGCATAATAAAGCAGTGAGTGGACGTGCTATCTTGGAGAAATCCTTGATAAACCTCCTGTAAAACCTAGCATGACCAAGGAAGTTTCGAATATCTTTCATAGAATTTGGTGGTTGGAGGCTCGTCATAACCTGAATTTTTGCCTTGTCAACTTCGATCCCAGCCTCAGAAACTTTGTGCCCAAGCACGATGCCATCCTGAACCATAAAGTGACACTTTTCCCAATTAAGGACCAAGTGTTTCTCTTCACACCTCTGTAATACTTTGCACAAGTTAGCCAAACAGTCCTTGAACGATGATCCATACACTGAAAAATCATCCATGAACACCTCCATGAAATCCTCAATCATGTCTGTGAAGATAGACATCATGCATCTCTGAAAAGTGGCTGGAGCGTTACATAATCCAAATGGCATTCTCCAGTATGTGAATGTGCCATATGGACATGTAAATGTCGTCTTCCCTTGGTCATCTGGATGTATCGATATCTGGAAGAAACCTGAATATCCATCGAGAAAACAGTAGTAGGGATGACTAGCCAACCTCTCCAACATCTGGTCAATGAATGGCAGTGGGAAATGATCCTTTCGTGTAGCTGCATTCAACTTCCTGTAGTCGATGCACATTCGATGTCCAGTGATCGTTCTAGTAGGAATCATATCATCCTTCTCATTCTTCACCACGGTTATTCCTCCTTTCTTAGGAACAACATGCATTGGACTGACCCAAGAACTATCCGAAATAGCATAGATAACACCAGCATTCAAAAGCTTCATCACCTCCTTTTTGACCACTTCCATCAGATTCGGATTCAGCCTCCTCTGATGCTCAATTGAGGTCTTTGACTCGTCCTCAAGGTGAATCCTATGCATGCACATGTCCGGTGATATACCTGAAATATCATCAAGAGAATAGCCAAGACCTTTGCGATACTTGCGCAGCTTGTTCAGCAGTAAGGCAATCTCTGCGTTGTTCAAATAAGCATTGACAATTACTGGGTATGTAGAATTAGGACCAAGAAAACTATACCTCAGGTTTGGTGGGAGTGGCTTTAGTTCCACTTTAGGAGCGTTCTCTGCACTCCAATCTCCAAACCCAACAGCTTGCTTAGAGCTTTCGGCCATCTCTCCCTCGATTCGCAGGGTATCGACCGATACCAAGGGGGTATCGATCGATACTGGCGATGCTGAATCGAGCATCCTCGAGTATACAGCTGTATCATCACACGAGTGCACCTCTGAAGTGGCTGAACAGACCAATGCTCTCTCTAGTGGGTCCTCAGGATGCAACTCCAGGAAATACTCTTCAACTATGTAACTGAAGGTGTCAACAAAGAAGGTGTGCCCATCTATGGTTGGTCTCTTCATCATCTTATCCATATGGAAAGTCATGACCAAATTACCAATGTTGAGAGCGATATTCCCATTCTTGCAATCAATCAAAGCACCGGCTGTTGCAAGGAAATGTCTGCCTAGTATTAGAGAATCCTTAGGCTCAGCATCATACTTCAAGACGATGAAATCAGTTGGGATCAAGCAATTCCCGATCTTAATAGGGACATCTTCGAGTAACCCCTCTGGAAGTCTAACTGAACGATCAGCAAGTATCAGAGATATCCTCATGGTTGTGAAGTCTGTCATCCCCATCCTTATGGCAACTGAATATGGCATGAGGTTGACACTTGAGCCAAGGTCACAAAGAGAACGCTCAACCCTGTCTGTGAATATTGTGCAATCCAACACAAAACTCCCTGGATCTAGCAATTTCCTTGGGATCCTGTTGGTCAGGATTGCACTGCACTCATGAGTAATCATCAAGCATCCATCTTCAAGATTCATGTTGCTGGACACCATCCTCTTGACATATCTCCTGAAGGCTGGAGAAGTCTTGATGGCGTCGATAAAAGGTAGTTCAACGATCAACTTATCCATAATTGCCTTGCATCTATAGTCTTCTACCTCCTTCTTAGTCTTCCCAGCAGCTATGGGATAAGGTATCCTCGGCGTGTAAGCTCTTGTTGCGACCACATTAGGCACTTCCTTCGAAACCTTAGGAGTTGATTCGGTTGCGGGATCAGTATCGACCGATACTAGAGTAGTGTCGATCGACACTCGCGGTTTTGATTTGTCCCGTGAAAGTATCTTGAGAGGTGTCGATCGATGCTGGCTAGTGTCGATCGATACTGGAGTGATTTTGGTATCCTCATCGTCAAGATCAACGAGAATATCTGCAATCGGGTCAATTTTTACTCCTGGAGTGACCTCTTTTCCACTCCTTAAGGTGATTGCATTAATGTGAGCCTTTGGGTTCTCGACTTTCCCTGGAAGAAAACCTTCTTGCCTTTTCACAACCTCTGAAGTTTGAGCTATCTGGAGTTCCAGCTTCTTCTGCTGAATATTGATAGCGTCGATCCTTCCGTTCAGATCATTATATAGGACATCAATCTTCCCATTGAAATCCACAGTGAGCTTCTGCTGTCCTTGAAGAAGTTGTTCGAACATAGACTCGATCTTGCTATCTGGAAGCTTAGCAGGTACAGGTTGATAGGATGAATTTCCATAGTTCCTAGTGTACCCACTGTTCTGAGATGATCTCTGACCAAACTGATTTGAACCTCCTCGCTGAGAGTTGTTGTTGAAGTTTCGGTTGTTGTTGAATTGATTCCTCTGACCCTGAAAACCAGAACCACCAATGTAGTTGACATCCTCTACTTCATCCTCGTTGAACACCTCAACATCTTCAGCAAAGTGAACAGCCTTTTGTGTCTTGCCCATCAGAAGACTGTGCATGGAATCCAACTTAGCTTGAAAATCAGCAATCTGTGAGCCATCCATGTAACTGCTAACTTCTTCCTCTCATAATCAGCATTCTTGGTGCTATTGCTAGACGCCAAGTTCTCAATCATGACATAGGCTTCATCAGGATACCTGGTGTTGAAGTTTCCATTGCTCGAAGCATCCAAAGTCATTTGGTACCTCCAATCAAGTCCTCTGAAAAATAAACCCATCAGCTGAACATCATAGTATCCATGATGTGGACAATCTCTCTGATACGATTTGAATCTCGTCCAAGCAACCTTGAACGCCTCAGTAGGTCCTTGAGAAAATTGTGAGATTTTGTTCCTCATATCCTCAGATCTTGCATCATCATAGAAGTTGGTCAGGAAAGCAATCTTAGTTTCCTCCCAGTTAGTCAGCGATCCATGAGGTAACTGTTTCAGCCAGTAGGTTGCTTCCCCATCAAGAGAGTATAGGAAAAGCTTGCAGAAGAGGTAGTCGTAAGACACTCCATTGCTCTTGATGCTAGTGACCAAATCCTTGAATCTCTCAACATGATCCATGGGATGCTCGCTAAAAAGACCATGAAAAGGGTGCTGTCCCACAAGAGTGTAGTATGCAGGTTTCAGCTCAAAGTCATTCCTTGGAAAAGCAGGGAGACGGATCGCAGAGCGATTTGCGTAAAATTGGTCAGGTCTGTTGCACTCACCAATCGTCCTACCACGATTAACCACAGCATTCCCAGCATCCACTGCGTTCGCGTTCCCAGCGACATTCCCAGCAGCATTCCCAGCGACAATAGGAGCAGGTGGAATGATGTTCCCCTCTCCATCCAGACATTGTCCTCTCTCATTGCACAAACGACCATCTTGGTCTCTGTAAGCACCAGCCTCATCTCGAACCAACTATGCTTGATTGTTGTTCATCCTTGCTGGTTTCTTTGCTTTTTTGTTTGTGCGTTCCACAAGTTCTAGCTGCTCCAATGACAGTTCAACTAGCTGCGTGCTCTTGTTCTTTTTGGTTTCACGATTAGGCATACACCTGAAAACAAGAGTCAAAAACGTTAGTAACAAAAACGTGATGAGTATCGACCGATACCAAATGGTGTCGGTCGATATCAACAAAAGAACGACGAGTATCGACCGATACTAGATAGTGTAGATCGATACCGACGAGTTTTGTCGAAATTCTCAGACTAAAATCTAATGGCGAATTACGTCTCCGGCAACGCCGCCAAATTTGATATGCTCAAATTAATACCCTAAAAGTACTAAGCAGTAGTTGCAGTATAGTAGGGGTCGAACACAAGGACTCACAGAGACACACAATAGATTATATAGGTGAAAATTACGCTAAGCAAATCAATGGTATTGAAAACAGAATGCGAATTAAAACGGTTGTAAATTCAATTGGGAGAAGGCTATGTTCAGGGTATTTCTCAAGAAATCAATGAATGCAAATAAACTAGCTAACATGATTCAGATTTATCACGGTTCTTGAACTCAAATCACTAAGATATAGTTAACCAACTTCCGCTGCGAAAACTATCTAAATCTAAATCTTAGGAATTCCAAATTCATTTGCGAATCCTAAAGTCTAAATCAGCTTTTTAAATCAGGTTTGATTGGTTCACAAAATAACTAAATCAAATTCCTTTGCGAATAGTTATTTTGCTCACCCTAGGTTCTATCAGGTAATTAATTGCACTTCCGCGCCTAATCAATTATCCTAAGATCTAGGTTCTAGGTGATCAATCTAGAATTAGCTTTGCAAACAACCTATGGCGAATAACTACTTCAGATGGTGAATCCTAATAACTAATCAATCTAGCATTCAGAGATAACCCTTATGAGAACCCTGAACCTAACAAGAGATATACTCAGACATGGAAATTGAAGCAATAAACATGTTTGAATAAATCATCAAATAAATCAGAAAGAGTAACAAGAGGGTTCAAAATCTTCTCACGGACGAACAGAGTTTCAGACTTGTCTCCCTTCAATAAGCTCTCTCACAAAACCAAAGTAAAATAAAGCATAGCCCTTAAAGCAGCTGTAAAATCCTATTAAATAACCTAAATCACGTTTTGGGGCTTCTTGTAAATAATAAAGACTTATGGACCATTCTGTAATTCTTTAACTCTTCATTAAGTCGCGGGTCGTGTCTGCTTCGGTCAGTATCGACCGATACTAGACCGTATCGATCGATACTGATGCTTCAAATCGAGTTCTCAGCTACACGAACGTCTGCTTTGCTCCAAAATGCTCCAGAAAGCTCTAATATCTCCAATTATGCTCCAAACGTGCTAAAACCTGTAAAAGACTCTAAAACACTACGAAATAGTAGAAAGACTCTATAAAACAGGGTTATATCATGGCTTAAACGGGGTAAAAACCATGATATATCAAGATGCCACATAATTTCATCCTTGAGGTTGAGATTTTTGATTGTTGGGGCATCGATTTTATGGGTCCATTTCCTTCGTCATATGGAAACAAATACATCTTGGTTGCTGTGGATTATGTGTCTAAGTGGGTTGAGGCCATTGCTAGCAGAACCAACGATTCTTCAATGGTTCTTAAGCTGTTTAAGACCATCATTTTCCCTCGATTTGGAGTACTTCGAATTGTGATAAGTGATGGTGGCACTCACTTTATTAACAAGGTTTTCGAGAGGTTGCTGAAGAAGTATGGTGTGAATCATCGTGTTGCTACTCCTTATCACCCTCATACCAGTGGACAATTTGAGGTTTCCAACATGCAGATTAAGGAGATTCTAGAGAAGACAGTGAATGTTACCAGGAAGGATTGGTCTGTGAAGCTGGATGACGCACTTTGGGCTTACATGACTGCTTTCAAGACACCACTTGGGACTACACCGTTTCACTTACTGTATAGAAAAGCGTGACATCTTCCAGTAGAAATCGAGCATAAGGCAGCATGAGCTACAAAGTTGCTGAATTTCGACATCAAGTCTGCTGCTGAGAAGCGATTAATCAAGTTGAATGAGCTCGATGAGATTAGGCATTTTGCCTATGAGAACTCAAAGTTGTACAAGGAGAGGACTAAGGCGTATCACGACAAGAAAATCATTTCCAGACACTTTGAACCCGATGATCAGGTACTTCAGTATAACTCTCGTTTGCATCTGTTTCCTGGTAAATTGCGTTCTCGTTGGTCAGGTCCTTTCAAAGTCAAGGAAGTTAGACCACATGGTGCAATTGTCCTGACAAATCCTTCGGGCGAAGAGTTCACTGTCAATGGACAAATGGTGAAACACTATTGGGCGAAAGCCGAGATTCCAGAATGACACATAATGCCTCTGGATGATGCACCCACTGCATGAACGGCGGTACAGTCAAGCTAATGACGTTAAACGAGCGCTTGGTGGGAGACAACTCACTGGTGAGTTGTATATAAGTCTTTTTATTTTCATTTTTCGTTTTTGTGTCTTTTGTTTTTAGTGAATTAGGGTCGACGAGGAGAAACAGAACTCAATTGCGAAATTGCCTCAGTATCGATCGATACACCTGGGTATCGATCGATACCCCATGCGCAGGAAATTTCTTTTTAAAACCCTCGGGTTTTCTTTTTCTTCTCCACAGTCACCATCGAGCGATACCTTGCGAAAATCCACTCCCAAATCACCAATCTCTCAATCTTTCACGGATTTGAGCGATTTCAAGGTCTAACCTTATTGGATTTTCGTGCTCTTCCCATTTCTATCATCCATTCTCTCGATCTACAAGATGTCTACTCGAAAGAGAACACGAACGGATGATGCATCAAGCTCCAACCCGCGCCCAAAGGAATTCCGCAACAGTCAACATGTGAAGATATGGGATGGTTTACATTGGAAGAGAGGTGTAGTGATCGGTTGCCTAGGCAACGACAACTACAGAGTGATGATTGATGGAACGTCAGAAAATATTGAGCGTCCGCATACTTCCTTGCGCGACATCCCTCCACCACCAGTGGCACCGTCATCACCACCCGCTACTCCTAGCATCACATGTATGGCTCCTTAGCTTAAGAGGAACGAGAAGGCCAGGATTTCTTGCAACATATTTTGGGAGGGAACATATAGGGAGATCGCTGAGAGTACAGACTACATCTACATGCCTATCTCTGAAGCCTGGGATGATTATGATACGTTGCACTACAACGGATGGCTAGGCATTGATGTGCAGCCCACTTGATTCGTTGATGGAGTCACCCTGCGACGTTTGGGTCTAGACGGTGAGCTCCAGTGTTTGCTTGGGAGGATTGGTTTGGGCACTATCGCCACACGGCAGTGCGACCTATTCCTAGACTTGGTTCGTCAGTTCATGGCGACAGTCCGCGTCTACTACCAGTATAAGGTTCTCAGAGATGCACAGGAGGGTACTTTGACCTTCATGATTCGAGGAGTGAGGTCCTTGATCTTTGTGACATCTATGGCTTTCATAGAGCCTTTAGGAGATTTGCTCTTCCTGTTTCACACCCTGAGGTGCAGACCTTCTGGGAGCATTTTGGGACTGATGCTTATCACTCTAGGACATCCACTCAGATGGATGTGCGCCACCTAGTCCTCCGTTGCTTGGTTAGGATTCTGAGCAACACCTTTCTGTGCAAGATGGAGCCGAACAAGATGAGAGTATCTGAGATTTTGGTGCTGGCCTTGGCTATTAGGGACATCATTCCATGCGAGGATTATGAGTGGCCTGAGCTGACAGAGGTCAACATGGGGGCTGTCTTTGCACATCACTTGGTCTCCTGGAAGACCAAGCCTTTCATGGGTAAGAGCACGAGGGGTACATCTAAGAAGACCGAGTCTGTTGGGAGTCTTCTCACTCCTATCTTCCAGCACTTTGGGATCAGTACTACGATGCTGCTCCATTTCCACTACACGCGTTCTCATGGATGATAAGCATTTGCAGAACCTGAGGTGGCTGAAGCTTCAGCGACGTTGGTACTTCTCTACAGCAGATGGAGATTTTCTGGTTCAGCTCTCCAACAGAGGGTTGACGGACATTGGTGACACTCCACAGCTGCTGCGTTTTGAGCATACTGAGGATCTGTTGATAGATGCGCCTGTTACTCGAAGTCGTGTACCAGTCACTAGCCGGAGGTCGATCTCGACGTGCAAGCCATCCTCCATCTTCTGCGAGTACTTTTACTCCACCACATGCGATTCCTATGGATATAGACACCTTTTAGAGGTATGTGGTTGAGAGTTTCCAGAGTATCTGGAACGCCATTTCGACGCTCTCTCGGTGCGGTTGCATTGCACCATCTCACCCACGCTCACCTTCAGGAGAATGACCATCTCACACCGTTGGAGATGATGATTCTGATGAGGATTAGTCCTCTGTTCTATCATGTTCACTTTTCTTTTTCTTTTATTTTTCTTTTCTTTTGAATTTTTGAGTTTGTTTTGTCAGCTTGTTTTGATTTTGAACTTTGTTGGATTATGCATTATGCTATCTTGTTGCTTTTAACCTTTGTTTGAGTGATCTAACAGTACTAACCATGTCACATTCGGATCCCTTGACATAATTGAAAGTAACATTTGCCACTTTGTTGTTGAAGAGAAGTCTCCTGTGTCGACTTACGCCTGGTATCGATCGATACATGCCGTGTGTCGGTCTATACACCGGTCCCAGATGGGTAACTTCTTTTCTTCACAATTCCACTCAGTTCTTTTGGTTTCTTTTACCAACTCTAGGCTTACTAACACTGGGGACAGTGCTGTTTAAGTCTGGGGGAGGTAGTTGCTGACATTGTTTTTGTTTTTCTTAGAGTCAGACGTTTTTGAGTCAAAAATCGTTTTATTGAGTCAAAACCTGTTGGAGATGATGATCATGTGCTTGAATCTATTGTTCTAATTTTGATTTTGAGTGACCAGTGTTACATGATCAGTTCTAGATCGACTAATGAAAAATCCAAAGACTGACCAGTTGACTAGAAAACACCCATGTCTCCAGCAGAGTTCTTCTGAAACCTGAGCCAAATTTTTGCACTTTATCGATGCAGTTGATGTTTAAAGGGCTTGATTCATCATTCATATATGACAAATGAACCCATGTTTTTAAAGTAATGGTATCTCGCTCCCCTGTTATAAGTTAATAAATAAGAGCATAAAAATATGAAATGATTTTCTTCTGAGTAGAGGGGTAGGAAAATTTCCAGCGATCCCATTATTCTACTTGCGAGGGAATGATCACACAAAGGTTGAAAGCGAGGTTAGGAAAATTTCCCATGATACCACTATTCGCCTACGCCTTTGATACATAGAGAGGGAAGAACCGGGGATTCGGTGGCAAACACCATCAATACTCGCGTTTAAGACCTTAATGTGTATATGCAGATCTAAAAAGAGAGAAAGAACATGATGAGAAACAAGTCTGGGGGAGAGAAAGCAATACCAAAAAGTGTGTGAACAGGGTTGTTCTTTTGTCATGATATTGTATGGTAAAGAATCTAGAAGGTTCTTGAACATTGGCTGCAGCGATGAAACTGGCGATGAGGGTTTTATTTGGACAATGCTGCGAGATAATGTGTGGAGTCTGGGAAGCTGCGAATGTCTACGGAGAAGTACATGGTGGTTAGATCAGGAGCTGGTTATGTGACATTTGGATGCTTAGGAAAATGGTGTTTGCGATGGTTCATGAATAGGTGAGTCTCCGTGTTTTCAAACCTCTTTCTCTGGTTTGGTTTTCTATTTTCTTGAGGGCAAGCAAAGGCTAAGTATGGGGGAGTTGATATATCATGGTTTTTACCCGTTTTAAGCCATGATATAAGTCCTTTTTATAGAGTATTTCTAGTATTTTGGAGTCTTTTAGAGTCTTTTCAGGTTTTAGGTACATTTGGAGCATTATTGGAGATATTGAAGCATTTTGGAGCTTTTTGGAGCCAAGCAGAGATCATATAGCTGAGACACCGAAATCGCCAAAGTATCGATCGATACACTTATGGTATCGATAGATACCCGTTGAAGAAACAGAAAGATCGCGACTTGATTGAAGATTTGAGAAACTGCAAATTGCCCCAGAAGACTTTATTATTTACAAGAGCCCCATAACGTATTTTAGGTTATTTATTAGGTTTTTCAGCCACTTTGGCTATTATGCTTCATACAGAGATTATTCTACTTTGGTTTTGTGAGAGAGCTTTTGAGGGAGACAAGTCTGAAACTCTGTTCCTCCGAGAGAAGATTTCGAACCCCTGTTTTACTCTCTTTGTTATTATTTATTCAGTGATTTATTCAAACATGTTTATTGTTTCAATCTCCATGTCTAAATAGATCTTTTGTTAGGTTAAAGGTTCTCATAAGGGATTTCTTTGAATGTTAGGTTGATTAGTTGTTTAGGGTTCATAATCTGAATTAGTTCTTTGCATTATGTTGTTTTCAAAGCTAATTCTAGATTGATCAGCTAGAATTTAGATCTTAGGTTAATCGATTAGGCACGACAGTGCAATTGAGAAACCTGATAGAACTTAGGGTGAGCAAAATAACTATTCGCAAAGAGATTTGGTTTAGTTGTTTTGTGAACAAATCAAACTTGAACTAAAAGCTGGTTTATATTTTAGGATTCACAAAGAGATTTGGAATTCTAGGATTTAGACTTAGATAATTCTCACAACGAGAGTTGGTTAATTATACTTTAGTGATTTGAGTTCAAGAACCGTGCGTAACCTGAACCCTGATTAGTTAGTTTATCTACATTCATTGATTTCCTGAGAAATACCTTGAACCTATCTTATTTCCAATCGAATTACAACTTGTTTAATTTACGTATTTGCTTTCAATTCAATTGATCACTTAGCTTAATTCAACTTTTAGAATCTATTGTGTGTTTTCTTGAGTCTATGTAGATTCGATCCCTAAGTATTACAATCGGCAAACCTTTAGTAATTTTAGGGTATTAATTTGAACTTATCATGGTGATGATCTAGTTCTAGTAGTATTTTAAAATCTTCAAAATCACTAGTTCAACTCCATTTGGGAGAAGTCAAATACCTCTTAAATGTGGTATTATTAACAGCTTAATTTGGTCACCGTGAAAAATTTATGGGCCAAAATCCCGGATCTTTCAACATTTATAAAAATGTATATGATTACAAATATTTTTTTTGTTACATTCTCTGATTCAATAGCTTGTCAAATATAGTGGTAGATCCAACAAAAAATTTCGAAATGGAGACAGTATATTTAGTCTTTGGAAAATTATATTAACCGAGGTTCAAGCCTCGAAACCATTTTTTTACCATCAAAAAATAAAATAATATTAACCTATCAATTTTTACTTGGTGTAAGTTGTGTAATTAACCTAACCAACTTTTTATGGAAATGTTGAAAATTTATGGTAGGAAAACAAAGCATAAAAAATGGTAGTTAGTTTACAGTTACATAGCTTACACCCAGTAAAAGTTGATAGGTTAATATAATTTTATTTTTTATGGTAAAAGTTGATTTCGATGCTTGAACCTCGGTTACTATCGTTAGTTATTGATAGTTAACTAACGATAATAATTTCAAATTTTAATAAATGTTTAACTAATGAATAATTTTTATAAATGTTTAACTAACAAAGCATAAATTTACTATCAATTACTATCGTTACATAAACATTAAAAAAATTGAAATTAAATATACTCCATAAAATTATATGCATTAACATTATTTTATTATCTAATCAATGTAATATCTTATATAATAATGGACCAATCAAATATTTTTTTAATAAAAGTATATACACCAATATAACCACATGTTGACGATGAAGTGATATGAAATGAACAATGTCCTTTAACGTAGCATCTCCTCTTACAGATACGGGATTGACCTACATGTCTTTGAACACATATCGGTTAGGGCTTTCCACTATCAGGTGGATCTAACCCAATTCTTTTTTGTTTTGAACATAAAAATGTCCTGTGTATATTTAAATTTACAAGAATAAGAGGTTATTACTTAACAATTCACAACACTATAGAAGTAAAAAATCTCCCAGGCACTCTTTCCGAGATCTCCACACCTACTTCTCGTTTTGCTTTTCCGGGAATCTTTCCGACCTTATCTATAAATTTCAGTAACTTTATTTTTCTCCAAAAGCATGATCTTCTCATATTTACTTGACTGTGAACCTGGCATTCTTCATGATCCCAAGTAATGGAGTTTTCTCGGGTTTCCATGGCTTTTTTGGGCATCTTGTTGGACAACATGAACAATGTAGAGGGATTTCAGATTTCTCCGGTTTGCATCCCTACTCTGGAAACTGTCTGACTCACCTTTCTCTCTCCTTCTGAGCAATGTTTCCCATATGAGGATGCAATATCTATGGATAATAAATCTCTTGTAAGTGATTCTCGCCATACATGCTATACTTTGGATTAAACTTACAAGCTTCTTTCTAGACAGCGGTTTTACTCCACCTGGATACCATCTCACCAAGGGTGTAGTAAAAACTTACAACTTAGACAACACTCTACGGATTCCCCCTGTGACCTAAAAGTCTCATTCTGCCATAATGTCTCGAAGATTTTCTTCAGTTGAGAAAGAAAAATGTCTTGATGCACCTGATGAGCCTCCCATGGAGCAATAGTTAGTGTTCCTCCTTTTGACAATTCAGAGCAAATCCGTAAACATATTTTCATTCTGGTTGGGCGTATTACAAACCCTAAAATCCAGAAAATGTGGGCCCTCCTTCCTTTTTTGGCTGACCACTAGAAAGTTTCCGTGCGTCCTCAAGGAGATGATTTAGGATAAGGGCGGTTCCAGTTCCAGTTTTCCTCTAAAGAAGTGATACAATTTGACTAAGGATCGGCTTGCTCTAGGTACGATTGAGGTTGATAGATCCACGACTCCAAGGAATTCACGAGAAGAGATGCTAAGGCGTGAGAAAGTTCTCGAAAATCCTTAGGCCCAATTCGACAATGAATACTTGAAACGAGGGGGTGGCTGCGTTGCTTGAGGGATTCGGGAACAAGGATGACAGAGCGTGGGAGATGAATCCCGAAAATCTCTATTCCCCTTATTGCGAGAAGAATCGAACAAACAACGGATCGAAGGTTGCGTCGAGATGTTGCGGAATTACACTCGATAAACCGAAAGAATTTCAATGACTAACCATCAAAGAAATCGAGAAACAAGAGATGAAATCTCTGAAAATACTTTGATAAAAATTGATTGATTATTTTCGACAATGAGGGAGAGAAGATGATAAAGAAAAAAATCAAAGAGAAAGTCAAAGGGTCAATCTCGAAAATGAGAGAAGACCCATCGAAAATTACAAAAAAATTAAATGATAGTTTGAATGACCATTTGAATTCCCACCGATAATTTCCCGCAGAAAATCCCCTCGGGAAATTCCCCCGGGAAAGTCCCTCGGAAAATTCCCCCGCGGAATTCTCGAGAAGTCGGACCGTTAGACGGTGTTAGCCGGTTGCCTCGTTAAAACCTCTATACGGAAAACTCATTGGGACAAAACCGTATACAGGAAAAAGAGTACAACGCGACTTACACAAACGGCCAAACCTCAAGAAGAATTCGAAGATAATGAGGTGAGGACGGGTTGCGTAAGTTGATCCTCCTCGATCCGGGATTCCGTAAGTAAGCTCCGCACCGCTTCCGCTAGCTACCGTGCCTTTGACCGTGTAATAGGTCATGTTGGGATGACCATTGCGTCTTCTTGAACCTTATCTGAAGTCTTCACGTCCATGATCATATCATCCCCCTCCTCTTGAAAAGGATTTGCCCTCAAATCGATTTCATCTGCAATATAAGGAATAATATCAGCAACATTGAAACTTGTGGTTGTAGGAGTTGGAATACTTACCTTGGAGATCGATTTTGTAGGAGTTGTCGTTGTTCTTTTCCGTCACGGTGAACGGTCCATAAACTCTCGGCAAGAGTTTGGATTTTTTTTTCTTCCGGGAATCGTTCTTTCCTTAGATAAATCCACACAAGATCACCGGGTTCGAAAACCTTCTTGTGTCGTCCCTTGTTTGCATGTTTGCGGTATTGCTCCGTCCTATGCTCGATGTTTGCTTTCGCCTTTTCGTGCATCTGTTTGACCATCCCGGCCCGTTTCTTTCCATCCATACTTACATGTTCACTCAAAGGTAAATGAGTTAAATCGAGAGGAGTAAGCGGATTAAAACTATAAACGAGTTCAAAAGGTGAAAACAAAGTAGCATAATGTTGTGCATGATTATAAGCAAACTCTACATGGGGTAAACTATCTTCCCACGACTTAAGATTCTTTTTAATGACCGTCCGTAAAGCGTTCCTAAGATCCTATTGACCACCTCGGTTTGACCATCGGTTTGCGGATGACAAGTCGTAGAGAAACAAAGCTTAGTTCCTAATTTAGCCCAAAGGGTCTTCCAAAAATAACTTAGAAACTTTGTATCTCTATCCGAAACTATGGTTCTAGGCATCCCATGCAAACGAACAACTTCCCTAAAGGATAAATCAGCTATGTTCGATGCAGCATCAGTTTTATGACATGGAATAAAATGTACCATCTTAGAGAACCTATCGACCACAACAAAAATAGAATCACTACCTTTCCTAGTCCTAGGCAATCCTTAAACAAAATCCATGGAGATATCGGTCCAAGGTGCATTAGGAATGGGTAATGGAGAATACAGACCTTGGTTTTGGCGTTTGGATTTGGCATACTTACAAGTCGTATCGGTTGCATATTCTTTCAGCGTCACGTTTCATATGCGGCCAAAAGAAGTGGTCTTGCACGATGTGAAGTGTCTTGGCTACGCCAAAATGTCCCATCAGTCCACCGCCGTGTGCTTCCCTAATAAGCAAATCTCGCAAAGAAGAATTAGGAATACAAAGACGGTTCTCGTAAAACAAGAAACCGTCGCTTCGAAAATACATTCCAGAAGCGAATTTAGCACAAGATAGAAAAACTTCCTGGAAATCGGAATCTGAAGCATAAGCGTCTTTGATCATTTCAAACCCAAGTATCTTGGCATCAAGAGTCGAGATTAAAGTGTACCTCCGAGACAACGCATCGGCAACGACGTTTTCCTTACCTTGCTTATACTGAATTACGTACGGAAACGTCTCGATAAATTCAACCCAACGTGTGTGCCTTTTGTTCAACTTTTGCTGGCTATTCAAGTACTTGAGGGATTGATGATCCGTGTGAATAATGAACTCCTTCGGCCATAGGTAATGCTGCCACGTTTGGAGAGCTCGGACCAATGCATAAAGTTCCTTGTCGTATGTCAGATAATTAAGTGTTGCTCCTCCAAGTTTCTGGCTGAAGAAAGCCATGGGTTTCTTCTCTTGCATAAGTACAGCACCTATACCAACACCAGAAGCGTCACATTCGATTTCAAAGGCTTTCATAAAATCGGGTAAAACGAGAAGAGGGGCGTGAGTGAGTTTATTTTTCAGCAGTTGGAACGCGTCCTCTTGAGCTTGTTCCCAACGAAATCCCACATCGTTCTTGATAACTTCGGTTAGTGGCGCGGCAGTAGTACATAAATCACGAACGAATCGTCGATAAAATCCCGCCAAGCCGTGAAAACTCCAGACCTCGCTAACGGTCTTAGGACTCGGCTAATCTCGGATTGCCTTGATCTTGTTCTCGTCCACCTGTATGCCCTGAGAACTAACCACAAAACCTAAAAAGACAATGTTATCTAAACAAAAAGAGCATTTCTTTAAATTTCCAAACAAACGTTCCTTCCTAAGCACGTCTAACACCAATCTCAAATGTTCCACATGTTCGTCTAGGTTCTTACTATAAATCAGAATATCGTCAAAGTAAACAACTACAAAGATCCTTATATACGACCTAAGAACATGGTTCATCAAACGCATAAAAGTGCTAGGTGCATTAGTTAAACCAAATGGCATAACAAGCCATTCATACACACCGTGTTTAGTTTTGAAAGCGGTTTTCCACTCATCACCTTCCTTCATCCGGATTTGGTGATAACCACTTTTAGATCAATTTTCGTAAACATGCTAGATCCATAAAGTTCATCTAACATATCATCTAACCTCGGGATCGGATGACGATACTTTACCGTAATGTTGTTTATCGTACGGAAATCGACACAAATCCGCCAAGTGCCGTTTTTCTTGGGCACGAGTAATACGGGCACGGCACACGGGATCATACTTTCCCGTATGTGTCCTTTCGCCATCAGCTCATCAACTTGGCGTTGTAGTTCCTTAGTTTCCACGGGATTAGTTCGATAAGCCGGCAGGTTTGGAAGGGTTGCGCCGGGGACGAAATTAATTTGATGTTCGATTCCGCGGAGTGGTGGCAAACCACTCGGACCATCTTCCGGGAAAACATCTGAATATCCCTGAAAAAGAGAAGAAATACTACTCGGAATATCCGGCTCGGAATTAGTCATATTCGTAAGAGCATCCCTAAAAACTAACAACACAAAAGATTGCCGAGAAATGAGAGCATGGTTTAGTTCACTCGGTTTAATAAATAAAGATTCATTCACGGGTGACCTCTCACGAATCTTAGAACCAACACTCTCGGTTTTAACAGAAATAGAAGTCGAGGGATCACTTACCTTGCCTTTGATGTGGTTTTGTTCGAGTTTAATTTAATCGAGAAATACCTCGTGCGGCGATAATGGTGCAAGAGTGATCTTTCGGCCTTGATCTTCAAAGGAGTGCTTGTTTGTAAACCTGTCATGAACGGCTCTACGGTCGTATTGCCACGGTCTTCCAAGTAGGATATGACCAGCCTCCATAGGTAAAACATCGCACACAATTTCATCCTCGTATCGGCCGATAGTCAAAGGAACCGAAACTTATCGGGTAACTTTGAGCTGTCTTTGATTGTTTAACCACCTAAGGTTGTAAGGCCGTGGATGCTTCCTTGTCTCCATACCTAACTTATCCACTAAGGTAGTTCTAGCAACGTTAGTACAACTTCCACCGTCAATTATAAGACTACATACCTTGCTTTTAACCATGCAACGGGTATGGAAGAGGTTCTCTCGTTGTTCATTCTCAATGACCGGTTCCTGGGCAAGAAGAACACGTCTTGCCACTAAAAGTTCTCCATCAACCGCATGGTCCTCATAATCTTCAAATATTGGAGCGGTTTCCGTCTCTTCTTCCTCGCCGGTCACTATTTCACCGTTTTCTAGCATCATCATGGCTCGGGAGTTTGGGCACTTGTTCGCATAATGTCCCTTGCCTCTGCACTTAAAACATTCAATATCCCGATTACGCATAGGATTTGAATCAATCTTACCCTTGTAGTCATGACCGGACGAACTCGGTTTAAATTCCGTCGTAGGCTTAAAATCGGTCCGCGGGGGATAAGTTGGTTTCTCTCCTTTGGTGAAGCTCGGCTTTGAGCTAGAAACGTATGGTTGACGTGACATGCCTTTTCTTTTGAGCTACTGCTCCACTAAAACAGTCTTATGCAACATTTCTTCCAAGGTCGCATACGATTGCATTTCCATACGGTCTTGTAGGTCGCGGTTCATGCCTGCTAGGAACCGTGCCATCGTGGCATCACTCGGCTCATCTACATCAGCCTTAAGCATAAGCTTTTCCATCTCCTGGAAATAGTCCTCCACGCCTTTACTTCCTTGACCTAAACGTCTTAATCGTTGGTGAAGTTCCCGGTGGTAATGAAGCGGTACGAACCGTCTCCGCATAAGCACGATTATTTCCGTCCATGTCTCCACGGGATTCTCTCCGTTACGTCTCCTGTTTGTCAAAATTTGATCCCATCAGTCAATAGCATATTCATGAAATTCGGTGGCGGCTAATCTGACTTTTTTATGTTCGGAGAAGTTTTGGCAATCAAAAACTAGTTCGGTTTTCTTTTCCCACTCGAGGAATGCGTCCGGATCGTTCTGTCCGTAGAAAGGGGGAATGCGAAGTTTCATTCCGCCAAGATCATCATTGTTCCGCCTTCGAGATTGCGGATGTCAGTTTCGGTTTCCCTTGGATGAGTCTCCTCGATCGTAAAATGGATTGTCCTCCGGCTCGTATTGTCGCAATCGGTTTCTCCTCGGTCTCGCCGGTGTGTGACAACTTCCTCGTTCCACACTTTGCTCGGATCTCAAATCCTCGGCTCCATTAGCTCTCGGTTCGGTGCCTTGGTTTCTCTCATTCCATCTCGGCGTCCGGACCTCTAGCGTGGCCATACGGTCTCTCATCTCATGGAGTAGCTGTGTAATGCCATCGACCTTTTGGTTCATGCCATCAGCTTTTTGATTCATGGCTGCCTCTCGTTCCCTTCCCGATCGTGAGGTAGCGGATTCACTTTCCTTGGAAATATTGTTCCTCGCACAAAATCAACAAACGTTGTGAGTGTATGCAAAGTTCAGAATTTTTCACAATATCACCAAAAATCTGAAATTTTCAAAAAATCCTAAAAACGTTTTTTTTTTTTTTGAATTTTGAATTTTAAAAATTGTAATATTAATTCTACAGCACAGATATTTATATATATATATATATATATTTTTTATATAAGGTTTGGATTTCATTTAAACAAAAAACAAAAAAAGGACCGGCTTGAATTCACGAGAAGAGATGCTAAGGCATGAGAAAGTTCTCAAAAATCCTTAGGCCCAATTCGACAATGAATACTTGAAACGAGGGGGTGGCTGCGTTGCTTGAGGGATTCAGGAACAAGGATGACGGAGTGTGGGAGATGAATCCCGAAAATTTCTATGCCCCTTATTGCGATAAGAATCGAACAAACAACAGATCGAAGGTTGCGTCGATATGTTGCAGAATTACACTCGATAAACCAAAAGAATTTCAATGACTAACCATCAAAGAAATTGAGAAACAATAGATGAAATCTCTGAAAATACTTTGATAAAAATTTATTGATTGTTTTCGACAATGAGGGAGAGAAGAAGATAAAGAAAAAAATCAAAGAGAATGTCAAAGGGTCAATCTCGAAAATGAGAGAAGACCCATCGAAAATTACAACAAAATTAAATGATAGTTTGAATGACCATTTTAATTCCCACCGAGAATTTCTCGCAGAAAATCCCCCCGGAAAAGTCCCTCGGCAATAAATCCCTCGGAAAATTCCCCTGCGGAATTCTTGAGAAGTCGGACCGTTAGACGGTGTAAACCGGTTGCCTCAATAAAACCTCTATACAGAAAACCCATTGGGACAAAACCGTATACAGGAAAAAGGGTACAACGCGACTTACACAAACGGCCAAACCTCAAGAAGAATTCAAAGATAATGAGGTGAGGACGGGCTGCGTAAGTTGATCCTCCTCGATCCGTGATTCCGTAAGTAAGCTCTGCACCGCTCCCGCTAGCTTCCGTGTCTTAGACCGTGTAATAGTTCCTGTTGGGATGACCATTGCGTCTTCTTGAACCTTATCTGAAGTCTTCACGTCCATGATCATATCAAGAAGACTTGCAGATAGGTCTGGATAACATGCCTTATCATTTTGCCCATTGGATGATTATCTTACAAGATGGGAACCGACCGTAGCGAGTTCCTTCCCATCTCAAATTATGTTCTGGATTAATGTCTAAGGTATCCCAATTCATCTCTGGTCTGAGGCTACGCTGCTGAGTCTTGCTACCAATATTGGTCACTTTGAATCTGTGGAAATCACAGGAACGACTGCTAAAATGAGGGTTCAGATCAATGAACTTAAACCTCTCATTACTTCCTCTAATATGGAGTTTGATAACGGAGATGAAGTGATAGCTGCTATGGTTTATGAAAAGCTTGAAAAACATTGTACAATCTGCTTCTGCATGGATCATGAAGAGAAAGATTGCCCCGAGCTGATGGGAAAAACCCAAGTTCCAGATGCTCAAGTTGCAAGTATCCCTGATCCAATCAGGAGTCAAAGAGAGGCCATAACCTCCCCTATAAATTTGTCAAAAGCCAGAGTGATTCTTCCTCCGAGATACCCTCAAAATCCTGGAAGAATTTATTCTTATTTTAAAGACAAGTCGTTATATGCATCCTCCTTCCACCCTGGTAGAGGAACATATAGAAATGGTCATCGATCTGATTTCCATGCATCAAAGGACCAGCCTTGGAGAAGCCCTTATATCTCCGACCAGAAGAGATCATCTAACTATTCCTTCTCTCGGCCTTCATTTCAACATGACTCTAGAAAACATGTTTGTTCCCCTCCTAGACCCATTTGGATTGAAAAGAAAAGACATAAAGATCTCATTCGAGCATTACTCTCCTCGGAGGAGGGTTATGATTATTCAAGGTCAAAAAGGCTTCATATGGACTGTGTTTCTATCCCTGATAAGACCATGTGGATCTTTCCCATGAAGCGATGCAAGTTGCTATGGGCAAATTGAGAGATGTCATGATCCAATACTCTAATTGTGTCGACCCCTTAGAAAGTGATGCTAGAAAAGATAGATTAAGATTAGCTGAGGATTAAGGACAATTTGAAGAAACTACCGCTCAAATGGTTAGAGCTTCTCATGCTCCCACTGCCCCATAGAACCCAGCTATAACTCTGTCTTTAGAAAGCATACCGGCATTGCAAAGGTTAGTTCATATTTAACATGAGCTTCCAGGCCTGCCCTTATCTCATGAAAGAATCCCGCCAATCCTAAGACTAGGTAATCTAAATGATTCAACACATGAAGCTCATGTTGTGAGACCTCAGCTTTCTCTCCCCACTGCCAAAAGGAAACCATGACAACCTCCTGGTAAAAAACCGTCTCAAGTGTCAGCTCCTTTGACATGTATAGTTTAAAAAAAGAGGAAATTTCTAAAGTTCAAGCATCACCTCGAAAGAAGTCAAGCACTGCTCTAGCTAAGACATGTGAAAGCTCTCGTGGACCTCTTCAAACTTCCAGATCTGGTCCAAGTGGACATAAAGACAAGACGCATCTACTAAATATCTCTGGAGCACCTAAGCTGATCCCAAAATCTAAGAAGAAACATGCGGATTTTCTGAATCCGTCTATTCATGTTTGGCATGTGTAATCGAGCACAAGAGAATAGAACGCTTAATGGCATCACATTGGCTTGGGGATGCCCAAGAGTTAACCATATGCTTTTCGCATACGAAACCATGTTCTTCTGCAAAGCCAACACTAAAAACTGTCAAGAATTGAATAGAATCCTATTTGTGTATCAAGAGGTATCAGGAAACTTATAAATTACGAGAAATCCTCTATTTATTTCTCCAACAAAACCCCTCAAGCCAAAAAAGATCAGATGATGCTCATCTTGCAAATGATAATGAAGGTGGTGTTGGGAAATATCTAGGATTACCTGAGATTTTCTGGAGAAAGAAAAAAGATTTGTTAACCTCCATCGTTGATAAGATCAAGCAAAAAGCTACAAGGTGGTCTACAAAACTTCTTTCAGGTGCTGAAAAACTAGTAATGCTTAAAAGTGTTATATATGCGATGCCTTTCTACGCTATGACGTGTTTCAAACTTCCACAACCCCTCAAGTGATGAATCCACTCTGCTCTGACTCACTTCTGGTTGGATTCATCATCTGACAAGCAAAAAATCAGTTGGGTAAGATGGCAAACCCGAAATATATGGGAGGATTAGGATTTAAGGATATAAATAACTTCAATGATGCCTTCCTTACCAAGTTCAGTTAGAGATTAATTAAGTTCCCAAGCTGCTTCATGGCTCGCATCCTTTTAGGGAAATACTGCTACGACTCCTCCTTCTTGGTGTGTACGGTTCCGTCATCAGCTTTACATGGGTGGATGAGTGTAATTATCGGCAAAGATTTACTAACCAAATAACTAGGTCGGGCTCTAGGTGATGGATCTTCAATTAGCTTTTGGAATGATGTGTGGCTGTCTACGAAGGAGAAGATTCAGCCTATGAAACCTCCACCTCAGTCATTACAACATATTTTGGTTAGTGATCTAATTCATCGGCAAACATCTTCTTGGAATATTGAGAAAATCGATCAAATTCTCCCTTGCCAAAAAAGCTCATCTAATCTATCAAGCCAAGTATTCTCGGAGCAATGGATAAAAGAATATGGCTTAAAAATCCATATGTGAATTATTCTACAAAATTTGGGTTTCTAGATGTGTCAAAAGCTCAAGAGACAAGACCGATTCAAAATCACACCCTAGCAGTGGACTGGAATGAGCAAGTTTGGAGGTTAATAACCTCTCTGAAGGTTAAACTTTTCTTTTCTTTTGGAAAGCACTTCAAGGGGCATTATCTATTGGGGAATAATTAATAGTAAGGAATATAAATTTTGCAGATGCGACAGCTCTGAGTCCATTCTCCATATGCTCTTCCTCTATATGTATGCTCAAGAGGTTTGGCATGCAGCTCTTTTTACAGTTGATTTCGACTCATCGCATGTGCCAAGCTTAATCTCTGGTCTTGCGGAAGTCAGAGAGACGATTACCCTTCCGCCGATCGGCCTTGACAAAGGATCACTCTTTCCATGGATCTGCTGGGCCCTTTGGATCTCCAGAAATCAGAGAACTTTTAGTAACATAAGTTTCTCAGTGGCGGAAACTATCCTTAGAGATATCCATGATGCACATGAATGGGGCATAACTCAAGATCTTAAACTGAATCTAATTGTCCCGAGACAAACGATTTGTACCGAAAGTCTGAATTTCTGTAGGGAAGGGACTACAATATGCTGCACAGATGCGGCGTGCATAGCCGATATTGATGCGGTTGGCCTGTGCTGGACTTTTGATAAGGTTTGTGGCCTCTTCGATCACTCCGCTGCTCTCTCTCTAACGTTCCTTCGGCGCTAACGGCATAAGCTTTGACCGTAATAGCGGCGATTCTCCATGCATCAGCCCTGAACTTCAAGAGCGTCATCATCAATTTTTACTCACATCAGTTGGTGAGAGCGATCAATTCAAGCTCACCTATTTTGGCAATACATGGGATCTTGGCGGATATTGCCTTATGTTATACTTTGTTTATCTTTATCCAGTTTAACTTTATCCCAAGAGCTGCTAATATTAGAGCTAACTCTTTAGTCAAGCATGCCCTTAGAGAGATGATTGTTCACGTTTGATTATGATTTAACGAAAGAGTGTTACAAAACAAAAAAGAGGTTAGTACATAAAAGTTAGAACTTGAATTATTTTTTGTCAAACAAATAAAAAGAAAGTAGACCATATGTGATTACACATACAAACATGACTAATTAAGGGAGAATAATCTGAATAATCCCATTCATACATCTAATTCAAGAAAAAAAAATTAGTTCACCTTCAAACAGTTTTATTTAAGATAAGAGCAGTTTTTTTTTTGTTCTTAGAAAGCTCATATTTTTTAGGCTTCAAAATTAAAATTTTCCAATTATTGTAATAATAACTAGACTTTGATTTTTGAAACTGCTAGTTGAACAAAAAGTTTATGAACCTGTTATATATCACATCTATGGGTGTCAAAATGGGTGGGTCGACCCAACTCGACCCATGACCCTAATGGGTTGATGGGTCAAATGGGTCATGGGTCAAATGGGTCATGGGTCAATTTGTATTAGGTCATGGGTCAAATGGGTGACCCGTTGGATCAATTAACTTCATATGATCATCAACTAATCATCATCATTACATCATTCATCATTATGACATCATAGCAATACTACTATCATAACATCATTTTTTTCTTAAAAAAGCAACAATACAACAATCGATAATTTTTTCCGCCAAAAATGTAAATCCGTCATTTTCCCGCAAAAACGTGATTCCACGTTTTTCCGCCAAAACACGATTTCACATTGTCCTGCCAAAAACGTTATTCCACATTTTTCCGCCAAAAATGTGATCCCACATTTTCCCACCAAAAACACGATTTCATATTTCTCCGCCAAAAACATGATTCTGCGTTTTCCCGTCAAAAAGTGATTTTGTATTTTCCCGCCAAAAACAAGATTTCACATTTTCCCGCCAAACATATGATATTGCGTTTTCCCGCCTAAAAACGTGATTTCACATTTTCCCGCTAAAAACGCGATTTCACAATTTCCAGTCAAAAACGTGATTTCACATTTTCCCGCCAAAAACGTGATTTCAAATTTTTCCGCCAAAAACACGATTTCAAAATTTCCCACAAAAAACAAGATTCCTCGTTTTCTCGCCAAAAAAGTGATTATGCGATTTCCCCTTTCACGCGATTTCACATTTTCCAATAAAAAACTTTATTCCGCGTTTTCCCACCAAAACGTGATTTCATCCCGCCAAAAATGTGATTTCATATTTTCCGGCCAAAAACGTGATTACGCGTTTTCTCGCCAAAAACGTGATTTCACATTTTTCCGCCAAAAACACGATTCCGCGTTTTCTCGCTCACGCGAATCTACGTTTTTCCGCCTAAAACGCGATTCCGAGTTTTCCTGCAAAAAAAAAACATGATACTGCATTTTCCCGCCAAAAACGTGATTTCACATTTTCCCGCCAAAAACCTTATTTCACATTTTCCCGCCAAAAACACGATTTCACAATTTCCCGCAAAACAAAACAAGATTCCTCGTTTTCTCGCCAAAAAGGTGATTATGCGATTTCCCCCTTAACGCTATTTCACATTTTCCAATCAAAAACTTTACTCCTCGTTTTCCCACCAAAACATGATTTCATCCCGCCAAAAATGTGATTTCATATTTTCCAGCCAAAAACGTGATTCCGCGTTTTCTCGCCAAAAACGTGATTTCACATTTTTCCGCCAAAAACACGATTCCGCGTTTTCTCGCTCACGCGAATCTATGTTTTCCAGCCTAAAATGCGATTCCGCGTTTTTCTTCAAAAAAAAACATGATACTGCATTTTCCCGCCAAAAACGTGATTTCACATTTTCCCGCCAAAAACGTTATTCCGCGTTTTTCCATCAAAAACGTAATCCGTTTTTCCCGTCAAAAACGCAATTATGTATTTTCCTTCCAAAAACATAATTCCTCGTTCCGCCAAAACCTTATTCCGTATTTCCCAGCTAAAAACGTAATTTCATATTTCCCGTCAAAGACATGGTTCGATGAATTCATGATATTATTAATAAAATTTGTCGATTCATAATATAAGTACAACATAATATTATTCACCATTTTTAATATTCTCATTTAAAAATTACTAATGATATATATTTAAATACATTTTTGTGATTCATTGGTCACCCATTTGACCCATGACACATATAATTAGATGGGTCATGGGTGACTCATGACCCATCACTAATGGGTCATGGGTCATGAGTGGCCCATTTTGACACCCCTAATCACATCCTACCTAAAAGCCGGGAAAATAAAAATAATTTGTTGTGCAACAAACAGTGGTACATTTCCTTCGGTTCAAAATTTAAAAAAGTTTCTTAACAATATTAATGGATTTTTCAAAAATTACGTAATTCTAAAACTTACCTATTCAAATTTAAATAAGATTAGCATGTGATAACGTACTAACGTGGCAATATCCTTGTACAGAGTAACACCTACAAAATCTAGAGAAGCAATAGAAACTCAAACACTTGGAACTTTCTAGTGGATGAGACCAATTATCTCCCGAATTCTTTCCTTGCCTGACTCACATTATATCATATCTTTTAAGGAAAAATTAGATACCTTACAAATGTATTAGTTACAAATATATCATAACTTTACCTTTTTGTCAAAAAACTGATTTTTGGACGGTAAAAAACAACTTCCTGTTTAAATCCAAATGTAATTATTAATTTCTCCATCTTTGGACTGCGTATTGAAGACTACAAATGATAATTATATTTTTTATTTCACATATTTTTTTAATTTATGTGGCTTGTAAAACAATTTCCTGTTTAAGTCCAAATGTTGTATTAATTTCTCCATTTTTGGACTACATATTTAAGTATACAAATGATAATTATATTTTTCATTTCACATATATTTTTTTAATATATTTGGCTAATAAAAAAATTGGATAACATGTAATGCTAGTGATTTACTATTGCAAAAACATTTACTAGCATTATATGTTATCCAATTTTTTATTAGAAAGTTTTAACAAGATATTGTAAAGAGTTATTTTTTAATTATTTTATAACAAAGTAGTTTTTTGTTGATACTTATAAAAACAATATTGTCGCTTTTTCTCAAAATGTAAATTTATAATAAAAATATGAAGATGAGTGTATCGAAAAATATATGATGCAAATGAGTATTAATCTATTTTAAAGATTTAGTCGACATTTTATGTTTATAATCAATGATTAAATTTTTTTTTTGGTCTATTTAATTTTCTTTTAAAAAGTAGATAACCAATTATATTAGTGGTATAATTGTAATATATTTTAACTTATAGGTCATTTCCATATTTTTTATTAGATGAAATAAAAGTTTTTTTTTTTTTAAGAACGCCACGTCAGAATTTTGGATTTAGGTTTTTTGGACCTTGCTTCTAAGTGACCATTGTTACAGAATCAGTTCTAAACCAGACTAATGAAAAATCCAAAGGCCGACCAGTTACTAGAAAACACTCATGTTTCCAACAGAACCCACTAAAGCCTGAGCCAAAATTTGCACTTCATCGATGTGGTTGATGTTCACTGAGCTTGACTCCTCATTCATATCTGACAAAGGAACCCATGTGTTTAATGTAATGGTATTTTTCTCCCCTGTTACAAGTTAATAGATACAAGCATGAAAAGATGAAATGATTTTCTTCTGAGTAGAGTGTTATGAAAATTTTCAGCGATCCCATTATTCTACTTGGGAAGGAATGATCACACAAAGGTTGGAAGCGAGGTTAGGAAAATTTCCTATGATACCATTATTCACCTACACCTTTGATTCGGTGGCAAACACCATCAATACTCGCGTCTCAACCTTTGATATGTATATGCGTTCAAAAAGATAAGAGCATGAAGTGAAATAAGTCTGGGGGAGAGAAAACAATACCGGAAAGTGTGAAAGTTGGGTGGTTCTTTTGTCATGATACTGTATGGGAAATAGTCTAGAAGGTTCTTGGCATTGATCACAGCGATGAAACAGGCGATGAGAGCTTTATTGGACGATGCTGTGAAATAATGTGTGTAGTCTGGGAAGCTGCGAATGTCTACGGAGAAGTACATGGTGGTTAGATTTGGAACTGGTTACGTGATATGTGGAGCACTAAGAAAAAGGGTCATTGCAATGTTTCAAGAACAAGTGAGTCTCCGTGTTTTTCAAACCTCTTTCTCTTGTTTAGCTTTCTGTTTGCTTGAGGGCAAGCAAAGGCTAAGTCTGGGGGAGTTGATATATCATGGTTTTTACCCATTTTTAGCCATGATATATGTCTTATTTATAGAGTCTTTCTAGTATTTTGGAGTCTTTTCGAGTCTTTTCAGGTTTTAGGTGACTTTGGGAGAAAATGAACCGTTTTGGGTGAAAATGAGCATATGGAGATGCAGAGTCATGCAGAGACGTCATAAGTTTGGCATTTGTTGAAGAACTTCCCACCGATGGATTGAGCTCCAATTTGGATACATGACAGACCAATGGATTAGCTTTCATTTGGAAGTGGTTTGAGGTCATTCCAACGGTGCGATCAAAAGTTATGCCAGTTTTCGTGAAGACAGTCCAGTCTGGCGAGTAGAAGAGTCGACACAGAGGATGTGTATCGATCGATACCACTTATGGTATCGATCGAGACTGCTCGGGAGAAAAGGGAAAACACGACTTTTTAAAAGTCTGGAGATTCTGCACTTTGGTCTATAAGACTTTAACAATTACAATTAGCCCCAAAACATGTTTTAGGTTATAAATTAGGGTTTTCAGCCACTTTTGTTGGCTAAGCTTTATTTTCTTTAATACTTTGAGAGAGATTGGTTTCAGGGTTTTTGGGAGACAACTCTGAACCCTTGTTTCTTATTGATTTCTTTTTATGCAATTCTATTCATCTGTGATTTATGTTACATTGATCATGTCTGAGTAGATCTCATGTTAGGTTTAGGGTTCTCAATAAAGAATCTCTTTGAATGTTAGGTTAATTAGTTGGTTAGGGTTCATAATCTGAATTAGTTCTTCACCATAGGTTGTTCTCAAAGCTAATTTTAGGTTGACGAATCTGGAACTTAGATCTTAGGTTAATCGATTAGGCACGACAGTGCAATTGATAATCTGACAGAACTTAGGGTGAGCAAAATAGCTATCCGTAAAGAGATTTGGTTTAGTTGTTTTGTGAACATATCAAACATGAACTTTAAAGCTAGTTTAGATCTTTAGGATTCACAAAGAGATTTGGAATTCTAGGATTTAGATTTAGATAATTCTCGCAACGACAGTTGGTTAATTATACTTTAGTGATTTGAGTTCAAGAACAGTGCGTAACCTGAACTTTGATTAGTTAGTTTATCTGCATTCATTGATTTCCTGAGAAATACTTTGAACCTATCTTTCTCCCATCGAACTTACAACAGTTTAATTTACGTATTGCTTTCAATTACATTGATCACTTAGCTTAGTTCTCATCTATACAATCTATTGTGTATTTTTTTGAGTCTATGTGGATTCGATCCCTAAGTATTACAATCGACAAAACTTTAATACTTTTAGGGTATTAATTTGAGCTTATCAAGTATCTCGTCAATACATGGGCTGAGATGAAAGTTGTTATGAGGAAACGTTTTGTTCCCAGCCGCTATCTCCGAGAGCAACGTTATGTGGAGCAGGAGAAGAAGATGGAAAACATATTGCGTAAGTTTTTGGTTGAGCCGCAACAACTCAAGAAGACAGTCCCTAAAACGAGTAATGAAACCGAGCCATCTATTGCCACTAAAGAAAACCGAGGATCCTGATTCATTATCATCAACATCGGAGGAACAATCTGAGACACCGGCTAAGGATGATAAAATCGTGGCGAGGACATCACCAAGTGCCCAAACTAAGGTCGTGGAGGATGTGCAACGGGAGACGTTGATTCCTACGAGATATCAACAATATGGAGTCATATATTCCATGCTGATCAATGAGAAGCCGCTAGCCTCGGAAATTTTCCCAACCAACATTTATACAGTTTTGAGGTCGAAACTCTTTCAAGTGGAGGGGGATGATATGATCATGAAACCATCTGAAAACACCCATGTGCCTTGTTCAGCACAAACGAAGTCCGTGATCAACTTGTCTATCCTAACGACCACTTGTACTACCTGATCACTTCATCTAGAACACGCCTCGAAGTTGAATCAATCCAATCCGATTTCAGGTAAAGAAGTTATTCAACTTTCAAATCAGGCAAACTCAAGCTTATGCGATTTGGACCTACGCGTGTTCAAAAGAGGATTGCGACCAACCATAGCGAATCAAGCTATGAACCAAATTATTCTAGAATCTTGATTCATCAGAGAATCCAGGAGAATTTGAATTACATTAACACCGGTTCGGACTTGGAAGATATGATTTTTACAAACCGACGGATCTGCTACAAGCCCCATTGCGCGACTGAGCCAAAGATCGTATCGCACAGCCCAACTCAGCTACTATTTCGCTACGACACCAATTACAGACTGTTAATGGATCTCTTATGTTCCAACAAGCCCAAGATCAAAGAAAATGGCTAACGGATCATAAAGATACTCCCCATTTATCTGAATAGGTCGATGATATGCTCAAATTAATACCCTATTTAGATACTAAAGCAGTTGTCGTAGTATAGCTAGGGGTCGAACACAAGGACTCACATAAACACGCAATAGATTATATAGATCCAAAATACGCTAAATCAAAAGATGTAAACGAAAACAAGTACGCAATTAAAAGTGTTGTAAATCAAATGGAGGAAAATATAGGCCCAGAGTTTTTCTCAGGAAATCAATGAATGCAACTAAATTAACTAACATGATTCAGATTACGCACGGTTCTTGAACTCAAATCACTAAAATATAGCTAACCAACTCTCGTTGCGAAAACTATCTAAATCTAAATCCTAGGAATTCCAAATCTCTTTGCGAATCCTAAAGTCTAAATCAGCTTTAAAGTTCAGGTTTGATATGTTCACAAATCAATTAAATCAAATCTCTTTGCGAATAATCAATTTGCTCACCTAAGGTTCTATCAGGTAATTAATCGCACTCTCGTGCTTAATCAATTATCCTAAGATCTAAGTTTCAGATTCGTCAACCTAGAATTAGCTTTGAGAACAACCTATGGCGAATAACTAATTCAGATGGTGAATCCTAATAATAAATCAACATAGCATTCAAAGAAATCCCTATGAGAAAACCCTAAACCTAAAGTGGATTTACTCAGACATGGAGAATGAAACAATCAACATAACTGAATAAATCATCAATAAATCAGAAAGAGTAATAAGAGGGTTCCAAATCCGATCTCGGACGAAGAGAGTTTCAGATTTGTCTTCCTCACAAAACCACAAGTAAAATCAAAGTATATAAAATAAAACATAGCCTAAACAGGTGGCTGTAAAATCCCTATAAATAACCTAAATCACGAGTTGGGGACTTCTTGTAATTATTAAAGACTTCTGGACCAATTTGCAATTTTTCAACTCTTCATTAAAGTCGCATGTCGTGTCAGCCTCGATTAGTATCGATCGATACCAGGGGGTATCGATCGATGCTTGTCGTGAAATCAGTTACTCAGCAACACGACTTCAGCTTTTGCTCCAAACTGCTCCAAAAAGCTCCAATAATTCCAATAATGCTCCAAACGTGCTATAACCTGTAAAAGACTCTAAAATACTACAAAACACTAGAAATACTCTATAAAAAGGACTTATATCATGGCCTAAACAGGGTAAAAACCATGATATATCAACTCCCCCAGAATTAGCCTTTGCTTGCCCTCAAGCAAATAGAAGACTAAACCAGAGAAAGAGGTTTGAAAACGCGGAGACTCACCTGTTCATGAACCATCGAAATGACCCTCTTCCCAAGTACCCAAGTGTCACCTGACCAGCTTTTGATCTAACCACCATGTACTTCTCCGTAGACATTCACAGCTTTCCCAGACTCCACACATTATCTCGCAGCATTGTTCAAATAAAGCCCTCATCGCCAGTTTCATCGCTGCAGCTAATGTTCAAGAACCTTCTAGATTCTTTACCAGACAATATCATGACAAGGAACCACCCTTTTCACACTTTTGTATCAATTTCTCTCCCCCAGACTTATTTCTCATAATGTTCTCTTTCTTTTATTTTCAGCTTTGCATATACACATCAAGGTATGAGACGCGAGTATTGATGGTGTTAGCCACCGAATCCCCGGTTCTTCCCTCTCAATGTATCAAAGGATGTAGGCGAATAAGGGCATCATAGGAAAATCCTAGCCTCGCTTCCAATCCTTTGTGTGATCATTCCCTCTTAAGTAGAATAATGGGATCGCTGGAAATTTTCCTAACCCTCTACTAAGAAGAAAATCATTTCAATCTTTTATGCTCTTATTTATCAACTTATAACAGGGGAGAGAGATACCATAACTCTAAACACATGGGTTCCTTTATCAGATATGAATGATGAATCAAGCTCTAAAAACACTAACCACATTGATGAAGTGCTCAAATTTGGCTCAGGTTTCAGAAGAACTCTGCTGGAGACATGGGTGTTTTCTAGTCAACTGGTCAGTCCTTGGATTTTTCATTAGTCGATCTAGAGCTGATCCTGCAACACTGTGCACTCAAAAACCAAATCAAAGCAACAATTCAAGCACAGGATCATTATCTCAAACAAGTTTTGACTCAATAAAACGAAAATTTTTTATTTTATGACTCTAAGAAAAACAAACACAATGTCAGCAGACACCTCTCCCAGACTTGAACAACACTGTCCCCAGTGTTATCTAGCCTAGAGTCAGTGAAAGAAAACAAAAGAACAGAATAAAATTGGGAAAAACAAGCAGTTACCTTGCTGGAACATTGAGTATCGATCGACACACAGCTTGGTATCGATCGATACCAGGCTTAAATCGATATAATGAACCATCTATACGCGATTGGTGTCGACCGATACCAATGGGGTATCGATCGACACTAAGCGATTTCGAGTTTTGCTCCTTGTTTATCCTGACACAAACACAAAACGAGTCATAAAAAAGAAAACGAATCAAAAGCAGACTCACCAGTGGGTTGCCTCCCACCAAGCGCTCGTCTAATGTTAATAGCTTGACTGTAACGCCCTTCAGGCTGGATAAGAGTGAGAGCTTGCACCAAAACAGGCTCCACAACTTGACATTGCTATCTTCAGAGTTCTGCTTAGCATGCCTTCCACGAACTTTTTTCCCTTCTCTTTCAGCTCCGAAGTAAGAAGAATCCTAACCTTAGAGAATGGCTTCGAGGCTCCTTTGCACCTCACATTATACTCAATCGAATTCCCATCACTCTTCTGAGGGATTAAAGTGACATGGGGATTCTCGACGTTTTTGCTCTTGGCCTTCTTCTTCTTTGTTGCCTTAGCCTTCTTGACAAATTCCTTGGGAATGCTGGGCGGTTCAGCTGAAATGTCTGCGACAGTAGGCTCATCAGGAAGCTCTTCCAAAAGATCAATTGCCATCGACTTTTATGTAACAACCTCAATGCTAGAGACACGTGTGGGAGCACTCCTAGGGGGAATGACATCATAATAGACCCCTCCGTCAATGTAAGAGAAAGAGATTCTCTTATTAGGCGTGTCTATGATTGCGCCAGCAGTAGCCATAAACGGTCGTCCCAGGAGCAAAGGCATACGAGATATCGCACTCATCTCCACAACCTGAAAATCAGTAGGCACCAGACAGTCTCCTACTTTGACCAGCAAACCATGGATGGTACCGTGTGAAAGCGAGGTGGAGTCGTTTGCGAATGTGATAAATGCCTCTGGTGATCGAATATCAGCCCCCAACCGCACTGCGATTGCCCTTGAGATGACATTGACACTAGCCCCTGAGTCAACGAGAGACTCTTTGAAATAAACTCCAAAGATAGAGCATGGAACCACGAATTTCCCTGGATCTTCTCTTTGGGTCAACTGTCTCAGTGGAGGTGGTGCACCTCTAGCCTTAATGAAGAGTGCCTTGATTTCTTCCTCAGTTTCTCTGCCATCCTTGAAGTGACACAGCAAGGGCCAGTCCGCTAGAGCTTCTTCAAAAGTGAACGAATGAGGCATCCTTCGTACCCTCTTCTCAAAGCCACGCAGCTGCTTTGGAGAAATGGGGTCTCTGAGGTGTCGAGGAGTAGGATTCAGCTTCTTGGGCTTGCGAACTCTTTCTGCAATCAACTCAAGTGTTTCCACAAGTTCTGGCTCGTTCTGCGAGGGGTATCGATCGACACCAGGTAGGGTATCGATCGATACTCTTGCTGTTGAATCATCCTTGACAGATTTATCATCATCAAGGAGAAGCTCCACAACCTGCTTATCCAGCATAGCCTTGCATCTGGCGTCCTCTACCTCATTCTTAGCCTTCCCAAGAGCTCTGGGATAAGGTATCCTCGGTATATAGACTCTCTCTGCAAGTACTTTAGGCACCACAGTCGAAATCTCATGTGTCTCCTCAGAAATCGCCTCAGTATCGACCGATACCAATGGGGTATCGATCGATACACGGGTTCTTGTATCCATTCGAGCATGTGTCTGAGCTGGTATCGATCGATACAAGGGAGTATCGATCGATGCCTTGGCGATTTCTAAATCATCTTCGAGATTTTCTGCACTTGAGCTGATCGCATTGACGTGTTCTCTTGGATTTTCAGTTCTCTCTGGAAGAAAACCTTCCTGTCTTTTCGAACTCTCTTAAGTCTGGGCTACTTGAGTTTCCAGCTGCATCTGATGAATACCAAGAGCATCGATCCTTCCACTCAGATCTTTGTACATGGCGCCCATCTTACCATTGAAGGTCACTGTGATCTGATGCTGTCCTTGAACAAGCGTTTCAAGCATAGTCTCGATCTTGCTTTCAGGAGCTTTGGGTGGTGGGGATTGGCACCCTCCTTGCTGAGCATTGTTGGTGAATTTTCGATTGGAGTTGTATCCAAATCGTTGACCCTGAAAACCAGAACCACCAATGTAGTTAACATCTTCCACTTCATTCTCAGCAGCAAAGTGGACGACCTTTGTTGTCTTTCCCAGCAGAAGACTGTGCATAGAATCCAGCTGAGCTTTAACTTCAGCGATCTGCGACCCATCCATGTTACCAGCCAACTTCTTGCGCTCGAAGTCTGCGCTCTTGGTGCTACTGCTAGATGCAAAGTTTTCAATCAACACATAAGCATCCTCAGGGTACCTAGTGTTGAAATTACCAATGCTCGAAGCGTCCAGAGCCATCTGATACCTCCAATCTACTCCTCTAAAGAAGATACCCGACAGCTGCACATCAGAGTATCCGTGATGTGGACAATCTCTCTGATACGATCTGAATCTCGTCCAAGCAGCCTTGAACGCCTCAATAGGTGCTTGAGAAAATTGGGAGATTTTATTCCTCAGATCCTCAGATCGTGCATCATCGTAGAAGTTGATCAAGAAGGCTCTCTTAGTGTCCTCCCAAGTAGTTAGCGAACCAGGAGGTAGCTGCCTCAGCCAGTAGGTCGCATCTCCACATAAAGAGTAGGGGAAAAGCTTGCATAAGAGATAGTCGTAGGACACTCCATTGCTCTTGATGCTAGTGACCAAGTCTTCGAACTTCTCCACATGGTCCATCGGATGTTCATGAGGAAGACCATGAAAGAGATGCTGTCCCACAAGAGCAAAGTAAGCAGGCTTCAGCTCAAAGTCATTCCTCTCGAACGCAGAAGGACGAATCGCTGACCGATTGGCGAAAAACTGGTCAGGCCTGTTGTACTCACCAATCGTCCTTCCACGATTAACCGCATCATTCCTCGTATTCCCAGCGACATTCGCATCGACAACAGGAGCATGTGGCATGACGATCCCCTCTCCATCCAGACGTTGTCCTTGCTCATTGCACAACCGACCCTCTTGGTCTTTGTAAGCACCAGCTGCATCACGAACCAACTGATTGTTGTTCATCTTAGCTGATTTCTTTGCTTTCATGTTTGTGCGTTCCACAAGTGCTAGCTGTTCCAGTGATAGATCAACTAGCGGGGTGTTCTTGTTGCTTCTGGTTTCTCGATTAGGCATGCACCTGAAAACAGAAACAAAGAACGTAAGTAACTGAAATATAAGTCAGGTATCGACCGATACCAGCAGGGTATCGATCGATACTAGGCGATTTAGACGAAGTTTTTTAGCTAAAATCTAATGGCGAATTGAGTCCCCGGCAACGGCGCCAAATTTGATATGCTCAAATTAATACCCTATTTAGATACTAAAGCAGTTGTCGTAGTATAGTTAGGGGTCGAACACAAGGACTCACAGAAACACGCAATAGATTATATAGATCAAAAATACGCTAAATCAAAAGATGTAAACGAAAACAAGTACGCAATTAAAAGTGTTGTAAATCAAATGGAGGAAAATATAGGCCCATGGTTTTTCTTAGAAAATCAATAAATGCAGCTAAATTAACTAACAGGATTCAAATTACGCACGGTTCTTGAACTCAAATCACTAAAATATAGCTAACCAACTCTCGTTGCGAAAACTATCTAAATCTAAATCCTAGGAATTCCAAATCTCTTTGCGAATCCTAAAGTCTAAATCAGCTTTAAAGTTCAGGTTTGATATGTTCACAAATCAATTAAACTAAATCTCTTTGCGAATAATCAATTTGCTCACCTAAGGTTATATCAGGTAATTAATCGCACTCTCGTGCCTAATTAATTATCCTAAGATCTAAGTTCCAGATTCGTCAACCTAGAATTAGCTTTGAGAACAACCTATGGAGAAGAACTAATTCATATGGTGAATCCTAATAATAAATCAACCTAGCATTCAAAGAAATCCCTATGAGAAAACCCTAAACCTAAAGTGGATTTACTCAGACATGAAGAATGAAACAATCAACATAACTGAATAAATCATCAATAAATCAGAAAGAGTAATAAGAGGGTTCCAAATCCGATCTCGGACGAAGGGAGTTTCAGATTTGTCTTCCTCACAAAACCACAAGTAAAATCAAAGTATAGAAAATAAAGTATAGCCTAAACATGTGGCTGTAAAATCCCTATAAATAACCTAAATCACGAGTTGGGGACTTCTTGTAATTATTAAAGACTTCTGGACCAATTTGCAATTTTTCAACTCTTCATTAAAGTCGCATGTCGTGTCATCCTCGATGAGTATCGATCGATACCAGGGGGTATCGATCGATGCTTGTCGTGAAATCAGGTACTCAGCAACTCGACTTCAGCTTTTGCTCCAAACTGCTCCAGAAAGCTCCAATAATTCCAATAATGCTCCAAACGTGCTATAACCTGTAAAAGACTCTAAAATACTACAAAACACTAGAAAGACTCTATAAAAGGACTTATATCATGGCCTAAACAGGGTAAAACCATGATATATCAGTCGACCTGGTTCTATACTTGAAGATTTCAAAGCCCAATTGGATTGGAAGCTTACAAACTTATGTTTGGCATCCATGATACATTTCTAAACCCAAGAGGAGATACAATTTGTGGCCCATCAAGATCACCATGAAGTTCAAGGGGCAAGTTTTATGGTCAAAGAAGTCTAATAGGCATTCAACTCATTTTAATTCGTAGTCTAAGTTGCTAGTTTCGAAAATGCCTTGTTGTTTACACATTTCTTTGCTTTATAAACACTTGTAAGATCTTATGATCAACCAACAACTTTTATCTATTTTGAATCGATTTTCGATTTCATTTTTAAGAGAGTGATTCTCTGAAGTTATGTGTGAACTTTCTTTGATCTACTTGGTGTGTTCATCCAAGGAGATCGCTTGGTAATATCAAGGAGTTTTCCATCACTCCTTGTGCGACTGTTCTACCGACCAAACGTTGCTGGAAGCGTCTAAGCGTGTCTTGGTGTAAGGTTTATCGAGATCAGTTCTCACGCCTTACTCCCTTGCTCCATGAATTCCATCGGCCAAGGTTCCACCGCCTCATTCATTTGCTTCGTTAGCGAGACAACTAAACCGAGGATTATCCTTATACCAATCCATTGAGAGATCATTTGGGGAAATTTCCGTATCATATTCCTATGACTCTAGCTAATCACACATGTTATTCAAATTCAAATAACAATAACATTTCTAATCTCTCACTTTATTAAAAAAAAAACATTTCTAATCTCTTCTTATGGTTTTTTCTGATGACAATGTTTCATGTATATATATTTTTTGTTTTAATTTACTGGTTCTATTATTATGGTTCTAACTAAGAATACCCTCAAAATTTTATGGGTAAACGACATCTTTCCCCCTCAGAACTATCACATAATAACATATTCTCTCAAAATTTTATGGGTACACAACTCCCACCCTTAAGGCCTTAATTAACATTTTTATCAAATTATATATTATACTTATAAAAAAAATTAATGTCATTTTTTCTCAAAATGTAAATTTATAATCAAAATATGAAGATGAAAGTATCGAAAAATATATGATGCAAATGAGTGTTTATCTATTTTAAAGATTTAGTCGACATTTTATGTTTATAATCAATTTAGAATAAGAAATCTTATAATATAAAACTGAATGTTTGTTAATTCACCTAATCGCCACACGTGTCAAGTCAAAGTTGGAAAAAAATTAAATGAATTAATTAAAAATCTCAAAAATCTGAAAATTTAATAACTGATTTATAATCTTAAAAGGTAAACTTACTAAAACAAAATTATCCTAAAAGAAAAATTAATAGAAAAAATGAAAAAAAAACATTCATTAGTTTTTCATTTAAATTAAGGAAATTAATTATATAGAAAAGAATTCTAATTCGTCACATCTATATAAACCACAAATTTTATAGTATGTTAATTACATACCAAATAATTAAAATTCCAATAATCGTATCAAAAAGTATTTACTGCATTTCTTCACCAACTATTTCTTTCAAGGTATATATTTATTTCATAGTAAACTTTGTTTCCTAGTTTATGTATTATATATTTTCACGGGTAATTAATCTAATATTTTTTTTCGTTTTTAATTTTGTTAACTGGTTATAAAATATTAAATTTCAAATCCGCATATATGCGGATACTTATCTAGTAATACTTATATTTCATTATTTTGTAATTTACGTTTAAACATCGGGTTAATTCACGTGACTATATATATTTGATCAAAAAAACCTTGAAAAATCTAAACCAACTTGCAAAACCCCATAAACCGGACCTGATTATAACATCGCAATAGTAAAACCGAAATAGTAAAACCCTAGAAAAAAAATATAAAATGAACACTAAGCGGCGCATTTTTCACTTGGTCATCGTGCTCCTCTTCCTCTCGAGCTCTCTCCGCCGCACAGATCGAAGGTCATTTGATCTCTGCTTCATCGCCGCCGAAAATGGTGACGGCCAAGAAAACGGTGCGTCGCGTTCTCTCTCTCATAAAAGCTTTATTATTTTCCATCATTATAAGTATCGTATTCGATCTCAATGTACGATGTCTAAATTATGCTTTTGGGTTTATGCTTAATCGCAGAAGAAGTCTCACGAGGGTATCAACAGCAGGTTGGCTCTTGTTATGAAGAGTGGTAAATACACTCTTGGTTACAAGTCTGTCCTCAAATCCCTCCGCGGCTCCAAAGGTAATTTAGTCAAACAGTTGGTGTGCATACCAAAGTGCTTTAGCTTTTGTTAAAAGTTAGTGGTTTTAAGGTTGGGTTTGAATCCAATTATCGTTGTTTCGCGTATTAGTTTAGCTTGTCTTATTGGGGCTATATTGTACCAAGAGAAGGGTTCGATCGATGAACTCACCCTTGATCTTGAATTTGCCGATTCGGCTGTAGCTAGATCGATTCAGAAGCTATCTGGCCGGTGGTCGCGAGAGAGATTCAGATCTCTCCGGTCGATTCATATGCTTACCGAGTTTCTTACATCTTTTCGTTTTCCTCGTGATCTTTTGATTCGTCTTTGCAAGTGACCTTTCTCGTAGATTAAACATTTCGGCTCCTTTCCAGGCAATCTGCTCTTTGTTCGTGAGCAGCTATGAGTCTTATGGGTGCCTATATATATTTACATCACTCTGAACCAAATTCACCATTTTTTAGTTTTTTTTTGAAAATTTAACTTATTTAATCGAAATCAAAATTATGTTTGCAGGAAAACTAATCCTCATCTCCTCCAATTGCCCACCGTTGAGAAGATCGGAGATTGAGTACTACGCGATGCTCGCCAAAGTTGGTGTCCACCACTACAATGGAAGTAAGTTCCTTTCTTCTTATGAACAATATTCTTTAGCTTAAAGTGATGAAAATATGATCCTAAGTAGAGGAAACTAGGATGTTTGTTGACTTAAAGTGTTGATCTTTTGCAAGCTCCCGATCTGCTTGAATTGCTATTGGTGTCCCTGTAATGTGTTTATTACAAATTACATCCTTGCATAGTTCCAAGATTTCATCAGTTTCTCAACTTGGCTGTTGTATTGCAGGATTATAATAGTCTCGTTTTTACTCTTGTACACAACTTTATCTTACCTCTTTGATATTACCCGAAAGAGCGTGTTTAATCCATTATCAAGAAACAGAATCTTCATGGCTCATTCATCCTTTATTCCTCTGGTATAATTTTTGCTTGACTGTGTTTTTTTCATCTCTTCAGATAACGTTGATTTGGGTACGGCTTGTGGAAAGTACTTCCGTGTTTCATGTCTGAGCATTGTTGATCCTGGTAAAAGAACAAGTCTAACTAATACATACTCACCAATTTTAGTATATATTGCTGGTTCTTTTCGATCATTACTATTGAATGATTTGTCTTTTCACCGGTTTCAGGTGATTCTGACATTATCAAGACAATTCCTGGTGATCAGTAATACAATTTTCGATTTTATGTTTCCCGGACTTTTATCTATTTTTGTATTTGAGTCTCTCAAATTTTATGACCAGTAGACATTGTGTTTCTTTTTTTTTGTCAAGTTTTCTTATATTAAAGTACTGGATAAGAATTATTTTTAAAGCAGCAAACAACACAAACCAGTAAAACATAGCGCTATCATGGAAAAGAATGGAAAAGAATGGTGGACAAGAAAAAATAAATAAAATTCAATCCAATCAAGAACAGTCCACGATAACTCAAAAACAAGGTCAAGAACCTTCTTCTACATGATCTTGAATAGCAGGATTAACAGCACCATCATAATACATACTTTCATCAGAAACTTCCTCACTCTGTCTTGTAACTTTGTGAAAACTGCCTTTAGGGCAACCCAACTCATATTCGGTTTCACTTTCATCGTCATAGGGGATTACACGAATACACTTCCAACCAGCAACTGTCTGAGGATATGTTAGTGCGGAGAAATCTTTTTTGGCATGATCAGTATCAACATCTTGTTTTCCTGAAAACTGTTTCCTTTTGAAACTACGTTTCCTAGGCTGGAGAAATGAAATTAGTGGCACGTCATCATTTGATTCATCCAAATCTGCTAACGGTTTTGATCTAAGTGAATTTGATGTTCGGAGATCTGGCGAGCTACATGCATTTGGCCTATATCATTTGATATATTCCCATGCCCTTCTGAGTCAGTTTCAGAGCATTCATCTTATGTACCACATTGGGCTCTCTCCCCATGTTCTGATTCCTTCAGATTTTGTATATTTTTCCTTCAACTCCCTACACAGTAGAATATATCTATGAGAAACGAAAAATTGGAAACTGCAAACCTAGTTGCAGCGCTGCAAAACCTTGCACCAGATAGTAAAGATTGGCTTTCAAAGCAATTAGGTTTTGCAGCGCTGCAAAACCTACCACGTTTGCTCTGCTTAAGCCTTCATTCAAATTTCTAACAATGAAGAAGATCTTCAGCGCAGAGTAGTATTACACAATTGTCAATATTCTCAAGCGAGATTAATAAGTAGATCTATTTATTTGGATTAAATCACAAACGATAAATACTCCAGTAGCTCAACTGCACAATTTGATAATTGGATCTACCTTTTCAAATTCTTTGAGTGCTCTTGTCCATTCGCCAATGCAGTCCAAACCATCACCTATATTAATTTTCGCTAGTGCTTGACCCTACAAGAGACCACCATAAGTATCAATAAAGAAGAAAAACTATAATATTGACAAATCCAAAAATAGTAACTAAAATCACTGTTCTTTTCACATAGAGCATGCGCGTAAAGGCCTCATCAATTATTCCTCGTGTTGTGAATTAAATTCTGATGAAAAAAATGAATTATAAGTTGTAATAATTAAGCGTGCAATCAAACAAATCTCACATCTAGATTACCAATTGCTTTGTATCCCTCATAACACACCACTTCAGGGACTTTATGAAATCTCTGAGCTTTTGGTAAGACTCTCCAACAACCAAGAAGGCATCACTCAGCTTTTCCTTGTCACAGAGTTCATCTGATATTTTCTTCTTCCTTTTTCTGAATATTCAAGATGCTAAGACATTCAAAGAAGAAAATTGAAACCCTTTTAGTTGCATAGAAAAATTAAATGGCAGTTTCCTACTAAAATTTCAAAACTATATTACGAGTCATTGGAACTGTGGCTTTGAGACTTGAATCATATATTGCTCAATATCCGTTTGATACAGAATAAACATAATTTTGCCACTTTGTCTAGCATTAAGACTTTGTTTTGCAAGTTTAGAAACAAAATGTTATCCCAGCACTAACATTTCAAAAGATATGTTTTCTTAGGAGAACAAAAATCAAGCAGCTCTTGAATAATAATAGTCTTCCTGACTGATCTGACTTCACAAAACCTGAATCTGTCTAAGAAAATAGCATAACTGTCTTACTCCATAGTACCCTGATGAAATCTGAAAATCTAACAGTGCTTATTTATGATTAAAAACCCATATGATGAACAACTCTAACATTTGGAAACTTTTCAAACACATGTAGACATGGTATGGAGTGTTGGGATCTAGCAAGGAGTGTTTAAGAAATAAATCTCACCTTCCTCCATGCAAATACAATTCTGGATTTTTCATTAAGACGTTCAAGACAAGCATGTACTAGGAGCATAGACTTTCGTTCCTCCAAACTGCCTTTGGCATCAGTCATTTCTGCAGATAACTTCTTAAGCCTAAGCTCTTCTTCTAAAACTTTAGTGGCTTTCTTTAATATCTTGATATTTTGCTCTATCTGTTCAACCAATGCACTCTCGTCTTGCATAGATTTAGCTAGCGTAGAAGCTTTACCATAACATAAAAGTGCTTTGTGGTACTTTTGGGTCATGTAGTGTAATTCAGCGAGATTGATATACCCCTTAGCTTCTCCTTGGCAATGGTTGATTTTATGACAGATTTTTTGATATCCATTTGGATGTGTTCTTTTGCGTCATCCCAATTTCTCAGCTCCAGAAAAATATTTCCAAGATTATGATGAAGCCTACTACGCATAGCATCATACTCTTTCACCTCCTGCTTCTCCACAGTGTTCTTGAGCAAGCTCTAAATGTTTCTTGTGCAATAACCAGAAAAGAGACATTATCTCAACTAAGAAAATATACATAACACTTCACAGGTGATGAATATGAGATCAAAACGGAACATCATATTAGCACATAAATATTCAATTCCACGATCCCAATTGTACATAACAACATTCAGTAAATTCGATGAGTCAAAAATTTTCCAAAACAGCAGAATTTATCATGGAAAATCAGGAAGCCGAAGATACCCAAGTAGGAAAAATCAGATGGCATACCTGATAGATCAAGGCTTCTTCGAAATCCTGGAGGTGGAGATAGATCTCGCCAAGAGACTGACAAGTAGGTAACAAATCCTTCCCAGGACGGAGATATCGTAATCGATTCGAAACCATTTCGACGTACTCTCCATCATTCTTAAGGATGTCGCCGACATTGTTGGCCCACCTCGCCTCTTCGCTATGGTTACCCACTTCCATCGTTGTCCCTCCTCGCCGCAGCTACATCTATTCGACCCATCGATGGTTTTTTCCGTTCCTCGATTCATTTATTCCAAAGGGTTTTGTTTTCTTCCTTGTAATTTCTTTCTTTGTGATTTTCTCATTTTCTGCAATTTCGCCAATTTTTTTGGTGCCATCAAATCCCAGAAAGTTCTGCCAAAATTTAAGGGCAAATAAGAAATTATCACATAGTTTACATTAAATCTTGAGTTTTTGAACTTTGTTGAGTTTAGACCTTGGATCGAGATGCTTTTGGGCTTTGGGCATCGTGCCTTAAACTTTGACAAAAAAATAAACCCTAAAGGTTTATTCTGTCTCTCTATTTAACTTCTCATTTTGCGCCGAACAACTGCTATTTCTTTACCCCGAAATACCTCTTCCTGATAATTCGGCGATCTGTGAAAAATGGTTGCGGCGAAGAAGACAAAGAAGTCCCATGAGGGAATCAACAACAGATTAGCTCTGGTGATGAAGAGTGGCAAGTACAATCTAGGTTACAAATCTGTTCTCAAATCCCTCCGCAGCTCCAAAGGTATAAAACAAACTTTCCTCATCTATTCGATTTATTTTGTGGTTCGTCTTCGTTTGTGTTTGTGTTTGCTTTTAGATATGTGGGGTTCGTAGAGTTTGGTTGGTAAGTACTATATTGATTATGCTAATCACGATCATTAGTACAAAACTCCCTAACAGACCCACCAATTTTTGAAACAGGAAAAGTTGTCCTCTTTTTTAGTGGGATAGTCTCACAGTGAAAATCTTGATCAAAAATTATTGTTTTGCCTGAATCAATTCGGATTTAGTTGTTAAATGTGCTTTTGATGTATGTATGACTATGCTGAGTAATTGTTGGATTTCGATTTGTTGTTTAGGTAAGTTGATACTCATATCTAGCAATTGCCCACCGTTGTGAATATTAGAGATTGAATACTACTCTATGCTTTCCAAAGTTCGAGTGCATCACTACAATGGAAACAATGTCGATATGGGTACTGCTTGTGGTAAATACTTCCGAGTTTCATGCCTCAACATCGTTAATCCAGGTGATTCCGACATCATCAAGTCACTTCCTTGAGACCAGTGATTGTGATTTCGATCTATTGCATTCACAGTAAGGGTACTCAAATGTCACCATCTCCAACATACACATCCCAAATGAATAAATATCAGCAAGCTCGTTGTAGTTCTCATCGTATAGCTCCGGTGCCATAAACTTTGGGGTTCCTGTTGGTAGCATAGTAACACTTCAATTTGACCCAACAGAAAACAAATTAAAAGGTGACAGGAAAAACGTAGCTTGGAATAAATTCGAGCCCTTCTTCAAAGTTTTGGTTAAAGCGGAAATGTGAATAGGTAAGCAACATCAAGAAACTATACCAATCACACTTTTGGCATTAACTTGCTCCATGACAGTGGCTAGACTAAGATCTCCTATTTTCACTTCTCTATGGTTTCCATTGATAAAGATGTTATCACATTTGAGATCCCGATGTATAATCGGTGGCTCTTGACTGTGAAGATATATCAAACCCATTAAAATCTGTCTCGCCCAACACTTCACAGCCTTCATATTCACCTTTCTGTATTTCTTACGGTAACTAAAACAAAATATTTTCTTAAACTCTACGATGACAAAAAAATAACATAAGACAAGTGATGTGTGGTAGAGAGGAAGGGAGATACATATTGTCGGAGACTCCCTGAAGTGAATAGCTAAGTTATTATGTTAACTTCCTTGTTCTTATCATCGATCCATGAGTTATAGAACCTAATGATATTAATGTGCTTCAATGATTTCAAAAGACGCACTTCAGAATACAACCTCTCTAGGGAATTCAGTTACTGCAAAATATCATCTATTCGAACTTGGTTCCACGCGACTTCAATCCCATCTACTTCATCGAATGCCTTATAGCTAATTTCTTCTGGTTAAGGTACAAACCGAGAAAAGATGCAGAACATAAACATATTCATTCTCTTAAGTATCTCTAGGAAGCTTCTGATTATAAAGAATAATCTTATAACAGAAAGTACGTATCGAAATCAACCGAAAATGATACAATGTCTTGAATGCGTCTTTTCCGATAACCTATTTACACTGAAAGTTCCACAATTATTTGGTTAACAACATAAGTTATTTAAATCACCACACAATATAACTCAAACCTTAACATTTGAAAATCAAAACAAGCCAAAGAGAGGTGGATCTTAATCCCTCGTTGCTTGGTTTTATAGTATTAACCAATTGAAAGGTAAACACTTAATAAATGGGAGAAAATAAATCATTCCAGAAGTCTGCCTCATACCCGTATATATATATATCGATAAGTTGGATCGACTTCGAGCACTCCGGGTTAGGAGGCTCTTGAAGTACATAAGCATCATCTGAACCATCCATACTTTTCTACACCCTGAAAAGCATCCACCTTAAAGCTTACACCAGAAACGATCCCAAAAACACATAATCTTTACAGAAATCCTTAGATTCTTTTCGAGTGAAACACCTTGAATTGAAAGAATATTCAAAGACAACAAGATATCCACATGCTAATACAACCTTAAATACAATTTTAGCTGAGAATTGTTTTTGAAACTTCTCATCATTTAACGAATCATCTCAGATCAACAAAACATGAACAATAATCAAGTGAACCTTGTCAAAATTCTAAATTTTGACATCATTTTCTTAGAGAAAAAAAAACCCAATAGTCTTCCCATATTGCATTCCATCAATATTCACATTCGACATAGCATAAACAATGCAATGAATCATTCCATAATTTGAGAAAATAACAGAAATGAAAATATGTCTGAGCAAATTGGGAGAGAGAGAGAGAGATAGAGAGATAGAGAGAGAGAGATAGAGAGAGAGAGAGAGAGAGAGAGAGAGAGAGAGAGAGAGAGAGAGAGAGAGACCTATGTCCCATTCACGTCCATGCATACAAAACACACGATGAAAATATTTAATCGCCCAAAAACGGAGTAGAAGGTAATAAATTCCGAGCTTCGATTCTACCTGGATAAATGAAGCTTTTGTTCTGTTCCAGTTAAATCGCCAACGGAACAGGAGAAGGAGAACAACAATGAGATTGGGAGGAAAGATCCGAACCCTAATTGAGAAATCGATGGAGCGACAAGGGGAAATTCAACAAGTGTTTGTTCAAGTTAATCACGAACGACCATATGAAGTTAATGGATCCAACATGTCACCCATTTGACCCATGACTTATTAAAAATTAACCTATTTAACCCATTTGACCCATGACCCATTTGACCCATCAACCCATTAGGGTCATGGGTCTAGTTGGGTGGACCCATGATCCATTTTGACACCCCTAGATGTGATATATAACAGGTTCATAAACTTTTTGTTCAACTAGCCGTTTCAAAAATCAAAGTCTAGTTATTATTACAATAATTAGAAAATTTTAATTTTGATGCCTAAAAAATATGAGCTTTCTAAGAAACAAAAAAAAACTGCTCTTATCTTAAATAAAACTGTTAGAAGGTGAACTAATTTTTTTTTCTTGAATTAGATTATTCAGATTATTCTCTCTTAATTAGTCATGTTTCTATGTGTAATCACATATGGTCTACTTTTTTTTATTTGTTTGACAAAAAATAATTCAAGGTCTAACTTCTATGTACTAACCTCTTTTTTTGAAATGTGAAAGTCTTTCGTTAAATCATAATCAAACGTGAACAATCATCTCTCGAAGGGCATGCTTGGCTAAAGAGTTAGCTCTAACATTAGCAGCTCTTGGGATAAAATTAAACTGGATAAAGGTAAACAAAGCATAACCTAAGGCAATATCCGTCAAGATCCCATGTATTGCCGAAATAGGTGAGCTTGAATTGATCCCTCTCATCAACTGCTGTGAGTCCGAATTGATGATGACGCTCTTGAAGTTCAGGGCTGGTGCATGGAGAATCGCCGCTCTTACGGCCAAAGCTTCTGCCGTTAGCGCCGAAGGAACGTTTGAGAGAGGAGAGAAGTGATCGGAGATGCCACGACCCTTATCAAAAGTCCAGCACAGGCCAACCGCATCAATATCGGCTCTCCACGCCGCATCTATCCAGCAGATTGTAGTCCCTTCCCTGCAGAAATTCAGACTTTCGGTACGAATCGTTTGTCTTGGGACAATTATATTCAGTTTAAGATCTTAAGTTATGCCCCATTCATGTGCATCCTGGATAGCTCTAAGGATAGTTTCTGCCACTGAGAAGCTTATGTTACTAAAAGTTCTCTGATTTTTGGAGATCCAAAGAGCCCATCAGATCCATGGAAAGAGTGATCCTTTGTCAAGACCGATAGGCGGAAGGGTAATCGTCTCTCTGACTTCCGCAAGACCAGAGATTAAGCCTGGCACATGCGATGAGTCGAAATACTGTAAAAAGAGCCGCATGCCAAACCTCTTGAGCATACATATAGAGGAAGAGCATATGGAGAATGGACTCGGAGCCGTCGCATCTGCAACATTTCAAAGATTCATATATATATATATATATTCCTCACTATAAATTGTTCCCCAACAGATGACGCCCATTGAAGAGTTTCTAAAATAAAAAGTTTAACCTTTAGAGCGGTTATTAACTCCAAACTTGCTCATTTCAGTCCATTGCTAGGGTGAGATTTTGAATCGGTCTCGTCTCTTGAGCTTTTGACACATCTAGATACCCAAATTTTGTAGAATAATTCCCATATGGATTTTTAAGCCATATTCTTTTATCCCTTGCTCCGAGAATACTTGGCTTGATAGATATGATGAGCTTTTTGTGGCAGGGGAGAATCTGATTGATTTTCTCAATATTCTAAGAAGATGTTTGCGGATGAATTAGATCACTAACCAAAAGATGTTGTAATGACTGAGGTGGAGGTCCCATAGGCTGAATCTTCTCCTTCGTAGACAGCCATCTTCTCCTACTTTTGAGGGAAGAACCAGAAATTCGGTGGCAAACACCATCAATACTCGCGTTTCGAACCTTAATATGTATATGCAAGAGAACATGATATGAAATAAGTCTGGGGGAGAGGAACCAATACCAAAAAGTGTGAAAATTAGGTGGTTCTTTTGTCATGATATTGTAAGAAAGAGTCTACAAGGTTCTTGGCATTGATTACAGCAATGAAACTGGCGATGAGGGCTTTATTGGACGATGCTGTGAAATAATGTGTGTAGTCTGGGAAGCTGCGAATGTCTACGGAGAAGTACATGGTGGTTAGATTTGGAACTGGTTAAGTGATATGTGGAGCACTAAGAAAAAGGGACATTGCAATGTTTCAAGAACAGGTGAGTCTCCGTGTTTTTCAAACCTCTTTCTCTTGTTTAGCTTTCTGTTTGCTTGAGGACAAGCAAATGCTAAGTCTGAGGGAGTTGATATATCATGATTTTTACCCGTTTTTAGCCATGATATAGGTCTTATTTATAGAGTCTTTCTAGTATTTTGGAGTCTTTTCGAGTCTTTTCAGGGTTTAGGTGACTTTGGGAGAAAATGAGCCGTTTTGGGTGAAAATGAGCATATGTAAATGCAGAGTCATGCAGAGATGTCAGAAGTATGCATTCTTTGAAGAACTTACCACTGATGGATTGAGCTCAAATTTGGATACAAGACATATCAATTGATTAGCTTTCATTTGGAAGTGGTTTGAGACCATTCCAACGGTGCGATCAAAATTTATGCCAGTTTTCGTGAAGACAGTCCAGTCTGGCGAGCAGAAGAGTCGACACACAAGCTTGGTATCGATCGATACTACTAATGGTGTCGACCGATACCAGGAAGAAGGAAACATGACTTTTTACAAGTTTGAAGTTTGCACCTTGGTCCAGAAGAATTTAATAATTACTAGAAGCCCCAAAACGTGTTTTAGGTTATAAATTAGGTTTTTCAGTCACCTTTTGGGCTAAGCTTTATTTTATTCTTGACACCTTGAGAGAGATTTGTTCCAGAGTTTTTGGGAGACAACTCTGAACCCTTGTTTCTTATTGATTTCTTTTATGCAATTCTATTCATCTATGATTTCTGTTCCATTGATCATGTCTGAGTAGATCTCCTTTAGGTTTAGGGTTCTCATAAAGGATCTCTTTGAATGTTAGGTTAATTGGTTGATTAGGGTTCATAATCTAAATTAGTTCTTCACCATAGGTTGTTCTCAAAGCTAATTCTAGGTTGACGAATCTGGAACTTAGATATTAAGTTAATTGATTAGGCACGGAAGTGCAATTGATAATCTGACAGAACTTAGGGTGAGCAAAATTGCTATTCGCAAAGAGATTTAGTTTAATTGTTTTGTGAACATATCAAACCTGAACATTAAAGCTGGTTTAGATCTTTAGGATTTGCAAAGAAATTTGGGATTATGGGATTTAGACTTATATAATTCTCGCAACGACAGTTGGTTAATTATAGCTTAGTGATTTGAGTTCAAGAACCGTGCATAACCTGAATCATGATTGATTGATTTGCCTTCATTCTCTGATTTCCTGAGAAATACCCTGAACCTATCTTTCTCCCATCGAACTTACAACAGTTTTAATTTACGTATTGCTTTCAAGTACATTGATCACTTAACTTAATTCTCATCTATACAATATATTGTGTGTTTTCTTGAGTCTCTGTGGATTGGATCCCTAAGTATTATAATCGACAAAGCTTTAGTACTTTTAGGGTATTAATTTGAGTTTATCATCTTACATAGTGAATTTGTAAATGAAGTTGTTTTTATCATATTCCGTTATATAAAATTAGAAATTTTGGTTAAAAATTAGTTGTTTTCTGAATATTAAGATGCTCTTAATCAACATCAGTATCACTTGAATTTCGTATGATTATTGTTTCATATTATTATGTATATTTATCTTTTCACACACTTGTCGTTAATATAGTGTTTATTTTTTTATTTATTGGTTGAAAGAATTGAAAACATATATGAAAATTATAACAATATCAAATGATATTTGAGAAACATTTACTACTTACACTCATATGTTATATTTTGGTGTTTTCTCTTTTTCAAAATCTCTATTTTGATTCTCGTATATGAACAAAATAGTAATATTTTTATATGTTTTTTGGGCGAACGGATTTTTCATACGTGATTTAAAAAAATAATCCCAACAAACACATACCATTTTTGAATACATTAGTCGCCAACCAACCAATAAATTTATTTATACAACAATTTCCTAAAATTCACTTGTAGTACGTTGTCGACATGTGGTAAGCATGTTGAACAATCTCTTTCTCACAAACTCTGAAGAGCCGTTTAGAAATCTTATCTAGATCTCCCATTTGAAGAATCCTAATGAACTCTACCATTTTACTAAGGTTTCTCTATACATAACATAACGTGTCTTGTCTCTAACTCTATTCGCGAAACTATTAGTTGCTCTGTTTTTTTTTAAACCATTCATGTTAGTTTACATGTTCCAGAAGTATGATAAGGTAAATGATACAACCTTACTTGCTTCTGATATGAAAATCACACATGAATTCAATAACTAAATATTCAATATGATTATCTTGAGACATGTTTTTACAGTAAATCATTTTAAGTAGCTCCTGGAAAAAGAAAACAAAAAAATTATGTCAAAATTTCTTAGCTAAATACGCTTGGTGGGGATTTTTTATTTATTAAAAAAGCAGTGTAAAAGACTTTGAAAGACAGAGCTTTTAATCATATTGTTAGATACACATTCTTTGTGATTTTGCCTGTCGTAACAAAGCTTAGCGTTGAATAAGTGTTTGTTGCTAATATAAGTAGGATTAGTCTCATCTGAGTCTGAAACTTTTCTTGCATCAGTGGATACTTGAAGACACAAAAGTTGGAATATATATGTGTAAGTACAAAAAGGGAAAAGTCTAAGGAAGGTGTAAAATTAAATGCGAGATCACTTGGGCAACGAACTATAACTCTCATATCCGTGATCTTCAACGTCCAAATCTAATATCAACCAAATCTTGAATCGAATCCTATAGAGTAGTTTAAAAAGTTATATACATATTTTATGAATTTAAGTTATATACATATTAGGATATAAATAAATTAAATCATGATCAAAGACATCATCTATACTCTTTGCAAGTCGCAACATGATGTGAGTACACAAAATAGATACGTAATTATCACCGAAATATAAATTATTCCCCTTTAATTTGCTTATATAATATTAGCTTTAAATTATTCCCCTTTAATTTTTGTGGTTGTAGCTTTAAATTGGTGAATGTCATTTTTCTTGTGGCAGTAATTATGGAGCAGGTGGTAAGTGTAATCTCAGTGTTAGATTCTTTATGTCAATGGATATATATAGATTGGTTTTTAGGATATGATTTTATAATGTATTTATTAGTTTAAAGTTGATCATCCTTGTAGTTCAAAATAACCAAAAAAAAAAGTTCATTATGTGGAATATGGTTAAATTGATAGAAAGACATTTGAATGAATAAATCATGAAAATTTAATATATTAAAACAGAGACACTTTTTGTGTCCAAACAGAAAAATCTTCATTTTAGTCTATTCATATCTTGGATAACTATTATTCCCTTCATTTTATTCATGTTGCCAAACATATATTTTTGGTTAAATTTTAAAAATAATTATATTTGTTTCAATTAAAAAGTAGTTTAATTAATTAATTCGATTATATATATATATTAATTTTAATTCGTAATTACAAAATTCAGATTATGCCAAAAATTAAATTAAATATTTAAAATTATAATTAAAATTGATTATTATAAATTACATATTACAAAATAATTAAATTTTATAATTATTTTGTTACAAAAATAATATTAGTTATTTTTAATTTTTTAATTTAGATTATGCCAAATATTTTAATAATCAAATTTTTTTGAATGATACAGATTCAAAATTAACAATTTGCATTGAACGATAATCTTAAATTTTGAATTTAATTTAGATTTTATGAGATTTCATCAACAGTTACAAACAAAAACAAATAAAAAATTTTCGAATGCCCTCATTGTGGATTAAATTTTTAGAAAACTATATAATATATTTTATACCAAAAATAAAATTGTTAACACATCTCAAACTTTTACATCCACGAATACATTTTGTGAAAAAAATCAATACTAAACATCAGAAAACAAAATTTAAAACTTACTCCTGTTCTAGGAGGAACATATCGACACCCATGAGCTCTCCACTTTTCTTAACATTACAGGCCTCCCAGAATCGAAGGAGCCTTCCGACGACATGTTGAACACTTCGGCCAGCTTTCAAGTCGGAGAAGAATAGAGGCAAGGTTGCCATATTTCATCGAGTTCTTGTTGGTTAGAGAGGAGATTTGTTGATGTGAAAGATAGGAGATGGATAGACCATCATATTTATAGATGGTGAGAATATAACAGTAGTGAGAATTTAAGGTCGTAATTAAGTAGCGAATGAATTGTTATGTGGCAGTTACACGATTTTATTGATGTTGTAATTGTGAAATAGTGATTACTTGTAATCAATGGGATTAATTGGACATTGAAGCGCCTCTTGAGTTTGTTGGGTTGTTGATTTTAGAAATTGTGAGGCCATAGATTTTGGTGGAGAAGAAGATGCTGAAATAGTCATGGATGAGCAAATCGGATCCGTCGGAGGCGTTTTTCACGATTCGTCTGAACGCTGGTAAAGTGTGTGACCTGAGTTTTCCTCCGTAATTGTCGCCATAACTGTCATGGAGATACCACCAATACGTGTGTCCATGTTATTGTTGTGGGCTTTTTTAAAAGTTCTTGTTAATGATTTGGCCCATTTTGAGTGTGGTTTTACATGGGTTCGTGAAGTAATTATATTAGAGGATAGAATGTTAGAAAATGAATGCTGAGGTGTCACAATTCTAGAATAAGAGTGAATGAGGTGGCAGCATAAGAAGATAGGAAATTCCCCTTTATATATATAGATATAAAGCTTTGTTTAAAAACTGCATGTTTGTTATAAACATAAATTATGTGGTTGTTTTAAAGAAATAAGTATAAATAGTTTTTGTGAGTGAGCACAAATTGGTAGAATAAAAATAAAAGTGGTGTTCCTTTGTGACTTTCCAGATGCACTCTTTGTCTGATGCATCGTGTTGAAGGAGATGAGTTTGAGAGATGTGAAACTTATATCAGCTTCAATATACAAATTTGATTTAACAAATTTAACCTAAAATTTTGATTGAAGGGAACTCCTCTCCTACTGATTTTGTATTCTACTCGGTGATTTTCCAAGATCTGTTGGAGACATTAATGAAAGTGATCTCTATTATCTCTAAATGGCATACGCTTTACTAAAAACTTAAGAAAGAAAAAAACCAATACCTGAGATTAATTAGTATACTAACCCATTTAAGCAATGGTTTCTATCCCGAATTTGTCTATGATCCTTTTCCCAAACGTTTGATTATGCGATTGGACACGAAATTAACATATAATTGGTTAGGCATTATGATATATCATGGTTTTTACCCCTTTTAAGCCATGATATAAGTCCGTTTTATAGAGTCTTTCTACTATTTTGTAGTGTTTTAAAGTTTTTTACAGGTTTTAGCACCTTTGGAGCATAATTGGAGATATTGGAGCTTTCTGGAGCATTCTGGAGCAAAGCAGAAGTTCGTGTAGCTGAGTACCCGATTTGAAGCCTCAGTATCGATCGATACTGACTATTATCGGTCGATACTCACTCCAGCAAGACACGAGTCGCGACTTTTATGAAGAGTTGAAGAATTGCAAAATTGCCCAGAAGACTTTATTATTTACAAGAAGCCCCAAAACGTGACTTATGTTATTTATTAGGATTTTACAGCCACTTTGATGGCTACGCTTTATTTTTACTTTTGTTTTGTGAGAGAGCTTTTGAAGGGAGACAAGTCTGAAACTATGTTCGTCCGAGAGAAGATTTCGAACCCTCTTGTTACTCTTTCTATTTATTTATTTGATGATTTACTCAAACATGTTTATTGCTTCAATTTCCATGTCTAAGTAGATCTCTTGTTAGGTTTAGGGATTCTCATAAGGGATTTCTTTAAATGCTAGGTTGATTAGTTGTTTAGGGTTCATAATCTGAATTAGTTCTTCGCCTTAAGTTGTTCTCAAAGCTAATTCTGGATTGATCACCTAGAACTTAGATCTTAGGTTAATCGATTAGGCACGACAGTGCAATTGAGTAATATGATAGAACCTAGGGTGAGCAAATTAATTATTCGCAAAGAGATTTGGCTTAGTTGATTTGTGAACATATCAAACTCGATATTAAGGCTGATTTATTCTTAGGAATTTGCAAAGAGATTTGGGATTCTGAAGTTTAGATTTAGATAATTCTCGCAACGACAGTTGGTTAATTATACTTTAGTGATTTGAGTTCAAGAACCGTGCGTAACCTGAACCCTGATTAGTTAGTTTATCTGCATTCATTGATTTCCGGAGAAATAACCTGAACCTATCTTTCTCCTATCGATTTACAACTTTTTTACTGTCTATTGCTTTTTGTTTCAACTGAATTGCTTAACTTGATTCTCATCTATATAATCTATTGTGTGTTCCGTGAGTTCTTGTGTTCGACCCCTACATATATTACAACAACTGCTTTAGTACTTATAGGGTATTAATTTGAGCATATCAAATTTGGCGCCGTTATCGGGGACTCAATTCGCCATTAGATTTTAGTTTGAGAATTTCGACTAAGTTCATCTGTATCGATCGATACTACTCAGTGTCGGTCGATACTCGTCGTTTTCTTTTTGTTGATATCGATCGACACCACCCAGTGTCGGTCGATACTCATCGTGTTTTTTGTTACTTACGTTCTTGACTTTTGTTTTCAGGTGTATGCCTATTCGTGAAACCATAAGGAACAAGAGCACTCAGCTAGTTGAACTGTCATTGGAGCAGCTAGCATTTGTGGAACGCACAAACAGAAGAACAAAGAAGCGAGCAGAGATGAACAACAATCCGTTGGTTTTGGTTCAAGATGAAGATGGCGCTTACAGAGACCAAGAGGGTCAGTTGTGCAATGCGCGAGGGCAACGATTGGATGGAGAGGGGAACATCATTTCACATGCTCCTGTTGTCGCTGGGAATGTCGCTGGGAATGCGAACACAGGGAATGTTGTGGCTAATCGTGGTAGAACGATTGGTGAGTACAACAGGCATGATCAGTTTTATGCAAATCGATCAGCGATTCGTCCTCCTGATTTTCAGAGGAATGACTTTGAGCTGAAACCTGCATACTACACTCTTGTGGGTCAGCACCCTTTTCATGGTCTTTCCAATGAACATCCCATGTACCATATTGAGAGGTTTGAGGATTTGGTCACTAGCATCAAGATCAATGGAGTATCCTATGATTACCTCTTCTGCAAGCTCTTCACATACTCTCTTGGTGGAGATGCGACTTACTGGCTGAAGCAGTTACCTCCTGGATCACTAACTACTTGGGAAGAAACTAAGACTGCTTTCATGAACAACTTCTATGATGATGCAAGATCCGAGGATCTGAGGAACAAGATCTCCCAGTTTTCTCAAGGACCTACTGAGGCGTTCAAGGCTGCTTGGACGAGATTCAGATCATACCAGATAGATTGTCCACATCACGGGTACTCTGATGTTCAGCTGATGGGCTTCTTCTTCAGAGGGATTGATTGGAGGTATCAGATGGCTTTGGATGATTCGAGCAATGGGAATTTCAATACCAGGTATCCAGATGATGCTTATGTGCTTATTGAGAATTTGGCGTCTAGCAATAGCACCAAAAATGCAGACTTTGAGCGAAAGAGACAGAATGGGAACATGGATGGATCGCCGATTGCTGAAGTTCAAGCCAAACTGGATTCTATGCACAATCTTCTGATCGGGAAGTCGGAGAAGACTGTACACTTTGTTGATGGAGTCGATAATATTGATGAAGATGAAGTGGAGGATGTTAACTACGTTGGTGGTTCTGGTTTTTAGGGTCAGCGATTTGGGTACAACAACAACCGAAACTTCAACAACAACACTCAGCAAGGTGGGTACAAGTTTGAGGGAAACCAATCTGGCTTTGGAGTAAAACAATTTGCTCAGAAACCACTCTAGAGCAGCGATTTCACTCGCAATTATGGGAACTCTTCGTACCAACCCATCTCTCCAAAATCCACAGAGAGTAAGATGGAATCCATGTTTGAACAAATTCTTCAGGGACAGCAAAAGCTGCAAGTGGATTTCAATGGGAAGATTGACTCTCTGTACACTAATCTGAATGGGAAAATTGACGCTCTCAATGTCTCTCAGAAGAAGCTGGAAACTCAGGTTGCTCAGGCAGCAGCAGCTGTGAAGAGGCAGGTAGGTTTTATTACAGGGAAAACTGAGAATCCAAGAGCACACATCAATGCCATCACCTTGAGGAGTGGAAAAGAGGTGATTACAGGAGTGAAGAACATCTCATTTGCAGAGACTTTCGTCGATCTTGCTGAAGATGACGACTGGGATTATGAAAATCAACGTGTATCGATCGATACCAGCCAGTGTCGATCGATACCAATCCAGACACCTGCACGAAGGGAAATCCCGTGTATCGATCGATACTCCTTCTATGTCGATCGATACTGAGGCGCATGTCGAGAAGGAACCAGAGATTGTCAAGGAGAGGGTGTACCAACCAAAAATACCTTATCATATGCCTCCTAAGATTACAAAGAAGGAATGGGAGGACGCCAGATGCAAAACTATGTTTGATAAGTTGGTTTTGGAGCTTCCTTTTGTTGATGCTATTAAGACTTCTCCAGCTTTCAGGAGGTAAGTGAAGAAGTTGGTGTCTAGCAACGTGAACCTTGAGGAAGGTGTCATGATGATTACAGCTGAGTGCAGTGCGATTCTACTCAACAAAATTCCCAAAAAGATACCAGACCCAGGGAGTTTTGTTTTGGATTGCACTATCTTCACAGAGAGATTCGAGCGTTCTCTCTGCGATATTGGGTCGAGTGTGAACCTCATGCCACACTCAGTTGCTAAGCTAATGGGGATGACAGATTTTCAATCTACAAGGATTTCGATGGTACTTGCTGATCGCTCAGTACGACTTCCAGAGGGACTACTAGAAGATGTCCCAATCAAGATTGAGAATTGCTAGATCCCAACAGATTTCATCGTCCTGTAGTACGATATTGAGCCTAAGGATCCTCTTATCATGGGCAGACCATCCCTTGCAACTACTAGAGCCTTGATCGATTGAAAGAATGGACATATAGCTCTCAACATCGGTGATTTGGTGATGTCCTTTAACATGGAAAAGATGATGAAGAGACCAACCATCGATGGGCAGACGTTCTATGTGGACACCTTCAGTGACATAGCAGAGGAGTACGTCCTGGAGATGCACACTGAAGATCTACTGGAGAGCACTGGTGTACTCTGATGTCTCAAAGGAGTTGCTGGAAGATGTAGCTGCTGGATACGCCAAGATGCTCAATCTGACTGATGCAGTATCGATCGATACCAACAGTATCGATCGATACCAGGCATGTGCGATAGAGGAGTTGGCCGAAACTCCTAAGAACGCTGGTGAGCTTGGTGATTGGAGTGAGGAGAAAGCTCCTAAGATTGAACTCAAGCCACTCCCAACCGCATTGAGGTATGTTTTTCTTGGTCCTAATTCCACATACCCTGTGATTGTTAATGCTTCTTTGAACAACGCAGAGATTACCTTGCTGCTGAGCAAGTATCGCAAAGCTCTTGGCTATTCTCTTGATGATATTTCAGGTATAGCACCAGACTTGTGCATGCATCGGATTCACCTGGAGGACGAGTCAAAGTCTTCGATTGAGTGCCAGAGGAGGCTGAATCCGAACCTGAAAGAAGTGGACAGGAAGGAAGTGATGAAGCTGTTGGAAGCAGGGATTATCTATTCCATCTCGGATAGTTCTTGGGTTAGTCCAATTCACGTTGTGCCTAAGAAAGGAGGTATAACCGTGGTGAAGAACGAGAAGGATGAGCAGATCCCTACAAGGACAATCACTGGTCACATGATGTGTATTGACTACAAGAAGCTGAATGCGGCTACAAGGAAGGATCACTTCCCATTGCCATTCATCGACTAGATGCTGGAGAGGTTAGCGAGTCACCCATACTACTGTTTTCTCGATGGGTACTCAGGCTTTTTCCAGATTCCTATACATCCAGAGGACCAGGGAAAGACGACTTTTACATGTCCTTATGGCACATTCGCCTATAGAAGAATGCCATTTGGATTATGTAACGCTCCAGCGACCTTTCAGAGATGCATGATGTCGATTTTCACAGACATGACTGAGGAGTTTATGGATGTGTTCATGGATGATTTTTCAGTGTATGGATCGTCATTCAAGGATTGTCTGGATAACTTGTGCAAGGTGCTTCAACGATGCGAGGAGAGAGACTTGGTTCTTAATTGGGAGAAGTGCCACTTCATGGTACAAGTTGGCATTGTTCTTGGGCACAAGGTTTCTAAGGCAGGGATCGAAGTTGACAAAGCTAAGATTCATGTCATGATAAGCATGCAACCTCCACGATCTGTATCTGAGATTCGAAGCTTCCTTGGTCATGCTGGGTTTTACAGGAGGTTCATCAAAGATTTATCTAAGCTTGCACGCCCACTCATAGCTCTGTTATGTAAGTAAGTCAAATTTGATTTCACATCTGATTGCCTTACAGCCTTCGAGGAGATTAAGAAGGCATTGGTGAGTGCTCTTATTGTCCAACCACCTGATTGGAGTTTACCTTTTGAGGTTATATGCGATGCGAGTGATTTTGCTGTTGGAGCTGTGTTGGGTCAGAGGAAAGACAAGAAGCTCCATGCTATTTATTATGCCAGCAGGACGTTGGATGATGCTCAACGGAATTACAGCACCACCGAGAAGGAGTTACTTGATTGGGAGCAAGGTTATTGATCACACAGACCATGCTGCTCTCAAATACCTGCTGAAGAACAAGGACCTCAAGCCTCGTCTTTGCTGATGGGTACTTTTGCTCCAAGGGTTCGATATCGAGATCAATGACAAGAAGGGAGTTGAGAATGGCGTTGCTGACCACCTATCGCGAATAAAGGTCGATGAAGTCGTACCTATTGATGATTTCTTGCCAGAGGAGTGTATCTACTTCATTGAATCTCAACTTTAGGATGTTTGTTCCGAAAATCTGCACTTTTCACGAGTGCAGACCTTAAGTATTTATCGATACTCACCTAGTATCTGTCGATACCCGACACGGCTTGAACCTGTTTTGTCTACAGAGCACTTCGACTCTTATGATGCATATCTAGCTGCTTTATCTAGTCCTGCACGACCATGGTACGCTGACATTGCCAACTACCTTGCTGTAGAGACTGAGCCAAAACATCCCACAAAGTATTCGAGGAAGAAGTTTATGTGCGAGATGAGGAGATTCTTCTGGGATGAGCCTTACCTATACAAGCACTGCTCAGATGGTATTTATAGAAGATGCGTTGCAGAGTCTGAGGTGCCTGCGATTCTTTTTTATTTTCATGGGTCTGAGTATGCTGGACACTTTGCCACTTTCAAGAGAGTGTCCAAAGTTCTTCAAGCAGGCTTCTGGTGGCCTACTATGTTCAGAGATGCGCATGCCTATATCTCACAGTGTGATGTCTGTCAGAGGAGAGGGAAGATCAGCAAGAGGCATGAGATGCCACATAATTTCATCTTTGATGTTGAAGTTTTCGATTGCTGGGGCATCGACTTTATGGGTCCCTTTCTCTCATCACACAAGAACATATACATCCTGGTTGCTGTGGACTATGTGTCCAAATGGGTGGAAGCGATTACTAGTCCAACCAATGACTTTGCGGTGGTTCTTAAGCTGTTTAAGACCATCATTTTCCCACGATTTGGAGTGCCGCGTATTGTTATAAGTGATGGTGGCAACCACTTTATTAACAAAGTTTTTGAGAAGTTGCTGAAGAAGTATGGTGTCAATCATCGTGTGGCTACTCCATATCACCCGCAAACCAGTGGGCAAGTAGAGGTCTCCAACAGGCAAATCAAGGAGATTTTGGAGAAGACAGTGGGTACTTCTAGGAAGGATTGGTCTACGAAGCTGGATGAAGCGCTATGGCCTTACAGAACTGCTTTCAAGACACCACTGGGTACTACACCGTTTCACTTGCTGTATGGGAAAGCATTTCACCTCCCAGTGGAGATCGAGCACAAGGCAGCATGGGCGACGTAGTTGCTGAACTTCGACATCAAGCCTGCTGCTGAGAAGAGATTGATTCAGCTGAACGAGTTGGATGAGATCAGGCACCACGCCTACGAGAACTCGAAGCTGTACAAGGAGAGAACTAAGGCCTATCATGACAAAAAGATCATCTCCAGACATTTCTAGCCGAACGACCATGCACTTCTGTATAACTCTCGTTTGCAATTGTTTCCTGGTAAACTGCGTTCTCGTTGGTCAGGTCCCTTCACAATCAAGGAGGTCAGACCACATGGTGCCGTTGTGCTGATTAGTCCTATAGGCGAGGAATTTACTGTCAATGGACAGAGGGTGAAATACTATTGGGCGAAAGCCAAGATTCCAACATGGCAGATAATGCCTGGATGATGCACCCACAGCCTGAATGGCGGTACAATCAAGCTAATGACGTTAAACGAGCACTTGGTGGGAGGCAACCCACTGGTGAGTCTGTATATACGTCTTTTATTTTAGTATTTTTCGTTTTTGTGTCTTGTTTTTACGTGTAAATCAGATTAAAAAAGTCTGTGTCGACCGATACCATCACTGGTATCGATCGACACTAGGAGAAACAGACGTTGCATCGACCAATGGTCCTTGTATCGATCGACACCAGTAATGGTATCAGTCGATACCCAACGCACATGTAAGTTCTCTGATTTTCACGTCTTCACTCAGCTGTTTTGTTTTCTTTCACCGACTCTAGACTAGATAACACTGGGGACAGTGTTGTTTAAGTTTGGGGGAGGTAGTTGCTGACAGCGTTTTTGTTTTTCTTAGAGTCATAAAATAAAAAAATTTGTCGTTTTATTGAGTCAAAAATTTGTTGGAGATTATGATCATGTGCTTGAATCTATTGTTCTGATTTTGTTTTTGAGTGACCAATGTTACATGATCAGTTCTAGATCGACTAATGAAAAATCCAAAGATTGACCAGTTGACTAGAAAACACCCATGTCTCCGGCAGAGTTCTTCTAAAGCCTGAGCCAAATTTTACCACCTCTTCGATGCAGTTGATGTTTACAGGGCTTGATTCATCATTCATATCTGACAAAGGAACCCATGTGTTTAAAGTAATGGTATCTCTCTCCCCTGTTATATGTTAATAAATAAGAGCAAAAAAGGATGAAATAATTTTCTTCTGAGTAGAGGGCTATGAAAATTTCCAGCGATCCCATTATTTTACTTGTGAAGGAATGATCACACAAAGGTTGAAAGCGAGGTTAGGAAAATTTCTCGTGATACCACTATTCGTCTACGCCTTTGATACATAGAGAGGGAAGAACTGGGTATTAGGTGGCAAACACCATCAATACTCGCGTTTCAGACCTTAATGTGTATATGCAGATCTAAAAATATAGAAAGGACATAATCAGAAATAATTATGGGGGAGAGAAAACAATACCAAAAAGTGTGTGAACTGGGTAATTCTGTCGTAATATTGTATGGTAAAGAAACTAGAAGGTTCTTGAACATTGGCTGCAGCGATGAAACTGACGATGAGGGCTTTGTTTGAACAATGTTGCGGGATAATGTGTGGAGTATGGGAAAGCTGCGAATATCTACGGAGAAGTACGTGGTGGTTAGATTTGAAACTGGTTAGGTGACATTTGGGTGCTTGGGAAAAGGATCTTTGCGATGGTTCATGAACATGTGAGTCTCTATGTTTTCAAACCTTTTTCTCTGGTTTAGTCTTCTATTTGCTTGAGGGCAAGCAAATGCTAAGTCTGTGGGAGTTGATATATCATGGTTTTTACCCCTTTTAAGCCATGATATAAGTTTGTTTTATAGTCTTTCTACTATTTTGTAGTGTTTTAGAGTCTTTTACAGGTTTTAGCACGTTTGGAGCATAATTGGAGATATTGGAGCTTTCTGGAGCATTCTAAAGCAAAGCAGAAGTTCGTGTAGCTGAGTACCCGATTTGAAGCCTCGGTATCGATCGATACTGACTAGTATCGGTCGATACTCACTGCAGCAAGACACGAGTCGCGACTTTTATGAAGAGTTGAAGAATTGCAAAATTGCCCAAAAGACTTTATTATTTACAAAAAGCCCCAAAACGTGACTTAGGTTATTTATTAGGATTTTACAGCCACTTTGATGGCTACGCTTTATTTTTACTTTTGTTTTGTGAGAGAGCTTTTGAAGGGAGACAAGTTTGAAACTTTGTTCATCCGAGAGAAGATTTCGAACCCTCTTGTTACTCTTTCTATTTATTTATTTGATGATTTACTCAAAAATGTTTATTGATTCAATTTCCATGTCTGAGTAGATCTCTTGTTAGGTTTAGGGATTCTCATAAGGGATTTCTTTGAATGCTAGGTTGTTTAGGGTTCATAATCTGAATTAGTTCTTCGCCTTAGGTTGTTCTCAAAGCTAATTTTGGATTGATCACCTAGAACTTAGATCTTAGGTTAATCGATTAGGCACGACAGTGCAATTGAGTAATCTGATAGAACCTAGGGTGAGCAAATTAATTATTCGCAAAGAGATTTGGCTTAGTTGATTTGTGAACATATCAAACTCGATATTAAGGCTGATTTATTCTTAGGAATTTGCAAAGAGATTTGGGATTCTGAAGTTTAGATTTAGATAATTCTCGCAACGACATTTGGTTAATTATACTTTAGTGATTTGAGTTCAAGAACCGTGCGTAACATGAACCCTGATTAGTTTGTTTATCTGCATTCATTGATTTTCTTAGAAACACCTTGAACCTATCTTTCTCCCATCGATTTACAACTCTTTTACTGTCTATTGCTTTTTGTTTCAACTGAATTGTTTAGCTTGATTCTCATCTATATAATCTATTGTGTGTTTCCGTGAGTTCTTGTGTTCGACCCCTACATATATTACAACAACTGCTTTAGTACTTATAGGGTATTAATTTGAGCATATCACATTATAAGATAGAGAGTCGTCACACATGTTCATGAAGCTTTCAATGTATAACTTTACGAAGTGTGAGAGACAGATCATGACCTTACATACCACAATTCAAGCCAAAAACATTGGAGGACATGATTTGTTTTTAGCCGTACAATGATGTCGACAAAACTGATGATAGTCATTATTCACAGCACATGTATATAGTTCTCAGTTTTCATCTCAAACGAATTGATTGTGAATGAGGAAGGGAGCTTGAAAGGTTTGACTACAAAAGGAGAGAGGAAGTACAGAAGATGAATCGTCTTGGGATGATAAACTAATACAAACTAATCATAAGAACCTGATATCGATGAGTTATTTTAATTTATTTTTAGTAAAGCTGATGTGTCACAAGATGTGAAGTTAAAAGGCGTCATAAATTCGAAAGTTTCTCCATGGAACCCCGAGGAAATTTGCCTTTACAATTTAGATTTTTCCACAGGTAAAGTCTAATTAACCACCATGTTTATTAAAAAAAATGTCATCTACCAATTAAAAAATATACACTGAAATTTATAAACTTTAAGATAAAAGAAAAAGTAACATTTTCTTTACAACATACATACAGAGGTAGAAACAAGCCACATGAAACAAAAACAAATGTGACAAGAAAAGGAACGCTCACACATTCGATTATTATTATTTTTAAACTAGTTAGGAGTTTAAATTTGAGGTAATGGAGAGGTGATATGGGCCATTTCGAGGATTTTCCCACGTCATCGACAGCGAATCACTCCCCACTTCTCTTAACTGGCTCCACGTGGCCTCTTCTTCCACCGAATAGGCGATGAGTATCACTATCTTCCACATGTCGAATCCTTATTGGTCCACCTGTTTCATCAGATTAGGTACTGAGGTAGCTTCTAGTTCTCACTGCAAACTTGTCACTTAATAAGGTTAAGGATCTTATTCTTAACTATAGTAACCACACGTGATTTAAACCACTGCAACAACTACATATACCTATTTATGTTCTACCATTGCCATTGGATGTTTGGTTTGTGATGATACATTTCCGAAGTTCCAATGGCCATACATATATGTATCATCACAAACCAAACACCTTGTTCTAGTAAAGTTTTAGTCATACTTTCTCGGTTATTGGCAGAACCGACCTTGAAATTATGAGGATTTGAAAAAATAAAAATAGGGATTAATAAATAAAAAGAAGGCGTCATAATTTTTTTTTAATAAACATGGTGGCAAAGTTTCACTACTACGAGTGATATTATACGAGACAATAATAACCCATAAAACTGTAACACCCTTTTTATTGTTTAAAGATTAGGGTTTTGAGTTGTATGATTAATAAACGTCATCTGCTTAAACCAATACAAAGCTCCATGTAACAGAAGTGAATGAAGAACATAGACGATGCCTGAACCACAACTCGACGGCTAGAATCTCAAAACTACACATAATCAAAATTTAAAAGTCTAGTTTTTCTTGAAGAACAGAGACGATGCAGGAACATGTTAGAAAGGGGAATCAATGGACTAAGTGAAGAAGAAGGGAAGGATATGAATGAGCTTTAAAGGAAAGATGGTAAGCCATGAGGCATAGACGCTGGGTTTACATTCCTAGGCGGGAGAGAAAGAGATATTAGAAGAGAAGACCAGAAGACAATTTGCAAAATTTAAAATATTTTCTCAAAAAAAAAAACAAATTAAAGATTTCATAGAAGAGAAATAGTCGATGCATTGGCTAATTATGTGACTAATCATATGACTTTGTTTAAGCTGATGTGGCAGAAGAGTGGATGATGATATTTAATCTCCTCGTGAGACACACTCACTCTTTGTATAATAGACTTATTATATGGCGTAAAACATCATTTCTACTGGGAATCGTACTAGGAGCACAACGAAACTAATTCATGTGCTTTATCTAATCGCAAACCTCGGTATAAGGAAACATGTGGAAGAGTGCCAGTGCCATATAAACAGATGTGGTATTTGCCGTTAACAGAGAGATTGAAGAGGTTATATCAGTCAGAGCGCACAGCGGGAGCAATGAGATGGCATGCAGAGCATACAACAGATGGAAAAATCGCCCATCCGTCAGACGCAGGAGCATGGAAACATTTTCAATCAATGTATCCCAGCTTTGCGTTTGAGGCGAGGAACGTATACCTTGGATTATGTACCGATAGTTTCAACCCTTTTGGGAAGCACCGCAGAAAATATTCTTTGTGGCCAGTAATTGTAACACCTTACAATTTGCCGCCATCTTTGTGCATGAGAAGGGAGTTCTTGTTCCGTAGCATTCTCGTTCCTGGACCAGAGCATCCGAAGAGATCACTTGATGTGTTTTTGCAGCCATTGATTTTTGAGTTGCGAATGTTATGGGACCAAGGTATTGAAGCGTTTGATGTTTTTTGTCACCAGAATTTCATCATGCGGTCGGTACTTATGTGGACCATTAGCGATTTTCCAGCATATGGCATGTTATCAGGATGGACAACGCACGGGAGGTTATCGTGTCCATACTGTCAAGATAACACTGATGCGTTCCAATTGAAGCACGGACGCAAAACGTCTTGGTTTGATTGTCATAGGCGATTCCTACCTAGCGATCATCCTTATCGTCGGAGCACCACATTGTTTAGGAAAAACCGGAAAGTATTTGATGGTCCACCTCCTGAGTTAGATGGTGAGTATTTGTTGACTCAGTTCAGAGATTTTGGTGCAGAGAGGACCGTTGATTGTGGTGGTAATGGGCATCATCCTGTTGATGGTTGTGGCAACGTTCATAATTGGCACAAGATGAGCATTTTCTGGGATTTGCCTTATTGGAAGAACCATCTTTTGAGGCATAATCTGGAGGTCATGCACATTGAGAATATTTTTTCGACAACATTATGAACACCGTTCTCAATGACCAAGGGAAGACGAAGGACAATCTGAAGTCTAGATTGGACTTGCCAGACATTTGTTCTCGTAGAGCACTACATGTGACAGAGAACGGGAAGCCTCCGATCCTGGCTTTTCGTTTGGATGAACCTTCAAAGGCCGAGTTTTATGACTGGATTGCCGAAAGTGTTAGATTCCCAGACGTATACGCATCTAACCTTCGGAACTGTGTTGATCATAGAGAAGGGAAGTTTACTGGGATGAAGAGTCATTATTGTCATGTGGTGATGCAGCGTCTCCTTCCATTTGCCTTTGCATGTATTCTACCACGTAATGTCCACGAAGAAATTGCAGGTACAATCATGAAATTATTTTGTTACTACTTTACACAATATATACTTTATTATTTCATTATTCATTTGTTATCCATAATTTGCAGGGATTGGTGCCTTTTTCCGAGATATATGTTCTCGCTCTCTTACATCAGACGGTATCCGCAATCTTGGGGATAATATACATGTAATCCCTTGCAATTTGGAGAAGATATTTCCGCCTTCCTTCTATGATGTTATGGAACATCTAACAATTCATCTCCCCCGAGAAGCAGAGCTTAGGGGCCCCGTTCAGTACCGTTGGATGTATCCTTTCGAACGGTATATGTTTCATCTAAAAAAGAAGGTGAAAATTTTGAGCAGAGTGGAGGGTTCTATCGTCGCACAGAGCATCAATGAAGAAACCTCACATTTTGCCGAGTACTACTTTCCATCACAAGTCACAACAAAGAGTCGTAGAGCAGCTCGACATGATGACGGAGGCGTACTACCTTTCTATCCGGTCGATGTTCCTCATATATTTTTAGAGATTGGACGACTTAGTGGAAATGGCAAGAAGCGGAGACTTTCACCACAGGAGCGAGAGCATTTGCATATGTATATTCTCACAAACTGCGACGGAGTTGATGAATATGAGAGGTATTATATAGAACCAAATTATTAATTACTTATTGGGTTCTTGATTATATATATGTACTAACGTGATAATTGCTTCAATCTCACAGGATGTATATGGCTTATCAACGTTTTGCATTTCCGGACAAAACAGAGGACGAGCTAATCGAGCTCAAACATGAAGAGTTTGGACGTTGGTTAAGAGATTATGTAAGTCTTTTAATTGCCTTGTTTTTAACTATCATCAGATGTTATGAATGGTTTATTTGACGTTTTTTTATTTTATTTGTGCAGGTCACGACAGAGAAGGCTAACGGACAAACATTTCCCACGTGGTTAGAAGAAATTGTGCGATTTCCACTAGCAACCGTGCAATCACATGTGATGTATAGCACACGTGGGTACGCTTTTAAGATCCTTTGGGAAGATAGGAGTGCGACAACTTCAGATTACGGTGTATCAACTCAGTCAGGATATCTTGTATACTATGGTGTCGTACGTGAAATTTTTGATGTTCAGTACCCGGGAATGCTTGGTCTAAGATGCGTTGCATTTTTATGCGACTGGAACGACCCATTAGTAGGAAGTGGTGTGCGACACGACCAATTTGGTGTTACATCATTACATAGCAGAAGGAAACTCCAGAAATTCGAGCCATTTGTACTTGCATCACAAGCAGACCATGTTTGTTTTTCTTTTACGTTAATTTTTAATTAAATGTTTGGTGTATTCCCATGGTTAAATTTGTATGTGGTGTAGGTATGCTACATTCCCTATCCTCAGGTGACAAACAAGCAAGACCCGTGGATTACAGTCACATCGATAAACCCGAGAGGTAGAGTTCATGGGATGTCTGATCATGAACCCCTCCAACAAAGCTCCGTAGGTTTGGGTTCAATCGAGCATTCCCTTGAGGTCGACCTTGTCATTGATTTCACCATACACGCAGACGATCGGGTATTTGAGGATTCAGAAGAAGAATTTGACGAATTTGGGGAAACTTCCGATTCAGGAGAATCAGATTACTCATCATCGGATTCAGAGTGGTTTTAATTAAAAACTTTGCATTTGAGCAATATGTACATATATTTGAACTAGATTTGTAATGTGTAATATATTAGCTATGTTGAAGTTCTATAAACTTAGATATTTGATTTACTAAGTGTAACAAAAGCGGAAAAAAAAAATGTCTAGCATAATCCGACAGATTATGTTTTAGCCGAGGGGTTCAGTTTTTGCCGAGGGGTTCACTACCCTTCGGACTAAGGTACAGCCGAGGAATTCGGTTTTAGCCAGGGTAACTGATTCCGTCAGAAATTACCGACAGCTTTCCGACGGATTCAGTTACGCCGGCTAAAACTGAATCCATCAGCTGTAACTGAATCCCAGTTTTAGCCGGGGTAACTGAATCCGTCGGAAATTTCCGACGGCTTTCCGACGACCTTAGTTACCTCGGCTGAAACTCAATCCCAGTTTTAGCCGAGGTAACTGAATCCGTCGGAAATTACTGACGACTTTCCAACGGATTTAGTTACCCCGGCTAAAACTGAATCACTGATAAACTGTGTTTTTACCGGTTTCTAACATTTGTTTTTGTGTCTTTTATTGAGTCAAAGTGTCTCTTAAAGAGTCTTTTAGTTCTTTATTGAGTCTTTTCAGGTTTTAGGTGACTTTGTGAGAAAATGAGCCGTTTTGGGTGAAAATGAACATATGAAGATGCAGAATCATGCAGAGACGTCAGAAGTTTGGCATTCGTTGAAGGACTTACCACCGATGGATCGATCTCAACTTTTGATAAAAGATAGAGCAATGGATCAGCTTTCATTTGGAAGTGGTTTGAGGTATTCCAACGGTGCGATCAAAAGTTACGCCAGTTTTCGTGAAAACGGTCCAACATAAACCGACCGGTTTAGTGATGCGAAGGAGGCGTGTGCTCTCTTCTCAGAGTTAGAAAAATAAAAGGAAATTTCGGTTTTCACTTATTCTGAACCGGTTTCGCCCAGGACTTAGGAAAAAACGTGTTTAGGGTTATTTATTCTATTTTTCAGCCATTGTTTAGGCTAAACTTTATTTTATTCATCAGAGAACTTCTGGGTTTGTTCCTGGGAGATTTGAGGGAGACGAATCTATACTTCATACCAGAGAAGATTTCTGAACCCTTTTGGATTTATTTCTATTTGATTATGAATTATTTTTCATCTCTCTGTGTTTTCTCTGCAACCATGTCTGAGTAATCTCCTTGTTAGGTTTTTAGGGTTTCAAGGGATTCTCCATGAATCACTGAAACAGATATGTTAGATTAGGGAATTACATAGAGTTCTTCATCTATTGTTGGATTTAAGGCTTAGACTAGATTGATCACCTAGTTTATGATCTTAGGATTAATCTATTCATCAAAAGTGCTTTAGATTTCCTAAAAGAACTTAGATGAGCAAATTGTCCTTAGCCAACGAAAGCTGATGCTAAGGCGATTTATGAACTAATCAAACCTGAACTTTAATGCTTGCCTAGAATTTTAAGGTCAAACGACAGTTTAGATTCTTAGGTTGATAGGCATAGTAGTTAGTACCACGACAGTGGGCTAGCTAGACATTCATGTTTGAGTTCGAGAACGGTTCTTAATTCATTCCCTAATTGATAGTCTGTTTAGTGAATCTGGATTTCCTGCGAATTACCTAAAGGCCTAGCGCTTTCTTTTATTGAATTTATATCGTTTAGTTCATCATTTTTAGTTTTAGAAGTTACAACCAACAAACAAACATCATTCGTCTTAGCTTTACTTTCCTTCTGCATTCTCGTAGCGTTACACGTGGTCTCTGTGGATTCGATCCTAAAGTACTACATCGATATACTGTTATGATTGTAGTAGTGTGCACTTTAGTTATTAATTGACTGTGTGAAAAACACATAAATTATTTTTGTTTTTTATAGTTGATGGCCATGGACTACAATGATTGGCCACAAGAAGAGGATACCACATTTGATGAATACACTCAAGATGAGCCATACGTGGAGCCACCATTTGATGAAAGTGTACTCACACCAGAACAAAAAGTTGAGTTGGATAAGCATCATGAAGAGAATCCAACGATGAAAAGGAGTGTCCTAGCAGCTATGATCCGGTTGAATCTCATGTCACATCGGGCATCACTTAAAGGAAGGGAACTCACAATGTCTGAGATAATGGTAGCTCATGCACTTGAAGAGGTAATTTATTGGGTTCCACAATGCCAACTAGAAGGTATTTTTGACTCAACCTTTGAAATCTATGATTATGAGAATAGTCACTTGCCTTGCATTGAAGATGTAGATTCTAGTTTGCATACTCATGTGCTCATTGATGAATGCTACGATTTAATATGTGAGTTTCAAAGACTAGATACCTTAAGAGTAGAAAAACTTGCTAGAGATTACCATGAAGTATGTTTTGATATTAATTATCTATGTGCTTTGAATGTTCATGATCTCGAGTTTAAGTTTTCAATGCCTAAGGAATCTAGATCTCTTCTTGAAAAATATTACCTAGGGGATGTGCTTGATGTAAATGAGATCTTGAATGAGATAGAGAACCCTAAGGTTGAGATGGATTCTAGGAAAGAGGATAATGTGTTTTACATGATTGATGGAGATGAAGTTGATTATTTTGTGATTAACTCGTTTAAACCAGAAGTCGACTTCATTTTTCCATCAAATGCATTTGATCCTCATGAGCATCTCACCATCAAGGAAAATTGCAAGATATATGCAACATTCGTAGTAACATCCCTTGATGTGAGTTTTGTCTCTTTGCCCTGGATAGTTGCGTGCCATGTTGCACATTTTGTTTCTTGTCCTAGCAGGAGAAGGACCAAATGTGCATTGGCCCAGCCATTTGATTCTCATGATTAACATATGAGACCGAAGTCAAGCTAACGACTTTAAACAAGCGCTTGGTGGGAGGCAACCCACTGGTAAGTGTACATACTTCCCTTTCCATTTTTTTTTCTTTTTTTTTCTCTTTTGCAAAAAATAAAAAATATAAAAAATTAAAAAAAAATTCCAGATCGATCGATCCGAGGGTCGATCCCAAAAAACGCCAATTTCTGGATCGACCTGCAATCAAGGATCGATCGATCCTACCAAAAAAAAATAAAAAAAATTCCAATTTGTTTTTACCTTCTCTCTAGTTTATTTTCACACCGAGACGGTGTGAAGTAAGTCTGGGGGAGGATCTATGTCATTACTAACGTTGTTTTCTTTCTTTTGTTTCTCTTGGGTCATTTTGGTGTTTTTCTTGAGTCGTTTTATTGAGTCAAAATTTGTTGGAGATTATGATCACTTTCTTGGATTTATTGTTCTGACTTTCATCTAAGTGACCATTGTTGCAGAATTAGCTCTAGATCAGACTTATGAAAAATCCAAGGGCTGACCAGTTCATCAGAGGCATTCATGTCTCTACAGAAATTCAATGGCCTGAGCTAGTTTATGAGCTCTTCCTTTTACCTCGTCGTTGTGATTGGTGCCTTTAGGGCTTGACTGCTCTTTCGTATCTGGCAAAGACAACCTGTTTGAAAATATGGTAATTCTCTCTCTCATTTGTTAGATAAGCAGAAAAGATGAAATGATTTTCTTTCGAGTAAAGGGATAGGAAAATTTCCATCGACCCCATTATTTTACTTCGAAAGAGATGATCACACTAAGGTTGGAAGCGAGGTTAGGAAAATTTCCCGTGATACCATTATTCGCCTACAACTTAGAATAAAAGGGTGGCATTAAAATAAACCGGGGATTCGGTGGCAAAAACCATCAATACTCGCGTTCCATCAGCCATTAACCCTGCGAAAAAAAAAGAATAAGAAAAGAATAAGTCTGAGGGAGAGAAAGAGTACCAAAGTTGTGTAGTTGTCTTGTCATGATATCGAAAGGGAAAGAGTCTAGAAGGTCCTTGGCACTATGATCTTTCGGTGAGACCCAGCGATGATGGTCTTTGAATTATTCTGTGAGATAATGTGGTGAATCTGGGAAAGCTGCAATGCCTGCGGAGAAGTACATGGTGGTTTGATTTGGAGTTGGTTTTGACAACATGTGGATTACTAAGTTGGATGGTCATTGCAACGTTCTGAAGAAAATGTGAGTCTCCGTGTTTTCAAACCTCTTTCTTGTTCTTTGTTTTCTGTTTGCTTGAGGGCAAGCAAAAGATTAAGTCTGGGGGAGTTGATAAACTGTGTTTTTACCGGTTTCTAACATTTGTTTTTGTGTCTTTTATTGAGTAAAAATGTCTCTTTAAGAGTCTTTTAGTTCTTTATCGAGTCTTTTCAGGTTTTAGGTGACTTTGTAAGAAAATGAGCCGTTTTAGATGAAAATGAGCATATGAAGATGCAGAATCATGCAGAGATGTCAGACGTTTGGCATTCGTTGAAGGACTTACCACCGATGGATCGAGCTCAAAATTTGATACAAGATAGAGCAATGGATCCGCTTTTATTTGGAAGTGGTTTGAGGTCATTCCAACGGTGCGATCAAAAGTTACGCCAGTTTCCGTGAAGACGGTCCAACATAAACCGACCGGTTTAGTGATGCGAAAAATAAAAGGAAATTTCGGTTTTCACTTATTCTGAACCGGTTTCGCCCAGGACTTAGGAAAAAACGTGTTTAGGGTTATTTATTCTATTTTTCAGCCATTGTTTAGGCTAAACTTTATTTTATTCATCAGAGAACTTCTGGGTTTGTTCCTGGGAGATTTGAGGGAGACGAATCTGTACTTCATACCGGAGAAGATTTCTGAACCCTTTTGGATTTATTTCTATTTGATTATGAATTATTTTTCATCTCTCTGTGTTTTCTCTGCAACCATGTCTGAGTAATCTCCTTGTTAGGTTTTTAGGGTTTCAAGGGATTCTCCATGAATCACTGAAACAGATATGTTAGATTAGGGAATTACATAGAGTTCTTCATCTATTGTTGGATTTAAGGCTTAGACTAGATTGATCACCTAGTTTATGATCTTAGGATTAATCTATTCATCAAAAGTGCTTTAGATTTCCTGAAAGAACTTAGATGAGCAAATTGTCCTTAGCCAACGAAAGCTGATGCTAAGGCGATTTGTGAACTAATCAAACCTGAACTTTAATGCTTGCCTAGAATTTTAAGGTCAAACGACAGTTTAGATTCTTAGGTTGATAGGCATAGTAGTTAGTACCACGACAGTGGGCTAGCTAGACATTCATGTTTGAGTTCGAGAACGGTTCTTAATTCATTCCCTAATTGATAGTCTGTTTAGTGAATCTGGATTTCCTGCGAATTACCTAAAGGCCTAGCGCTTTATTTTATTGAATTTATATCGTTTAGTTCATCATTCTTAGTTTTAGAAGTTACAACCAACAAACAAACATCATTCGTCTTAGATTTACTTTCCTTCTGCATTCTCGTAGCGTTACACTTGGTCTCTGTGGATTAGATCCTAAAGTACTACATCGATATACTGTTGTGATTGCAGTAGTGTGCACTTTAGTTATTAATTGACTGTGTGAAAAACACATAAATCAATCACTCGGCTGTAATTGAATCTCAGTTTTAGCCAGGGTAACTGAATCCGTCGGAAATCCGTCGGAAATGATATTTTCAAAAATGTTGTTTAGGGTATAGGGTGTAGGTTTTTTTGTGGAAATTATTTACAAACACTTGTATGATATATATACAATAGGTTGAACTTGTCATATTTCAAAAAAAAATGTGTTATATAGAATTTATAAAATTTGATGGAATTGTTTGTATAAGTTATAGTATAAGATATAAGTTGATTTATGTGAAATATTTGGTTTTGATGTTGTATAAGTTATAAACTCATGCACAGTCTTTAATATTGTTGACTGTGATATAGTTTGAATGAAAGATGTAAATTAGGGGTCCTTAAATCATATAAAAAGACTCTAAACCCTAAACCCCAAATATACCATAAATCCGTCGGAAATCCGTCGGAAATTTTCGACGGATTTCCGATGGATCTGGCAAATATGACACGTGCCTGTTGACTGGCCAATCGACAAACATTCTAAGAATATACCTTATCTTTTCAAATCCGTCGGAAATCAGTCAGAAATTTCCGACGGGTTTCCGACGGTCTTTGGTATTTTCGAGACCGCGGGAATATCAACCGCGTAAATGAAATTATTTTTCGGAATCCGACAGATTTCCGACGGACATCGATATATATCGACAAAAACGTAAGTTTCTTTCTTCATTTCTCTCTTCTCTCTCTCTCTTCCGACTCTTCTTCTCCTCTTCTCCTCTTCTCTCTTCTTCTTCCTCACCGAGAATCTCTTCTCTCTTCTTCTTCCTTACAATTTCTCATTTCTTCTTCAATTCCTCAACTCTCTCTTCAATTCCTCAACTCTCTCTTCTCAAAACCATGTAAGTTTCATCAATTCCTTTAATTTTTTTTTAGAACTTGTTAGATTTTAGGGAATATATTAGTTAGGTTATTAGAATTCAATTTATGTATATTGTTAGGTGGTTAGAATAGATTTTATTATGTAGAATAATATTAGTGTTAGGATTTATGTGATTATATTATTGATTTAGAATTGTTAGATATATCAAACAAATTTTTGATTTTTTAAACACGTTTCTAAATATGTTTTAAGTATTTAGAAAATTAAATTTGAATTTTTCACATAATAAAAACGTTTTAATTATTTGTATATATTAAAAATGTTTTAAAAATATATGTTTTAAGTAATAAAAACGTTTTAAAAATATTTTTATATATTAAAATCGTTTTTAAAATATTGTTTTAGCAATAAAAACGTTTTTAAAATATTTATATATATTTAAATCGTTTTCAAAATATTGTTTTAGTAATAAAAACGTTTTTAAAATATTTGTATATATTAAAATCTTTTTTAAAATATTTGTTTAGTAATAAAAACGTTTTTACAATATTTGTATATATTAAAATCGTTTTTAAAATATATATTTAGTAATAAAAACGTTTTTAAAAATATTTGTATATATTAAAATCGTTTTTAAAATATTTGTTTAGTAATAAAAATGTTTTTTAAATATTTGTATATATTAAAAACGTTTTTTAAAAAAACATTTAGTAATAAAAACGTTTTAAAAATATTTGTATATATTAAAAACATTTTTAAAATATTTGTAAATAATAAAAATGTTTTCAAATAAATTCGTTTTTATAATTTTTTGGGAATTACAAATATTTCCAAATTTTTGAATTTTTCGGAAAATTTTTTGGGAAATTTCAAAAATTTTGGTAACTTTTGAAATTTTTGTTAATTTACTAACTATTTTATGGTTTTCCGCAGGGATCACGAGGACGTACTTCAGTTGGGAGGCGGCAACCAAGGACGCCGTTCTCGGTGTACGCCTCCGAGACCAACGAGTTCGGGAACTCATATCCCGGATTCCCAGCAATCTGCTGCTCGGATCGAGGAGCTAGTCTAGCAGCCGAACCGGGGCCATTGCATCCTACTCGACCCGAAGTTTGAGGACGGGACTTGGTAAGATAATTTTTGTATATTATTTCAATTTATTTAGATTTTTAAACTTAACATATTTATATTTTTTTATAATGTTTTCAGGTTTAAGCTCTCGACTGAGATCACCAAGGCGATATTACGGATGCTCCACAACATGTTGGACAAACCGTACGAGAAGTATTCGGACATGCCTGCCGAGGAGAAAGATGTGTGGCACCAGACTTTCGCGGTAAGTTATTTATTGATTTATTATTCATTTTTTACTTCATTTTATCGATTTTTCTTTTTGAAATGTAACATATATTTTTTTTTAATTGTAGAAAGAGTTCACGTGGGACTCTCATCATACGCGCAAAGTTATTGACACATTCGACAAATATGCCGCAAACTCGTACTCGAAGCACATGTACGAGTGGAAGCAGAAGTGGAAGTACAACAAAGATAAGCCGAAGGATCTTGACGACGACGTCTGGAAGTGTTTCTGCGAGTATTGGAGAAAACCTGCGACCAAAAAGACCTCCGACCAACAGTCGAAGAACCGAAAGAGCCAACGAGGCGGGAAAAGGGTTTACATCCACAACGGGGGCGCAAAGACTATCGAACGGGAAGCGATGGAAATGGTAAGTTTAATTTCAATTTTTTATTACTAATTTTGTTTTTTATATTTATTTAACTTAACAAATTTTCTCAGGCGAAAGAATCTGGTTCCGAACCCGATTATCTTAAACTCATCGAGCAGAGGCACACCAACAAGAAAACCGGTCAGATACAGGACTTGGGGATGCGGGATGTTGTCGAGAAGAGCAAGAAGATGAAGCTTGACCGTGAAGTTTCAATATCGCAGCTCACTATCGACGGATCGACGTCCTCGAACACGTTATCCCGGGAAGAGATAAACCATATTGCACTTGAGGTAAGTTTTAATTTCATTTCGTTTTCTTTTTATTTTTGTTATTTAATTATTAACGGTTATAATTATTCGCAGCAAACCCGGCAAGTGAAAGGTCGATTCGCTGGGTTAGGCACCCTTCCGACCCAGGAATCTTCTTCCTCGCTTCCTCGTTATCCTTCGGAGTATCGGGTAGAAATCGAGAAGCTCACCCAAACGGTAAAAGACCGTGACCAGCAGGTCGAAGAGCTACGGACGGAGCAACAGTCTACCACTAAGAAGCTCTCCTCGTTGGAGAAGATGATGCAGAAATGTTTTCCACATATGTTTCAGGATAATAATCCCGACGACGACTCCGGGGACTCTCCAACTGTTTACATATTTTATTTTATGGTTTTTTTTTAACAATTGTTTTTAATGTGTAATGAATTTTTAATTTTGTTTAATGAATTTTAATATTTATTATTTATCAAATTTATATTTCTAATTTAAAAATTTCAAAAAAAAAAATTAATTAAATAAAATTCAAAATATAATTTATTCTTTATTTGTCGCAAATCCGTCGGAAATTGTCCGTCGGAGATCCGTCGGAACCTATTTCCGACGAACATCCGACGAACTTCCGACAAAAACTTCCGATCAATTATCCGTCGGAAATTCTGTCGGAAATATATCCGTCGGAATTCCGTCGGAAATTGTCTGTCGGTTATCCGTCGCAAATCTGTTGGAAACATTTACCGTCGGAACCTATTTCCGACGAACATCCGACGGACTTCCGACAAAAACTTCCGATCAATTATCCATCGAAAATTCTGTCGGAAATATATCAGTCGGAATTCCTTCGGAAATACACGACGGCCAACCGACGGACTTCCGACGGAATTCCGATCAAAGATCCGTCGGAAATTAAGCCATCGGTTTTCCGTCAGAAATTTCCGTCGGTATTCCGACGCCCAGAATCCGTCGGAAAAATCCGACAGATTTCCGACAGAAGTCACATTTCCGACGAACTGTAACCGACAGCTGAAATCCTGTTTTCTTGTAGTGATAATATTATCGACTATTTTACCACCAATTTCTAACGGATTTAAAAGTTGGCCTATAAATCAATAATATAACATTAGATCAAAGATGCGATCAGAAAGCGACGAGGATAAATTTTAAGAAGGATAACAAATCTTGTTTTAACGATTGTTTAAGACAAGGTTACAAATGTCATAATGTATCAACTAGTAAAACAACACGAACACTTGACTCTGCCACAAGAGATAACTAAGGACCATAGAGAAAATAAAAAGAAGAGACCATGACCATAAACATAGAACCCTTTAACTTATTTAAGGTTTGAGGATAGATCAACGACCTATAGATTAAAAGAAACAAATACTGAATTAGTAAGAAGTGAATATTAATTCTTGTCAAAATTCAAAAAAATTATTTTAAAACCAATTAAAGTTCATAAGTTAATAATAAAAAAATCAACTTTGTTTGTGTGCGAACGATCAATAAATCAACTAAAACTCATAATTAACCAGTAAAACAAAATATAATAAAGAATTACCGTTTCTCGTTCGAGAAAACTTTCTCAAGTGCGGATCAATACGAAGACCGAGTCTTTCGTACAATGGATCGTATATCTTATTTGCTAGCCTGAAAAATATATGTATTTGTTATGTTCATAAGAAAAATTTGTTTCTAGATAACATATGATTACTTAGATTGAAAGACTCGCACAAATACAAAATTACATATTTTAGTGAATATATTTTAATTGAATTGTTGATACAAATTAGAGTGAAAAAGATGTATACATGTATATATATTTTGTTGTTGTTGTTTATGGGCATTCCAATATGTAAAGGATAATTTGTTGACCAGATCTGACCCCAAATTTTCTATTTGGAGATCATTAGTTATTAATGTTTAGTTATCTTTCTAGTAACATTGTAAGCAAAAGTTTCAAAACAATAATAATAATATAAATTTCATTCATTGCATGAAATAAATTGTACATGTGGAGGTATGATTTAGTTTGTGTATGGACGTCTACGGGTCTGCGTGTTAAGGTTGGAGAACCTAAAACTCGATGAAGACGGATGGACCGATCTTTGCAAACTGTCATGATGCCTATAGACATGGTGTCCAAAAATATATATATATTTGGAGTTTAATTAAAACACAGAAATAAAATAAAAATATATATAGAGTAGAAACATGAAAACTCAGTTTTTCTCTTGTGATAATCAAATAGGTCCAGATTTGGTAACGTGATAAAACTCGAGGACGTTTAAGTTATGGGTATGGATGAAATGTTACGTTGTGGAACATTACTAAAGGTAGGGATCATAATTAGTTTAATTTTGTAGAAGATATGTCCTGCACAAACCCAACATAATATTTCTAAAACATATATATATATAGAGAATCATATAGTGTTTGGATTATTTTGACTACCCTAAAATCATTTAATTCTAATTTATTATTATTTGGTACTAGAAATAAAATTGAAAAAAGAAAATACAAGTAAGAATCTTGAGTTTAAATTTTTAATATTATTAATAGAAATTTTTGATTTGCTTCATTATATATGGGAAAGAGAGATGATCTTACCTAGCTGAATTGTTAACTATCCTTAAGTTGCGAGGATCACTTGGCCGATTGGCTAAAACCGATGGGGCAGTTGTTGACCATACAAGCTACCAGAAGAAGTGGATGGGACATATCGATACGTCTGATACAGCATATTGGTTTGTGACCTATATTTTGATGAAAATAAGATTTTTATGAAAAGTTTAGATCAATGTTATATGTATGCATATTTTTACGATTGAGTAGTAGTACCGATTTGAGATGATAAAATTGTTCGGTGTTATAGGACTAGACTGCTCGGAATTCGCCACCATAATTTGATCCAAATTATAAGTATTATGGTATTGGTTGTTTAACATGGGTTCTCTAAACCATTCACATAAAAGATGATAAGTAAATTTAGCAATTAAAATTAATATGAAATTTTCAATAATGTAATTAATCGGAAGAGTATGACAGTAAGGATGATGTTGTTGGTGCTGTTGCATATGAGCCTATATATTTATTTAAACATAATATGAAATTGAAGTATATTGGTTAAATAAAAGCAGTTGCTCTTAACCCAAAAAAACGAGTCAATGTGACTTACTAGGTTTTGAGTTTTTGTTGTTATACTTGCGGTGGTAATAGTCATGACATTATTGTTTGGGAAACGACACAGATGTTGAGGAAATAGTGAACCAAATGCATCAAAACTTTCTTGTTATATCATGCATCAATTAATAATATTTTTTTAATTGAGTCTTGATGTAAGATCGGATTCCACCTCTCTTACTACACACGGTCTCAAGACCAACATGTTGAAAGGATGATGAGTAAAGGTATAGATGAGGGCGAAAAGCTTGCTGGTTGATTCCACAAACAGCAATCGAACAAGACAACTTGATTCCACAAGCTATCTGAACGAGATGGATCGAAGGCACCACAGAGAGTGTGAGGGGATCTCTGATACTGCAATACACTCAGTCTTGTGTGAATCACACACACGAAGAACAGAGCAAGAGTTTCTCTCAAGGCTGCGCTTGAAGGAGAAGAAGAAAACGTCGTCTTTATTAATATCAAAAAGGGTGAAAAGTTACAAGGCTGCAGGGGAACCTTATATAGTGGTTCTTCAGCTTAAGACCTAATTTAGGTCGACACAAAGCAAAAGCAAAGACTCAAAACAACAGGACGTGCAAAAAGGAAAAACTACAAAACGTTTAAACACCAAAAAAAAGGAAAGTTTCATTAAACTAAAAAGAAAATAATCTAAACTTCGTGTGACCTTCCCTGGGCTTGAACTGAGGTCCCTTGACGTTATAATTACCACTGGGATACTCCTTATTACCTGCACAAATTGTATAAATTGAATATACCTTGTTTTGGCTCGAGATGGTCGGTTTTGAAGCTGAAGTGGTCGTTGCTTGTGTCTGTCCGTTCAGCTTGAAATACTTGTTGAATTCTTCCTCTAGAGGTTCTTTGAAGTCGGAATGATTGAGATCTTTAAGTGTTTCCAAGTGGTTAGCTTCATATTCCTCTTCTTGCTCCATTTGCTCATCATTGGCTTCATAGCTCTGATGTGATCTCGGTGAGATTCTTGATGTTCTGAGCTCCATTTCCTACCAAGTAAACATACTTACATTGGTTGGTTCGAGGCTGATCTTCCTTGAGGCTCAAACGTGCAAAATCATTCATCATGTCTAAATCAGGTGCATTGGAGCTCTCTTGAAGGTTGTTGACTTGTGGAACGTTTATGAACGTGTATTCAAGCTCCAATGTGTTTAGGAGGGTCTCTACTGACATTTTGAATCCTTCTCTTTGTCTCCATGTCTTGGGATGTGTCATTGAAACATCCTCAAACTAAGGTACATGTGCTGGGTTCAAGCTATGGTTGATGTTTGCATCATTCCCACCATCTTCAAAAGGTTTTGTCCTCAAAAATGTGCTACCTGTACCAAGAAAAAGCAATTTAGGTTTCATTCTCTTCTGGGAGTATCGATAATTACCTTGCGTTGGATGCTTTGGAGGATCTGGTGGCTTTTCCTTAATCATCAAAATGTTAAGGACACTTCCAGCTCCCTTTGTTGAAATTTTGCACATAACTGTTTCCAAAACGCCTTGGTTTTGATCTGACAGTGTGCTCTGCTTGGATGTTGCTTCTCTTAAGCCTTTATATTTCTCCATGGTTCATGTACCTTTATTAACACTCACGGGCAAGAGCAAGTGCATTATACTTGAAATTGGAATTTCATAAACATTGTATTTGAAACTATAACCTATTAAGATATTATTCCAATATTGAATCAGGTTTTGAGCTTCACTTACTTGGGTACCACGTAAGGTGTGTTGCACAGACTCAGCTCTGATAATCGCTAACTTTGAAGAATGATAAGCTGGTGCACATGGGTCGAGGGTAGGTTGTTCATACTCCTCATCTCGGCAAGTGAGTGTGACATGTGTTTCTGCATTTATCTTAGGCTTAGACAACTTCTGGTTTGAAGCTTGGGCAGGTGTCTCCTTTTGATCCACTTGCTCGCTCGTCACATCTAAACCTGTTTCAACTTCCTTTGGTAGAGACAAGTGTATCATGCTAGCATTTGGAAATTTAAAATCAGATTTAACAAAGCGATCACACTTGTTGAGGTCTTTCTTATTCAGCTCTAAAGATGTAGAATGCATTGGTTTCTTAGTTGTACATTCTTTAGCTTTATGTCCCATTCCTTGACACTTATAACAAATCATTTCAGGTGAATACAAAGTGTTAGAAGACTTACCTTGAGCGTGATGTCCTTGTGGTTCAAGTGAAGGTGAACTCTGTTCTGGTCGAGTCTTCTTTTCATGATCTGCTCGCTTACATTCTTTTTCTCGGCAAGGAGATGACACGAACGTGACCAATTGTTCTTCCTTAGGTCATGCACCTTTCTCAACACTTTTGGAAAAGGACAAGTGCATCATAACTGTCATGGGATCATTAAGAACAGGCTGAGACAGTTTAGCTTGTACCTTATCATTTTTAGAGGCTGAAACAGTTTCTTGTTTCTTGTTTACTTGCAATTCACAACAATTAGTTTGATCTGGATCCTCCTTGATACCTAGACCTTTTTCAACTCTTGTGGACATAATCAAGCATATTACTTTATCCAAAAGTTGATCAATATTTTGAGCAGCTGTTGATTTACTTACTTCTCTGTGAGCTTGTTGTGTTTTTACGACTTGCGGTTCTAGTGATGAAGTTAGGCTCAGTTTTTGCTCAACATGTCTTGATGCTTCTTGAGCACGTCTTACTGCGGTTGGCTTGACGTCTTTGAACACCGGGAGGGGCTTTGAAGCTGCTGGTCGAAATGCTCTCTTGACACTCGATGGTGTCACAAACTTTTCACATCTTGAATCAATTGTTGATGTGGTTTTCTTTCTTAGAACTTCCTTAGCAGTGTTTTCCCTGCTCTTACACTTATAACTCGTCAGCTCTAAGGGATTATTAGGAACAGAATACTTACCTTGGTGCTGGACTGATTTGGAGTTTGCGTTTTGCACCAGATTAAGAGTTGCATTTTCTCGGGCTGTCTCCTTTGGAAGGTAAGTGTTTTTACTCTGCTGATGCAGGCTGTGAGGTGCATATCTCTTCCTCATGATCCTCTTCAACTTTCCCCACGTTCTTATGGTTGGCTCCTTGTAGTACCACCTGTAATCCTCCTCTTGGTGCCACCATCTTTTAGCCTCTCCTCTAAGCTGGTCTAGACAGTAGGTGAGTCTTTCTCCTCTTGGGATGGTGTAGTACTCAAAGTACTCATCCATGCTGGATTCCCATCGTAGATAGTCTCTTTTACTTCCTGTAAATTCATAGAAACGAAGGTCATTATCTGTTTTATAATTGAAACTTGAAGTTACCTCATGTTTAAATTTGTATGAAGTTTGATAAGTGGGGCTCTGTTTGCTGTCTATTGGCTTGTGATTCAGCTCTCCACGGCCTGGTTCTTCTTCATATCCTCCTTGGGAGCTGTCATCTTCAGTCCATGACTCCTCCATTGGTTTTTTTGCTTCATGATCTGATCCTCCCCATTCATCCTCTTCTTCTTCTTCATACCACGTCTTCTGGCTTGAGTGATCTCGGACTTGATCTGGTGGGTCTGGTTCAGGTTCTCCTCTGTCCGGTTCATGTCCATAGTCATCATCTTCCTCAGACTATGGTTCTCCCATGTAAGTTGTATCCTTCTCGCTTATGCTCGGGTCAGAATCAAAATCTCGACTCCAAGTGTCTTCCTCGGCCATGGTGCTTACTAGTCACTTGAAAGTTCTTGCACTCAACAAAAACAACAAGCAAATCAAAGATACCACAGAATTGAAAGGAGAATAAACTTGACAGAACACAAACAGCAATTTAACAAACTCTTTTTCTGGTTTTCGATTTATCAAAGCAAAAAGGCAAACTAGCAAAAAGAAAAAAGAACAAAACAGCAAGAAAAAGGAAATTTAACTTTTTTGATTTTCTGGTTTTTTTTTTTTTTTTTTAACTTATGAATGCAGACTACTTGAAGAAGCTAGACTAGACACTAACTAAATGATGCAAGACACGACACTGAACCTGAACTGATCACACAACTAAAGGCAGGTGCAAACAGAACCGAGCAATTGAACAAGTAATAAGATATGCAACTTAAACTATCACGCACAGAAACTAGGACAAATTGAGATGATGCAGCAAGCAATAATCAAACCCTAACCACAGCAGATGCAAACCACGACAGAACAAAGCAAGACTAAACTATTCTTTTTTCTTTTTTTTTGGGTTTTCTTTTTATGGTGCAATTTAAACACTACTTCAACATATAATTAGACTAGATGCAGCGATAGACTAACAAGCTATTTTTATGGCTTTTTGGATTTATAAGAATGATTAAACATAAGCAAATAGAAACTTAACAAATTCTCAAAAAAGCAAAGAAAGGAAAAAATAGAACAATGTTCAACTAAAAGGCAAATCAATAACTCACGTAACAAGCAATAAAAAGGCAAATCAACTTCTTCTTTCTTTTTTTTTACCTATGAAACACGAACTAAAACAAACAGAAGCAAATTATTATGGGATTTTTGTTTATAATCAAACTGAAACAGAACAGAAACAAACTACTAAGCAAAACAGATGCAATTTTTATGGTTTTTTTCTTAAGAAAAAAAACTGAAACAAACGAGCTAAACAAAACAGAAACTAAAGGATAGAAGGGATAGAAAACTAAAGGCAGAACCTTTGGCTCTGATACCAGATGATGTAAGATCGGATTCCACCTCTCTTACTACACACGGTCTCAAGATCAACAGGTTGAAAGGATGATGAGTGAAGGTAGAGATGAGGGCAAAAAGCTTGCTGGTTGATTCCACAAACAGCAATCGAACAAGACAACTTGATTCCACAAGCTATCTGAACGAGATGGATCGAAGGCACCACAGAGAGTGTGAGGGGATCTCTGATACTGCAATACACTCAGTCTTGTGTGAATCACACACACGAAGAACAGAGCAAGAGTTTCTCTCAAGGCTGCGCTTGAAGGAGAAGAAGAAAACGTCGTCTTTATTAATATCAAAAAGGGTGAAAAGTTACAAGGCTGCAGGGGAACCTTATATAGTGTTTCTTCAGCTTAAGACCTAATTTAGGTCGACACAAAGCAAAAGCAAAGACTCAAAACAACAGGACGTGCAAAAAGGAAAAAACTACAAAACGTTTAAACACCAAAAAAAAGGAAAGTTTCATTAAACTAAAAAGAAAATAATCTAAGCTTCGTGTGACCTTCCCTGGGCTTGAACTGAGGTCCCTTGACGTTATAATTACCACTGGGATACTCCTTATTACCTGCACAAATTGTATAAATTGAATATACCTTGTTTTGGCTCGAGATGGTCGGTTTTGAAGCTGAAGTGGTCGTTGCTTGTGTCTGTCCGTTCAGCTTGAAATACTTGTTGAATTCTTCCTCTAGAGGTTCTTTGAAGTTGGAATGATTGAGAGCTTTAAGTGTTTCCAAGTGGTTAGCTTCATATTCCTCTTCTTGCTCCATTTGCTCATCATTGGCTTCATAGCTCTGATGTGATCTCGGTGAGATTCTTGATGTTCTGAGCTCCATTTCCTGCCAAGTAAACATACTTACATTGGTTGGTTCGAGGCTGATCTTCCTTGAGGCTCAAACGTGCAAAATCCTTCATCATGTCTAAATCAGGTGCATTGGAGCTCTCTTGAAGGTTGTTGACTTGTGGAACGTTTATGAACGTGTATTCAAGCTCCAATGTGTTTAGGAGGGTCTCTACTGACATTTTGAATCCTTCTCTTTGTCTCCATGTCTTGGGACGTGTCATTGACACATCCTCAAACTCAGGTACATGTGCTGGGTTCAAGCTATGGTTGATGTTTGCATCAAGTCTGCACAAAAATTTATAATTAATATTATTTAATTCATACAAAGTTACTCGAAGAAGTTTCTCTTGAAGATGATTTGGAAACTCATGAAATTAGTCATAGTTGGATGTGAAAATCCATTGCTTTCTTGCCCAACTTGTTGACCAGACTCTATTTGGTTCTGAAAAATCGTTCAACAAAAATCATAAAATAAAATATTGTTACAAAAATTAAACCCGCCCTCAAAATATTGTGTACCATTGTAAAAGCACTCGATTTTTGAACGGAATTCAATATGGATTGACTGAAGAAATATTGTTCACTCTCGTTTGATAGATCTCCCCGTAACCAAGTCTCACGCGAATTCCCTAGTTGTTGTTGTTGTTGTTGGACTTGATGTTGGTGTTGTTGGACTTGTTGTTGTTGGGCTTGATATTGGTGTTGTTGTTGCTGGTAAGATAAAGTACAGAAGAAAAAATTGAATTATTAGCATATTATCACTATACAAAAAATTAATTGAATGGAGTAGTTATGTTAAGATTTTCTTGTCAATGTTACATACTAGTGTAGTAATATATCATTTCAAGTGGATTTTGTGGTAGTGTTGATGTCTCTTGATATGTGATTAGATTTTATTATTGAAAGGGACTAAAAAATTACTTTCATTTGTTATAGAGACATGGATCAATCCAATAGACTCTTTATAAGTTTTTTCAATTTTTACTGTTAAGGAATTTTGCAGACTATCCAATATATCATTCATATCCAGAAATTTTGCAGACTATCCAATATATCATTCATATCTAACACTTTGATCATGCATTAACAAATCACAATAAATATATATACAGAGAAAACTCAACCATGAAAGACGAAAGAAGAAGTATACCATTGACGGATTAAAAGATCAACATCGCCGCTTCATCATCAAACATATCGCCATGAAAAGACATGTTTATCGATTGTCCTGGTTAAAAGAACGATATCCCTTATATATATATTAAATGAGAGGACGAGAGAAAAACCCTAAATACAAAATTCTGACGTGTCGTTCTTCAGAAAAATTAACTTTTTATTTCATCTAATAAAAAATATGGAAATGACCTCTAAGTAAAAATATATTACAACTAATATATGACCACTAATATAATTGGATATCTACTTTTTAAAAGAAAATTAAATAGACCAAAAAAAATTTTAATCATTGATTACAAACATAAAATGTCGATTAAATATTTAAAATAGATAAATACTCATTTGAATCATATATTTTTCGATTCCCTCATCTTCTTATCTTTATTATAAATTTACATTTTGAAAAAAGCGACATTAATTTTTTTTTTTAAGTATCAACAAAAAAAATACTTTGCTATAAAATAATGAAAAAAACTCTTTACAATGTCTTGTTAACTTGCTAATAAAAAAATTGGATAACATGTAATGTTAGTAAATTTTTTTGTAGTAGTAAATCACTAGCATTACATGTTATCCAATTTTTTATTAGCCAAATATATTAAAAAATATATGTGAAATGAAAAATATAATTATCATTTGTATACTTAAATAGGCAGTCCAAAAATGGAGAAATTAATACAACATTTGGACTTAAACAGGAAATGTTTTTACCAGCCACATAAATTAAAACAATAAAATAAAAAATATAATTATCATTTGTAGTCTTAAATAGGCAGTCCAAAAATAGAGAAATTAATAATTACATTTGAATTTAAACAGGAAATTATTTTTTACCGTCCAAAAATCAGTTTTTTCTTACACAAAAGTAAAGTTATGATATATTTGTAACTAATACATTTGTAAGGTATCTAATTTTTCCTTAAAAGATATGATATAATGTGAGTCATGCAAGGAAAGAATTCGGGAGATAATTGGTCTCATCCACTAACAAGTTCCAAGTGTTTGAGCTTCTATTGCTTCTCTAGATTTTGTAGATGTTACTCTTTAAAATGATATTGCCACGTTAGTACGTTATTACACGCTAATCTTATTTAAAATTAAATACGTAAGTTTTAGAATTAGGTAATTTTAGAAAAATTCATTAATATTGTTAAGAAACTTTTAAAAAAATTGAACCGATGGAAATGTACCGTTGTTTGTTGCACAACAAATTATTTTTATTTTCACGGCTTTTCGGTAGGATGTGATTAGGGGTGTTAAAATGGGTCACTCATGACCCATGACCCATTAGTGATGGGTCATGAGTCACCCATGACCCATTTAATTATATGGATCATGGGTCAAATGGGTGACCAATGAATCACAAAAATTTATTTAAATAAATATCAATAATAATTTTGAAATGCGAAAATTAAAAATGGTGAATAATGCTATGTTGTACTTATATTATGAATCGACAAATTTTCTTTAATTATATAAAATTTGTCATGAATTCGTCGAACCATGTATTTGACGGGAAATGTGAAATTACGTTTTTAGCTAGGAAATACGAAATAACGTTTTGGCGGAACGAGGAATTACGTTTTTGGAAAGAAAATACATAATTGTGTTTTTGGCGGGAAAACGCGGAATTATGTTTTTAGCGGAAAAACGCGGAATAACGTTTTTAGCGGAAAAACGCGGAATAACGTTTTGGGCGGGAAAATGTGAAATCACGTTTTTGGCAGGAAAATGCAGTATCATGTTTTTGGTGGGAAAACGTGGAATCGCATTTTTGGAGGAAAAACTCATATTCGCGTTCTTAGCGGGAAAACGCAAAATCAAGTTTTTTGCGAGAAAACGCGGAATCACGTTTTTTGCGGGATAACATGAAATCACGTTTTGGTGGGAGAACGCATAATAGATTTTTGGCGGGAAAATGTGAAATCGCGTTTAGTGAGAAAACGCATAATCACTTTTTGGCGAGAAAACGCAGAATCTTGTTTTTGGCGTGAAAATGTGAAATCGTGTTTTTGGCGAGAAAATGTGAAATAAGGTTTTGGTGGGAAAATGTGAAATAACGTTTTTTGCGGGAAAATGTGAAATTACGTTTTTAGGCGAGAAAACACAGTTTCACGTTTTTAGCGGGAAAATGTGAAATATTGTTTTTGGCTGAAAAACACAAAATTACTTTTTGGCGGGAAAACGCGTAATCATGTTTTTGGCGGAAAAATGTGAAATCGTATTTTTGGTGGGAAAATGAGGAATCACATTTTTGGCGGAAAAAACGTGGAATAACATTTTTTGGCGGGAAAATGTGAAATCGTGTTTTGGCGGAAAAATGTGGAATCACGTTTTTTGCGGGAAAATGACGGATTTACATTTTTGGCGGAAAAAATTATCGATTTTTGGATTGTTTCTTTTTTATTGTTGGATTGTTGCTTTTTTGAGAAAAAAATGATGTTATGATAGTATTAATTCTATGATGTCATGATGATGAATGATGTCATGATGATGATGATTAGTTGATGATCATATGAAGTTAACGGATCACCCATTTGACCCATGACTTATTACAAATTGACCCATTTAACCCATGACCCATTTGACCTATGACCCATTTTGACACTCCTAGATGTGATATATAACAGGTTCATAAACTTTTTGTTCAACTAGCAGTTTCAAAAATCAAAGTCTAGTTATTATTACAATAATTGGAAAATTTTAATTTTGAAGCCTAAAAAATATGAGCTTTCTAAGAAACAAAAAAAACTGCTCTTATCTTAAATAAAACTATTTGAAGGTAAGCTAATTTTTTTTTCTTGAATTAGATGTATGAATGGGATTATTCGGATTATTCTCCCTTAATTAGTCATGTTTGTATGTGTAATCACATATGGTCTACTTTTTTTTTTCTTTGTTTGACAAAAAATAATTCAAGTTCTAACTTCTATATACTAACCTCTTTTTTGTTTTGTGAAACTCTTTCGTTAAATCATAATCAAACGTGAACAATCATCTCTCTAAGGACATGCTTGGCTAAAGAGTTAGCTCTAACATTAGCAGCTCTTGGGATAAAGTTAAACTGGATAAAGGTAAACAAAGCATAACGTAAGGCAATATCAACCAAGATCCCATGTATTGCCGAAATAGGTGAGCTTGAATTGATCGCTCTCATCAATTGTTGTGAGTTAGAATTGATGATGTCGCTCTTGAAGTTCAGGGCTGATGCATGGAGAATCGCCTCTCTTACAGCCAAAGCTTATGCCGTTAGCGCCGAATGAACGTTTGAGAGAGCATAGGAGTGATCGGAGAGGCCACGACCCTTATCAAAAGTCCAGCACAGGCCAACCGCATCAATATCGGCTCTCTATGATGCATATGTGCAGCAGATTGTAGTCCCTTCTCTGCATAAATTCAGACTTTCGGTACGAATCGTTTGTCTCGGGACAATTAGATTCAGTTTAAGATCTTGAGTTATGCCCCATTCATGTGCATCCTGGATAGCTCTAAGGATACTTTTCACCACTGAGAAGCTTATGTTACTAAAAGTTCTCTGATTTCTGGAGATCCAAAGAGCCCAGCATATCCATGGAAAGAGTGATCCTTTGTCAAGGCCGAACGGCGGAAGGGTAATCGTCTCTCTGACTTCCGCAAGACCAGAGATTAAGCATGTCACATGCGATGAGTTGAAATCAATTGTAAAAATAATCGCATGCAAAACCTCTTGAGCACACATATAGAGGAAGAGCATATGGAGAATGGACTCGGAGCCGTCGCATCTGCAACATTTCAAAGATTCATATATATATTCCTCACTATAAATTGTTCCCCAACAGATAACGCCCCTTGAAAAGCTTTCCAAAAGAAAAGTTTAACTTTCACAGAGGTTATTAACCTCCAAACTTGCTCATTCCAGTCCGCTACTAGGGTGAGATTTTGAATCCGTCTCGTCTCTTGAGCTTTTGACACATCTCGATACCCAAATTTGTAGAATAATTCCCATATGGATTTTTAAGCCATATTCTTTTATCCCTTGCTCCGAGAATACTTGGCTTGATAGATATGATGAGTTTTTTGTTGCACGGGAGAATCTGATCGATTTTCTCAATATTCCAAGAAGATATTTGCGGATGAATTAGATCACTAACCAAAAGATGTTGTAATGACTGAGGTGGAGGTCCCAGAGGCTGAATCTTCTCCTTCGTAGACATCCACACATCATTCCAAAAGCTAATTGAAGATCCATCACCTAGAACCCGACCTAGCTGTTTGGTTAGTAAATCTTTGCTGATAATTACACTCATCCACCCATGTAAAGCTGATGATGGAACCGTACACTCCAAGAAGGAGGAGTCGCAGCAGTATTTCCCTAAAAGGATGCGAGCCAGGAGGCAGCTTGGTAACTTGATTAATCTCTAACTGAGCTAGGCAAGGAGGGTATCATTGAAGTTATTTATATCCTTAAATCCTAATCCTCCCATATATTTTGGGTTTGCCATCTTTTCCCACGCTACCCAACTGATTTTTTGCTTGTCAGGTGATGAATCCAACCAGAAGTGAGTCAGAGCAGATTGGATTCATCACTTGAGGGGTTGTGGAAGTTTGAAGCACGTCATAGCGTAGAAAGGCATCGCAGATATAACGCTTTTAAGCATTACTAGTTTTCCAGCACCTGAAAGAAGTTTTGTAGACCAACTTGCAGCTTTTTGTTTGATCTTATCGACGATGGAGGTAAGCAAATCTTTTTTCTTTCTCCCGAAAAGCTCAGGTAATCCTAGATATTTGCCAACACCACCTTCATTATCGATTTGCAAGATGAGCATCATCTGATCTTTTATGGCTTGAGGGGTTTTGTTGGAGAAATAAATAGAGGATTTCTCGTCATTTAAAAGTTTTTCCGATACCTCTTGATACACAAATAGGATTCTACTCAATTATTGACCATTGTTAGTGTTGGCTTTGCAGAAGAACCAGGTTTCGTATGCGAAAAGCAGATGGTTAACTCTAGGGCATCCCCAAGCCACAGTGATGCCATTAAGCGTTCCATTCTCTTGTGCTCGATTAAACCTGCCAAACAGGAATATACGGATTCGGAAAATCCGCATGTTTCTTCTTAGATTTTGGGATCAGCTTAGGTGCTCCAGGGATATTTGGTAGATGCGTCTTGTCTTTATGTCCACTTGGACCAGATCTGGAAGTTTGAAGAGGTCCATGAGAGCTTTCACCTGTCTTAGCTAGAGCAGTGCTTGACTTCTTTCGAAGTGATGCTTGAACTTTAGAAATTTCCTCTTTTTGAAGCTATACATGTCAAAGGAGCTGACACTTGAGCCGGTTTTTTACCAGGAGGTTGTCATGGTTTCCTTTTGGCAGTGGGGAGAGAAAGCTGAGGTCTCACACCATGAGCTTCATGTGTTGAATCATTTAGATGAACTAGTCTTAGGATTGCCAGAATTCTTTCATGAGATAAGGGCAGGCCTGGAATCTCATGTTAAATATGACCTAACCTTTGCAATGCCGGTATTCTTTCTAAAGACAGAGTTATAGCTGGGTCTATGGAGCAGTCGGAGCAAGAGAAGCTCTAACCATTTGAGCGGTAGTTTCTTCAAATTGTCCTTATTCCTCGGCTAATCTTAATCTATCTTTTCTAGCAGCATTTTCTAAGGGGTCGACACAATTAGAGTATTGGATCATGACATCTCTCAATTTGTCCATAGCAACTTTCATCACTTCGTGGGGAAGATCCACATGGGTCTTATCAGGGATAGAAACACGGTCCATATGAAGCCTTTTTGACCTTGAATAATCAGAACCCTCCTCCGGGGAGAGTAATGCTCGAAGGAGATCTTTATGTCTTTTCTTTTCAATCCAAATGGGTCTAGGAGGGGAACAAACATGTCTTCTAGAGTCATGTTGAAATGAAGGCCGATAGAAGGAATAGTTAGATGATCTCGTCTGGTCGGAGATATAAGGGCTTCTCCAATGCTGGTCCTTTGATGCATGGGAATCAGATCAATGACCATTTCTATATGTTCCTCTACCATGGAGGAAGGAGGAGGCATATCACAACTTCTCTTTAAAATAAAAATATCTCGGAGGAAGAATCACTATGGCTTTTGACAACTTTATAGGGGAGGTTATCGCCTCTCTTTGACTCATGATCGGATCAAGGATACTCGCAACTTGAGCATCTCGAACTTGGGTATTTCCCATTAGCTCGGGGCAATCTTTCTCTTCATGATCCATGCAGAAGGAGATTGTACAATGTTTTTCGAGCTTTTCATAAACCATAGCAGCTATCACTTCATCTCCGTTACCAATCTCCATAGTAGAGGAAGTAATGAGAGGTTTAAGTTCATTGATCTGAATCCTCATTTTAGCGGTTGTTGCTGTGATTTCCATAGATTCAAAGTGACCAATATTGGTAGCAAGAATTAGCAGTGTAGCCTCAGACCAGAGATGAATTGGGATACCTTGGACATTAATCCAGAACATAATTTGAGATGGAAGGAATTCGCTACGGTCGGTTCCTATCTTGTACGATAATCATCCAATGGGCAAAATGATAAGGCATATTATCCATAACTTTCTACAAGTCTTCTTCAGAGGAAAACTGGAACTGGAACCGCCCTTGTCATAAATCAGCTCCCACATGACGCATGGAAACCTTCTATTGGTCGGCCAAAAAAGGAAGGAGGGCCCATATTTTCTGGATTTTAGGGTTTGTAATATGCCCAACCAGAGTGAGAACATGTTTACGGATTTGCTCTGAGTTTTCAAAAGGAGGAACTTTGACTATTGCTCCCTGGGAGGCTCATCAGGTACATCAAGACTTTTTCCTTTCTCAGCTGAGGAAAATCTTCGAGACATTATGGCAGAATGAGACTTTTGGGTCACAGGGGGAATCCGTAGAGTGGATTAGTCACTGTCTGGAAAGAAGCTTGTAATTTTTTACTACACCCTTGGTGAGATGGTATCCAGGTGGAGTAAAGCCAATGTCTGGAAAGAAGCTTGTAAGTTTAAGCCAGAGTATAGCATGTATGGCGAGAATCACTTACAAGAGATTTATTATCCATACATATTGAATCCTCATATGGGAAACGTTGCTCAGAAGGAGAGAGAAAGGAGAGTCAGACAGTCTCCAGAGTAGGGATGCAAACCGAAGAAATCTGAAATCCCTCTACATAGTTCATGTTGTCCAACAAAATGCCCAAAAAAGCCATGGAAACCCGAGAAAACTCCATAACTTGGGATCAGAAAGAATGTCAGCTTCAGAGTCAAATAAATATGAGAAGATCAGGCATTTTGGAGAAAACCAAAGTTACCGGAATATATAGATAAGGTCGGAAAGATGTCCGGAAAAGCAAAACGAGAAGTAGGTGTGGAGATCTCGGAAAGAGTGCCTGGAAGATTTTTTACTTCTATAGTGTTGTGAATTGTTATGTACTAACCTCTTATTCTTGCAAATTTAAATATACAAAGGACATTTTTATGTTAAAAACAAAAAATAATTGGGTTAGTCCACCCGATAGTGGAAAGACTTAACCGATATGTGTTCAAAGACAAGTAGGTCAACCCCGTCTCTGTGAGAGGAGATGCCACATCAAAGGACATTTTTCATTTAATATCACATCATCGTCTACATGTGGTTATATTGGTGTAAATACTTTTATTAAAACAAATGTTTGATTGGTCCATTATTATATAAGATATTACACTGATTAGATAATAAAATTTCGTTAATGCATATAACTTTATGGAGTATATTTAATTTCAAAGTTTTATAAATGTTTAAGTAACGATAGTAATTGATAGTAAATTTATGCTTTGTTAGTTAAACATTTATAAAAATTAATCGTTAGTTAAACATTTATAAAAATTTGAAATTATTATTGTTAGTTAACTATCAATAACTAACGATAGTAACCGAGGTTCAAGCTTCGAAATCAACTTTTTACCATCAAAAAATAAAATTATATTAACCTATCAATTTTTACTGGGTGTAAGTTGTGTAACTGTAGTAAACTAACTATCATTTTTATGCTTTGTTTTCCAAATCTACCATAAATTTTCAACATTTCCATAAAAAGTTGGTTAGGGGCAAATGCATGTATTATAAGTACGGGATAATTACACAACTTACACAAAGTAAAAATTGATAGGTTAATATAATTTTCTTTTTTGATGGTATAAAGTTGGTTTCGAGGTTTGAACCTCGATTAATATAATTTTCCAAAGACTAAATATATTGTCTCCATTTCGAAAATGTTTTTTGGATCTACCACTATATTTGGTGCTCTATTGAATCAGCAAATGTGACAAAAAAAACATTCGTAATCATAAACATTTTTATAAATGTTGAAAGATCCGGGATTTTGGCCCATAAAATATTCCGGTGACCAAATTAAGCCGTTAATAATACCACATTTAAGATGTAATTGACTCCTCCCAAATGGAGTTGAACTAGTGACTTTGAAGATTTTTAAATACTACTAGTACTAGGTCATCACCACTTGGTCATCATATATGTCAGTGAGGATAAAACATGCCATTTTTCTTCGTCTTCTAATTTGTATATACATATTTATATTGAGATTTTTTTTGGGACTAGTAAATGTTGGTTTATTTAAAAATAGAAAAATTTATGTACGATATATAATTCGATAAAAAAACATGTTAATTAAGGACTTAAGGGTTGGGAGTTGTGTAGTAGTGTTAATGTAAATGAATATATAGTCATATCTTATTATAAATAACTAGATTAGGCTCCGCGTGATACGCAACAAAAAAATATTATAATTTTAAAATTGATAATATGCTTAATTATGATTCATATAATTAGATTCTAAATTAAGATTCTGTTAAATTATCTACAAATTACGTTTATGATTCATAGTTAAGAAATTAGAAATTGATCTATTTACGTGATAAACAATCTCTCTAAATTGGTTTAGTGGTATCCTATAAACCGACAAAATTCGAGAATGAATGCGATCGGTTGGAATTGTCAGGGGGTCTGTTCAGATCTGACAAAAGAGCACCTAGAAGAACTTCACAAATGTTTTCAACCGAGCTTTCTATTTATGTCAGAAACTAAAAAAAAATACCATTTTCTGCAAAATTTGCAAGTATCTTTTGGCTATGATCATGTTTATATTGTTGAGCCCAGAGGCCGTAACGGTGGTCTAGCCCTTTTTATATAGATGATCCATCAGTTTCTATCGTATATGCGGACGATCGTATGATTGATATCAAAACTACGTTCAAAGGGCATACAATTTTTATGACATTTGTATATGGAGATCTGGTGGTAAAATACCGAGAACATGTTTGGGAACGTCTTACCAGGATGAGTCTAAACCGGCGCGATGCTTGGTTTATGATTGGAGATTTTAATGGCATTACAGGTAAGCACGAGAAAAGAGGAGGATGTAGGAGACCGAAAAACACTTTTATTCCTTTTCGGACGATGCTCGACAATTGTGGGATGATAGATTTCCCGTATAAAGGAAATTCCTTCTCATGGGTGGAAAGACGGCGATCAGGAAAAGTCAAAGGCAGACTGGATAGAGCAGTTGCAAACGAAGAATGGCACTCTCTTTTTTCTCACACTTCGTCAGAGTATTTAAAATTGTGGGGTTCAGACCATAGACCTGTCTTAGCTCGTATTCAGTCGAGTTCTCGAAGATCAAGAAAGACCTTTAGATTTGACAAAAGATGGATGGGTAAACCATGATTCAAAGAAGCAGTGATCTCGGGGTGAGGCTCTTTTGATGGCATCACACGTCGTGATTTCCATCAAAAAATAGTCTCGTGCTGTAGTAACATCGCCAGTTGGAAGAGATCGACCCCAACAAATACAGCTAAGATGATTAAGGATTACTGAAGAATCAAATAGATATGGCCCAAGACGATGATAACACTACTCTTGAGGAACTCGAAAATTTGAGGAGACAACTTATTGCAGCTTTTAGAGAGGAGGACCTTTTCTGGCAGCAAAAAAGTCGGACCCTATGGCATCAAGCAGGTGGTAGAAACACAAAATTTCATCACGCTATTACTAAACAAAGACGGGCCCGTAATCGGATAATCAGCCTAAAGGACAACAATGGGAAGTGGTGGAAAGTGCTAGCGGAATAGAAAAAGTAGCAACTAACTATTTCCACGATCTCTTTTCCACCTCTTCTCCAGCAGACTTGGGTGAATCCCTCCGGTATATTACCGAGAAAATCTCAACTTCTACTAATCGCCTACTTGTCATGGAACCATCAGAAGAAGAAATAAAAAAGGCCTTGTTCGATATCAACCCGGATAAGGCTCTGGGACCGGATGGCATGACGAGTAGGTTTTATCAAAGATTTTGGCAAGTTATACGCCAAGACATTATTAAGCTGGTGAAAGATTTCTTTGAGACGGGAAGTTTTGACCCGAGATTAAACCAAATGAACATTTGTCTTATACCCAAAAAGGATAGACCAAGAGCGATGACCGAATTTAGACCGATTAGCCTATGTTACGTGAGCTACAAGATCATTTCCAAGTTGTTGTGCAAAAGACTCAAGAAACCCCTCCCGAACTTGATTTCGGAGACCCAATCGGCCTTTATGGCCAGGCGCTTGATCACAGACAATATCCTACTAGCGCAAGAAAACTTTCATGCTCTCCGCACTAATCCTAGCTATAGATTTGACTTCATTGCCATCAAAACGGATATGAGCAAAGCATACGATAGAGTAAAATGGAGTTTTATTGAAGCCCTAATGCTAAAGATGGGCTTCGCAGAGAGATGGGTCAGATTACTAATGTATTGCATTACCTCGGTCTCATACCAAGTTATTTTAAACGGTGAACCAAGAGGCAATATCAAACCTGCGAGAGGTCTACGCCAAGGAGACCCTTTATCACCATTCATGTTCATCATTTGCACAGAGGCTCTAATCTCCCTTCTAAGTGGAGCGAAAGAAGAGAAACGTATCATGGGGCTGCGTATCGCAAGAGCAAGCCCTCGCGTATCTCACCTTTTATTCGTTGATGATAGCCTGTTATTCTGTAGAGCGGAGGTTAGACAATGTGCAGAGATACTGAAGATCTTATAAACATATGGAAATGCCTCAGGACAAAGATTAAATGCCGTTAAATCTTCTATAGTTTTTGGGAATAAGGTGGATTAGAATCGACGACGAGAAATTAAAGAAGTAGTTGGAATTACGACAGAAGGCGGGATGGGATGTACATGGGACTACCTGAACAAATATGCGGATCAAAGATGAAAGTTGATTCCTTTGTTCAAGATCGTCTTAATAACCGGGTCAACTCATGGTCAGCAAGACTCTTATCCAAGGAGGGGGGGGGGGGGGGGGGGAGAGGTTCAAATAAAATATGTGGCACAAGCACTTCCGACATATGGTATGTCGTGTTTTCTGCTACCACAAGGCATTATCGACAAACTTAGGAGCGCCATCTCGAACTTTTGGTGGAGTTCCAAGGAAAATAGCAAAGGGTTACACTGGATTGCATGGGATAAAATTTGCATCCCCCAAGATAGGGGTGTACTTGGTTTCCGAGACCTTCATGATTTCAATGTAGCCTTGCTCGCTAAGCAATTATGGAGACTTATCCAGTTTCCCTCGTCTCTTCTTGCGCGGGTCCTCCGAGGACGTTATTATAATCGATCATGTCCTTTGGAAGACTGTACGGTTGACTCACCATCTTATGGTTGGCGTAGTATCCTTGCCGCAAAGCCTTTTTTGAAGCTCGGTTTAAGAAAAACTATTGGATCCGGCCTTAACACTAGGGTTTGGAGTGAACCTTGGGTTCCAGACATGCCAGCTCATCCTGCGAGAGCTTCTGCTCAGGTGGGATATAGGCACCCTCAGCTCCTTGTCTACTCTTTTATCAGACGAGATACAAAAGATTGGAATGTCCCCCTTCTACGAGAACACTTCCAACCCGAGGATATCCCACTTATCCTAGGGTTGAGACCTAGTCGTAATTTCGCTCTTGATGTGTACGCATGAAACCATACAAAATCAGGCATATACACTGTGAAATCGGGATATGATATGATTCGAAAACTCAACTTACGCCAAGACCCGGTGGAAGTTAGAGAACCAAGTATCACTTGTGTGCAGAGCCAGGTGTGGAGAGTACGCACGGCAGGAAAACTCAAACATTTCATGTGGCAAATGCTCTCAGGATGTGTTGCAACTTGTGAGCGCCTTACTTATAGGCATCTAGGCACCGATAAGAGTTTCCCTATGTGTGGTGGTCCAGAGGAATCTATAAACCATCTTCTTTTTGAAAGTACCCCAGCTTTACAAGTTTGGGCTTTATCAGACTTCCCGTCCCTTCCGGGTGACTTCCCGAGTACATATATCTACCAAAATATGGACTTCCTTTGGAGAACAAAAGAAGTGTGTCTCACAGAACCACATAAAGACATATATCCTTGTATCATATGGTACATATGGAAGGCGAGGAACGAAAAAAATTTCAACGGGAACGAAATTTCTCCGGTAGATACCCTTCAGCTAGCAACACTCGAAACAGAAAGTTGGAGGATAGCGAACCAAAAGGAAGGTGAAGAAGATATGGAAGCCACACGGGAACATGACGTCTCGAGAGCCCCCCTCGTGGATCAACGAATCCCGACCTGTCAAATCGATGCCTCTTGGATCGACCACGGCCCGGTCAGCGGCCTAGGGTGGAGTCATAGGGACCACATGGGACAAGAGATCTTTGGACTTCAAGGGTGTCGTATAAGCCTTTTGGCGTTTCATGCATAGATAGACGGACTACTATGGGCTATGTCGTGCCTAGGGGAAAAGAGTATATCGACTATTCGAAACGACACGGACTGCTCAGACTTTGTGGAAATGATTGAAAATCCGGTGGACTGGGCAGCTTTTTCTTCAGAATTGGATTCTATCTACCTTCTTAGAGATGCTTTTGAGAATTTTAGCATAGTCCATATTCCTCGTGCGTTAAATGTACGTGCCGATTCTCTTGCAAAAGAGGCTCGAACACGAGGTATCTTATTTTCCCATGTATGTCAGACAGAGTCGATAGGGGTTGTTCTACGGAACCACCTTTCTAGCGGCCATAATTTGGTTTAATCTGATGGGTAGTTGACAAAAAAAAACAATCTCTCTAAATAAATGGTAGAGTTTCAAAAACATAATTTCGACTATATTGTAATTTCTGTTTTTCTCATACTTTCCTTTTTCTATTTTAATAATTTCCATTTACAAAAATATAATTCATTTTCTATTTTTAAAATAAATAATTAAGAATAAAAAAGATTATATTACTATATTGACACATGTCACGATATACATTAACAATGACACATATCATGATCTGATTAGTTATAATTATAATACGTATCACGTTCACGTTGAGCACACTCAATTTTATATAATAAGATAAAAACCGTATATGGTTAACCTACAAATTCTTGGAGATTTTTGACTACTGAGCTGAGGCATTCTGATATCATAGTCGGAGACTTCATGGTCTGCTTGTGCCTCCCTCGTCATAATCGGTATTTCACACTCCTCCAAATTGGGACCCACCACTCCATGCTGGCATATTCATTGCCAAAAAAAAAATACAATAAATTTTTTAGATTGGACAAATCTCTATAATATTATTTAAGAAGATGTTTTTTTAAAATAAACTTTGTTTTGTAAGTTATTACATGAAATGTCATTACAAATATATATGAATAATTGAAATAGGAAAAGATATAATATATTTTAAAAATATTGATTAGAATATGGAAAGTATATATTTTTCCTTAAAAGGTTATTTGTTATTTAATTTCTTAATTATTTTTAGTACTATATATTTTATAATAATAATAAATCCATATATATTCAAAGAAAAAATTTTATTCAAAATCTTGCTATATTTTTTACTATAATTTATTATATTTTATTTGACTATATATCAAAACAAAAGTTGAAAAATATTTTACTAATTTTATAAAAAAGTCAGACACAAAAAAACTATTTTTTTAAGGAATTCGTAGACTAACCTCAAAAACCAGAGTCATTTAACGGTGCATATTAGAGTTATATTTTCAAAATTATAAGTTTTTGCGATTTATTCCGAATAATATTTTAGTTTACTGCAAAACGGGTTAAAGAGACAAATTATTACAAATTGACAGCGTTATCTATAATCATTAGTTAGCCATATTGTCAAATTCAGATAAAAACAATTTTTTTAAATTTCAAAATAATTTATTTAAAAAAAATTACCCCGCCCTAATAGGACGGGTTAATTTCTAGTTTATTATTATTATATTTTTCATAAAAAGAGAAAGTTAAAAACCTGATGCTGCATAGAGGGAAACATGGCCGTGGGATTGAGGCCCGTAGGAGAAGTATAGGCTTGGGCCCATTCTCGGAATATGTCACCATTAGGATTTGACATGTGGTATTCACCCATGGTGTTGTTTTGGTTCGAGCTTGAGCTACTTCCTTGCAACAACGTTTCATACATTGCTGAATGGGCCGATGGATCGAACAGATGGGCTTGATTAGGCCAGCTAGCCTCCAACGTTTACAAAAGGTCCACCTAGATTTTGCTGTTGTATAGCAGATGCTTCTCACAAGTTCATGAGCTGCTTCTCACAAGTTCCGTACTCTTCCATTGTTGTAAACCTGATTGGATCTGGTTCGTATTTCCTAATTGTATGTATATTTACATTTTCATGTATCGTATCAAAATTTTGTTTTTATTTACAAAAGAAAGAAACAAGGACCTTAGATTTTTGGATTGAAAAATATAACAAAAATTAAATCGATGTTTTGGAGGGGAAAGAAATTTACATAATACATTTATTTTCAGTCGTTAAAGAAAAAAAAACATAATTAGAAGAATCACCTCGACGTTGGAGTTGATAGTTGCAGGGGTTTTTTAAACCATCCGATAAGAACAAAAAATTTAAAAACAAAAAATCAACTTATGTATTCTTGAAAAAATAATGTGACAAGTTATTATAACGAAGGATAAGAGAAAGAAGTTAAGACTTGGTGAGCTGAAGAGCAATATCATTCTCAGTCTTGAGTTGCTGCAAAGTCCGCAGTAGATATTATCACGTGACAAGATTTTTTTAGATTTAATAATATAAAATAAATCGGAGCTAAATTAGGTACATTTTTCAAGTTTCAACCCCATATCATAAAAGAAAAAGAAAAATTTATTTCATATAAAATATATTTTCTCCACTCTCTTAATTGAAAAAGTATATACACACACATTATTCTTAGTCTAATTACCTCTTTGCTCTGTAAATCTCTGCAAAACAAAAAAAAGGTGGTCAAAACATGAAAACCCCAATTAGATTATAATTATCAACATATGTTTATATGTTAAATTATTTATAAAAAGAAATAAGAGGAATAATAGGATTAAGTTACGTACGAGCGTCGGCTCTGATTGGGACATGATAGAGTACTGAAATAAAATCAAAAAAATAAAATTAAACCAATTAGATAAGAAAATAAACAGGAGAAATATTAGGAAAATAATTAAAGGAGATTGCTCAGCTTACTTCTCTCGTTCTTGGTCAGGAAGATTGATGAATCTTGTGAAAACGTCTTCGATCATGACCAAAGTTGTTACTTCATGTAAATTGGATCCATCAATAGAGACGAAGATGTAATTAACCATAAGGAGTGCTAGAAACCAAAGAAACCAAACATTACTTCTTTCAAGTAAGTGCTAGAAACCAAACATTACTTATGTCAAGAACACATTGCATAAAGCAGAGACAACATAGCAAATCATATTAATCGATCGAAATCACAATCACTGATCTCCATGAAGTGACTTGATGATGTCAGAATCACCAAGATCAACGATGCTGAGGCATGAAACTCGGAAGTATTTACCACATGTAGTACCCAAATCGACATTGTTTCCATTGTAGTGATGCACTCCAATTTTGGCAAGCATATCGTAGTATTCGATCTCTGATCTTCTCAACGGTGGTCAATTGGTAGATATGAGTATCAGCTTACCTAAGCAACAAATCGAAATCCAGCAATTACTCAACAGAGTTTTGACATCAGCAGCAATTGGGTGATAAAACCGAATTAAATACCACATGTATTGACACGTCATCTTTGCATGGAGAGGGCGTTTCTCTGTTTTTAGAAGGACCTGAATTTTGGGGAAAAAAAAAAGAAATAATGAATTAAAATAGAGGAAAAACTGAGGTGGTCGTTCGTGATTAACTTGAACAAACACTTGTTGAATTTCTCCTTGTCGCTCCATCGATTTCTCAATTAGGGTTCGGATCTTTCCTCCCAATCTCATTGTTGTTCTCCTTCTCCTGTTCCGTTGGCGATTTAACCGGAACATAACAAAAGCTTCATTTATCCAGGTAGAATCGAAGCTCGGAATTTATTACCTTCTACCCCGTTTTTGGGCGATTAAATATTTTTATCGTGTGTTTTGTATGCATGGACGTGAATGGGACATAGGTCTCTCTCTCTCTCTCTCAATTTGCTCAGACATTTTTTAATTTCTATTATTTTCTCAAATTATGGAATGATTCATTGTCATTATTTATGCTATGTCAAATGTGAATATTGATGGAATGCAATATGGGAAGACTATTGGGTTTTTTTTTTCTCTAAGAAAATGATGTCAAACTTCTAAATTTTGACGAGTTTCACTTGATTATTGTTCATGTTTTGTTGATCTGAGCTGATTAGTTAAATGATGAGAAGTTTAAAAAACAATTCTTAGCTAAAATTGGATTTAAGGTTGTATTAGCGTGTGGATATCTTGTTGTCTTTGAATATTCTTTCAATTCAAGGTATTTCACTCGAAAAGAATCTAAGGCTTTCTATAAAGATTATGTGTTTTTGGGATCATTTCTGTTGTAATCTTTAAGGTGGATGCTTTTCAAGATGTAGGAAAGTATGGATGGTTCAGAGGATGCTTTTGTACTTCAATAGCCTCCTAATATGGAGTGCTCGAAGTCGATCCAACTTATCGATATATATATATATATATATATATATATATATATATATATATATATATATACGGGTATGAGGAAGACTTCTGGAATGATTTTTTCCCCCATTTATTAAGTGTTTACCTATCAATTGGTTAATACTATAAAACCAAGCAACGAGAGATTAAGATCCACCTCTCTTTGGCTTGTATTGCTTTTCAAATGTTAAGGTTTGAGTTATATTGTGTGGTGATTTAAATAACTTTTGTTGTTAACCAAATAATTGTGGAACTTTCAGTATAAATAGGTTATCGGAAAAGGCGCATTAAAGACCTTGTATCATTTTCGGTTCATTTCGATATGTATTTTCTGCTATAAGAGTATTCTTTGTAATCAGAAGCTTCCTAGAGATACTTAAGAGAATGAATATGTTTATGTTATGCATCTTTTCTCGTTTTGTACCTTACCCGGAAGAAATCAGTTATAAGGCATTCGATGAAGTAGATGGGATTGAAGTCGCGTGGAACCAAGTTCGAATATATGATGTTTTGCAGTAACTGAATTCCCTAGAGAGGTTATATTCTGAAGTGCGTCTTTTGAATTGAAGCACAGTAATATCTTTAGGTTCTATAACTCATGGATCGATGATAAGAACAAGGAAGTTAACATAATAACTGAGCTATTCACTTCAGGGAGTCTCCGACAATATGTATCTCCCTTCCTCTCTACCACACATCACTTGTCTTATGTTATTTTTTTGTCATCGTAGAGTTTAAGAAAATATTTTGTTTTAGTTACCGTAAAAAATACAGAAAGGTGAATATGAAGGCCGTGAAGTGTTAGGCGAGACAGGTTTTAATGGGTTTGATATATCTTCACAGTCAAGAGACACCGATTATACTTCGAGATCTCAAATGTGATAACATCTTTAAGAATGGAAACCATGTAGAAGTGAAAATAGGAGATCTTGGTCTAGCCACAGTCATGGAGCAAGTTAATGCCAAAAGTGTGATTGGTATAGTTTCTTGATGTTGCTTACCTATTCACATTTCCACTTTGAAGAAGGGCTCGAATTTATTTCAAGATATGTTCTTTCTATCACCTTTTAATTTGTTTTTTGTTGGGTCAAATTGAAGTGTTACTATGCTACCAACAAGAACCCCAAAGTTTATGGCACTAGAGCTATACGATGAGAACTACAACGAGCTTGCTGATATTTATTCATTTGGGATGTGTATGTTGGAGATGGTGACATTTGAGTACCCTTACTGTGAATGCAGAAACTGCTCAGATATACAAGGTCTCATCGGTGAGTTAGCAACAAAGTCATATAATCCTTGTTATTAGTTTTTTGAAAAGATTTTATCTGTAACTGATTCTTGGTGGTTCAAGAAAATCAAACATGGTTCACTCTCTAGGGTTCAATACCCATAAATAAAGCAGTTTATTGAGAAATGCTTGTTTCCTGCATCCGAGAGGTCATCAGCAAAAATACTTCTATTGGACCATTTTCTTCATGTGAATGGTTTAACAATGAACAACCATTTGCAACTTCCTGACATTGTAATGCCCAAAGAAGGTGTGTTTGGTGAACGATGCCTTATGTCCGAAGGCCCTCCTACAACATGCCACAATAGACCCATGTCTATAGATCTCGATAAAGACAATAACCTGACCATTGTTACTTTTAGCGACAACTTTGAATCCATGTGTATTGAGGTCAGACGCGCAAATAGAAGGAATCTCTTTGTCCTCAAGGGTGAAGAAAACGATGAACAATTTGTGTCGCTAATTCTTCGTATAGGAGATGAGAATGGCGAGCATTTAAATATATGTTATGTTCGCATTCTAAAACTTAATGTTACTATTTTTTATTGCAGAACGTGTGAGGAACATTCATTTTTTGTTCTATCAAGAAGGTGACACTGCTTCTAAGGTGTCGAGTGAAATGGTTGAGCAACTCGAGCTAACTGACCAGAACGTCACATTTATTGCCAAACTGATTGATATATTACTTGTCAACATGATACCCACATAGAAAACTGATGTCACAGTCGATCATCTTATTCATTCGCAACTGAATCAGAGCTCAAGAAGTCATCATAACGAAGCAAAGCCACAGAGACAAGAGGAGACCGCATGATATGCTTGTGAGTCGGTTAACCACTCTTGGACCTATGATTGCCCACGATCAGACGAAGAAGACAAGCAGTGTGTGGATGCCATTAAAGGAGAAGAAGGGAGCTCCAATCAAGAAGCAGAAGAGGCTCGAATTTACATTTCTGCTTTAACCAAAACTTTGAAGAAGGGCTCGAATTTATTCTGAGCTACGTCCTTTCGATCACCTTTTAATTTGTTTTATGTTGGGTCAAATTGAAGGGTTACTATGATACCAATAAGAACCCCATAGTTTATAGCACCGGAGCTATTAATGTTGCTTACCTATTCATATTTCCGCTTTAACCAAAACTTTGAAGAAGGGCTCGAATTTACTCCGAGCTACGTCCTTTCGATCACCTTTTAATTTGTTTTCTGTTGGGTCAAATTGAAGTGTTACTATGATACCAACAAGAACCCTAGAGTTTATGGCACCAGAGCTATACGATGAGAACTACAACGAGCTTGCTGATATTTATTCATTTGGGATGTGTACGTTAGTGATGGTGACATTTGAGTACCCTTACTGTGAATACAGAAACTCTGCTCAGATATACAAGAAGGTCTCATCGGTGAGTCATAAACAAAGTCATATAATCCATGTTATTAGTTTTTTGACAAGATTTTAACTATAACTGGTTCTTGGTGGTTTAAGGGAATAAAACCTGCTTCACTCTCTAGGGTTCAAGACCCATAAGCAAAGCAGTTTATTGAGAAATGCTTGCTTCCTGCATACGAGAGCTCATCAGGAAAAGATCTTCTATTGGACCATTTTCTTCATGTGAATGGTTTAACAATGAACAACCCTTTGCCACTTCCCGACATTGTAATGCCCAAAGAAGGTGCGTTTGGTGAACGTTGCCTTATGTCTGAAGGACCTCCTACAACACGGTTCAGTATAACCATGTCTATAGATCTCGATGAAGACAATAACCTGCCCATTGTTACTTTTAGCGATAACTCTGGATCCATGTGAATTGAGGTCAGACACGCAAAGAGAGGGAATTTATTTATCCTCAAGGGTGAAGAAAACGATGAACACTATGTGTCACTAATTCTTCGTATAGTAGATGGGAATGGTGAGCATTTTGTTTCAGCTCCAGTTAAATATCCGTTATGTTTGCATTTTGAAACATAATGTTACTATTTTTTATTGCAGGACGTGTGAGGAACATTCATTTCTTGTTCTATCAAGAAGGTGACACTGCTTATAAGGTGTCGAGTGTGATGGTTGAGCTACTCATTAACTGAGCAGAACGTCATGCTTATTGCCAAACTGATTGATATATTACTTGTCAATGATGCGATCGGATTGTTCTCCGAAACTTCAGGTTTTAAATTTGTAAACTAAAGCTCTGCAAGTGCACAGACGTGCGTTGTAGTACTTTAGGTATTGATCTACAGGGAGGGAAACCTGTTCTGCGAGACCTTAGAAAAAGAGTTAGCAAGGTAACCTAAGACGAGAATAAGTTTTATGGTTTTTTCACGGACTCGAAACTAGGACTCTAAACTAAACTAGACTAAACTAAACTAAGCAAAAAATTAAACTAATCTAGGTGAACAATAGCAAGCAATATAATTATTTCGAGGTTGTAAATCAATAAACGAAGCGTTGGGCAATCAGGAATTCTTTAGGGTTCATGGTCGATTTTCACCGAGAAATTGGCTAGCGACTTTTTGTCGACTTCGGGTTCTTGGACTTGGATCATGGATATTGTGTGTAGTCTACTCCCATAATCCTACACATATACAACCCTCGTACTCGGACAGTAGCTTCCGACTCCGCTCGCGCAAAAGAATTGTGATTACACTCAAAGGTCGTTTACGCCCACAACTTCTCCACAAGTATACTCTCGTATCTTGTGATGGTTTTGCTCGTCTACCCTAGGTCAAGCGATTAGATTCAGCACTCCCGTGGTTCTAAAATGCCTAATATCAGTTGCTAAGATGGTTAGTCAAGCAACGCATAAACAACAAGGATAGAACGAAGAACCATAATCGATATCCTAGCGAAAAAACTCAATCAAAATCAAACCATGAGAGCCCCTTCAAACCCCTATACCCAATGGGAAAACTACTCAGCCACGACCATACAAGACAAAATCAAGCTTTTGAATTGCACAATCAATAGATAAGAAATCAACAAAAGGGTTCACGAGAAATCTTTATCTCCCTAAACAAATAACAAAGAACAAGAGCAAAAGTTTGGTGCAAAACAAGTCTAGAGTGTAACAAGAGGGAGCTGCGAAATTCTGTCTTAGAACACATATTTATAGGTCTTCCACTCTTGGTTTCGTCAACCATAGGGTTTAGTTGAAGAGAAAACGAAGTGGGCTCGAAGATGGGCTTCGAATTTGAAGGTCTTGGGCCGTTTTTGGTCGACCGTGGGTGTGAGGCTTGGACCAGCGGCCAAAGGGTCTTTCGCCGCGGCTGGAGAGCTTAGACTCGCGGCCAAAAGTTTCTTCGCTGCGGCCAGGAGTGTTGGACCCGCGGTGGTTGGCCTATAGCTTTGAAACTTAAATTCTTCTCTTGCTTCGCTCGCGAGACTGCAGCATATGCCTTCAGTCAATTGGATGTATCTTGAGATCTAACAGTTGGATTGCATTGAAACCAACTGGGTATGAAATGTGGTTCTCCCTTATATATTTTGTCCAGATTTGGGCGTGATCAGACGGTGAAAAGGTCTCCATCCGAGGCCAAACTTTTAACGGTCTAAAATTGTCCAAAATCTGGATCTTCTCCAATTTGCGTCGTTTTTACCTAAGGACCCTGAAAAGAGTCTTGTAACTACAAATATGCAAATATCATAGTAAAAGTATATAAAACCAAGTGAAACACTTATTAAAGGGTTCTAAAATAGATAGTAGAATGAGTAAAAATACGGTGTTATCAGTCAACATGATACCCACCTGGAAAACTGATGTCACAGTCGATCATATATTCATTCGCAACTGAATCAGAGCTCAAGAAGTCATCATAACGAAGCAAAGTCACATAGACAATAGGAGACCGCTTTTCATGATGCTTGTGAGTCTGTTAGCCACTCTTGGACCTCTGATTGCCCACGATCAGATGAGAAAGACAAGCAGAGTGTGGATGCCATTAAAGGAGAAGACGGGAGCTCCAATCAAGATGCAGAAGAGGCAACCGAACCAGCATGTTTGGAGGAAGAAGAAATGTTAAGACAAGAACTAGAGGAGATAGAAGCTAAGTATCGGGAAAAAATGAAAGAGATAGCAAGGAAAAGAGAAGAAGAAATAATGGAGACAAAGAAAAAGTTGTCTCTTAAGAAGATAGAACAAGTTGAGTAGCAAAAAGACACAACAAAGACGTTTGTGATTTTTTTTTTGTGTGCTTTCTGAGTCAATTTGTTCTTGAAGAAGAAGAAGAAATATGTTCCTTGAAAGGTAATGTCAGAGAATGTCAGAGAATGTCAGAGAAAATGTGAGTCAATTTGTTCTAGAAAATGTCAGAGAACAAATATGTTCTCAAATCCCTTCACAGCTCGAAAGGTACAAAAGAAAACTTAACTCATCGATTGATCTCTCGGATGCTTCGTCTTCGTAATTCTGTTGAATTGAATTAGTTTTGGATTTTTATTTGTGATTTAGGTAAGTTGATACTTATCTCTAGCAATTGCCCATCGTTGAGGAGATCAGATATCGAATACTATGTTATGCGTGCTAAAGTTAGAGTCCATCACTACAATGGGAACAATGTCGATTTGAGTACTGCTTGTGGTAAATACTTACGAGTTTCGTGCCTCAGCATCGTTGATTCAGGTGATTCTGATATCATCAAGTCCCTTCCTTGAGATCAGTGATTGTGATTTCGATCGATTGTTATGATTTTATCATCATATCTCTCTGCTTTATGAAACTCTTTAATGTGTTATTCAAAGACTTAAATGTTAGGTTGCTTTTGGTTTCTAAACTCCTCCTTGATGGTTTAATGAAATTATTGTCTCCATTCAAATGAAAGGATCTGATTTTGTTTCAGCTATTGGTTAAATTTGTGATGCTCGGAGTAATTATCAACAACATAGTTATTTTCGTCGTAGTTTTCTAAAAGTAAAGAGAAAAAATGTAGACCATCTCTGACATTTTCTAACATCATCCATATGTTCATTCTACCAAATCAAAATCTTCAACCACCATGAAGAAACAATAAAACGCAGAGAAACTCTTCATCTTGTAGGAATATTTCTACACTTTCAGGGAGCAAAATGTTTCTTCTTCTTCAAGAACAAATTGACTCAGAAAGCTAAAAAAAACAAAAAAACACGGGCGTCTTTGTTGTGTCTTTTGGCTACTCAACTTGTTCTATGTGTAGGCTTGTAGCCTAGAGTGTACTTTCCACTCTTCATGACCAGAGCTAATCTGATGTTGATTCATCATGGGACTTCTTCGTCTTCTTTGCCGCAACCATTTTTTTACGCCGGAAAGAGTCACATATCGCCGGATTATTAGGAAGAGGCCAAATAATAAGTTTTTTTCTTATTTTATTCAAAAACTCAAGATTTAATGTAAACTATGTGATAATTTCTTATTTGCCCTTAAATTTTGGCAGAACTTTCTGGGATTTGATGGCACCAAAAAAATTGGCGAAATTGCAGAAAATGAGAAAATCACAAAGAAAGAAATTACAAGGAAGAAAACAAAACCCTTTCGAATAAACGAATCGAGGAACGGAAAAAACCATCGATGGGTCGAATAGATGTAGCTACGGCTAAGAGGGACAGCGATGGAAGTGGGTAACCATAGCGAAGAGGCGAGGTGGGCCAACAATGTCGGCGACATCCTTAAGAATGATGGAGAGTACGTCGAAATGGTTTCGAATCGATTACGATATCTCCGTCCTGGGAAGGATTTGTTACCTACTTGTCAGTCTCTTGGCGAGATCTATCTCCACCTCCAGGATTTCGAAGAAGCCTTGATCTATCAGGTATGCCATCTGATTTTTCCTACTTGGGTATCTTCGGCTTCCTGATTTTCCATGATAAATTCTGCTGTTTTGGAAAATTTTTGACTCATCGAATTTACTGAATGTTGTTATGTACAATTGGGATCGTGGAATTGAATATTTATGTGCTAATATGATGTTCCGTTTTGATCTCATATTCATCACCTGTGAAGTGTTATGTATATTTTCTTAGTTGAGCTAATGTCTCTTTTCTGGTTATTGCACAAGAAACATTTAGAGCTTGCTCAAGAACACTGTGGAGAAGCAGGAGGTGAAAGAGTATGATGCTATGCGTAGTAGGCTTCATCATAATCTTGGAAATATTTTTCTGGAGCTGAGAAATTGGGATGACGCAAAAGAACACATCCAAATGGATATCAAAAAATCTGTCATAAAATCAACCATTGCCAAGGAGAAGCTAAGGGGTATATCAATCTTGCTGAATTACACTACATGACCCAAAAGTACCACAAAGCACTTTTATGTTATGGTAAAGCTTCTACGCTAGCTAAATCTATGCAAGACGAGAGTGCATTGGTTGAACAGATAGAGCAAAATATCAAGATATTAAAGAAAGCCACTAAAGTTTTAGAAGAAGAGCTTAGGCTTAAGAAGTTATCTGCAGAAATGACTGATGCCAAAGGCAGTTTGGAGGAACGAAAGTCTATGCTCCTAGTACATGCTTGTCTTGAACGTCTTAATGAAAAATCCAGAATTGTATTTGCATGGAGGAAGGTGAGATTTATTTCTTAAACACTCCTTGCTAGATCCCAACACTCCATACCATGTCTACATGTGTTTGAAAAGTTTCCAAATGTTAGAGTTGTTCATCATATGGGTTTTTAATCATAAATAAGCACTGTTAGATTTTCAGATTTCATCAGGGTACTATGGAGTAAGACAGTTATGCTATTTTCTTAGACAGATTCAGGTTTTGTGAAGTCAGATCAGTCAGGAAGACTATTATTATTCAAGAGCTGCTTGATTTTTGTTCTCCTAAGAAAACATATCTTTTGAAATGTTAGTGCTGGGATAACATTTTGTTTCTAAACTTGCAAAACAAAGTCTTAATGCTAGACAAAGTGGCAAAATTATGTTTATTCTGTATCAAACGGATATTGAGCAATATATGATTCAAGTCTCAAAGCCACAGTTCCAATGACTCGTAATATAGTTTTGAAATTTTAGTAGGAAACTGCCATTTAATTTTTCTATGCAACTAAAAGGGTTTCAATTTTCTTCTTTGAATGTCTTAGCATCTTGAATATTCAGAAAAAGGAAGAAGAAAATATCAGATGAACTCTGTGACAAGGAAAAGCTGAGTGATGCCTTCTTGGTTGTTGGAGAGTCTTACCAAAAGCTCAGAGATTTCATAAAGTCCCTGAAGTGGTGTGTTATGAGGGATACAAAGCAATTGGTAATCTAGATGTGAGATTTGTTTGATTGCACGCTTAATTATTACAACTTATAATTCATTTTTTTCATCAGAATTTAATTCACAACACGAGGAATAATTGATGAGGCCTTTACGCGCATGCTCTATGTGAAAAGAACAGTGATTTTAGTTACTATTTTTGGATTTGTCAATATTATAGTTTTTCTTCTTTATTGATACTTATGGTGGTCTCTTGTAGGGTCAAGCACTAGCGAAAATTAATATAGGTGATGGTTTGGACTGCATTGGCGAATGGACAAGAGCACTCAAAGAATTTGAAAAGGTAGATCCAATTATCAAATTGTGCAGTTGAGCTACTGGAGTATTTATCGTTTGTGATTTAATCCAAATAAATAGATCTACTTATTAATCTCGCTTGAGAATATTGACAATTGTGTAATACTACTCTGCGCTGAAGATCTTCTTCATTGTTAGAAATTTGAATGAAGGCTTAAGCAGAGCAAACGTGGTAGGTTTTGCAGCGCTGCAAAACCTAATTGCTTTGAAAGCCAATCTTTACTATCTGGTGCAAGGTTTTGCAGCGCTGCAACTAGGTTTGCAGTTTCCAATTTTTCGTTTCTCATAGATATATTCTACTGTGTAGGGAGTTGAAGGAAAAATATACAAAATCTGAAGGAATCAGAACATGGGGAGAGAGCCCAATGTGGTACATAAGATGAATGCTCTGAAACTGACTCAGAAGGGCATGGGAATATATCAAATGATATAGGCCAAATGCATGTAGCTCGCCAGATCTCCGAACATCAAATTCACTTAGATCAAAACCGTTAGCAGATTTGGATGAATCAAATGATGACGTGCCACTAATTTCATTTCTCCAGCCTAGGAAACGTAGTTTCAAAAGGAAACAGTTTTCAGGAAAACAAGATGTTGATACTGATCATGCCAAAAAAGATTTCTCCGCACTAACATATCCTCAGACAGTTGCTGGTTGGAAGTGTATTCGTGTAATCCCCTATGACGATGAAAGTGAAACCGAATATGAGTTGGGTTGCCCTAAAGGCAGTTTTCACAAAGTTACAAGACAGAGTGAGGAAGTTTCTGATGAAAGTATGTATTATGATGGTGCTGTTAATCCTGCTATTCAAGATCATGTAGAAGAAGGTTCTTGACCTTGTTTTTGAGTTATCGTGGACTGTTCTTGATTGGATTGAATTTTATTTATTTTTTCTTGTCCACCATTCTTTTCCATTCTTTTCCATGATAGCGCTATGTTTTACTGGTTTGTGTTGTTTGCTGCTTTAAAAATAATTCTTATCCAGTACTTTAATATAAGAAAACTTGACAAAAAAAAAGAAACACAATGTCTACTGGTCATAAAATTTGAGAGACTCAAATACAAAAATAGATAAAAGTCCGGGAAACATAAAATCGAAAATTGTATTACTGATCACCAGGAATTGTCTTGATAATGTCAGAATCACCTGAAACCGGTGAAAAGACAAATCATTCAATAGTAATGATCGAAAAGAACCAGCAATATATACTAAAATTGGTGAGTATGTATTAGTTAGACTTGTTCTTTTACCAGGATCAACAATGCTCAGACATGAAACACGGAAGTACTTTCCACAAGCCGTACCCAAATCAACGTTATCTGAAGAGATGAAAAAAACACAGTCAAGCAAAAATTATACAAGAGGAATAAAGGATGAATGAGCCATGAAGATTCTGTTTCTTGATAATGGATTAAACACGCTCTTTCGGGTAATATCAAAGAGGTAAGATAAAGTTGTGTACAAGAGTAAAAACGAGACTATTATAATCCTGCAATACAACAGCCAAGTTGAGAAACTGATGAAATCTTGGAACTATGCAAGGATGTAATTTGTAATAAACACATTACAGGGACACCAATAGCAATTCAAGCAGATCGGGAGCTTGCAAAAGATCAACACTTTAAGTCAACAAACATCCTAGTTTCCTCTACTTAGGATCATATTTTCATCACTTTAAGCTAAAGAATATTGTTCATAAGAAGAAAGGAACTTACTTCCATTGTAGTGGTGGACACCAACTTTGGCGAGCATCGCGTAGTACTCAATCTCCGATCTTCTCAACGGTGGGCAATTGGAGGAGATGAGGATTAGTTTTCCTGCAAACATAATTTTGATTTCGATTAAATAAGTTAAATTTTCAAAAAAAAACTAAAAAATGGTGAATTTGGTTCAGAGTGATGTAAATATATATAGGCACCCATAAGACTCATAGCTGCTCACGAACAAAGAGCAGATTGCCTGGAAAGGAGCCGAAATGTTTAATCTACGAGAAAGGTCACTTGCAAAGACGAATCAAAAGATCACGAGGAAAACGAAAAGATGTAAGAAACTCGGTAAGCATATGAATCGACCGGAGAGATCTGAATCTCTCTCGCGACCACCGGCCAGATAGCTTCTGAATCGATCTAGCTACAGCCGAATCGGCAAATTCAAGATCAAGGGTGAGTTCATCGATCGAACCCTTCTCTTGGTACAATATAGCCCCAATAAGACAAGCTAAACTAATACGCGAAACAACGATAATTGGATTCAAACCCAACCTTAAAACCACTAACTTTTAACAAAAGCTAAAGCACTTTGGTATGCACACCAACTGTTTGACTAAATTACCTTTGGAGCCGCGGAGGGATTTGAGGACAGACTTGTAACCAAGAGTGTATTTACCACTCTTCATAACAAGAGCCAACCTGCTGTTGATACCCTCGTGAGACTTCTTCTGCGATTAAGCATAAACCCAAAAGCATAATTTAGACATCGTACATTGAGATCGAATACGATACTTATAATGATGGAAAATAATAAAGCTTTTATGAGAGAGAGAACGCGACGCACCGTTTTCTTGGCCGTCACCATTTTCGGCGGCGATGAAGCAGAGATCAAATGACCTTCGATCTGTGCGGCGGAGAGAGCTCGAGAGGAAGAGGAGCACGATGACCAAGTGAAAAATGCGCCGCTTAGTGTTCATTTTATATTTTTTTTCTAGGGTTTTACTATTTCGGTTTTACTATTGCGATGTTATAATCAGGTCCGGTTTATGGGGTTTTGCAAGTTGGTTTAGATTTTTCAAGGTTTTTTTGATCAAATATATATAGTCACGTGAATTAACCCGATGTTTAAACGTAAATTACAAAATAATGAAATATAAGTATTACTAGATAAGTATCCGCATATATGCGGATTTGAAATTTAATATTTTATAACCAGTTAACAAAATTAAAAACGAAAAAAAATATTAGATTAATTACCCGTGAAAATATATAATACATAAACTAGGAAACAAAGTTTACTATGAAATAAATATATACCTTGAAAGAAATAGTTGGTGAAGAAATGCAGTAAATACTTTTTGATACGATTATTGGAATTTTAATTATTTGGTATGTAATTAACATACTATAAAATTTGTGGTTTATATAGATGTGACGAATTAGAATTCTTTTCTATATAATTAATTTCCTTAATTTAAATGAAAAACTAATGAATGTTTTTTTTTCATTTTTTCTATTAATTTTTCTTTTAGGATAATTTTGTTTTAGTAAGTTTACCTTTTAAGATTATAAATCAGTTATTAAATTTTCAGATTTTTGAGATTTTTAATTAATTCATTTAATTTTTTTCCAACTTTGACTTGACACGTGTGGCGATTAGGTGAATTAACAAACATTCAGTTTTATATTATAAGATTTCTTATTCTAAATTGATTATAAACATAAAATGTCGACTAAATCTTTAAAATAGATAAACACTCATTTGCATCATATATTTTTCGATACTTTCATCTTCATATTTTGATTATAAATTTACATTTTGAGAAAAAATGACATTAATTTTTTTTATAAGTATAATATATAATTTGATAAAAATGTTAATTAAGGCCTTAAGGGTGGGAGTTGTGTACCCATAAAATTTTGAGAGAATATGTTATTATGTGATAGTTCTGAGGGGGAAAGATGTCGTTTACCCATAAAATTTTGAGGGTATTCTTAGTTAGAACCATAATAATAGAACCAGTAAATTAAAACAAAAAATATATATACATGAAACATTGTCATCAGAAAAAACCATAAGAAGAGATTAGAAATGTTTTTTTTTTAATAAAGTGAGAGATTAGAAATGTTATTGTTATTTGAATTTGAATAACATGTGTGATTAGCTAGAGTCATAGGAATATGATACGGAAATTTCCCCAAATGATCTCTCAATGGATTGGTATAAGGATAATCCTCGGTTTAGTTGTCTCGCTAACGAAGCAAATGAATGAGGCGGTGGAACCTTGGCCGATGGAATTCGTGGAGCAAGGGAGTAAGGCGTGAGAACTGATCTCGATAAACCTTACACCAAGACACGCTTAGACGCTTCCAGCAACGTTTGGTCGGTAGAACAGTCGCACAAGGAGTGATGGAAAACTCCTTAATATTACCAAGCGATCTCCTTGGATGAACACACCAAGTAGATCAAAGAAAGTTCACACATAACTTCAGAGAATCACTCTCTTAAAAATGAAATCGAAAATCGATTCAAAATAGATAAAAGTTGTTGGTTGATCATAAGATCTTACAAGTGTTTATAAAGCAAAGAAATGTGTAAACAACAAGGCATTTTCGAAACTAGCAACTTAGACTACGAATTAAAATGAGTTGAATGCCTATTAGACTTCTTTGCCCATAAAACTTGCCCCTTGAACTTCATGGTGTAATCTGATCTTGATGGGCCACAAATTGTATCTCCTCTTGGGTTTAGAAATGTATCATGGATGCCAAACATAATTTTGTAAGCTTCCAATCCAATTGGGCTTTGAAATCTTCAAGTATAGAACCAGGTCGACCTATTCAGATAAATGGGTAGTATCTTTATGATCCGTTAGCCATTTTCTTTGATCTTGGGCTTGTTGGAACATAAGAGATTCATTAACAGTCTCTAATTGGTGTCGTAGCGAAATAGTAGCTGAGTTGGGCTGTGCGATACGATCTTTGCCTCAGTCGTGCAATGGGGCCTGTAGCAGATCTGTCGGTTTGTAAAAATCATATCTTCCAAGTCTGAACCGGTGTTAATATAATTCAAATTCTCCTGGATTCTCTGATGAATCAAGATTCCAGAATAATTTGGTTCATAGCTTGATTCGCTCTGGTTGGTCGAAATCCTCTTTTGAACACGCGTAGGTCCAAATCGCATAAGCTTGAGTTTGCCTGATTTGAAAGTTGAATAACTTCTTTACCTGAAATCGGATTGGATTGATTCAACTTCGAGGCGTGTTCTAGATGAAGTGATCAGGTAGTACAAGTGGTCGTTGGGATAGACAAGTTGATAACGGACTTCGTTTGTGCTGAACAAGGCACATGGGTCTTTTCGGATGGTTTCGTGATCATATCATCCCCCTCCACTTGAAAGAGTTTCGACCTCGAAACTGTATAAATGTTGGTTGGGAACATTTGTGAGGCTAGCAGCTTCTCATTGATCAGCATGGAATATATGACTCCATATTGTTGATATCTCGTAGGATTCAACGTCTCCCGTTGCACATCCTCCACGACCTTAGTTTGGGCACTTGGTGATCTCCTCGCCACGATTTTATCATCCTTAGCCGGTGTCTCAGATTGTTCCTCCGATGTTGATGATAATGAATCAGGATCCTCGGTTTTCTTTAGTGGCAATAGATGGCTCGGTTTCATTACTCGTTTTAGGGACTGTCTTCTTGAGTTGTTGCGGCTCAACCAAAAACTTACGCAATATGTTTTCCATCTTCTTCTCTAGCTCCACATAACGTTGCTCTCGGAGATAGCGGCTGGGAACAAAACGTTTCCTCATAACAGCTTTCATCTCAGCCCATGTATCGACGAGATACTTGATAAGCTCAAATTAATACCCTAAAAGTATTAAAGCTTTGTCGATTGTAATACTTAGGGATCGAATCCACAGAGACTCAAGAAAACACACAATAGATTGTATAGATGAGAATTAAGCTAAGTGACCAATGTAATTGAAAGCAATACGTAAATTAAACTGTTGTAAGTTCGATGGGAGAAAGATAGGCTCAGGGTATTTCTCTGGAAATCAATGAATGCAAATAAACTAACTAATCAGAGTTCAGGTTACGCACGGTTCTTGAACTCAAATCACTAAAGTATAATTAACCAACTGTCGTTGCGAGAATTATCTTAATCTAAATCCTAGAATTCTAAATCTCTTTGCGAATCTTAAAGATCCAAACTAGCTTTAAAGTTCAGGTTTGATATGTTCACAAAACAACTAAACCAAATCTCTTTGAGGAAGCTACCTAAATTAGCATTCATTAAAGATTAAAAGATAAAAATATTAAAATAACAAAGAAAAATTAGGCGATTTTTTTTAAGGAATTGTTGATCGCCGCCGGCCATCATCGACATTTCACCTCATTCATGATCGACAATTTCACATCCAGGATCAACAAATTATAATTGTTCCCCAGAATTACAAATCCAGGATCAAGCACCCTATCGAGACACGGCATATTGCTACAGTCGCTCGTCGGAGTTATAGATTTCCCCGTCGACAGAACCATTGATCCTTTCGTTGTTGGGTAATTTAATTTCATCTTTTCTCTTGTCTTCGTTCTCTTTGGGGATTCATCAATTCGATCGATCGTTGGTGATATTTGAGTAGATGATTTGGATGCCTGCAAAGTGTTTGATACAATAATATATGAGTATGATTTGATTATGCAGCCACGAATTGAAATTCGTTGGTTATTGAAGTTTTTTTTTGTCTTTCTTTTGATAGGTTCTATTATGTTTTGTGAAATATGGTAGAGATCTTTTGTGTTTGTGGAGAGTGGAAAAAAAAATGAAAAGCTCCAATGGGATTTTGTACTGGATACAAACCAAGGATCATCAATGTTTGAGTTTGATGAGGATCTCAAACACAACAATTTACTTGAGATGGTTTTTAAAGACGTTGAGATTGATATATGCAGTATGGTATTACACTCTAGTGCTCTAAGGACTCTTGTTTTTAGATAGCTTGGTCTTTGGGTATTCCTAATGAATATTCGTTTCTGCTTCTTCATTTCTCATAGAATGGGAACGAAAATGTTTTCTTTAGGTTTTCGATTGGTAAATGATCATCAATTGGCAGTAGCTTTGGCACACTAATTCTTAAGAAGTTTGCTTTTGGAGGTTTTAAATGTAGCAATTGCAGCTAATTTTATCCGAAATCAACTCGTTTTATGTATAGATATGTTCTTACACAAGGTTTCATGTTATGTTTGCATATGGTTTTGTGGTCGTTTTTAATTATTTGTGGCTTGACAAGTCTGCCACTTATGGTGTTTGAATAGGGAGAGCGTAGCTGCAGAGAAGGTGAAGGAAGCTCACCGAAGAGTGATGGTGGCTAATCATCCAGACGGAGGAGGAAGCCATTACCTTGCGTCTAAGATCAACGAAGCCAAAGACATGATGCTTGGCAAAACCAAGAGCTATGGTTCTGCGTTTTGAAACCCGTTGGTGAGATTGATTGATCACATCAACAAAGCCGAGTTATATTGGTCTGGATCAAGAAGAAGGTGATCAAATTTGATGTATTTTTCTTAGCTAGATCAAAGGTTATCCTAAGTTGTTAACCTGAGGAATGTACGTAGAAACCAATTTGGAAGTGATTTTTTTGTTTTTGTTTTTTGTGACGAAACAAAATATATCCAAACATAATTGATTGATAATGAGTGGTTCATTTTAGATGATTGGTTATTGTCACATGTCTTAATTTATTAGAGTTTGTCAACTCAATACCATCAATCCAACAACATACTTTTGACCTTTTAAGAGTTGTGTACGGGAAAAACTCTTGAAAGAAAGTCACAGTCATGACTCATGAGTAGGGACTAACACATTTTGTCAATAAGTTTCATCGGAAGAATCAGAGAAACCCTCATGAAAATGCCACTCATGACTCTGTTACTGGCAAGTGATAAGAGACGATGGATTTCATCACGACGAAGACTGTGAGCTCCAATTCGCTGATTGTTTTAGAATAGTCTTCCTAAACCAGTAATAAGTCTTCATAAATCACCAAGAAATATTACTAAAATTGCTCAAATCATTGAACCAAGAATCTAATCGATGTAGATTAGCGTTTGAAACAAATTAGACATTTTTCACAACTGCTACTTATAGTAGTCACTAGTAATGTGATTCTTAAAGCTTTAAAACTCAAATTGACGGTTTTAGAATAGTCTTCCTAAAACAGTAATAAGCCTTCCTAAATCACCAATAAATGTTACTAATATTGCACAAATCAATGAACCAAGAATCTAATCGATGTAGATTAGCGTTTGAAACAAACAATTAGACATTTTTCACAACTACTACTTTTAGTATTCACTAGTAATGTGATTCTTAAAGCTTTAGAACTCAAATTGACGGTTTTATAATAGTCTTCCTAAAACAGTAATAAACCTTCCTAAACCACCAAGAAATGTTACTAAAATTGCACAAATCAATGAACCAAAAATCTAATCGATGTACATTTTTAATCAGATACATAATTTATAAAGTCTTAATCAGATACATAACATAATGTAACTACAACACCATAAAGTCAAGAGAACAAACATATATGAAAAAGACAACCCATAACAAGTTTTAGGAATCATTCTCCATTTTCACGTAGACTCAACATCATGCTCTTCAAGCAACTCACATCCCAGCTTGCTTCTAAGGTCATGTGCATTCCCATCAGCAAGTTTTGACATGTCTTTAACTCCCATTGAATGGCACTCCATCATCTTCAACACAAAAAAGCACAGTTCTCGGAATACATGGTCTTAGGGATATTTTTCCCTTCTAATTTCTCAACCTCATAAGGAACTATGTCCTCGTCAGTAGATGTTTTGTTTGCAGCGACGCACATAAGAACCCAAATTGACGGTTTTAGAATAGTCTTCCTAAAACAGTAATAACCCTTCCTAAATCACCAAAAAATGTTACTAAAATTGCACAAATCAATGAACCAATAATCTAATCGATGTAGATTAGCGTTTGAAACAAACAATTAGACATTTTTCACAACTGTTACTATTAGTATTCACTAGTAATGGGAATCTTAAAGCTTTAGAACTCAAATTGACGGTTTTAGAATAGTCTTCCTAAAACAGTTATAAACCTTCCTAAAACCATGAGCAAAACTATCTAGAAGCTAACAAAAAAACAAGCTTTTGCAACTTAAACATCTATCTTTGGAGTCTCCTCAGGCAAAATTCTAGCAACAACGAGCTTTTCTCTCAAAGTTACGGACTTGATAAGAAAAAAAAGAAACGAGTTATATGGTACGAATTGAAGGTTCGAGCTATGCGAATTGAAAAGCTAGAAAACCTCGAATCAGAAGAAGATGATCACAACAATAGTGAATTTAGAATCATGAATTTAAGAACGATATACCTCCAAATCCTCTGGCAAAATCAATGCTCCTGGGTAATATTTTTTGTTTTTTCTTGTAACGGAAGCTTGGATTATGGAGGGAACGAGATGAATGCTAACACGTCTCCCTGCATATCCGTATTAAAACCCGGCTTCATGCAACACTTATCCCTCAAACAACATCAGCCAAATCAATAACCAGTATAGCCCAACTTTTTGCTAAAGAAACAAAAACAGAAAAAAAAATAACATTAGCATAATAGGAGAAGATAATAACATCAATAGCAAGAGGATGAACTTAAACAACCGTAAAACCAAATTTACAAGGGCCACATTCGAGAAACAACATGTGCTAAATTTACTATCGGAAATGGTCAGGCACTATCAGGTTCCAGTTTTTTTCTATCAACTATAACCGTCTTATAATGAAAAAGAAATTGTATAAGCAAGTTAAAGCCTTTGACCATGATCCCTATAGTGAATCAGATTTCAAAAACAAACATTGAGGGCAGGTAGCTAACCGAGCTTGTATCCGCCTTATTACCGAACTAACAGCAAAAATCATCCCAAACGTACGAGCCTTTGTTATATTTCTTACTGAATTCATACACTATACATGACCCAAAACTTTGATTAGCCAACATTTGATCAATGAAAAATAAATTATCCCAAAAACATGAAATTTGAGAAAATTGTTTTTATCTGAATTTTATAATATAGCTAACTAATGATTATAGATAAAATTATCAATTTTTAATAATTTGTCTATTTAACCCGTTTTGCAGTGAACTAAAATATTTGTGTCAATTTTTTATAAAATTAGTAAAATATTTTTCAACTTTTGTTTTGATATAAATAAAATATAATAAATTATAGTGAAAAATATAGCAAAATTTCGAATAGATTTGTTTTCTTTGGATATATATGGATTGATTATTATTTTAAAATATATAGTATTAAAAATAATTAAGAAATTAAATAATAAATAATCTCTTTAATACAAAATATATACTTTCCATATTATAATCAATAATTTTAAAAAACTCTTATATCATTTCGTGTTTCAGTTATTCTTTGTTATTTGTAATGACATTTCATGTAATAACTTACAAAACAAAATTCATTTTTAAAAATGTCTTCTTAAATAATATTATAGAGATACAAAGAGCAAACTTCGTGTATATATATATATATATATATATATATATATATATATAAAAAAAAAAAGCTTCGTATATTTTCTTTTACAAAAAAAAACTTCGTATATATTTTTTTTTAACGCTAAATAATACTTTATTAAGAAAATAAAAATACCGGATGGTTTACAACAACTAGAAAAAAAGATTCACCAATAGGGATTTGATCCGAAATAAAATAAAGACATCTTTTTGCGACTGAATAACTAACGATTCCGCAGATGAATGCTCCACTTTTGTTTTTGGGCTGATTAAATATTCACTGAGATAATCTTCATAGAAATCCAAAAACATCTATCAACGCTTTATACTGAAATCCAAAAACTTCGTATATTTTTATACAGAGAGTAAACTTCGTGTTGAGGATCTCTCTCTCCCCCGTCTCTCTCTCGGCGCGTAACAACAACAACCGATACAACACAAAACAGAAATCCACGTGTCACAGTCTGAGATTAGGTGGTCGTCATGTACATCTCTAACATCATAACATCCAAGAATATTTCTTACGAATCCTAAATCCTTTGCCCTCCTTCTGAAGTTCCTTCATCAAGAAGCAGATATATATATATATATATATATATATATATATATATAGCTTTAATTATATATATACATATAATTAGCTTTAATTTCACTCGCTATATTCATCATATATACATCTGAACATATGCAATCAATTCAAAATCAATTAACAACAAATGTTGAGATACTAAATTATCTTTTTTATAAACGAATATTGAATCATCTCCATTTTTGGTGTGAATTATATTCTAACATGTTTTCTCAAAATAATATTCATTTCGGATCGAATTCTACTTTCTATCAAAATTGGTATACCCATTTGAGTTCATTGACCTCTTATACTAAATAAAAATCATGCGTTTTTTTCTTAAAATCAACTAGATTATAACCCGTGCGCTCGCACGGGGATTTTTTATTTATTTGGTTTTTGAAATTTTGTAATATATATTGTCTTTATTGTGTTTAGTATAATTGGTGTTACGGACGAACGGGTTGTAATATGAGACCGATTGATTTTGGGTTTAACAATACAATGTTTTTGTATATATAATTTTCGTAATATGAAACACAACAATGCCCGTTGATGTAAAAAATCATTTGTTGATTTAGTTTTCGTAAGTTGTTTACTTATTGTAACGGGTTTAGAGGTTATTTTGCAGATTGTAACGCGTTTAGAGGTTTATACGATTTCATGTTTTGAAACCGATTGTTTTTTGGGCCTGGTCTTGAAAAAACAAAATAGATTACCCAAACTTTCAATATGATTTTTAGTTTCTTATTAAATCTCTAGATCCGTGATATTGTGAATGTAGATAGAAATCTTACCAAAATAAAGAAACAAACCAAAAACAGGAACGATTTCAAATGTAGTCTTGAATAACAGAATCCAGAGCAATCGTATGAATTGAAACCAAGCTCTCATCTGTAATCCTCTCGATGAAACTTTGTTTTAAAAATTTTTCCTGCAATGAAGACCAGAATATTCATTTGTTCTGGTTATAAATTTTACGCATGCATATGTAAAAGATAATAATAAACAGTCAAGAGTTTTACCATGTAAATCTTGATTTCTTCATCTGAACTAAAGGTTTTGAAACACCAGCTTGAAAACCACATTCATAGTTTTCTTCTCTGGCTTCCCATCTTTGTCTACAATTAAAATTTTCAATCCCTTTTTAGACGTGACCCTGGATATAGCCACATAGATCTGTCCGTGTGAAAACACAGGCCTTGGTAAGAAGATCCCACACTTTAGACAGTGATTGCCCTTGACTCTTGTTGATTGTTATCGCAAAAGCAACAGAAAGTGGCAACTGTCTTCTTCGCATTTTGAAAGGTAGTCTTGTATCAGATGGTGTAATCAACAATTTGGGAATGAGCACTTTAACTCCAACCTTATCTCCGGTAATAACTATAGCTTCAACCATGAAATCCGTCATCTGTGTAATTTGAAGTCTAGTACCATTCATTAAGCCTCCTTTAGGATCAATATTTCTTAACAACATCACAGGACAACCAATCTTCAATCGTAATCTGTGATTAGGTAATCCAGAGGCCTTGATAGTGTTCAAAAAATCTGGACTGAGAGCATCATCATTAATAGAGCTTTGATCAGAAGGATCTATCGAATCAGAATTGAGATATATCATTTCCTCACCTGATGACAGAAAATTCAATATACTTCATGTTAAACGTGCGGAAGCAAATTTAAAACAGTAAAAGATAATGAATAAAAACTGATTTCCAACCTTTGAGTTTATCCAGCATATGTTAATTTATAGTATTCACATCTTCGTTCGTAGGACATAGAATTGCTCATTCTTGGAAAAACTGTGGTTCCTTATCCTCTTGTAAAGAAGCCGTATCTCCATAAACATCTTTGCTAATTGCTTCGATTGGATCAACGGCGTCAGTAATCAGAAACTCTTCGGGAATATCTATTAGAGCATCACCATCATTAGGTTCTGCAATTTTCCCATCTCCAACGTCTAATATCCATTCTGAGAAATCTTTAAGATCCTTTGCTTCCTGGACAGTCAAATTGCTGGAAAGTAATCGCTGTTCAAAGTGAGTTTCAACACTTTGCAATGATCCAATAGATATGATGAATTTAGAGAAGCCATAACAATGTCAGCCCTAGAACCTCCATTTATTACAGGAAGAACCTGTCTGGAATCACCTCCAAAAACAACAACTTTTCCAGCAAAAGGCTTGTTTTCCGGATTCCCAATAATATCAGTTAGACTTCTGTCTAAAGACTCGAAACAATGTGTGTTCATCATTGGTGCCTCGTCCCATATGATAAGATTTGCAGCCTTCACTAACTCATAACGATCTGTTCCATGTTTCATATTACAAAAAGAATTGTCATCTGGATTTATAGGGATCCCAAACCTGGAATGTGCTGTCCTGCCACCTTGTAACAACAGAGAAGCAATACCGCTAGAGGCAACATTAAGCACAATATCTCCTCGGCATCGTATTGCAGCAGATAGTATTCTCCAGAGAAATGTTTTTCCCGTTCCACCAAATCCATAAACAAAAAAGACTCCACCTCTGTTTTCTAACACAGCTCCCATGATCTCATCATAAATCTTCTTTTGTTCAACAATCAGTTTGGAAAGATCTCTATCATGGTTTGCTTTCAATTCTTCTCGGTTATAACTTGTCTCATCAACTATCAAGACATTATCTTTCTCATTACACCCTCCTAATGGTTGTGGCATACTTGAGTATAGTTGTAATGAACTCCCGTTACTTTTCATAATCTTCTCGATTTCTTGAAGAACATAGTTTTGTTTATCCTCGTCACTTAAGACCAGTTCTGCAACATCAAATGAGTTTCATTATAATTATGATCCCAAATTCCTATATATCTATAATATTAATTGAAATCAATAGATTAAAAACTAAAAATATTGTACACACTGAACCTGGTCTGTTTAAATGGCGTCTCCTGCTATGCTCAATGTCTTCTGAAAGAAACTTCCAAGTATTGTTCCAAACCACTTCTGGCTTAGATAAACTATCTGAAGTAAGCATGATAACAAAGAGCTGTCGTAGAAAGCTTGCAGTACTATCAAAGCTTTTTCTTACAATATAATCAATATACTCTTGGTCATCTTCTATCAATCCCCGTGCATAACACGCCTCTCTGTAGCTTTGATATAGCACTCCATTGTACATTTTTATTTCCTCAAAAGAGCATGGACCTTTGACATAATTTAGCGAAGTCCGCAAATAATATGCATCTTCCATCTTACGCGGTGCATAATTAATCCTTCCAACGCTAAATTTTTTTTTATTAACTCTTTCTTTGAACATCTTCTTCGTCTTCTCTTAAATAAACCTAGTAGGAATTTGCTCATAAGTGAGCTCTCTAGCTTCTGCATTAACCTTATTCAGCTCAAACCAGGCCAAGAACATTGTATTTTGAATCTGTTTACAGTTGACCACTTTTTCAACCTTTTCGTCACCCTTGAATATTACAATCTGTTTCCCCGGCAGATGGAAAGAAAGCCTTTCAACCGCTGTAGATCGATAATGTATAGGGTATTTAAAAATCCTCCATATAGCTTCACAAGCAGAGATATACATGTTCAATTAAAAATAGTCACGATTAGTAATCTATACTTAAAAACAAAGGTGTAATAAATTCCTGCAAATGTTATGGTGAAGATATTAAATACCTGCAATCAAAGAAATCTTTGATTTCGTTCTTTTTTGTTGAGTGTTCCCTTGGGTTTTTTCAGAATTGTCTGTTCCATCTTTCTGAGGTGGTTCTACAACAACGCTTACACGATCTTGACCTTTATTAATGTACTTAAATAAGTACTTAACAGAGCCACTTTGGTTGCACCATTCCACATTAATGTGAGTTTTGTACCGGATAGATAGCTTCTTGTTGTAAGGTATTACATATCTATTGTCACACTTAAAACCATTCTTCTCAACATATCTATCTGGTTGATTGCGTCTTCTGTAAACTGGAAATCCTTCTTTGTTAACTGTAGTTTTTTCTGCATAAACCTTTGGATATAATTTAGTACATTTACCATTCTCCATGCATGTGAATTCAGGTTAGCAACTCCACAAGGTCCATGAATCATCATTTCCTTAATAACTTCATAAAGATCGGGTTCTTTCGCTTTGTATGGGATTTCAGCCGAAATTATCTTGTCTATGTCGTCAGTTGTAGGAAACTTTGATGTTGGATCCATGAAAAGAAGAATGTGAGCATGTGGTAGGCCTCGTTTTTGAAACTCAATTGTATACATTGCTGCACATATTGGGTCAATAAAACAATCAGGTTAGTAACTGGATGTAGTTTAAAAATTAAGAAAACTGGAACAAATAAACCAAATCATAACTTACAGGATCTTGTAGCTCCCAAAAGTTTGTTTCGGGTTAAATCATTCATCAACGCATCAAGTTTCATCTTAAATATCCTGCAAATAATATCTGGACGATCCGTTGGATCTAAATTACGCTTATTGAGATATCTAGTGATCTCAGGCCACTTAGGATTGCATGTAAAAGTGATGAAAAGATCTGGGAATTCTAAATGTTTACATATGGCCATTGCATCCAAATAGTTATTCTTCATGTATCTAGGTCCACCTGTGAAAGAAGCTGGCAACATAAACTGTTGCCCTTGTTCATGCATATCAGTGTTACCAGCATTCTCTGATTGTTTAATGGAATCATAACTATCAGAACATAGACATTTCTGATTTCTCCTCAGATAGCATAACATGTTAGACTCTATCATAGTATATGCATCTACTATGAACTGTTGGAATAATCTCCTTGAATAGAGAAGAGTGTGCGACTCACCGTTTCTTTCCTGAAGACGGTATGCAAAGAATTGTCTCATAGAGATACTATCCTTCTTAAATGCTTTCCCACCTTTTGTGGCTCCTTTCTTCATCCCAAACCTAAAACCATCCTCACCGTATGGAAACAGGAGAGGATATTGAAGTTCAAGATACGAAGGATGGATTTCACTAATCCTTCGAAGTTTACCAGATTGTTGTTGAAGAACAATATCACGCTTATCCATATCCGGACTGAAATCTCCATAAATAAGCGCAGCCACTTCAGATGCCGTGGGAACATTATATGTCCTTCCATCAGTGACACGATCACTAACAATTCTCATATGAAATGTTTCATTTGGGTTAGTATCAAATCTCTCCCTGGCTGTTCTGAATTTTTCAACATATGGATTGAATGCATTTAACATTTTGATGATAGCCTCAATAATCTCGTCTTTCAAACCATCTCTTTTTCCTTGCACTCCAGCCTTCTTAGACTTACTGAAATTGATATGGTTAAAAAGATAGTCAGAAATCTTGTCATTGAATAAGAAAAAGGATCAAGGATTACGGCGTGAACATTCAGTTTTGAATTCACATTACCTTAAAGCCGTTGCTCTGTTTTGTACCTCATTTTCTGTGTCAACAATATATAGCTGTAAGAACTTAGCATAATCCCCATTGGTTGGCTTTAAACTTCCCATCAAATGATAGTTTTCTCCTTGAAGTTGAAACATTTGTGGTTCACGCCCCTTTTTAATAGACCGATCAACTTTTCCACCAAGAGAAGTAAATGAGAAAACCATGTTGTAAGGCCTCAAATTCCTTTGAAAATGCTTACTGAGTTTTTCTTTCCCATTTAGTAATATCTTCAAGAGTTCAGGTGATTCCTTTAAAAATGGCAATCTCACTTGGCCTTGCATACAACATAGTGTAAAGATAGGATTGTGTGAACGGGTCTGTTTTCTTATGCGTTCCCCATACCAAAAAATAGCACCACAGATTGTACACGTGTATGAAGGATCACCCTCATCCATGTATTCTGTACAATGTCCATGTATATATAAGAATAATTAAATAGACATTATAAAAATGGTTTTATGCTAAAGTTCAAATGTTATACCATTATGGTTTTTTGAAGACTTAGATACCATCGGCAAATATCTTTTATGCGCTCTTATTTGCATCGTTTCTTGTTCTATAATGTTGTCTACATCTTCACCAAACATTTCAGAATCAGATGTTTCATAATCCGTACTTCCTTGACTACTACAGTCAAATACATGTTCTTCATGTTCTTCTATTGTTCCTGCGAACTCATATTTTAGTTTGTTGATGGCAATAACTTGCAGGTATCATATATAGTGATTAATAAGTGCTAAATTACCTTCTGACTGATCATCTTGAAAAAGATGGCAATAACTTTCTTCTTCTTGTGAATGCAGGACTTCCTGATTATCATTGACACATGCATCTTCGACGGATGTAGAAGTTCGATAAAATCTTGATGAACTTGAAGGTATGTTTGTAATGTCAGAAAGCACAGTATTGGACTGCTTTCGGAATTCTCTAAAAGCACTTATTTGGTTAGTGTTTAATCATGTGATATTTGTCTGCTTTGCTATTAAAAACAAAAAACCTTGTCATGAGTTCTGATAGTTTCTTTGTAGGTGAAAAATAAACAAAGATTAACAGTAAAATATTGTCATAATCCTCAACTTACATGATTTAACATTATTGTTTCGTTTTTTTTTCAGATCTCGAGCAATTTCACCATTCTCTTTGCCAGCAACTGGAAGGAAAACAAAGAAAATAAGGTGTATGCGTTGCTCTTTGTTATATAGTACATGTTTAACTATGAAAATATGGTATAAATTTACCACTCTGTTTTCTTTTTGGTGTAGGTAAATTGGCTGGTAAAACATTCTCTTTATCAGCAACAACTGCATAGTTTCAGATTGAAAGCTCATTAACATAATGAAAAGGTTTCTATTAAGCTTGAAAGAAAATGTTAAGAACTTACCAATTTTCTTTCTTCTCGTCTGTCTAGGTGGTTTTGGAATAGAAGGATATCCTTTAGATTGGAGCTGTCGACTCTGAGATTTTGGTAATCTCGTGAGATCTCTTAAAATTGTCTTGAAAACTCTTATCAATGGCACATCTAATTGTATGGGATCAATTACATATGATCCCGCAGACCTGTTTTCAGAACGTAGTATATCTCTCATTTTCTAGAATGAACAGATTGCATCTTCAACTAATAAATTAGAAATGGAGTAATATGTACATTCATTTAAAATGAATATCTTTGTAAATCTTTGAGAATATCTAAAGTGGTTTATATGGTATCTTTATAATCTCTAAAAGAAATCATGACTATATACAAACTATCAAACAATTTTCGTAAATCTATACTATTATTAAGATTGGAAAGAAGTAAAAAGTTTAATAGTTTTACCTTACCAAATCACAGTAATTACTTCGATTTATCTTACAATTTCACATTTTTGAGATTTATAATCTCGAATATTTATTCCATTACATTTTTGAGGGAAGATTGGTGAACTATTCAATTAATCATGTTAGCATTTCTATTGTTTTATGTTGGAATGATAATGGAGTGCGTAATTAATATAGCTCTGTAAATTTAGAATTTTGTCGAAAAGTGTAAGAAATATCAAAAAACATAACATAAACCCAATATGTCTTGATGTGAAAGCTAAAATAAACCAAAACATAAACCAAATTAGAAGCATATCAGTCTATCACACTTTCTTATTCTCCACAACATCTTTTCTTGTGTTATCTTCTTTCATTTTCTCATCTTCTGAAATTTTCTCCATCTTGATAATCTTTGTGCATTGCTTCTTGGTTGTAGAATTTAGGTCTTCCAAATCATCTTTATCTTCTGATGAACGCTTAGAAGAAGAAGGTGTTGAATATGATCCAGAGCTTGGTTGACTAACAGTTCCAATTAGTGAAACCTAGGTATCAATGGTAAATGTTTTAGAATATAATCATAAGGGACATTGAAAGTTAATCTGGACCAGTTACCTCGTCACCAGAAACCATTGAGGCCGTTGTGTCCAATTGAATAAATGTATCATTATGAGATTCAAACATTATCAGATCCTGACCATTCCAAACTTTTGAACACTTGAATGTTTCAGCTCCATAGAAAACATTTTCCTTTTCAATACAAACTAAAAACTGATGATTAGCACCAACCAAATCCTTCAATGCTTGTGGTAATTCCTCAGGATCTTCAATCTGTATTTATTTGCAAAAAAGTTATAATATATTTCCTTTCACATTTGCAATTAGCTTACACGTAAAGTTGCATACCTCATCAAATGAACCATTAAGGAGCTGAGCAGCAGATTTTGTTACAATTCGCTCTGCAGGTTTGTTAAGTATCATAAACTTTGTTTCTGCTGTGTCGTCTTTGACCATCAAATGCAACTTAAACCTTCAATAACAAATCCAAAAAGATAAAGAATAAAAACTACTCTAATATGTTCTAAAATAAATTTTCACAGTTAAATATATACCTTATTTAATCTACTCTACTTTGCGTTTTTCAATCTGAAAAAGTACACAAATCACTTTAAGGCAAATGAAAAATTACTCAAAAAAACTGCAAGCTACATACCTCAGTGGCATTTAGCAATTCTTCTACTGATTTGATGGGTAGTTGAGACCACTTTTCCCTCTCTTTGGATATCATAAGTTGCTGCTTCTCATGCTTAGTTTCATTCCTGGCTAGAGCAAGACCATCTTGGGGTAACCTTATGTTTTAATGTAAACAAAATCTTAGTTAGTGTTGAAATACCAAATAGGCGAATATATTACAAACAATGATTTGTATACATACTTGATTAACTTACTTATTTTTAAACTCATCTACTTCAGGAATGTGAGGGTTTATAAGCAGAGCAGATGAATCAAATGCATTGGTGATTTGAAGTTCTCCTGCAATTGCAAATTAATAAGGTTTTAGCTTGAAACCATAAATTAAAAATTCCCTGTTAAGCAAGTGTTAGTTTACTGACCTCGATAGAAGTTGATTTTTGCAAATCTGGGTAGACAAATAACCTGATCTGAACCTCCTTTTTCGCAATAAGTAGTAATTTGACAGCAAATTTACCCCATAGACATACAGGCAAACGCTGGTCCCTAAACCACCATAAAACAGTATATTATCATAAAATTATTTACAATTGTCAAGAATATTACGAAAATAAGGAACTTACTCAGTATCTCGTAGGTGAAACTGAACCTTGTTCCTGTCTTTACCACCAACTTGAACGGTTTCAAGTTCACCCATATCAACCATTTGACCAATAACATATGTATCATAATGGACGGAAGAGTTAAGGGTGGCATAATATACTAATATATATACTGTGAATAGATTTTAAAATATAAACTACTTGGTAGATATATTAACAGAATAGTCTTTCTATTATCAAACAAACAAAATAAATTTCAGTCAATAGATGTTTACATAAAAATAATATAATTTGTGTTGATATAACATACCAATTAAGAACTGGGTTTTGAGATTACCACTTGTAATCTGTTCAAAACTGGTCAACTCCAAAAAGTTGTCATCTGATTTGACCAAAGACCGATAGATAGAAGTAGTGCTCACAAAATTCATCTTGTAAACATGGTTTGTTAGTCGGTAATTGCCAGTTGCAGGAGTTAAAGAGAAGTTCTCTATTACTTTCCATTCTCCAACAGGAAGCTTTTTAAAAAAACGTAATACCATGGTTTTTTACATGAGGCATGTATTTTAACACCCTACAGAAGTCAAAGTATAAGAGAACAATTATGATAAATTCAGAATCAAAACAAAGATAAAACAAAATACTAAAAGGAATATGTATTGATTTGAATTACTGTTTCATCTGCTAGTATTAGCTCCAAGGTTTCACCAGCCACTGATGTGTATTATTTCCAACAATGCACCACTTTAACCTGGATTCGCCAGCTTGTCTTGTATGGTTTCACATTATTAAGATATGTGAATCCAGCGTTGGCACCCATTTTCTGTTTTCTTTGTTATAGATTTGTGAGATCAATTATTTTAGAGTTGTTCTTTTCAATCTTTGATCATTCTACTATTTATATAGATATTAACGGAGATTTTGGTGTTTTGTGAATATTTTGCAAGATACGCACGGATTTGCTAACAAATCTTATAAATATTATGCAGCTTATAGAAAATTTCCTGTTATTTCTTATCTCATGCATATAGCAGCATCTTAAACATAATTGCGAATATATTAAGAAAGATTTTATTAGATCTGAAAGTTATACCGAATGAAGTATAGATTTATAAGATTTGAAATATATTCGTAGATAACGGAATAGGTTTGATTTTTAAGCTATTTTGAGTATTTTGCAAGTTAAATTTAAGATTTTGTACGTTTATGTTGGAATATTTTCTTTCTGTACTATCTAGATCTAAATATATAAAATATTGAACGCAGATATAGGAGTATAGTAAATGAATTAGTAAAAACTAAATCTTCCACAATAATATCTTTTATCCGTGTTGTGAAAATACTTTCGATATTGTTATGATTTCGTTACAACCCAAACTTTCGAAAGGATAGTAGAGGGAAATGAGTGATGTGTTCCATTGATATATTTTCAATACCCGAATGTGAAAATACTTTCAATCTTGTTAGTTTTCAATAATTTGTATATATTATTAGAATGATAATGTGGATCAAAAGTGTGAGACGATCTTGCCCTATTCTACAATATCGTGCCCTCTTCAAATTAAGGTAGATTTTTAAACATCGCACATTTACATCAAGTAATCTATATACTATTAAAATTGCACTGATAATAAATAGAGGGTAAGGATGGTGATTTAAACATTGCAGAAAGGTCTTAACATAAGGTTTACAGAAAGGTCTTATAAAACATGATTAAAAAGTTCAAGTTATAAAATAAGTTGGTAATAACATTTATACCAACTACATCCTTAACCAAAATATTCGAATAACATAAACAAAACAACAATGAATCATGGGTTGAGTCTTAGAAAGGAGTAAAGCCTTGCCTGTGATCATTGTTGTAACTCTGTGGTAGAGGAAATGGGTACCTGACAATAGTGATTGATGAAAATTAGTAATCAGGAAATACTATTATGAACTCATATTTTATACTAACATATATTAAAAACGATATTACCTATTCAGAAATTGGTAGAGTTCAGGAAATGTGTAATCTTCAAACTCTATATCTGAGAGACCTTCTTCTGCTGTAAGCCATGAATGATCTTTAAAAAACAAAATAGGTTGTTAGTACATTGTTAGCCATGAATGATGATTTAACAAAAAAATTGGTTGTTAAACTCTATTCTGTTTAACATACGGACTAATGTGGAGACACGGAAACACCTTAGGATTCCAAATATGTGCCATTCATGCTCACGACAAAATCGTCTTGACAATTCCTCAGCCAACTCTCCGTATGCTAAACATTCCAACCCTTTAAACCTGAACGATTGGAAACAATTTCAAAACGTATCTAAAATATGTAACATAGTAAATTTTGATGATCACAAAAAGCCACTTACTCTTGGTTTCTAATCGTAAATTGAACCATTGACCTCATCCTAGGCTTCTCATAAGAAAGTTGATTCCACCATCTCTTGGAAATCTTTCCAACCCAAGTAATCACTCCTAGAACATCTATAAAGAACACAAAATTAAAAAAAAATTAAAAACTCAAAAATATTATGATCTAAAAAGATATACTCTGTTTTACCTATAGGGTAACGTTCTGAGACAGTTTGACTTAGGATATCAACGATTGGAGTGAAAACCAAGAAATGATGGTGGTTTGGAAAGTCAGCGAGTAGTCTCATTTCTGTGTTTGAGTTGAAGTCGATCTCATAAGAGTGGCGAGTGGTTTGGCCAAGAATAGAACCAAATGTAACACTAAAATCCTTAAGGGAGAACCAATAACGTTTGAAATGCTTAAGCCATGCATAAACATTTAAGGCTTCACCGGAAAGACTTGCTGAAATTCTGTTTCCCTGAAAACAAATGGAGTTTGATGTGTATTTCAGGATAAAGAAGATTTCTCTAATAATAAACACTTTAGAAACGAAACCGAATTCCTATACTAATTAGAATCATCAATATATAAGAAGTGTTGAGATATTACCTCTTCATCACACAAAATAAGATGCATGTTTGGGGCAGACAAAACAAACTCTTTAGTCCAAACATGCAAGATCTTCACTCTTAGGTTCCAATCTTTCTTGCGCCTATTGATTTCTGAGATCATATGGACAGTTTCGTTTGCCATAATCTTCTCAACAAAGTGTCTGGTTTAGGAAAAGAGGAAGAGAAAGATATGAAAGACGAACGGTTTAAAATGTTATAGAAAAGAAGCTATGAACGCAATATAGTTAACGTAAACCAATGAAGAAGTTGAAAGGATCACCAAATCTTACGCAAGCTAGATTGCGTTAAAAGAAGTTAAAAAAAAAATCAAAGTAAAAATATATGGTAATATTCTCCTTAGGTAATTATGAGAAACAGTTTGTTAAAAAAAGCAATCATTAAAGAGACGAAATATTTAGTTTAGATTTGATTTGATGTTTGACTTTACATCTAGATTTGGTGATAAAAATCTAGGTAGTTCGTAAATCATTTCCTAAAATTTGGTTCGATTAAAATTTTGTTTGAAGCGAAAGTATGTGAATTAATAGATTAACTAAATATTTAGTTTAGATATGAATAGATTTTTATTTACAGTAAGATTTGGTGATCGAAAATCTAGGTAGTTCGTTATTGATTTGGTAAGATTACGTTTTTCACAATTTTGTTTTAAGCGTTAGTATTGGATTTCCTGCATTAACTAAATATTTAGTTTAGCTTTGATTAGAAGTTTTATTTACAGTAAGATTTGGTTCTCGAAAATCTAGGTAGTTAGTTTAAAATTTGGACAGATTTTGTTCTCAAACTTTTGTTTGCAACGATTTAGTTACTGCAATCACTCAACATTCCGATTCGAAATATATGAAAATCTAATCAATATGGAAAGAATTGTAATGTTTGTGATTCATGAAGTGATCGAAACTAATTAAACAAAATGAGATTTTCTAATAATCCAAATCAGGTAAGAAAATAGTATATTTCGAAGAACGGACCGTTGCAAAAAGATATATTTGTATAAGATCATCATTGTACAAAGTTTGAATACAAATTGGAAATTGAAGAATGAAGAAATTTGATTCAAGAAATTGCTAACATTTCGAAATTAGCAACAATATTTAGATTGAGGCAAAGACATGAATTTTACACCACTTTAGATTACAAAAGACAAATGTAAATAGAAATTACAATCATAGATCTTACAACAATTTTTATATAAACATACAAATGAAGCTTTTGTTTACAAAAAGACTTCTTGTGGTCGAAGGCAAACTAAACCGGAATGAATACAAAAGAATAGTTCAATTATGTTTCTTCTTGTGCTCGAAATTCTGAAAGCATATCAGAATTTTCTTGTAGAAGATATTAGTTTTCTTCAAGCTTTTGTTTGCACTTTTGTGGAAACTAATATGCTCGCTGAAAAAAGCATATTAGTTTGAGTTTCATTGAAATTCTGAAAGCATATCAATGACCTCATCTAAGAAAAAGATGTGGAAGAAGAAACATATTACAAAGACAGTTAAACATAATTCAAAAAGAAAAAACAACATTCACAACAAATGTGAAAAATCCAAATCTGAAATTTTTTACAGAAACTTATATGTGGTAATGTATTTCTTACCCAAGAATTGTTATATTGACGAAGCCTCAGAAGTTGAAAGTAAATCTGCACAAATAACCTTCAACAATGTTAGAAAAACATTAGCACAAACAAAAAGCTTGAGCAGAAATTTATGATTTTACCTCAATACACAATATGTTTCCTAAGTTCCACATCTTCTCAAACTCTCGTCTTCATATTTGGTTGGTGCTAATCCATTGAGGTCATGCAAGAAAGAAAAAAATTGTGTCAATACACATCATAATTAACAAAAAATTTCATAATAAGAAGGTAGAAGAATAAAACTAAAACTAAAACTAATTAAAGCAGAAACCTAAAGAATTGTGTATCAATGACCGAAAGAGTCTCTTTATATAGATGAATGAAGAGTGCTGGAGAAGTTTTATGATGTTTATCTAAATGGAAGTTTAAATATTGCATCAAATCTTTTTAGTATCAAATTTAGATATGGTCGAATTTTTAAAAAAACTTGTTTGGAAACAGGGATAAAAAGTAGGGATAGTAGATATCCAGAATGGGATTAGACTAAAATTTGTTTGTTTACAAAATGTTACCCTGTTTTAATAGTATAGATTGATAATAAACTGAGAGATTCGTATTTTTCATAGATAGTGTTGAATCATCTTCATTAACTGAGGTATATTTTATTAGTGGCAGGCTAGAATGGATGTATACAATATTTATTATTACTCATTTAAACGTCTACTAGGATTTAACCCGAGCTATAATTAGCGCGGCGTTAGTTTTCTAAAATAAATTGTTTTGAAATTCATAAAAATTGCTTTTATATGAATTTTACAATATAGCTAACTAATGATTATTGATTATAAATAAACTTGTCAATTTGTAATAATTTATCTATTTAACCCGTTTTTTCAGTGAACTAAAATATTATTCGGGTTAACCCGCAAAAACTTATAATCGTAAAAACATAACTCTAATATGCATCGTTAAAAGACTCTAGTTTTTGTGGTTAGTCTACGAACTCTTAAACAAAATATAGTTTTCTTGTATCTAACTTTTTATAAAATTAGTAAAATATTTTTTAACTTTTGTTTTGATATATATTCTAATAAAATATAATAAATTATAGTGAAAATATAGCAAGATTTTAAATATTTTTTTTTGAATATATATGAATTGATTATTATTTTAAAATATATAGTATTAAAAATAATTAAGAAATGAAATAATAAATAACCTCTTTAATACAAAATATATACTTTCCATATTCTAATCAATAATTTTAAAAGACTATTATATCCTTTCCTATTTCAATTATTCTTTGTTATTTGTAATGGCATTTCATATAATAACTTACAAAACAAAGTTCATTTTTAAAAATGTCTTCTTAAATAATATTATAGAGATTTCCTTGTGCAAAATGACAAGAAAACTAATGTTAAATATGGGAGTAAAAGCAGCCAAAAAATTGTTTAAATTTTGAGTAAGCTAACACTGCGCCTTTTTTTTTTTTTAACATCTGCTTTATTTAAATTAAATTGAAGTTACATGATCAGAGTGTAAAGCATTTGAGATTACATTTGGAACATAGTAATGAAACAGAAAAACAGAGTCATGGGGGATAGTTTCTTTTGCAAGTATATATGCCGGCTGATTTCCTTCACGATTAATCCAGCTAAAGTTGGCTTCCTCAAAACGATTCTGCCAATATCTGATTTCACGAATCCAATTGTAGAGCCCGAAGTTCAGTTTAGTACCATCGATCAAATCAATCACAGTTTGATTATCTCCTTCAAAAATAACCTTTCTTAATCCTTTACTCCAACAGTGTTGCATAGCAATGAGGAGGGCCTGAAATTCACTCTCTAGAGCCTTTGAACTCGGGATCCTTCTGCTTGACCTGATCCAAGATAAACTCCTTTATCATCTCTGATGAGCCAACCCGATTTTGCCGAAATAGTATTATTCACAAAGGTGCCATCATAGTTGCATTTGACCCAATCCGAAGGTGGTTTTTGCCATATAGTATGTCCTCTTTCTTTGTGTCTTCGTGTCTTTGAAAGAGCAGCGTTTGATTTTGTAATATTGTCCTCTGTATTCACCCATTCCAAGGCATCTTGTCTTGCAAGCCTGAGACATTGTCGCCATGGGATATTTTCCATCTGAAATATCATAATGTTTCTACTTTTCCACAATCTCCATAGTATCCATAGTGGGAGTTGATTAAATTGTGAGTTCACAGTAGATAAATTCCAGGAAAACAAACCTCAATTTTAGCTTCAAGGGTCGCAGCGGTGTCAATGAGAATCGGATTTGGTATTCCAGAAGCTCTCCATACCATCTGAGCATATTCACAGTCAAATACGAAACACTGCGCCCTTTTTTATTTAATAAAAGTAAGTTAACAATGCGCTTATAAAATAAGACTATATAAAATCTCTTATATATTAACTGAGAATGACTCAAAAAAAAAACATTGGTTTCATGTGTGATTTACAAAAATGTCATGATGATGTGTCATCACCACATAGCATTTCAAGACATTTTTGAAGACAGGTTTATGTTACTAGAGAAATTACATTATATGTCACTCACATTAAATTGTTACAAAATTCATTATATTTTTATTAATTATTAAACTAATCATTTGTAAAAAAAACTTACCATAATCGATTATACTCACTCTCTCCCAATTAGATTATTAATTATTTTAATTATTATATCCACTCTCATTTTTGTTTGATCACATATTTATAAAAAATTGAATTATCACATCATCCATATAATAGAAAAACATTTAGATTTTCCGCATATGTCATGATTCAAAAAAATTAACATATATAAAATCTTATTTGATAAAAAGTTATAAAGTATAAATATTTTAAATTTATAAAATATTTACTTGATAAAAAAATTAATCTATTAGATATAGAGCTTCTCAAGACTTTTATAAAACCATCCCCCACCAACTTGTTATTTACAAGAATGTCATCTTCTTCAATTCCCCAACCACCATTAACAACCAATTTCAAGCTCTAAATGATTCTCCAACCAATTTTAGAGCTCTAAATGCTCAATGTGTGAGCTCATAACCTCATAATCTTTCATTTCCTCTCTAATTTAATCTAAAAAACTCTCTAAATCACCTTTTAAAATTTTACAATTTCATAGATCTTGCATTTTCGATGATTTTGCATAACTACGACTTGGGTTGTTTGCTATCAACGAAATTCAAAGTTATGGGCGCTTTACGAAGTTAAAAACAAACTCAGACCGGATCTAGGTAAACATCCACTTGATTTTCGCTAATTTTAAGATCTGTTTCGCGAAAGTAGACTTCAAAATGAAGTCTGCTCTTCATCGTAGACTTCATTTGAAGTCTCCTAGTCAACCATAGGTTAGTTTTGAAATTGACTATTTTTCGTAGACTTCGTTTTTGTAAGGAGTCTTCACGTGAAATCTGTGAGTTATCCTTTGAAAACAAAAAAATCACTCGTAGACTTCATATGAAGTCTCCGAAAAAGAGAGGCTACTTTTGTAGTTGACCAAACTTTGACTTTTATAAGGCAGACTTCAGATGAAGTCTTCTGGAGAAGTCTTCAAGAGAAGTCTTCTTTTAAGTCAGTTTGGTATTTGACCAAAATTTTGATTTTTTATGAAGGTTAGTTTTGCGTTTGAAAAAAAATTTCAAACTTAAAAAGAAATTTGTTTTTGAGTAGATTTATCATAGAAGTCTACAGAAATGAAAAAAATGGAGTAGACTTCAAACGAAATCTGCCAGAAATATAATTCGAAATTTTGGTCAAACTCAAAACCAACATTATTTTTCGTAGACTTCAAACGAAGTCTACTTTTAGTATTTGAATTGCAAAAGTGACCCATTTTCAGTAGACTTCAGTTTGAAGTCTTCTCTAACGATGTAGACTATATGAAGCCTTCTTTAACAGTGTAGACTTCAAATGAAGTCTACTTTAAAAGTCAAACACTAATGAGATTATGGTCAAATGAAAAATTAACCTATTTTCCGTAGACTTCATGAAGAAGTCTACTTTTATAAAGTCAACAGTTTGGTCAAATGCAAAAATAACATGTTCCACAGTAGACTTCACACGCAGACTTCTAAGAATTTATGTAGGCTTCAAATGAAGTCTTCTTTGTCAAACAATCATAGAAGTCTACTGTGTAACGTTTTTTTTTAAACTCATTTAGAGCATATTTATAACGAATCTTTAAGCTTTTTTTGTTCTAATATGTATTTTTACTGGTGCTTTTTCTGTTGTATGAATTTTATGTGTTTTAACTAGACAATTATGGATGAATTAAATTTATTGATTGGTTAGGCATTTAGCTCGTAATAGAAGACTTCATTTGAAAGTCTTCTTCATTTATCTAGGACAGACGTCAGAGTGAAGTATATGTAAATAATTTTGTTAAAAATGCATTTTTAGCATATTTATAATAAATTTTATAGTTTTTTTTGTTTTGGGATGTGTTTTTACCGTTGTATGAGTTTGATGTGTTTTAACTAGACAATTATGGGTGAATCAAATTTGTTGATTGGAATAGAAGACTTCGTTTGTGTTATAATTATGGAAAACTCAATTTTCTTGCTTGATTAGGTTATTAACACATAAGTCGAAGTCTGCATTTATTTCATTTGCCTCCACAGACTTGAGTGTGTCGGCATTGTGGCTTTAGACATAATATGTGCCGGAATCTGAATTTTGGATTGAGTTTGTATTAAAATGGTTAGGAAGGATCATGTGTACAAGCTATTGCATGTATCACCTTGTTGGAATCGGTGTACAATCTATTGCATGTATCACCTTGTTGGAATCGAGACCTTGCCTATGCTCCCCGAAGAGACCTATATGCCTTCTTACAATGAACCACCGAGGTGTAGGGAAGAGTTTAAGACTTTTTGTGATCAATAAATTTGAGAATTAAAAACAAACAAGAGAAAGTTGGAAATTAAATTTGGAAATTTGGAAATAAAATTGGAGTTTAAGTGCATCAATAACCAAAACACCCCTTCATTATCATTGATTTTTCCTCGCTTACTCAAGCAACTAAGAGGAAAATAAGACGAGTGGGTTCTGGACTTGGCATAACGACCACTACCTCCTTCATAATCAACTTATTCACATACCAACAAGATCAAACAAAAAAAGCAGTTCCAAATAGAAAGTAAATCCACCTTTGGATCCTTGTCAAGACAAAAGGCCATCGTAGCAAAAGCAATATACACATGATATGTACAGCTGGGAGATTACACTGACGAATTCAGAGAACAGGAAAACGAAATGGGCTGTGTCTTCTACCTTTGTGTCGATTTCATCCAACAGAGGAACTTGCCTATCCAGTTCCTGCACGAATCAGTGTCGTGACATGGATCATCAGCTCTAGTACTTAATAAGGGAAGTGAGTTAAGAGCTGCACTTTAACAAACTCACCTCGTTCATATCAGACGCCATGTTCTTCAAAGCATCTAAACCTTCGGAGATCATGTCCACACCTTGTGTTACGTGAGGTGTAACTTTAGATAAGATCAGATCAAACTTAGGGAAAATAACAATCCTTTATATTGATGGACTGAGTAATACAAAGAATGAGAGAAAGGTATTTGGGAGTCTCTCTCCTCCCATTTTTCAACTTTTCACCAAAATAATTGATAACCCTTTCAACCACTTCCCCCCTTACATTAATACTACAGAAAAGATCCTACAGTAGCCTACTAACTTGACCATGGTTATTCTTTACTCTACTAAGGTAGACACATCTTTTAGAAGCCCATTCCTCCTTCTTTGAAGATGAAGACACTCAAACACTGATCAGGCCTTTTGGGCCTTCCCGCGTTTCCTGTAATGGTAGAGGATGGGAGGGTGCTCTGCTGCATATGTATCAATACCCTCGCCATTTAAACTAATCTTGTCCTCAAGGTTGAAAAGAGGAAACTGACCTTTGATGGTGCTTACCCATTCCCAAGAGCACTCAAAGTCAGGCAGCCCCTTCCACTTGATTAGAACCTCTTCCTGCCCTGAGTTTAGGTTCCTCCTCTGATCCAGAACAGCCTCAGGTTCAGCTTCAAGGTTACCCTCCTCTGAAAGTTGCGGTGGTAACGCTACAGCAGCGACAGGTTCCCCAATCACTTTCTTCAGCTGAGAGACATGAAAGGTAGGGTGAATCTTAGCATCTGGAGGCAGCTTGAGACGGTAAGCTACTGTCCCGACCCTTGCTTCTACTTCGAATGGCCCATAAAACCTCGCAGCCAGCTTCTCATTCATCCTCCTAGCTAGGGACTTCTGTCTGAATGGTCGCAGCTTGACAAAGACTAAATCCCCAACTTCAAAATCCACCTCTCTACGGTGCTCATCAGCCTTCCTCTTCATCACTTGCTGTGCCTTATGCAGATGCTCTCGCAGGAGAGATATCATACCGTCCCTTTCCTGTAACTTCATCTCCAAATCTGCATTGCTTGTGGAACCATTTTCGTAGCGCATCAAGGTCGGAGGATCTCTTCCATAGACTGCCTTAAAGGGAGACATTCTAATGGCAGAGTGATAAGACGAGTTATAGCCCAGTTCAGCCCACGGAAGGAACGATGCCCAGGACCTTGGCTTCTCGCTGGAGAAACATCGCAAATACGTCTCTAACCCCCTGTTTGTAACCTCAGTTTGCCCGTCCGATTGAGGGTGATATGCTGTGCTAAAACGCAAGTCGGTTCCTGCCAAACGAAATAACTCTTTCCAAAACAGGCTAGTAAATAACTTATCCCTGTCTGAAACAATGGATTTTGGAAAGCCATGTAGCTTGACTATTTCTTGGATAAACAACAAGGCCACATCTGTCGCTGAGAAGGGGTGTTTCAAACCCAAGAAATGTGCATACTTTGTCAACCGATCCACCACCACCAGCACTGAATTGAACCCTTCTGGCTTCGGTAACCCTTCTATGAAATCCATGGAGATGTCTTCCCATACATTGACGGGTATAGGAAGAGGCTGCAAGAGTCCCCCGGGTGCTAGTGTGGAGTATTTGTGTCTTTGGCACACCTGGCAGGCCGCAACGTACCTCCTAATGTCTGTCATCATCCCTGACCAGAAGAAGAGGTCTCCAATCCGTTTCTGCGTTTTCGAAATTCCGCCATGCCCACCTAACTTCCCATCATGGAATTCCTTGAGTATCAAGCCAATCAGCTTTGACTGTTTTGGGACTACCAGTTTCCCGCGTCTCAGGAGCCTACCTTGGACAAGAGAATAATCAGGGTTGGAAGAAGCATCAGCCTACAGTGCCTGGATTATAGTCTGGAGCTCACTGTCTCTGTCCACTTCACTGCAGATATCTTCCAACTGTATCGCTGCCGGTACAGTGAGTGCCAACAGTTCCGGCATTGCTGCTTTCCTAGACAAAGCATCTGCAGCCTTATTCTCGAGACCCGGCCTGTATTGGATATCGAAATCAAACCCAAGCAGTTTTGTCAACCATCGCTGATACTCCATGTTAATTTCTCTTTGCTCCAGCAGAAATTTCAGACTCTTCTGATCTGTCCTCACCAGAAACTTACGCCCAAGCAGGTAGTGTCGCCATTTCTGAATTGAGAACACTATGGCCATCAGCTCTCGTTCGTAAATGGATTTGTGACGTTGCCTTTCCGTCAATGCTTGGATGTAGTAAGCTATTGGTCGTTGTCCCTGCATCAATACTGCCCCTAACCCCACACCTGATGCATCTGATTCCACCACAAACAGAGCTTCAAAGTCAGGAAGAGCCAACACCGGCACTGTAGTCATGGCTGTTTTCAAATGCTCAAATGCCTTAGTGGCTGTTTCACTCCATCGAAATTGATCTTTCTTAAGTAGGTCCGTTAAGGGGCGTGCTACAGCTCCATAGTTTTTGACAAACCTGCGGTAGTAGCCTGTCAAGCCGAGAAACCCTCTCAAGTCTTTCACATTACGAGGTTGAGGCCAATCACACATTGCACTAATCTTGTTGGGATCTGCTGCTACTCCCTCAGTTGAGATCACGTGCCCCAAATACTCCACCTCTGCCCCACCAAAGTGACACTTCTTCTGGTTTGCAAAGAGTTGATGTTGCTGTAGCACTTGCAGCACTATTCGCAGATGCTCCAAGTGTTCCTCTCTGCTTCTACTGTATACCAAGATGTCATCGAAGAATACCAGGACACACTTGCGGAGGTAGCTGCGAAACACGTCGTTCATGAGTGATTGGAACGTTGCTGGTGCGTTGGTCAGACCGAAAGGCATTACTAGGAATTCGTAATGCCCGTCATGTGTTCTAAAGGCCGTCTTCTGTACATCAGCAGACCGCACTCGAATCTGGTGATATCCTGACCTCAAATCCAACTTTGAGAAGATTATTGCCCCATGTAGTTCGTCTAAGAGCTGATCTATCATTGGTATTGGATAGCTGTCAGGCACCGTCACTGCGTTGAGGGCTCGATAGTCAACGCAAAACCTCCAGCTCCCGTCCTTCTTTTTCACCAGCAATACCGGACTCGAAAACGGGCTGCCACTTTCACGGATAATCCCCGCTGCCATCATCATTGCTATTTGTCGCTCTATTTCCTCCTTCTGAGCCTGCGGGTAACGAAAAGGACGGACGCTAATTGGACCAGCCCCTGGTTTAAGCTCGATAGCGTGCTCTCTGCCCCTGGAAGGAGGCAGTCCGTGTGGTTCCTCAAAGACCTGAACATACTGAGCTAGTAGCTCCACAATTTTTGCACTAGGAGGATCCTTTGACTCCATGTACTGAGCTTGTAACCCTGCATACTCCACCAGCACTCCTTCTCCTTGATGCTCGAGTGCCTTTAACAATGTCTTAAGCGAGACTGATGAGTTATTCAAGCTGGGATCACCTTTGAGTTTGATTACCATCCCATTAGTCTTGAATTGCAGCTCCTGCAGCTTCCAATTAACTTTTGTCGTCCCCAACGTCTCTAGCCACTGCATACCGAGAATCACGTCAGCACTGCCCAATTCCAACGGAAGAAAACTCCCTGTCAAGGTACAGCTCTGTATTTTCAGCTCCACGTTCTTACAGATCCCTTGACCACAAACCATTAGACCCGAGCCCATCATCACCCCATACCCAGTAGTTCCTTCCCTCACCAGCCCGAGCTTGTGAACCACCTCGTCGGAGATGAAATTATGCGAGGCTCCGCAATCAATCATCACTACCACATCTGCCTGTTTGATCGTACCCCTCAGCTTCATGGTGCGTGGAGAAGTTAATCCCACCACCGAGTTGATAGAGAGCTCCGCCAGCTCTGAAATTTCAGGTGGCTGCTCCTCCTCACGGTCATCTCCATCATCTTCAACTACGCACTCTGTACCGTCTTCCCTCACCACCATGACCTGCAGCCCAATATTTCGACACATGTGCCCGGCGTGAAACCTCTCGTCGCACCGGAAGCATAGTCCCCTCGCCTTCCGGTCAGCCATCTCCGCTTCCGTGAGCTTCCGATATGGTGTTTTCTGGGTATCACGCAATATGGTCTGAGAGTTTAGGGTTTTGTTGTTCCCTCCCCGAAACGACTGCGAGTTAGTCGTAAATTGATTATTGGGCTTGGGCCTGAAATTTGTTGACCCATTTCTCCACGGGAGATCCAACTGTACGTCACGCGCAGGAGATCTCCTAAAAGCACGATTTGTCGTGTTTGTGCTTCCCGACAAAATCTCTGGCGGCGCTCCGTCCTGAACCGACCACTCCTCCACATGTTTAGCCGTACTCATCATCTTCTTTAGCGAACAGCTGGGGGCGAGCATCTTCAACCCCGCTCGAATTTTTGGCTTGAGACCCATCTTAAAAGCCATTTCCAGAACTTTCTCGGGCAGCTCCGGCGCGTTAGAAGCCAAAGCTATGAAGTCGCGGCAGTAGTCCTTCACCGTCTCCTCCTGCCGGAGCATCCATAGCCTTTCCCCAGCGGTTGTATCGTGCTCCGTCGCGAACTGCTCCAAGACTCGGGCTTTCATCTGTTCCCAGTCAAGGAAGGGGTTGCGGTCACGTTCCCATCGGTACCACATCAGCGCTTCACCGTCAAAGCACATCCGGACCGCCCTGAGTTTTTCTTCTTCCGAGAAATCGCTAAGCTCGAAGTACTGTTCCACCCTGAGTATCCAGCTATCGGCGTGATCCCCGTCAAACAGAGGAATATCGATCTTCCTCGTTAGTGATTCATTTATCCGATACGGTGTTCCCCCCTGTTGACTCGAAAAAGGGTTCGAGGCCAGATGCTTTTCCGGTTCCTTTCATCTGACTCGCCTCTCCGCCGGTCGTTCCGATCAGACCTTCTACCTCCATCGTTACGCCGGCGTGGCTCTCTTCTCCTTCGATGGCCATGTCCTTCCCTTTTTGTTTCTTCTTCTCTGCGGCATCTGCGTTTAGGAACTCCTCCAAACGATCTAGTACCGTGAGCCTCAGCTCCATCCTCTCCACAGCTCTCTCCAAGGCGCTCACCTTCCCCATATCTTTCTGTAAATCTTCTACAGCTTTCTCCACCTTCGATTTGTCCTCTCCGTCTTTCTTTGGAGGCATTGTGATCCCAAGATTTTGATGCTCTGATACCAAGTTGTTACGTGAGGTGTAACTTTAGATAAGATCAGATCAAACTTAGGGAAAATAACAATCCTTTATATTGATGGACTGAGTAATACAAGGAATGAGAGAAAGGTATTTGGGAGTCTCTCTCCTCCCCTTTTTCAACTTTTCACCAAAATAGTTGATAACCCTTTCAACCACTTCCCCCCTTACATTAATACTACTGAAAAGATCCTACAGTAGCCTACTAACTTGACCATGGTTATTCTTTGCTCTACTAAGGTAGACACATCTTTTAGAAGCCCATTCCTACTTCTTTGAAGATGAAGACACTCAAACACTGATCAGGCCTTTTGGGCCTTCCCGCGTTTCCTGTAATGGTAGAGGATGGGAGGGTGCTCTGCTGCATATGTATCACCTTGTTCCTGATATATCTCAAGTAGACAAGTCTTATATATATATACCACCAGAGCTTAAGTGAACAAAAGAGTAGAATGCAACCAGATAGAGTATCACTTGCCTGCTTCATTTTCCGCATCTCATACTTCTGTCTGAATTGGCTGGATTCATGTGATTCTTGAAAGTAATCATCATCAAAACGCCCATATAACATCCACAATAGATGTGACTTAGTGATCTTGAACTTCAGGTTGCTCAAACGACAGAGAATAGGATAAATAGTTCATATGATTCTGAGATAGACAGATGTATACAATATGGAACAAACTCATGCAATAGTTTGAACGCGTACGTACAATCTACAAGATATAAACAAAGCTAATTCAGTTGAATCACCTGAATCAAATTTGATATCAGGACGAGATGCTGTTGAGGGAGCCCAAGTACTAGTGCTTTTAGGACCACCCGCTGTCCCATCAGGTATGGCTTCAATCCTGGCCGGAAGCGCAAGCACCAAATCATTTCTCGCGGCAAGCTCTTCGGTTGTAAGTCCCTTAACCTGAACAATGTATAGATTGCCACCGAGTTTACATAATCCTTCAAACATGATTTTGTCAATCTCAGCCAATGTACTTCCATCCGAACGTGGTTATATACTAGGTTGGCCTAATCCAAAACCCACAGGAATAACTACCATTCTCTATTTCTCAGCCAATGTAAGCAGCTTTTCAGCCATATTTACAAGCTTTTTTGGCATCCACTCACACTTTAACTATATCATCCTTTTAAAAAGAATCATATTAAGCTCAAACAGTGTAGCTGATCCATGAACCAAAGTGTAACACATGAGAAAGGAAGCTAACCCGCTTGACAGCAAGTCTCTGCAGCTTAGGAACTTCCTCGGACAATCGAGCTTTGGTCCGGCGGATCTCAGCATTCATTGCAACAGCAGAAGCCCTATTCTTCTCCTTTGTAACAAGTTCAGCTTTCTGCAAATCGAAATTACATGAAAACCCTCATTCAAAATTTCAAAGAAGACTTGCGAATCATACTCAAATCAGAACCAACCCAGAAAACGCATAAAGCATAAATAAGATAAGGCATTCAAAAACTTATCATCTTCAAAGAAACAGGCTTCTGCTCTCTGACCTCAGATCTGCAATAATAGGATAAGTGAGAAAGATATGAAGACAGGGAGATGAAGACGGGTTAGAAGAGATGAAGACGAAGAAAGAAGAAGAAGAAGAACGACGGCTTACCACAACGACAACCGGTAAGAATGGAGCCGTCTTAGAGAGAAAGTAGAGTTTTTTTTTTATAATAAAATTAGGATTACAAGTCGGAAGTTCCTTTATACAAGGAGGTACAAATTTTTGTTAGGTTAATAATTTTCTGTTCAGCAGACTTCAACAAATTTTGGTTAGGTAAATTTATTTCAATAGATTTTGGTTTAGCAGACTTTTACTCATAATTCAACTATAACCTATAAATTATTTCCTTGGTTAATCTGATCAAATTTTATGAATTTTTGATTTTTAAAATATCATAACTTAGTATAATAAATTTTTAAAACCTCATAATTTTATAACATAATATTTTTTTTTATTTAAATATAAAATTTAATTACAGAGCAGACTTCATGAGAAGTAGACTTCTATATGAAATCTACCCATAATTCAACTATAACCTATAAATTATTTCTTTGGTTAATCTGATCAAATTTTATGAATTTTTGTTTTTTAAAACATCATAATTGAGAATAATAAAGTTTTAAAACCTCATAACTTCTATATGAAGTCTACCTGCGTCTCAGGGTTATAATCGTAAAAACACGTATTGGGTTTTTGTTAGTCATTGAAGAGGTAACTGTAATTTCACTATCTCTACAGGTTATTTTTGCTTTAACTCAAATAAGGAGTCTAGTTTTACTGAAATACCAAATTTTAAATTATTTTTAGCAATTTCCCATCATTTTACGCCATATATTATTTTTGTCTCTCTTTTTTGAGTAGTGGAAGCCACAGAATAGTGGATCTTTAACTTATTAGTACAAGTAATATTGAGTATTTTTCTTATTTTATTCTACATCGCTTTTGCACTTCCGAATCTAGTCATGGACATAATAACTGAATCGAATGAAACCGAACTGAACCGAATTGAAATTAATGGTTCTGTTAGGTTATGGTTACTTCACAATAACCGAATGGTTTTTATTTTTGATATCCATTGGTTATGATAACCGAATGGTTATTAACAGATAACTAATGGGTATCCATGGATATCAAAAAAAAAAATTATGTTTATTTTCCCTAATTAACCAAAATAACCAAAATATAACCAAAATAACCGAACCGAAATAACCGAAACTAACCGAAATTTAACCGAAATAACCGAAACATTTCGAAATATAACCGAAATATTTTGAAATTTAACCGAAACTGAACCGAAATAACCGAAACTAATCGAAAATATTTGAAATTTAACCGAAAATAACCAAAAATAACCGAAACTATTCGGTTAACCAAAAATAACCGAAATATTTCGGTTACCAAACGGTTATTAATTTTGATAATCATACCGAACCGAACCAAAACCGAACCAAAAACTATTACTAACCGAATGGATAGTAAAAACATAACCGAACGTAACCGAAAACCGAAATAACCGAACCGAGCCGAACCGAATAACCATATGCCCATCTCTATCCGAATCTATTAAAAGTGCAATCGAACGTCGACATGTTTTTGCATGTATTACTGAAGCTTTAGTCAAAATTAGTTCTTAAAATAGATAATACTTTGGTTTAATGCACAAATAATAAGTTTAGGATGAAAAATGCTAGTAGTATAAAAAGGTCAAAAAATAAATATAATATGTCACTTATATAAGGAACGAAAGAATTATTTTAGTTTTAACTTAGAACTTTATATTTTAACTCTTGTATTAAGGTCACTAATCGCTTTTTATGTTTTTGAAAGCTACTAATTTGTTTTTCTTATAATAATAGTTATAATAATCTTTTTTATAATAATAGTTATATCATTTGACAAAAAAATATAATAATAATAGTTATATCTTTCATAAGTTCATAGTTATTTTTAACTAAAATTGTTGTTGAGAAAATATATATGTAATATAGTCTTACATAATTTCATAGCTAATATTATTTGAGATATTGAATAATAGATATAGAAAATACTATAAATATTTTTTTGATTAAGACCACCTTTTTTCGTTTGACCGATTCTATATATATCCACGAACGTCTATAGGAGGATCCGATTGATCTAATTGAATATAAATATTTAGTATATATTTGCTAATTTATTTCATGGTGCAACGTATCGATTAGACTATTATTTTTGTTGATTAAAAAACTATTATAAAAAGAAGTTTTTTGTTTTGTTTAATAGGTTGATATATGTCGTCGTCTTAGTTTGAAATTAAATAAACGTAAGCAAAAATTAGAACACAACAAAATGAAGTTATTTTATATAGTTATGATAAACTCTCATAATTTGAAATATATACCGATATCATGTTTCGATGGGGCATGCAATGACCAGTGTGGGTCCCATCCAATCGAACTTATCATCATTTTCTTCTCTCTCAGAAATTAAATTTCGAAAAACAATTCTCTCATTAATCGTAAATAAATAATATATATTGACAACGACAACAACAAAAATAATAATAATTCTATACTATATAAAAGCAGGAGTTTGAGGTTCGTGGGAGTGTCCACGTCAGCAAAATAAATTACTCTTAGACGCTGCCACGTAAGCACTTCTTCTCCTCCTTTTAAAAACGGTAGACATTCACATCCAAGACACAATGTCTTCCGCAAGACACAATGTCTCCCCAAAAATGATGACGTGTCGCGACATGATTCGTCGCGATAATAAAAAATTAATATTTAAAAAAAAAAAAAATAGAAGACAGAGGTCTTGTCTCTGATGGATTAATGGCTCAAAAGCCATAAAATGAGAAAGTGAAATCTTGTGTACCATAAACTGATATAGATGCCATAAAAAGAGTGAAATCCCCATTTTATCCTTAATGAAAAAATTTGTGGTATCTCAGGTTTTTTAATTAATTGAGACTAAATAATTGATTTATTTAATTTCTGATTTTTTTTTCTTTTTTTTTGTACAAACTTTCGCTCCTCTCGTTTCTCTCGAGCTTGAGTTGAGCTCGCTCGAATCACGACCCATCTCGCCAGTGGACCGTAGTCGCCACCGCGTCGTCCTCCTCTGCACTTGTCGTCCTCCTCTTCTCTCTTCCGCCATTGCTGAGAAAAGCTTGCAAAGTTATTAGGTTTTGGTGTAGTGTAATTTAGGGATTTCACAATTTAGGGATTGAATTTACGAAAATTGTTTGATTCAGTATGCAAATTGGATTGGTACCCAAGTTTTCTGTGACGATTAGGTCTTTGTATTGATAATTTGTCGAGTTTAGTTGTTGAATCGTAGTGATTCTTAGGTATATTAGAATTAGAACCCGAGTTCATCACCAAATCTACAGAAGATGACAACTGGTACAAATGGTACAACTAAGAGACAGATGACAACTGATACAAATGGTACAACTATATGTAACTCCTTAATTTAAAAAATAATAATAATAATTAAATTAAACATATAAAAAGAAAGTATCTACTTAAAAAATGCAAACACGTCTTAAACTATAAGGAACAATATTAATAACATGGATAAAATTAAATTATCATTTTCCTAATACATATTATTGGTTTCACACCAAACACACCCTTATGATACAAGGAAAACTTTGATAATGTTAACAATCTTTTGATGGAAAAGACCGAAATATATGATTTTGCATAATTTGTATTATGAATACCTTGTAAATGAACTGCAATAGTCGAAAATTATGTGGACAACTACAAAATAATAATTTATATTAAGGAACAACTGGAAAAATGCTAAAATCGCCAAAGGACAACTATGAAGAATTTTGGACAACTGGACACGTTGGTACAACTATGTACAAAATTGACGGCACATTTGACGGCGCACATGTTAATTTGACCGCGCACATAGTTGTACCTAGTTGTTCAGTTGTCCCAGAAACTGCAACATAAAATTATATTGTGCACTTACAAAATAGATCATATTTGTCCTTACGTGTCCAGTTGTACATAGACAAATACCAACAAAGAAACAGAGAAATCCAACAAAGAAACAAACAAACACACCCTAAATTTCCCTTGGATTTGACATTTTTATGAATAATTTTAATTTATATAGTTATATCAGTCGTATCAAAATTTCAGCACAATGAACAAAACTTCTTGCACTATCCTTTCCTGAAACATAGTTGGTTGTGTAGTAGTCAAAATCGCTTTGATCTTCCTCTTAGACAAAAACTCGTATTCAGTTTTATCCATAGGAGATTTTATATAGAAATCCAAATGAGCTCCCCATTTGAATCGATCATCAAGACCATAGTTCCTCAGAGCTAACCAAAGGATCTTATCTTCACAAGACCATAAGTTTTCCACATCAAATGCTCCTTAAGCATCAAAACTCCAGTCGCACCAGTCTTCAAAAACGGTTGCACCGATTCCCACATCTTCTTCTTTTGAACCTGCAACGATAAGATACATAACATGAAACATGTCATGGACTAAGACAAACATTGCTACTGCAATCAATAAGTATGTATGTGCAGGCTAAATAAGATCAATGAACTAAAAAGGCTTCTCTTGTAATTTGTTTTGTTTATCTTGGATCAAAGACATAGGCAGAAAATGGCACGAGGGAGAAACACTCAACGAGAGTGTCTTTATACAATTCTCGTCCCAAATTGTATACATAGAACAATTCTCATTATTACCTTCCCAAGATCCCATGGACCATAACAATGAGGTGATCGGCGGAGGAAGAATCAGAATTCTTACAATTCCAAACGTCACCCTATCGACAGACTCCGCCGTGCAAACACCGTCCTCGTGCTTCTTTCCATGTGGATCAACCAAGTCAAAACAAACAATCAAAAATTCGATCGGATCAGATCCAATTACAGCAGCAAAACCACCTCCAATCACCCAATTTCAGTGATTGTGGATTGAGAAGAAACAACGAAAAAAATGGGTGGAGAATTAATTGAGGAAGCCGTGAAGTGGATCGTGTGTGATGAGGTCAGCTTCGAGAGGGAGATTGCCGTCGAGAGTCTTTTTTTAATTGTATTTTTTTTTAGAGTTTAAGTTGTAATTATTTGAGGGAGATAAATGTGAATTGGATGGGTATTCATGGGTTATCGGGTTTGGGTGGGTAGAATTGTAATTGAATTGTAATATTATATATGTATGGGGATAACTAAGACATTTCCACAGTTTTCGGATTTAAAACAAAATCAAAATAAAATTAATTATTAGAGTGATGGTTTTTGAGTAAATTTTTTCTCAAATTCTGGGTTTTCAGCCTGTCGCTCGTCTCTGATGCGGATGCTCTTATGCAACAACTCGCAAGACATTTTATTCTGTTTTTTATGTGACTCTTTCAATTTCCGAAAAACAAAAAAAAAAACTTCTTCTCGATCATCTCTCGCCGGCGGCCGCAGTGATTAATCCTTACATGTATATATATATATCAAGGCGACGGAGGTTTCTAGGTATACGGCGGTAGTGATGGCGGTTTCCACGGGGTTTCCTGGATTCAAATTCTCTCCGACGGACATGGAGCTGATTTTTTATCACTTGAAACGGAAGATGGATGGCTTGGAGAGGTCTGTGGAGATTATACATGAGGTCGACAATTACAACTTCGAGCCCTGGGATTTACCTGGTTCGTTTCCCCAATTTCGTACCCTCTTCTTCTTCTATTAGCTTTCTAAGATTCTCATCAGTTTCGTTAATTTGAAATTGGGTTAAACAAAAGTGTAGAACTTGCCTACTCTTTCATAGCATTTTTTCCCGGCAATTGCGAAGGTAGCTATCTTTAATTATCCATTTGAAACTCCATTGAATCTGGAGATTTTGTTTTAGATTTTGGGTAAATTGATTCGGATTAATCATAGATTTTGGAGTTTTCTGTGTATTTGTAAGTGAAAGAGATTGATTGATTCTGGTTTCAGGACTTCGTGCCACCACATCCTTTGATCAAACACTGGATCTCCGTCCTCATAAATGAGCAAAATCCTTGTCCTTTTTCCAGTGAGTAGATAAGATTTTGATGACCATTCTTGTGGAGATTAACCATGTTACAATTTGCGACCAAAATTATTGTTTCTCGGAATCCTTGGATCCTAAATTAGGATTCCAAATCTCTACATTTAGTTAACAACCGTTAGCTGTTAGGTTTTGTTATCTTTGTATCCTAATCTCCACATTTAGTTAACAGTCGTTACATGTTAGGTTTTGTTATCTAACTGGTCATCATCTTATTATTCGTGTGACTGGTTTTTAGATCACTCATACTGTAATTTTCGTTATGAGACAAGCTCTTATGTGTTTTGCTTGGTTATGTCATACAAGACCACCCCTTTTGACATTGTATTTTTTTGTTTTTTCAGGTACCTTACAGGACGGATGACATGCTGGTTTTAGATATTGCTTACATGATCTACATTAAGTTTGAAGAATATCCAAACGCTCTGCAAATTGCATTATTTCTTGATAACATGCATGTCTTGGTTCTAATCTTCATACAGAACTTAATACCCTCTTTCTGCACTGTTGGGGCACCTGGAAAAAGCTTTCTTAAGTTATGTACTTTTCTTATATGATATATATTTTCCGTATTGCAGTATGTGAAGTAAGTATTTAACTCATGCACTGATCTACTAAGAAAGAAACAGTTCTACTACATGATTTCACGTCATGTAAGTGCTTTATTATTACAATCACTATATAGATTCAGTACCAGAAGATTCACTTACTTTCTTTCTCCTTTGTTACCCCCCATGCAGGGCATCACCTTTGAGCTTGACCCTGAGATGGTTGCAAATGAAGTTGACAGAGAAATGCTAGAGGATATTGTTAACAACACTAAGTTAAGTGAAGGATATCTGACGCTTGCAAGGGATATTGAGGTCATGGAGGCCAAGACGCCAAAAGACATCTACAAGGTATTATTTTTTGTCAAAAATTATGCCTCTTACTGGTTTATTTGGGTATATGGTATGTTTTTGTCAGTGTCTCTTATCTTTTCAATGAAATTTTGCAGGCTCATTTGCTTGATGGCAGGGCTAGCTTTGGTGCAAGTGCGGATTCTGCTAGACAAAATCTGGCTGCGACGTTTGTAAATGCATTTGTAAATGCTGGTTTTGGCCAGGTATGATACAGATTCTTATGGTGTGCAAAATGAGTTGTAAGCTCGGCTGCAACTCTTATCTTAGATTGTAAGAAGCTTCTCTTATCTTCCTTTTCTCAATATTGTGGTGTATTAATTGTTATAAAGATTGTGTTGTGTACTTGCGAAAAAACAATATAAATTACCCATGGTCCTCGAAAGAAAAAAAAATAAAATCAACGAAAATCATTCATGGTCTTCTTGAATTCTTAAATCATTTGCTTCCATTTTGTAACAAAAACATCACTTTTTCAAAATTAATTGTCATGATATATTTGTCTACTATACATTCTTTGTTTGTTTATAAACTCATCATGCTGGTTTTCGTAAGCTTCATGTGTGGTGTGAATTGGATGATTATGAAAATTATCTTTATATAGAGTACTGATTTCTATATCAGCCGAAAAATGGTTGTGCATTGCCTATGGCATGTTCACTTTGAATACATTCTTATTATGATCTCAGGTTTTGGCTTATATTGCGGTTCACCACTTTATCTTCAACCTTCGGAATATTTACAAGTTAAATAGGATGTTAAAACAATACAATGCCTACAAAGAGGAAGCAGAGAAACAAATCTTGCAAGGATTAAAGACGTTAAAGGCGGCGATGGGAATTAGGCGCTGCAACAGATGGAGATTTGTAAATTGCATAAGAGTTTATAAAATGGAATAATTAATATACAAGCCTTCATCATCAAATACTAAAAAGGGTTATGGTCACAAATCATATATTTATGAAATATGATAATAAATGTTGTCGTAAATATTTTGATTCAGTGATAAGCTTATCATTGAAATCAAAGTCAAAATCTCTTAAATTATCGGTTAGGTTTTTTTTTCTATTACATGTACTAAGTGAGAACCCGCGCTAATGTGTATGTATTTTAATTTAAAACTATTTGTAGTTATATGGCCTTGATATATGTTGTATTTTATAATATTCAATTAAGTCGGGCTGCTATATCCAATAGTTTATTTCCGACTATATAATATATTTGTCTCACAGTAAATCTAATTATCCGAAGTTCCAACTAAACGAAATATTGTTTGAATTGATTATTAATAAAAAGTAATTGAAAGTGTGTTTCCATTGCTGTTTCCACCCATGTTGAAATTTTGTACTTCATCTTCATCCTTATGAATATTCTTCAATTTCTTTAGTTGTGAGTATTTAGTCCATTGGACCCATGTTTTTTTTTTAAAATTGTATATATTTGATAACTTACCTTTGATCTCTTCCTTTGTTTTTTCTCAAATGTTTTGGTCAACGATGCGTTACTACATAAAGACGAAGATTACAATTTATTTTATCATCCACCGTTGATAAGATTAAATCTAACGTACACAAATCTTTTTTTTTCTTAAAAATTTTTCTTATATCTTCTCCCTCCTCCTATTCTCCCTCTTCTTCTTCAGATTTAATCCTATTTTCAGATCTCGCCGCCGTCAACAACATCTATAAGTTTTAATTTTATAAATACATATTATAAAATTTTATATATTATTTTTTATGAATATAGTGAATGCTTTTCTCTATTTTTTATTTATGATTTAATATTTTTGATTCTCCAAATGGATGTTTTTGTCTAATACGAATTTATAATAATTTTTAATGTTTTAGATATAATATTTATAAGATTTCTTTTGGTTTTTGTGTGTAATTGAACTTTGGATCTATGTTTAAGATTTATAATATTTAAATTTTATTATTTATGAACTAGCCATAATATTTATATGTTGGACTCTATAAATATATATAATATATTAATTTATTTTATAAACGCCTAAACCGCCTATAAATCGCCTAGGCTCCGAGTAGGCGTTCTAGGCGCTAAACCCAGCTTCATATAATCCTATAAAATGAACATGAATAGTATTTTTGAACATTGATATATAAAATAAATATATAAAATGAACCTTCATAAAAGAAATATTTAAAAGAAATATATAAAATGAAATTCAAAATACCAAAACAAATATATAGATTCACTTATAAAATTAACATTTTCCAAAAAACACATATACACATTCAAAGAAAATATAACATTATAAAATTAAAACCTTTTCATAACAATTTAAAATACTAACTCCAACAATAAAAAAAAGAGGAAGTCATACAAATACCAATAAAAAAACACATTGAACAATTCAGAAATAATCATACAAACAAAAAAAAAAACATTTAGCGTAACAGTTCACAAACGTTTAAATCTTAAAAAAACATATAAATATTAAAAATAGATAACATATTATAGTTTTTCTCCAAAAACGGTATAAGAACAAAAAAAAAAGTAAACAATTATTTAAATACGCGCGGGATATCTCCTAGACTGCCACTTGTCCAAACAATTTTGTCGAGAAGTTACGCTTTCATATCAACGCTTAAACTTCTATTTTCATCCTGCAATTAAAGCTTTAAATTCATCCTCCGAATTCCAATCGCCAATTCTCTCGCTCTTCAACCTCGCTTTCTCATTCTTCCTTTCTATGTCTCTCTTTATTTGGTTTAGAGATATTAGGGTTCTCGGAAAACCATAAGCCGAAAATAACAGAGTTTCAAAACCATCTGGACATGACCGCCGCTACATCCGGCGTGAGGGCAAAAATGGTGGGATTGTGAATCCAATTAACGATCATCCTCAATCAGAGCATCAACAGGAAGATACGACTGCCACAGATCGGTTGTATGTTGCTTTCTCAGCCATCTCAAACCTTGACAATCCTACCAAACCTTCGAAATCTCACCGGAATCCTAAGTCGGTGTCTCAGAGTCGGCGCGGCCGCGGGCAATTCAAAACCCCGTCCCGTTAAGAAATCAGAGGCCAATGAAAAAGGATGAATTTTTATTTTTACCGGTGTGACTCTCTTTCCATCAAAGTGTTTATGTTAATATCGGTTTTGTGTTGTTATTTTTCATTTAAGAGATTCTCGACATAAATAAAACAAGTGCTGTCAAGAATGTTGTCACCGTATGTGTGTGTTTTGATTTTATCTTCTGGTCTCTATTGAACGATTTCTGAAAGCAATATTCTAAGTGTTGTGGCAGGATCAAGAATTGGAGTTCAGAGCTTAATAATTGGATACAATCAAAAATTATGGCTGAGGACGTCAATGAGGTTTCACCGACACAAATATATTCTCGTGTGGTTGTTTTCCTTGGTTTTCTTATTGACTATATCGTACTCAGTCTGTTACATACTTGTTCAGGAATAGGAAAGACAAGAACCATTCATGGATAAAATGGATTCAAAGGGTAGCATTTGTCATTGATCTTAACGAGATCCTGTTTTCCTTTTCTTGATGTCGTATATATCATTCAGATTAACAAGGCAGTTATTGACTTGAAGCTCAATGATAATGTCACACATGTGATAACACACACGTTTCCTATAAGATCGTGATTGAAATCATTCTCATTCAATTAGAAGCTCATACTTTTTTCTTCGATTCCAGGTAATATTCTGTATAGGAATCATCTCCAAAAAAGGACCTCGCAATAGAACCAGAGAGTGACCTTCACTTGTTCACAAAAAGGTACAAATGATCATTTACTATTTCTAGAAAATATTAGCATCAGTTGTGACATTCACAATGACTGTTTTTTTTTTTACTTATTTCCATTGCTGCAATGCAAATTAATCCTGAAAACTATTTCTACCGACCTGGATACTGTGTTATGGTTGTCACAGTACTGATATCTGTAAAATTTAGAAATATTAATGTACATTCAACTGACTTAATGATACGTTAACTAATGAAACTTGCAATTTTTAAGACAGATTAATGTATTTTAAGCTATGTTAGTAATATTCATCACCAAAAAATATATACTAAGTAGATAGTTACCCGTCTAACTCATCTCTTTCTATCAATAATGTGCCTTCTTATCCTTCTTGCATTTTGTTATCTTTGTCTCATTAAATAGGAATGTCGAATTGGTGGTAAATTGAGTGATCGCCAGGACTATTTTAAGATTAGTTACCAAAAGGTTTCATGAACACTATGATTTATTGCATTAGTACATATGATTGTGTATAACTTACGCCTTTTAGAACATCATGGAGGATTTGAGCTCTGATTAGGCTCTGATTTTGTGAGTCGTATGGTAATTATAAGAACAAGTATGAGTTAAGAATGAAAAGAATCGGCATTCAATATTTGTCTTTAGGGCTAGATTTGTTGCACCAAAAATAATCGGGAAATAGATTATCTTCTCCATAATTAATCATCTATATTGACAAAAAGATATATATATATATATATATATATATATATATATATATATATATATATATATCGTGGAAGATTAACTTTGTTGAACTCATTTTCTTTTAGTTGTGGTAGAATGAAATTTGGGCTGAAACCAGCAGCTGTTAGTGTAGAAGGATTTCATTGCTTGAACAGTGATAACCAAAACTCGAGCAGCTCTCTCATGTCCTAGAAGAAGAGAACAAAGATTGACAGAGTGAACGTAAATTCCAGAATATGACTCCATTTTTTTAATCCAGAGATGCAAAACATTAAAGTTCAGTTAAGGCTTTTACCGCAGCTCTATGTAACTATGATGTGGTCAATGTTGCCTATGTATAATATATATCTACCGTAATTAAGAGGTAATATCGAGTTTTATATGTCTTTTTTTTTCTTACTTGAAACAGGATTCCTGAGAGGATCCACATAAACAAGAGAATGAAAATATTAAATATAAAGACAATTACTGAAACTCTTATGTATACAACTTCCTAAAAGACGACTTGATAATCAAAGATATTATACCGTATATCATAGGTTCTCTTTCCAGAACAATGTCTTCGATCTTATCCATGCTTCTTGCTGTTTCGCATCTAATATCTTATAAACAGGTTACAAAATAGCAATAACCACTACATCTTTTTATTAAAATCTACAATGATTCCTATGTTCAAAAAATATTTAAGAATTAACTATGAACTTTCGATTTTTACATAATTTGTTTTGGAAAATGATTAAATGACAAATTTTAGATAAAAAATCTGCGTGTAGCGCGGGTTCTCATCTAGTAATAATATATAGTGATTTGATAAGCACAAAACCTATGGTACTTGATACTGCATAGTGAAAAAAGCAAGAGTTATAGAGACAAATGATTCAACAGACACTCTCACAGAATGATGCAGCAATATTGGTACAAGAATTTCTCAAAACCGATTCATTAGATTATCTTTTAATGGTAACTTACAAGTCTACCAAACCAGAGAACTTACAAGTATCTCATAGAAAATCTAATCTCTCACAAACTTCTCAATCCATATAAGTATTGAAAGGTTGTCTCTTGATTTCCTTACAAGAAACCCTAAAACACATTTGAGCCTTAGAAACGTTAAACTCTTTCTGCATAACTTTCTAAGACCCCACTAGTCCTATATTTATGGCGACTAAAAACACAGACCTTTTCCTAATTCTACACAAATTAGAAAAAGTTAATTTCCTTTTCTTCTATAATTCATTTCTTACTTTGGAATTCTAGAATCCATTGTCATGTAAAATTTGGCTTGGGCCCACATTGATTCCACTTCAACTTTCTTCTTTAAATCAGCTTCGTGTAATCTTCTTCATATCATGTGATTGATTCTTCTGATCCTGTGATGATTCATGTGATATATGCATCTTCAATCTCCCCCTTTTTTACTTAGTGTGTCTCTTCAAGCATCATTATGAAAGCATACACATAAACACCCATCAACAATAGCCAGATGTTCAGATGAGAATATCAATTCTCTACTCCCCCAAAATCTCTGAGTCTCTTTAATAATTAAATTTCATATTATGTAGTCCCCCTGAAATAGAGACCAAATCACATATATTCAGCTGCCACTAGATCTCCTCCTGCTTGAGAGCACATTCAAGTTAAAAACCACGTTATTTATGAGTCTTCATTCTTCTTCCTAGTGCTCCACGTTCTCCTTTGAGGCTCTATCTCTCAAGTATTTCCCCTTTTTTTTTTTTTTAAAATTCCACGACCTGTTTGCTAACTCTTAAGAGAGTATATATATTGCTTTGTGTTTTTTTTTTTTTGCTAAAGAGTAAATATCATTAAGGAATGAAGTTTGAGGTTTTAAAAGAGTAGCTTAACCTAAGAATTGAAGCCTTGCCAAAAAAGAAATAAAAAACAAGGAAACAAAGGATTTTAAGGAAAGGGAGATTTCCTTATTGGATCCATAGGATCATTAAGTCTTCAAAGTGTCGTCTATGCCGGTGAGCCGTAATCGTGTTGCGAATCTCTCTGTCGATTTCTCGAAAGACTGTTGACGGAGGAATCGATTGTTGGTTGTGAAGAGAGTTGTTTCGCTGCTTCCAAATATGATAAATTACATCCTGAGCGACTAGTTTCCGAAGGGTTCTTGGTGAAGAATCAGTTTGGGAAGTGGTCCACACTAGGAGGGATGTCCAAGTGGTAAAGGAACAGATGGGAAGCCTTAGCCTGTGCTGGATCCGCTGCCAAATTTCCTGGCTGTACGAGCAGCTCAACAGCAAATGGTCTCTGGTTTCGTCATGGGTGGAACAGAGGCAGCAACATGTCGGGATTTGAAGACCCCAAGAGGCTAGTTTGACTCTTGTTGGTAACCTGTTAAATTGAGCAGTCCACATCATAAAAAATTGTTATGGAGTGGCGCCTTTAAACCAGATAGATGAGACCCATTCCTTCTCACTCGCTCTCGGTCTCAGTGAATTCCAAGTGTGGCTTGATGAGAATTCCTGAAATTTGATTTCATCAACAAACCAGGTATATGTATCTTTTGCACTGGAAATACTCGGTAATTGGACATAAGTAAGGAAGATATGCATGTTCAAGCTCTGCTCTGATCTCGGGGAAGGTAATTTCCAACCTAAGTGGTTACAAGCCTCGGCTACTTTAGCCCTCACGTGAAGACATAAATTTCTTGGGCCATCTTGACCAATGTAGTTGATTAAAGGCCCAAAAGGTGTCCAAGTATCAAACCAAAAACTTGCTTCTTTACCTGTCCCAATCGAGCATCTGATGAACTTTTCAGCCAAAGGTCTGAGGCGGAGGAGAGATTTCCAGCTCCATGAGTCGTTGGAGTGTTCTTCAATGGACCAGAAACTTGCATTTCTAAGGTGACGATACTTTTGCCAAGCTACCCATAGAGAACCACTTTTGGAGAAGAGTAGCCAGATGAGACGAAGACACAAGGTAGTGTTTCATGTTCGGAAACGTCGAAGGCCCAATCCTCCTTCCTTTTTAGGAAGACAGATAGTTGACCAAGCAACTTTTGCACACTTTCCATTCTCAACGTTTCCAGACCACAGGAAGCGTGAACAAAGAGACTCAATCTTTTTATGGCAGCCTTTAGGGAGAACAAAAGTTGAAGTCCAAAAATTTACCGTTCCATTGATGACCGAGGCAATGAGCTGAAGTATTCTAGCATATGAAAGGGACCGAACGACCCAAGTTTTGAATCTGGTTGTAATCTTGTCAATCAAAGGAGCGTATTCTGAGATTCTGAGCTTACGGTGCATCAGCGGCAACCCAAGATATCTTATTGGGAGAGTACCAACATGGAAGCCCAAGTTAGCAATAGCCAATGATTCAGATTGGTTTACTCCTGCGTGAAACAACTCTGTCTTATTCTTATTCATGTGTAGACCTGACTAACTAGCAAAGAAATCCAAAGTCTCACTAATACCATGAATAGAGGAGCTGCTTCCATCACAGAATATCATCACATCATCCGCAAACTTAAGGTGTGATATATTAAGATCAACAGTTTTTGGATGATAAGAGATAGAACCTGAGATGAATTGAGAATGGAGAAGACGTGTGAATACCTCCATTACAAGAACAAATAAGTATGGGGATAGCGGGCAGCCTTGTCTTATACCCCTTGTGCTTTTAAAATATCCTCCCATGTGTCCATTTACTGCCACCGAGAAATTTGGTGTTGTAATAAACTCACGTATCCAATTTAAGATTTTTTTCTGGAACTTGGATGGCCTTCAGGGTCTCTAAAATGAAATCCCATCTTACGGAGTCAAAAGCCTTGCGCAAATCAACCTTTAACATGGCTCTTGAGTCAATATTTTTCTGATTGTATCCGTGAACCAGCTCTGTTGCCAATAGCACATTTTCTGACAAGAGTCTTCTTTTTAGAAAAGCTGATTGGGAATGTGATATAACCTGAGGAAGGAGCTTGCAATCTGCCCGCCAGAAGCTTCGAGATAACTATATTGCTTTGTTTAAACACATGGACCTTGTAATCCTAGCATAACACCATCTTCTCTTGCTTAACTCTTGAAATACACGTATGGGCTTGAGCCATCAATCACTTGAGCCCACCTTGAGCCTAGTTTCTTTTTATTACCTTGCATCTTCTTCCTCACGTTTTTTTTTTCACGATGTTGTTTCTTTTCTTCTCCTTTGACACCCAATTAGAATCTTTTTTTTTGTTTTTGCTAAGCATTTGAATTTCATTAAAAAATAAGAAGGTTTGTAAAAATTACAAAGGAGATAAACAGGGTAGGAAAAGCCAAGGCAAAAAAGAATAAAAAACAAGGCAGATCCTAGATAAATATGAGAATCACAATTTTATAAAACATTACTCATAAGCGAGCCACGATTGCATTAGCTCCTTAAAAGATTTTTTTTCCTTTTGGCAAGGATTGCATCACGAACTTGACGGTCCAGACCTTTGAAGATAGCCTCGGGTGTAGAAGAGATTTTGTTGAATAGTCTGTTGTTTCTCTCTTTCCATATTGCATATATCACTATAAGAAAACACAGTTTTTACGATCACCAAAAGAGTCACAAAATGGTCGCAAATGACTCATTTGCGACCATTTTGGGACAAAAAACAGTAGTCGCAAATAATTGGTCGCAAAATAAAATGGTCGCAAAACGGTCACAAATTTGGGACTGATATGTGACTATAATAACAGTTCTAAATTAGAGACTGATTTTGTGACTACTTGTTAAAAAAAATTAAAAAAAAAAAAAAAAACTTTATTTATTAAATTAATTAATTAATTACAAAAAAGAAAAAAAAAAAAAAACAGAAACAAAAACAGATCTCGCCGTTGTCGCCGCCGGTCTCTTCTCCGACTACTTCTCTCTCCGGCAAGCTGCTCCTCTCTCCGGCTCAGCCTGATTCGCGAGCTCCTCTGCCTGCCTGCCTCTTCTTCTCCTTTGCATATGCTCCTCTGCATCTACTCCTCCTCGCGTCGCATCTGCTCCTCCTCGCGTCGCGAGCTCCTCCGTCTGGCTTAGGCCGCCGGAAAGCAACCACCACGAACCTGCTCCTCCGCGTCGCATCTGCTCCTCCACCTGCATCTTCTTCTCCCTCGATCGACGGCGCATGTATCTTCTTCTCCCAGGAATGGCGGCTCAGATCTACAATTCCTCTCCAACCGCTCATGGTCTCCTCCTCCTCGATGAAGCTTCTCATTGATCTAGAAAAAAAAAAGCTTTCATTATTTCAAGGAAAAGAAGGAAGAAGAAGAAGAGCGTAGGAGGGAGAGAGAGAGATAAGGAAAAAGGAAGAAGAAGATTGCAGGAACATTGATAAAAAAAAAAAAAAAAAAGCAGATTAAATCCTCACCGTTGGATTAAACAAATCAACGGTGTAGGATCTCAATCCGCGCCACAATAAAGTAGCCAATAAGAAACTTTTATTGTTTTTTGTCATTTGGTCGCAAATTAGTCGCAAATTTGAGACTACTTTGTGACTCCTATTAAAAAAAACGTGTGGAGTCACTAAAGAGTCACAAATTTGAGACCATTTTGTGACAATCAGAAACTTTTACCCTAAACCCTAAACTTTAAGAACCTATAAGGTTTGAATATGATTTTACAATGATTTTGTGTATATCTAGCATTTCAAAAATTTGTTAAAACTTAAAATAAGTAAATTTTGAGAGAGTTTTTATCTTTCAAAATTATTTCTTATAAAACACATGTAACACTTAGTAAATGTTATGGTTAGATTGAAATTTTGGAAAGTGTTATATTTTTTGTATATTATTTGATGTTTATGTGTAAGATCTAGTTTACAATCTAAGGTTTAGAGTTTATGATTAAGAGCTAGAGGTTTAAGGTTGAAAATTTAGGATTTATAAAATGATCATATTTTTAAAAAATGTAAGTGTTGAGTTTTTGTATATTATTTGATGTTTATTTGTAATATCTAATTTAAAATACTTTTTAGATCAAATTTATGATTAAGGGGTAGAGGTTTAGGGTTTAGGGTTAAGGGTTTGTGGTTTGGATTTAGAATTTATTGATTTCTATAAAAATCCATTGAAGTTGCAAATTAGTCCCAAATTTCGGACTATTTTGTGACTGTTATCGAGTAGAGTCGCAAATTAGTCCTAAATTTGGGACTATTTTGTGACCACTTTCGAAAATAGTCGCAAATTAGTGTCAAATTGGTCACAAAAGCTGTGTTTTAGATTTAGAGTTTATGATTAAGGGTTAGAGGTTTATGATTTAAGATATAAAGTTTATGATTAAGAGTTAAATGTTTATGATTTAAGATTTATAGTTTATGATTTAAGATTTAGGGTTTGAAAATTAGTGTACATGTTACCCTAAACCCTAAAATGATTATATTTTAAAAAAATTGGAAGTGTTGAATATTTTGTATATTATTTGATGTTTATGTGTAAGATCTAGTTTATAATTTAATATTTACAATTTAATTTTTTGTATATTATTTATGTTTATGTGTAATATATATCTTACAATTTAAGATTTAGAGTTTATGATTAAGGGTTAGAGGTTTAGGGTTTAGAATTTAGGATTTATAAATAATTATATTTTTTTAAATAGTAAGTTTGAATTTTTTTTTATTATTATTTGAATTTTTTTTTGTATATTATTTGATGGTTTAGGGTTTAGAATTTAGAGTTTATATTTTTTTTTAAATATTATTTGATGTTTATCTAAAAATAAATCGAGTGGAGTTGCTAAACCGAAACAAACCAGTCACAAATTTGGGACTACTTTTGCAAGTCCTTAAACAGTCGCAAATAAGCGACTCTTTTCTGACCAATTTTTTTAGTCGGTAATTTGAGACTCTTTTGACACTGCAATACCAGTGGTCGCAAATCCGTCGCAAAGTGGTCACACTTTCGTCCCACTTTTTTGCGACAAAAAAAGAGTCACAAAAAGTGGTCGCAAAAACTGTTTTTTCTTGTAGTGTATAGTCGCTTGAGCCACCAGTAATCGCAAAGTTCTTTTGGAAATGTTGTCTTTAATTGATAGCCAGCTTGTAAAAGCAAACCAAGTGTGGAAACTGAAGGAGTTGTAGCCTAACCTTTTGAGGATCAAGTCCCACAATTGTTCACTCACTTCACATCTTAGGAAAAGATGGTCTTGATTCTCCTCAAAAACATCACAAAGGCAGCAAGTTGAAGAAATCTGAAGTCCCCAATTCACTAGACGAGCCCTTGTTGGAAGCCTGTTCTGAATTGCCACCCAGAAATTGAACGCGAGACGAGGAATTGCTCCTTTGAACCAAACCAGTTTGGTCCAACTTTGTAGTGGCGCTCGTGGTCGAAGAATCTCCCATGTGTGTTTGGTTGAGAAGTTAGAAAGAGCTATGTCATTAGCAAACCAGATGTGAGAGTCTTCCACCTGCGAGAGAGAAGGAAGGTCAATTGTGGTTAGGTGAATTTGAAGAGCCTCCGCAGCCTGTGATCGAGCCCCTCGTAAATTCCAGCCATTTGCGTTGCAAGCCCTTGCAACTGAAGCGTTTAAAGGAATGCACAAATCACGGGGACCATTAGCTCCAAACAGATTAATGAGTGGTCCTAGCGGTGTCCAATTGTCCATCCAAAAACTTGTTATCTCTCCATTTCCAACAATACAACGCAAAAAACGTGATGCTAGGGAGCGCAGAGAGAGAAGAGATTTGAAGGCCCAATCAGAATCATGGACTGGCCATTCCTTTCGTCGACTCCCAACGGTGATTAGAAACATCTCCACCTTCGGTGCTGCTCCTGAACCGCGTGAACTGAAACCGCGAATTCCCTTTTTGCTTTTGTTTTTGTTTTTTTGACATTAGCAACACATATTTCAACTGCATATTCCGGCGAGATCTTCTGCACCTTCCGGCAACTCGATTCTCCATCAATCTCTCTTAATTGACTTGCTTTCCGATCATATGCCGCAGAATTCGACATCCCATGATGACCGCCTTCCCTTTTGCTATCTGGAATCTCTGGTGAGATCTCTATCTCTACATATTTCATCTCTGCAATCAAATTTCTGGAATTTTTCCCACTCATCGTTGAAGCCGCCATGACCTGATAGTGAAAATTGATGCACTTTTAAACCACGCATCCTCCATCATCAATTTCCGACGCCAATACTCTAGAATTCTCAGGTACACTCGAATTTCTTGTCAATCTATTTGACATATCCACTTGAGATCAAACCCGTTTGAGAATCAATCTTCACAAAATTCTGAAAAAAAAACTTCAATTCTTCACTTCGTAACTTCTCAAATAAACAACCCATGTTCACCTTCTTTTTGATTGTTTGTGAACTCAACAACTCTAACTTCAAAACAATCCTACCAACAGATTGAGTTCACATCATAGCCATAAGCTAATTGGAAGATCGTCTTCGCTCTGAGAATCGGAATTGATAGCCCATCGCACCATCATCTTTTCTAACCAAAACCTTATTGAATGTTAAACCTTCATGGCTGAGTTCTTGACTGAATCTAAAACAACTATGTTTAACAGGTTGAAAAGTGTGTTGATGTTCACTCTGCAATTCTGGATTTTTTTGTTGCAGTTTCTCTAGAAGTTGCAGTTTGTGTATCAGTTCTGGTTTCTGGCTCTGTAGTCGATGCTGCTGCAATCTCAGTTTTTTCATCAGAAATAAAAACTAAATCAGATTCCAAAAAATTCTCTTTAAATCCACACCCACGACGATCCATATCAGTTTTCCCAATGTTTAGAAGGTGATCCAACTGGTTTGTGCCTTTATTAATCATCCTCAAGCATTTTTGGGTTTCTTTAAGTTAAAATCTAGCTTGTTCTGCTTTTTGCTCTTCTGATTTATCTTTAAAACTGTTGCAGGTTCTTTTTAATATTGGGACTGCATTATATTGAAGCATATTTTCTTGTCCTTGAGGATAAGCTTTACCATAAAGATATTTTTTCTTCATCCAAACTTGATTCTTCCATCCATTCCAAGTAAATTTTCTCTGTCTCTAAAGACTGTTTATTCTGTTAAGAAACCTGTAGCAGTGAGCTTTGATATGTCCATACTTTCCACAGTAGAAGCAACCCGGTTTTTGAGATGTTGACATGTTTTAGTTTGAAGATTTCTTTTTCCATAAGACTTTTCTTCATCATGAATCTTTCCACCACTCACAAACACTGTTTTATCTTGATAATTTGATCCCTGATATCCAAAACCTCTGCAGGATTTTTCTGTTCTTCCCATAGTCAGAATCTTGTCAAGCTGTTTTGTACCAGAATTCAACATTCTGATCTGTTTGAGTTTTTTCATCCAAATCTAACTGTAATTGCTGCGAATTACTCTTTTCCTTGTTTAGTTCAACCTCCAATGGACGTCTTCTGCGCTGCAAATCTCTGTGGTAGACATCTTAGAAGTTTCTTGACCAGCTTCTTGTCTTTGTATTTTTTTCCCAAGTACCTCTGCCTCATTCGCAATTGCACACAACTTAGCACTAAAATCTTCAACTGATTCATGTTCATCCATCCTTAAGTTTTCAAACCTTGATGCAAGCATATCAAGATGACTTATCTTGACATTGTCAGTTCCTTCGTACACACGCTGCAGAGTTTCCCATGCAGCCTTAGCAGATTTACAACTCTGAATCAGCTCAAACTGTTTTACTTCCACAGATCTGAAAATTTCACTAAGAGCCGTGGAATTCCACTAAGCCAGAATCTTCTCGTCCTTAGTCCATTCTGATTTAGGGTTTTGGACAACTTTCCCCTCTTTGTCTTTCTTAGTTGGTGGTTCCCAACCATCTTCAACAGCAGTCCACGCGTCTTCATCAATGCTCTTGATTGTTGTTGTCATCTTTGATTTCCACCAGCCACAAGTAGTCTTGTTTAGAACAGTAGGATTCACGACCATAAGTGTTCTATAGCTCGACATTTTTCTGCAGGATCACACCTGTGTTCGAGGAAAATTTGCTCGACTAGGTGTCCCGCTCTGATACCAATTGAAAAAAGCAAGAGCTATAGAGACAGATGATTCAAAAGATACTCTCACAAAATGATGCAGCAAATATTGGCACAGGGATTTCTCAAAACCGATTCATTAGATTATCTTTTAATGGTAACTTACAAGTCTACCAAACCAGAGAACTTACAAGTATCTCCTAGAAAATATTATCTCTCACAAGCTTCTCAAACCATATAAGTATTGAAAGCTTGTCTCTTGATTTCTTTACAAGAAACCCTAAAACATCTTTGAGCCTTAGAAACGTTAAACTCTTTATGCATAACTTTCTAAGACCCCGCTAGTCCTATATTTATAGCGACTAAAAACACATACATTTTCCTAATTCTACACAAATTAGAAAAAGCTAATTTCCTTTTCTTCTATAATTCATTTCTTACTTTGGAATTCTAGAATCGATTGTCATGTAAAATTGGGCTTGGGCCCACATTAATTTCACTTCAGCTTTCTTATTTAAATCAGCTTCGTGTAATCTTCTTCATATTCTGTGATTGATTCTTCTGATCCTGTGATGACTCATGTGATATATCACTACAAGAAAACAGGGCTATTTCCGACGGTCAAATCCGTCGGAAATCCGTCGGAAAGGGTCTTTTCCGACGGATTTCCGACGGATTTAAGCTGTCGGTTACAGTTCGTCGGAAATGTGGTTTCCGTCGGAATCCGTCGGAAATTTCCGACGGATTTGTTCCGTCGGAACGCCGTCAGACATTTCCGACGGATTTCCGACCGCGTAAGTTCCGACGGATATTCGACGGACTTCCGACGGATACTCCGACGGATATTCAGTCGTAAATGCCGTCGGAACTCCGTCGGAAATTTCCGACGGATTTCCGACGGATATATTACCGACGGATTTCCGACGGATACTCCGACGGATATTCAGTCGTAAAGGCCGTCGGAAATCCGTCGGAAATTTCCGACGGATTTCCGACGGATATATTACCGACGGAGTACCGACGGCCTTTACGACGGATATTCAGTCGTAAATGCCGTCGGAACTCCGTCGGAAATTTCCGACGGATGTCCGAAGGATATATTACCGACGGATTTCCGACGGATATTCGACGGTGTTACGACGGATAATTTGATCGGAAGTTGTCTCGGAAGTCCGTCGGTTCTTCGTCGGAAATAGGTTCCGAAGGATTTACGACGGTAACTATAACGCCCCGACCACCCATACCTGTGGGCCCCATGCCTGCTCTCGGCCCGTGGGCCCCATGCCTTATCTCGGCCCGTGGGCCCCATGCCTTATCTAGGCCCGTGGGCCCCACCCTTGTCCGACGGCCGGTGCGTTAATCCGGGAGGCTTGTAATACTTGTTTACTGACCCTGCAATCACCACGTGATCTTTCCCCGTGTTTTGTCCTCACTCACACGATACCGCGAATAACTTCCCGGAATGTCACCCATCCTTAGACTACTCCAGCTCAAGCACGCTTAACTCTGGAGTTCTTTCGGGCAAGTGATCGGAAAAGCTAAGTGCACTTTGGTGTCATAGCTAGCCAAATCAATTCTTATAAGCCTCTCCGCATATACAAGAAATCGGGATGTTACAGTAACTTATTCCGACGGTTTTCCGACAGAATTGGTATTTTGAATTTTATTTAATTATTTATTTTTTGGAAATTTATATATTAAAATTATAGAAATTTGAAATATAAATTAAAAATAGAAATAATAAATATATAAATTCATTAAACAAAATTAAAAAAGTCATTACACATTAAAATAAAGTGTTAAAAAAAAAGCATTAAAAGCAAATATTTAAACGGTTGGAGAATCTCCGTCGTCGGGATTATTATCCCGAAACATATGCGGGAAGCATTTTTCCATCATCTTCTCCAAGCAGGAGAGCTTCTTGGTGGTAGTCTGTTGCTCCGTCCGTAGCTCTTCAACCTGCCGGTCACGGTCTATCACCGTTTGGGTGAGCCTCTCGATTTCTACCCGGTACTCCGAAGGATAACGAGGAAGCGAGGAAGAAGATTCCTGGGTCGGAAGGGTGCCTAACCCAGCGAATCGACCTTTCACTTGCCGGGTTTGCTGCGAATAATTAAAACCGATAATTAATAAATAACGAAAATAAAAAAAAAACGAAATGAAATTAAAACTTACCTCAAGTACAATCTGGTTTATCTCTTCCCGGGACAAAGCGGTCGAGGACGTCGATCCTTCGAGACTGAGCTGCGATGCTGATAGTTCACGATCCAGCTTCGTCTTCTTGCTCTTCTCGACAACATCCCGCATCCCCAAGTCCTGTATTTGACCGGTTTTCTTGTTGGTGTGTCTATTCTCGATGAGTTGAAGATAATCGGGTTCGGAACCAGATGCTCTCGCCTGCGAAAATTTGTTAAGTTAAATAAATAAAAAAACAGAATTCACAATAAAAAATTTAAATTAAACTTACCATTTCCATCGCTTCCCGTTCGATGGTCTTTGCGCCCGCGTTGTGGATGTAGACCCCTTTCCCGCCTCGTTGGCTAGTTCTGTTCTTCGACTGTTGCTCGGAGGTCTTTTTCGTCGCATGCCTACTCCAGTACTCACAGAAGCCTTTCCAGACGTCGTCGTCAAGGTCCTTCGGCTTGTCTTTGTTATGCTTCCACTTCTGTATTGTTGCATCGGATTTCCGACGGATTGAGTTGCATCGGCTAAAAAATCGATCCCTCGGATATAACCCAGGTTTTATCCGAGGCAGCTAAATCCGTCGGAAAGCCGTCGGAAATGTCCGACGGATTTCCGACGGATATTTAAAAATCTTGTTTAGGGTATAGAGTATAGGTTTTTTTTGTGGCAAAAGTTTACAAACACTTGTATGATGTATATAAAAAGGTAACCTTGTATATACATCAAGAAAATGTGTTATATAGAATTTATATAGAAGTTATAATATTTTTTTTGTTGCCAAATTACAATTTTGTTACACTTAATCAAATGTCTAACTTTATAAAACTTCGACATAACTGATATATTACACATTACACTTCTAGTTCAAATATATGTACATATTTTACGGTGCAAATTTTATAATTAAAACTACTGTCAATCCGATGATGAGTAATCTGATTCTCCTGAATCGGAAGGTTCCCCAAATTCGTCAAATTCTTCTTCTGAATCCTCAAATACTCGATCGTCTGACTGTATGGTGAAATCAACGACAAGGTCGACCTCAAGGGAATGCTCGATTGAACCCAAACCTACGGAGCTTTGTTGGAGGGGTTCATGATCAGACATCCCATGAACTCTACCTCTCGGGTTTATCGATGTGACTGTAACCCACGGGTCTTGCTTGTTTGTCACCCGCGGATAGGGAATGTAGCATACCTACACCATGTACAAATTTAACCACGGGAATGCAACAAAACTTAATTAAAAATTAACGTAAAAGAAATACAAACCTGGTCTGCTTGTGATGCAAGTACAAATGGCTCGTATCTCTGGAGTTTTCTTCTGCTATGTAATGATGTAACACCAAATTGGTCGTGTCGCACACCGCTTCCTACTAATGGGTCGTTCCAGTCGCATAAAAATGCAACACATCTTAGACCGAGCATTCCCGGGTACTGAACATCGAAAATCTCACGTACGACACCATAGTATACAAGATCACCTGACTGAGTTGATACACCGTAATCTGAAGTTGTCGCACTCCTATCATCCCGAAAAATCTTAAAAGCGTACCCCCGTGTGCTATACATCACATGTGACTGCACGGTTGCTAGTGGAAATCTCACAATTTCTTCTAACCACGTGGGAAATGTTTGTCCGTTAGCCTTCTCTGTCGTCACCTGCACAATTAAAATAAAAATAATTCAAATAATTAAATCTTTCATTACATATGATGATTGCTAAAAACAAGGCAATTAAAAGACTTACATAATCTCTTAACCAACGTCCGAACTCTTCCTGTTTGAGCTCGATTAGCTCGTCCTCTGTTTTGTCAGGAAATGCAAAACGTTGATAAGCCATATACATCCTGTGAGATTGAAACAATTATCACGTTAGTACATATATATATATATATATATAATCAAAAACCCAATACGTAATTAATAATTATGTTCAATATATAATACCTCTCATATTCATCAAATCCGTCGCAGTTTGTGAGAATATACATATGCAAATGCTCTCGCTCTTGTGGTGAAAGTCTCCTCTTCTTGCCTTTTCCACTAAGTCGTCCAATCTGTAAAAATATATGAGGTACATCGACCGGATAGAAAGGTAGGACGCCTCCGTCATCATGTCGAGCTGCTCTACGACTCTTTGTTTTGACTTGTGATGGAAAGTAGGACTCGGCAAAATGTGAGGTTTCTTCATTGATGGTCTGTGCGACGATAGAACCCTCCACTCTACTCAAATTTTTCACCTTCTTCTTTAGATGTAACATATACCGTTCGAAAGGATACATCCAACGGTACTGAACCGGACCCCCAAGCTCTGCTTCTCGAGGGAGATGAATTGTTAAATGTTCCATAACATCAAAGAATGAAGGAGGAAATATCTTCTCCAAATTGCAAAGGATTACAGGTATATTAGCCCCAAGATTGCGGATACCGTCTGATGTAAGAGAGCGAGAACATATATCTCGGAAAAATGCACCAATCCCTGCAATATATGGATAACAAATGAATAATTAAATAATGAAGTATATATTGTATAAAGTAGTAAATAAATAATTTCATGATTGTACCTGCAATTGCTTCGTGGACATTACGTGGTAGAAGACATGCAAAGGCAAATGGAAGGAGGCGCTGCATCACCACATGACAATCATGACTCTTCATCCCAGTAAACTTCCCTTCTCCATGATCAACGCAGTTCCGAAGGTTAGATGCGTATCCGTCCGGGAATCTAACACTTTCGGTAATCCAGTCAAAAAACTCGGCCTTTGAAGGTTCATCGAAACGAAAAGCCGGGACCGGAGGCTTCCCGTTCCCTGTCACATGTAGTGCTCTACGAGAACAAATGTCTGGCAAGTCCAATCTAGACTTCAGATTGTCCTTCGTCTTCCCTTTGACATTGAGAACGGTGTTCATAATGTTGTCGAAAAAATTCTTCTCAATGTGCATGACATCCAGATTATGCCTCAAAAGATGGTTCTTCCAATAAGGCAAATCCCAGAAAATGCTCCTCTTGTGCCAATTATGAACGTTGCCACAACCATCAACAGGATGATGTCCGTTACCACCACAATCAACGGTCCTCTCTGCACCAAAATCTCTGAACTGAGTCAACAAATACTCACCATCTAACTCAGGAGGAGGACCGTCAAATACTTTCCGGTTCTTCCTAAACAATGTGGTGCTCCGACGATAAGGATGATCGCTAGGTAGGTATCGCCTATGACAATCAAACCAAGACGTTTTCCGTCCGTGCTTCAATTGGAACGCATCAGTGTTATCTTGACAGTACGGGCACGATAACCTTCCGTGCGTTGTCCATCCTGATAACATGCCATATGCTGGAAAATCGCTAATAGTCCACAAAAGTACCGACCGCATGATGAAATTTTAGTGACAAGAAACATCAAACGCTTCAATACCTTGGTCCCATAACATTCGCAGCTCATAAATCAATGGTTGCAAAAACACATCAAGTGATCTCTTCGGATGCTCTGGTCCAGGAACGAGAATGCTAAGGAACAAGAACTCCCTTCGCATGCACAAAGATGGCGGCAAATTGTAAGGTATTACAATTACTGGCCACAAAGAATATTTTCTGCCGTGCTTCCCAAAAGGGCTGAAACCATCGGTACATAATCCAAGGTATACGTTCCTTGCCTCAAACGCAAAGCTGGGATAAATGGATTGAAAATGTTTCCATGCTCCTGCATCTGACGGATGGGCGATTTGTCCATCTGTTGTATGCTCTGCATGCCATCTCATTGCTCCTGCTGTGCGCTCTGACTGATATAACCTTTTCAATCTCTCTATTAACGGTAAATACCACATCCGTTTATATGGCACTGGCACTCTTCCACCTGTTTCCTTATACCGAGGTTTGCGACAAAAACGACATGTCGTACGATCTGCGTCCTCTCTCCAGTAGAGCATACAGTTGTCTATGCATACATCTATCATTTGATACGGCAATCCTAGACCTTGAACAAGTTTCTGTATCTCATAGTATGATGCCGGTGCAAGATTATCTTCTGGCAAAATTTCTTTCACAAAATCAGCGATTGCATCCACGCACTCCTCACTCAAATTGAAATCCGTCTTTATACCCATCATCCTTGTTGCAGTTGATAAAGGGGAATGTTCACCTCTACACCCATCATATAACGGATGTTTAGCAGCGTCTAACATATCAAAAAATCTCCGAGCTTCTAAATTAGGTTCTTCTCCCCTATCTCCATACTCAGCAACCGATGGTATATTTTCACGATATGCATCGTTCACCATCTGAACATGACCTACCGTACTTTGTTCTTCCATTGCGGGTTCTTCTAAGCTAGTGTTATCCCCAATATAATGTTCACTAGTACTAGCATAATTATCCACCATTGTATCATTTTCTCCATGATAATACCAAATCTTGTAACCCGACATAAACCCATGACAATACAAGTGTGACCATACTTCATCTATCACGATAAATCTACGATTCCCACAATTGGTACAAGGGCAATAGATTTTACCGGTTTTTTTTGCTTTCTTCTGCATACCCGCAAATGCCATGAATTCCTGTAGACCTTTTTTGAATTCCTCCGTAACTAGGCCCGTGTCCGGAATTTGATGAGGCTTGTCCATCCATGATCGAAAATAATTATAAGGATTTGAAGAAGACATTTTCGTAAGGAATTAGATAACAGAGATTTTTTTTGGTTGTGCTTATAAATGAAGCGTGGAAACGTTTTTATAAGGAAAATTTTGTCCTTTTCCGACGGATTTCCGACGGATATAAAGCAGATATTATCGATGTCGGCAACCATGTCGGCAGCCATGTCGGCATCTGTCGGATATCCGTCGGACATCCGTCGGAAATCCGTCGGAAATCCGCGACGGATGAACGTCGTCGGAAATCCGTCGGCAGTATGTCGGCAGCGTCAAAAAGTCGTCGGAAATCCGTCGGAAAGTGTCCGACGGATTATTGTCGTTCCGACGGATTTCCGACGGGTTAATATTTCCGACGGAATTCCGACGGATGTCCGACGGATGAGAAGTTAGTCGGAAATCCGTCGGAAATTTCCGACGGAATTATTGCCGTCGGAATTTCCGTCGGATTTCCACCTGTTTTCTTGTAGTGTATGCATCTTCACATAGCTTCATCTATCCTTCATTCGCTCTCTTGTTCTCCGTCTTCAACGATACATATATTCAAATAAATATACACATGCATGGTGTTGTATCTTCCGTATCTCAATTTTGAACTCATCTCAGGATTGAGGACGTTTTCGTGAGGTACATCAATCTTACTGATCAAGAAAGAAAGAAGTATGTAGATTCCTTGCATTAATCTACTTGGTTTATTAAGTTATGTATTCACATGTTTTTTTGTTTTCTGTATATTTCTACATTTTCAGCGCTATAGTTTTGCCCGATCAAAGTAATTGCCAGTGAGTATCTTGCTTCAATGAATCTAATAATATATTATCTATAATTTGTTACTAAACTTCCTTATCTGTTTTGCAAAGGCATCCAAAACAAAGAGGTGAGACTAAACAATAAAAAAAAAGTTTATTGGGTCCATAAGCTCTTTACAAGTATATGATCTATCTAATTACAACGTTCGATATTGAATCTAAGTATTTTATTTTATTTATGTGTATATATATATATTAAAAAAATTACCAGCATCTACCTTTTTGTGATAGGATTTATTAAGGACTCTTCAACAACTCAAAACTGAGGACGACATGTCCCTCCAAATCAACGAACCTCGGTTTCTTTCTCTTTGTCCTTATAAATAAAACTTCTTCATATGTCTGTGATATAGTGATATGTATACATTAATGTTGATATGCTCTTAAAATCAAAATCTGCATGCAAACTGATATTTTATTTCATGGCTCTGGAAAAGCCCTGAAGCTATCCACTCCGATGTCGAAGTAATTTTCCCAATTTTCTCGGTTTACTAAACTCTATATAAATAAATAATTTATGCCTAATTATTTTTGCAAATTTACAGGAACTTGAGCAAGAAGTTTGTAGATTACAACAACATCTTCAGATTTCAGAGGAGGAATTAAGGTATTTTCTTTAATTTTCTATTTTTAATATTATCAATTTATAGATGAACAAAATAAATAAAACATGTTGCTTAAAGACTGATGATATTCTTGTGATACGTAGGGAATTCGAACCAGATCCAGTGAGGTTTACATCAATAGAGGAGATCGAAGTATGTGAAACTCATCTACTGAATACTCTAACACGTGTCGTACAGATAAGGGTAACACCTAACCTACTACACCTCTACAATATCGAGAAAAATCTATTATATAATAGGAGAGTTTTCTCTCAATTTAGAGTGTCCACCTCATCACCTCATTTACACAAAAAGTTTTTAACATTAAAATATATTTTAAACATTCATTTAATACATGTCTATTATATTTATCATTATTTTTATTTAATACAAATACAAAAATACAAAACTTTGTGTAACAAAATAGAAAAATGATAATTGGATATTAAGAATCAAAAAATTGTAATACTAATTGGATAAAAAAATAATGAAATATTTTATTGAAAATGATATATTGTTAGATTTTCAAACAAAAACTTTAATTTAATATTTATCCTATTTAAAATGTTAGAATGTGATGATGAAATTAAGAATGTAAAATAGATTTTACTACATATAATGAAAAAAATAATTTATTCAATTTTTCTCCGAGAATATATAATTTTTTATAATAAAATTTACATCATTTGAGAGTCACAAAAATTTTATAAATTTGTGGTAAATATAAGTTTTTACAATTAATTTAACAAAGTCGAGAATATGTAAAATATGACAAAGATAAGAACAAATAAATAAAATTATAGATAAATGATAGTAGAGAAAATAAGTATCTTATTATATATATAAAGTAGAATCTATTATATAATTGAAGAGTTTTCTCTCAATATAAACTATCCACATCATCACTACAATCCTCTATTAATGGACATCACTTATGTAAAACTCTAATATGTACTAATTAAAGCTTCAACATAAGTATAATTATTACTATACAATTCCAAAACACACAATTACACCAACTAACGAGAAAATATATAATATTAATTATGATTTAAAATTTGAACCGGCTATTAACAAAATAAGTATATGCAAATGCATAAGTTTGGAAAAAAATGAAATGAAATAAGTGAAAATGACCATATAGTAAGTTCATATTTGAAAATAAAATATTAAGATAAACTACTTAATTTATAGATAACTAACTACAATTCAACGGAAAATACATATAAAATGAGTTTATTATCATAATTAACAGTATAACATCTATAAATTGATACTCGATAAATTAATATCTCGACAAATCAATACATTTTTTCGGACCAGAATTGGTTTCTCCGACAAATAAATATATCGAGGATTTTCAAAGCCAAAACTTAGCCATTTACTAAATGATCGTCATACATCTTAAAATGCTTATTACCCAATTTTTGTTAATGGAAGAGACTAAGTACCATTGAAGCCAATATAATAGACTATGGGAATCGTTCACATATTTTTGAAATAAGAAAGATGGAGAAGTTAAACCAACTCTTGCAATAAGTTCACTCCAAGTTCTGGTATCCTAAGAATTATCTTTTAAACCATTGAGGTTCCTATTAATCTACTTCTTCCCTCATTGTTCACATATGAAATGGACTAAAGATCATGAAGAATGATCGCTATTCTAACTTCACAAAATTGCTAAAACTCGAAGATTTTGTGAAAATTTGATTGATTTTTACCTCATTACCCAGAACAAACGATGTGTTTCTTTTGAAAGGATGTTCGTTGATCGCATCAGCTCCATCTGCAATCACAACGCCGCATATATCGCAATCTTTTCCCTCATATAAATCCAAAACAACACGCAAGATTTCAAATTTTGAACACCCAAATCTGGTAATGATAAGATACATAAAATTTCGAATTCTGAAATCAGACCTTGAGGTAGGTGCGAGCATCGATGAAGAAGTAAAAATGACGGAAACATATGTGAGAAGCGGAACCATGGCTACCGAAGGCGTTGAAAGTCACATCGGCCATCGAGGATCAGCTATGTGAGAGGGATTTGTTGGATTTTTAGAACCGAAAGAAGATATGTTCTTCGGAGATGGGAAACAAGGAAAAAATCACAGATATTTTGTCAGCGGTCTTTCACAAAGAAAGCAATACTTGAGCCAAAATATCTATTAGCATAAATGCTAAAACATTAGAAAAAATCTCTATTAGAGGGCATAACTAAAAATAACTTAAAACTATACATACATAAAGAGATCATTTAAAACTCTCAAATATGTACTAAAATCATTTATAATCAAATGTAAGTGGTTTGTTTAGTTAATGTGTACATAGACTGATGAGGTTATAATTGGCCTCAATATAAACTATAGATTCCGGAACAGAAATGTAATATTATACGTTCAACTAAATATGTAACTTATGAGAGATTTGAAATGGTGTTAAGAAAATATATATAAAACTATAATTAGAATCACACAATAGTCAAATACTACATATAAACACATGAAAAAAGAATAATATTTCAACATAAGTGAACAACATAATTAAAATAAAAAACCGTTGTTATATACATACACTAATAAGGAGAAATAACAAAACACACGCATATACACACAATGCAACTATAAACATAAACCGACTATTAAACTAATTCGAAATTAAAAAAAAAATTGTTTCCTAAAAAATAGCATATAAACAAATTTATAAAACATGAATGTAAAATAAGTCCGCGCGAAGCGCGGAGGTCAATCCCTAGTATTAATAATTAAGTAATTGATAATCGCAGGAACATTTGTTGAACAAGTCCTGCGAAGCACCAAGCACCCAACAAACGATGCTTATAAGCGACGTCGGTGAGGGGTGGAGGCCTGAGGGTGAGCCCAAACAAGCCCATATAATAGCTAATTCAGCCCATCAATCCAATCACCTAATGTCTTTGTAGTTCAACCCAATTTGTTTATATATTTTGACATTTTGTGATCTTAAATTATAACTGAGATTCTTTTGTTGGTCTGCCAGTTATGATATGCTGTTGCAAGGGAGTAATTCAAGTCCGAACCAAATTCAAAATGATCTTTGTTGAGTGAATCGCAACGTGTCAAATTCTACTTGTAAAGATGCATGTGGTTGACAAAAAAAAACGGCAAGCTATTTCATGAGTAGCTCCATGTCTAAAGTATCGCTTTTCTCTTTCCAATCGAGTTTCTTTTTCTTTAATGAAAAATAATTCTCAACTATTGTTTAATAAAATTTGGGTAAACGACTTTTTCTCTCTCAAAATTATTACATAGTAACATATCAATACAAACTTATAGCCTCGTTCTATTTCTCTACGAAATGAACGTTCAAAATTTATTTTTACACCAAATATAGTTCAAAATTTATTTATCCACCAAATAAAAATTTCAAATCTAATTAATTACACATAAATCTTAATTAGTTTCTGTTTATTATTTACTAATTTAGTTTTAACCACATAAACATAAAACTAAACCAAAACACACTAAACCATTTAACCCAATTTCTTCCATACGATTTAGCATTCAACTTTAGGCATCACGCGACGATCATCTTCCTCAACCTCAGATTCACCAAAATCTCCAACTCTCTTCTCCTTGTGTGAGAGAAATAACCAGAAACGTTTCATTTAAAATCCTCCTTCTCTCCTTCTATAATCCCAAAACCATCTCTCAAACTCTCCTCAAATCTCTCTCTCATCTTCAAGCCCTCCAATCAATGGCGGCAACAATGGCGACATCAGCAAAATACATGTCGCTAAATCCATATCCTCATAAATCCGTAAACAAAACCAAACCAAACCATTAATCTCCCTCCCAACCCCACCAAAACCTGCCGTCACAAGCACCGCCCTCGCCTGTGCCGTCTTCTCCGCTCTCAGCTACTTCGAACCCACTTTTGCCGCCCACCAGCGCCGTGTCTGGGATTTTGACTCCGCCGGAGGCCTCCGCAAGTACACGATTGTACGGAATCGTTTCGAATGGTCAAATCGAGGTGGCTCTTTACAAACTCCGGATCCGACGACAGAGAGAAAAACAGCTTTGACACACACCTGAATAGCCAAATTGATTTGGCCGTTAATCGAACTGGTTCTGTAGATTCTCTCCGATCGATTGCTAAATTTGATTTTATGGGTTTCTTTGTTTTCGTAGATTAAAGGTTATTTATAGGGTTTTATTTGGTCAAATTTTGATTGGGATTTTGTTTTAAAGTGATTGTAATGATTCGATTCTATATTTGTTATTTGTTCGGATGAATTTTCAATTGGAATTGCTTTTTTTTTAAACAATTTATATTATATTAATCAGCAAATGTACTATTGATAAAAATAGAAAAAGTTACATAAAAAACATAAAACAAAAAATAGAAAATTAGAAACAATAAAACAAAGAAAATGAGATTTGGCGATTTTTTTTCTCTTAGAAGTTTTACTCGCTGAAAGAGTGTCCACACCTCTTTTCCTCATATTCGCATTCGATCTGATGCGATATTTGACTATTATCCAATTTTTTCATGTTGTATTACATTGACACATCCCCAAGTAAGAACTAAAAATATTATTCGAATAAGAACCCAATTTATTGACTTTTTCGATAGAAATAATACATGGGATTGCCAATTTTCAACGACTGTACGAATATCGCCATACAACAAAGAAATTTCGTCTTCCGCTCCAAAACCTCGTTCCCTCCATATCGGTTTCTATGGTTGTTGCCTCCATAGAAATACCATATATATCAGCGTAAAAACACCAAGCAAAATCGAACTAAAATCCTAAATTCGCCGTTCATCTTTGTTGATCCTAAACTCTTCAATACCCGAATCGAAAATCCAAATTACATACCCAAACCATAAAATGTTGAATAGTATTTTCAACAATGAATCTCTTTTTTCCATATTCCGATATTAAATATATTGTATCGAAACATGGATTTTAAAAGATTCTTCCTCAATAGATTCCAATCTGAAAGTCGCCGATGCTTTCCTTAAGAGCCAATTCTGACCAATACAAAGCCCTTATTCCGTCGGTCAATGCATCACCATCTATATAGACCCCAAACTCCTTTTCTTCAATTCTCTTTTTTTGTGCCTTGTAGTATCCGATTTTCTCGAATGCATAGAGAACCGTTTCCGATTCAGTAAGAAAACACATCATTTGTAGCAGTTCATCTTTTAGCACTGATTTTATTGTAGATTGTTTGATCCCTGCAATCTTCATCCAATGTTGATAATCAAAGATTTGACACAGGGGGATAATGGGGATGACGTCATCTTTGATAACATGATTTAGTCGATGTTCCCATGGAGGTTTCTAAGGCCGTTGTTTCCAGAGCAACACCGTCAAGTTTTGTTCCAAATTTTCCACAAGCATAACAAACGATCCACTGGAAAATAAATCCAACGGAGACAAATCATCGGAACTTGTCGGACAATAGACGCCGATGATGGTAAAGAGATCACACCACCAATCATCAGACGGAAAGAACCTCTTCGAAGAGGAAGATCGATTGAGAAAAGACATCACGAAACCGTTAATTTTACGGGAATCAGAGAATATGAAAATCCAGAGGAAGAGACAGAGGATAGAAGGAAGGTAACGACCACGACCGACGGCCACTCTCCGATGTGACAGTGGTGGCGCGAGTTTGGTCATAGCAGTAATCGCCCTTTCTCACTCGTCTTTTCCCAACTAAAACTAAAAATAAAAACAGAGGAAGAAAAAGAAGAAGTACGACCGACGCCAAAATCGACGCCGGTAGGCCGGAAAAAAACGCAGAGAGGAGTTTGTGACGATCGCACTAAAATTCGCCCCTTAGATCAGAGAGAAAACGGTTATGATTCTTTTGTTGTTTTTCTAGGATGACAACTCTTTTCTTCAGTGTTTCTTAATTGGAATTGCTATATCAATATAATGTTCTTATAAAAAAATGACGTCTTTTCTCTCTGGCGATTCAAAAGACGATTTCGATAACTGCCTCTCTCCTTCGGGAAGTTACTGTCCGGCGGTTGGATTCCGATTATTCAGGGTCAAATGTGCCAGTTTTTGTCCGTTTGGAAGTTTCTCCGGCGGTTTTGGGTGTCTTACAGTTGAAAAGTTTAGCGAGTTACCCAAACCGCCATGGCCTTCGTTTTCTATAAATACTGCAATTCGACTTCCTGTCTTCGGTACTTTTCACAGTTCTCTGTTCACAATGAGCGATAATATCCGACGACAAATGCAAGATATAAACCTTGGTTTGAATGATGCCCCAATTTCTCTCCCCCAAGCCGTCGTGGAGCATGCCGCGCAGGCAAATCGTTTAGCAATTGTTGGTGTCTTACTTAACCCGAAGAAGCAAAATATGTGTGCTCTTATCAACCAAATTCCGCGACTATGGGGCCTTAGTAATGAAGTTGTTGGAAGAATAATTGAACCGTCAAAGTTTCAATTTGTGTTTCAGAATGAAGAGGCTTTGAACCTGGTGATTCGCCGTGGTCCTTGGTCGTTTAGTGAATGGATGCTGGTGACGCAAAGATGGTTTCCAAACATGCCTGCAGAAGCAATGAAGATAATACTGTTCTGGGTTCAGATTCGTGGGATTCCATCACAATTCCTGCATCGTGAGATGATTGATTTCATTGGTGATACCCTTGGGCCGGTTGTTCAATCAGAGTTTGATGAGGCGTCAAATATGATTGACTTCGTTCGTGTGAAGATTAATTGGAACATTGATAAACCGCTGCGCTTCCAACGTAATTTCCAATTCAGCCCTGAAGAAAACACGATCCTGAAATTCAAGTATGAAAAGCTGCGTAGTTTCTGCATCAAATGTGGTATTTTAACACATGAAGTTAAAGACTGTCCTCTACACCATGATGATAAAGATGATGATCCACAGAACGATGGAAATGATGGCAACGATGGAGGAGATATGGGTAATAATGTGATGGTTGAGTCTGATATACAAGGAAATCCGATAAAGATTTGACTACTGAGAAGTGGCGTTACGTGCAATCCAAATTGCATGATGAAACTGTTGGAGTTGGAAAACGAAAGAGGCAAGAGATTGAAGAGATGTTGCGTGGGTATGATAGTGATGTGTATTCAAATGAGAATACAAATGAATTATATGATGATATCCCTTCTGTGGCAATTCCTGGAATTACTACATCTGTTGCTGTACCAAATGGAGTTGAACTCTCGGAGATGTCTGCGGGATTGGAGGAGTTCAGGGCTCAAGTGGAGGAAGAACTCTATCAGCATCGTCGATTGGAGAAAGGAAAGTTTAAAGAAACTGAGTTTCTTGATGTTTTTCAGGCTTATGCTAATCAAGGAGAAGATGCTGGACTGAGTAAACGCAGGAAAGATACGGTGGAATGTATGCTTCATGATCCGTTACACAACTACACAGAACAGAGGTACATGTTTCCGATTGCAAAGATGGAGTCGTGTGATTCTTCGAATTCTTGCTCGGTTACTCAACAAATTGACGGAGGCGCGGGGGCCCCGGTACCCACAATCTTCATGAAGATTGTATCATGGAACTGTCAGGGGATTCAAGCACCTTTGAGGAAAGAGAGGATACATGACCTATGTCGTTCTGTTTCTCCTGACATTATATTTCTGTGTGAAACTCTAAATATGTGTGATGTAGTTAGAGATGTTTGTGTGTTTTTAGGATTTGATTTCGTTATCTCTGTTCCTCCGAATGGGAGAAGTGGAGGAATAGCTATCTTATGGAAAAAAGCAGTAACTATAAGTAAGCTTTTCCAGTTTGAAAGGATGATAGATGTATTTGTGGATTTTAATGGTATGAGTTTCTATTTGTCGTGTGTTTACGGTTATGCCGTGCAAACAAATATACATGAGTTATGGGAGAGAATTGAAAGAATTGGAACAACAAGAAGTGGTCCTTGGCTTCTTGTTGGTGATTTTAATGAAATTCTATCTAATGATGAGAAAGACGGGGGCGCTCTCCGTGATGAACGTACTTTCCAGGATTTCAGAAACATGTACAGTTCGTGTGATTTATCAGATTTGCGGTATAAAGGAAATCGATTTTCATGGGTTGGAAAGCGAGGGAAACACACGGTTAAATGCTGTCTGGATAGTGTTATAGTAAACTCGGAATGGTTAGCAGAATTTCCAGCTTCTAATGCAGAGTTTTTGCGATTGTATGACTCAGATCATAGGCCTGTAGTCACTAAAATTGCTTTTGTCGAGGAAAATCCTATAAAGCCTTTTAGATTTGATAAGCGGCTCCTGCAAGTAAAAGAGTTTAAGAATTATGTTAATCTAGGATGGAATTCCAGAAACCTTAATAATTCCTCTTCCATTTTAGATCAGATTCGGGAATGTCGACGATCAATGGCAACTTGTCGGAAGAGATCACAGTTAAATTCTTCGAAACGAATTGAGGAGCTTCAAATTGAATTATAATTGACTATGTTATCATCTAGACACTATCGGGATTCAATTCCTCTAATTAGAAAAGAAATGGCTCAAGCATACATAGATGAAGAAGTATACTGGCAATTGAAAAGTCGAAACTCTTGGTTAAATCTAGGAGATCGTAACACTCGATTTTATCAGGCTTGTACAAAAACACGATTTTCCAAAAAACGAATCCATACTATTACAGATACAAATGGGATTGTTTACCAAGGGGATTTTGCGGTTGGGAAACACGCAGAAGAATATTTTCAGAACCTATACATAAGTGATAATAATACTGTGCTACCTCAGATTTTCACAGAATTCACTCCAACTGTAACAGATGAAATAAACTCGTCAATCACAAGAAGTTTTACTGATGAAGAAATTTATGAAGCTGTTTGTAACATCGGATCGGATAAAGCACTAGGGCCTGATGGCTTAACTGCTAGATTCTACCAAGAATGCTGGGATATTGTAGGGAATGATGTAATTACTGAGGTTCGTTACTTCTTCACGACATCAAAGCTTAGACATGGCATAAATAATACAAATATTTGTATGATACCAAAAATAACTAAACCAAAAACCTTGTCAGATTATCTCCCAGTTGCGTTATGCAATGTTTTATATAAAATAATATCTAAGATTCTGGTGAATCGTTTGAAATCATCCTTGGATAAAATCGTTTCTGAATCACAAGCAACTTTTATTCCGGGCAAACTCATATCCGATAATGTAATGATAGCACACGAGCTTATGCACTCTTTGAAATCAAGAAAAAGAGTTTCTCAAACATATATGGCAATTAAAACGGATATGAGTAAAGCTTATGACCGGGTAGAATGGTCTTTCCTTGAAGAAACTATGCGCGCTTTCGGATTTTCAGATCTGTGGATTGGTTGGATAATGGCTATAGTTCGTTCTGTAAGCTATTCGGTACTAGTAAATGGAAGCCCTCAAGGTTTAATAACACCAGAAAGGGGTTTAAGGCAGGGTGACCCTTTATCCCCCTATTTATTCATTCTATGTGCCGATGTTATGAGTCACCTTCTGGATGTCAATGTACGGAAAAATAAAATTAATGGGATCAAAATTGGAAATGGAGTTCCATCCATTACACACCTTCTGTTTGCGGATGATTCACTTTTCTTTTGCATCGCAAATAATAAGAATTGTGCGGCTATCAAGGAGGTATTTCGGATCTATGAATTATGTTCAGGCCAAAAAATTAACCATGATAAGTCAATGATAACCTTTGGCGATAGAATCCCAGGAGATAAACAAGAGAAACTGAAAAGAATTATTGGAATAAAAAATCATGGAGGAAGTGGTAAATATCTTGGTTTACCAAAACAATTTGGACGAAGAAAATCAGAAATGTTTAATGATATCATCAATAGAGTCAAAGAACGTACCTCTTCTTGGGGTTCAAAATTTTTATCCCCTGCTGGAAAAGAAGTATTACTGAAATCAGTAGCAATTTCGATGCCGGTCTACTCTATGTCTTGTTTTAAACTTCCTCAGCAAGTCATATCAGATATTGAAGGTGTTCTAATGAGACTTTGGTGGGAAAAAAATACTCAACAAAAAGGCATACCATGGGTTGCGTGGAAAAGACTACATTACTCTAAAAAGGAAGGTGGTATGGGTTTCCGGGACATGGCCATGTTTAACGATGCTTTACTTGCAAAGCAAGCATGGAGATTACTAAATAATCCGACATGTTTATTTTCAAGATTATACAAAGCGAGGTATTTTAAAGATACTCATCTTTTTGAGGCAAAAGCTCGGTCTTACCACTCTTATGGTTGGTCTTCTTTACTTCACGGAATTGCCCTTTTGAAACGAGGTTCACGTACCATTATTGGAGATGGTAAATTTACTAAAAATTTTCAAGACAATTGGCTCCCAACTAATCCTCATAGGCCAGCACGACATAATGATCCCAATAATATGCAATTGGTTTCTGATCTTATAAAACTTGAAGGCACTTACAGATCATGGAATGATGAAGCCCTATTTTCTTTATTGACGAATGAAGATAGTGAACTGGCTAAATCTTTATATTTAGCACAACAACCTCAGAACGATAAACTACGTTGGAATTATGATAAATCAGGGACATATTCGGTTGCTTCAGGATATTGGTTTCTAAGACATAATAGTGATTTTGAAGAGGTAGCACCCCAAGCTCCGTTTGGAGACCCAGAACTGAAATCAAGAGTATGGAGGTTAAATATCATGCCTAAAATTAAACATTTTCTATGGCGAATATTAACTAAAGCTATTGGTACATCAACTAGATTAACATCTAGAGGAGTCCGAATGGACACAACATGTCAACGTTGTTGTACGTAGCCAGAAACAATTAACCATGTGCTGTTTACCTGCCCAGTTTCAGTAACAACTTGGAAACTATCCAAATTACCTTTTGCGTTCTTATGTTCACCTTCACTTAATGTAGAGGAAAACATAAAAAATATTTTGGATCTACAAGGACTACAAGGACTGACTGATAACCACAAACTTCTCTCTTTCTGGTTAATGTGGCGAATTTGGAAAGCAATAAATAATCTTATTTTCAACAAGAAACGTATAAATCCTCAACTAGATGTGGAGCTTGCGACATCAGATGTTAAAGAGTGGATTTCGGCTACATTGAAAGAAAAAGATGGAACTACACAACCAAGATTACCTTCTGGTGTTTCTCCGGAAACACGATGGATTCGGTCTAGTGTGGGAACACTTAAATGCAACTATGATGAAGCTTATGATCTGAATTCTAGAAGGGTAATTGGAGGTTGGATTTTACGTAATCATATGGGATTTCCAATTTGTTGGGGTTCTACAAATCTAGGTTTCGCAACATCGAGTTTGGAAGCAGAAGGAAAAGCATTACTATCAGCTATGCAAAATGTTTGGAATAGAGGTTTATATGACGTCCAGTTTGAAGGAGATAGCCAGATGCTAGTTGAGTTATTATTGGGAGTAAAAGAAGATTTCTCTATGACAAATTTGATCGAAGATATTAATATGTGGAAGAATAAATTACATGTCTCTATCTTCCTCAATGTAAAGAGGGTTTCGAATGAGGCTGCTCATAAATTAGCTCGTATAGGGCCATATAATAAAATTTTCTTTTCAGGATGTGTTTGTCCACCTTCTTGGTTAACAAAAACTTTGTATAATGACTTTGTTACGTCAAATTAATAAAGAAATGTTTTTGTCGAAAAAAAAAAAAATCAATATAATGTTCTTTAAATTGTATTTTTTTGCCGCATCAAACAAGAAGAAAAAGGAAAAAAAAATGAGATGGTTTTTGAACCGTTTGGTCTGTTCGCCTGGTTGATGTTTTTCAATTCGGTTCAGTATCGGTTTAGGTGGTTTGATTTAAGATTTAGGTTATAAACCGATAAAACCGACATATATGTGTAAATAAGTTTCGAATTTTTATTTCGGGGTTGACTCTGGTAAACTACATGTAGTATACAACTTCTTTGATATACACCATATATTTTTTGTCTCTTTTCTATACATCCTAAACAAATTTATTATTTACTAAACATCACGAACTTTACATTCTCTTATAATTACAACATAACGACTAGAAATTGTGATTGAGTTTAATAAATCGATAATCAAATTATAAAAAGGTTTTTCTGCAAAAAAAAAAACCCGTCAAGTGGATCAAATTTGCAAGTTAACCCTTCACCTCGAAAAAATGCAGGTCAACCCTTCACCCACGAGTCAATCCGCAATATAGCCCTTGTGTATTTCACCGTGTAAGATAATGCGTATATTTTAACAGAATTTAAAACGACGTCGTTTTAATTACAATTTTAAAACCAAAAAATTTCAAAATCAGGTTCAAACCCTAGCTCTCCCACGCAGACATGAATTGATTAACCAAGGGTGCCAAATGGTTTTTTTACTGTAAATCGACTAACAACACGTCTTATATAACTACTTAACTAAATTACTTCGATGCAGGTTTCCTCACCATTAAAAAGAGATAAGAATCAGGTTCTTCAATGGAATAATCTAACTTTGATATCTTCTATCATCTAGCAAAGTATATAACCCAAAATTAAAAAGAAAAACTTGGGAAATTCGATTAGAAAATTTACCTAGCGTGGATGATTTTGACACTTAGTCTTCATACCAGGTTTTGACCAGTTACATCACAGGCGATTGAACCAGAGATACCACTACGCTATAAACAACCTGTGAAGAGTCGAATTAAGATATATATATATATATATATATATATATCAGAATAAACACAACCACATTCTTAATCTCGAATGTTACGAAACCGCAGAGACCAATAATATCATAAGCTTATCGGAGCACGAAGAGTGTGAAGCAAAGAAGAAATTTGATTTTTAAAACAAAAAAAATTAAAGGGATCAAAATTGAGATAATCCATACTCAAAAATTCAGATACGAGGAATTATTCAAATAAACACGACATAACCCATATCTATAATAACGATGAACCAACGCGCATAATCTAAGGAAACTAGATTTGTGTATTCTTATTACGCCAAAATAAAAGGAGAGTGATTACCAACGGTACGAAGCTTGTGTTCTATGATCTATTTTCTGACTTCTGCAAATTTTGTCTTTGATTCCGCCATTTCTGAGAAAGAAAATCGGAAGGAGAGGGGAAAAATAAGAGTTGGAGAGAAAAACAAAGTTGTACTTAAGTAGTTATATAAATCGTTTGGTTAGTCAATGCATCGTAAAAACCATTTGGCACACTTGGTTTATCAGGTTCATGATTGATTGGGAGTTTAAGGCTTCAGATCTTGATTTTGATTTTTTTTTGGTTTTAAAATCATGAAGAAAAAGGAAAAAAAGAGATGGTTTTTGAACAGCTTGGTCTGTTCGCCTGGTTGGTGTTTTTCAATTCGGTTTAGTGTCAGTTTAGGTGGTTTGATTTCGGGTTTAGGTTATACACCGATAAAACTGACATAGAACGAAGCTCTAACTTTGTGATAGTTTTAAGAGAAAATATGTCGTTTACCCATAAAACTTTAAGAGGATATGTTACTATGTAATAGTTATGAAGGGGGAATACGTCATATACCCATACAATTTTGAGAGTATTTTTAGTTAGAACCATAATAATAGAATCAGTAAATTAAAAAATATATATACATGAAACATTGTCATCAGAAAAAACCATAAAAAAGATTAGAAATGTTTTTTTTTTTTAATAAAGTGAGAGTTAGAAATGTTATTGTTATTTGAATTTGAATAACATGTCTGATTAGCTAGAGTCATAGGAATACTTTATATTGTGCAGTTTGTAATTTTTTTTTTTGGTTAATTAGAAGAGGTTTGGATCTAGGTCCTAATTTTTCTCTTGGTTCGAGACAAGTTTTTTTATTGATAATTTATGATATGGCGTAAAACATCATTTCTATAGGGAATCGAACTAGGAGCACAATGGAACTAAGTCATGTGCTTTATCCAATCGACGAATTAAAACGTACAATTAGAGTGAAAAAAGAAAATATGTTAAATTCTCACCGATTTTCTCATCAATATATCTGTAGATAATATTACCGACTAGTTTACCACAAATTTCTAACGGATTTAAAAGTTGACCTATGAATCAATAATATAACATTAGATCAAAGATGCGATCAGAAAGCGACGAGGATAAACTTTAAGAAAGAAAACAAATCTTGTTTTAACGATTGTATAAGACAAGGTTACAAATGTCATAATGTATCAACAAGTAAAACAACACGAACACTTAACTCTTGCACAAGAGATAACTGAGGACCATAGAGAAAAAGAAAAGGAGAGACCATGACCATGCACCATTAAACATAGAACCATTTCACTTATTCAAGGTTTGAGGATAGATCAACGACCTATAGATTAAAAGGAACAAATACTGAATTAGTAAGAAGTGAATATTAATTCTTGTCAAAATTCATAAAAGTTATTTTAAAGCCAATTAAAGTTCATAAGTTAATAAAACAAATCAACTTTTTGTGTGTGCGAACGATCAATAAATCAACTAAAACTCATAATTAACCAGTAAAACAAAATATAATAAAGAATTACCGTTTCTCATTCGAGAAAACTTTCTCAAGTGCGGATCAATACGAAGACCGAGGCTTTCATATAATGGATCGTATATCTTATTTGCTAGCCTGAAAAATATGTATTTGTTATGTTCTTAAGAAAATTTTGTTTCTAGATAACATATGATTAATTAGATTGAAAGACTCGCACAAATACAAAATTACATATTTACGTATGAAAAAAGGTGTGGATAGTCAATGGAAAGAGAGAGAAAAAACATTTCTACAGCAAAATTGACTGCAGTTGAACCAATATTTACTTTTGCTGATATAATTCTCTGCATTATTTGATTAATTTTTGTTATCTTTTCCTTCCATTAAGTTTTCTATTTAAAATAAATAAATTTTATTTATGTTTTAAGAACTTGTACTCTGCGTTGAGTAAAAGATGATGATTCTTCAAATTCAAACCGACTTTGGTAACTTCGACGCCTAGATCCCAAAACTCCACTCTGTAAAGTTCATAAAATCAATAAAAATTTTTAGTGCATATGTAAAATTTGTAAAATATTGAATAGATAATATATATAAGTATATCTTATTCTTGTCGTATGAATTGATGATTTTCTATTTTCTTGCCTCCAGTTCCCTACTTGTATGTTTTTAGTGAATATATTGTAATTGAATTGTTGATACAAATTAGAGTGATAAAGATGTATACATATTTTGTTGTTGTTGTTGTTGTTTATGGGCATTTCAATATGTAAAGGATAATTTGTCGACTGGATCTGATCCCAAATTTTCTATTTGGAGATCATTAGTTATTAATGTTTAGTTATCTTTCTAGTAACATTGTAAGCAAAAGTTTGAAAACAATAATAATATAAATTTTATTCATTGCATGAATTAAATTGTACCTGTGGAGGTATGATTGAGTTTGTATATGGACGTCTACGAGCCTGAGTGTTAAGGTTGGAGAACGTAAAACTCGATGAAGACGAGTGCACCGATCTTTGCATACTGTCATGTTGCCTATAGACATGAAGTCCAAAAAGGTAGATATTTGGAGTTTGATTAAAACGCAGAAATAAAATAAATTAATATATAGTAGAAACATGAAAACTTAGTTTTTCTCTTGTGATAATTAAATAGGTCCCGATTTGGTAACGTTATAAAACTCGAAGACGTTTGGGTTATGGGTATGGATGAAATGTTACGTTGTGGAATATTACTAAAGGTAAGGATCATAATTAGTTTAATTTTGTAGAGGATATGTCCTGCACAAACCCAACATAATATTTCTAAAACATATATAGATTGAGAGAAGCATATAGTGTTTGGATTATTTTGACTATCGTAAATCATTTAATTCTAATTTATTATGGTACTAGAAATAAAATTGAAAAAAGAAAATACAAGTAAGAATCTTGAGTTTAAATTTTTAATATTATTAATTAAAATCTCTGATTTGCTTCATTATATATGGGAAAGAGAGATTATCTTACCTAGCTGAATTTTTAACCATCCTTAAGTTGCGAGGTTCACTTGGCTGATTGGCGAAAACCGATGGGGGCAGTTGCTGACCATACAAGCTAACAGAAGAAGTGGATGTGACATATCGATGCGTCTGATACGACATATTGGTTTGTGACCTACAATTTGATGAAAATAAGATTCGTATGAAAAGTACATATCAATGTTATATGTATGCATAGTTTTACGATTGAGTAGTAGTACCGATTTGAGATGATGAAATTGTTCGGTGTTATAGGACAAGACTGCTCGGAATTCGCCACCATAATTTGATCCAAATTATAAGCATTATGGTATTGGTTGTTTAACATGGGTTCTCTAAACCATTAAGATAAAAGATGATAAGTAAATTTAGCAATTAAAATTAATATAATTTTTTTTAATAATGTACCTAATCGAAAGAGTATGACCGTAAAGATGATGTTGTTGGTGTTGTTGCATATGAACCTATATATTTATTTAAACATAATATGAATTTAAAGTATATTGGTTAAATAAAAGCAGTTGCTTTTAACTAAAAAAAGAGTCAATGTGACTAACTAGGTTTTGAGTTGTTGTTGTTATACTTGCGGTGGTAATAGTCATGACATTATTATTTGGGAAACGACACAAATGTTGAAGAAATAGTGAACCAAATGCATCAAAACTTTTTTGTTGTATCCTGCATCAATTAATAATTTTTTTTTAATTGAGTCTGCACAAAAATTTGTAATTAATATTAATTAATTTCATACAAAGTTACCGGAAAAAGTTGCTCTTGAAGATGATTTGGAAACATGAGAATTAGTTATAGTTGAATGTGAAAATCAATTGTTTTCTTGCCCGACTTGTTGACCAGTCTCTATTTGGTTCTGAAAAACCATTCAACAAAAATCATAAAATAAAATATAGTAACAAAAATTAAACCCGCCCTCAAAATATATATTAGTTGTTGTTATAGTCGTTTGAAAGAATATAGACGTTACTTAGCCGTTTGAAAGTTGTCGGTAACCGTTTGAATATAGCCGTTAAATCCGTCGGAAATCCCGCACAAAAATTTCCGACGAATTATTGTACAAGATCGGATCAATCGATCCAAAACCTTCGGATCGAACGATCCCCTACCGCGCACACTTTCTAGACCGACCATCGATCGATCCGAATTTTTTGGATCGATCGATCCCATCGTTTAAATCAAAATGTATACCAAAAAACATGCTAAGTAACATCCGTCAGAAATTTTCGATGGATTATTGTACAAGATCGGATCGATCGATCCAAAAACTTCGAATCGAACGATCCCCTACCGCGCACGCTTTCTAGGCCGGCTATCGATCGATCCGAAGTTTTTGGATCGATCGAGCCCATCATTTAAATCAAAATGTGTACAAAAAATGCTAAGTAACATCCGTCGGATATTTCCGATGGATTTTATATGGATTATTGTGATATTTCCAATGAATTTCCGATGGATTTTCTATGGATTATTGTGATATTTCCAATGAACTTCCGATGGATTATTGTGTATTAAACACGTTTACCTCGTTTATATCTGATAGTAGGATTTTTACTAGTCAATTACTCAAATCCCACTCATGTCATTGTGGTATTTAAGATATCGAACCAAGGAGGTTAAGATTGAAACACTAGGAATACATGAATCTTCCTAAGCTAGAGCAAATGTTTTGAGTTTTTATATTTTTAGATTAGAATGTAAAATGCAAGAAAGAAAACAAAAGATAGAAATGTTGGATCATGGAATGAACTATCAAATGAATGATTAACAATCAAATAATGATGACAAAAATTGCATTAAACACTATCCTAGAACATGGGATTCACAATTATGACTAATCCACTCTCGTGGCACTAATCACTTTGTTAAACACCAAATCAAGAACAAACCATCGTTTGTGATAAGATGGTTAACAATCATTAATCTCCAATCCCAATTAGTACTAATCACCCTTGACATCAACTCTCATTGGCAAGGATGTGAAAAGCTCACAAAAGGTTCGGTTCAAGCAATTCATTTAAACTCGGGTTAGGAGTGAAATGCCTAAGTTCAAGACTCGAATGGATAAATCTAATCTAGCACTAACACCGTTTACTCGAATCTCTCCCTAATGCATAGGTTGAGACCATAAATCCTAAGGTGTAGCTCTAGATTGGTTTGTCACGCCAACTAGAACTACCTAATCTAGGTGCAGTTCTAAACTTTGGTTTATCTTATCAAATCTAGTATTAAGAACCAGCCTAAGTGAAAGATTTAACAAAGATCAACCTAAATGATCATCATCTAATCATCAAGACAATTAACTCATGATGCTAATACATACAATCAATGCTAATCCTTAGGTTAAGATCACTAATCTTGACTAATTTTCTTTCAAGCAACTAATCACTATGCTAATCACTCAATCCATTAGCAAACTCTCATTTGTGGATCAATGATTAGCAAGCATTAAGAATATAAATAAGATCAACCAAAATACACCATAGACAACTAATCTCTTAGGCTAGGAGCATAAATCCCTAGAATAGTTCATCAAGGCATTTCATCAAACACTTGGTGTGCATGAAATGCCTTATGATCTAGATCTACTTTCTCAATATAGATCTAGCATTAGGAACACTAAACAAGAAAGGGAAGCAATGATTAAGAACATAAGCATCAAGAATCAATCACCAAATCATCAAAATCAAGCTAAATCCAAAATCCAACAAAAAGGGGTCTAAAACCTAAACATGAAGAACAAAGAAGAACAAAAGAGAAAAATAGACATAAAGATAAAGAACAAAGATTAAATAAACATAATATAAAGATAGGTTGAAGAATCCTTCACTAGAGTGGCATGAATGATGAAGATCCATCCAAAATCATCATAAAAAGAGTTTGGGAGAAAACCCAACTCTAGAAAAAGAAAACTTAGATCTATAAAATTATGGTTTTCAATATTTAAATGAGCTTGGGTCGGACCGGGTCAACCCGGAACAAACCGGGTTTTGACCCGGTCAAGTCTTTGATACGTCTTTAGTGAATCAGTCATAACTCCTGTATCTGACATCCGAATGACCTGAATCAAACTCCTGTAGACATCTAACTCGTCCCTCGACAACTCTTATGAAGACCGTTTGAGTTGATTCATAACGGAAGGCCTTCGTTTTTCCGGTTCTTTCGACGGTGTCATCTTCTCTCAGCAAGACGGACATACCTTCCGTAAATCCGTCTTATATCCCTATCCATACGTCCAAATAACCCGATTCAAACTCCTGTGAAAGCTGATTCACTCCTATATAACTTCTATGAAGGCAATTGAAGCTGAATCGGATTGTAAGGTCCCCGTCTAGCCACATCTTTGAGACATTTGTTGCCGAGAGGTGCAGCACCGGGCGGTGTGGAGCCGGACGATCGTCCGGGATTCTCCCTGTCTGAGGGAAGATGCAACACCGGGCAAGGCTAGGCCGGTGCATGGGTCTGGGATTCTCCCTGTCTGAGGGGAACTCTCATGCCGGCTGAGGGAAAGTCTTGTCCCGGGCCGGTGCATGCATCCGGTAAGGAAAGAGCTCCTCGGCAAGGCAGAGACGTCTTCAGTAAATCTGCGGTAACTCTTTAACCAGATGTCTAAATGGCTTGAATCCAACTCTTGTAGAGATATAACTCACTTCTCTACAACTCTTATGAAGAGCATCAAGAATGATTCATATCGGAGGGCCTTCTTCCAGCTACACCTTTCCGGTATCTCGGATGGGCTTTGCACTCCACTTAGGTCCAACTCTCCAACTATGCCCAATTGCCTCCAATCACCTAGGAAATACTCCAAAACATGCAAGAACACACTAAACCTAATGCAAATGTTCTAATCTCTAATTGAGACCTAAATGCAAGACAAGACCATGATTATGCAAGCGAATTACTGGTATAAGCCTCGGTGGTGAGAACTTAACCGGATATAGACGGAGCTAAAGACAGGCGGTCGCCCTCTCCTTTAGCTGATTAATGGTCGAAGGTGGAATTGACTTGACACGATGGCGGTCGCTTCTCTCGTGTGGAGTCGGTTGAATGAGATGCTGGTGAAGTGAGTACACGACACAGAGAGGATGGTGAGATCTCTGATACGGTGCAAGGACTTGGTCTCGATCGAATCACACGAACAAGAACAAGAACAAGAACAAGAACAAGAAGAGAATTCGCTTCTCTCAAGACTAGGGGAAGTGCGGCGCATTATTGATAATCAAAAAGTGAAAAGATACAAGCTGCAGGGGAACCTTATAATGGCTCGTCAGCTAGGGGACCCTTAGGTCAATTCAAAACGCAAAAACAAAAGACACAAAACGCAAAAACAAAAGACACAAAACGCAAACAAAAACAAGAAACAAAAAGGAAAATCCGCATCCCTAACTAAAACAAAGTGCATCGTTTCATTTAAAGCAAAAAAGGAAACTTTGGTCGCGACACCTAAACTACTTGTCTTGGCGTCGTTTTGAAGCGGTCCTTAGTCGTTTGTAGAGCTTGAAGTACCTGCAAGGACAATTTATAATATAAACAGCTTACATTGATGTGACGGGGTCCAAGGTGGTGCTTGAGGCGCTTTTGAAGGTGACTCTGGCTCTGGTGCGTTCCGTGCGTGCAGCAGCTTGGTGAAGTCTTCTAGAAGGTTTTCTTGAACAGAGAGGCCATCATCTTCAAGTTCTTGCGATCCCTCAGCTTTAATCTCTGCTTCTTGCCCTTTTTGGTTTTCCTCGGCTAAATGACTTGTGTGGGAAGTAACTCGTTGTTCTGCATCTTTCACAAGGAAACTACATGGCCTGTTAGTCTTAAAATATGCATTTGGACGAGAGAACTTACCTTCCTCAGTGATGATCAGATCGTTTGGACTATCATTTGGCATGGGCTCTTCTCTCTCGGCTAAAACTGCCTTCGAGTAAGGTCTCTCGGCTAAAACTGGTTCCGTGCCTTTAGGACTAAAATCACATGTCATGTTAGTCCTAAAATGATCACTTGGACGAGGGAACTTACCTCCCTTAGTGATGATCAGATCGTTTGGCTTGTCATTTGGAATGGGCTCTCTTCTCTCGGCTAAAACTGCCTTCGAGTAAGGTCTCTCGGCTAAAACTGGTTATGCGCCTTTAGGGCTAAAATCACATGTCCGGTTAGCCTTAAAATGATCACTTGGACGAGGGAACGTACCTCCCTTAGTGATGATCGGATCGTTTGGATTGTCATTTGGAATGGGCTCTTTTTCTTCGGCTAAAACTGATTTTGCCTCGGCTATTTCTTGAAATGGATCGTCTGGTCGTAGTGAGTTGATGAAAGCTTGTATGGCTGTCCCAAACCTTCTTTTGAGCTGTTTTGCCTTAGAGCGGGTCATGGGGCCTTCTTGGACGATGGGCATCTCCTTTGGGTCGGTTGTAGAGTCGATGTCCTCATCATTCCCTCCCTCTTCAAAAGGTTTTGACCTCAAAACTTGATCTCCTGCATCAAAGAAAGATAAATCAGCAACATTAAACGTGTGTGAAATATTAAACTCACCTGGTAGCTCTAGTTTGTAGGCATTGTCATTGACTTTGGCTAGAACTTTAAATGGGCCGTCGCCTCTTGGGGCGAGCTTGGATGCACGTTTGTCCGGGAATCTTTCTTTTCTCATGTGTAGCCAGACCCAATCTCCTGGTTCAAAGGTGAGTTCCTTCCTGCCTTTGTCATGGCTCCTCTTATATCCTTCGGTCTTCTTCTCAATATTGGCCTTAGCTTTCTCATGCAACCTTTTGATGAGCTCAGCACGCCTAAGACCGTCTTGATTAACCTGTTCTACTTGTAGAATTGGCACTAGATCTACTGGAGATAGAGGGTTAATCCCATAGACGACTTCAAATGGGGATAGCTTAGTGGCCGAATGAACAGCCCTATTATAAGCAAACTCTATGAATGGAATGCAATCAATCCATGTTTTCATGTTGTTACCAAGAGTAGCTCTAAGTAAAGTTCCAAGCGTACGGTTTACCACTTCCGTTTGTCCATCTGTTTGGGGGTGACATGTAGTGGAGAAGAGAAGCTTGGTCCCTAGCTTCCTCCACAAGGTTCTCCAAAAATGACTCAAAAACTTTGTGTCACGATCGGATACTATGGTTATTGGGACTCCATGCAAGCGCACCACCTCCTTGAAGAACAAATTAGCAATTTGGGTGGCATCATTTGTCTTATCACACGAGATGAAGTGTGCCATCTTAGAGAACCGGTCCACGACAACAAAGATGGAGTCTTTGTGTCGTATCTTGGGGAGCCCTAAAACAAAGTCCATCGAAATATCTACCCATGGGGCGTTAGGAATGGGTAAAGGAAGATAAAGACCATGAGGGTGTGACCTAGATTTGGCTTTGTGGCATTGTACGCATCTAGAGCAAAATCTCTCCACATCTTTCTTGAGGTGAGGCCAATAGAAATGATCTTTCACTATGCCTAAGGTCTTGTCTACACCGAAATGTCCCATCAATCCTCCTCCATGTGCTTCACTAAGCACTAGTTCTCTCATTGATCCCTGTGGAATACACAAACGTTTATCTTTGAAAAGAAAACCATTTTGGAGATAGAATGAACCGTATATTCCTTTGCCGTGATCTTTGTAGCATTCTCCAAGCTCAGGATCATCTTGGTAGAGGTCTTTGATGTGCTCGAATCCTAGCACTTTGGCCTCCATTGTTGTTATGAGAGCATACCTCCTTGACAAGGCATCGGCTACTACATTTTCTTTCCCCTTCTTGTACTTGATGACGTAGGGAAACGTCTCCATAAATTCAAGCCACTTGGCATGTCTTCTTTTTAGGGATGTCTGACCCCTCAAGTGTTTAAGAGTCTCATGATCCGTATGAATGATGAACTCCTTAGATAGCAAATAATGTTGCCAAGTCTCTAAAGCTCGGACAAGAGCATAGAGCTCCTTGTCATAAGTTGGATAGTTAAGTGTGGCTCCACCTAGCTTCTCACTAAAGAAAGCTACTGGCCTTCTCCTTTGGTGTAGCACAGCTCCAATCCCTAGGCCGGATGCATCACACTCCACTTCAAACATCTCATCGAAATCGGGCAAAGCAAGAACCGGTGCTTGAGTGAGTCTATCTTTAAGATCGTTGAAGGCAGCTTCTTGAGCTGTTCCCCATGAGAATGGTACATTCTTCTTGATCACAGCTGTGAGTGGGGCAGCAACAGTACTGAAATCCCTCACGAACCGTCGATAGAAGCTTGCCAAGCCATGAAAGCTCCTAACATGCCCTATAGACGTCGGTGTGGGCCAATCTCTTATGGCTTTGACCTTCTCCTCATCTACTTGTAGCCCCTTCTCACTTACTACAAAGCCTAAGAACACAAGTTGGTTAGTACAAAATGTGCACTTCTTAAGGTTAGCATAAAGGCCTTCCTTGCGAAGTGATTTAAGCACTAGTTCTAGGTGTTTGAAATGATCTTGTAGGGTCTTACTATATATAAGTATATCATCGAAATAAACAACCACAAATTTACTTATATAGGCACGAAGAACCTGGTTCATTAGTCGCATGAAGGTACTCGGTGCATTAGTCAGGCCAAAAGGCATGACTAGCCACTCATACAACCCTTGCTTGGTCTTGAAAGCTGTTTTCCACTCATCTCCTTCTCGCATTCTGACTTGGTGGTATCCACTCTTTAAATCTACCTTTGAGAAGATAGTAGAGCCACTTAGTTCGTCTAGCATATCGTCTAAACGTGGTATGGGGTGCCGGTATTTGATGGTGATGTTGTTGATAGCTCGGCAATCCACACACATCCTCCAAGTGCCATCTTTCTTTGGCACTAACAGCACAGGTACTTCACACGGGCTGCGGCTCTCTCTGATATGGCCCTTGTCTAGCAAATCCCGGACTTGTTTCTCTAATTCTTTAGTCTCTTCGGGATTCATTCGATATGCTGCCTTGTTGGGTAAGGCAGAGCCTGGGACAAGGTCTATTTGGTGTTCTATTCCTCGTAGAGGAGGCAGGCCTGGTGGATTCTCTTCAGGGAATAGATCTTTAAATTTGCTTAACAAAGCATCTACTTCTGGCGGCAAAGCTGGTCCTGTGGATTCTGTACTTAGACATTCTTTAAAAAGCATTAGTAACATAGTGCCCTCGGCACTCATAGCACGATTTATACCACCAGCATTGATGTACAGATTAGAAACACTTACCTTGGTCTCCTTGCTCATCCTAGCTTGAAGTTCATGCACTTCCGTTGGGCTTAGAGGGGCCAAGTTGTGCTTGCGTTCCTTGTGAACGAATGAGTAGTAATTTGTCCGGCCATTGTGAATGGTTGCTCGGTCAAATTGCCACGGTCTCCCCAGCAGGAGATGTCCAGCTTGCATAGGAACTACATCGCAAAGCACCTGGTCTTGATATTTACCTATGCTAAAGGGGATATTCACTTGCTCCGTCACCTTGAGCTCCGTGGTGTCATTGAGCCATTGTAGCTTGTAGGGTCTAGGGTGCTTAACCTTCTCCAGTCCTAACCTGTCTACCATATACTTGCTAGCCACATTAGCACAAGATCCTCCATCTATGACAAGATTACATACCTTGCTATGGATAGTGCATCGCGTGTGGAACAGGTTTTCTCTTTGAACTTTCTCTTCAGGTTGAATCAGCACGCTAAGAACTCGCCTAGTTACTAGTAGATCACCAGTATCTGGATACTCAACGTCATCATCAGCTACATCCACTTCTTCTTCCATCTCATCTTGAGATTCATAACCTCCGCTTGCCGTAAGGATCATGACTCTTTGGTTTGGGCAGTCTCTTGCATAGTGTCCTCTTCCCAGACATTTAAAACATGTAATATCACGTGTCCTAGCTTGACTAGTGTTAGAGAACTTACCTTGTTCTGGTCGTGATGTCTTAGAGAAGTCATTGGCCTTGCATTTGAATCGAGAATCGATCTCAACCCTTGTCTATTGGTTTGCTGCCACTTGCTTGCCAAGGTTGATGGCTCCTGGTTCTGTTGGAGAGTGAGGTCTTCCTCTTGATTTGTTGCTCCACTTGCACAGATAAGTGTAGCAGCTCATGAAGTCCACTATACTTAGCTCTTTCCACCTTTCGGGCTATACGCTCTTGAAGCCCATCAATGAATTGAGCCATCAAAGCTTCCTCAGATTCTTCTAACTCCAATGAGTTCATCAGCTTCTCAAATTCCTCAAAATACTCATCTACTGTCCGGCTGCCTTGTGCTAGTTTCCTGAAACGTTTTTGCAAGTCACGGTGGTAATGATCAGGTACATACCTTAGTCTTAGGAGGTATTTCATGTCATGCCACGTTTAGATCGGCCCAAAGAGTTGCCTCCTTCTTTCGGCAACAGTTCTATCCCACCATGCAAGTGCATTCTCGGTGAGTTGTGCAGCTGCCAAGGCTACCTTCTTGCTTTCTCCATAGCCATAGCACTCATAAATATACTCCATATGCCTCTCCCAATCCAAGTACACCTCTGGATTTGATTTCCCTGCAAAAGTAGGAGGTGACAATTTCATGTCATGATTGGCTTCACGCTCTCTTGGACGGTGCCCTCTAATGGGGTCACGTCTCTGGTTCTGATGACGTAGGGGTTCAGGGGGAAGGTCCTCCTCCATCTCCGACATGCTGCCTTCATCATCATCCATCGCATCTTGTTGGTTATTCATAGGAGCATTCCTCCTCGCTTGTTGTTGAGCTCCTTCGGCAGCCCTTGGTTGCGGCTGCTCAAGTTGGCATAATCTCTGGCCAAATCCTCTCAACTCTTCCCTCATGGCAGTAAGCATCTGCATGATAGAATCTTGGGGAGTGTTGTTAGCTTCCTCTCCCATGGCTGATAATCTGTTGCTTCCAAATTTTACTCAAAAACAACAAGCTCGTCAAATACCGAATGGGGTCAAAGAAAATTTCAGAAAGTGACTTGAAACTATTTTAAAACCTTTGTCAAAATTATTAGACGTTCTAACACGGGTCCTAAACAATTCGCAAGAATCAAATACGAAGGGAAAAATTCTAAAATTCCTTTGAGGAATTTTTCTAAACTACTACTATCGATATGTCAATTTTTTTTTTTTTGACTTGCGTAAACAAAACTAATTTAACGGACAAGAACTAATCCCTAGTTTTTTTTTTTTTTTTTTTGCTTTTCTTTGATCTAACAAGAAGACACGATCAAGAGCTAATAAACCCTAACTGTATTTTTTTTTTTTTTGAATTTTCTTAGACTACTCGATTCTAACAACCTAGCGATGAAGGACTAATGCAAATAGCTTGAAGCAAAGAGATAGAAAACCAAAGGTAGAACCTGGCTCTGATACCAGATGGTATAAGCCTCGGTGGTGAGAACTTAACCGGATATAGACGGAGCTAAAGACAGGCGGTCACCCTCTCCTTTAGCTGATTAATGGTCGAAGGTGGAATTGACTTGACACGATGGCGGTCGCTTCTCTCGTGTGGAGTCGGTTGAATGAGATGCTGGTGAAGTGAGTACACGACACAGAGAGGATGGTGAGATCTCTGATACGGTGCAAGGACTTGGTCTCGATCGAATCACACGAACAAGAATAAGAACAAGAACAAGAACAAGAACAAGAACAAGAACAAGAAGAGAATTCGCTTATCTCAAGACTAGGGGAAGTGCGGCGCTTTATTGATAATCAAAAAGTGAAAAGATACAAGCTGCAGGGGAACCTTATAATGGCTCGTCAGCTAGGGGACCCTTAGGTCAATTCAAAACGCAAAAACAAAAGACACAAAACGCAAACAAAAACAAGAAACAAAAAGGAAAATCCGCATCCCTAACTAAAACAAAAGTGCATCGTTTCATTTAAAGCAAAAAAAGGAAACTTTGGTCGCGACACCTAAACTACTTGTCTTGGCGTCGTTTTGAAGTGGTCCTTAGTCGTTTGTAGAGCTTGAAGTACCTGCAAGGACAGTGTATAATATAAACAGCTTACATTGATGTGACGGGGTCCAAGGTTGTGCTTGAGGCGCTTTTGAAGGTGACTCTGGCTCTGGTGCGTTCCGTGCGTGCAGCAGCTTGGTGAAGTCTTCTAGAAGGTTTTCTTGAACAGAGAGGCCATCATCTTCAAGTTCTTGCAATCCCTCAGCTTCAATCTCTGCTTCTTGCCCTTTTTTGGTTTTCCTCGGCTAAATGACTTGTGTGGGAAGTAACTCGTTGTTCTGCATCTTTCACAAGGAAACTACATGGCCTGTTAGTCTTAAAATATGCATTTGGACGAGAGAACTTACATTCCTCAGTGATGATCGGATCGTTTGGACTATCATTTGGCATGGGCTATTCTCTCTCGGCTAAAACTGCCTTCGAGTAAGGTCTCTCGGCTAAAACTGGTTCCGCGCCTTTAGGACTAAAATCACATGTCATGTTAGTCCTAAAATGATCACTTGGACGAGGGAACTTACCTCCCTTAGTGATGATCAGATCGTTTGGCTTGTCATTTGGAATGGGCTCTCTTCTCTCGGCTAAAACTGCCTTCGAGTAAGGTCTCTCGGCTAAAACTGGTTCTGCGCCTTTAGGGCTAAAATCACATGTCCGGTTAGCCTTAAAATGATCACTTGGACGAGGGAACTTACCTCCCTTAGTGATGATCGGATCGTTTGGATTGTCATTTGGAATGGGCTCTTTTTCTTCGGCTAAAACTGATTTTGCCTCGGCTATTTCTTGAAATGGATCGTCTGGTCGTAGTGAGTTGATGAAAGCTTGTATGGCTGTCCCAAACCTCCTTTTGAGCTGTTTTTCCTTAGAGCGGGTCATGGGGCCTTCTTGGACGATGGGCATCTCCTTTGGGTCGGTTGTAGAGTCGATGTCCTCATCAATTACACAAAACTCTAAATGAGATACATGCTAAAACATGCAATATATGAGTATATCAACATCATGTTTTGCACCTGCAACCTCCATATCCGTCGGAAATTTCTGACGAATTTCCGATGGCATGTTTAAAAATATGGTTTAGGGTATAGGGTTTAGCCATTTTTTTGTTGAAATTGATGCCAAACATTTGTATGATGTATATAAAATACCTTCAAGTTGTCAAATTTCAAAATAAATGTTTTATCTACAATTTAAAAAATTTGATGGAAGTGTTTGTATAAGTTATAGTATTAGGTATATAGATGTCATGTGAAATGTTTAAGTATTATGTTGTAAGATTAATAAATTCATAGAGAGTGTTTAATATTGATGATTTAACAATTTTTTTAAATAAAACATGTAGATTAGGGATAATTAAACCTTATTACTAAACCCTAAAACCAATAATACCCTAGATCTGGGTCCTTTGACACATGTCCCAATGTAAACACATGCATAGAATATACGGTATATTCTCATATCCGTCGGAAATTTCCGACGGATTTAAGTTTTTTCGATACCGCGGGAAGATTGACCGCCTAAATGAATTTTTTTTAAAATAAACCGACGGATCCGTACGTCGAAAATGCATTGATATAATTAAACAGCCCGACTTCTTCTTCTTCATTTTGTCTTCGCTTTTTCTCTCTTTCTCTCCCAGCAGCGATCTCTCTCCCTCTCTCCGGCAATTCCTCTCACTCTCTCCCGCGATCTCTCCATCTCTCTGGCGATCGCTCCCTCTCTCCGGCGGTGATGCCTCTCCTTCTCTCCGAGTTCGGCGATCTCTCCCTCCCTCACATGGATAATATGTAAGTTTTTAATTTAGATTTGTTAGTTTTTTGTAAAAACGTTTTGGAATTAGATTGTTAGGGTGTTAGATTGTTAGATTTAGTTTTGGAATTTGATTAGGGTTTTATTTGGAGATTTAGGTTGTTAGTTTGTAATTTTAGGGTTTAAATTTTATATTTGGATTATTAGTTTTCTAGAAATTTTAGTGTTTTTGTATAAATATTAGGTTGTTAGTTTTGTATAAATATTAGAATAATTTAAAATCATTTTTTATAAAAATTATAATTATATAAAGAAAAAAAAATTTTATAAAGTTTTTAAGTATTTATAAAATTATTAAAAAACTTATAAGAATTTGTTTTGAATTTTTGGAAATTTTCGTGAATTTTGTATTTTTTTGAAATTTTGAAATTTTCGCAAATTTTGAAATTTTCGCAAAATTTGAAATTTTCGCAAAATTTGAAATTTTCACAAAATTTGAAATTTTAGCAAAATTTGAAATTTTCAGGAATTTCAAATTTTCGGGAATTTCAAATTTTCGGGAATCTCAAAATTTGAAATTTTCCTGAAATTTATGTTTTTTTCGCAGGAATAACGTGGACAGACTACGTTTGGGTGGTGGATCCCAAGGACGCCCTTCTTGGGGTTTTCGGGCTACACCTCCTGGCGTATCGAGCTCAGGAACTGAAGTCCCAGACTCCCAACAATTTGCTGCTCGGAGCAACATTATGATCGAGGATATTGTCCAGTAGCCCAACCTGGGCCATTGCATCCGTCTCGACCCGAAGTTCGAGGATGGGACTTGGTAAGTAAATTTTCGTTTATTATTTCAATTTATTTAGATTTTGAATCTTAACGTAATTCATTTTTTTATATGTTATTAGGTTTAAGTTGTCGCCTGAGATCACAAAGGTGATTTTGCGGATGCTCCACAACATGTTGGACAAATAGCAGGAGAAGTACTCCGACATGTCTGCCGACGAGAAAGACATGTGGCACCGGAGTTTCGCGGTAAGTAATTTTGGAGTTTTTTTAATGTAGCAAGAGTTTATGTGGGACCATACGCTTACGATGACGGTTATTGGCCAATTCGACAAGTATGTCGCGCTTTCGTACTCCAACCACATGTACGAGTGAAATCAGAAGTACAAGAACAACAAAGTCAAGTCGAAGGACCTCGACGACGAGGTGTGGAAGGGCTTCTGCAAGTATTGGAGTAGGCCTGCGACGAAGAAGGTCTCCGATAAAAAAAACGGTGTGATCCAGGACGTGGGGATGCGTGAGCTCATTGAGACGTGCAAGAAGAAGAAGGTGGAACGGGAAAGTGAAGTTGGAATCTCGCAGCTCACTCTCGATGGATCTACGTCCTCGAACGAGTTACCCCGGGAAGAGATCAACGACATTGTCCTCAGTGTAAGTTTCTATTTGTTTTCAATTTTTTTCTTTTCGACATTTCATTAATAACATTATTTTTATGTTTTTTCGTAGAAAATTCGAAAAGTCAAAGGTCGATACGCTGGGTTAGGCGGATTTCCGAGCCAGGAATCTTCTTCCTTGGTTCCTCGGTATTCTTCAGAGTACCTGTAAGAAATCGAGAGGCTCAGCCACACGTTGAAAGAACATGACACACATGTTCATGAGCTACAGTCCGCACCTACCTCAACCCAGTAATAGCTCACCGAGTTGTAGAAAATCATGCAGGGCGTCTTCCCCCATCTCTTTCGGGATCCCGACATCCCCGACAACACCGACAACTCTCCGACCGTTTGAATTTAATATTTTATGTTTTTTTTGGACAAAATTTATTATGTTTAATGTATTATTTTTTTATGATAATGAATTTTAATAATTAATTTCTTTTTTTTACAAATATTTTTGTTTAATTATTTAATTAATATAATTTGATTTAATTAACTAATTTATAATTAATTGAATAAAAATTATTGAATATCCGTCGGATTGTTGTACACAATCGGATCGAACGATCTCCTACCGCGCACACTTTCTGGACCGACCATCGATCGATCAGAAGTTTTTTGATCGATCGATCCCAATAAAAATAAAAATAAACAAAATTTTGAATATCCGTCTGATGTAGGAACAAGGGGCACTCGTTCATACAAAGCGGAAGATGAAGAAACTCTAGCTGGCCGTATACAACACTCTCGAGAGGATCGATTGTAATGGTTGGTGATGAATAGTGATGGTGACTCTTCAACTGGTCGTACATCACTCTTTGAAGAACCGAGAGATGATTGATAGATGGGGGAATGATAGAGGCCACACAGATCGATGGAAGAGATCTATGATAAGTCTGATACACTCTATACTTCAAGGAATCGCTCACAAGAAGGATATAAGACAAGTATTTTCTGTGAAAGAAAATAGCAAAGAGAAAACTCTCAATATTACTAAATACACAAGGCTGAGTTCGACAATGATAATACAAAAGGATATAAGAAAATAACACAAGTCGGCATGAAGGAGAGAGAAAGAGTAAGCATTAAAACATAGTTTAAATTCAAAGAATGACTCTTGAACTCTCTTTGTCGAAAATCTGGATGTGGTTGGGCTTGAGGAAAATCAACTAAATGGGATAAAGATAATGTGAACCATTTGCCTCATTAAAAATATTTCCAAGAAAACTCAATGGGACTGATACAAGATATTTCTATCTCTTAGAGGTATCAATATCCCCAATACGATGTAGTAAGGAGGTTATCAATCCATAATTGGGATTATTCTAATCACTAAGAATGCAAGGAACTCATGCAAGTTAAGCTAAACAAGTGTGGTTTGTTGTTAAGTATCCAATTCAAAACAAGCAATGCAATAACTAAACAATATGTAATTCAAATAACGAAAGCGAATCTAGAGATAAGGTTATCGAATTAAGGTGACCCAAGCATAATTCATGGTGTTCTTTCACTCAAACAAGCTATCCCTAGGCAATAGATCTCTAATCTTGATTAATTCTCTTTCAAGCAACTAATCACTATGTTAATCATCAAATCCATTAGCAAACTCTCATTTGTGGATTAACAATTAGCAACCATTAAGAATAATAACAAGATCAACCAAAGATATGCCCTAAACAACTAATCTCTTAGGCTAGGAGCATAAATCCCTTGAATAGTTCATCAAGGCATTTCATCAAACACTTGGTGTGCATGAAATGCCTTATGATCTAGATCCACTTCATCAAGCTAGATCTAGTATTAAGGACACTATTCAAGGAAGGAATTAAAATAATCTATCCCTAAACACCATAAACCATGCCTTGGATCACCCTAATCTACCCCATCTCAAGATCCTAGAAGACTACTCAAAACCCATTAAGAACATCTCAAAATCGATGGGGATAGGAGATGAATCCATTGATGGGTGATGAATAATCAATAAGAAAAGAAGATAGATAGAAGAGATTTAATGAGATAAACACTTAAATGCATAAACTTAAAGGATCCCTCTTACAAAATCCAAGTTCTCTCTCAAAAGGGGAAAGGATTTTGAACCAAAAAAAGCATAATCTTCAAAATTAGGTTTTTGACCCGGTCGGATCTTGGGTCGATGGCCTTGTGATTGGTCGACGGCGAGGGGATTGGGCGATGCAACATGTCGATGTTGGTGCTGGGTATTTGCATCGCCCAGTTGCATCGCCGAGTGGTCAAAAGGAGCTGGGTCGATGCTAAGCCCCTGGAGCAGCACCGATCCGTTGCGTCGCTCGGTGGTCGCGGTGTAGATGTCCTGAAGCTCAACATCGCAGCAACTGGCGACGTGGGAAGAGGCTGGGTCGATGCTAAGCCCTGACCCTCCGTCGCTCGGTTGGTTCGTCGTCGGTGATCGCGGTGTAAACGTCTCCAAAGCTCCCGATCCAAATGGTCTCAAGCCAAACTCCGTCAAGTGCCTAAAAAGGACTCCAAAACATGCAAGACACCCTAGGACCTAGTATGAGAATCCTAATACTCTAAATGAGGCAAAACAACAAAGAAATGCCAAGTAACTATATGCAAATGAGATAAAACCTATACTAAATGAATGCATGAAAGGGATAAAATACGAGTCTATCAACTCCCCCAAACTTACTCCTTTGCTTGCCCTTAAGCAACAAGTAGGGAGAGAGGTTTTGAAAGTGGGAACTCAAATCTAGAAGTACCATAAAAAGAAGCTTTCATATCATCCAACCCTTTCATATCATCCAATCAATGTCCAAGTTGCTAGTTCTAGGATGCGATCAAAAAGTCTACTCAAAAGGGGCTAGCCATATCCTTCCCTACAAACTCAAGTTCAAGCCTCAACCTACACAAGCTTTCATATCATCCAACCCTTTGACGTTAATTAATGGTGTAACCAATGAATCATGTTTATGCGAGGTCAAATGAATTCGTTTGGCTAAGGGTAAGGTTATGAGATAAAGGTGATCTCATTTTCATGCAAGGGGTAATCAAGTTCAAGGATCTCTCATGAAATGAACAAACTTATGCAAAATTCTAAAGGTAAAAGGCAACCTATGTATACAAGGGAGAATTCTCATCTACCCATATGCCTAGAGTGTCTCTAACCTAAGCTTTCTAACCCATTGCCCACATCCTAAGCTACCTTTTTTTATCTCAAGGTATTTTGCCTTTTCAAACCCGCACAAGCTTCTTGTGTCTTCATTTCACCTTCTCCTCACTCGGGGATCGCTTCTTCTTCCTTGTTCTTCATGGTTTGGTGCTTTTTTGTTGTGATCTAGCTCTTCTTTTCCTCTTTTTGGTTCACGCCTCTTCTTTGATGCTTTTGCCTTTTTGGCTTCTTTCATTTTCCTTATATCTTTTGAGGCTATCTTATTTCTAGAGATAGTCTTATGATTTTTGGCACCAACCAATCAACACAAATTCGATCCCCTTCTTCCTTTCTCCTTTTTATCTCTTCCATTCCACAACCCAATCACATCCGTTCACCGAATCTAAAACTGTTCCCCAAACATGAATCAAGACCCGCCATCCTAACTAGCCTAATCCTAGATTAACTACGTGATGATGGAGCTAAGTCTACACGAGAATTTCTTCTTATCGCCCTAAACCTAACACGTTTTGCCAAGTTTGTTCGAAAAGAAAAGACCTCACAATCACACACACTAATAGCGATGGCTTGAAAGAAGGCTATGGTTAGGGTAGGGGAAACCATTCCAATGAGGGGATATGACTACTTGGACAAAAAAGATTGGTAAAAAGGAATAAGAATGCCCAAGTATGTATATGTGAACCACGAATTCATTTAAAATTACACAAACACAATATTTACAAGTCAAATTAATGGTTATCACTTAGATGAGGGTTGGAGTTAAATCATCTTGCTTTAGATAAGACTCTAGTAATGAAATGCGAGAACAAAACATGGTTCATCCTTGATTTCAAACTCGAGATCAAAAGCATCAAACAACAAGCAACAAGGGCATTGATTAAGGCTCTAAAGATGGTACTTTACGAGGAAAACTCATCATAGATCCCATGCATATGCAATGAACTCTAGACTCAATTATACAAGTGCAAATGCATCCTAAATGACTTCTTTTTGTGTTTCCATTTTCAAAAATTTTCAATTTTTTTTTGTTTTTCTATGCCTTAGATGTATGCATGAGACTCAAAATGCAAAATCAAAATAAGACAAAGCAAATGACATTAGATACCGGTCTCTCCCCAAAACTTAAATCACACCGTCCTGGTGTGAAATAAATCTAAGAAAGAGACCTAAAATAAGACAAATAAAAATCCTAGACTCAAGTGAAAGAAAACTATGTACAAGGTTTTGAAGTTACTTTAGAAGCTTTGGGATGGGGAGGAAAACCCCATAGAAAATGACGGTTTACTTGAGCACGGGGAAGGAGATCTCATGGCTTCTTCTTTGCCACCTTCTCGTCATGTGCCAATGAGTGGCTTTCCTCTCTGTGCACCACCATTTCTCCTCCATGGAGCGTGTGGCTCATGTCGAGACCACCATCTTCTTCCTCTCGGGCTCGAGATGTGCTAGCTTCACCGTCCCTCTTGAGCTCCTTGATTTTCTTTCTTATGACTCTAACCGTCTTCTTCAACCCTTTCATCACCTTTGCCATCTTCCTCATGCTTTGATCTTGCCACTTGCACCAACGTTGGAGGAGTCTCGATTGGTGGTGAGCATGGCGTATGGCGATGTTAGGCATAACACCATCGAACGGGTCGAAGTGATACCGTTCTCCACCATAGATGGCGTGGAGGGTGAGTCCTTGGCCTCTTCATCACCGGAGTCAAGGACTTCCTCGGGGTGTGCACTAGTAACGGCCTTGCTCTCTATGGGTGCTCTTGTGCGGAAGGCATCAATTGGTGGGTCGGCGGTTCGGTTGTAAAGATAGTCCATGGTTGGGTAGAACAAAATGTTTTCTTGGCTCATCAAGCTTTGTGAGGGCGGTGTTAGGCAATAGGATTTGCGTGCGTGACATGTCTTGTTGAGCTGAAGGTTGTAAGCAAAATTTCCCTCTACCTTACCCTTGAAGAATTTGGACCGTGCAAGGTAACTCTCATCTATCAACTTCCATTTCTCATCAACCACCGAAAGCTTGATCCCTTTTGCCTTGAGGATGGGAGTTATGATCCAACCGATGGCCAATGCGGATTTCTTCGACTTAGTCTCCCAAGCCCAATTCTTGTGAAATAGCATTTGCCTCACCAAGGTAGTGGCAAAAGAAGGGTTCTTCTCATTGCCTCTAAATTCCTTTACATTGCTTAGCGTTTGAGGAGGGATTTCACACCGAGGCCTAGCAATTCCATTTCCTCTTTGGCGACCTTGTTAAACTCCACCTTAGTGTAGAATGCGCGCGGATTAGTGCTATGTGCACGTATTTGAGGATCAGATTTCAGATGCTAGAGTACTTGGAGATGCCGAGATGATAGTCGTCGGAAGCAATTGTTTCCCAAAAGAATTGGAGCTCATGCTTGGGATAGTGGAAGTATGGCTCACCATTGGTACCTTCTTCTTTGAAACAAAAAATTTCACAAAGCTCATGAAAAGTGACCCGGTAGGTCTTCTTATTCACATCAAATCTGATTTCTCCAAAGCCGGTACTTGCATTTGCTCTCTTGTTCCCTGTCCCATAGAACCGTGCTTCAAGGGTTGCAAGGAATTGACAAGTGAGGTCCTTATGAGCTACTTACTTCATCATCATGAATTTCCCGAGACCCATGTTCTCGAAGACAAGAGCAACATCTTCATATATACTCATCTTCTATAAAACCATCGAGTCCACGAATAGTCATTGCTCGAAATTCATAGTTGAGAACTTCTCATAATACTCATCATCCATTGGTTCTCTCTCCTCCTCCTCCGAGGTGTCTTCGTCTTCCTCTTGCACAATGCTCTTTCCCTTAGCTTTGGCCTGGGAGTTTGTTGCCAAAGATAGCTCCTTTGCATTACCCTTTGAGCTACTTGCCGCGGCTTTCCCATTGCCTTTGGTGCTTTTAGCCACGGTCGTACCTACGGGTTGAGAGCTCTTGGCCGTGGTGTCAGAGCTTTTTGACCGCTGGTTTGGAGTTTTTAGCAACGGCCTCTTGCTTGTTCTTGGGTTGAGCCTTGGGTTTTGCTTGAGTTGGCCGAGCACTTACTGGCACTACTTCTTCCACATTCTCTCCTCCTTCACTAGCAAGTGCCGCCTTTTTCCTTTTCTCATTGGCCTTGGCACATGTCTCTAGTGTTAACTCTCTTTTCCTTGTTGGTAAACTCGAAGTCGGGGTTGGGTTGCTTGTTGACTTCATGGTACGTACCTACATCATTTCAAAGAGTGTATAAGTTCCAAGAAACTAAGGTACCACCTTTTGGCATTTCAAGCAAAGGCATTTATGAGACAAAGGGGAAAGTGCTCAAATAGCAAAAAGGCAATCAATTTCCCATAAGCAACATCAAAAATGCCAACTTTATACCCCAAGAATCCATTAAAATCTCAAAGGTTGAAACTTTTAAGCACAAGCACCAAAGATCAAGATCTTGGCTCAAAAAATTCAAAATTCCTCGAATGCATGACAAATCAGCTCATGAACTACCTACCCTAGTAATTTTCAAGCCTAATCCCAAGGTTTCATGCAAGTGAAATCATTACCCAAACAAATCCATGAAATTTTTTTCTTATGAACAAGTTCTTGATTTTTTTCATGAAAAATATGAGTAAAATACCTTAGGGATGCAAGCTCTAGATGCAAGAGGGGTTAGTAGATCCAGAAAGAGGATGAAAAATTTGGAATTTAGCAATTTGAATTACAATTTTTGGTTGAGAATTGAGAGAGATATGAGCTTGAGAAGTTTGAGAGTGAGAAGATGACCATTGTTGCGATTTTAGTGGAGAAGAAAGCTTACCTAGCCGGGTGGGTCGACTTACCTGGGTCGAGGAACCGGGTGGACAATTGGATAATAGATCCAGTCAACAGAATTCAAATTCTGGTCAACAAATTTTGAATTCTGGTCGGTGCAACGGTGCGACGCAACGGAGCGATGCTCGGGTTTTCTCGGCTACATCGCTTGATTCCCTTCGCCACAGGTCGATGCTACCGAGCGATGCTAAGGATTTTTGGTGCTGATATTCCATCAACCACTTGCATTGCCCGGTGGTCGTGATGTAAGCGCATGACTCGGCTTGTTATTACCACACCGCAACACCTGCTCGATGCAACAGCGCGTTGCAATGGATCGATGCTAAGGCTTTTTGCCCCTGATGCTACATCGACCGGTTGCAGCTCCCCATGGAGTCGATGCTCGACGTGCGATTGCCTTCGCCGTCTTCAAACAGCATTACCAGCCCGGTGCCACCGTGCGATGCAACAGACCGATGCTAAGTTCCTGGACCAGCATCGACTAGTTGCATCGCCTGGTGAGGTCGATGTCCGTCCGGTGCCACCTTCCTTTGCGCGCACCCGTGATTTCGAGACCTTAGATTCCCTAAAGACACTTTAACAAAAAGATCAAAACGAAGATCAAAAAACGCATAAAAAGAAATATATACAATGATAAGCTTGGAGTGTCTCCCAAGAGCACTTTGTTTAACGTCACTAAGTTAACGTTTGTTATCGTTTTCAAGCTAAAGGGGCATCATCAAGAGGGATCGAACCTCCATCCTCGATGATTTGATTTGCACGGTAGAGTTTTAGCCTTTGGCCATTTGCAATGAAGTCTTGGCCCTCCTTGTTAACAAGTACCACTGCTCCATATGGCCTTGCTTCCTTAACCTCAAACGGACCCGACCACCTCGATTTGAGCTTCCCGGGAAAGAGCTTCTACCGGGAATTGAACATCAATACTAGGTCTCCGACTTTGAAGTCCTTGTGCACAATCCTCTTATCATGGAATGCTTTGGTCCTCTCCTTGTATATCCTCGAGCTCTCATAGGCTTCAAGCCTACTCTCCTCTAACTCTTGAAGTTGAATTAACCTCTTCTCTTGTACGGTCTTGATGTTGAAGTTAAGAAGCTTCACCGCCCACAAGGCCTTGTACTCCAACTCAACCGGTAGATGACATGACTTCCCATAAAGCAAGTTGAATGGTGTAGTACCTATAGGCGTCTTAAAGGCAGTACAGTAAGCCCATAACGCATCATCTAACTTGTTGGCCCAATCCTTTCTTGAACTTCCAACCGTCTTCTCTAGTATGGCTTTGATTTGCCGGTTGGATACTTCTACTTGGCCACTCGTTTGAGGATGGTAAGGTGTTGCTACCTTATGCCTCACACCATGCTTCCTAAGTAGGCTTTCAAAGACCTTGTTCACAAAGTCAGAACCGCCATCGCTTATCACCACATGAGGCACACCAAAGCGGGGAAATATAATGGTCTTGAATAACTTTAGCACAACCTTACCATCTTTGGTCGGGCTTGCAATCGCTTCCACCCACTTTGAGACGTAGTCAACCGCCACCATAATGTATTGGTTACCATATGATGACGGGAAAGGTCCCATGAAGTCGATGCCCCACACGTCAAACATTTCCACCACAAGGATTGGGTTTTGGGGGCATTTCATCTCTCCTCCCAATGTTCCCTCTCCTTTGACAACTATCACTAGCGGAAACGAATTGGTGCGCATATTTGAATATAGAGGGCCACCAAAAGCTGGATTGCAAGACCTTTGTAGCGGTTTTGTAGGATGCATGATGACCACCATAGCTTAACCCGTGACAATGGAGTAGGATTCCTTGGACTTCTTCTTCCGCCACACATCTCCTATACAAACCATCCGAGCACAACTTGTATAAGTAGGGCTCGTCCCAATAGTATCTCGTCACGTCGTGGAAGAACTTCTTCTTCTTATACCCATCCAAAAGCGGTTCCTTCCCGCACACTAAGTAGTTCACTAGATCAGCAAACCATGGTAGTTTCTCATCCTGTAACCCGTTAGCACTCTCTAGTCCTTGCACGACTTCAATCCCTTTCTTCAAGACACCAACAACCATGAGACTCTCCTCGGGGAGCTTATCATCAATTGGGACAAGGTCTTCAATCCTCATTCTAGACAAGTGATCCGCGACCCCATTCTCTATCCCTTTCTTGTCAACTATCTCCAAGTCAAACTCTTGTAGAAGCACGATCCAATGGAGTAGCCTTGACTTTGTGTCTTTCTTGGCATGAATGTATCTCAAAGCCGCGTGATCGGTGTAGACAACCACCTTTGAACCCACAACATAAGATCTAAATTTCTCCATTGCAAACACCACGGCTAACAACTCTTTTTCCGTTGTGGCATACCGGGCTTGAGTGTCATCTAAAGTCCTACTTGCATAGTAGATGACATTGGTCTTCTTGTCCTTCCTTTGACCCAAGACCGCACCAACCGCGTAGTCACTAGCATCACACATGATCTCGAAAGGAAGATCCCAATCTGGGGCTTGTACAATGGGAGCACTAACCAACGCCTTCTTGATCTCTAGAAACGCTACCATACACTCCTCATCAAACACGAACTCAACCTCCTTACAAAGTAGCCTTGTGAGAAGAGGCCTTGTGATTTTTGAGAAGTCTTTGATGAACCTTCGGTAGAACCCCACATGACCCAAGAAAGACCGGATGTCCTTGACCGACTTAGGCGGCTCCAAGCTAACCATCACCTCAATCTTGGCTTTGTCTACCTCTATGCCCTTCTCGGAGATTTTGTGTCCTAGCACGATCCCTTCACGCACCATGAAATGGTACTTCTCCCAATTTAGTACCAAGCTAGTCTCCACACATCGTTGCAAGACCCTACAAAGATTGGACAAGCAAACACCAAAAGAGGACCCATACACCGAGAAATCGTCCATAAAGACCTCCACCATCTCTTCGATGAGGTCCGAGAATATATAAATCATGCACCGTTGAAATGTGGCCGGTGCATTGCATAACCCAAATGGCATCCTTCGATAAGCGAAGGTACCATAAGGGCATGTGAAAGTTGTCTTCTCTTGGTCGTTCGGTGTATGGGAATTTGAAAGAAACCGGAATAACCGTCTAGAAAGCAATAATACGAGTGATTAGCTAGACGTTCAAGCATTTTATCAATGAAAGGAAGCGAAAAGTGATCTTTACGAGTAGATGAGTTAAGCTTCCTATAGTCAATGCACATCCTATGCCCGGTTATGGTTCTAGTTGTTATCAATTCATCCTTTTCATTTTTAACAAACGTCATTCCTCCCTTCTTAGGCACACAATGAACCGGTGAGACCCAAGTACTATCCGAGATTGGGTAGATAATAACCGCATCTAGAAGCTTAAGAATCTCTCTCTTTACAACTTCTTTCAAATTAGGATTCAACCTTCTTTGATGTTCAATAGAGGTCCTTGATTCGTCTTCTAGATGGATTCTATGTGTGCACAAACTAGGGGAAATACCCTTGATATCATCCAAAGAATAGCCAATGGCTTTCCTATATTTCCTAAGTTCTACAAGAATGGAGGAGAGTTCTTTCTCATCTAGACTCTCATTTAAAATAACCGGGTAAGACTCGTTTGGACCTAGGAACACATATCTTAGTCCTGCGAGAAGTTGCTTTAGGTCCACCTTTGGGGCTTTGAGTTCGCTCCAATCGTCCTCCTCAAGAATAGACTTACCCTTGATAGTCTCTTCAACAGCTAGAACAAACTCCTCTTGAACCGTACCAACTCTTGGCCCATTTTGAACCTCGGTACCACGAACACCCAACTCAACAAATGGCGTATCCCTTTCAACCGGCTTGTGCAAGTTCATGAGTAGCTCATACTCTTGACTCTCTTTACTCAAGAACCCATGATCACCACGCTCCTTAGTCAAGACCACTTCCAAACCGTCTTCTACTCTCATTTCCTCATGCAATTCGTCGGCTAGTTCATCCATGGTCTCTATGTAGAAACATTGGCCATCTATGGTGGGTTTCTTCATCACCTTGTTGATATCAAACTCAAGGACTTCTCCTTTACCCAAGTGTAGGTCTTTTTTGCCTTTCCTCACATCGATTATTGCCCCCGCGGTTGCTAGGAATGGCCTACCAAAGATAAGAGGATCTTTCGGTTCCTCATCCATTTCAAGTACCACGAAATCCGTGGGGACAATGAAATCCTTCACCACGATAGGAAGATCCTCAAGCAAACCAATAGGAACCATCACGCTCCTATCCGCCAATATTAAGGAAATGTTGCATGCCTTGTATCGTGTGAAGCCTAGTAGCTTGGCTACCGAAAACGGCATGAGGCTTACACTCGCTCCAAGATCACACAAACAATGGTTAAAAGATAGAGGACCAAGTGCACAAGGTAGAGTGAATGATCCCGGATCTCCTAGCTTCTTTGGCACCATCTTCTTTTGTATGATGACGCTACACTCGTGAGTTAGAATGACCATAAACTCCATTTCCTTAGCTCTCTCATTCACGGCATCTTTCAAAAATTTGGCGTATTGAGGGACAAGGGGAAAGGCATCTACTAAAGGCATTGTGAGTTCTACCTTCTCCATTTGCCTATCAAAGATGGCTTTGTACTTGTCCATAAGTTGCTTCTTGAACCGCCCGGGAAAAGGTAGCTTAGGAACGTATGGCTTAGGGACAAACACATTCTTCTTCGGCTTCTCTTAACAACCCTAGGCTTGACCTTCTCAACCTCTTCAACCTTGTCTTGCTCTCTCACTACCCCATCTTCAACCTTGTCATCATCTTCGTGAAGTTCCACCCCCCCCCCCCCCCCCCACTTTGCTTCTTAATGTCCTCATTGAGAGTAGAAGGAGCTTCTCATGGAGGCAAAACCGTGCCACTCCTTAAGGTGATGGCGTTTACATACTCCTTAGGATTGGCTTCGGATTTGCCCGGGAGTTGACCTTGTGGTCGTGAAGAAGAAGCAACACCTTTGGTCTCCATTTGTTTTACCTTGGAGTTCAAAGCTTCAATCTTGGTGTTGAGGTCGTTGTACGAGCAATCTACCCGCATATTTATCTCCGCTTGTCCTTTGAGTAATTGTTGGAACATGGAGCTCAAGTCAGGCTCTTGCGGTTTAGACGTAGATGTTTGACCTTGGGGCACAAACCCTTGTTGTTGCCCTTGAAAACCGGGTGGAGCTTTGGGTTGAAAACCACCTTGGTTCCCTTGGGACATAACCTTGTTGGTTGGTGTTAGAAGTTTGGCCTTGAGGTTGGAATTTCTTTTGTTGAACTCCTTGAGGTTGAGTGGATTGTTGAGGGTAGACTTGATCTTATGGACTCTCCACATTCGTGTTCCGATATGAGAAATTGGGGTGATTCCTATAATTTTGGTTGAACCCTTGTCGTTGGAAATTCCCTTGATTCCCCACGTAGTTCACCTCCTCTTGAGTTTCCTCGGTCTCCTCTTGATAACAACCTTGATTATCCTCATAATCACCAATGAAATAAAACGCCTTTTGAGACTCTTTTGAAGCCACAAGAAGCTTATCTATCAAACTTGCTTGCTTATCCATCATGGAGGCTTGTTTATCCAACTTCTCATTCAAGGCTTTCATGTCTTTGGACCTCTTGTTCTCATCAAAGTCGCTAGTAGTCCTTAAAGCACGGTCATAATCATCCCCATACGTCCCATCACTAGTAGCTAAGTTCTCCACAAGCTCCATAGCATCCTCTACGTCCTTAGCTAGGAAATTACCATTCGAAGCCGTGTTAAGTAGCATTCGAATCTTAGGTAAAGCACCTCAGTAGAGAGTACTAAGAAGTGAGACGTTGGAGAAACCATGATGTGGGCATTGAGAAGTGTAGCCTCTAAATCTCTCCCAAGCCTCGTTGAAAGATTCATTAGACCATTGTGTGAAGCTAGATATCTCATTGCGAAGTTTGGCGGTTCTAGCCGGTGAGAAGAATTTGGCTAGAAATGCCCTTTTACAATCATCCCATGAAGTAATAGATCCTTGAGGCAACCTTTTCTCCCATTGGTGAGCCTTGTCACCCAAAGAGAACGGGAAGAGACGAAGCTTGAAACCATCTTCAGATACTCCATTGATCTTGGTGAGACCACATTTCTGGTCAAATTGGTCAATGTGATCTAGAGGATCCTCCATTGAAAACCCATGGAACTTGTTAGCTTGAACCATGTTGATTAGCCCGGGTTTGACCTCAAAGTTGTTGTTTTCAACCGGAGGCGGTTGAATCCCTTGACGGTTTTGGTGTGAATCTCCTACGACATGCCTAGCTCTAGGTGGGTGGTTAGGACAATGATGGTTTCCATTGCCACCACCTCCTTGATTGTTGCCGTTTCCATCCCCATTCCCACCGTTCCTTTGGTGGGGAATGGGTTCATTGATGTTCCCAAGTGGAACATTCTCAAAGTGCTCCATTTATTCGTTGTCAACCTCTTCGTGAAATCTAACTCGGCGTCTCCTTGCCCGTGAACCTCTCTCTAGTTGATCGATATCGTGTCTTGGCTCTACGAGATTGGTGTTGCCTCGGGAACGAGTATGCATACACCTAGAGAGTACAAAATCAATGAGAAGCAAACACGATTAGTAACTTGGTAGCAAATTATACTTAAGCTCACTAAGAACCTAAATCTCAATGTTAAAACAAATCTCAATATGGCAACGGCGCCAAATTGATACAAGATATTTCTATCTCTTGGAGGTATTAATATCCCCAATACGATGTAGTAAGGAAGTTATAAATCCATAATTGAGATTATTCTAATCACTAAGAATTCAAGGAACTCATGCAAGTTAAGCTAAACAAGTATGGTTTGTTGTTAAGTATCCAATTCAAAACAAGCAATGCAATAACTAAACAAGATGTAAATCAAATAACAAAAGCGAATCTAGAGATAGGGTTATCGAATTAAGGTGACCCAAGCACAATTCATGGTGTTCTTTCACTCAAACAAGTTATCCTTAGGCAATAGATCTCTAATCTTGATTAATTCTTTTTCAAGCAACTAATCAATATGTTAATCATCAAATCCATTAGCAAACTCTCATTTGTGGATTAACAATTACCAAGCATTAAGAATAATAACAAGATCAACCAAAGATATGCCCTAAACAACTAATCTCTTAGGCTAGGAGCATAAATCCCTTGAATAGTTCATCAAGGCATTTCATCAAACACTTGGTGTGCATGAAATGCCTTATGATCTAGATCCACTTCATCAAGCTAGATCTAGCATTAATGACACTATTCAAAGAAGGAAATAAGATTATCTATCCCTAAACACCATAAACCATGCCTTGGATCAGCCTAATCTACCCATCTCAAGATCCTAGAAAACTACTCAAGACCCATTAAGAACATCTCAAAATCGATGGAGATAGGAGATGAATCCATTGATGGGTGATGAATAATCAATAAGAAAAGAATATAGATAGAAGAGATTCAATGAGATAAACACTTAAATGCATAAACTTAAAGGATCCCTCTTACAAAATCCAAGTTCTCTCTCAAAATGGGAAAGGATTTTGAACAAAAGAAAAGCATAGTCTTCAAAATTAGGTTTTTGGTCTATTTATATGGATAGTGGGCGAACCGGGTCAACCCGGAACAAACCGGGGTTTGACCCGGTCGGATCTTGGGTCGATGGCCTTGTGATTGGTCGACGGCGAGGGCATTGGGCGATGCAACATGTCGATGTTGGTGCTGGGTATTTGCATCGCCCAGTTGCATCGCCGGGTGGTCAAAAGGAGCTGGGTCGATGCTAAGCCCCTGGAGCAGCACCGGTCCGTTGCGTCGCTCGGTGGTCGCGGTATAGATGTCATGAAGCTCAACATTGCAGCAACTGGGCGACGTGGGAAGAGGCTGGGTCGATGCTAAGCCCTTGACCCTCCGTCGCTCGGTTGCATTGCCGGGTGGTCGCGGTGTAAACGTCTCCAAAGCTCCCAATCTGATGAGGACATCGAAACAGCTAGCCGACCAGAGGTGAGCTCAAAGCTCGGACAAGACCAAACCGGGCCGATTATGGAGACTATGATGAACGGTCGATTTGATGCATTACAAAGTCGACATTGGAAACCCGGAGGACTTTTGGATACTACCAATTCAAAAGAGAATTGTACTGAGCGTACGACAAGCTTAGATCTTGTTTATTGGCGACAGCAGTTCTCTTATGGATTTGGGACAGTAACTCCTAAAGTTACTTCACCGAGTGGAAAGCGAGCAAACGACTTGAATGATCAATCACCCCAGAGGAAATCATTAGGAGGAAGAGTCTGGAAAATAGCTTCAACATGTTCAAGGCGAATCTGAAGCATATGGAACACGAAGGACTGATCAGGCTTGATCAGTTTGAAGGTTGGAACCTAAGCCCGTTGTTGAGCTCCGATTTCAATCGAATGTTAAATCAAGTGTCGCTTCCAGATCACGGCACTTCAGGGAACGATCTATATATGGTTCGAAAGATCTTTGAGTCTAGTTTCTAGAACATCCACGATCTCTCCAATCAGCCCAGCCAATCGCTCATAAACGGCCCAACAGTGAAGACGTATCTAATGGACTCAAGCCTACCCGAAAATGTCAAGTGGAATCTTTTGAAACCCAAACATGAAAGCCCACTTGAGCATGGTTTCTATGAGCTTAGGAGACACTTAAGAAGCTTTCTAGAAGCTTCCCTTCATGACCTAAGGTGCACCACACCTCACTTGATCAAGTCGATCAAGTATGAGCTACACTTACCTTATTTGGAGATTCTCGCCATTCATCTCCAACGGCTCTATTATTTGAAGCTTGGCCACGAAGTGAAGCTTTTTCATAGCAACCAGGACGTACCTAGACACTTGAAATTCACCCCTAAGTTGTCAAGACTCAAGAAAGGCTCCATTTTCCATATTTGGCCGATTCTCGTCATTATGGCCTAACGGCTAGTTTCTTTGTATTTGCAATTTCTTTAGGTTTTTATACCATAGATATTTTCGTGTAAGAGCTCTATATAAAGCTCAGTAGAACCACTTGTATAATTCACCTTTCAATCAAATTAAATCTAAGTATTTTTGTTTTTTTCTACAAATAGTGTTCTTTGTGAGAATTGTCTTTTCTTTTGAATATAAGTGTGCGATTCACTTCTATTCTTTAGAAGCCACGAATTAAGTTGTTTATGTGATTCAAATAACTTGTTCGTCCACCTATTGAGAGAGTCAATCACCCACAAATTGAGAGAGTCAATCAAAACCATCACCTTCCATCTCACCATCGTCCCCACTTCCGCAACAAAGCTTGTAATCTCTTGATTATAACGTGTCCGTAAGTTTGGTGGATTCCAATCTTACATCACAATCTGAATGGTCTCAAGCCAAACTCCGCCAAGTGCCTCCAAAGTGCCTAAAAAGGACTCCAAAATATGCAAGACACTCTAGGACCTAGTATGAGAATCCTAATACTCTAAATGAGACAAAACAACAAAGAAATGCCAAGTAACTATATGCAAATGAGATGAAACCTATACTAAATGAATGCATGAAAGGGATAAAATACGAGTCTATCAGAGACAAAACTGGACAAGGGAAAAATAGCACAAATGGAGCACATACCCATTTAGTGACTTCTTTGGGCCTCTTGAATCTGCTTTGAAATGATGAAGATATCAGCTTCTTTAGTTCCTTGTAAAATTGACAAGAATGGTATTGTTGGAGTCTTGATGTATTCTTGAACATCTTCTTGCATTTCCTTAGTGATCTCGGATTCTTGGAATTCTTCACGCTTTATGATTGTGATGAGATTCTCCACAGATTTGTTGAACTCCTCCCTCAAAGCTCTAGTGCCTGATCTGGTCCTTGGAGTTTGCCTCATAGTTGGAACATTGATGACTTCCTCCTCAGCTTCGGTTGAGCTAGTATCGATCTCCTCCCCCTTGAGAAGGTTATGTCCTCAGAACAGGTTCATCTGCTTGGAAATGAGCTAAATCAGCAACATTAAAGGTGTGAGATATCGTAAACTCACCTGGTAGATCAAGTTTATAGGCATTGTCATTGATCTTTTCCATCACTTGAAAGGGACCATCTCCTCTAGGTGCAAGCTTTGATTTTCTTTTGTCTGGAAATCTCTCATGCCTCATATGCAACCATACCCAATCTCCTTGTTCAAATGTGATCTCTTTGCGGTGCTTATCAGCTTGTTGCTTATACTTCTCGGTTTTCTTTTCCAGATTGTCTTTAACCTTCTGATGAAGTTTCTTTACGAAATCTGCTATGGTTTCACCTTCACTAGAATAAATAGCTTGTGGCAAAGGTGAGAGATCAAGTGGAGTAGTAGGATTAAAACCATAGACAAATTCAAAAGGAGAGAATTTCGTACCTGAATGCTTAGCATGATTATAAGCAAATTCAATATATGGTAAACAAGATAACCAATTCTTTAAATTCTTACCCACTGTAGCTCTCAGCAAGGTTGAAAGAGTTCGATTCACTACCTCAGTTTTCCACCGGTTTGTGGGTGACAAGTAGTTGAGAAGAGCAGCTTAGTTCCCAACTTTTTCCATAAGGTTTTCCAAGAATGACTCAAGAACTTGGTGTCACGATCTGATACAATGGTCTGTGGCACTCCATGTAAACACACTACTTCTTTGAAAAAGAGATCAGCAGTTTGCGTAGCATCGTTAGTCTTGTTGCAAGGAATGAAATGAGCCATTTTTGAGAACATGTCTACAACTACAAAGACAGAATCCTTGTGATTGATCTTTGGCAGACCTAAAACAAAATCCATATAGATATCTACCCAAGGTAGGTTAGGGATATGCAAGGGCATATATAAACCATGATGATGTGACCTGGATTTTTCCTTTAAGCAAGTGATGCACATAGCACAGAATATCTCCACATCTCGTTTCATGTGTGGCCAATAGAAATGCTCCATAAGTACGCTTAGAGTCTTGTCTCGGCCACAGTGACCCATGAGTACTCCTCCATGAGCTTCGCCAAGCAGTAGCTCTCTCATTGATCCTTGAGGAATGCAAAGTCTTTTATCTTTGAATAAAAATCCATTGTGCTGGTAGAATGATCCATATGCAGCCTTGCTTGTTTCTTTGAATGCTTCTTGAAAATCTGGATCAATTTCGTACAATCCTTTGATATGATCGAATCCCATGATTTTAGCCTCCATTGTGCTGATTAGAGCGTGTCTCCTTGATAATGCATCAACAACAATGTTTTCTTTTCCCTTTTTGTATTTGATCACATAGGGGAATGTCTCCACGAACTCAAGCCACTTAGCATGTCTCTTCTTGAGTGTAGTCTGACCTCTTAGGTGCTTGAGGGTCTCATGATTTGTATGAATAACAAATTCTCTCGACAATAAATAATGTTGCCAAGTTTCAAGAGACCTTACCAATGCATATAGCTCCTTATCGTAAGTAGGATAGTTAAGGGAAGCTCCACTTAGTTTTTCACTAAAGTATGCTACTGGCTTCCTCCTTGAGTTAGGACAGCTCCTATACATGTACCAGAAGCATCAAATTCAATCTCAAAAGTATTTTCAAAGTTAGGGAGTACCAAAACAGGCGCATCTGTGAGGCTGTCTTTGAGCTTGTCGAATGCCTCATCTTGTGATGATCCCCATTTGAACTCCACATTCTTTTTGATCACCGAGGTTAAGGGTGCAGTAATGGTGCTGAAGTCCTTCACGAATCTTCTGTAAAAACTAGCCAGACCATGGAAGCTCCTCACATGTCCAATAGTAGTTGGAGTCGGCCAATCTTGTATTGCTTTGATCTTCTCTTCATCGACCTTTAAACCCTGTGAACTCACAAAAAATCTTAAAAAGACAACCTGATCAGTGCAAAATGTGCATTTCTTTAGGTTTGCATATATGTTTTCAGCCTTAAGTGTTTCAAGAACCTGCTCAAGATGATTCAAGTGATCTGCAAGGTTAGAGCTATAAATCAGTATGTCATCAAAGTAGACTACTACGAACTTACAGATGTATGCCCTTAAGACATGGTTCATGAGTCTCATGAATGTACTTAGCGCATTAGTGAGTCTAAATGGCATGACCAGCCACTCGTATAAGCCTCTCTTAATCTTAAACGCCGTTTTCCATTCATCTCCTTCCTTCATTCTTACTTGATGATATCCGCTTCTTAAATCAATTTTTGAGAAGATAGTTGCTCCATTGAGCTCATCTAGCATATCATCCGGCCTTGGAATGGGATGTCTATATTTTACAGTAATATTGTTGATGGCTCTACAATCAACACACATCCTCCAAGTCCCATCCTTCTTAGGCACTAGAAGCACATGGACATCACATGGACTTAGACTCTCTCGAATATAGCCCTTAGACATCAAGTCTTGTACTTGTTTTTCTCGCTCCTTGGCTTCTTCAGGATTGAATCTATAAGAAGCTCTATTTGGCAAAGGTGCACCAGGGACTAAATCAATTTGATGCTCAATTCCTCTTGTTGGTGGCATTCCTGGTGGAATCTCTTCGGAAGATACATTAGAGAACCTGTCAAGCAATTCTAGAATAGCAGGTGGTAATTCTTGTTCTTCTTGTCCTGAAAACAAACCTTCCTTGAAGATCATTAGTAGCACATGTTCTTTTAAATCAAGAGATTTCAAAACAGTATTAGGTGTTAAATAAAAATTTGTTTTACTTAGCTTATTCCCTTTGGACATAGATCGTTGCATTTCAAGCACTTCTTGAGGTGTCAAAGGTGCCAAGCTATGCTTCTTGTTGTTGTGCAAGAAAGTATAATGATTGGTTCTGCCATTATGTAATGCTTCTTTATCAAACTGCCATGGACGACATAATAGTAGATGTCAGACTTGCATAGGCACTACATTACACACAACTTGATCTGCATACTTGTTAATAATGAATGGGATTGTGACTTGCTTGAAAATCTTAAGCTCGTTATCATCATTTAGCCATTTGAGTCGATATGGTCTAGGGTGCTTCGTCCTTTGAATACCTAGCTTATCAACCAAATACTTGCTGACTACGTTAGTGCAAGATTCTCCATCAATAATCAAGCTACATACCTTAGAGTTAAATGTGCAACGAGAATGGAAGATGTTTTCTCTTTGAATTGTTTCTAGTTCAAAGAGGACGATGAGTGCTCTCCTAGTAACTAGAAGTTCTCCGGTATCAGCATAATCCACAACATCATCTTCTGATTCTTCTGGTTCGTACTCTACTTCATCTTGAGACTCATATTCTCCATTTGCTTTGAGAATCATAACTCTCTGGTTTGGACAGTCCCTTGCATAATGTCATTTTCTCTGACATTTAAAACAAGTTATATCTCTAAATCTTTGAGCAGGGAACTTACTAGGCTCTGGTTTGTCTTGCTTAGACATTTCAGGTGCAGCTTTCTTGAATCTGGAATCTACTTCAATAGATTTTCCTTTGTCTATAGCTTTCGATGGTTGTTGATTCCAAGTAGACTTGCTTCTGCTTGTTGCGAGAGTCTTTCTCTTGATGTGCTGCTCGGCTTGAGTAGCAAGGTGCAGCAACTCATCCATATCATGATAGGTCTGTCTCTCAACCTTTCTCGCAATCCTATCTTGAAGACCGTCTACAAACTGTGCCATCAAAGTTTTCTCCGAATCTTCAGTTTACAATCTGTTCTTAAGCATCTCAAACTCATCATAATATGCTTCAACAGATTTTGATCCTTGAGTAAGCTTTCTGAACTTCTTTTGCAAATCTCTATAGTAATATGCAGGAACATATCTCTTCCTCATAGAAAACCTCATATCTTCCCAAGTAGTAATATGTCCATGTCTATGCCTTCTTCTTTCGGACATATCTATGTCCCACCATGCTAAGGCACTCTCCGCGAGCTGAGCAGCAGCTAGGGACACTCTCATTTGTTCTGAGTAGTTATAATACTCAAAAATATACTCCATACGTCTTTCCCAATCAAGATAAGCATCTGGATTCACTTTTCCAACAAATATTGGTGCCGTGAGCTTGACGTCTTGGTTTCCTTGTCTTGCTTCCTCTACTCTGCCTCTGTTCGAACTTGCTACCTCCCTTGTCTCAGATCAGGATCTGGTGGTTCATCATCAGATTCATACAAGTCTTCTTCTTCTTCATTTGCTCTTTGCACATTCACGTTTCTAATAGGGTTTATGCGCACAGGTTGAGGCTGTTCAAGACGAGTGATGCGTTCTCCAAGAATTTGAAACTGAGTCTGCAGTTGTGTTTGAATAGCAGCAATCATCTGGGCTACGTTCACATCTCATGGTTCTCCCATATCTCATGTCTCACACTCACACAACACAGATCAAGTGCAAGGAAGTGAAAAGACACAAAACAGTAACAAGAGAACTCGACACAAACGATAGAGAAGTTGAAAAGACAAAAACGAAACAGTGATGAAAATCGATGATATGGTGATTAGAAACACTTGATCTACTTGTTTTTAACATGTGACAACACAGATCTAACAAGAACAAGCAACGAAACTGAACTGCAGTTTTTTTTTTTTTTTCTTATGATTTACGAAACAGCAACTAACAAATTAAAGGAACTGAAACTAAAGGGATAGATAAACCTGATTTGGAGCATTAAGATCTGATACCAGATGATGTAAGAACAAGGGGCACTCGTTCATACAAAGCGGAAGATGAAGAAACTCTAGCTGGATGTACATCACTCTCTAGAGGATCAATTGTAATGGTTGGTGATGAATAGCGATGGTGACTCTTCAACTGGCCGTACAACACTCTTTGAAGAACCGAGAGATGATTGATAGACGGGGGAATGATAGACGCCACACAGATCGATGGAAGAGATCTATGATAAGTCTGATACACTCTATACTTTAAGGAATCGCTCACAAGAAGGATAAAAGACAAGTATTTTCTTTCACAGAAAATAGCAAAGAGAAAACTCTCAATTTTACTCAATAAACAAGGCTGAGTTCGACAATGATAATACAAAAGGATATAAGAAAATAACACAAGTCTGCATGAAGGAGAGAGAAAGAGTAAGCATTAAAACATAGTTTGAATTCAAAGAATGACTCATGAACTCTCCTTGTCGAAAATCTGGATGTGGCTGGGCTTGAGGAAAATCAACTGAATGGGCCAAAAAAAAATGTGAACCATTTGCCTCATTAAAAACCTTTCCAAGAAAACCCAATGGGACAAAACTTGGACAAGGGAAAAAGAGCACAAATGGAGCACATACCCATTTAGTGACTTCTTTGGACCTCTTGAATCTTGAATCTGCTTTGAAATGATGAAGATAGCAGCTTCTTTACTTCCTTGTAAAATCGGCAAGAATGGTATTGTTGGAGTCTTGATGTATTCTTGAACATCTTCTTGCATTTCCTTAGTGATCTCGGATTCTTGGAATTCTTCACGCTCTATGATTGTGATGAGATTCTCCACAGATTTGTTGAACTCCTCCCTCAAAGCTCTAGTGCCTGATCTGGTCCTTGGAGGTTGCCTCATAGTTAGAACGTTTTTTGTTTAATTATTTAATTAATATAATTTGATTTAATTAATTAATTGAATAAAAAAAATTATTGAATATCCGTCGGATTGTTGTACACAATCGGATCGAACGATCTTCTACCGCACATACTTTTTGGACCGACCATCGATCGATCCAAAGTTCTTGGATCGATTGATCCCAATAAAAATAATAAATTTTTTTTTTGAATATCCGTCGGAAGGTTATCGGAAATATTTCCGACAAATGTCTGACGGCTTTCCGACTGAATTTTCCGATAAATATCCGTCGGAAACAAGGCCCGTTGGAAGTCTGTTGGAATTATTTCTTACGGTGTTTCGACAACGTTCTGACGCTTAGTTCCGATCAAACATCCGTCGGAAATTCACCATTCGAGAATCCGTCAGAACTATTCTGATCAGTTTTCGACGGTTGATATCTGACGAATTTCCGACGAGATGGAACCGACAGATTTTTCCTGTCGGAAATCCGTCGAAAAGGTTAATTCCGACGGATATCCGACGGTAACTGCCATCAGAAATCGCATGTTTTCTTGTAGTGGAGTAATTATGGCCGCGGGCTCGCCTCTGATTTAAGTAAAAGTGAGGTAATATTTGTTGGATCTGGGATTGAGAACATATGAGAGGTTTTTTTTCCAGAGAGAGCAAGGAATTGAGAACATCGCCGGAGAGAAGATGATGAGGAGAGAGAATTGATGTGAGGGGCAAAGAGTAATTTCCCTTACCAATATACTGTTGAAAAAATTGGCTTGTCGTTGACTTAATTTTTAAATTATTCGTTACCACGAAATGTAATTATTCTATTTTAATGAATCAATCCATTAACAACCTATTACGATTTAATTCAAATTTAAATAAAAAGTTGAAAAATAGGAAAATGAACATTCGAAATATTGTTGCGAAACAGATATTACTTCTCAACTCACAATTGGTGACTAAATTATTGATAAAGAACACAAAACTCACAAGATAACTCATGGAAACTAGTTAAAGCAACCATGAAGAAATACATAATTAAATAGAACATCAAAACAATAAAAAAGAGAACGTGGATTTTGGATTGATGAATAGAAGATTAAGTCATGGAATCAAGAGTGAGGATGGTGCTGAGGTTCATGGGATGCATGTATTGAGGAGAGCCATTGAGGATTTGTTGAGCAATGATTCTACTTGCTTTCTCTGATGGATGAAAAGGATCCCAAAAGGCGAAGAGATCTCTGTTTGGGCAAAGATTTGATAACGGTGTGCATAGTCCTATCCCATTGTATGGCCCTTGTCCACAACAAGCCACCTTCGACGATACGAATCCTGCAAACGATTAGGTTGTTCGACCGCTAATAGTCAACACTAGATGCGGAGATAAAATTCAAACCAAATCCAAAACCGAACTTAACGCTCAAATATTTGCTTGTTTTAAATTGGAACAAAATAAATAAGAAAAAAAGACATATACCATATGCTTGTGGGTCACTGATGAAGTCCATGTGCATTTGTTGAGTATTAGCGGCAATGAAGGCCGAAGATCCAACTTCGTTGTTGAGGTTGTTGATCATTTGCACGAGCTGTGGGTTGAATAGTGATGCGGCTCGTTGGAGTTCTGTAGAACACTCGCCGTTGCGGCTACGTTGAGCTAGCTCGGCCGGGACGCAACCCATCGGCCCTGTTCCAGTCACCATGACACGTCGAGCACCCAAATCGTACATTTTCTATAAAACAATTTGAATTCGCACATAAGATACAATGCAGTTTCAAAATCATATTTTTTCAAAGTATCATCACTTGATGAGATATATGACTTAAAATCCACTTATTTTTAGCTATAAATGTTATCTAGAGTAATTTGAAATAAATTTCTCCAAAATTCTCTGTTTTCGAATGACAAAAAAAAAACTTCAGATTATTTTTAATAAATTCTTAATCCAATGGCTCTTCATTTCGTGTAATTTATTTTTGTTTAATGAAGATGAGATTTTATTAATATGCCATAAGGGATGATTCGGCCTAAACTAACCCGTAAAACTTTGCGGTATTCAGAAATGATATAGACAACGTAGTCAGGGAGAGAGAATTGACGAGATCTTGCAGAGAAAGGGACCAAGTAGTAGTTGTTGACGAAATCGTTGCCTCCGAGGGTTATTAGGACAAGAGCTCCGTTAACGAGTCGCTCCATCTCTTCTTCTCCGATCAACCCACTCACTCGGACCTTGTACTGCTCGAAGTACTCCAATTGTTTCGTGATCCGAATTATGTTCAGCTGCATTAAAATTACCAAAACACCCCTCGTTATCAAAATGTCAAGAATGTTATTGAGGGACTCTTAAAGACAAAGTATGTCATATTCCGGTAAAACTTACAAACTGGATTCCAGTGTCGTTTAGGATTCCAATACCGGCGGAAGCGAAATTGGCGCCGATTAAGAGTTTGTGCTTCTTTAGCATAGGACTCAGGTACGGCAATGGAGACGCTTGACCCAAATGCTCACCTGAAATGATCAATTATTATTAATTTATTTTGGTAAACATTGAGTGTTAATTTGTGATGCAGACTAAGAAAGCTTACTGATGATGTCAGGAATGTTAAGACCATTGGAGAAACGGCCGGTGGGACGGTGAGTTGGGTAATCGATACCGTAAGGGTAATTATCGGCACGAGCAGTGGTAAGTAGAAAGTCATTGTTACCATTGTCGACAAGGGAATCTCCGAAAACAAGAAAAGCCCTGGCGTTGGCTTGCGGCACAAGTAAGCTCATCACTTGCAGTATGCAAAGCCCTAGTATTGCCACATTAACCACCTTGTTCGTCATTGTAGATTTACTCAAAATGCTAATAGATTGAATAATCTATGTATATGTTGCTGTGAACTCTATTTAGGTGTTTGCTCGAAGATGGGATGAAGAAGGGTACAAGATTTTATGCGTGTATATATAGGTGCATATGTAAAAAGTAATGGAGTGGAAAAGGAGGCATTAATGGAGGTCTTCACCAGCTTTTACCTAATGGTGTTCGATTTTAAAAGGAGACAACCAAAAAAGTACTGAAGTTGTGATTTTAGTTGGCAAATATTTATGTGCCGGTAAAGATGGTAAAATCCTATAAATCTTCATTTATAAATATCATCAAATCTTGGAATCTCATTCGAGTTCCGTAAGTGTATACACGGATTTAAAATATGTTTATATTCTGACAATGAACAAAATATCTTATTTGCATATATACTAGGCTACTAGCGAATCCATTAGCAAATATATATATATATATATGACAAGTGATTCATTAGGTCTTCTAAATCATGATATCATATCTTTAACATTCTAAAGGACAAATTAGGGGGAAAACTGAAAATTATTTACGAACAAACCTTCGACATCTACATCTGAGATAGTTTATCTGCTAAATCTGTTTCGCTATTTCGGTTCTCAGTTTTAGCAGATAGTAGTGAGGAAGGAGAAATTGCTGATTCGGAAGCACATGAACCATTTTGGGAAACTATCAAACAACAACAAAAAAAAAGTTTAAAAATGATATTTATGAAAATAAATAGCAAATAGTGGAAGTTTGAATTTTTTTTTTTAATTTTTAAATTGAATGTAAAATTTATTCAAACCCAAAAAAAAGTTCTTACAACTACTGCATCATATTATCATAATGTTTAATAGCAAATTATATTTTTTTTACAAAACTTCAGCTTCTTCGAACCAGAGCTCGAGCGCTCCTTCGTATTTCGTATCACACGAAGATCTTATCGAGAGTAGGTGATTACTGATTTGCTTGTTAATGAACTTTATGATCGTGGATGGAAGAGTAGGGACTCTCCATGGCGTCGTGAGTTCCTTTCTCTTCAAATGATGTGTAATGTTGCTTGAAAAACATACCTAGCAAAAAAGAGAGGGATGCGATCTTTTTTTGTGGCTGAGATGATGGCTATGATACATTGCCACTAAAAAACTGTGTTTTGGCGACTGCAAATGGCAACTAATTATTTAGTCCCTAAAGGTTGCGACTACTTTACGACTATTTGGCGACCAATAAAGTTTAGTCGTAATTGAGTCGCTGTTTTACGACCAAAGTACATAGTCGCTATAATAGTCGCTATTTTACGACTAATTTACGACTACTTACCGAAGGGATATAATAGTCGCGTAATAGTCGCTAAATAAGCGACTATTTCGGCGGGTCGCACTGTAGTCGGTAAACACTCGTTAAATACTGGTGGAAAACACGTGTAATTCTTCGACTACATAGCGACTACATAATGTAGTCGCATAAAACCGGTACACCAACCCCAAAACGAATTACACGTGTAGTCGCCAGAAATGTTTATATAAGCAAAATTCACCCCATTTCTTCTCTTCATTCGATCTCAAAAACAAAAAGAAAAGAAAAAAAAACAATAACAAAAAAAATCAGTTTTTATTAGTTAAATTATGTCGGAAAATTACAATTATAGTAATTTCCGGGAGTGGATGTATAAGAGGTTCGATGAAGAGACGGAAATTTTTTCGGCAAAGTTCACAACGGGGGTGGAGCAATTCATGACATTTGCAAATAGCCAGCCTCTAACACAGAGTAATGGCGGTAAGTTTTTATGCCCTTGTAGTGTTTGCAAGAACGAGAAATTTATCTCGGGGACAAGAATTTGGAATCATCTTTATAGCAGAGGATTTACGCCAAATTATTATGTTTGGTATAAGCATGGAAAAGAAATCAATATAGATTTAGGATTGAGTTATGTTGATACGACGTATATAAGTGGGAGTGAAGAAGTGGGTAATGTAGTAGAAGATAGATATGTGGATATGGTGAATGATGCATTTCGTCATAACGTGAGTTTTGATAACTATCATCAGGATGGTAGTTATCAGAATGTAGAAGAACAGATACGTAAATATTCAAAGAAATTCTACGACTTGTTAGAAGGTGTAAATAATCCATTATATGATGGTTGTCGTGAAGGTCACTCACAGTTATCCTTAGCTGCTCGAGTCATGCAAAATATGGCAGAATATAATATGAGTGAAAAGTTAGTGGATTCGGTTTGCGGAATCCTGACAAACTATTTACCAAAAGGAAACAAGTCAACTGGTTCACATTACGAGACAGAAAAATTGATGCGCAATTTAGGTCTCTCATATCATACAATTGATGTTTGTATTAACAATTGTATGATCTTCTGGAAAGATGACGAGAAGGAAGATAAATGTCTGTTTTGTGGTGCACAAAGATGGAAGCCTAAGAACGACCGACGTAGAACTAAAGTACCATACAGTCGTATGTGGTATCTACCTATTGCTTACAGATTAAAGAGAATGTATCAGAGCGAGAAGACTGCAGCGGCAATGAGATGGCATGCCGAGCACAAAGCAAAGGAGGGAGAAATGGGTCATCCTTCTGATGCGGCGGAGTGGAGATATTTTCAAGATCAACATCCCCGGTTTGCCGAAGAACCCCGTAACGTTTATCTTGGATTATGTACGGATGGGTTCAATCCATTTGGAATGTCTCGTAATCATTCGCTGTGGCCTGTGATCTTGACGCCATATAATTTACCCTCCCCAGGTATGTGCATGAATACAAAGAATTTATTTCTTACAATTCTGAATTCTGGGCCAAATCATCCGCGAGCTAGTCTCGATATCTTTCTCCGACCTCTTATTGAGGAGTTAAAAGAGTTGTGGTCTAATGGCGTCGATGCATAAGATGTGTCCTTGAATCAAAATTTTAATCTAAAAGCAGTGCTAATGTGGACGATAAGCGACTTTCCGGCGTATAACATGTTATCTGGATGGACAACCCATGGTAAGTTGTCTTGTCCAGTTTGCATGGAAGATACAAAGTCTTTTTAACTACCTAATAGAAGGAAGACGTGTTGGTTTGATTGTCACCGAAGATTTCTTCCTCATGGTCATCCACTGAGGAAGAATAAAAAAGACTTCCTAAAGGGAAAAGACGCTTCGAGAGAGTATCCACCTCCGTCTTTGACAGGTGAGCAAGTTTATTTCGAGCGGTTGGCTGGTGTAAATCCATCGAAAACAAAGGATGTTGGTAGAAACGGTCACGAAAAGAAGAAGCCGGGCTATGGGAAGCAACATAACTGGCACAAGGAAAGCATATTCTGGGAGCTGCCGTACTGGAGGGACATTAATCTCCATCATTGTCTTGATGTGATGCATATAGAGAAGAATGTTTGTGAAAACATCATGAATACTCTTATGAGTGTGAAGGGTAAATCGAAAGACAACATCATGTCAAGATTGGATATAGAACGATTTTGTTCTCGGCCACACTTACATATTGATAGTGAGGGTAAAGCTCCTTTTCCATCCTTCACATTGACAGAAAAAGCCATAAAAAGTTTATTGGAATGTGTGAAGAATGCGGTTAAGTTCCCAGATGGTTATTCGTCAGACTTAGCTACTTGTGCTGATATGGACAACCAAAATTTTTCAGGCATGAAGAGTCATGACTGCCATGTTTTTATGGAGCGGTTACTTCAATTTATCTTTGCAGAACTCCTAGATCGGAATGTCCACCTTGCGTTATCACACTACAAGAAAACATGTTTTTTACTACTGCAAAAACAGTCGGAAATCAGTAGCAAAACATCATGTTACGACTGATTACCGACTGATTTCTGCAGTAGGTAAATGTCTCGTCGCTAAAAAAATCAGTAGCAAAATTGCTACTGATTTATGACTGATTTACGACTGATATTAGGCGGTCACTATTCAGTCGCTAATCAGTAGCAAAATTTTACGACTAATTAGTGACTGAATAGTGACTGAATTTTGCTACTACAACCATAGTCGGTAATCAGTCGTAAAATTTAGCTACTGAATTGCGACTGATTAACTACTACTTTAGCTACTGATTACCTACTACTTTAGTTACTGATTTGCTACTGGTTTGTGATTTTTTTAATAACTGATTTGCTACTAGTTTGTGATTTTTTTACGACTGATTTTAGCTATTCAGTAACAAAATATAGGTACTGATTAGCGATTGATATATTGTTTAAATTAAAAAAAAAATTCAATTTATTAATATAAATGTAGACTAATTACATATAAAACCTACCACTTGGGCTGTCAAAATTGGTCATAATAAAACAATATCTGAAATCTGATGAATGTTTGAAATCTAAAATCTGATGAATGTTTTAAAGTATTGCCACTTCAATCCACAACGTATTTGGAATACAAAGGAATCAACCATCATATATATAGTATATACACACACAATCACGATGAATTATGTTTTGAGTATATTAACATGAAAGCTTGTATGAGATGATCCATTTGTTCCGTGTCATTCTCCGTGACATAGCAGTCAACACTTTCTTGCTCTTGTCAATGGCGTCATCCACACCATGAAACTGTGACACAAATCAGAAAAGTTATATTTTCTCATGACCAGAAATATGTAAATGACTCATGGAAGAGCAAAATATGTAAAAACCCGGTTAATGCAGAGTATTACTATGATCTCATGATCAGAAATATGATGCTAGTTCATATAACTTAATAGGCTTTTATTAATCACCACCCAAAGAACTAGTCTAGAGTGTTCAAAACTGAGTTTTGTAGCAAACCAAAAGGAGACTTGAGTTTTGATGCAGAGAGAAGTTTTGAGACTTACTCATCCTAGCATCACACATCCTAAGGCACCAAACACAAATCTTGCAGAGACGACAAGGGATTTCTCGTCTCTGAGACCCACCCCATCCCTAACAAGAACACATTACATCATCAATAGTCATGCGCTCAGGAAACTACAGAGGAAAGATATTAGCAATTACTCTTGTACTAACACTCTCACTAGCGATGAACCAAATCGAAAAGCTAACTATGGTACACAGCAGAGTTCAGATTCAATTACACTTCCAAGACCAGATGATATGCAGCTACTCTATAAAAGATAATCTTCCATGGTTACATGTGTAAGCAAAATAACAAATCAGAATCACAAATATAACCCTAATTTCACCATCGACAAAAGAATAAAACCCAGAAAAATAACAAATCAGAATCACAAAGAACGGATCGATTCGAAATAAGAACGGATCGAGTTAGAAACATGATTTTAATCTATCAAAGTCACAAACCCAGAAAAAAGAACGGATCGAGTCACAAACCCAAAAAAAAACGAGTTGAATCCGAAATCGAAAACAGTGAGAAACGAAGAAGATACTTACCTATTTTGGAGCACCGTCACGCCGCCGCGCCGAAAGATCCCGCCACCGCACGCCGCAGATACAGGCTGCTTCGCTACTCCCGGAGACGACGCGAAACGGAGCTCCGATGAACCCTACGACCAAAACGCCGACCTCAGCCGAAGCCAATACGCCGACACATATCGCTCAACCTAAAATTAGATCTTGTCCGTTGATAGGACGAAGACGCGAGACTGGGAAGAGATTTGATCGGGAGATAGATCAAAGCCTTGTAGGGAGATGAAGGAAGAGGAGAAGAAGGGGACAAGAAGCGAAAAAAAAAACAAATTAGATCTTGTCCGTTGGATTTATTATATTAATGATAAATCAAAATGCAATCTTTGTCTCAATGGATTATTCAACGAGAACGAGAAAGAAGCTGGATTATTCAACGAGAAAGAAGCTTTCATTATATTGTCATTTGGTTAGATTTATGCTTAAAAATAATTATAAGTACATAGTTCAAGATTGGTTTTATGTAAAGTATTTATATAAATGGTGTAAAATATTGGTTTTATGTATATATAATGATTATATTTTGATTTTATGGTTTACGATTTAACTTATATGATTAAAAGTTTAAATTTTTATGGTTTAGAGTTTATGATTTAAGGTTTGGAGTATAGGTTTAAAGTTTAGGGTATGGTTTGGGGTTTTGGTTTAAGAGTTAAGGTTTGAAAAAGATTTATAAAACTTTACTTTTTTTATAAGTGTTAGATTTTAGTTTATGATTTAGGGTTTAGACTTTGGAGTTTAGGTTTAAAGTTTAGGGTATGGGGTTTGAGGTTTAGGTTTAAGAATTAAAATTTGAAAAAGATTTATAAAACTTGAGTTTTTTATAAGTGTTTGATCTTTGTTTTGGGGTATACTATAGTAATTAATTATAAGTTTAGGTGTAAAGTTTTATTTTTTTCTAAGTGTTATATGAAAACCAAATTTTTTGGTGCTAAAAACCAAATCCTCCGCCAAACCTAAAATTTGGTGCCAAAAACCAAAAGAGCAAATCGTGGCTATTTTAGCCAAGAAAAAGTCACGAATTAGTTTCTACTAGTGTAAGATCTAGTTTACAATTTAATATTTAGAGTTTATGATTAAAGGTTATAGGTTTAGGGTTTAGGGTTAAGGTTTTGAGTTTGGAGTTTAGAATTTATGATTTATAAGATGATTATATTTATAAAAATTGTAAGTGTTGAATTTTTTGATATTTATGTGTAAGATCTAGTTTACAAATTAAGATTTATAGTTTATGATTAAGGGTTATAGGTTTAGGGTTTAGGGTTAATGGTTTGTGTTTGGGGTTTAGAATTTATGATTTATAAGATGATTATATTTAAAAAATTGTAAGTGTTGAATTTTTTGTATGTTATTTTATATGCATGTGTAAGATCTAGTTTACAATTTAAGATTTATAGTTTATGATTAAGGTTTAGGGTTTAGGGTATGTGTTTGGGTTTTAGAGTTTAATATTTATAAAGTGATTATATTTTAAAAATTTGTATGTGTTAATTTTTTTGATATTATTTGATATTTATGTGTAAGATCTAGTTTATAATTTAAGATTTAGAGTTTATGATTAAGGGTTAGAGGTTTAGGGTTTAGGGTTAAGGGTTTCTGGTTGGGTTTAGAATTTATGATTTATAAAATGATTATATTTAAAAATTGTGTAAGTGTTGAATTTTTTGTATATTATTTGATATTTATGTGTAAGGTTTAGTTAGAAAATATATAGAAAAATTCTAGACTGATTCCCGACTGATTCTCGACTGCAAACCAAATTAGGTACACCAACCACCAAATGAAATCCACGTGATTTATAACTACTGTTTCGCTATTGTTTTGCTACTGATTTGCTAATGTTCTATGACCCACCGAATTCAGTAGCAAATCAGTGGCTAAAATAACTACTGATTAGCTACTGCATGTTTCCGACTACAATTCAGTCACTAATCAGTCGTAAAACGGCTACTAATTAACGACTGAAATTTTTAGTCACTAAATACCTACTGATTTGCGACTGTTTGAAAATAGTCGCAAATCAATCGAAAATCAGTAGCGAAACAGTCGGTAAATTTACCGACTGCCTAATCAGTAGCAACAATCAGTAGCAAAAACCATGTTTTGGTGTAGTGTCAGGTACTAATTACGACTATTTATTTAAATATGATTATAGTAATTTATATAGTAACCTCATGCAATTTTCACGTATATTGTAGGGGTTGGAGCATTTTTCCGGGACTTATGTTAGAGAACTTTGCATAAAAGTCGCGTTCAAACTCTAAAACAGAACGTTTTAATACTAAGCAATTTAGAAAAGATCTTTCCACCTTTATTTTTCGATGTGATGGAGCACCTGCCTATACATCTCTCCTATGAAGTTGAATTAGGAGGCCCTGTCCAGTATAGGTGGATGTATCCTTTTGAAAGGTTTTTCAAAAATTTGAAAGGGAAAGCAAAGAACAAAAGATATGCGGCAGGATTGATTGTTGAATCATATATCAATGACGAGATTGCTTATTTCTCAGAGCAATACTTTGCCGCGAATATACAAATGAAATCAAGGTAAATGTTAAAATCAATCACATCATGTCCACTTTGCCATTTAATTTGTATACACATGCTATGTATTTTAATGTGAAATCAAGGTAAATGCTAAAATCAATCACATCATGTTTTGGCATTTGTTACTCATTTGGTCAGGTTAATAAGATTCGATGAAGATGACGTCCCCGTATATCATGTCCCTGGAGTACCTTCTATATTTACTCATGTAGGCCGTCCAAGTGGAGAAATGCATGAAATATGGCTATCAGAGAGAGACTATCAATGTGCACATGCATATGCTTTACGAAATTGTGACTATTTTCAGCCAATTGAGAGGTACATAAGTTGGCATCGCTCCCAGTTTGCGTTTTAATATATATAATCTTTGTTTAATTTCTCATATTTGTGTTGGTCTTGTGTAGTATGTTCGAGGAATTTATTTCTGCAAAATATTCAGGACTTTCCGAAATAGAACTCGCCGCGAAAAGAGCTGACGAATATCATTTATGGGTGAAAGAATATGTATGTCTCAAAAATATTCATAACTATGCATATATTTATACTTATATATATTTACGCTATTTTTATATATATGCAGGTTACTTACTGGAACACCACGAATCCATTTCCTACTTGGGTTCAAGAGATAGTGCATGTACCTTTGAATAAGTACAAAACCTGTCCAATGTATTTCACAAGAGGCTATTTGTTTCATACGCAGAATCACGGCGCTGGACGAAAGACATATAACTATGGGGTCAGTGTTAAAGGTGAAAATTACACTGATGCATCCGATGCAACTGATTTCTACGGGACCTTAACTGATATCATAGAACTCGAGTACGAGGGGATGGTCAATTTGAGAATCACACTTTTTAAGTGTAATTGATATGACCCTGTTATCAGTATAGGCACTCGGAGGAGCAATGGTGGCGTTGTAGACGTTCTTTCATCAAGAAAATACAATTAATATGAACCATTCTAGGTACGTACTTATGACAATATTTATATATAGTAGTTTATTAATGTCGATATACATATGTATAACTTATATATCGTTTTATATTACAAACAGCCTCGCAAGCGGAACAAGTTTATTAAGTAAGCAGAAAAGATTAAAAAACACATTTCCGTCTTCACGGAGACTCGATCTGTGGGCTAATTGAACAAAGAGTGGGAGAATTACCAATATGCTAGAGTCATTCATTGTTTATTAACACACAAAACAATTATCAAGATTTCTTTGTCTGCGATTAAAAACAAATACTTTACCATTTTAGTCTTCTTCGTCTGCGATTAACCTCGAAAACCCTAAGTGCTTTTGATTCATCGCCTTACCCTTTTGCTCTCATCTGTGCCTTCGATCTTCTTCTTCTTCGATCTTCTTCTTTCATCTTCTTCGATTGCCTTTCAATCTCTTCTTCGAATCCCCATCGTGAATTTCTTCTTCGAATCCCCCGAACGATGCCAGCATAGAAGAGCAAAGGAGGACGGAAGAGAAAATTCGTTCCCAGCGTATCTCAGAGAGCCGTAGAGGGGTCGGTGAAGAAGAAGACCATACCGACTCCTCTACCGCCGTAGTAAAACTTCACGCCGTCGACCCAACTTCCGAATCAGTCGTCAACACCTCAAGTCCTCGTGAACGCTCAACCGTCAACGTCAGCACCAAATTTATGGAGCTTTCGACCGCCACAACAACTATTCCAGGACTCGATGCCTCAACACCGTGGAGAAGAATTACCTGCGGCTTCGGCTCCATTGGAGGACACTCCGGCGTCACCACAACCGAACAATCACAACCATCAATCTTCTGGAGCACACAACTTCCATGACGAATATGCACCAGGTTTTCCAGATCTCCAGGAGGACACACTTCGGGCACTTAATGCTTTGCTTATGGTGCCAGACCGGGATAGATTCACCACCGTCCTCTCTTCCACACCGACGCCGAACTCAACTGGGTATGTTCCTGATTTTAAGAGTTTGGTTACGTTCCTGATTTCATAGGGTTTATGCTTATGTTTGATCTCTTAGGATTTGGTTATGTGTCTGATCTCTTAGGGTCCGGTCCTGTTCTTGATATCTCTTTGTCACTATGTGTAACGTTTCAATTTTGTGTGCCAAACGTTTCATTTTTGTGTACCATTGTCATTTTGTAGGCTCTTGTGTTAGCTTTATGTTAGCCCTTGTCTCTTAGATCTTGGTGAAACTTTATGGTTAGAAGTCTAATGTTGTCTAGGATTTGAATTGTTGTCTAGGATATTTTTTGTTGTCTAGGATTTGAATTGTATTCTAGGATTTATATCAGTCACGTATATGTTTGAATTGACATATACAGTCAATACAACCATATAGTTGTTTTTGTTTATGCAATCTGATTTGGAGTTGTATTGACTTGGTTCTTTCTGAAAACATAGATTCTTTACTTGACTTGGTTGGAGTTGTCATGTTTCTGATTGTTGTCTAGGTTGGAGTTGTCTAGGTTGTATTGAATTGGTTGTATTGACTTAGAGTTGTCACGTTTCTGGTTTGTTTTCTTTTCTTTAACTGTTTATACTTTAACTGTTTCTGGTTTGTTTTCTCTTAAGTAGTACACTACAGTATTGAGTAAACTGTAATATACTACTAAACTGTAACTGTTTCTGGTTTGTTTTCTTCTAAGTTTCTGACTTTCTAAGTTTGCAGGTTTAATCGCGACAAGGGATCTAAACTGGTTAGGTCAATTACTAAAGTGTTTACAAACAAATTTGATGCTCCCTACTATAGCTGGACATGTGTGCCTCGGGAGAGACAAGAAAGTTTTATGTTCTTTAGCATTCACATATAGGTTTGCTTGTGATATTTTTACTAACATCATTCTATTCTCTTTGTAATGTAGAAAACCCACACATGGGATCCATTGATAACATGGACGGTTCAAGGCTATTTCGAGGAGATCTGTCAACGCAGGATGAAAAACATGGTTAGCAGCATGAGGACTAGTCGAGAGCGACCTAATTGGATCAGCGACACTCTCTGGAAAACGATGACAGAGTATTGGGACACTGAAGAAGCAAAGCGAAGGAGTCTCACCTATTCAGCTGCTCGTATGTCTGACCGTAAAGGTCTAGGTCATCACATCCACTTATCTGGGCCTAAGTCGTATCAACAAATCCAATCCGAAATGGTTAGTAACTTTTCAAATTTTTGTTTTTTTGTCATATTCCTTTTGTTTTGTCATATTCTGTTATTGCTTGGTTGTATATTGTATTATGTCCTAATCCTTGTTTTTTTTTGTAACATTGCAGGAAGAGGAATTATGAAGACCGGTTAGTCTTGGTGAGGTTTTCAAAAAGACACATACAAAGGCAGATGGTACGTATGTCGATAGGAAGGCGGAGAAAATTATTGAAACATATGAGAAGAAGGTGCAATAGAAGTTATCTGAGCTCGGGACAGAGACTTCAGATTTTCCGACGGTGTGTCGCGACCTCGAGAGCTAAAAACATATGAATATACGTAAATCTTTCTTCAGGTAAAGTAACATATCTTCAGAGTCCACATTTTTATATAGTCTTGGATTTTTTCATTGTCTTGACATACATGTTTTTGTCTTACTTTTCGCAGGTCACTAAGATAGATTCACGAGGAACTCCTTATGGAGTTGGAAGCCTGAAGGAGACTCTTATCAATGGCAATCGCAAGCAACTCGGTGACTCTTCATCTTTTGTTGCACTGCAAGAGCAACTGAATGAAGCTCAACGGAAAATTGAAGAGCAGGCTTATTATAATGAACGACGTGAAGCAGAGCACTCCAGAGCTGCAACTGAGCAAAAGGACAAGCTCGAGCACTTCTCCTTGGTGGAAAAGTACCTAAGACAACCGATCCGCGGTTTCTAGACTTCGTGGGATCTCATTAAACTCCAGCAACAACCGAAATGCTTCCATCAGCCTCTCTAGCAGATCCAAAGAACATATCTTAGGTCACTAATCTTTGTTTTTTTTTGTGAACTTGAACTCATGAACTTGTTTTTGTTTATGTTTTGGCTTTTGTGAACTCATGTTTGAAACAAGAATATTTGTAATGAAATGTTCTTTTCAATATTATGTCTTTATTTTACTTTGTAACTTTATCTTTGTAACACATGTTTGAAACCATTTGAGAAACAAAACAAACACGATTCATTCATACCATATTCTTGTTTTGTCAACAAATATAGTCACTACACAGTCGCATATTAGTCTCCAAATAGTCGCAGAAGAGTAGCTGAGTAGTCGCAACATATTTACATCCGCAAAGCTTAATGTCCCTAATAGTCACCAAATAGTCGTTTAATTAGTCATAGAATAGTCGGTGAATAGTCACTAAATTAGGCGACTATTTAGTGACTAGAACTATCCGACTGCATCTTACCTATTCTATAGTCGTTTAGTAGTCGCATTTGTAGTCGCCGATTAGTCGTACAATTTGTGACTACTTTATGACTATTGAACGTCTACACTATCCAGTCATAAGGTAGTCGCCATTTGGTGACTATATTTACGACTACTTACTTTAGCGACTAAATATTAACGACTAAATGTTTTAGTCGCTATGTAATCGTATTACAACTTTTAGCGACTATTGTGCGACTCCTTCTTCGGTCGCCAAATCGATGTATTCTTGTAGTGTGCCAATATGTTGAGAATTGTGATTTGAGAAGCTTTCACTCACTGCTTTCCACACTTCCTTCGAGTATCTACAAGAAAAAACAAATGATTTCTTATTTCCATAGGATCCTGACATAGAATACATGCAATATTGGCTCATGTATTCCATGTCACCATACGATCAGCGGTCGATAGTCGATTATGAATCACTAACCAAACTAAGGAAGAGTATTTTGGCGTTGAATGAGTAAACCACACACCCTTATGCCATAAAATTTCAGGGCTAGCGTCCCTAATGATCATCCCTGTTTTTTTTAAAAGTGAATACTGCTTGTATACATCACTTTTCCATCTCCACAAAGTAATATCTTCTCCATCTAAACTATGTCGATAGTGATGAGTATCCAACAAGTTTTCAATATCGTTCAGATAGTCCACATGGTGACGTCGTCGTCGATTCACCATAGCTTGTGCAACCGATGAGTATATAGAGATCCCCATATCAATGAAACCTCTCGGCCTCGTTAGATCTATTAATCGTCCCAAAGATGACCATGTATCGAACCAGAAAGATGTCATCTGCCCACTCCGAGTGTCGACCTTATAGAAACTTCTTGCTTTATCCATTAACTTCAATATTGTTTTCCACATCCAAGAGCCCAAACTAGTGCTCGTGTTTACCGACCAGAATGATCTTTCTTGAATCATATATGTCTTGATCCAATTTATCCACATCGAATGATGGGAATATGCTATCCAAACAAACTTAAGACAACATACCATGTTTACCTCCTTCAAATGCCTTATAACAAGCCCACCCTCTTCTCTCGGCCACGTTATTTCTTGCCATGAAAGCTTTGCTTTCCTAGAATTTAGACTAGGACCACACCAGAGGAACACCAAACATAACTTCTCAATCTCGTGGAGACAATATGATGGGAGTCTAAATGCCATCACCCATAAATTTGTCAAACTTAAGATAATCGACTGAATAAGTTGAAGTCTCCCAGCAAAAGATAAAAATCGATCTTTTCCAAATCTTCGACCACATTTACAAATTTGAAGGGCTTCCGATTCGATACTACTTTTGAATCCAAGTGAACTCTACACCGTAAATGATCTGAGCATCCTCCAGCCTCGAATACATTGTATGAGTGAGGGAAAACTTGAAGCCATCGCTCATTCATAACCCTACTCCCTCTTGTTACACCAGGTGATAAAGAGCCATGAGACGGCAAGTTCGTGAGCGAACAATAACTCACCAGCTCCTGAAAATCTCTCATTCGTGAGATAATATTTGGAGAATGTTCAAAACTCGCGTGCTCCTCTCCATCGAGTATCTTGTAAAAATTCTCAAGTATTAGACACAGTTTATTACAAAATATAGGAAAATCGTAATGATCTCGTAAATCACTCCACAAGTTCTTTTGCTCCCCCCCATGAAGTTTGAGGCATACACGAATGAGCAAAATAATTCATCTTCCCTTTCCTCTAATTTTATCGAGCAAGTAATGAGCTGATCACTCTTGAAGAAAGGTATTAATCTTACATTATTCTTCCACACCAACCATATTCTTCCCAACCGTTGATATTCGTAATTTGTCAAAACTGACCAATAACCAAAAATTTGAAGACACGAGTTTCTGAGGTTTATTTTCTTTAACTCTTGTCTCCAGTAAAGCACCAAACTAAAATGACTTACTTCTTACCTAATTTCGTATAACTGAATGTTTTGTAGACTTATTTAATCCTCGAATATTCCAAAAGAAACCCGACATAAATCAGTTTATTTTCCTTATACTCCTTCTTCCCAAACCACTCGGAAGCTGATCCTTTATGACTTGAGTACTGGATTCCGAGGAATTCTTGGCATAATTCTTCTTAGCTTGTGGGAGTGAGGGTCGTATCTTATGACCCTCCCCTTTCTCCGACAAATTTATATCATATTATTTGTCTTTTACCTCTTCCTCTTCTATTTCTTCCTCATCTTTTCCCATATTCTTCTCAACTTCCTCTCCCAAAACCGCCAGAACATTGAACCTTGATGGTGAGATGACACTGTCGGAATGAGTAACGACGTGCCGGGTTTACCCTTTTAGTAGGCTGCAAGAGTACAACACGCGAAGTAGTATTTAGGGATCGAATCCACGTGGTGATGTTGTCTAATTTCCACTACAAGAAAACTGCCATTTTACAACTAACTTAATCGTCGTAAATTGATCGTAAAACATGGTTTACGACGGATTAGCGACGATTAACAATTCGTCGTAATATGATCGTCGTTAATCGGAAATCGTCGTAAATTGGTTGTAACATTAAGGAGCACTAAAAATCGTCGTATATTATTCGTCGTAAAATCGATGTAAATATACATCGATTTTACGACGAATACATTACATCGATTTTACATCGATATCACGATGAAATATTACATCGATTTTACATTGGATTATACAAATTGTTTTTCGAAAATCCGTCGTAAATTCGTCGTAATAGTATGAAACATTACATCGAATTTACATCGAAGTATACAATTTATGTTTTGACAATACGTCATAAATTCGTCGTAATAGGTATCTGTAAATGCGTTGGTAAATCGATGTAAAATATTCGATGTAAATTCGTCGTAAATTATTGAACGATGTAAAATCGATGTAAAATTATTGATGTAAAATCGATGTAAATTATTAAACGATGTAAAATCGATGTAAAGTTTTCGATGTAAAGTCGTCGTAAATTAAATATAATTTTATATATATTAAATAAATTAAATAAAATTTAAAAAAATAATTAATAAAATTATATTTATAAATTAAAATTTTATAAATAAATTCAAAATATAAAATAAAATTTAAAATACGAAATAAAATTCTTAAACTATTGTCCAGCTGAAAAACGTAAATTATCAAAAAGCTCGTCGTCCGATCCATTCTGCTCCACATTCGCTCGTTCTTGCGCGAGCGGATCAGTCGGCTGGCCCGATGTCGATCCTTCCTGCTGCCTCAGTGCAGCCGCCAAAGTCGGGTTAGTCAGGGCAATAATATCGAAGAGAGTGTTATATCCTTGGATTGTTTTATCGTATCCTTGGATCTTCTCATCGTATACCACCTGCTTCGCCCGCAAAGTGTTGATCTCGGAGTTGGCGGTGTTTAACTCCATCCGCAAAATAACCGGATCGTCGAAAAGCTGACGACGGGACGACGTGGCGGCACTATCTACGATCGATCCCATCCCTAAAGCTCTGCCCTTTTTCTTCGGGGCAACCTTTAAAAAAGAAACGTAAAATTTAATAAATTGTATAAAGAAACGTTAACTTTTGTAAAAAAAAAAACGTTAAATTACCTCTGCGTATATCTCGTCCATCTGGGAAACCGTCAAAGTCGCAGTGGATTGGACCGAACTACCGCCGGGTGATAGCTGCTGAGAAAGCTAAGTTTGACGATCGTCGATCCTTGCATGCGCGTCATTGTAGATCGCCTCTGCTCGAGGATCTACAAAAGATCCGTCTTTCTTCTTGTGAGTTTCCGCAAAAACTCGGGTCATTGGAGGAAGTTCGCCTCCATTTGCCTAACAAAAAAGACATTCAAAAAGAAATCAAACAGTTGATGGGTAATATAAATTAATAACAAATTAAAATTACATAAATAAAATTATAACCGAAAAAATTATTACCATTTGAAGGCGTCTTCCCGCAAAAGACGTTTGACCCGACGTATGAGGCATAAGCGCTGGAAGACCGTCTGGACCCACAGTGTTTCGAGAAGTAGAACACTTAGCGGCCACTTGCTGCGCATGCGGATCTCTCCAGTATGCCTTCAAGCCGTTCCAAACATCAGAAGACATGTATGGCGGCTTCCCATGATCGCCTTTAACCTCCCACTTCCTCTTCCAAACGGAGACGGCATTGTTGAGCCGCAATTTTCCCTTCTTTTTGAATTCCGTCTTCACCGTCTCGTTGATCGCAACGTCCCAATGCCATTTTTGCTATACAAAAAAAAAAAATTAAAAATGATATATTAAAGATAAAGAATTGACCAAAATAATAATGAATATTAAAAAAAAAAAATTACCGCGAAACATTTAAACCATGTCTCAACAACGTCTTCCGGAACCGAAGACCAATTGCGTTGAGGCTCCATGAAATAGGCTTTAATGGTGTCAGCCACACTCCGTCCAACTTTGTTATCTTCCTTAACCTGAGAAATAAAACAAAAATTATTAGTAAAAAAAAACAAATTCATAATGTTATTAAAAAAAAAAAAATTTAGTTACGTACCAAAAAGTATTCGGGAGCCGTCGCGGATCTAACCGGTCTAAAGAATCATGCCCCGGCGACTGTAAAATATCTTCGACCGTCAATCCCGCATACAACAACGGCGGTCGAGCATCTGCTTCCGGAGGCGGCGCTGGTCCGGGAAAAGAATCCGGAACAGCGGACTGTGTCGCAGAAGATGACGGGAGTTGCGAATTAGCACTCGGTCCCGTCTCTAGAAACTGCCGATAGTGTGATTTACGTGGCGCCAAATCTAAAAAATATTTAAAAATAACTCAATTTTGGTATAATATAATTCCATTCCTAACTAATAATTCCAATCCTAACTAATAAATATTACAATCCTAACTAACAATTCAAAATCCTTACAACTATAATATAATTTAAAAATACAAAAAAAAATGTTACCTTTTTTTTTAGAGAGGGCAGAGGTTTTTAGAGAGAGAGAGTGAGGAGAGAGAGAGAGTGAGTTTTGCGATTGTGAAGAGGAAAAATCTGGTAACGTATATATAGATTTTGTTGTCGTCGTAACTTCGTTGGGACTTTACGACGATTTTACGACGGAATCGTCGTAAAATCGTCGTAATACTGAACCGAAAATTAAACGTATCAAAATTTTCCCCCACGCGGCAAATTAAATATTTTGGGTATTACAACGAAATTACGACGGATTCGTCGTAATTTCGTTGTAAGTTTACAACGAAATTACGACGAATCCGTCGTAATTTCGTTGTAATAAAATAAATCTATACCCTATCTTACATAATAATGTATAGCATTCGTTCTTATATATAAGTATATTCGTAACATGCATGACTTAAATAATGTAAATAATTTTGTAAAAACATAAACTTATTTATACTATGATTAGAACTTACGTAAAACAATATCTAAGATAAAAAAAAATCAAACATGTAAATCAAACCATAAACCCTATATTTTAGGTATTACAACGAAATTACGACGTATTCGTCGTAAAATCGTTGTAAACTTACAACGAATTTACGACGAATCCGTCGTAATTTCGTTGTAATACCTAAAATCTATACCCTAAACCTAAACCCTAAATCACAATACACATATCCTGGAAGTAAGAACGAAGTTTATTTGTGCATCTAATAATTCTAATATTTAACAATAGATTCAATAACGACGATTGAATCTATATCGTCGTCGATTTCCATATCTTACATAATAATGTATAGCATTCGTTCTTATATATAAGTATATTCGTAACATGCATGACTTAAATAATGTAAATGATTTTGTAAAAACATAAACTTTGTTATACTATGATTACAACTTACGTAAAACAATATCTAAGATAAAAAAAACCAAACATGTAAATCAAACCCTAAACCCTAAATTTTAGGTATTACAACGAAATTACGACGGATTCGTCGTAAAATCGTTGTAAACTTACAACGAATTTACGACGAATCCGTCGTAATTTCGTTGTAATACCTAAAATCTATACCCTAAACCTAAACCCTAAATCACAATACACATATCCTGGAAGTAAGAACGAAGTTTATTTGTGCATCTAATAATTCTAATATTTAACAATAGATTCAATAACGACGATTGAATCTATATCGTCGTCGATTTCCATATCTTACATAATAATGTATAGCATTCGTTCTTATATATAAGTATATTCGTAACATGCATGACTTAAATAATGTAAATGATTTTGTAAAAACATAAACTTGTTTATACTATGATTAGAACTTACGTCAAACAATATCTAAGATAAAAAAAACCAAACATGTAAATCAAACCCTAAACCCTATATTTTAGGTATTACAACGAAATTACGACGGATCCGTCGTAAAATCGTTGTAAACTTACAACGTTTTACGACAAATCCGTCGTAATTTCGTTGTAATACCTAAAATCTATACCCTAAACCCTAAATCACAATACACATATCCTGGACGTAAGAACGAATTATATTTGTGGATCTAATACTTCTAATATTTAACAATAGATTCAATAATGACGATTGAATCTATATCGTCGTCGATTTCCATATCTTACATAATAATGTATAGCATTCGTTCTTATATATAAGTAGATTCGTAACATGCATGACTTAAATAATGTAAATGATTTTGTAAAAACATAAACTTGTTTATACTATGATTAGAACTTACGTAAAACAATATCTAAGATAAAAAATAACCAAACATGTAAATCAAACCATAAACCCTATATTTTAGGTATTACAACGAAATTACGACGTATTCGTCGTAAAATCGTTGTAAACTTACAACGAATTTACGACGAATCCGTCGTAATTTCGTTGTAATACCTAAAATCTATACCCTAAACCTAAACCCTAAATCACAATACACATATCCTGGAAGTAAGAACGAAGTTTATTTGTGCATCTAATAATTCTAATATTTAACAATAGATTCAATAACGACGATTGAATCTATATCGTCGTCGATTTCCATATCTTACATAATAATGTATAGAATTCGTTATTATATATAAGTATATTCGTAACATGCATGACTTAAATAATGTAAATGATTTTGTAAAAACATAAACTTGTTTATACTATGATTAGAACTTACGTAAAACAATATCTAAGATAAAAAATAACCAAACATGTAAATCAAACCCTAAACCCTATATTTTAGGTATTACAACGAGTTTACAACGATTTTACGACGCATCTTTCGTAATGTAAATTAAACCTAAATCGTCGTAACCGCGTCGTAAAATAACGACGATATTACGACGAAATGAGTGACATCGGTATCACGACGATTTCACGTCGACTCAGAGAGTTTGGTAAAACACGGTTTTATAGGTTACCTAATTATTTACATCGCATTTTGTCGACGTAATTTCGTCGCATATTCGATGTAAAATCGTTGTAATGCTATTCGATGTAAAATTGCTGTAAACTTACCCCAAATTTTAGAAATTACGACGAAATTACGACTAACTCGTCGTAAAATCGTTGTAAAATTACGACGATATTACGACGAAATGAGAGTTTGGTAAAACACGGTTTTTTATAGGTCACCTAATTATTTACATCGCATTTTGTCGACGTAATTTCGTTGCATATTCGATGTAAAATCGTTGTAATGCTATTCAATGTAAAACCGTTGTAAATTTTCGTTGCAAATCTGTTGGTAATTTCTAAAACATTTCTATAAATACATTCCACACCTTCAATGCTAACTAAAAAAAAAAACACATTAAATATATACATACCCACTTTTCTTTGAGTTTTTACGCTGATCATTGTGTTCCCACTTCTTGATGATATGGCCAACAAATAATCCTGTAGGATCTTGTTTTCAAGTAAAGATAGTCTTCAACTACCATAGGTGAATGATTCATAGAATTGGACATCTATGTAAATCCTTCGTAATATAAGGATGTCCAATTCTATGTATCTTTCACTTATGGTGGTTGGTTTTTATGAATCTAGAAAACTCGACCCCCATAATTCTTTGTTGGCCAGATCATCAGAAGTGGGAATACAACGTTACGTTCTGCTCCTAAACCCAAGATGACATTACGACGAATGTGGTCCTAGGCGTCGTAATTTCGTCGTAAAATCATCGTTAAGTACCATCAGATTTACATTAAATAACTGTATATTTAGGGTTTAGCATTATGTAATAAAGTTAAATTAACCCTAATCTACGTGTTTCATTCACAAAAACTGTTAATTCATCAATGTTTCGTCGATTTTTTATTAGTTTAATATATAATTTTACAACAAAAACTTAAACATTTAACAAACCGAAAATTACATATATATATATAAGCTTTCAATCAGAATCATCATCTTCGTTGGGCTCATCATCTTGATTGGGTTCATCATCTTCAGGTCCATCATCATCGTCAGTTTCTTCAAAATCGCCGGAATCGCCTTCTTCTTCTGTGTCGTCAGGTAGATATTCAAGTTGCCTGTTTCATGGATCAATTAAAAGAACGTTCTCCGTAATCTTTGGTTCTGTAATATCAAGGCAAGAATCTTGTTGCATTGGAAGATCATCAACACCAACAATTTTACCCCTTGGAGCTATTTTAATAACCGATAACCATGAGATCCCAGATGTTCGAACTCGCGGATATGGAACGAACGTAACTTGTTCTGCTTGTGATGCTAGGATGAATGGCTCAAACTTGTTGTAACGTCGTGATTTGTTGACGTCAACCACACCAAATTTGTTAATTCGCACCCCTCGACCGACTGTTGGATCGAACCAATCACATTTGAAGAGAACGCATTTCAACCTAACCAGTCCGGGGTACTCCACTTCAATTATTTCCTGCAAAACCCCATAAAAATCTATTTCACCCCTAACACATACTCCGTAGTTGGTAGTTGCCCGACGAACGCCATACTTGTATGTATGAAACACATAACCACGGGTAAAATACATGGGTGCGGTCGTTATCTTCCCGATGGGGCCTAGGAGTAACTCACGAAACCAAAATGGATATGCGGGATCGCCATGATCAACCTTTGATAAGTGTAAAAGTTAGATTGAAAGCCGATATAATTAAATGAAATATTTATAACTATATTAACTTACTTGCGTCTTCAACCACTCAACAAAGTGACGATATTTACGGTCGTTTATTTCATCATCTGAAACCCCTTCAATGCATTATCGTACCTGGGTAACAAATAAGCTGCAAAATACATATATATACATAAAAATTAACACATTTAATTATAATTATATTAATTATTAATGACTGATTAATTAAATAGTTTTGTTATTACCTTTCGTAAGGACTCACTTCATCACAGTTTAGGAGGATGTACGTATGTGCGTTGTGCCTGTCATGCTCGTTATCCCACCAAACTTCCTTCAATTTTCCACTAAGACGACCAATTGGTGAGAATATATCTGGGACACCCTCTACTGCATAAATTCGTCCCACACCGCCATCATCGTATCGTCGGGGAGCCCGTTTGCGTGTGCGGACTTTTGGAGCAAAATAATATGAAGTGAAGTGTGAAGTTTCTTCTGTCAAACTTCCCGCAATAATTGATCCTTCAACCCTTGCTAGATTTTTTGCCTTTCCCTTTAAATGTTTCATGAAGCGCTCAAATGGGTACATCCACCTAAACTGAACAGGGCCTCCTAGTTCTGCTTCGTGGGGGAGATGAATGGGAAGATGTTCCATAACATCAAAAAACGCAGGGGAAAATATCTTCTCCAAATTGCACAACAAGATTGGAATATTAGAAGCCAGTTGTGCAATTACCTCTTCTGACAACGTCCGTGTACTAAGATCCCGGAAAAACGCTCCGATGCCTGCAAAGACAAAATTATATACATTGTAACATATATATATATATATATATATATATATATATAATTAATCTCAATAATTTTATATGTGATGAAATATCTTACCTCCAATTGCTTCATGAACATTTTCTTGAAGGAGTTCGGCAAATGCGAAAGGAAGTAAACGTTGCATAAACACGTGGCAGTCATGACTCTTCATCCCTGAAAACTTTTCTCCTTTCTCAACAGATTTAGCAAGATTGGATACATACCCATCATGAAACTTCACGTCAGATGAAACCCAATTGAACAACGATGCCTTTTGTTCTGCACCCAACCGAAATATAGGAACTGGTGATTTTTCATTGCTCATTATATGCAACTCATTTCTGTTGCAAATATCTGGCAAGTCTAACCTTGACTTTCCGCTGTATTTGGTTCTTCCTTTCACGTTTAACACTGTATGCATGATGTTATCAAAAAAGTTTTTCTCAATGTGCATGACATCAAGATTGTGTCTCAGTAGATGATTTTTTCCAGTACGGAAGATCCCAAAAAATGCGTTTCTTGTGCCAATTGTGATTAACCCCGTATCCATCAGGCATATTAGCTGGAGTGTGCCAATTTCCCCCACGATTCACAGTTTCTAGTCCCCCAAAATGATCTATTTGCGCTTCTAGATCTTCTCCAGATAGATACACTGGTGGGGGGACACGCACGATTTTGTTCTTCCTAAACAACCGCCTGTTTCTCCTATATGGATGATTGATTGGTAAAAACCGGCGGTGATAATCAAACCAGCATGTTTTTCGACCATGTTTTAGTTGAAACGCATCTGTCCGATCGAGGCAATAAGGACAAGATAACCTCCCATGCGTCGTCCAACCTGATAGCATTCCGTATGCAGGGAAGTCGCTTATTGTCCACATAAGCACCGCACGCATCGTAAAATTTTTTTTCCTCGAACAATCATATGTCAGCACTCCTGTATACCACAACTGTTTCAACTCATGAATGAGAGGCTCCAAAAACACATCAAGGGACCGCTTCGGATGATTGGGACCAGGAACTAAAATATTCAGGAAAAGAAATTCCCTTTGCATGCACATATTTGGGGGAAGGTTATAAGGAGTTACGATAACTGGCCACAAAGAATATTGCCTACCAGACATACCGAATGGACTAAATCCATCAGTGCAAAGACCAAGATACACATTTCGCTTAGAGTTAGCAAAATCAGGGTGTACCGTGTTAAAGTGTTTCCAAGCTTTTGCATCTGACGGGTGAGTCACTTCTCCTTCTCTGTGTGAATGTTCTGCATGCCACCTCATCGATGCAGCTGTCCTTTCAGACTGATACAATCGTTTCAACCTATCAGTTATAGGAAGATACCACATCCGTTGGTATGGTATCTTAGTACGCCCAATTGTTTGGGGCCTAAATCTCGGTTTTTGGCAAAATCGACATTCCTGCAACTTATCATCATCTTTCCAAAAAAGCATACAATTGTCAACACATACATCTATCATCTCAGAAGGAAACCCAAGACTAAACACCAACTTCTGTATCTCATAGTATGTTTCGGCAGCCAAATTATCCTCTGGCAAATACTCTTTAATAAGACCAGCCCAATCATCCATGCAAACCTCAGCTAAGTTATGATCAGTTTTAATTGTCATCATCCTAGCAGCTAACGACAATTTAGACTGACCTTCTCTACATCCATCGTAGAGTGGCTGGTTTGCAGCGTCTAGCATATCATAAAATCGCTTCGCATCTACGTCCGGTTCCTCAACAGTACTATTATCAGCATTTGTTTCATGAAATGCATCATTAACCATGGAATGCATCCTATCATGATCTGCACCCTGATCAAATTGATGTTGACCATGATCATAACTACCTTGATAATTTAATTCTACTTGACCTTGATAATTACTACTACTATCCGTTGCTTGAGTTCTTTCAAAACCCTCTCCATGTTGATACCAAACATAATATTGCGGCATAAACCCTCTATTTAGTAAATGCTTCCACACCGTCTCAATAAACATATATATCGTATTCTTGCATTTACGACAAGGGCAGAACATCCTACCACTTTCCAGGGTTGTTTGCATATGTCCGGCCTGATACATGAATATTTCAAGCCCTTCTTTGAATTCTTCCGTCAAATCTCCCTCTGAATCCTTTTGCGTATACATCCATTTTCGTAGTTCGTATATAGACATTTATATATATATATATTTTTTTATTCTGTTTGTTTTTTTTTTATTCTTTCGTTTGAAGTTAGGCTGTATTTATAGAAATTTTTTCAGATTTACCAACGATTTTCCAACGGATTTACAACGAATTTTACGTTGTAAATTCGATGTAAATTTAGTAGGTGGACCTATTAAAAAACGTGGTCTACCTAACTGGGAACATGTGACGTCAAATCGTCGTAATATCAACGTAATATACAGAAAACAAATTCGTCGTAATATCGATGTAAATTTACGACGACATTACGACGATTTATGTTGTCGTCTTAATGTCGTCGTAAACTGGTCGTAAATTTACAACGATATTACGACGACACATATTTACGATGATTTTACATCGAACACATATTTCGTCGTAAAGTCGTCGTAATGTCGATGTAAAGTTACATCGATTTAAAACGGTCGTAAATTTTCGTTGAAAATAGACAGTTTTCTTGTAGTGTTCTAACGATTTCTAACTTGTGTCTAGTCGCAAGCTATATTTGTATGGGGTTTGTTGTCACGGTTGTAGTTAGGAAAATAAACTAAATTAAGCGATGAAATAAAACATAAACTAAGCAAGCAACTAATTAGAACGAAGTTGTAAAACAATTAAACGAAACGTTGGGGAACATGTATTCTCTAGGGTTCATGGCTGATTTCTATTAAGACTTTGCTAGGATTTCTAAAGCGGCTTTTTTTGTCATCTTTGGATTCTTGAACTTAGAACACGGACACTATGTGTAGTACACTTTCGTACACCCTACACACCTACAACTTTAATACTCGACTTGTAGCTTTCGTCTATGCCCGCACAAAAAGTTAGTGTTATACTCAAAAGTCGTTAACGCTCACAACTCCTCCACAAGTATACTTTCAAAACTCCTCCCCAATCTCACTCGGCATCACCCGACCGACACAAGGAGAAAATCTGTACCGACCCATTTGTGCCGACCCAGACTCGGTTGGTACAAACCCTTCTGATCAATTCGGCCCAGACCCGACCGGGTCAACACCCGGTTTGTCCCGGATTGACCCGATTCGCCACTTTTCACTATAAATATTTTGAACCAATTTTTCTTTGATCGAAATTTTTTCTAATGCTAAAAACCTCATTTTTTAGAATTCTAAGTGTTCTAAGTAATTTGTAAGAGACATCTTCTTTGTTTATGCAATTTAAGTTTGGATTTCTTGATTTCTATCTTACATCTCTTCTTTCTTAAACATCCAATCATTTAATCATGGAATTTAACATCTTCTTCATGGGATTTGTTGGTTTCCTAATGATTAGTGAGTAGTCACTTAGAATCTTGGAATGAAGTAGATTTAGGGTTATGATTAGGTTGATTTATGATGCTTAGGGCTTTAGTTTATGGATACATCTTCTATCTAAGTGTGGTTAATGCTAGATTAGGTTAGAGATAATCAATCTAGACTTTAGGGAATTTCACACCCACAAGGTGTTTGATGAAATTCTCCAAAGAGCTTAGTTAGAAATATTCATTCCTATCATATGAGAGTGGATGTCTAGGGTGTTTATTGGTTGATTTGAATAATGAATTTAATGATTGCTAATCACTCTATCACAAATGAGATTTTGTTCTTGATTTAGTGATTAGCAAAGTGATTAGTGCATTGAGAGAGGGTTAGTCATAATTAGCGTTATTAACCTAGGGTTTAGCATTGATTAATTATAAAAGGCAAAATCACCTTAATTTTGTAACCTCATCCTTGGATTCGCCTTTTATTATTGCATTTAATCTCGTTTAGTGTTGATATTTCTTGTTTCTTATTTAATTTGAATTAGACAACTAGAATTAGTTCCCAAAACCAACCATTATTTGCTTGAATTAAGTAGTTCTATGCATTCTTAATGATTGAGACATTTAAACCCATTTGGATTGATACCTTAAATACCAAGATGACATGAGTGGGGTTTGAGTAATTGATTAGTAAAAATCCTACTATAAATTTGGCGCCGTTGCAAATTGGGTTTAGCTTTCGACATTAAGATTTTAGATTTTCTTGAGATTAAGCTTTCTTTTTATCTTTGTTACTAATCTCTTTCACTTCTTATTGCTACATCTCTCTTGTAGGTGTATGCATATGCGTTCTCGAGGCACCGGCAGCCTAGTTGAGCCACGGGACAATATCAATCTCTCGGAACGGGGAAGTAGAGCAAGAAGAGAAAGGGAACGACAACAACACATTGTGCGATTGGGTATGGAGAACGTTGAGGACATTCCTGTCAAAAACAACAATGGGCAATTTGCGAATATGCAAGCACACGGGCATGGTGGAAATGGAATCCACCAAGCTCAAGGAGGGCACATGCAACACCCACCACCACCCGCCCGGAATGTGCGAGCACCAAACCATCCTCCACGGGCTAAAAACGTAGTTGGTGCGGGTGATGCCCCCAATGCTCATCAAAACAGTCAAGGGATCCAACCCCCTCTGGTGGAGAACAATAACTTTGAAGTGAAGGCGGGGTTAATCAATATGGTTCAAAGCAACACATATCACAACCTATCTATGGAAGACCCGTTGGACCATATCAATCAATTTGATAGGATATGCGTCCTAACCAAGATGAACGGTGTATCCGAGGATGGTTTCAAGCTAAGACTCTTCCCATTCTCCCTTGGAGATAAGGCACATCAATGGGAGAAGAATCTTCCTCAAGGGTCAATCACGTCATGGGATGATTGCAAGCGAGCTTTCCTTGCAAAGTTCTTCTCTCCTTCTAGGACCGCCAAGTTGAGGAACGAAATCTCGAGTTTCACACAGCGCGGAGATGAATCCTTCAACGAAGCTTAGGAACGGTTTCGAAGCTACACCTCTCAATGCCCGCATCATGGCTTCTCCAACGCCTCTCTTTTGAGTACCCTCTACCGCGGTGCATTGCCCAAGATAAGGATGCTCTTAGACACGACTTCTAATGGGAACTTCTTAGCCAAAGATGTATATGAAGCCATGGAGCTCGTGTAGAACCGCGCTCAAAGCGATGGAACTTATGGGGATGATTATGACCGGGCTACGAGGATGACTACCGATTTTGATAAACAAAAGCGGTATAAAGAAATGAAGATTCTCACCAAGAAGATGGACAAGCAAGCTTCTATGATTGACAAGCTCCTTAGCGCTTCTCAAAAACCGGTTCACTTTGTTGGCGACTTTGAAGACACCCAAGGTTACCAAGAGGAAGAAAGAGACGTGGGTACACAAGAAGAGATGAATTATGTGGGTAATTAAGGCTACCAAAGAGGCGGTTTCAACAACAACTACCGCAACCACCTAAATTTCTCTTACCAAAACCCAAACGTCGAGAATCCACAAGACCAAATCTACCCTCAACAACAACAAAGCAACCAAGCTCCATAACAAAAGCAATTCACTCAACAACAACAAGGTCAAGCCTCCAACTCCAACCAACAAGGCTATGTTCCCAAGAAAATTTTTCAAGGGAACCAAGGCGGGTTTCAACCCAAGCAAGGCTTTGCTCCATCCGATTTCAATCCACAAGCTCAAGACAACGCCTCTACGCCTCAAAATTTTGATATGAAGAACATTCTCCAACAACTTCTTCAAGGTCAAGCTAATGGAGCAATGGAGATTAGTAAGAAGATGACAGAGATACACAACAAAGTGGATTGCTCCTACAATGATCTCAGGTCTAAGTTTGAGACATTGAACTCTAAAATCAAGAACCTTGAAGGCAAATGAGTAGCTTCTTCTTCACAACCACAAGGTCAATTATCGGCCAAGCCCGAGACTAATCTCAAGGAATATGTGAACGCCATCACACTTCGATATGGCAAGGAACTTCCCCCTCATGAAGCCCCTAATATCGATGAGGACATCGATGTCCAAGTTGGGGGGGGGAAGATGCTTGAAACCGAAGAAGATGTGACTAAGGATGGCTTTATGGGTATTGAAGACAAAGAGAAGGAAGTTGCTACCGAAGAGAAGACCAAGGAGAAGCCTAAGAAGAAGGAGACTCCATTTGTTCTACCACCTTATGTACCGAAGCTACCATTTTCGGGCCGGTTCAAAAAGCAATTGTTGGAGAAGTATAGGGCAGTATTCGATAGACAAATGGAAAAGGTTGAACTCACCATGCCCTTGGTTGATGCATTCCTACTTGTGCCACAATACACCAAATTTCTTAAGGACGCCATCAAAGAGAGTTCGAAGGAGATGGAAAGCATGGTGGTGCTAAATTAGGAATGTAGTACCATCATTCAAAAGAAGGTTATCCCAAAGAAGCTTGGTGACCCCGGTAGTTTCACTCTCCCTTGTGCTCTTGGACCACTCGCCTTCAACAAATGTCTATGTGTTCTTGGAGTAAGTGTTAGTTTGATGCCACTCTCGGTTGCGAAGATTCTTGGGTTCGTTCGTTACAAAGCTTGTAGGATATCTCTCGTGCTAGTAGATAGATCAGTGAGGCATCCAATTGGAATGCTTGAAGACTTACCCATCATGATTGGGGATTTTGTGGTGCCTACCGATTTCGTTGTTCTTGAGATGGATGAAGAGCCTAAGGACCCACTCATATTTGGAAGACCATTCTTAGCTACCGCCGGTGCTATAATCGATGTGAGGAGAGGAAGGATCGATCTCCATTTGGGAAATAACGATGTTCTTAGATTTGACATCAATGATGTGATGAAGTAACCCACAATAGATGGTCAACTGTTCTATATTGAGGCTATGGACGAGCTTGCAGATGAACTTATGGAGGAGTTAGCTTTAGAAGATCACCTCCAAATAGAGCTCACCAAGGAGAAAGGAGAACATGGGTTTCTTCATGATGAGAGTGTTGAGTATGCAAGGATGCTTGATTCACACAAGGCTTTGAGTGGAAAGAGCACGTTCTTGGAGTTGACTCAAGTGGCACACAATATAAGTGTTGTTGAGATTGGGTATAAAGACGAGCAAGAAGCTAGCAATGGTAAGACTAGCTTGGACAAGGATGATTGGAGCGAGCTCAAGGCGCCCAAGGTGGACCTCAAACCGCTTCCAAAAGGGATGAGGTACGCTTTCTTAGGTTCTTATAAGTCTTATCCGATGATTGTGAATGATAGTCTAAGTGGTGATGAATTTTCCTCCCTTTTGTGTGAATTGAGAAAGTTTAGGAGAGCCATTGATTATTCTTTGGATGACATCAGAGGCATTTCTCCTTCTCTTTGCACACATAGGATCCATCTAGAAGTTGAGTCGATGACTTCTATTGAACATCAAAGGAAGTTAAATCTAAATTTGAAAGAAGTTGTAAAGAAAGAGATTCTAAAATTTATAGATGCGGGTATTATCTATCCCATTTCGGATAGTACTTGGGTCTCACCGGTCCATGTGGTGCCCAAAAAGGGAGGAATCACGGTTGTAAAGAACGAAAAAGAAGAATTGATACCCACTAGAACTATAACCGGTCATAGGATGTGTATAGATTATCGAAAACTTAACTCCGCCACTAAAAAATATCATTTTCCCCTACCCTTTATTGATAAAATGCTTGAAAGACATACAAACCACCCATATTATTGTTTTCTAGACGGGTATTCGAGATTCTTTCAAATCCCGATTCACCCCAATGATCAGAAAAGACAACATTTACATGCCCGTATGGTACCTTCGCTTATCGAAGGATGCAATTTGGGCTATGTAACGCACCCGCAACCTTTCAACGGTGCATGATGTCAATCTTTTCCTTCTGAGATCATGTGTGATGCGAGTGACTACGCAGTTGGAGCGGTTCTTGGTCAAAAGAAAGATAAGAAGCTACATGTGATCTACTATGCTAGTAGGACACTTGATGACACACAAGGGAGGTATGCTACCACGGAGAAGGAGCTACTTGCCGTTGTGTTTGCTATCGAGAAGATTAGGTCCTATGTGATTGGCTCCAAGATCATTGTCTACACGGATCATGCCGCGCTAAGGCACATCTATGCCAAGAAGGACACCAAACCAAGACATCTAAGGTGGATTTTTCTTCTCCAAGAATTTGACATGGAGATTGTAGACCAGAAGGGTATTGAGAACGGAGTGGTGGACCACCTATCAAAGATGCAAATAGATGATCTTATCTCTATCGATGACTCTCTTCCCAAAGAGCATTTCATGTTGGTTGGCGTTTTTAGGAAAGGTCTTGAAGCGGTGAGAGTTCTCGAAGAAGCTAAAAGATTGGAAGATGAGAAGATACCATGGTATGCGGATTATGTCAACTACTTAGCTTGCAGAAAAGAACCGCCAAGGTTGGATGGCTACCAAAGGAAGAAGTTCATTAGAGACATCACTCTTTTCTATTGGGATGAGCCCTACTTGTATACGTTTTGCAAGGATAAACTTTATAGGAGATGCATTCCCGAGGAAGAAGTTGATAATATCTTGATGCATTGTCACATTTCATCATATGGAGGCCACTTCGCTTCATTTAAGACGGTTGCTAAGGTTCTACAAGCGGGATTTTGGTGGTAAACTATGTTCAAGGATGCTCAAGAGTTTGTATATAGGTGTGATGCATGTCAAAGAAGGGGCAACATTAGTAGAAGAGACGAGATGCCACAAAATCTAATTCTAGAAGTAGAGATCTTCGACGTGTGGGGCATAGACTTCATGGGGCCGTTTCCTTCGTCTTATGGGAATCAATACATTTTGGTGGCAGTGGATTATGTTTCAAAATGGGTCAAAGCAATTGCAAGCCTAACAAATGATGCAAAGGTGGTTCTCAAGTTGTTCAAGTCGATAACTTCCCTCGCTTTGGAGTCCCATGGGTAGTGATAAGTGATGGCAGTTCCCACTTCATCAACAAGGTGTTTGAGAGCTTGCTTAGGAAGTATGGAGTCAAACACAAGGTGGCCACACCATATCACCCCCCAAACGAGTGGTCAACTGGAAGTTTCTAACCGGCAAATCAAGGCAATCTTAGAAAAGACCGTTGGTACTTCAAGGAAAGATTGGTCCGTGAAGCTAGATGATGCATTATGGGCATACCGAACCGCTTACAAGACACCGATTGGGACAACGCCATTCAATATTCTTTATGGAAAATCTTGTCACTTGCCGGTTGAGTTAGAGTACAAGGCCTTATGGGCGGTTAAACTTCTCAACTTTGACATCAAATCAGCCTCGAAAAAGCGTCTACTTCAATTGAACGAGCTCGATGAAGTCCACCTAGATGCTTATGAAAGTTCACGTCTCAACAAGAAGAGAACGAAGCTGTTCCATGACAAGAAGATAACGCTCAAGGATCTTAAGGTTGGGAACCAAGTGTTGTTGTTTAACTCCCGGTTGAAGCTATTTCTTGGGAAGCTCAACTCAAATGGTCTGGACCTTTTAAGATCAAAGAAGTGAGACCGTATGGTGCGTTTGTGTTGTTGAACAAGACGGGTGAAGAGTTCACGGTCAATGGACAACGCCTCAAGCCCTACCTGGCGGGTGACTTCATTGAGGAAGGGGTCACGGTCCCTCTAGCTAACCCTCTTTCCGCCTAAATGGGGTAACAAACGTCGAACTTAGTGACGTTAAATAAAGTGCACTTGGGAGACATTCCCATGTTTATCCTTATATATACTTTTAATTCTTGGTTTTCTTTCTATTCTAGATCATTTTGATGTTTTTGTTAAGTGTTATTAGGATCTTTATGGGCCGAGAGGTTTTGGATCGATGAGCAAAGGAGAAAGGCTGTGAAAATGAGAGATCTGACCGACTATACCGACCCACTCTAGATTGGACCAGGAGCGAGTACCGCTCTAGCATACCGAATGAACCTTGATCGGCACAGAAGGGAGGAAAGAAGCATTCGGGGGTACCACATGGACTACAACCGGTACATGCAGACCGGTACGTAGATAGAGCCGGGTACCGATCGGAACATGCCGATTGAAAGACGAACGATATGGAGGAGAAGATTTATGCCGCATGACTTGTACCGCTCAAACACCGAGCCGTACGATTAAATTCCTGCCGAGAGAACTTCTAGCCGGGATGGTTTTTAGCCGAAAGGATTTCATGACGAGACGATCCTAGCTGACACAAGTCTGGAGAAACATTTATACCGCCTGATTTGTGCCGATCGAAGACTGAACGGTATGGAGGAGACGATTTGTGCCGCACGACTTGTACCGATCCACCACCGAGCGGTACAAGTGAATTCTAGCCGAGGTGATTCCTTCCCGAGGTAAATTCTTGCCGAAACAATTTCCTGCCGAGATGACTTTAGCCGGGAGATCTGTACCCAAGATGAATTCTTGCTGACGTGAGCTGGGAAGGGAGATTTGGGCCGAGTGACTTGTACCGCGCCAAGGCCTACCGGTACGGGAAAAACGGAGCAGTCAACACAGAATTTCAAATCTCTATCACTTTTGACCATATTTAAACTGGTCAAAATAGATCTGTTGACCAACTTTTCGCCCGATTGACCCGACCCGCTGCGCAATCTTCATCCTCTTTGGCTAAGTCTTTCACGACCTTACCTCCCTTTTCTCTTCATCTTTTTATTTTCTCCATAACTCTCTCTCTTCTTGCTCAAATTTCGTGATTCAACTTGCTACAAACTTGGTTTTTCATTCTCTTTCTGGATTCGCCATCGTTTTTCTCACTCGTGCACTCACCCAAAAGGTATTTCATTCACATTTTCTTTGAAAACCATGAACTTGCTCTTGAGTAAAAATTTCATGAAAGTGTTTGGGTGATGCATTTTGAAAGGACCGCATTTTTTTTTTTTTTTTTGCAAAGAAAGTAAACATATAATTAACATTAATACACCAACAGTACAACGCAAGTACTACAGCTTAAACAAGCTAACGGTTAACAACAACTGGTATCGATCGATACTCCCCTAGTGTCGATCGATACCCAAACAACGAAAGCCAGCCCCGGGTCCTAATCATCCCCTCATTACCGCCTTGATTCCACGATCACGCCTTATCTTTACCTGCATCGACAAAAGTGATGCATCAACATTTGGCTAACCAAATGCTGAGTGAGATTGATCATCCCAACAACAGGCTACCAAGAAGCACAATATAACAATTATCAATGATTAATTAGTAACAAATTAAACATTCAACACCAGTCGCAACTGGTATCGATCGACACCCCCATGGTATCGATCGATGCCCAAACCACACACAAGTCCCGACAAGGGACTGATATCGATCGATTCCCCAACAACACTAGGTATCGATCGATACAACACACAAGTCCCGACAAGGGACAGATATCGATCGACACCCAAACACAACACTTGGTATCGATCGACACAACACGGTTCAAGTCTATCACCTCGATACACTACAAGATAAGATCACCGCCAAGGGACATGTATCGATCGATACTCCCATGGTATCGGTCGATACTCCATCGCGATTCACCAGCATACAAGCCACCACAAGCATCAACAAGCTTTAACAATGCACCACGCAAGCTCACTTGCTAACCTTTGGTCACAACTCACCTTAAACGCGAAAGGATCGAGCTCTAAAACGACTTCCCGAGCTCAAGATCGATCTCCCTCTCTTCTCACAAGCTTATACCAACACAAAGCTCGTCAAACCTCTACTTCAAGCTTCTCACCAAGCTCAACTCTCTCGATCTCGCAAGATCTAAGCTTCGCAAAGCCTCTCTCTCTCTTTCTCTCCTTCTCTTTCTCTCTCGCTCTTTCTTTCTCTCTTTCGCGACCAACTCTGGTTTTATCCTCTAAGGATACGCTTTTATACTCGAAAGAAGATAAGAGAAGAAGATAATCCCGAGAAAACCCGGCTGGTATCGATCGATACTGCCCAGTATCGGTCGATACTGTCCGGAACAACCAGAATTGATTATTTTCCCTTCTATAACCAATTCTTCCGGAACACGGGCGCTACAATTCTCCCCCACTAACTTAGATTCGACCTCGAATCTTCGCTACCGTTCATCTCCCATGAACCGTCCATCTCCAATGAACTCTAATCGTCGCAACGATTACACAACCCTTGGCCAACCCGGCCAACGCAATACTCACACGAGGTCCAACCAACCTCCGAGGTTTCCCATTCAGTCCCTATGCTTATGACACCGCGGCATCATATGTATTTATTGCTCGACACAAGCCAACCTCATCATTCAAGACACCGCAGCATCTCCGAGTTCCGAGCATCGGCCATATCCCGCAGGATATCTACCATACCTCGCAAGGTATCAACCATACCACATTACCCAAGACACCGCAGCATCTCCGAGTTATGGGTATCTGCCGTACCACTCCACTCAAGAATATAACCTACAAGAGTCTCGATACCCCATACCACTCAATTCTAGGGAATATATCCCACGTCTGGGACATACTCCTTACGAATCCACGGTATCACGTATTACTCTAGGCTATAAACCTCCCGAGTCTGGGTACATCGCCACTCACACTCTCAAGACACACAGTCCTGCGAGCTATCGGCGCCAGAGGAACTAGTCCTCTCATCGAGCAATAAATCACATATCTCTAAGCATCTCGACTGAACTACCTCCCGTGATCCGTGTAAATCCTCGCAAGGCAACACCGGCATCACCCATACTCCATACCCGGAATATCTGCCGTGCATGACCAATAACCCGGCCATCGCACCTCCCACCTGGTATCGATCGATACTAAAACCAACACTTGGTGTCGATCGATACAACCGCAGTAATAAGATCATCCATCCTATCACTCTCTTGCATTAACGCTTTTACCCCAGCGTAATGCACAACCGTGACTCCCAAAGTCACCAATAATAAGAAATACTCATCTTATTATACATCATAATGTAACATCGTTCTACACAACGGCAATACAAAATGATATACACATAGCATACAGCTATAACCGAAACTGGAACCTCTCGATGGAACTCAAGCCGCAGCTTGCTTCTGGAACCACTTCTGGAACCTCGCTTCCATCCTAGCCTCTGGCTCCCAAGTTTCCTCCTGCACCCCGTCACAGTCCCACAGGACTCGCATCATCGGAATCCTCTTACGACGAAGCTCCTTGACCCTCCGCTCGAGAACTCTCAAAGGTCTCGCCTCAACGGTCAAATTGGGCTGGAGATCTGACGGAATCTCAGCCAATACCTCGTCACCCCTATGCAAACACTTCTTCAGCATCGACACATGGAAGACCTTATGAAATGCTTGCATAACCGCGGGTAACTCCAACCGATACGCAACCGGTCCCACACGCTCTACAATCCGGAACGGTCCCATATACCTCGGACTCAACTTAGTCGCAACAATGGACCTGTTCGGACCTCTCAGTAAAGCCATCTTGAGATACACACTATCTCCCACCTCAAACTCAAGCTCTTTCCGCCTCCTATCGGCATAACTCTTTTGCCGATCTTGGGCCTCTTTCATGTTCAGCTTCAAAACCCGGATCTTTTCCGTAGTTTCCTGAACAAAACTCGCACCCAAAGTGCTCCTCTCCCCCACTTGTGTCCAACACAAAGGGGTACGACATGGCCTCCCATACAGAGCCTCATATGGAGCCATCCCAATACTCGCCTGGTAACTATTGTTATACGCAAACTCAACCAAGCTCAAGTGATCCACCCAGTGACCACTCCAATCCAGCACGCACATCCTCAACAAATCCTCCAAAGTCTGGATGGTCCTCTCTGACTGCCCATCTGTCTGAGGATGATACGCCGTGCTCAAGTGCACTTTCGTGCCCATCTCTGCCTGAAACGCATTCCAGAACTCCGATGTGAACTTAGGATCCCGGTCTGAAACAATACTCACCGGTACTCCATACAGTCTCACAATCTCCTGCACGTACCTCCTAGCCAAAACTGCCGCCCCATCGGACTTCTTAATGGCCAGAAAACGCGCACACTTGGTCAATCGATCAACGATGACCCAAACAGCATCCTTGGTCCGAGAAACCGGTAACCCCACCACGAAATCCATCGTGATCATATCCCACTTCCACTCTGGAATGGGTAGGTTCCGCAACAAACCACTCGGGACCTGGTGCTCCGCCTTCACTAATTGGCACACGTTGCACGACGCAACCCAATTAGCCACATCCTTCTTCATCCCGACCCAATGATAGTAGCGCTTAATATCGCGATACATCTTAGTCGCTCCTGGATGAATCGAAAACATACTGGAATGAGCCTCACTCAGGATCCCTCGCCGCAAATCCTCATCCAAAGGTACGCATACCCTCCCATTAACAAGGATAGTGCCGTTCGCAGATACCTGATACTCAGAACCCTCTGCTCTCGCAGCCTTAACCAGAACCTCATCTTTTCCCTGAGCCAACCGAACTCTGCTCAAAAGATCCGCCTGGTTAGCCGCCTCTAAGCCCAAAGGTTCCTGAGATACAACACATAAACGCAATGTGCTAATCTCGCTCACCAAAGACTCAACCTCGCGTTCCCGAGCCAAAGCCACCCGCTTCCGACTCAACGCATCCGCAACCAGATTAGCCTTACCAGGATGGTAAGCTATCTCCAGATCATAATCAGCCACTAGCTCCATCCAGCGCCTTTGCCTCAAATTCAACTCAGGCTGAGTGAAAATGTACTTCAGGCTCTTATGATCTGTGAACACCTGAACCTTTCCGCCATAAAGATAGGATCTCCAAATCTTCAAAGCGAAAACCACTGCAGCCATCTCCAGATCATGGGTAGGGTAGTTGCCCTCATGCTTCCGCAGCTGCCGCGAAGCATAGGCAATAACCTTCCCCTGCTGCATCAACACACAACCAAGGCCCATCCCCGACGCATCGGTGTAAACCACGTAAGGCTCGCCCGACACTGGCAACGCCAATACTGGAGTACTAGTCAACATGGCCTTCAGTTTCGTCAAACTCTCCTCACACTCCGAGGACCACACGAAAGGAACATCCTTTCCCGTCAGTTCTGTCATAGGCTTAGCCAAACTCGCAAAACCCTTGACGAACCGCCGATAATACCCTGCCAACCCAAGAAAACTCCGAATCTCGGTGGCATTCCTCGGCCTCGGCCACGTACTAATGGCCTGAATCTTCTCTGGATCTACCGATACTCCCTCCGCAGAGATAATGTGACCCAGAAAACCGATCTCCCGCTGCCAGAAGCTACACTTGCTCAACTTAGCAAACAACTTCTGTTCCCGCAGCCTCGAAAGAACCACACGCAGATGCACCTCATGCTCCTCCCGGTTCCTCGAATATACCAAGATATCATCGATAAAGATAATCACGAACTCATCTAGATACTCCTGGAAGACACGGTTCATCAATCTCATAAATGCAGCCGGTGCATTCGTCAACCCAAATGGCATCACCACAAACTCGTAGTGACCATAACGAGATCTGAAAGCCGTCTTCCGGATATCTACCTCATCGATGGGAATCTGATGATATCCCGACGCCAAGTCAATCTTGGAGAACCAAGTAGCCCCCCTCAACTGATCCAACAACTCATCAATCCGAGGAAGAGGATACCTGTCCTTCACTGTGACTCGGTTAAGTCCCCGGTAATCAATACACAACCGAAAACTCCCGTCCTTCTTCTTCACGAACAACACCGGTGCTCCCCACGGTGAAGAACTCGGACGAATGAACCCTTTGTTCAACAACTCCGCCAGCTGCTTCTTCAGCTCGGCCATCTCTGCTGGAGCCATCCTATAAGGAGTCCTGGATATCGGTGCCGTCCCTGGTTCCAACTCGATCGTGAAGGGATCCGACCTAGACGGTGGCAACCCCTGCAACGACTGGAACACATCCTGGAACTCACTAACCACCCGAATATCCTGCACCCTGGCCTCTCCGACGGCCTCCGGCAAGGAAATCGTAGCTAAATACGCCTCGCAACCTCTCTCGATCAGACGCTCCGCGTGCACAACCGAGATCACGAGACTCCCGGAAGTCGGTCTCACACCCTGATACACCCACTTCCCTTCTCCTCGGTCGAACTCGACCCGCCCTCGGTGACAGTCCAGATGCGCTCTGAACTTCCCGAGCCAATCCATGCCCAAGATGACATCGTACAGCTCCACGGAGCAGATAATCAAATCGGCAGCCATGGACTCTCCTGCTACCTGAACATCCACGTCCCGCACACGACCGTGAATCCTCAGGAGCTTCCCTCCGGCAACCTCCACGAAACCCAAACTCACACCGGGCTCGCTCCGTAAATTAGCCTTCTCGGCCAACTCCGGGGAAACGAAGCAATGCGATGCTCCCGTGTCAAACAACACATGACACTCTACACCTCCAACACACAAGGTCCCTGCACATACACATGTGCCGAGAACCTTAACACCCCGACGAGCACGACATTCCCCGACACAGAATTAAACTTAGATGCGTCTAAGAAAATACCTGTGATCGGCCTGGAACTCGGCTCTCCGGACTCGGCGATGGAGTACACTCGAGGCGCTGATGCCACCTGCCTGACGGGCTGCACCACCGTGGTCTCACTCTGCCGCAACTGGGGGCACTGAGGCCTGATGTGACCCGGCTCCTTGCAGTGATAGCACACTCGAGAATCCACCCGTACTCCGCCCTTCTGAGGACAGTTCGCCACTCGGTGATCCATGCTCCCACACCCGAAGCAACCCGGACCACCCCGACTACCTCTCGAAGCGCCCTCTCGCTTCCGCTTCTGTCCTTGCATCGGCTTACTGCTTCTGCTTGGACCGGACTGCTGCTGCACAGATCTTGCCTGAAAGCTCGGTGTAACCGCTACCACCTCGTCCTTCAGACCCTCCTCAAGCAAAGCTGCAGTCTCCACCAACTCATCAACCGTGCAAAAAGACCTCACCATGCAACGGTTCCTCAAGTCGACCCGAAGACCCATCAGAAACCTCTGAACACGGTCCGACTCACTCTCAACCGCTCGTCTAACATAAGACCCGAGCCGGTTGAACTCCACCTCATACTCGCGTACCGACCGATCCCCCTGAGTCAAACTCGCAAGCCTCGACTGGATCCGGTGGAACGCCTCCTGAGGGAAATACTTGGAGTTAAACTCCTCCACAAAATCCGCCCAAGACATCGCGGCCTGAACTCTCCGTGATGCCACACCCCTCCACCAGAGATGCGCGTCACCTTCCAGATAATGGACCGCAATGTCCACCTGGTATCCCGCGGGACACCTACTTGAGAGGAAATTCCTCTCCACCCTTCTCAACCACGCACCCGCGTCCTCAGGATTAGCACCTCCAGAGAAGAACCCCGTGCCAATCCTCTGCATCTGCTCCACCATCCTAAGGTAGGACGGGAGCTCCTCAGCAACCGCAGCTGCCACCTGAGGCTGAGCCTCCACAACTACCGGGACTACAGGAGCCTGAGCCGGTACCCTCTCTGGTAACCGCTCCAACAACCTCGACAGCAGATCCGCTATGCGATCATCTCGGGCCCGAGCATCACCCGCTGCTACACCCGCAGCACCCGCTGGAACACCAGCCACACTGGCGCTCACGCCAGCCCCAACGGCACTCACACCGGCCGCACCCTCAGACCCAATCTGACTCGCACGCGAATCCTCGACCTGCTCCTCCGGCACACGGCCACGACCTCTACCACGGCCACGACCTCTACCACGTCCTCTAGCCATCTGCACACGTGCAGAAGCACAGGCTCAGAGAACGAAAATCAATCATCACAATAAAGATACTTACCGTGGAATTTCACAAGGCTCAAGAGGATGATTCTACGACCCCACACAACACCCAATCTATTCTAGAACCACCTAGGCTCCTAGAACCGTATGGGCTCTGATACCAATAATTGAAAGGACCGCATTTTTTTTTTTTTTTTTGCAAAGAAAGTAAACATATAATTAACATTAATACACCAACAGTACAACGCAAGTACTACAGCTTAAACAAGCTAACGGTTAACAACAACTGGTATCGATCGATACTCCCCTAGTGTCGATCGATACCCAAACAACGAAAGCCAGCCCCGGGTCCTAATCATCCCCTCATTACCGCCTTGATTCCACGATCACGCCTTATCTTTACCTGCATCGACAAAAGTGATGCATCAACATTTGGCTAACCAAATGCTGAGTGAGATTGATCATCCCAACAACAGGCTACCAAGAAGCACAATATAACAATTATCAATGATTAATTAGTAACAAATTAAACATTCAACACCAGTCGCAACTGGTATCGATCGACACCCCCATGGTATCGATCGATGCCCAAACCACACACAAGTCCCGACAAGGGACTGATATCGATCGATTCCCCAACAACACTAGGTATCGATCGATACAACACACAAGTCCCGACAAGGGACAGATATCGATCGACACCCAAACACAACACTTGGTATCGATCGACACAACACGGTTCAAGTCTATCACCTCGATACACTACAAGATAAGATCACCGCCAAGGGACATGTATCGATCGATACTCCCATGGTATCGGTCGATACTCCATCGCGATTCACCAGCATACAAGCCACCACAAGCATCAACAAGCTTTAACAATGCACCACGCAAGCTCACTTGCTAACCTTTGGTCACAACTCACCTTAAACGCGAAAGGATCGAGCTCTAAAACGACTTCCCGAGCTCAAGATCGATCTCCCTCTCTTCTCACAAGCTTATACCAACACAAAGCTCGTCAAACCTCTACTTCAAGCTTCTCACCAAGCTCAACTCTCTCGATCTCGCAAGATCTAAGCTTCGCAAAGCCTCTCTCTCTCTTTCTCTCCTTCTCTTTCTCTCTCGCTCTTTCTTTCTCTCTTTCGCGACCAACTCTGGTTTTATCCTCTAAGGATACGCTTTTATACTCGAAAGAAGATAAGAGAAGAAGATAATCCCGAGAAAACCCGGCTGGTATCGATCGATACTGCCCAGTATCGGTCGATACTGTCCGGAACAACCAGAATTGATTATTTTCCCTTCTATAACCAATTCTTCCGGAACACGGGCGCTACACATTTAGTATGATTTTAGCCTTGGAATTTGCTTGGAAATGATTAAATTGAAAGATTATAGAACCTAATTCTTCAATTGCAAGAGAAATTTTGAAATTTGTGTTCTTGACTCTAGAGCTTTAAGTTTGAGAATTCTTATGAGATTGAAAATGTTTTTGTCTAAGGATTTGCATCTAATGGATTATCTTGGTTGGACTGAACCACTTCTTTCTCATGGAGCATATCTCATTTTGGTTGCTCATGCTTGAATTTCAATGATTTCAGGTTGTGCTTTCATTGGACTCACGGTTTCTTTGTGAAATTGTAGGAGAGATGAGACGAACAAGGGCAGCCACAAAAAACGATGAAGCTGAAGCTCAAGCCAAGAATAATGAAATAGTTGTTGCATCAAGTTCTAAAGCCAAGCAACCCCTTGATGCAAAAAGTGCTAAAGCTAAAGGCAAGTAAGTGGCCAAAGGCAAGAGCACCACGACAAAAGGGAAGAAAAAGAGCGGGGCTAAAGACAAGGGCAAGGCGGTTGACAATGTGAACCCTCCAACCAAAAACGAATGCTTCAAAAAGCTCATAGACAAGGACTTTGAGCAAGGGCGGTTTGTCGGCATGGAGGTATTAGGGAAGATGGGGATTCTCGAAGATGTGACAACCATCTTCGACAATATGGGGCTTGGTAGATTCTTGCATATGAAGAAACAAGCCCATCAAGTGCTCACATGACAATTTCTTTCAACTCTACGGGTAGCCTTATATGACGAGTTTGACAAGCGGTCCAATGCCCAAACCGGGTTCGGATTTATTGAGTTCACGGTAAATGGCGAGAGCTATGAGATGACCTTCCATGAAATTTTCTAAATCTTTGGTTTCCAGGAAGAAGAAACGAGTGGAATGCCATACTTTTGATATTTGCATATTTTACATGTCTTTAGCATGCATATTAGTTAACATTTTAGATCATTCACATGCTACTTCATATCTTTCTTTAGTATTTTAGTTATTGTTAGAATTTAGGGTCTTGAATTTAGGTCCTAGTTAGCCTTGCATGTTTTGGAATGATTTCTAGGGGCTTGGAGGCATTTTGATGGAGATGGGAAGCCTTGGAACCGAGCACATCCGACCTTGGGAGAAAAAGAAGGCTAGAAGAACAAGAGGAGTTTCCAGAAGGCACACCGACCCATCCTGGGTCAGTGCTGTGGGTCGGTATCGGCACATGAGGAAGCTGAGCCAAGGAGATGAAGCACACCGACCCATCCTGGGTCGGTGCGCTGGATCGGTGTTGAGACAAGAGGAAGCTGAGCCAAGGAGATGAAGTGACGGGCAAGCATACCGATCTATCCTGGATCGGTGCTCTGGATCGGTGTTGACACAAGAAGAAGTGCCAAAGCAAGAAGAAGAATGCACCGATTCATCCTGGATCGGCACATCCGGTCGGTGTCAGCACAGGAGATCTCACCAGCCCAAGAAGAATATTTTGTACCGATCCGTTCTGGCTCGGCACCACGGGTCTGTGCTAATCCAGCATATCGATCGTGTTCATGACCGGCCCAAGCTCGCACCTCCCGCACGCGACCCATCTCACATTCGTACGACCGAACAGTAGAAGAATTAGCACCGATCGTTTGCACCGATCCAGAGTCGATCGGTGCAAACTCCCAGAACCGACCGGGTCAATACCCGATTTGTTCCGGGTTGACACGGTTCGCCCAGACTCACTATATATTTCCTAAACCTAATTTTCTATAACTAAGTCTTTTCTTAAGAAAAAACCTCTCTAAGTGTGTTTGAGAATAATTTGTAAAAGATTGATCCTTTTGATTTATGCAATTTGAATATTGTTTTCTTTGATTCCATCCATATATCTTCTATTTTATAATCATCCAATCATTTGATCATGGGTTTTAGCTCTTCTTTTATGGGATTTGTTGAAACCATGGTGATTAGTGAGTAGTTCTTAGAGTTTGAGAATTGGTTAGGTTTAGAGTTATTCCAAGATTAATTCATGATCCTTAGGGTTAGATTATCTTGTTTTTCTTCTTGATAGGTGATCTTAATGCTAGATTGGGCTTGAGAGAGCCAATCTAGATCAAGGGGCATTTCACAACCACAAGGTGTTTGATGAAATGCCTTGATGAACCTATCAAGAGATATTCATTCCTAGCCTATGAGAGTAGTTGTCTAGGGTGTTTATTTGGTTGATCTTGAATGTTTGCACTTAATGATTGCTAGTTGGTAATTTACAAATGAGAGTTTGATCTTGGATTAGTAATTAGCATGGTGATTAGTGCCTTGAGAGAGGATTAGTCACACTTAATGATCATTGCCTAGGGTTAGCTTTGTTTGAGTATTGAGCATCATGAATTGGTCTTGGATCATCTAAAATCAATTACCCCATCCTCGAATTCGTTTATATTAATTGCATTACAACTTGTTTAGTTTGCTATTTATTGTTCTTGTTTTAGTTTGCTTAGTTCACTTGTTTAATTACAACTCTTTCTTATTTAGCTTAACTTAAGAAGTCCCTTGCATTCTTATTGCCTTGAATTCTCACCCATTTGGATTGATCCTCTTATACTAACAATAGTATTTTGAGTAATTGATCTCAAGACTTGCAAAAGTCCTTCATCAATTTGGCGCTGCAGCCAATTGGGTTTTGATTTCAACATTGAGATTTAGGTTCTTTTTGAGATTAAGTCTTATTTTCTCTTTGATTACTAATGTCTTTCACTTTCCATTGCTATCTCTCAATCTTATAGGTGTATGCATACGCGTTCTCGAGGCAACGACAACCTAGTTGAACCGAGGGACGACATACGTCGTACGTACCGCGGGGTTAGAGCAAGGGAAGCACGTGTGAGACTACAACAAGTTGAGAACGTCATGGATCACTTTGAAGAGGTTCCACTTGAGGATGTCCATGACAATGTGGACAACCTTACACACCATAGGCGAGGTGGTAATGGAAACCACCAAGCCCAAGGAGGAAACAGCCACAACCCAAACCCACCATCCAAAACATCCGAGTTCCAAACCATCCTCCTAGAGCTCAAGATGTGGTTGGTGCGGGTGATGCCGCAAACGCTCACCGGAACGCCAAGGTATCCAAGCTCCTCCGGTCAAGAATAACAACTTCGAGGTCAAAGCTGCTTTGATTAACATGGTCCAAAACAATAAGTTCCATGGGTTGGCCATGGAAGATCCTCTCGACCACATCGATCAATTTGATAGGATATGTGGCCTCACGAAGATGAACGATGTATAGGAGGATAACCTCAAGTTAAGACTCTTCCCCTTATCCCTCGGTGATAAAGCTTATCAATGGGAGAAGAGTCTTCATCAAGGTTCGATCACTACTTGGGATGAGTGCAAGAGAGCTTTTCTAGCCAAGTTCTTCTCACCTTCACGAACCGCGAAGTTGAGAAATGACATCTCTAGTTTCACTCAACGGAACCATGAGACCTTTAATGAAGTTTGAGAGAGATTTAGAAGGTACACCACCCAATGTCCACATCACAGATTCTCGGATGCCTCACTTTTGAGTACACTATACCGTGGTGATTTACCGAAGATACATATGCTCTTGGACACCGCATCTAACGAAAACTTCTTGGCTAAACAAGTGGATGAAGCGATGGAACTCGTGGAGAACCTTGCTCAAAGCGATGGTACTTATGGTAATGATTATGACCGCACCATACGAACCACTAGCGAAGTGGATGAGCAAAAGAGGGCCAAGGAATTGAAGAGCCTCAATGAGAAGATCGACAAGTTTCTCCATTCATCTCAAAAGCAAGTTCACTTTGTTGGGGACTATGAAGACAACCAAGGTTATCAAGATGAAGTTGTGGAAGGGGCCACCCATGAGGAGATGAACTTTGTGGGTAATCAAGGCTACCTGCATTATGGATTCAATAACAACTACCGGAACCACCCTAATATTTCCTACCGGAACCCAAATGTGGAGAATCCACAAGATCAAATATACCCTCAACAACAACATAGGAACCAAGGCGGTCAACAAAAGAATTTCACTTCCCATCAACAAGGCCAAGCATCCAACAACCAAGGCTATGTTCCCAAAAATACTTTTCAAGGAAACCAAGGCTATGTTCCCAAGAATACTTTTCAAGGAAACCAAGGCGGGTTTCAAGCCGAAGCACCTTTAAATGCTCCACTGAGCTTTCAACAAGGATTTGTTCCCCAAGGTCAAGCAACTACGTCTAAACCGCAAGAGCTTGACTTGAACACCATGTTTCAACAACTTCTTAAGGGACAAGCGGAGATCAATACAAGGGTAGATTGTTCTTACAACGATATAAACTCCAAGCTTGAGACATTGAGCTCCAAGGTTAAGAAACTCGAGGGCAAAGGAACTGCTTCCTCTTCAAGGCCACAAGGTTAACTACCGGGAAAGCCCGAGACCAACCCCAAAAAGTATGTGAATGCCATCACACTACGGAGTGGCACGGTCTTACCCCCTAGAGAAGCCCCTTCCAATATCAACGAAGACATTGAGAACCAAAGTGGAGGGGGGGGATGAAACTTGAGATTAAAGACGAAGTGGTAGTTGAAGACACAGTTTTGGAAAGCAAAGACAAGGGTAAACGGGTTGAAGAGATCAAGACCAAGGTTGTTTGTGAAGAGAAGCCGAAGAAGAGAGAGACTCTATTTATCCCACTACCACCTTATGTGCCTAAGCTACCATTTCGCGGACGCTTCAAGAAGCAATTGTTGGAGAAGTACGAGGCGGTGTTTGATAGACAAATAGAAAAGGTCGAGCTCACCATGCCTTTGGTAGATGCAATTTTGCTTGTACCTTAATATGCCAAGTTCTTAAAGGATGCCGTGAAAGAAAAGGCTAAAGAGATGGAGTCCATGGTGGTACTGACACATGAGTGTAGTGCCATAATCCAAAAGAAGGTGGTACCCAAGAAACTTGGAGATCCGGGTAGTTTCACACTCCTGTATGCTTTGGGACCTCTTGCATTCGACAATTGCCTTTGTGATCTAGGAGCTAGCATGAGTCTAATGCCACTATCCGTTGCTATAAGATTAGGATTCACGAGGTACAAGGCTTGTAGGATTTCCTTAATCCTTGCGATTAGAAGCGTTAGAGTACCAATTGGGCTACTTGAATACTTGCCAATCTCGGTTGGAGACTTCATTGTTCCTACGGATTTCGTGGTCTTGGAAATGGACGAGGAGCCTAAGGATCCCTTGATATTCGCTAGGCCTTTCTTGGCAACCGCGGGTGCATTTATTGATGTTAGAAAGGGAAAGATCGACCTTCACTTGGGCAATGACGAAGTACTAGAGTTTGACATCAATGATGTAATGAAGAGACCAACCATCGATGGCCAAGTCTTCTACATCGAGGCGATGGATGATTTAGCGGACGAACTCTTGGAGGAATTGAATCTTGAGGATAGTTTGCAAGTTGCCTTGACCAAAGATCACGGTGAACATGGGTATTTGAATGAAGCTAGTAAGGGCTATAAGAGGATTTTGGACTCATACAAGCCAATGGTTGGTGAAGCCACGGTCATTGATTTGGGTCTTCAAGGGATGAAGTGTGAATACGGTTCTATAATGGGTTTGGTCCAAGAGAGATTTGATTTGGAAGTGGAGAGAGATGAGAACGGGCTAGAGGCTAGCAATGGTAAGACTAGTGTGTACGACGATTGGAGTGAACTCAAGGCGCCAAAGGTGGACCTCAAACCACTTCCTGTTGGGCTAAGGTACGCTTTCCTAGGTTCCTATGAGTCATACCCAGTCATTGTGAATGAGAACTTGAAAGATGATGAATTGTCCTCCCTTTTGAACGAATTTAGGAAGTATAGGATATCCATTGGTTATTCTTTGGATGACATCAACGGTATTTCCTCTACTCTTTGCACGCATAGGATACATCTAGAAGATGAATCGATGACTTCTATCGAACATAAAAGGAGGTTAAATCCAAATTTGAAAGAAGTTGTCAAGAAAGAGATTCTAAAGCTTCTAGATGCGGGTATTATCTATACTATCTCTGATAGTAGGTGGGTATCCCCGGTCCATGTGGTGCCTAAAAAGGGAGGAATCACGATAATAAAAAACGAGAAAGACGAATTAATACCAACTAGGAGTATCACCGGTCAAAGGATGTGCATTGACTATCGAAAACATAACTCCACCACTAGGAAAGATCACTTTCCACTTCCATTTATTGATCAAATATTGGAACGTGTAGCAAACCACCCTTTATATTGATTTCTTGATGGGTATTCGGGATTCTTCCAAATCCCGATTCACCCCAATGATCAAGAAAAGACGACATTTACGTGTCCATATAGTACCTTCGCATATCGAAGGATGCCATTTGGATTATGTAATGCACCCGCAACCTTTCAAAGGTGCATGATATCTATCTTTTCGGATTTGATCGAAGAAATAGTTGAGGTTTTTATGGATGATTTCTCCGTATATAGCTCTTCATTTGGTGTTTGTCTTTCCATTCTATGCAAGGTACTTTCTCGGTGCGAAGAAGCAAATCTCGTATTGAATTGGGAAAAATGCCACTTCATGGTTCGTGAAGGTATCGTCCTTAGGCACAAAATTTCGGAGAAGGGAATCGAAGTGGACAAGGCCAAGATCAAAGTTATGGTGAGCTTGGAACCGCCAAAATCGGTTAAAGATATCCGAAGTTTCTTGGGTCATGCCGGGTTCTATAGGAGATTCATCAAGGACTTTTCAAAGATAGCAAGACCACTCACAAGGCTTCTTTGCAAGGATGTGGAGTTCAAGTTTGACGAAGAATGCCTTGAGGCGTTTTTGGATATCAAAAAAGCTCTTGTGATTGCTCCGATTGTGCAAGCACCGGATTGGAGTCTCCCTTTTGAGATTATGTGCGATGCTAGCAACTATACGCTATGAGCGGTTCTTAGGCAAAAGAAAGACAAGAAGATGCACGTGATCTACTATGCTAGTAGGACACCTGACGATGAACAAGGAATGTACGCTACTACAGATAAATAGCTACTTGCGGTTGTGTTTGCTATCGAGAAGTTTAGGTATTATGTGGTTGGCTCCAAGATCATCGTTTACATGGATCATGCCGCTTTGAGACATATTTATGCTTAGAAATACACAAAGCCAAGACTCTTAAGGTGGATCTTGCTACTTCAAGAATTCGATATGGAGATTGTCGATAAGAAATGTATTGAGAATGGAGTTGCGGATCACTTGTCTAGGATGCGCCTTGAAGATCTTGTCCCAATCGACGACTCACTCCCCGAGGAACAATTAATGTTAGTGCATGTTTTTAGGAGAGGAGGCAAAGCCGTGAGAGGTTTTGGGAACGCTAAGCGATTGACGGATGGAAAGCTACATTGGTTTGCGAATTTCGTAAACTACTTGGCTTGTGGAAGAGAGCCATCCAACTTGGAAGAATACAAGAAGAAGAAAATCTTTCATGACGTCACACGATATTATTGGGATTGATTGTTCTTATACAAGTTGTGTTGGGATGGTTTATATCGAAGGTGTGTGGTGGAAGAAAAAATGATTGGGATCTTGTTCCACTGCCATGGCTCGGCCTATGGAGGTCATTTTGCTTCATTCAAGATGGCGACAAAGGTTCTCCAATCTGGTTTTTGGTGGCCTAGCTTTTTAAAGACGCTCACGCTTTTGTCATCGCTTGTGATGCATGCCAAAGGAAGGGTAACATTGCTAGGAGGGATGATATGCCCCAAAATCCCATTCTTGAGGACGAAATCTTTGACATATAGGGTATAGACTTTATGGGACCATTCCCTTCTTCGTATGGGAACCAATATATCTTGGTAGCGGTGGACTACGTGTCTAAATGGGTTGAAGCAATTTCTAGTGATACGAATCATCCACGAGAATGCATGCTCATGGTTCGGTAGAGGTCGGATAGATCCTTGACTTCAAGGAATTCACGCCGAGAGATGCTAAGGCGCGAGTAACCCTCGAGATCCTTAGGCTCAATCGTCGATGAATAAATTGAAACAAGGGGGTGGCTTCGATGCTTGAGGAATCAGAGGTGAAGGATGACAAAGCGTGGGTGTTAACCCGAAGATCTTTGTGCTCCTTCTCACGAGAAAGAAACCTACAAACGATCGGATCGATGGCTGCGTCGAAGTGTTGCGGAAGACACTCCATAAACCGAAATATTTTCGTTGAATAACCTTCAAAGAAAACGAGAAAGAAAGATTAGAAAACTCTGAAATATTTTGATAAAAATGAAGTTGTGTTCAACAATGGAGAAAGGAGAGGAGTTTAAAGAGAGAAGATGTGTTGGTAAACACATCTCGAAAATGACAAAATAATTAAACAAGGGAGACTAAAATTAAATAACAGTTTGAATAACTCTTGGGATTCCTTTACTGAATTTCCACCATAAAATTCCCTCGAAAAATCCCTCGGGAAAGTCCCTCGGAATAGTCCCTCAAAAAGTCCCTCGGAAAATTCCCTCCGTGGAATTCTCGAGAGATCGGACCGTTAGACGGTGTAAGCCGGTTGCCTCGTTAAAACTTCTATACAGAAAACCCATTGGGACAAAACCGTATACATGAAAAGAGTACAACGCAACATACACAAACGGCCAAACCTCAAGAAGAATTCGAAGATAGTGAGCTGAGGACTGGGTGCATAAGTTGATCCTCCTTGATCCCGGAATCCGTAAGTAAGCTCCGAACCGCTCCAGCTAGCTTCCGTGTCTTGGACCGGGTGATAGGGCCTGTTGGAATGACCATTGCGTCTTTTTGAACCTCATCCAATGCCTTCGTGTCCACGATCATATCATCCCCCTCCACGTGAAAAGGATTTGCCCTCAAATCGATTTCATCTGCAATATAGGGAATAATATCAGCAACGTTGAAACTCGAGCTAATGGAATACTTACCTTGGAGATCAATTTTGTAGGAGTTGTCGTTGATCTTTTCCACAATAGTGAACGGCCCATCAACTCTTGGCAAGAGTTTAGATTTCCTTTCTTCCGGGAACCGCTCCTTCCTTAGATAGATCCACACAAGATCACCGGTTTCAAAAACTTTCTTGTGTCGTCCTTTGTTTGCATGTTTGCGGTATTTCTCCGTCTTGTGTTCAATGTTTACTTTCGCCTTTTTGTGCATCTGTTTGACCATCTCGGCCCTTTTCTTTCCATCCAAACTTACATGTTCACTCAAATGTAAATGGGTTAAATCAAGAGGAGTAAGCGGATTAAAGCCATAAACGAGTTGAAAAGGTGAAAACAAAGTAGTAGAATGTTGTGCATGGTTGTAAGAAAATTCTACATGGGGTAAACAATCTTCCAACGACTTAAGATTCTTTTTGATCACCGTCCGCAAAAGCATTCCTAAGGTCCTATTGACCACCTCGGTTTGACCATCGGTTTGCGGGTGACAAGTCGTAGAGAAACAAAGCTTAGTTCCTAGTTTAGCCCATAGGGTCTTCCAAAAATAACTTAGAACCTTTGTATCTCTATCCGAGACTATGGTGCTAGGCATCCCATGCAAACGAACAACTTCCCTAAAGAATAAATCAGCTATGTTCGATGCATCATCGGTCTTATGACATGGAATAAAATGTGCCATTTAGACCACAAAGAAAATCGAATCACTACATTTCCTAGTCCTAGGCAAACCTAAAACAAAGTCCATGGATATATCGGTCCAATGTGCACTAGGACAGACCTTGATTTTGGCGTTTGGACTCGGCGTACTTACATGTCGTGCATCGGTTGCAAATTCTTTCTATTTCACGCTTCATGATGAGGCCATCGATACTAGCTCAACCAAAGCTGAGGAGAAAGTCATCAACGTTCCAACTATGAGGCAAACTCCAAGGACCATATCAGGCACTAGAGCTTTGAGGGAGGAGTTCAACAAATCTGTGGAGAATCTCATTACGATCATAGAGCTTGAAGAATTCCAAGAATCCGAGATTACTAAGGAAATGCAAGAAGATGTTCAAAAATACATCAAGACTCCAACAATACCATTCTTGCCTATTTTTCAAGGAACTAAAGAAGCTGCTATCTTCGTCATTTCAAAGCAGATTCAAGAGGCCCAAAGAAGTTACTAAATGGGTATGTGCTCCATTTGTGCTCTTTTTCCCTTGTCCAAGTTTTGTCCCATTGGGTTTTCTTGGAAAGGTTTTTAATGAGGCAAATGGTTCACATTATCATTGGCCAATTTAGTTGATTTTCCTCAAGCCCATCCACATCCAGATTTTCGACAAGGAGAGTTCAAGAGTCATTCTTTGAATTCAAACTATGTTTTAATGCTTACTCTTTCTCTCTCCTCCATGAAGACTTGTGTTATTTTCTTTATATCCTTTTGTATTGTCATTGTCGAACTCAGCCTTGTTTTGGAGTAATATTGAGAGTTTTCTCTTTGCTATTTTCAGTGAAAGAAATACTTGTCTTATATCCTTCTTGTGAGTGATTCCTTGAAGTATAGAGTGTATCAGACTTATCATAGATCTCTTCCATCGATCTGTGTGGCGTCTATCATTCCCCCCATCTATCAATCATCTCGGTTCTTCAAACAGTGTTGTTCCGCCAGTTGAAGAGTCACCATCGCTTTTCATCACCAACCATTACAATCGATCCTCTAGAGAGTGATCTACGGCCAGCTAGAGTTTCTTCATCTTCCGCTTTGTATGAACGAGTGCCCCTTGTTCCTACATCATCTGGTATCAGAGCTTAACACTCCAAATCAGGTTTATATATTCCTTTCCGTTTCAGTTCATCTGTTGTATGCGATTTGTTAGACCTCTTGTAGATCTATCTTCTTTGCATCATAAACAACTAAATCTAAGTGTTGTTAATCCCCTGCCATCAATTTTTCATCACTGTTTCATTTTGTCTTTCCAACTTCTAGATAGTTTGTGTCGAGTTCTCTTGTTACTGTTTTGTGTCTTTTCATTTCCTTTCACTTGATATGTGTTGTGTGAGTGTGAGACAGGAGATATGGGAGAACCAGGAGATGTGAACGTTGCCCAGGTGATTGATGATCTTCAAACACAACTGCATACTCAATTTCAAACTCTTGGAGAACACATCACTCGGCTTGAACAGCCTCCACTTGTGCGCAAAGAGCAAATGAAGAAGAAGGAGACTTGCATGAATCTGATGATGAGCCACCTGATCCTGATCTGAGACAAGGGAGACAACAAGTTCGAAACAGAGGCAGAGTAGAGGAAGCAAGACAAGGAAACCAAGACGTCAAGCTCACGGCACCAATCTTTGTTGGAAAGGTGAATCCAGATGCTTATCTTGATTGGGAAAGACGTATGGAGTATATATTTGAGTATTACAACTATTCAGAACAAAGAAGAGTGTCCCTAGCTGCTCCTGAACTCGCGGAAAGTGCCTTAGCTTGGTGGGACAGAGATGTGTCCGGAAGAAGAAGGCATAGACACGGTCAGATCACTAATTGGTAAGATATGAGGTTTGCTATGAGAAAGAGATATGTTCATGCATACTACTATAGAAAGCTGCAAAAGAAATTCAAAAAGCTCACTCAAGGATCCAAATCTGTTGAATAATACTTTGAGGAGTTCAAAATGCTTAAGAACAGATTGGAAACTGAAGATTCGGAAGAGACATTGATGGCACAGTTTAGAGACAGACCTATCATGATATGGATGAGTTGCTGCATCTTGCAAACCAGGCCGAGCAGCACATCAAAAGGAAGACTATATCAACTAGCCGTAGCAAGTTTACTTGGAATCAACAACCGCAAAAAGTTCAAGACAAAGAAAAGTCTATTGAAGCGGATTCCAGATTCAAGAAATCTGCCCCTGAAATGTCTAAGCAAGACAAATCAGAGCCTAGTAAGTTCCCTACTGAAAGAACTCGTGATATAACTTGTTTTAAATGTCAGGGAAAAGGACATTACGCAAGGGACTGCCCAAATCAGAGAGTTATTATTCTAAAAGCTAATGGAGAATATGAGTCTCAAGACAAGGCAGAGTATGAACCAGAAGAGTCAGAAGAAGATGTTGTAGATTATGCTAACACCGCAGAGCTTCTAGTTACAAGGAGAGCCCTCAGCGTTCTCTTTGAACCAGAAACTATTCAAAAAGAAAACATCTTTCACTCTCGTTGCACCGTAAACTCCAAGGTATGTAGCTTAATCATTGATGGTGGTTCTTGTACTAACGTAGCCAGCAAGTATTTGGTTGATAAGCTAGGTATCCCAAAGACAGCATCCTAGACCATACATGCTTAAGTGGTTGAATGATGATACTGAGCTCAAGATCGCCGAGCAAGTCACTATACCTTTTAGCATTGGCAAGTATGCAGATCAAGTTGTGTGTGACGTGGTTCCTATGCAAGCTGGACATATGCTCTTAGGTCGTCCATGGCAGTTTGATAAGGATGCACTACACAATGGTCATACTAATTACTATACCTTTGTGCACAACAACAAGAAGCACAATCTTGCACCTTTAACTCCAACAGAAGTACATGAGATGCAACAGGCTATGTCCAAAGGAAACAAGCAAAGTAAAACAAATCTTTATGTAATGTATAATACTGTTTTTAAATCACGAGAGCAGGTGCTACTAATGGTTTTCAAAGAATGATTGTTTTCAGGTCAAGAGAAACATGATTTACCAGCTGCTATTCTAAAGCTTCTTGATCAGTTTAATGATGTGTTCCCTGAAGAGATACCATCAGGATTGCCACCAATAAGAGGAATTGAGCAGCAAATTGATCTAGTCCCTGGCGCACCATTGCCTAACAAAGCTGCTTATAGAGTTAATCCAGAAGAAGCAAAGGAGTTGGAAAAGCAAGTTCAAGATCTAATGTCTAAAGGCTACATCCGAGAAAGCTTAAGTCCTTGTGTTGTTCCTGTGCTTCTAGTGCCTAAGAAAGATGGGACTTGGAGAATGTGTGTGCACTGCCGTGCAATTAACAATATCACTGTCAAATACAGGCATCCCATTCCCAGGCTTGATGACATGCTAGATGAGCTCAATGGAGAAACAATCTTCTCAAAAATCGATTTAAGAAGTGGATATCATCATGTGAGAATGAAAGAAGGAGATGAGTGGAAAACGGCGTTTAAAACTAAACAAGGTTTGTATGAATGGCTAGTTATGCCATTTGGACTCACTAACGCCCCAAGTACATTCATGAGACTCATGAACCATATCTTAAGGCCATACATCTGTAAGTTCGTAGTAGTATATTTTGATGATATCTTGATCTATAGTACATGTCTTGAAGATCATTTGCAACATCTATAACAGTTTCTAAAAGCGCTTCGGCTAGAAAACCTTTATGGAAACCTAAAGAAGTGTACCTTCTGCACTAATCAAGTTGTATTTCTAGGATTTGTTGTAAGTTCATAGGGTTTGAAAGTCGATGAAGAAAAGATAAAGGCGATACATAATTGGCCAACTTCAACTACGATTTGACATGTGAAGAGTTTCCATGGATTGGCTAGCTTCTACATGAGATTTGTGAAGAAAGTTAGTACCGTTGCTGCACCCCTTACTTTGGTGATTATAAAGAATGTGGAATTCAAATGGGGACAAGCACAAGAGGATGCATTCAACAAGCTCAAAGACAGCCTCACACATGCACCTGTTTTGGTACTTCCTAACTTTGAGAAAACCTTTGAGATTGAATGTGATGCTTCTGGTACATGCATAGGAGCTGTCCTAATTGAAGGAGGAAAGCCAGTAGCATACTTCAGTGAGAAACTCAGTGGAGCTTCACTCAATTATCCAATTTGCGATAAGGAGCTCTATGCTTTGGTAAGATCTCCTGAAACTTGGCAACACTATCTACTGTCCACAGAGTTTGTTATTCATACAGATCATGAGACGCTCAAGCATCTAAGAGGACAAACTACGCTAAAGAAGAGACATGCTAAGTGGCTTGAGTTCGTAGAAACTTTTCCCTACGTGATCAAGTACAAGAAGGGAAAGGAGAACATTGTAGCTGATTCTTTATCAAGGAGGCACACCTTAATTAGTACAATGGAGGCTAAGATCATGGGTTTTGAGCATATTAAGAGCTCATACGAAACTGATCCAGATTTTCAAGAAATCTTCAAAGAAACAAGCAAGGCTGCTCGTGGAGCATTCTATCAACATAATGGGTTCTTGTTCAAAGATAAAAGACTTTGCATTCCTCAAGGATCAATGAGAGAGATACTGATTGGAGAAGCTCATGGAGGAGGCCTTATGAGACATTTTGGACGAGATAAGACTTTGAGTGTGCTTATGGAGCATTTCTACTGGCCGCACATGAAAAGAGATGTGGAGAGGTTCTGTGCTAAGTGAAACTCTTTCTTAAAGGCAAAATCCAGGTCACATCCTTATGGTTTATATATGCCTTTGCCTATCGCTAACCTACCTTAGGTAGATATCTCTATGGATTTTGTTTTAGGTCTGCCAAAGATCAACCACACAGATTCTGTCTTTGTAGTTGTTGATATGCTCAAATTAATACCCTATTTAGATACTAAAGCAGTTGTTATAGTATAGCTAGGGGTCGAACACAAGGACTCACAGAGACACACAATAGATTATAGATGTGAGAATTACGCTAAGCAATCAATGGTATTGAAAACAGAATGTAAATTAAAACTGTTGTAAATTCAATTTGGGAGAGATAAGTTCAGGGTATTTCTCAGGAATTTAGTGAATGCAGATAAACTAACATGATTCAGATTTAGCGTGGTTCTTGAACTCAAATCACTAAAGTATAGTTAACCAACTCTCGTTGCGAAAGCTATCTAAATCTAAATTCTAGGAATTCCAAATCTCTTTGCGAATCCTAAAGTCTAAATCAGCTTTTAAATCAAGTTTGATATGTTCACAAAACAACTAAACCAAATCTCTTTGCGATTAGTTATTTTGCCCACCTTAGGTTATATCAGGTAATTAATCGCACTCTCGCGCCTAATCAATTATCCTAAGATCTAAGTTCTAGGTGATCAATCCAGAATTAGCTTTGTAATCAACCTATGGTGAAGAACTAATTCAGATAATGAATCCTAATAACTAATCAACCTAGCATTCAGAGAAAACACTACTGAGAACCCTGAACCTAACAAGGGATCTACTCAGACATGGAGAATGAAACAATCAACATAACTGAATAAATCATCAATAGAATAAAATAAGAGTATAATGAAACAAGGGTTCGAAATATTCTCTCAGACGAACAGAGTTCTGACTTGTCTCCCCTATCTCAGAAATCCTCAAGAACAATGTAATGAAAAGCACACAGCCAAAGTGGCTGTAAAACCTAATTTAATAGTCTAAACACGAATTGAGGTCTTCTTGTAAATATTAAAGTCTTCTGGGCAAGTTCTGCAATTCTTCAAACTTCATTAAAAGTCGCGACTTGTGATCTCCTCGATGGGTGTCGATCGATACCAGGGGGTATCGATCGATGCTTGACGCTTCGATCATGCACTTAGTCACCAGACTTCAGTCCAAATGTGCTAAAACCTGTAAAAGACTCTAAAAGACTCTATAATAGAATAAAGACTCGATAAAACGGACTTATATCATGGCTTAAACAGGGTAAACACCATGGTATATCCTTTTGTATTGTCATTAAAATGGACATACTATGTTTAAATGCTTACTCTTTCTCTCTCCTTCATGCAGACTTGTGTTATTTTCTTTATATCCTTTTATATTGTCATTGTCGAACTCAGCCTTGTTTTGGAGTAATATTGAGAGTTTTCTCTTTGCTGTTTTATGTGAAAGAAAATACTTGTCTTCTATCCTTCTTGTGAGTGATTCCTTGAAGTATAGAGTGTATCAGACTTATCATAGATCTCTTCCATCGATATGTGTGGCGTCTATCATTCCCCCCATCTATCAATCATCTCGGTTCTTCAAAGAGTGATGTACGGCCAGTTGAAGAGTCACCATCGCTATTCATCACCAACCATTACAATCGATCCTCTAGAGAGTGATGTACGGCCAGCTAGAGTTTCTTCATCTTCCGCTTTGTATGAATGATAATTAGAATTTGTGTTAAGCTCATATCAATTACTCTAAATACTAGGTAGTATAAGAGGTATCGAACCAAAGAGGTTAAGATTGAAACACTAGGAATACATGAATCTTCCTAAGCTAGAGCAAATGTTTTGGTTTTTTGTTTTTTGTTTAGATTATAATGTAAAATGCAAGAAAGAAAACAAAGATATAAGTGTTGGATCATGGATTGAACTATCAATGAATGATTAACAATCAAATAATGATGACAAAGATTGCATTAAACACTATCCTAGAACATGGGATTCACAATTATGATTAATCCACTCTCGTGGCACTAATCACTTTGTTAAACACCAAATCAAGAACAAATCATCATTTGTGATAAGATGGTTTACAAGCATTAATCTCCAATCCCAATTAGTTCACTAATCACCCTTGACATCAACTCTCATTGGCAAGGATGTGAAAAGCTCACAAAAGGTTCGGTTCAAGCAATTCATTTAAACTCGGGTTAGGAGTGAAATGCCTAAGTTCAAGACTCGAATGGATAAATATAATCTAGCACTAACACCGTTTACTTGAATCTCTCCCTAATGGATGGGATGAGACCATAAATCCTATGGTGTAGTTCTAGATTGGTTTGTCACGCCAACTAGAACTACCTAATCTAGGTGCAGTTCTAAACTTTGGTTTATCTTATCAAATATAACATTAAGAACCAACCTAAGTGAAAGATTTAACAAAGATCAACTTAAATCATCGTCATCTAATCATCAAGACAATTAACTAATGATACTAATACACACAATCAATGCTAATCCTTAGGTTAAGATCACTAATCTTGACTAATTCTCTTTCAAGCAACTAATCACTATGCTAATCACTCAATCCATTAGCAAACTCTCATTTGTGGATCAATGATTAGCAAACATTAAGAATATAAACAAGATCAACTGATATGCTCAAATTAATACCCTAAAAGTACTAAGCAGTTGTTGCAGCAATAGTAGGGGTCGAACACAAGGACTCACAGAAACACACAATAGATTATCTGGAAGAGAATTAAGCTAAGCAATCAATGGTATTGAAAACATGACTTAAATTAAAAAGGTTGTAAATTCAATTGGGAGAAAGATAGGTTCAGGGTATTTCTCAGGGAATCACTGAATGCAGATAAATTAACTAGCAGGATTCAGATTTAGCGCGGTTCTTGAACTCAAATCACAAAGGTATAATTAACCAACTCTCGTTGCGAGAATTATCTAAGTCTAAATCCTAGGAATTCCAAATCTCTTTGCGAATCCTAAAGTCTAAACCAGCTTTTATATCAAGATTGATTTGTTCACAAAACAACTAAACCAAATATCTTTGCGGATAGTTATTTTGCTCACCTTAGGTTCTATCAGGTAATTAATCGCACTCTCGCGCCTAATCAATTATCCTAAGATCTAAGTTCTAGGTGTTCAATCCAGAATTAGCTTTGCAAACAAACTATGGTGAAGTACTTATTCAGATAGTGAATCCTAATAACAAATCAACCTAGCATTCAGAGAAAACCCTATTGAGAACCCTGAACCTAACAAGGGATCTACTCAGACATGGAAATTGAAGCAATAAACATGTTTGAATAAATCATCAAATAAAACAGAAAGAGTACAAGAGGGTTCGAAATCTTCTCTCGGACGAACAGAGTTTCAGACTTGTTTCCCTTCAAAAGCTCTCTCACAAAAACCAGAATAAAATAAGCATAGCCATCAAAGTGGCTCTAAAATCCTATTAAATAACCTATATCACGTTTTGGGGCTTCTTGTAAATAATAAAGACTTCTGGGCCATTTTACAATTCTTTATCTCTTCAAAAGAGTCACGGGTCGTGTCTGCCTCGATGAGTATCGACCGATACTAGGTAGTATCGATCGATACTGATGCTTCAAATCGGGTACTCAGCTACACGATCGTCTGCTTTGCTCCAAAATGCTCCAGAAAGCACCAATATCTCCAATTATGCTCCAAACGTGCTAAAACCTGTAAAAGACTCTAAAACACTACGAAATAATAGAAAGACTCTATAAAACGGACTTATATCATGTTTTAAACGGGGTAAAAACCATGATATATCAACTCCCCCAGACTTAGCCTTTGCTTTCCCTCAAGTACATGATCTAACCACCATGTACTTCTCCGTAGACATTCGCAGCTTCCCAGATTACACACATTATCTCACAGCACCGTTCAATCAAGCCATCCTCGCCAGTTTCATCGCTGTGATTAATACCAAGAGCCTTCTCGATTCTTTCCCATGCAATATCATGACAAGGAACCACCCTTTTTCACACTTTTTGATATTATTTCTCTCCCCAGACTTATTTCTTATTATGTTCTTTTTTTTTTAGCTTTGCATATACACATCAAGGTATGAGACGCGAGTATTGATGGTGTTAGCCACCGATTCCCCGGTTCTTCCCTCTCAACGTATCAAAGGCGTAGGTGAATAATGGCATCATAGGAAAATCCTAGCCTCGCTTCCAATCCCTTGTGTGATCATTTCCTCTGAAGTAGAATAATGGGATCGTTGGAAATTTTCCTAACCCTCTACTCAGAAGAAAATCATTTCATCTTTTAATGTATCTGATTTATTAACTTGTAATAGGGAGAGAAATACCATTTTTTAAACACGTGGGTTCTTTTGTCAGATACGAATGATGAATCAAGCTCTATGGATACTAACCATATTGATGAAGTGCAAAAATTTGGTTTAGGCTTTAAAAAACTTTGCAGGAAACATGAGTGTCTTCTGGTTAACTGGCCAGCCTTTGGATTTTTCATTAGTCGATCTAGAACTGATTATGTAACAATGGTCACTTAGAAGAAAGGCCAGATCAAAAGATTCAACAAAAAGATCACAGTCTCCAACAAAGTTTTGACTCAATAAAATAACGAATGGCTCAAAAACGGACTGACTCAAAAACGGACTGACTCAAAAACGGACTGACTCAGAAAAACAAAAACAAAGTCAGCGACTACCTCTCCCAGACTTAAACAACACTGTCCCCAGTGTTATATAGCCTAGAGTTGGTGAAAGAAAATCAAATGAACCAAGTGGATTGTGAAAAATCAAGAAGTTACCGTGCTGGAACATCGAGTATCGACCGACACACAGCTTGGTATCGGGCGATACCAGGCTTAAGTCGATATGATGTTCTCCTCATTTGCGTAGGGTGTCGACCGATACCAAAGGGTATCGATCGACACTCAGGCGATTTCGTGTTTTTCAACGTCTAAGGTCAGATGTAGCTCCACAAATGTGTCAAACAATCCAGGTGTTAAATGTAAGCACTGTTAGACCACTCAAACACAAGTTAGGCGCAACAAAATATCATAGAAGCATAAATCCATAGATCCAAAAACATAAAAGACACAAAAGTTCAAATGAAAATAAAAAGAAATGGGAAAAAGAAAAGAAAAACAAACGTGAAAATCAGATAGAAAGATCACTAATCCTCCGTGGCCTCAGAATCACCATCAGAATCAGGATCATCAACGGGCGAGGGATCAACCGGAGTCTAATGAGACGGAGGAGCTGCGTCTGTGTCAGTCATGTAGCGGCAGCATGAAATAGCAGTCCAGATGCTCCGCATGCTCTCTATCATCACCTTCTGAAAGGCGGCTGGCTCCATCGGAAGTTCCGAATCAGACGGAAATGACGGAGCTGAGATAGAAGAGGTCGCTGCTCGCGATCGCTGGGCTCGTCCTCCCTGGCGTTAAGTAGATGGAATGTTAGCAGCTAGTGCAGGTGTGCTAGCAGAAGGACCTTGTCCTTGGTGAGTGCGAGGTGTGGAAGTCAGTACGCTCGCATCAAGTTCAAAACGCAGCAGAACGGGATCGTCATCAATGTCTGTCAGCTCTCTGTTTGGGAGCTTAACGAGAAACTCCCCTTTCGTGTTGGAAAAACACCAATGTCGCGCAGGTTTCGCGAATGTTTCGCGCATGTTTCGCGAATGTTTCAACCACCTGAGGTTTCGCAAATGTCTCTCGTCCATGACAGTGCGAGTGGTGACTATCGAACAGCTCGCTGTGTTGATACCGAAATGCTAGAAGATAGGGGTAAGAAGACTACCCACTGTCTCGGTCTTCCGAGTTGTTCCCACGAATGGCTTGGTCTTCAGAGAGACAAGGTGATGGGCAAAGACTGCCCCTAGGTTGACTGCGACATCGAGTGCATGCCACTCATAGTTCTCGTCTTGGATGATGTCTCCAATGGCTATGGAGAGCATGATAAGCTCGGAGAGCCGCATCTTGTTAGGCTCCATCTTACACAAGATGGTGTTGCTCAGGATCCGAACCAGACAGCGCAGAACGGGATGACGAACGTCCATCTGAGTAGATGTCTTGGAGTCGTAGGCTCTGTTCCCAAAGTGCTCCCAGATAACATGCACATCGAGAAACTGGGTAGGCAAAGCGACTTTCCAGAAATCCCTGCGGAAACCATAAATGTCGCAGAGATCTGGGAGTGGCAGCCTGTATCTCACTCCGTTAATCATGAAGGTCATGGTGCCTTCCAGCGCATCCTTCAGAACCTCATCCTGATAGTAAACTCGGACTGTCGCGAGGAACTGTCGTACTAAGTTAGGGTACAAATCATACTGTCGCATCAGCATAGTCCCCAAACCCATCTTCTTTATCAATCTCCCTAGTGCTCTGTCGATAGACAGGCTTCGCATGGTCTGAGGGTCAACAAACCGAGTGGTCTGTATATCAACGTCTTGCCAAGCATTGTAGAACAACGTGTCGTAATCGTCCCAGTTCTCTGAGATGGGCATGTAGACGCAATCATTACTCTCACCTGTCTGCCTTTCTGTTCCCTCCCAATCTCTGGTGCAGGTGATATGATCATGGACGTGACGGCTTCAGTGGAGGCTCAAGAAGACGCGATGGTCATTCCCGAAGGACCCATCACACGGTCTAAGGCACGACAACTAGCGGGAGCGGTTCGGAGCTTACTCACGGATGCAAGGATCGAGGAGGACCAACGTACATAACCCGTCCTCACCTCATTGTCTTCGAACTCTTTATGAGGTTTGGCCATTTGTGTAAGTCGTTTGTACTCTTTTTCCTGTATACGGTTTTGTCCCAATTGGGTTTTACGTATAGAGGTTTTAACGAGGCAACCGGCTTACACCGCCTAACTGTCAGAATTCTTGAGAGTTCCGCGGGAGAATTTTCCGAGGGAAATTCCGAGGGATTTATTCCCGAGGGACTTTTCGAGGGACTTTCCAGGGGGAAATTCTCCGCGGGGATTTTCTGGCGGAATCCCAAGAGTTGTTCAAACTGTCATTTAATTTCTTTGTAATTTTCCATGTAGTCTATCTCTCATTTTCGAGGAGACTCTTTGACTTGTCTTTTGAATTTTTCTCTTTATCTCTTCTTCTCCATCATTTTCGAAAACATACAACATTTTTATCAAAGATATTTTCAGAGATTTCATCTCTTTTTCTTTCGATTTCTTGATGGTTAGTCATTGAAATCTACTACGGTTTATCGAGATTATTTCCGCATCTTCTCGACGCAACCTTCGATCCGTTTACTAGTTCGATTCTTCTCGCAACAAAGGGCTTAGAGATTTTCGGGATTCATCTCCCACGCTCTAACATCTTTGTTCTCGGATCCTTCAAGCAAACGCAGCCACCCCCTCGTTTCAAGTGTTCTTCGTCGGAATTAGGTCAAGGGATTTTCGGGAATTCTCCCACGCTTTAGCATCTCTTCTCGAGAACTCCTTGGAGTCGTGGATCTGTCCCTCTCAACCGTACTAGAGCAAGCCAGTCCTTAGTCGAATCGTGTCAAGTTGTATCAGAGACACTTGCTCCAAAATCGGTGAGATCTATCCTTTTAAAATGTTCATCTTCTTTGCAAATATCTGGGTTTAAAATTTTTGTTGTTTCTGTTTTGTTTCGATTTTTATTAATTCAACAACTTATCAAAAAAATCAAAAAAAATATACCTAAGTAGATCTGTGTCTTATCTTAATTTTCATAATTTTTAAAATTCAAAAAAAAAAAAAGGAAATCGTTTTTGAGTTTTTCGAAAATCACTGTTTTTGTTGTTATATTGGAAAAATCTGAACTCTTGCATACACTCACTTGTTGTGTTCGATTCTGTGCAAGGTACAACATGTCGGAAGAAAGCGAATCCGCATCATCACGGTCTAGGAGAGAACGAGATGCAGCGATGAATCAAAAGGTTGATGGTGTTAACCAAAAGGTAGATTAAATGGCACAAATTCTCCGCAAGATGCGAGATCAAATGGCGACACTAGGGGTTCATACGCCGAGACGAAATGAGAGAAATCAAGGCGCTGAACCGAGAGACCATAGAGCCGAGGATGTAAGATCCGAGCAGAGTGTTGGACATGGAAGTTGTCACGCACCGGCGAGACCGAGGAGAAATCGGCCGCGACAAGATGAATCGGAGGACAATCCATTTTACGACCGTGGAGATTCATCCGAGGGAAACCGAAACCGACATCCGCGACCTCAAAGGCGTAACAACGATGATCTTGGCGGAATGAAACTTCGCATTCCCCCGTTCTACGGAAAGAACGATCCGGACGCCTTCCTTGAATGGGGAAAGAAAATCGAACTCGTTTTCGATTGCCAAAACTTTTTCGCATATAAAAAAGTCAGGTTAGCCGCTACTGAATTTCATGAATACGCTATTGATTGGTGGGATCAAATTGTGAAAACAGGAGACGCAACGGTGAGAATCCCGTGGAGACATGGACGGAGATTATCGCGCTTATGCGACGGCGGTTCGTACCGCTACACTACCATCGGGAACTTCAACAACGTTTGAGATGTCTAGGTCAAGGAAGTAAAGGCGTGGAGGACTATTTCCAGGAGATGGAAAAGCTAATGCTAAAGGCTGATGTTGATGAGCCGAGTGATGCCACGATGGCACGGTTCTTAGCCGGCATGAACCGCGATTTACAAGACCGAATGGAAATGCAAACGTATGCGACTTTGGAGGAAATGTTGCATAAGGCTGTCCTAGTGGAACAGCAACTCAAGAGAAAAGGGTTGTCACGACAACCTTACGCTCAAGCTCTAAGCCGAACTTCACCAAAGGAGAGAAACCGAATTATCCCCCACATACCGATTTTAAGCCAAAGGCGGATTTCAAATCGCAATCTTCCGGTCATGACTAAAAGGGTAAGGGTGATTTGAATCCTATGCGTAATCGTGATATTGAATGTTTTAAGTGCAGAGGCAAAGGACATTACGCGAACAAGTGCCTGAATGCCCGCGCGACGATGATGCTAGAAAACGGTGAAATCGTGACCGACGATGAAGAAGAGACGGAAACCGCTCCAATCTTTGATGATTATGAAGAGCATGCGGTTGACGGGGAGCTCTTAGTGGCGAGACGTGTTCTCCATGCCCAGGAACCGGTCATTGAAAACGAACAACGAGAAAATCTCTTCCATACCCGTTGCATGGTTAAAAGCAAGGTATGTAGTCTAATTATAGACGGTGGAAGTTTTACTAATGTTGCTAGCACTACTTTAGTGGATAAGCTAGGTGTGGAGACCAGGAAGCATCCACGGCCTTACAACCTTCGATGGTTGAAAAATCAAAGACAGCTCAAAGTTACCCGACAAGTTTCGGTTCCTTTGGCAATCGGCCGCTACGAAGACGAAATAGTGTGCGATGTTCTCCCTATGGAAGCTGGTCATATCCTACTTGGAAGACCGTGGCAGTACGACCGTAGAGACGTTCATGACGGATTTACGAACAAGCATTCCTTTGAGCATCACGGCCGAAAGATCACTCTTGCACCGCTATCGCCGCACGAGGTATATCTCGATCAACTTAAACTTGAAAAGAGTCACGGCAAAAGTAAGGTAAGTGATCCCTCGTCTTCTCATTCTGTTAAAACCGAGAGTATGGGTACTAAGACATGTGAGAGAACACTCGTGAATGAATCGTTATTTATTAAACCGAGTGAACTAAAGCATGCTCTCGTTTCTCGGCAATCTTTTGTGTTGTTAGTTTTTAGGGATGCTCTCTCGAGTATGACTAATCCGGAGCCGGATATTCCGAGTAGTGTTTCATCTCTTTTGCAGGGATATGCTGATGTATTCCCGGACGATGGACCAAGTGGTTTGCCACCACTCTGCGGAATCGAGCATCAAATTGACTTTGTCCCCGGCGCTACTCTTCCGAACCGGCCGGCGTATCGAACAAATCCCGTGGAAACTAAAGAATTACAACGCCAAGTAGATGAGCTGATGTCTAAAGGACATATACGGGAAAGTATGAGTCCATGTGTTGTACCCGTACTACTTGTGCCGAAGAAAGACGGTACTTGGCGAATGTGTGTCGATTGCCGCGCGATAAACAACATAACGGTAAAGTATCGTCATCCGATTCTGAGGTTAGACGATATGTTAGACGAACTTTATGGATCTAGTGTGTTTACTAAGATCGATCTTAAGAGTGGTTATCACCAAATCCGGATGAAGGAAGGTGATGAGTGGAAAACCGCTTTCAAAATCAAACACGATTTATAGAGTGGTTAGTAATGCCGTTTGGTTTGACGAATGCTCCTAGCACTTTTATGCGTTTAATGAACCATGTTCTTAGGTCGTATATAGGCATCTTTGTAGTTGTCTACTTTGACGATATTCTGATTTATAGTAAGAACCTAGACGAACGTGTGGAACATTTGCTATTAGTTTTAGACGTGCTTAGGAAGGAACGTTTATTTGGGAATTTGAAGAAATGCTCTTTTTGTTCAGATAACGTTGTCTTTTTAGGTTTTGTGGTTAGTTCTCAGGGCATACAGGTGGATGAGAACAAGATAAAGGCGATCCGCGATTGGCCGAGCCCTAAGACCGTTAGCGAGGTCTGGAGTTTTCACGGTTTGGCGGGATTTTATCGACGATTCGTTCGTGATTTCAGTACGATTGCCGCACCACTTACCGAGGTTATCAAGAAGGACGTGGGATTTCGATGGAAACAAGCTCAAGAGGACGCGTTCCAACTACTGAAAAACAAACTCACTCACGCCCCTTTACTTATTTTACCCGATTTTATGAAAGCTTTCGAGATTGAATGTGATGCTTCTGGTATTGGTATAGGTGCTGTACTTATGCAAGAGAAGAAACCCGTGGCTTTCTTCAGCGAGAAACTTGGAGGAGCGACCCTAAATTATCCGACTTACGACAAGGAACTTTATGCCTTGGTCCGAGCTCTCCAAACATGGCAGCATTACTTATGGCCGAAGGAGTTCATCATTCATACCGATCATCAATCTCTCAAGCACTTGAAGAGCCAGCAAAAGTTGAACAAGAGGCATGCACGTTGGGTTGAATTCATCGAGACGTTTCCGTACGTGATTCAGTACAAACAAGGTAAGGAAAACGTCGTTGCCGACGCGTTGTCTCGGAGGTACACTCTAATCTCGACACTTGATGCTAAGATACTTGGGTTTGAGATGATCAAGGAAGCATATGCAATTGATTCCGACTTCCAGGAAGTTTTCTCATCTTGTTCTAAATTCGCTTTTGGAAAGTATTTTCAAAGCGATGGTTTCTTGTTTTACGAGAACCGTCTTTGTATTCCTAATTCTTCTTTGCGAGATTTGCTTATTAGGGAAGCACATGGCGGTGGACTAATGGGACATTTTGGCGTTGCCAAAACACTTCATATCGTGCAAGATCATTTCTTTTGGCCGCATATGAAACGCGATGTGGAACGTGTTTGCAACTGGGGCACGACTTGTAAGTATGCAAAATCTAAACGTCAAAACCAAGGTCTGTATACTCCTTTACCCATTCCTAGTGCTCCTTGGACCGATATTTCTATGGATTTTCTGTTAGGATTGCCTAAGTCTAGGAAAGGTAATGATTCGATATTTATGGTAGTCGATAGGTTTTCTAAGATGGCGCATTTTATTCCTTGCCATAAAACTGATGATGCATCGAACATAGCCGAATTATTCTTTAGGGAAATTATTTGCATGCATGAAATGCCTAGGACTATAGTGTCGGACAGAGATACAAAGTTTCTTAGCTATTTTTGGAAGACTCTTTAGGCTAAGTTAGGAACGAAACTTTGTTTCTCTACGACTTGTCATCCGCAAATAGACGGACAAACCTAGGTGGTCAATAGGACCTTAGGATCTCTTTTGCGGACTGTCATTAAAAATAATCTTAGATCATGGGAAGATTGTTTCCCTCATGTAGAATTTGCTTATAATCATACACAACATTCTACGACTTTGTTTTCTCCTTTTGAACTCGTTTATGGTTTTAATCCGCTTACTCCTCTCGATTTAACTCCTTTAACTTTGAGTGAACATGTGAGTATGGAAGGTAAGAAACGGGCCGAGATGGTCAAACAGATGCACGAGAAGGCGAAAGCAAACATCGAACGTAAGACGGAGCAATACCGCAAGCACGAAAACAAGGGGCGAAACAAGAAGGTTTTTGAACCCGGCGATCTTGTTTGGATTTATCTAAAGAAAGAACGGTTCCCGGTGGAAAGAAAATCGAAGCTATTGCCGAGAGTCGATGGGCCGTTAACCATGGTGGAAAAGATCAATGACAATTCCTACAAACTCGATCTCCAAGGTAAGTATTCGATAAGTTCAAGTTTTAATGTTGCTGATATTATTCCTTATGTTGCAGATGAAATCGATTTGAGGGCAAATCATTTTCAAGAGGAGGGGGATGATATGATCATGGACGTGACGGCTTCGGTGGAGGTTCAAGAAGACGCCATGGTCATTCCCGAAGGATCCATCACACGGTCTAAGGCACGGCAACTAGCGGGAGCGGTTCAGAGCTTACTCACGGATGCAAGGATCGAGGAGGACCAACGTACACAACCCGTCCTCACCTCATTGTCTTCGAACTCTCTATGAGGTTAGGCCGTTTGTGTAAGTCGTTTGTACTCTTTTCCCTGTATACGATTTTGTCCCAATTGGGTTTTCCGTATAGAGGTTTTAACGAGGCAACCAGCTTACACCGCCTAACGGTCAGATTTCTTGAGAGTTCCGCGGGGGAATTTTCCGAGGGAAATTCCGAGGGATGTATTCCCGAGGGACTTTTCGAGGGACTTTCCCGAGGGAAATTCTATGCGGGGATTTTCTGGCGGAATCCCAAGAGTTGTTCAAACTGTCATTTAATTTCTTTGTAATTTTCCATGTAGTCTCTCTCTCATTTTCGAGGAGACTCTTTGACTTGTCTTTTCAATTTTTCTTTTTATCTCTTCTTCTCCCTCATTTGCGAAAACATACAACATTTTTATGAAAGATATTTTCAGAGATTTCATCTCTTTTTCTCTCGATTTCTTGATGGTTAGTCATTGAAATCTACTTTGGTTTATCGAGATTATTTTCGCATCTTCTCGACGCAACCTTCGATCCGTTTACTCGTTCGATTCTTCTCGCAACAAAGGGCTTAGAGATTTTCGGGATTCATCTCCCACGCTCTAACATCTTTGTTCTCGGATCCTTCAAGAAAACGCAGCCACCCCCTCGTTTCAAGTGTTATTCGTAGGAATTGGGTCTAGGAATTTTCGGGAATTCTCCCACGCCTTAGCATATCTTCTCGAGAACTCCTTTGAGTCGTGGATCTATCCCTCTCCACCGTACTAGAGCATGCCGGTCCTTAGTCGAATCGTGTCAGCAGGGAATCTTGGCCTTCTCGTTACACTTAGGCCAAGGAGCTCTAACTGTTGCAGCATGAACCACATGATCAACACTAGCCGCTGGTGCTGGCGACGAAGATGGCACTGGTGGTGGCATGTTCCGTAGGGAAGCATGCAGAACCTTGATGTCTGCGGACGCTCCGTCAACCCTTACTCTGTAGGTGTCGTGGCCTAGGTAACCCATTACCAAACCTCTCCGCCAATGCACACTATCCCAGATTTTTGCACGTTGACCCAAAATGAAATCTCTGGTTGGTGGGTTTGAGCTTGATGCGTCGGAAGTTCGTGCTCTCTTGGCCTAGATGTCATCTGCAAACAAAGACATAAAGACACATCATAAATCAAACATCTCTCTCAAACACAGAAAGCTCGGCTAAGTTAAATAGTCGGCATCGACCGATACCAATGTGGTATCGATCGATGCTGATACAGGTACCGAGCATGATATGAAGAACACGAATCTGAAAACTCTAAAAGTGTAAACCAATGGCAATGAGGTGTAGTGCAAGATTCAACTAGTCCTAGAACACACTAATCAAATGGTAATCATCCAGCAAAACAAGTTCTAAGAGTCTAAAAATCGAAAATCAAACCTTGGTTCACGGATTAAAAAGATGAAGATTCGTGATTCATACCTTGTAGATCGTGAGATTGAGTGAGAAAATGAGATAGAGAACGAAAATCCGAGCAGGATAGACACAAAAATCACTCAAATCCGTTGAGAAACGAAGATTTTTGATTTTGAGAGAGAGAAAGTGGTATTTGTATCGAGCGATGGAGGCGGTGGGAGAAGAAAGGAATAACCGTAGGGTTTATAGCAAACTTACATGCGCATGGAGTATCGATCGATACCAGGTGGTGTCGATCGATACTAAGTGTAATGAGTTGCTCGCCTTATGTAGATCGACCCAGAACGTGCATGTTTAATGACGGGCATCGACCGATACCAAGTGGTATTGATCGATACGGGGCCTCCGAATCTGTTTCACGTGACACAACGAAACACAAAACAAAAACTATAAAGATAAAAGACTCATATGTACAGACTTATCAGTGGGTTGCCTCCCACTCAGCGCTTGTTTTACGTCACAAGCTTGACTTTATGAACGATCAATCCGGATAAGAATGAGAGCTTGCAGCAAAACATGCTCCACAACTTGACATCTCATGGTTCAGAGTTCTGCACAACATGTTCTCCACAACCTCTTGTTCTTTCTCCTTCAGCTCCGGAGTAAGCAGAATTCTAGCCTTAGAGAATGGCCTTGAGGTCCCTTTGCATTTCACCTTATATTCGATCGAATCTCCATCGCACTTCAGAGGGATTAAGGTGACATATGTAGCACTCTCGACTTTTCTGTTCTTCACCTCCTTCTTTGCCTTAATTTTTTTGATGGCTTTCTTGGTTACGATAGGAGGATGATCCAGAACTTCTATGACAGTTGGCTTAGCATAAGGCTCTTCCAAAAGATCAACTACCAATGTTTCTCCTGTATCAGCGGTGATGTAGGGGATATGTGCTGGAGTTCCTCTAGGGATGGCTTTGTAGGAGACATGTTCGGCAATGTACGAAAACAAGATGCTCTTACTGGGCGTGTCTATAACTGCACCAGCCGTACCCATGAACGATCTCCCAAAAATCAAAGGGTTGCTAGACCTTGCGTGCATATCCACAACCTGAAAATCGGTAGGAACTAGACAGTCTCCTACCTTAACCATCAAATAAGGGATTGTACCGTATGGAACTGAGGTGGAAGAGTTCGCGAATGTGAGAGCCATATGAGTAGATCTTATGTCGTCGATTTGCAGCTTCTCTGCGAGTGCCTTCGACATAACATTAACGCTAGATCCTGAATCAATCAGAGAGTCTTTGAAATCAACTCCGGAGATGGAGCATGTGATTGAAAATTTCCCTGGGTCTTCCCTTTAGTCAACTGCTTCAATGGAGGCGGTGTACTTCTGACTTTGATGAAGAGTGCCTTGATCTCGTCCTCAGTTTCTCTGCAATCCCGGAAGTGACTTAGCAGAGGGCGATATTCTAGGGCTTCTTCAAAAGTGTGTGTGTGTGGAATTCTTCGTACCATCTTCTCAAAGCCACGCAGCTGCTTTGGGGAAATGGAGTCTCTGAGGTGTCTGGGTAATCAAGGGCATGGTACCTTAGGCTCGTAGACACGTTCCTCAATCATCTCTGGTTCGGCATGCGATAGGCGTCGATCGATACATGGTTGGTATCGATCGACACAAGGCTCATGTATCGGTTCTTCATATTGGTATCGATCGATATCAGCAGTGGTGTCGATCGATACTGACGAATCAGGTTCGGAATCACCTTCGACAAGGTTTTCACGGTTCCATGCACCTCTCAAAGTGATTGTATTGACGTATTCGTTCAATGCTTGAGTCGCGTTTTCTTTCACAGCTGCTGCAGTTTGAGCAACCTGCGTTTCCAGCATCTTCTGATGAGTATTGAGAACATCGATCCTTCCACTCATATCCTTGTACACATCATCTATCTTTCCGTTGAGATGCACTATGAGATGCTGCTGTCCTTGAACCAGCTGTTTAAACATAGCCTCGATCTTGCTATCTGGAAGCTTAGTAGGTAATGGTTGATAAGATGAATTTCCATAGTTCCTGGTGTACCCACTGTTCTGAGGTGATTTCTGACCAAACTGATTCGAACCTCCTTGCTGAGAATTATTGTTGAAGTTTCGGTTGTTGTTGAATTGATTCCTCTGACCTTGAAAACCAGAACCACCAATGTAGTTAACATCCTCTACTTCATCCTCGTTGAATACCTCAACATCTTCAGCAAAGTGAACAGCCTTGGGTGCTTTGCCCATCAGAAGACTGTGCATAGAATCTAACTTGGCTTGAACATCAGCAATATGTGTACCATCCATGCTGCCAGCTAGCTTCTTCCGCTCAAAATCAGCATTCTTGGTGGTATTACTAGACGCCAAGTTCTCAATCAATACATAGTCTTCATCAGGATACTTGATGTTGAAGTTTCCATTGCTCGAAGCATCCAAAGTTATCTGATACCTCCAATCGAGCCCTCAAAAAAAAATCCCATCAACTAAACATCAGAGTATTCGTGATGTGGACAATCTCTCTGATACGATCTGAATCTCGTCCAAACAGCCTTGAACGCCTCAGTATGTCCTTGAGAAAACTGGGAGATCTTGTTCCTCAGATCCTCAGATCGTGCATCATCATAGAAATTGTTCAGAAAAGTAGTTTTAGTTTGATCTCAAGTAGTCAGCGATCCAGGAGTCAACTGCTTCAGCCAGTAAGTCGCTTCTCTAGCAAGTGAGTATGGGAAAAGCTTGCAGAAGAGGTAATCGTAGGACACTCCATTGCTCTTGATGCTAGTGACCAAGTCCTCAAACCTCTTAATGTGATCCATGGGATGTTCGCTGGAAAGACCATGAAAAGGGTGCTGTCCCACAAGAGTGTAGTATGCAGGTTTCAGCTCAAAGTCATTCCTCGGATAAGGTGGAGGACGAATCGCTGATCGATTTGCATAAAACTGATCAGGTCTGTTGCACTCACAAATCGTTCTGCTACGATTAACCACAACATTCTCAGCGTTCGCGTTCCCAAAGACATTCCCAGCGACAACAGGAGCAGGTGGAATGATGTTCCCCTCTCCATCCAGACGTTGTCCTCTCTCACTGCACAAACGACCCTCGAGGCCCCTGTAAGGACCAGCCTCATCTCGAACCAACTCAATTTGATTGTTGTTCATCCTTGCTGGTTTATTTGCTTTTCTGTTTGTGCGTTCCACAAGTTCTAGCAGCTCCAATGACAGTTCAACTAGCTAAGAGTTCTTGTTTCCTCTAGTTTTATGATTAGGCATACACCTGAAAACAGAAGTCAAGAACGTAAGTAATAGGTAACACGATGAGTATCGACCGACACTGAGTGGTGTCGATCGATATCAACAAAAGAAAACGCCGAGTATCGACCGACACTAGATAGTATCGACCGATACTGACAAACTTAGTCGAAATTCTCAAACGTAATCTAATGGCAAATTGAATCCCCGTCAAGGGAGCCAAATTTGATATGCTCAAATTAATACCCTAAAAGTACTAAGCAGTTGTTGCAGCAATAGTAAGGGTCGAACACAAGTACTCACAGAAACACACAAAAGATTATATGGAAGAGAATTAAGCTAAGCAATCAATGGTATTGAAAACAGGACTTAAATTAAAAAGGTTGTAAATTCAATTGGGAGAAAGATAGGTTCATGGTACTTCTCAGGGAATCACTAAATGCATATAAATTAACTAGCAGGATTCAGGTTTAGCGCGGTTCTTGAACTCAAATCACTAAGGTATAATTAACCAACTCTCGTTGCGAGAATTATCTAAGTCTAAATCCTAAGAATTCCAAATCTCTTTGCGAATCCTAAAGTCTAAACCAGCTTTTATATCAAGTTTGATTTGTTCACAAAACAACTAAACCAAATCTCTTTGCGAATAGTTATTTTGCTCACCTTAGGTTCTATCAGGTAATTAATCGCACTCTCGCGCCTAATCAATTATCCTAAGATCTAAGTTCTAGATGATCAATCCAGAATTAGCTTTGCAAACAACCTATGGTGAAGAACTTATTCAGATAGTGAATCCTAATAACAAATCAGCCTAGCATTCAGAGAAACCCCTATTGAGAACCTTGAACCTAACAAGGGATCTACTCAGAAATGGAAATTGAAGCAATAAACATATTTAAATAAATCATCAAATAAAACAGAAAGAGTAACAAGAGGGTTCAAAATCTTCTCTCGGACGAACAAAGTTTCAAACTTGTCTCCCTTCAAAAGCTCTCTCACAAAAACCAGAATATAATAAGCATAGCCATCAAAGTGGCTCTAAAATCCTATTAAATAACCTAAATCACGTTTTGGGGCTTCTTGTAAATAATAAAGATTTCTGGGCCATTTTGCAATTCTTCAACTCTTCAATAAAGTCGCGGGTCGTGTCTGTCTCGATGAGTATCGACCGATACTCTGCTTTGCTCCAAAATGCTCTAGAAAGCTCAAATATCTCCAATTATGCTCCAAACATGCCAAAACCTGTAAAAGACTCTAAAACACTACGAAATAATAGAAAGACTCTATAAAACGGACTTATATCATGGCTTAAACGGGGTAAAAAACCATGATATATCATCAACCAAAATACACCCGAGACAACTAATCTCTTAGGCTAGGAGCATAAATCCCTTGAATAGTTCATCAAGGCATTTCATCAAACACTTGGTGTGCATGAAATGCCTTATGATCTAGATCTACTTTCTCAAACTAGATCTAGCATTAGGAACACTAAACAAGAAAGGGAATCAATGATTAAGAACATAAACATCAAGAATCAATCACCAAATCATCAAAATCAAGCTATATCCAAAATCCAACAAAAAGGGGTTCAAATCCTAACCATGAAAAACAAAGAAGAACACAAGAGAAAAACATACATAAAGATAAAGAACAAAGATTAAATAAACATAATATAAAGATAGGTTGAAGAATTCTTCACTAGAATGGCATGAATGATGAAGATCCATCCAATATCATCATAAGAAGAGTTTGGGAGAAAACTCAAATCTAGGAAAAGAAAGCTTAAATCTAAAAAAATAGGGTTTTCAATATTTAAATGAGTTTGGGTCGGACCGGGTCAACCCGGAACAAACTGGGTTTTGACCCGTTCAAGTCTTTGATACGTCTTCAGTAAATGTGTCATAACTCCTGCTCCTGAGATCCGAATGACCTGAATCAAACTCCTGTAGACAGATAACTCGTCCCTCTACAACTCTTATGAAAACCGTTTGAGTTGGTTCATAACGGAAGGTCTTTTTTTGCTGGTTGTTTGGACGGTATCATCTTCTCTCAGCCAGAAAGACATACCTTCAGTAAATCCATCGTATCGCTCTATCCATAGGTCAAAATAACCCGATTCAAACTCCTGTGTAAAGCTGATTCACTTCTATACAACTTATATGAACGCAGTTGAAGCTGAATCGGATTTTAAAGTCCCCGTCTAGCCACATCTTTGAGACACTTTGGACGAGAGATGTAGCACCGGGCGGCTTTGGTCCGGGATGGGAGGCAGGGATGAGAAGTCTTCGGTGAGGGAAGGTGTTGCCGAGGGAATTCAATCTGGGATGGAAGGCCGGGATATCCTCTGCCCGAGGGAAAGTTGCAATCCCGGCCGGTGTGGAGCCGGGACATGGATCCGGGACACGGAGCCGGGACACGGAGCCGGGATGAGAAGTTTATTGCCGAGATGTTGTGGCACCGGGCGGTGTGGAGCCAGGAAGGGAGGCCGGGAAACTCCCTGTCCGAGGGAAAATGCAATCCCGGGCGGTGTGGAGCAGGGACGCGGAGCCGGGATGAGGAAAAGTCTTGTCCCGGGCCGGTGCATGCATCTGGTAAGGAAAGAGCTCCTCGGCCAGGCAGAGACGTCTTCAGTAAATCCGCAGTAACTCCTTAAACAGAAATCAAAATGGCCTGAATCCAACTCCTGTAGACAGATAACTCACTCTTCTACAACTCCTATGAAGAACTTCAAGGCTGATTCATATCGGAGGGTCTTCGTCCATCTACATCTTTCCAGCGTCTCGGATGGGCTTTGCACACCACTTAGGTCCAACTCTCCAACTATTCCCAATTGCCTCCAATAATCACCTAGGAAATACTCCAAAACACGCAAGAATGCAGTAAACCTAATGCAAGTACCTAAAACTCTAAATGAGACCTAAATGCAAGACATGACCATGATTATTCATGCGAATTACACAAAACTCTAAATGAAATGCATGCTAAAACATGCAATGTATGAGTATATCAATTCCCCCAAACTTAAACCCTTGCTTGTCATCAAGCAAACAAGAATAAATAAAAGGAGAAGACTTCAAATGGGAGTTCAAATCCAAAAGTGCCATAAAAAGGATCTGACCCCAATGTCCAAGTTGCAAATTTCTTGATGCGATCAAACAACTTACTCAAAAGTGACTAGCCATACTTATCCTTGCATGACTTACATTCGAACCTCAACCTACACAAACTTTCATATCTTCCAAACTCTTGACATTGATTACGTGTAATAGGTGTGAATCATGTTTATGCAAGTTTGTGTAGGTTGGCTAAGGGTAAGGTAATGAGAAGGTGATTTCATTATCATGCATGGGTAATTAAGTACAATGATCTCTCATGAAATGAACAAACATTCGCAAAATGCTAAAGGTAAAAGGCAACCTATGCATACAAGGGAGAATTCTCATCTACCCAAATGCCTAGAGTATCTCGAACCTAAAGCTTCTAACCCATTATGCCCATATCCTAAGCTACCCTTTTTATCTTGAGGCATTTTGCCTTCTCAAACCCACATGCTTCTTGTCTTTTCATTTCACATTCTTCTCATTCGGGATCACTTCTTCTTCCTTGTTCTTTCATGGCTTTGTGCTCCTTTGTTGTGATCTAGCTCTTCTTTTCTTCTTTTTGGTTCACGCCTCTTCTCATTCTTTGATGCTTTGGCCTTTTTGGCTTTCTTCTTTTCTCTTCTATCTTTTGAGGCTATCTTATTCTTTACAGGTAATCTTATGATTTTTGCACCAACCAATCTACACAAATTCGATCCCCTTTTTCCTTTCTCCTTTTCTTCTTTTCCATTCCACAATCCATTCTCAAGTGTTAACCAAGTCTAAGACCGTTCCCCCAAACTTGAACCAAGAACCACCATCCTAACTAGCCCATTCCTAGATTAACTCCGAGATGTTGGAGCTAAATCTACATGAGAATTCCCTCTTGTCACCTTAAACCTAACACGTTTTGCCAAGTTTTTTCAAAAGAAAGGCCTCACAATTCACACACTAATAACAATGGCTTGAAAGAAGGCTAAGGTTAGGGTAGGGGAAACCATTCCAATGATGGGATATGACTACTTGGATAAGCAAGAGTGGTAAAAAGGAGAAAGAATATCCAAGTATGTATAGGTGATCAACCAATTCATTCTAGATTGCACAAACATAATATTTACAAGTCAAATTTATGGTTATCACTTAGATGAGGTTGAATTCAAGTCAAGGTTTGTTTCAATCAAAGCAAGAACAATAAGACATGAGATCAAAGCATGGTTCGTTCTTAATTTCTACACGAGATCAAAGCATCAAGTAACTAGCAACAATGGCATTGGTTTAGGCTCTTAATAAGGCATTTTACAAGACAAATCTATCATTGCTCCTAATGCTCATGCAAAGCTACCTTATATGCTATGCATCTAGACTCAATCCTATATGAATGCACAAAAGTTCAAAAGTTCAAAATTTTCAAATTTATTGAAAATGCATGATATGCATGAGACTCGAGGTGCAAAAGATCAAAATAAGAACACCAAAAACGATGTTAGATAACACATAAATCCTCCCCCCAAACTTAAATTACACAGTCCCTTGTGTAATAGAAGCTTAAGAGAGAGCTAAACAATGCATGAAAGAAGGAAAGAAGATATGATTCTAAATGCTATGTACAAAATTTGGAGTGTTACCTTGGAAAAATGATGGAGGGGGAGAGGAGTGTGACATGTTGTGGACGAACCCTCCTTTCATCACATACCACAATCTTTGACCCAAGAGACCCTTATTGACTTTCTTGTTTTATATCTCAAGCTCGACACAAGATAGGCTCGGGAAGGTCCCAAAGGGGCGCGTTTAACGTCACCAGCTTGATGGTTGCTTCCTCATTGTCACTCCCTTCATGAAACTCACAAGAGAAGTGAAAAGATTAGCAACAAAAGAAAATAAAAAGCTCTAGTCTTAAGAAGAATCAAAATCCTAATGATCAATGTAAACCTCCCCGGCAACGGCGCCAAATTGATAATTAGAATTTGTGTTAAGCTCATATCAATTACTCTAAATACTAGGTAGTATAAGAGGTATCGAACCAAAGAGGTTAAGATTGAAACAATAGGAATACATGAATCTTCCTAAGCTAGAGCAAATGTTTTGGTTTTTTTTATATTTTTAGATTAGAATGTAAAATGCAAGAAAGAAAACAAAGATATAAGTGTTGGATCATGGATTGAACTATCAATGAATGATTAACAATCAAATAATGATGACAAAGATTGCAGTAAACACTATCCTAGAACGTGAGATTCACAATTATGACTAATCCACTCTCGTGGCACTAATCACTTTTTTAAACACCAAATCAAGAACAAACCATTGTTTGTGATAAGATGGTTAACAAGCATTAATATCCAATCCCAATTAGTTCACTAATCACCCTCGACATCTGATATGCTCAAATTAATACCTTAAAAAGTACTAAAGCAGTTGCTGCAGTATATCAGGGGTCGAACACAAGGACTCAGAGAAATCACACAATAGATTATATAGTATCGAATCAAGCTAAGCAAATCAGATGAAACAAAAAAAATAAGCAGTAAACGAGTTGTAAATTCAATGGAGAAAATATAGGCCTAGGGAATTTCTCAGGAAATGAATGAATGCAGACTAAACTAACTAATCGGGGTTCAGGTTATGCACGGTTCTTAAACTCAAATCACTAAAGTATAATTGACCAACTGTCGTTGCGAGAATTATCTAAATCTAAACTTCAGAATCCCAAATCTCTTTGAAAATTCCTAAGAATAAATCAGCTTTAAAGTCTAGGTTTGATATCTTCACAAATCAATTAAACCAAATATCTTTGCGAATAATCAATTTGCTCACCTTAAATTCTATCAGATTACTCAATTATACTGTCGTGCCTAATCGATTAACCTAAGATCTAAGTTCTAGGTGATCAATCTAGAATTAGCCTTGAGAACAACCTAAGGCGAAGAACTAATTCAGATTATGAACCCGAACAAATAATCAACCTAGCATTCAAAGAAATCCCTGTGAGAAAACCCTAAACCTAAAGTGGATCTACTCAAACATAGAAATTGAAGCAATAAACATGTTTGAATAAATCATCAAATAAATCAGAAAGAGTAATAAGAGGGTTCGAAATCTTCTCTCGGACGAACATAGTTTCAGACTTGTCTCCCTTCAAAAGCTCTCTCACAAACCAAAGTAAAATAAAGCGTAGCCAACAAAGTGGCTGTAAAATCCTATTAAATAACCTAAATCACGTTTTGGGACTTCTTGTAAATAATAAAGTCTTATGGGGCAATTATGCAATTCTTCAACTCTTGGAAAAGTTGCGGGTCGTGTCTGCTGCGATGGGTATCGATCGATACTAGGCAGTATCGATCGATACTGGTGCTTCCAATCGGGCACTTAGCAACACGAACTTCTGCTTTGCTCCAGAATGCTCCAGAAAGCTCCAATATCTCCAATTATGCTCCAAACGTGTTAAAACCTGTAAAAGACTCTAAAAGACTCCAAAATACTAGAAAGACTCTATAAAACGGACTTACACTACAAGAAAACAAGGGGTTTTCCGACGGCAATTCTGACGGGCAAAAAGCCGTCGGATATTTGGTCCGTCGGAAATTTATCCGACGGATTTCCGACGGTGTTTCCGACGGATGTTGATCTTTCCGATGGTTTTCCGACGAGTGACATCCGTCGGAAAACTTCCGACGGAATTTCGACGGATTTTCGACGGATGTTGATCTTGCCGACATGATTGCCGGCGGTTTTCCGACGATTGACATCTGTCGAAAAACTTCCGACGGATGTTCGATGGTTTTCCGACGGATGCTGGTCTTGCCGATGATTTTCCGACGATTGCATCCGTCGGATAATTTCCGACGGATTTCCGATGGATTAAACTTTGCCGACATGGTTGCCGACTACGTTGCCGACATCAATAATATATATTTATTCCGTCGGAATTCCGTCGGAATGCCGTCGGAAAACTAAAAAAACTTTGGTTATAAAAACGTATCCACCCCTCATTCATTTAGAATCACAACAAAAATAACAAACAAACACATATACAATGTCTTATTTTCGATCGTGGATGGACAAACCTCCGCGTGATCCCGCGACGGGAGAATTGACGGATGAGTTCGCACAACGTGTGGAAGAGTTCATGAACTTTGCGTCTAACAATAGCATGACATCGGAATACGGTAAAATGTATTGTCCTTGTAATAAATGTCGGAATTATAGATTAGTCACAGTTAGGGATGTAAGGAAGCACTTATATAAGAATGCATTTATGCCTGGTTACAAGATTTGTTATACTCACGGAGAAACCAATTCAATGGTGCATTATTATGGTAGCACATCAGATAGGTTTGGTAGTACTTCAGGTTCTAGGTTAGAGGAACCAACACCGGATGTAGATGTAAACGCAGGTTACACTCTGATGGTGAATGATGCGTTTGGTGAAAACATAGCATCTTTTCATCATGTTGAGGATAGTAACAGGGTAGAGGAACCAAATTTAGAAGCGCGGAAGTTTTTTGATATGCTAGATGCATCTAAGCAGCCATTATACAGAGGATGTAGAGAAGGACTTTCGCCTCTATCAGCTGCAAGCAGGTTGATGGCTATAAAGACGGATTTCAACTTGGCCGAAGATTGTGTTGATGCGATAGCTGATTTTGTGAGAGATGTCTTACCTGAAGATAATATTTCACCGGCTTCATACTAAGAGATTCAGAAGCTTGTAGCTGGTCTTGGATTACCTTATCAGATGATAGATGTGTGCATCGACAACTGTATGATCTACTGGAGAAAGGATGAAAACAGGTTGAAGTGTCAGTTTTGTCACAAACCTCGGTATCAGGATACAGGAGGCAGAGTACCTGTTCCACATAAACGGATGTGGTATCTTCCCCTAGCTGATAGGTTGAAGAGGTTATATCAATCCCAGCGCATGGCAGGGCCTATGAGATGGCATGCAGAACATAACTCAGCTGGAGAGATAGCGCATCCTTTAGATGCAGAAGCATGGAAACATTTTCTAGAGGTTTATCCTAGTTTTGCATGTGAGCCAAGGAACGTATACCTGAGGTTATCTACGGATGGATTCAAACCATTTGAAAAGCATGGGAAGAAATATTCGTTGTGGCCAGTAATCGTCACACCGTATAATTTACCGCCATCTATGTGCATGAAACGAGAGTTTTTGTTCCTCACGATCCTCGTCCCAGGTGCAGAGCATCCTAAGAGATCATTTGATATTTTCTTACAGCCATTAATTTATGAGTTGAAAATGTTGTGGAAAGATGGTGTTGAAGCGTTCGATGTATCCCTGAAACAGAATTTTATGATGTGTGCGGTACTTATGTGGACCATAAGTGATTTCCCAGCATACGTTATGCTATCTGGATGGTCGACGCATGGAAGGTTGGCGTGTCCGTATTGTCAAGATAACACTGATGCGTTCCAATTGAAGAACGAACGTAAGACTTCTTGGTTCGATTGTCATCGACGATTTCTACCGCATGATCATCCATTTCATCGGAGCACAACATTGTTTAGAAAGAACAAAAAAGTTTTTGATGATCCACCTCCTGAGGTAGATGGAAATTATATTAAGAATCAGTTAAGAGATTTTGGTGCCGAGAAGACAGTTTCATGCGGGGGTAATGGGCATTATCCCGTTGACGGTTGTGGTGAGTACCACAATTGGCACAAGAAGAGTATTTTCTGGGATTTACCATATTGGAAAGACCAATTGCTTCGCCATAATCTAGATGTGATGCACATTGAAAAGAACTTTTTCGACAACATCATGAACACTGTTCTAAATGTGCAAGGAAAGACGAAAGATAATTTGAAGGCCAGATTGGACTTGTCAGATTTTTGTTCTCGTAAGGAGTTGCATGTAATGGCGAACGGGAAATCACTACATCCCCCTGTTTTCCGGATGAATGCGTCTTCAAAGGAGGAATTCTTCGATTGGATTAAGCATGGTGTCAAATTCCCAGACTGATACGCATCTAACCTTCGTAATTGCGTCGATAGTTCAGAAGGGAGGTTTTCTGGGATGAAGGGTCATGATTGTCATGTTGTCATGCAGCGCCTCCTTCCATTTGCATTTGAATGTCTTCTTCCTATAAACGTCCATGAAGCTATTGTAGGTTTACATACATTTATACTATCACGTATGGTAATTTTATATTTGTGATTATTAAACGGAAGTTATTTAATTTTGTCTGTGTACGTACGTACTATATATGCAGGGATCGGTGCTATCTTCCGGTATCTATGCACGAGATCACTTACACCAACCGGCATCCGAAATCTAGGGGAAAACATCACGGTTCTCCTTTGTAACCTCGAGAAAATATTTCCTCCTGCATTTTTTGATGTTATGGAACATCTTCCTATTCATCTCCCTCGAGAAGCAGCACTTGGTGGGCCTGTTCAATACCGATGGATGTACCCTTTTGAGCGGTATATGTTCCACCTAAAGAAGAAGGTGAAAAATCTTTCTAAAGTCGAGGGTTCTATTGTCGCACAGAGCATTAATGAAGAAAATTCCAACTTTGCTAGCTACTACTTTCAAGCGCAAGTTAAAACAAAAAGTAGACGCCACGCACGTCATGATGATAGAGGGAACATAGTTAGTTATCCTGTCTATGTTCCCGATATATTTACTCAGATTGGACGACTAAGTGGAAAAAGCTAGGATCGGCGACTATTAGAGGATGAGCAAAGGCACTTGCTTATGTATATTCTGACAAACTGCGATGACGTTTTAGAATATGAGAGGTACCTAATTAAATGTTATTTTGGTGTAAGGTTAATTAATGTTATTATAATTTTCTAATGCATTTGTTAATGCACATGATGTTCATGACCCAAATACGCGAATGGTATCCAAATTACATAGAGGATGAGCTTGATGTCGTCAAGCAGAATGACTTTGGTTATTGGTTGAAATATCATGTAAGTGATAAATGATGATATATTATTAAATATTTAAATTAGAATAATAATTTTTATATATAAACATTGTGTCGATTATTGTCCACTTGAAATTTTACCAGGTTCGTCAGATGACTGCTCTCGGTAATGAGTTTCCGACCTGGTTAGTTGAGATGATGAAAGGGTCGATGTTTATTGAAAAGTCTTATCCGATGTATTGCACCCGAGGGTATGCTTTTAAGGCTCATCGGGAAGGAAGCTCAAAGACAACTTGTAATTCTGGTATATAACCTCAATATGGAGAAATTGTGTACTACGGTGTCCTCCGCGAAATATTGGAGGTCCATTATTCGGGGATGCTCGACTTGAGGTGCATTGCGTTATATTGTGAGTGGTATAGTCCTGTAGGAGGTGTACGCCATGACGCATTTGGTGTTACATCTGTCCACTCTCGAAGGCGACTTCAAAAATACGATCCTTTCATTCTTGCTTCACAAGCAGATCAAGTTTCCTACATTCGATACCCCCGGGTTAGGAACAAGCAAGGCCCTTGGATTACAGTTACGTCGATACACCGAAGGGGAAGAGATTATGGTGTGGAAGAGCACGACCCTTTGCAGGTTCCGGCAATAGGTAACTTAGGTCCGATCGAGCATTCTCTTGAAGTTGATCTCGTGGTTGATTTCACCATGGACGGGAATGACGAGGTCTTTGAGGATTCAGAGGAAGAGATCGGCGAATTTGACGAGCACTCCGATTCAGCTACTTCAGATTATTCGTCGGATTCCGAATAATGAATTTTATGTAATATATTGTATTTATCTATCTTGTTTTTACATTTTTATGAAATAAAAACGTAACTTTCTTCCGTAAATTAAACATAAATATAGTAACGCAATATTTACGGTTTTAGCCGGTGGATTTAAGGTTTTGTCCGACGGCTTACAGTTTTAGCCGAGATAATCTTATTCTCCCGGCTAAAACCGTAATCCGGACAAGTTTTAGCTGGGGGAAAAAATTTTCTCGGCTAAAACCGTAGGCCGTCGGAAATCCGTCAAAAAATTTCGACGGATTTCCGATGGCCTACGGTTTTAGCTGTGAGAAAAGATTACCTCGGCTAAAACCGTAGGCCGTCAGAAATCCGTCAGAAATTTCCTACGGCTTTCCGACGGCCTACGGTTTTAGCCGAGGTAATCTTTTCCCCCCGGCTAAAAATTATTCCGTAGGTTTTTTCCTCTGCTAAATCAGTAAATTCCCCCGGCTAAAATCGTAAATCACCTCGGCTAAATCCGTAAATCCCTCGGCTAAATCCGTAAATCCCTCGGCTAAAACCGTAAATCCCCCAGGCTAAAACCATAAATCCCCCCGGCTAAAACCGTAAATCCCCCCGGTTAAAACCGTAAATCACCCCTCGGCTACAACCTTAAATCCCCTCGGCTAACCGTCAATCCCCCCGGCTAAAACCAAAAATTCCTCGGCTAAAACCGTAAATCCCCCCGGCTAAAACCAAAAATTCCTCGGCTAAAACCGTAAATCCCCCCGGCTAAAATAGTAAATCCGAGCAACTTTTAGCCGAGGCACCGAAAATCGTAAATCAGGCGTATACCGTCTCGGCCAAAACCGATAGTGCCTCGGCTAAACCCGAAAATACGAGCATCCGTCGGAAATCTGTTTGAGGCATTTTCTTTTTTATACTTAGCATTTTTTCAAAATATCATAAGTCATCGGAAAAAACCTTTTATATATATAAATGTATGAAAAACATTTAATCAAATTTAGATTTATGAAAAAACCATTTTTATATATATATATGTATTTCAAAAAACGTTTTTATATATAGTTATATATAAAAAACGTATTTTGAAAAAATTATATATATATATATATATGTATATATAAAACGTTTTTTTATATAGTTATATATTAAAAATGTTTTTTGTAAATTTTTTATATATTTAATATGTATAGAAAACGGTTGTAATATATATGTAAATTTAAAAAAAAAATATTTTATATACTTATATATTATAAACGTTTTTTGTACATTTTTTATATATTTAATATGTATATAAAACGTTTTTTATAAAAATGTTAATTTTAAAAACTTTTTTATATAGTTATATATTAAAAACGTTTTTTTATCAATTTTTTATATATTTAATATGTATATAAAACGGTTTTTATATATATGTATTGTTACAATGTTTTTTATGTAAGGTTTTGTTTTTTTACATGTATTTATTGCTTATATAAATTTTCAAATGATTTCGTCTACTTTTTTTAATTGTTGTAGGTCTTACGAGAATTTTGATAGTGACCGTGCCGGCGGTTCGGGGCAAGGAGGGCGGAGGGCCGCAGCCTCAAATCCGAACCCGGGTTTTGTCCCGCCTACGGCGCCTTCACCTACTCTCGATGCAGAGAGTGTATGTCAACCGACGATCATGACCGTCGAGGAGCTCATTCATCAGCCGGGACGAGAACTACTCATAGTTCTCGACCCGAAACGCCGCACCCCGAGATCTACTTGGTAATACTATGTCTTTTCTTAAATAATATTTTTATATTTATTATTGATTTTTTATTTGTTTTTTTCATAGGTTTGGATACTCCGGGAATGGCATTAGCAAGTCGATTTTGAGGATGTTGCACAGCCTCCTCAAACACCCGTACCCGACATATGCCTCTATGACGTCGGACGACCAAGATATGTGGTTTCGTACCTTTGCGGTAAGTGATAATTTAATTACTTGTTTGTATTATATTTTGAGATTTTGTTAACAAATTTTATTTCTATTTTTTTTGTAGCAAGAGTTTAATTGGAAACGCTTACGAAGACGGTCGAGGCAGAATTTCACTCGGAGGCTGCCCGACAATTCTCTCGCCACATCTGCGATTGGAAGAAGGCTTGGAAGAAGGGGAAAGATAAGCCGAAAGGTTTGAACGAGGTTGTGTACAATGGGTACCAGCCCTACTGGAATTTGCCGACTACCGTAGCTATTTATGAGACTCACACCAAGAACCGGAGGAGTGACCGGAAGGGGAAGGGAGAAGCAGTTCACAACAACGGGGCAAAGAGCTACTTGACAAAGGCCGACGAAATGGTAAGTACTTTTTCGGTTTTTAGTTCTTTTTTATTAAAAACGGTTTTCTTTAACCGTTTTATATATTTCGTAGACGGCGGAATTGGGCTAAGAGCCGGATCACCTTGCATTGATGGAGAGGACGCACACCAACAAGAAGACGGGCCAAATTCAAGATTCAGAAGTGAGGGAGTACGTCGAAACCGTGAAGAGGACGAAAGATGATTTGCTCACTCAGAGATCCCAAGACGATTACACCGGATCCAACGAAGTGACTCGGGCCGAGCCTAACGAGCTAGTCCTCGCGGTAAGTAAAACTTATGATATTTTTATTAAGATAATTTTTATTTTTTTGAAATTCTAAACTTTTTAATTGTTTTTGTAGGAGGTACCGGTTAGGAAAGGTCGTCGGCCGAGGTTGGGTAAGATTGCGACCCAATCCCCTTCTTCTTCGGCCGGTTTCTCGATGGATGAAGACTTTATCCGGCAAAACGAAGAGCTCACGGCGAAGGTCACGGTATTGGAGGACAAGCAAACCAAGTGGGCGGATTTCTTCAAGACGAAGTTCCCGGACCTGCCCCCAGATTTATTTTGATTATGTTTTTTTTAATGTAATATCAACAATTTCTAAAACTTTTAAATATTTTTGTTTTGTAAAATTTTATTTATATAATTAATTTTCGTTTTTTAAATCATTTAATTTATTTAATTTAATTAATATATAATTTTAATAAATATTAATTAAATATATATATATTTTAAATATTAAAAAAATTACACATTACCGTCGGAAATCCGTCGGAAATTTCCAACAGATTTCCGACGGTCTGAGAACCTTATCGACGGATACGTCGTCGGAAATCCGTCGGTAAACAAGCCGTCGGAAATCCGTCGGTAAATGGTCCGTCGGAAATCCATCGGTAAACAAGCCGTCGGAAATTCGTCGGCAAACGGTCTGTCGGAAATCCGTCGGTAAAAAAGCCGTCAGAAATCCGTCTGTAAACAAGCCGTCGGAAATCCGTAGGTAAACAAGCCGTCGGAAATCCGTCGGTAAACAAGTCGTCGGAGTGGATTCTCAATCCGTCGAAAATCCCTCGGATTATTGTCGAAATTATTCCCGACGGAAAACTCGTCAGAAATCCGTCGGAAAATCGTCCGTCGGAATTCCGTCGGAAATTTTCGACGGATTTACGTACGATGGATTTTCTATTCCGACGAGATAGAACCGAAGGATTTTACCGTCGGTTCTAGCGTGTTTTCTTGTAGTGTTATATCATGGCCTAAAAGGGGTAAAAACCATGATATATCAACTCCCCCAGACTTAGCCTTTGCTTGCCCTCAAGCAAATAGAAGACTAAACCAGAGAGAGGTTTGAAAACACGGAGACTCACCTATCCAGGAACCATCGCAAAGATCCTTTTCCAAAGCACCCAAATGTCACTTAACCAGCTTTTGATCTAACCACCATGTACTTCTCCGTAGACATTCGCAGCTTTACCAGACTCCACACATTATCTCGCAGCATTGTTCAAATAAAGCCATCATCGCTAGTTTCATCGCTGCAGCCAATGTTCAAGAACCTTCTAGATTCTTTACCATACAATATAATGACAAGGAACCATCCAATTTCACACTTTTTGTATCACTTTCTCTCCCCCAGACTTATTTCTTATTATGTTCTCTCTTTTTTATATCTGCATATACACATCAAGGTCCGAAACGCGAGTATTGATGGTGTTTGCCACCGAATCCCCGGTTCTTCCCTCTCTATGTATCAAATGTTTAGGCGAATAGTGGTATCACGGGAAATTTTCCTAACCTCGCTTTCAACCTTTGTGTGATCATTCCCTCTTAAGTAGAATAATGGGATCGCTGGAAATTTTCCTAGCCCTCTACTCAGAAGGTAATCATTTCATCTTTTATGCTCTTATTTATCAACTTATAACAGGGGAGAGAGATACCATTACTTTAAACATATGAGTTCCTTTGTCAGATATGAATGATGAATCAAGCTCTGTAAACACTAACCACATCGATGAAGTGCAAAATTTTGGCTCAGGCTTCAGAAGAACTCTGCTGGAGACATGGATGTTTTCTAGTCAACTGGTCAGTCTTAGGATTTTTCATTAGTCGATCTAGAGCTGATCATGCAACACTGGTCACTCAAAAACAAAATAAAAACAACAATTCAAGCACTGGATCATCATCTCCAACAAGTTTTGACTCAATGAAACGTTTTTGACTCGATAAAACAACTAACTCTAAGAAAAACAAACACAATGTCAGCATACACCTCCCCCAGAATTGAACAACACTGTCCCCAGTGTTATTTAGCCTAGAGTAGGTAAAAGAAAACAAAAGAATAAAATAAAATTGTGAAAAACAAGAAGTTACCGTGCTGGAACATCTGGTGTCGACCGACACACGGCCTGGTATCGATCAATACTAGGCTTAAGTCAACATGATGAAACGTCTCATTCGCGATTGGTGTCGACCGATACCAATGTGGCATCGATCGATACTCAGGCGATTTCAAGTTTTTGCTCCTTGTTTATCCTGACACAAACACAGAACGAAAAATAAAAAGAAAAATGACTAAAAAACAGACTCACCGGTGGGTTGCCTCCCACCAAGCGCTCGTTTAACGTCATTAGCTTGACTGTAACGCCATTCAGGCTGTGGGTGCATCATCCAAAGGCATTATCTGCCCTGTTGGAATCTTGGCTTTCGCCTAATAGTGTTTCACCCTTTGTCCATTGACAGTAAATTCATCGCCTGTAGGACTAATCAGCACGACAGCACCATGTGGTCTGACCTCCTTGATTGTGAAGTGACCTGACCAACGAGAACGCATTTTACCAGGAAACAATTGCAAACGAGAGTTATACAGAAGTACCTAGTCGTTCGGCTCGAAATGTCTGGAGATGATCTTTTTATCATGATAGGCCTTAGTTCTCTCCTTGTACAGCTTCGAGTTCTTGTAGGCGTGGTGCCTAATCTCATCCAACTCGTTCAGTTGAATTAATCTCCTCTCTACTGCAGGCTTGATGTCAAAGTTCAGCAACTTCGTCGCCCATGCTGCCTTGTGTTCGATCTCCACTGGAAGGTGACATGCTTTCCCATACAGCAAGTGAAATGGTGTAGTGCCCATCGTTGTCTTGAAAGCAGTCCTATAAGCACATAGTGCGTCATCCAGCTTCTTAGACCAATCCTTCCTAGAAGCACCCAATGTCTTATCCAAAATTTCTTTGATTTTCCTATTGGAGACCTCGACTTGCCCACTGGTCTGAGGGTGATATGGAGTAGCCACGCGATGATTTACACCATACTTCTTCGGCAACATCTCGAAAATCTTGTTGATAAAGTGAGAACCACCATCACTGATCACAATTCGAGGTATTCCAAATCGAGGGAAAATGATGGTCTTAAACAGCTAACGACCACCGAAGAATCATTGGTCATGCTAGCAATCGATTCCACCCATTTGGACACATAGTCCACTGCAACAAGGATGTATATGTTCTCGTGTGACGAGGGAAATGGGCCCATAAAATCGATGCCCCAGCAATCAAAAACTTCAACCTCAAGGATTAAATTATGTGGCATCTCATGTCTCTTGCTGATCTTCCCTCTCCTCTGACAGACATAACATTGTGAGAGATATGCATGCGCGTCTCTGAACATAGTAGGCCACCAGAAGCCTGCTTGAAGGACTTTGGACACTGTCTTGAAAGTAGCAAAGTGACCAACTTACTCAGACCCATGGCAATGAAAAATAATCGCTGGCACCTCGGACTATGCAACGCATCTTCTGTAGATACCATCTGAGCAGTGCTTATATAGGTACGGCTCATCCCAGAAGAACCTCCTCATCTCGCGCATAAACTTCTTCCTCGTATACGATGTGGGATACTTTGGCTCAGTCTCTACAGTAAGGTAGTTGGCAATGTCAGCGTACCATGGTCGTGTAGGACAAGAGGCAACAGCTAAATAGACATCATAAGAGTCGAAGTGCTCTGCAGGCAAAACAGGTCCAAATCGCGACGGGTATCGATCGATGCTAGGTGAGTATCGATCGATACCGAAAGTCTGCACTCGTGAAAATTGCAAATTTTTGGGACAAACGTCTTGAAGTTGAGCTTCAATGAAGTAAATACCTTCCTCTGGCAGGAAATCATCAATAGGTACGACTTCATCGACCTTTAATCGCGATAAGTGGTCAGCAACGCCATTCTCAACTCCTCTCTTGTCCTTGATCTCGATGTCGAACCCTTGGAGCAAAAGAACCCATCGACATAGACGAAGCTTGAGGTCCTTGTTCTTCAGCAAGTTTTTGAGAGCAGCATGGTCTGTGTGAACAATAACCTTGCTCCCAATCAAGTAGGACCGAAATTTCTCAAAAGAGAAAACGACTGCAAGTAACTCATTCTCAGTGGTGCTGTAATTTCGCTGAGCATCGTCCAACGTTCTGCTGGCATAATAAATAGCATGGAGCTTCTTGTCTTTCCTCTGACCCAACACCGCTCCAACAACAAAATCGCTCGCATCGCACATAACTTCAAAAGGTGAACTCCAATCAGGAGGTTGGACAATAGGAGCACTCACCAATGCCTTCTTAATCTCCTCGAAGGCTGCAAGGCAATCAGATGTGAAGTCAAATTTGACTTCCTTACATAACAGGGCTGTGAGTGGGCGTGCGAGCTTAGTGAAATCTTTGATGAACCTCCTGTAAAACCCAACATGACCAAGGAAGCTTCGAATCTCAGATACAGATCGTGGAGGTTGCATGCTTGTCATGACCTGAATCTTAGCCTTGTCAACTTCGATCCCTGCCTTAGAAACCTTGTGCCCAAGAAAAATGTCATCTTGTACCATGAAGTGGCACTTTTCCCAATTAAGAACCAAGTGCTTCTCCTCGCATCTTTGGAGTACCTTGCACAAGTTATCCAGACAATCCTTGAATGACGACCCATATACAGAAAAGTCATCATTGAACACCTGCATAAACTTCTCAGTCATGTATGTGAAAATCGACATCATGCATCGCTGAAAGGTCGCTGGAGCGTTACATAATCCAAATGGAATTCTTCTGTAGGCGAATGTGCCATAGGGACATGTAAAAGTCGTCTTTCCTTGGTCCGCTAGATGTATAGTGATATGATCATGGATGCGACGGATCCGGTGGAGGTTCAAGAAGATGCGATGATCATTCCCGAGGGACCAATCACACGGTCTAAGGCACGGCAACTGGCGGGAGCTGTTCGGAACTTACTCACGGATGCAAGGAACCAAGAGGATCAACGTACACAACCCGTCCTCACCTCATTGTCTTCGAACTCTCTATGAGGTTAGGCCGTTTGTGTGATACGTTTGTACTCTTTTTCCTGTATACGGTTTTGTCCCAAATGGGTTTTCCGTATAGAGGTTTTAACGAGGCAAACGGATTACACCGCTAAACGGTCCGACTTCTTGAGAGTTCCGCGGGGGAATTTTCCGAGGAAAATTCCGAGGGATTTATTCCCGAGGGACTTTTTCGAGGGACTTTCCGAGGGAAATTTTCCGCGGGAATTTCTGGCGGAATTCCAACAGTTGGTCAACTATCATTTGAATTCAAAAACTGTATTTATTTTCTTTGTAATTTTCGATGGGTCTTCTCCTTGTTTCGAGAATGACCCTTGCTTTTCCCCTTTGAATTTTCTCTTTATCTTCTTCTCTCCCTCATTGTCGAAACATACCTTCATTTTTATCTAAGTTATTTTCAGAGATTATTCTCTCTTCTCTCTCGATTTTCTGTGATGGTTAGTCACTGAATTTCTTTTGGTTTATCGAGATTAATTCCGCATCTTCTCGACGCAACCTTCGATCCGTTTTCTTGTTCGATTCTTCTTGTGACAAAGGGCTTAGAGATTTTCGGGATTCATCTCCCACGCTCTAACATCTCTGTTCTCGAATCCCTCAAGACAACGCAGCCACCCCCTCGTTTCAAAAGTTCATAGTCGGATTTGGGCCTAAGGATTTTCGGGAATTCTCCCACGCCTTAGCATCTCTTCCCGTGGATTCTTTGAAGTCGTGGATCTATCCCTCTCAACCGTATTAGAGCAAGTGATCCTCAGTCAAATCGTGTCAAGTGGTATCAGAGACACTTGCTCCAAAATCGGTGAGATTTATCCAATTCAAACTGTTCATCTTCTTACAATTTTCTGGGTTTAAAAGTTTTCGTTTTTCTGTCTGTTTTGATTTTTATAAATTCAAAAACGTATCAAAAAAATCAAAACAAAATATATCTGAGTAGATCTTTGTCTTTAGTTAATTGTCATAATTTTTAAAATTCAAAAAAAAAATAAAAAGAATTTCGTTTTGAGTTTTTCGGAAAACATCTGTTTTTGTGGTTACTTGAGAAAAATCTGGAATTTTGCATACACTCATTTGTGTTGTGTTTGATTTTATGCGAGGTACAATATGTCGGAAGAAAGTGAATCAGCTTCATCACGTTCTAGGAGAGAACGAGAGGCTGTGATGAATCAAAAAGTTGATGGCGTTAATCAAAAAGTCGATGATATGGCACAAATTCTCCGCGAAATGCGAGACCAAATGGCGACTTTGGCGGTTCGTACGCCAAGACGTGGTGAAAGAAATCAAGGTGCTGAACCGAGAGACCATAGAGCCAATGATGTCCGATCTGAACAGAGTGTTGGATATGGAAGTTGTCACGCACCGGCGAGACCGAGGAGAAATCGGCCGCGGCAAAATGAATCGGAGGACAATCCATTTTATGACCGAGGAGATTCATCCGAGGGAAACCACAACCGGCAGTAACGACCTCAAAGACGTAACAACGATGACCTTGGCGGAATGAAGCTTCGCATTCCCCCATTCTACGGCAAAAACGATCCGGATGCCTTCCTCGAATGGGAGAAGAAAATCGAACTAGTTTTCGATTGCCAAAATTTTTCCCCTTATAAAAAAGTCAGGTTAGCTGCTACTGAATTTCATGAATATGCTATTGACTGGTGGGATCAAATTGTGACAAAACTGAGACGCAACGGTGAGAATCCCGTGGAGACTTGGACGGAGATGATCGCACTAATGCGAAGACGATTCGTACCGCTACACTACCACCGGGAACTTCACCAACGGTTAAGGCGTTTAGGTCAAGGAGGTAAGAACGTGGAGGACTATTTCCAGGAGATGGAAAAGCTCATGCTAAAGGCTGACGTGGATGAGCCGATCGATGCCACAATGGCACGGTTCTTAGCCGGCATGAACCGCGATTTACAAGACCGAATGGAAATGCAAACGTATGCGACTTTGGAGGAAATGTTGCATAAGGCTGTCCTAGTGGAACAGCAACTTAAGAGAAAAGGCGCGTCACGGCAACCTTACGCCTCAAGCTCCAAACCGAATTATCCACCAAGAGCCGATTCTAAGCCTAAGACGGATTTCAAACCGCAAACTTCCGGCTATGACTACAAAGGTAAGGGTGATTCGAATCCAATGCGTAATCGTGACATTGAGTGTTTTAAATGCAGGGGCAAAGGACATTACGCCAACAAGTGTCCAAACGCACGCGCAATGATGTTGCTAGAAAACGGTGAAATCGTGACCGACGATGAAGAAGAGACGGAAACCGCTCCAATCTTTGACGATTATGAAGAGCATGCGGTTGACGGGGAACTCTTAGTGGCGAGACGTGTTCTTCTTGCCCAGGAACCGGTCATTGAAAACGAACAACGGGAAAACCTCTTCCATACCCGATGCATGGTTAAAAGCAAGGTATGTAGTCTAATTATCGACGGTGGAAGTTGTACTAACGTTGCTAGCACTACATTGGTGGATAAGCTAGGTATGGAGACCAGGAAGCATCCACTGCCTTACAACCTTCGATGGTTGAATAATCAAAGACATCTCAAAGTTACCCGACAAGTTTCGGTTCCTTTGACAATCGGCCGCTACGAGGACGAAATAGTGTGCGATGTTCTACCTATGGAAGCTGGTCACATCCTACTTGGAAGACCGTGGCAATATGACCGTAGAGCCGTTCATGACGGGTTTACGAACAAGCATTCCTTTGAACATCACGGCCGAAAAATCACTCTTGCTCCACTTTCGCCGCACGAGGTATATCTCGATCAACTTAAACTCGATAAGAGTCACGGCAAAAGCAAGGTAAGTGATTCCTCGTCTTCTCATTCTGATAAAACCGAGAGTATAGGTACTAAGTCATGTGAGAGAACACTTGTGAATGAATCATTATATATCAAACCGAGTGAACTAAAACATGCTCTCGTTTCTCGGCAATCTTGTGTGTTATTAGTTTTTAGGGATGTTCTTTCGAGTATGACTAATCCCGAGCCGGATATTCCGAGCAGCGTTTCATCTCTTTTACAGGGGTATGCTGATGTGTTCCCGGATGATGGACCAAGTGGTTTGCCACCACTCTGCGGAATCGAGCATCAAATCGACTTTGTTCCCGGCGCTACTCTTCCGAACCGGCCGGCGTATCGAACGAATCCCGTAGAAACGAAGGAACTACAACGTCAAGTAGATGAGCTGATGTCTAAAGGACATATACGGGAAAGTATGAGCCCATGTGCCGTAACCGTACTACTTGTGCCGAAGAAAGACGGTACTTGGCGGATGTGTGTCGATTGCCGCGCGATAAACAACATAACGGTAAAGTATCGTCATCCGATCCCAAGGTTAGACGATATGTTAGATGAGTTGTATGGATCTAGTGTGTTTACTAAGATTGATCTTAAGAGTGGTTATCACCAAATCCGGATGAAGGAAGGTGATGAGTGGAAAACCGCTTTTAAAACCAAACACGGTCTATATGAGTGGTTAGTAATGCCGTTTGGTTTAACGAATGCTCCTAGCACATTTATGCGTTTGATGAACCATGTTCTTAGGTCGTATATAGGCGTCTTTGTAGTTGTCTACTTTGACGATATCCTGATTTATAGTAATAACCTAGACGAACATGTGGAACACTTGCGATTGGTGTTAGATGTGCTTAGGAAGGAACGGTTGTTTGGTAATTTAAAGAAATGTTCTTTTTGTTCAGATAACGTTGTCTTTTTAGGTTTTGTGGTGAGTTCTCAGGGCATACAGGTTGACGAGAACAAGATAAAGGCGATCCGCGATTGGCCGAGCCCAAAGACCGTTAGCAATGTTCGGAGTTTTCACGGTTTGGCGGGATTTTATTGACGATTCGTTCGTGACTTCAGCACGATTGCCGCACCACTTACCGAGGTTATCAAGAAGGACGTGGGATTTCGATGGGAACAAGCTCAAGAGGATGCGTTCCAACTGCTGAAAAATAAACTTACTCACGCTCCTTTACTCGTTTTACCCGATTTTATGAAAGCTTTCGAGATTGAATGTGACGCTTCTGGTATTGGTATAGGTGATGTACTCATGCAAGAGAAGAAACCCGTGGCTTTCTTCAGCGAGAAACTTGGAGGAGCAACGCTCAATTATCCAACTTACGACAAGGAACTTTATGCTTTGGTTCGAGCTCTCCAAACGTGGCAGCATTACTTATGGCCGAAGGAGTTCATTATTCACACTGATCACCAATCTCTCAAGCACTTAAAGAGCCAGCAAAAGTTGAATAAGAGGCACGCACGTTGGGTCGAATTCATCGAGACGTTTCCATACGTAATTCAGTACAAGCAAGGTAAGGAAAACGTTGTTGCCGATGCGTTGTCTCGAAGGTACACTCTTATCTCGACACTTGATGCGAAAATACTTGGATTCGAGATGATCAAGGATTCATATGCAACCGATTCTGATTTCCAGGAAGTTTTCTCATTTTGTTCTAAATTTGCTTTCGGAAAATATTATCAAAGCGATGGTTTCTTGTTTTACGAGAACCGTCTTTGTATACCTAACTCTTCTTTGCGAGATTTGCTTATTAGGGAAGCACATGGTGGTGGACTTATGGGACATTTTGGCGTTGCCAAAACACTTCATATCGTGCAAGATCATTTCTTTTGGCCGCATATGAAACGCGATGTGGAACGTGTTTGCAACCGGTGCACGACTTGTAAGTATGCAAAATCTAAACGTCAAAACCAAGGTTTGTATACTCCTCTACCCATTCCGAGTGCTCCTTGGACAGATATCTCCATGGATTTTGTGTTAGGATTGCCTAAATCTAGGAAGGGAAATGATTCGATATTTGTGGTAGTCGATAGGTTTTCTAAGATGGCACATTTCATTCCTTGCCATAAAACTGATGATGCATCGAACATAGCCGATTTATTCTTTAGGGAAGTTATTCGCATGCATGGGATGCCTAGGACTATAGTGTCGGATAGGGATACAAAGTTTCTTAGCTATTTTTGGAAAACTCTTTGGGCTAAGTTAGGTACAAAGCTTTGTTTCTCTACTACGTGTCATCCGCAAACGGACGGTCAAACCGAGGTGGTTAATAGGACCTTAGGAGCTTTATTGCGGACTGTTATTAAAAAGAACCTTAGATCGTGGGAAGATTGTTTGCCTCATGTAGAATTTGCTTATAATCATGCACAACATTCTACGACTTTGTTTTCTCCTTTCGAACTCGTTTATGGTTTTAATCCTCTTACTCCTCTCGATTTAACCCCTTTACCTTTGAGTGAACATGTGAATATGGATGGTAAGAAAAGGGCCGAGATGGTCAAACAGATGCACGAGAAGGCGAAAGCAAACATCGAACGTAAGACGGAGCAATACCGCAAACATGCAAACAAGGGGCGAAACAAGAAAGTCTTTGAACCCGGCGATTTGGTTTGGATTTATCTAAGAAAAGAACGGTTTCCGGAGGAAAGAAAGTCGAAACTCTTGCCAAGAGTCGATGGGCCGTTCACGGTGGTGGAAAGAATCAACGACAACTCCTACAAACTCGATCTCCAAGGTAAGTATTCGATAAGTTCAAGTTTTAATGTTGCTGATATTATTCCTTATGTTGCAGATGAAATCGATTTGAGGGCAAATCCTTTTCAAGAGGAGGGGGATGATATGATCATGGATGCGACGGATCCGGTGGAGGTTCAAGAAGATGCGATGATCATTCCCGAGGGACCAATCACACGGTCTAAGGCACGGCAACTGGCGGGAGCTGTTCGGAACTTACTCACGGATGCAAGGAACCAAGAGGATCAACGTACACAACCCGTCCTCACCTCATTGTCTTCGAACTCTCTATGAGGTTAGGCCGTTTGTGTGATACGTTTGTACTCTTTTTCCTGTATACGGTTTTGTCCCAAATGAGTTTTCCGTATAGAGGTTTTAACGAGGCAAACAGATTACACCGCTAAACGGTCCGACTTCTTGAGAGTTCCGCGGGGGAATTTTCCGAGGAAAATTCCGAGGGATTTATTCCCGAGGGACTTTCCGAGGGAAATTTTCCGCGGGAATTTCTGGCGGAATTCCAACAGTTGGTCAACTATCATTTGAATTCAAAAACTGTATTTATTTTCTTTGTAATTTTCGATGGGTCTTCTCCTTGTTTCGAGAATGACCCTTGCTTTTCCCCTTTGAATTTTCTCTTTATCTTCTTCTCTCCCTCATTGTCGAAACATACCTTCATTTTTATCTAAGTTATTTTCAGAGATTATTCTCTCTTCTCTCTCGATTTTCTGTGATGGTTAGTCACTGCATTTCTTTTGGTTTATCGAGATTAATTCCGCATCTTCTCGACGCAACCTTCGATCCGTTTTCTTGTTCGATTCTTCTTGTGACAAAGGGCTTAGAGATTTTCGGGATTCATCTCCCACGCTCTAACATCTCTGTTCTCGAATCCCTCAAGACAACGCAGCCACCCCCTCGTTTCAAAAGTTCATAGTCGGATTTGGGCCTAAGGATTTTCGGGAATTCTCCCACGCCTTAGCATCTCTTCCCGTGGATTCTTTGAAGTCGTGGATCTATCCCTCTCAACCGTACTAGAGCAAGCGATCCTCAGTCAAATGTATGTGAAAATCGACATCATGCATCGCTGAAAGGTCGCTGGAGCGTTACATAATCCAAATGGAATTCTTCTGTAGGCGAATGTGCCATAGGGACATGTAAAAGTCGTCTTTCCTTGGTCCGCTAGATGTATAGGAATCTGGAAAAAGCCTGAGTACCCATCGAGAAAACAGTAGTATGGGTGACTCGCTAACCTCTCCATCATCTGGTCAATGAATGGAAATGGGAAGTGATCCTTCCTTGTAGCCGCATTCAGCTTCATGTAGTCAATACAAATCCTGTGACCAGTGATTGTCCTTGTAGGGATCAGCTCGTCATTCTCGTTCTTCACCACATTTATACCTCCTTTATTAGGCACAACGTGAATCGGACTAACCCAAGAACTATATGAGATGGCATAGATAATCCCTGCTTCCAACAGCTTTATCATTTCCTTCCTGACCACTTCCTTCAGGTTTGGATTCAATCTCTTCTGACACTCAATCGAAGACTTAGGCTCATCCTCCAGGTGAATCCGATGCATGCATAAGTCTGGTGCTATACCTTAAATGTCATCAAGATAATAGCCAAGAGCTTTGCGATACTTGCGCAGCTTGCTCAGCAGTAAGGCATTCTCAGTGTTGTTCAAGGAAGCATTAACGATTACAGGTATGTGGAATTACGACCAAGAAAGCTATACCTCAGATTTGCGGGAAGTGGCTTTAATTCCACCTTAGGAGCATTCTCTGGACTCCAATCTCCAAGCCCAGCAACTTGCTTATAACTGTCGACCAACTCTCCTTCTGGCCGTAGGGTATCGACCGATACTAAAGGAGTATCGATCGATACTGGTGATGCTGAATCGAGCATATTCGAGAATCCAGCAGTTTCATCACACGAATGAACCTCTGAAGTGGCCGAACAGACCAATGCTCTCTCAAGTGGATCCTCATGGTGCATCTCTAGGAAGTACTCCTCAGCGATGTCACTGAATGTGTCTACATAGAACGTCTGCCCATCGATGGTTGTCCTCTTCATCATCTTTTCCATGTTAAAGGACATCACCAAGTCACCGATGTTGAGAGCTGTTTGTCCATTTCTGCAGTCAATCAAGGCTCCAGCAGTTGCAAGGAATGGTATGCCCAGGATAAGAGGATCCTTAGGCTCAGCATCGTACTTCAGAACGATGAAATCTGCTGGGATCAAGAAATTCCCAATCTTGATTGGGACATCTTCAAGTAGTCCCTCTGGAAGTCGCACTGAGCGATCAGCAAGTACCAGCAAAATCCTTGTAGACTGGAAATCTGTCATCCCCTTTCGCTTGGCAACTGAGTGTGGCATGAGGTTCACACTCGACCCAATATCGCAGAGAGTACGCTCGAATCTCTCTGTGAAGATAGTGCAATCCAAAACAAAACTCCCTGGGTCTGGTAGGTTCTTGGGAATTTTGTTGAATAGAATCGCACTGCACTCAGCTGTAATCATCATGACACCTTCCTCAAGGTTCACATTGCTAGATACCATCTTCTTCACATACCTTCTGAAAGCTGGAGAAGTCTTAATAGCATCGACAAAAGGGAGCTCCATAACCAACTTATCCAACATAGCTTTGCATCTGGCATACTCACATTCCTTCTTTGTCAACTTAGGAGGCATAGCATAAGGCATCTTGGGTATATACACCTTCTCCTTGACAATCTCGGGCTTCTTCACGACCTGCGTCTCAGCATCGATCGACACTGGAGGAGTGCCGATCGATACACGGGTTTTTGGATCCTCTCGTCTAGGTGTCGCGACGGGTATCGATCGACACTGGCTGGTATCGATCGATACCTGGGGGTTTTCAGAATCCCAATCATCTTCTTCAGGAAGATCGACGAGATTCTCTGCAATTGGGTTGTTCTTCACTCCTGAAATCACCTCTTTTCCACTCCTCAAGGTGATGGCATTGATGTGTGCCCTTGGATTCTCAGTTTTTCATGGAAGAAAACCCTCCTGCCTTTTCACAGCTGATGATGTCTGAGCGACCTGAGTTTCCAGCTTTCTCTGGGTCTGATTGATAGCTTCAATTTTCCCATTCAGATCAATGTACAGAGAGTCAAACTTCCCATTGAAATCCACTTACAACTTCTGCTGTCTCTGAAAAAGTTGTTCAAGCATGGATTCCATCTTATTATCTGTCGACTTTGGAGAGATTGGTTGGTACGAAGAGTTCCCATAATTGCGAGTGAAATCGCCGCTCTGGAGTGGTTCCTGAGTAAATTGTTTTGTTCCGAAACCAGATTGGTTCCCCTGAAACTTGTACCCACCTTGCTGATTGTTGTTGAAGTTTCGGTTGTTGTTGTACCCAAATCGCTGACCCAGAAAACCAGAACCACCAACGTAGTTAACATCCTCCACTTCTTCTTCTTCCACATTCACGACTTCATCAGCAAAATGTACAGCTTTCTTCGACTTCCCAATCAGGAAATCCAGCTTGGCCTGAACCTCAGCAATCTGCGATCCATCAACTCCTACAGCCTGCTTCTTCCGCTCGAAATCAATATTCTTGGTGCTATTACTAGACGCCAAGTTCTCAATTAGCACAACCGCATCATCTGGATACCTGGTGTTGAAGTTCCCATTACTAGCAGCATCCATACCCATCTGGTACCTCCAATCAACCCCTTTGTAGAAAGTGCCCAGTAGTTGAACCTGAGTGAACCCATGGTGCGGACAATCTCTCTGATAAGACTTGAAACGAATCCAAGCAGCTTTGAATGCCTCTGTTGGACCCTGAGCAAATTGAGAGATCTTGTTCCTGAGCTCTTCGGATACCGCATCATCGGAGTGCTCTTGTTCCCTCTGGTTTCACGATTAGGCATGCACCTGAAACACAAAAGTCAAGAACGTAAGTAACAAAAAATGTGATGAGTATCGACCGTTACCAAGTGGTGTCGATCGATATCAACAAAAGAAAACGACGAGTATCGACCGATACTAGGTAATATCGACCGATACCGACGAACTTAGTCGAAACTCGACAGCTAAAATCTAATGGAGAAATTGAGTCCCCTGCAACGGCGCCAAATTTGATATGCTCAAATTAATACCCTATAAAATACTAAAGTAGTTGCTGCAATATATCAGGGGTCCAACACAAGGACTAAGAGAAATCACACAATAGATTATATAGTATCGAATCAAGCTAAGCAAATCAGATGAAACAAAAACAATAAGCAGTAAACGAGTTGTAAATTCAATGGAGAGAATATAGACTTAGGATATTTCTCAGGAAATCAATGAATGCAGATTAAACTAACAAATCAGGGTTCAGGTTATGCACGGTTCTTAAACTCAAATCACAAAAGTATAATTGACCAACTGTCGTTGCGAGAATTATCTAAATCTAAACTTCAGAATCCCAAATCTCTTTGCAAATTCCTAAGAATAAATCAGCTTTAAAGTTCAGGTTTGATATGTTCACAAATCAATTAAACCAAATCTCTTTGCGAATAATCAATTTGCTCACCTTAAATTCTATCAGATTACTCAATTGCACTGTCGTGCCTAATCGATTAACCTAAGATCTAAGTTGTAGGTGATCAATCTAGAATTAGCCTTGAGAACAACCTAAGGCGAAAACTAATTCAGATTATGAACCCTAACAAATAATCAACCTAACATTCAAAGAAATCCCTGTGAGAAAACCCTAAATCTAAAGTGGATCTACTCAGACATGGAAATTGAAGCAATAAACATGTTTGAATAAATCATCAAATAAATCAGAAAGAGTAATAAGATGGTTCAAAATCTTCTCTCGGACGAACAGAGTTTCAGACTTGTCTCCCTTCAAAAGCTCTCTCACAAACCAAAGTAAAATAAAGCGTAGCCAACAAAGTGGCTGTAAAATCCTATTAAGTAAACTAAATCACGTTTTGGGGCTTCTTGTAAATAATAAAGTCTTCTGGGGCAATTCTGCAATTCTTCAACTCTTGGAAAAGTTGCGGGTCGTGTCTGTTGCGATGGGTATCGATCGATACTGGTGCTTCAAATCGGCTACACAGCAACACGAACTTTTGCTTTGCTCCAGAATGCTCCAGAAAGCTCCAATATCTCCAATTATGCTCCAAACGTGCTAAAACCTGTAAAAGACTCTAAAAGACTCCAAAATACTAGAAAGACTCTATAAAACAGACTTATATCATGGCCTAAAAGGGGTAAAGACCATGATATATCAACAGCAACTCTCATTGGCAAGGATGTGAAAAGCTCACAAAAGGTTCGGTTCAAGCAATTCATTTAAACTCGGGTTAGGAGTGAAATGCCTAAGTTCAAGACTCGAATAGATAAATATAATCTAGCACTAACACCGTTTACTCGAATCTATCCCTAATGCATGGGATGAGACCATAAATACTAGGGTGTAGCTCTAGATTGGTTTGTCACGCCTACTAGAACTACCTAATCTAGGTGCAGTTCTAAACTTTGGTTTATCTTATCAAATCTAGCATTAAGAACCAATCTAAGTGAAAGATTTAACAAAGATCAACCTAAATCATCATCAAGATAATTAACTAATGATGCTAATACACACAATCAATACTAATCCTTAGGTTAAGATCACCAATCTTGACTAATTCTCTTTCAAGCAACTAATCACTATACTAATCACTCAATCCATTAGCAAACTCTCATTTGTGGATCAATGATTAGCAAGCATTAAGAATATAAACAAGATCAACCAAAATACACCCTAGACAACTAATCTTTTAGGCTAGGAGCATAAATCCCTTTAATAGTTTATCAAGGCATTTCATCAAATACTTTGTGTGCATGAAATGCCTTATGATCTAGATCTACTTTCTCAAGCTAGATCTAGCATTAGTAACACTAAACAAGAAAGGGAAGCAAGGATTAAGAACATAAGCATCAAGATTCAATCACCAAATCATCAAAATCAAGCTATATCTAAAATCGAACAAAAGGGGTCTTAAGCCTAAACATGAAGAACAAAGAATAACACAAGAGAAAAGGAGACATAAAGATAAAGAACAAATATTAAATAAACATAATATAAAGATAGGTTGAAGAATCCTTCACTAGAATGGCATTAATGATGAAGATCCATCCAAAATCATCATAAGAAGAGTTTGGGAGAAAACCCAACTCTAGAAAAAGAAAACTTAGATCTAAAAAATTAGGGTTTTCAATATTTAAATGAGTTTGGGTCAGACCGAGTCAACCCGGAATAAACCGGGTTTTGATCCGGTCAAGTCTTTGATACGCCTTCAGTGAATCGGTCATAACTCATGTACCTGACATCCGAATGACCTGAATCAAACTCCTGTAGACAGCTAACTCGTCCCTCTACAACTCTTATGAATACTGTTTGAGTTGATTCATAACGTAAGGCTTTTGTTTCGCCGGTTCTTTGAACGGTATCATCTTCTCTCGGCCAGACGGACATACCTTCAGTAAATCCGTCTTATCTCCCTATCCATACGTCCAAATAACCCGATTTAAACTCCTGTGTAAATCGGATTCACTCTTCTACAACTTCTATGAAGGCAGTTGAAGCTGAATTGGAATGTAAAGTCCCCGTCTAGCCACATCTTTGAGACAATTTGGACGAGAGATGTAGCACCGGGCGGCTTTGGTCCGGGATGGGAGGCCGGGATGAGAAGTCTTAGGTGAGGGAAGGTGATGCCGGGGGACTTCAACCCGGGATATCCCCTGCCCGAGGGAAAGTTGCAATCCCGGCCGGTGTGGAGCCGGGACACGGAGCCGGGATGAGAAGTTTGTTGTCGAGAGGTTGTGGCACCGGGCGGTGTGGAGCCAGGACGGGAAGCTGGGAAACTCCCTGTCCGAGGGAAAATGCAATCCCGGGTGGTGTGGAGCCGGGACGCGGAGCCGGGATGAGGAAAAGTCTTGTCCCGGGCCGGTGCATGCATCCGGTAAGGAAAAAGCTCCTCGGCCAGGCAGAGACGTCTTCAGTAAATCCGCGGTAACTCCTTAAAAAGATATCCAAATGGCCTGAATCCAACTCTTGTGGACAGATAACTCACTCCTCTACAACTCCTATGAAGAACTTCAAGGCTGATTCACATCGGAGGGCCTTCGTCCAGCTACATATTTCCGGCGTCTCGGATGGGCGTCACCACTTAGGTCCAAGTCTCCAACTATTCCCAATTGCCTCCAATAATCACCTCGGAAATACTCCAAAATATTCAAGAATGCACTAAACCTAATGCAAATACCTAAAACTCTAAATGAGACCTAAATGCAAGACAAGACCATAATTATTCATGCGAATTACACAAAACTCTAAATGAAATGCATGCTAAAACATGAAACGTATGAGTATATCAATTAACGAGTGCCCTTTGTTCCTACATCACTTCATGTGCGGCCAGAAGAAGTGATCTTGCACAATGTGAAGAGTCTTGGCTATACCAAAATGTCCCATGAATCCACCGCCATGTGCTTCCCTAATAAGGAGATCTCGTAAAGAAGAGTTAGGAATGCAAAGACGGTTCTCGTAAAACAAGAAACCGTTGCTTCTAAAATATTTACCAAAAGCGAATTTTTCACAAGATAGAAAGACTTCATGGAAATCAGAATCTGAGGCATAAGCTTCCTTGATCATCTCAAACCCAAGTACCTTGGCATCTAGAGTGGAAATCAAAGTGTACCTTCGAGACAAAGCATCGGCGACCACGTTTTCTTTACCTTGTTTGTATTTTATTACGTATGGAAACGTCTCGATAAATTCCACCCAACGTGCATGCCTTTTGTTCAACTTTTGTTGGCTCTTCAAGTGTTTGAGTGATTGATGATCCGTATGAATGATGAACTCTTTCAGCCAAAGGTAATGCTGCCAAGTTTGGAGCGCACGGACTAAGGCGTAAAGTTCCTTGTCGTATGTTGGATAGTTAAGCGTTGCTCCACCGAGTTTCTCACTGAAGAAAGCTATCGGTTTCTTCTCTTGCATAAACACAACACCTATACCAATACCAGAAGCGTCACATAATATTTCAAAAGCTTTCATAAAATCAGGTAAAACAAGAAAAGGGGTGTGAGTGAGTTTATGTTTCAGAAGTTGGAAGGCATCCTCTTGCGCTTGCTCCCAATGAAAGCCCACATCTTTCTTAATAAATTGGGTTAGTGGTGCGGCAATGGTACTGAAGTCACGAACGAATCGTCGATAAAATCCGGCTATGCCGTGAAAACTTCGGACCTCGCCAACGGTCTTAGGGCTCGGCCAATCTCGGATGGCCTTGATCTTGTTCTCGTCCACATGTATGCCCTGAGAACTTACCACAAAACCTAAAAAGACAACGTTATCTGAACAAAAAGAGCATTTCTTTAAATTAACAAATAAACGTTCCTTTCTAAGCACGTCTAACACCAATCGCAATATTCCACATGGTCGTCTAGGTTCTTACTATAAATCAAGATATCGTCGAAGTACACAACCACAAAGACGCCTATATAAGACCTAAGAACGTGGTTCATCAAACGCATAAACGTGCTAGGTGCATTGGTTAGACCAAACGGCATAACAAGCCATTCATACAAGCCGTGTTTAGTTTTGAAAGCGGTTTCCACTCATCACTTTCCTTCATTCGGATTTGGTGATAACCACTTTTCAAATCAATCTTTGTAAACACACTATATCCATAGAGTTCATCTAACATATCGTCTAACCTTGGGATTGGATGGGGATACTTTACCGTAATATTGTTTATCGCACGACAATCGACGCACATCCGCCAGGTACCGTCCTTCTTGGGTACGAGCAAAACGGGAACGGCGCATGGGCTCATACTCTCCCGTATGTGTCCTTTCGCCATAAGCTCATCAACTTGGCGTTGGAGTTCCTTGGTTTCAACAGGATTAGTGAGGTAAGCCGGCCGGTTCGGAAGTGTAGCTCCGGGAGCGAAGTCAATTTGATGTTCGATACCGCGGATCGGTGGTAAACCACTTGGACCATCTTCCGGAAAAACATCAGAATATCCATGCAAAAGAGAAGATATACTACTCGGAATGTCCGGCTCAGGGTTTTTCATGCTTGTAAAAGCATCTCTAAAAACTAGTAAAACAAACGGTTGCCGAGAAATGAGAGCATGTTTAAGTTCACTCGGTTTAACAAGTAGAGATTCATTCACGGGTGTTCTCTCACATATTTTTGAACCAACACTCTCAATCTTAGCAGTAGTAGAGGTTGAGGGATCGCTTACATTGCTTTTGCCTTGGTTTTGTTCAAGTTTGAATTGGTCGAGAAATACCTCGGGTGGAGATAACGGTGCAAGGGTGATCTTCCGACCTTGATGTTCAAAGGAGTGCTTGTTTGTAAACCCATCATGGATGGCTCTACGATAATACTGCCACAGTCTTCCAAGTAGGATATGACCAGCCTCCATATGTAAGACATCGCACACGATTTCATCCTCGTATCGGCCTATCGTCAAAGGGACCGAAACTTGTCGGGTAACTTTGAGTTGTCTTTGATTGTTCAATCACCTAAGGTTATAAGGCCGTGGATGCTTCCTGGTCTCCATACCTAGCTTATTCACTGGAGTAGTGCTAGCAACGTTAGTACAACTTCCACCGTCAATTATTAGACTACATACCTTGCTTTTAACCATGCATCAGGTATGGAAGAGGTTATCTTGTTGTTCGTTCTCAACGAACTGTTCTTGGGCAAGAAGAACATGTCTAGCTACTAGTAGCTCTCCATCAACCGCATGTTCCTCATACTCGTCAAAGATTGGTGCGGTTTCATTTTCTTCTTCCTCGTCGGTCACGATCTCGCCATTGTCTAACATCATCATGGCTCGTGGATTTGGGCATTTGTTCGCACAATGTCATTTGCCTCTGCACTTAAAACATTCAATATCACGATTACGGACAGGATTATAATCGACCTTACCCTTGTAGTCATGACCGGACGAACTCGGCTTATAGTCCGTCTTAGGCTTAAAATCGGTCTGGGGAGGGTAAATCGGTTTCTCTCCTTTGGGGTAGCTCGGCTTTGAGCTAGAAGCATATGGTTGGCGTGAAACACCTTTCCTTTTGAGATGTTGCTCTACTAAAATAGCCTTGTTTAACATTTCTTCCACGGTTGCATATGTTTGCATTTCCATGCGGTCTTGTAAGTCGCAGTTCATACCGGCTAGAAACCTTGCCATTATGGCGTCACTTGGCTCATATACATCAGCCTTTAGCATAAGCTTTTCCATCTCTTGGAAGTAGTCTTCCACGCCTCTACCTCATTGACTTAATTGTCTCAACCGTTGGTGAAGTTCTCGATTGTAATGGAGCGCTACGAAACGTCTTTGCATTAACAAGATCATCTCCGTCCATGTCTCTACGGGGTTCTCTCCATTACATCTCATGTTTGTCACAATTTGATCCCACCAGTCAATAGCATATTCATGGAATTCGGTGGCGGCTAACCTGACTTTTTTTATGATCGGTAAAATTTTGGCAATCGAACACCAATTCGATTTTCTTTTCCCATTCAAGGAAAGTGTCCGGGTCATTCTTACCGTAGAATGATGGAATATGAAGCTTTATTCCACCAAGATCATTGTCGTTCCGTATTCTGGCTTGTGGATATCTAACTCGGTTTTCCTCGGATTAGTCTCCTTGATCGTAAAATGGATTGTCTTCCGGCTCGTATTGCCTCGTTTGGGCTCTCCTATGTCTAGCCGGCGCATGACAACTTCCTCGACCCACACTTTGTTCGGATCTCAAATCCTTGACCCATTAGCCCTTTGTTCGACGCCTTGGTTTCTCTCTTGTCTTCTCGACGTCAAAATGAAGATGTGTTCGACAATGGGGAAAGGAGAAGAGTTTAAAGAGAGAAGATGTGTTGGTAAACACATCTCGAAAATGACAAAATAATTAAACAAGAGAGACTAAAATTAAATAACAGTTTGAATAACTCTTGGGATTCCTTGACTGAATTTCCACCAAAAAACTCCCTCCGAAAATCCCTCGGAAGAGTATTTTGAAAAGTCCCTCGGAATCCCCCCCCCCCCCACGGAATTCTCGAGAGATCGGACCGTTAGAAGGTGTAAGCCGGTTGCCTCGTTAAAACCTCTATATGAAAACCCATTGGGACAAAACCGTATACAAGAAAAAGAGTACAATGCAACTTACACAAACGGCCAAACCTCAAGAATAATTCGAAGATTGTGAGGTGAGGACTGGGTGCATAAGTTGATCCTCCTTGATCCGGAAATCTGTAAGTAAGCGCCGAACCGCTCCAGCTAGCTTCCGTGTCTTGGACCAGGTGATAGGGCCTGTTGGAATGACCATTGCGTTTTCTTGAGCCTCATCCAATGCCTTCATGTCCATGATCATATCAGCTAGTCCAACCAATGATGCCAAGTTAATTCTCAAGCTTTTCAAGTCCATCATTTTTCCGAGGTTTGGGGTTCCAAGGGTCGTGATTAGCGATGGGGGTAGCTGATATATCATGGTTTTTACCCCTTTTAGGCCATGATATAAGTCCTTTTTATAGAGTCTTTCTAGTGTTTTGTAGTATTTTAGAGTCTTTTACAGGTTATAGCACGTTTGGAGCATAATTGGAAATATTGGAGCTTTCTGGAACATTCTGGAGCGAATCAGAGATTCGTGTAGCTGAGACATCAAAATCTCATGAGTATCGATCGATACTGCCTAGTATCGATCGAGACCCGTCGAGGAAGCAGAAGGATCGCGACTTATTGAAGAGTTGAAGAATTGCAGAATTGGCCCAGAAGACTTTGATATTTACAAGATGGCCCAGAACGCGTTTTAGCATATAAATTAGGTTTTTAGCCACCTGTTTAGGCTATGCTTTGTTTTCTATACTTTGATTTTTCGTTGGTTTTAGAGAGACAAGTCTTAATCTCCCTTCGTCCGAGATCAGATCTCAAAACCTTTCGGATTATTTTATTGATGATTTATTCAGTTATGTTGATTGTTTCATTCACCATGTCTGAGTAGATCCACTTTAGGTTTAGGGTTTTCTCATAAGGATTTCTTTGAATGCTAGGTTGATTATCTGTTTAGGATTCACAATCTGAATTAGTTCTTCACCATAGGTTGTTTTCAAGGCTAATTCTAGGTTGACGAATCTGGAACTTAGATTTTAGGATAATTGATTAGGCACGAGAGTGCGATTAATTACCTGATAGAATTTAGGGTGAGCAAATTGATTATTTGCAAAGAGATTTGGTTTAATTGATTTGTGAACATATCAAACCTGAACTTTAAAGCTAATTTAGACTTTAGGATTCACAAAGAGATTTGGAATTCCTAGGATTTAGATTTAGATAGTTTTCGCAACGAGAGTTGGTTAGCTATATTTTAGTGATTTAAGTTCAAGAACCGTGCGTAATCTGAATCTTGTTAGTTAATTTAGCTGCATTCATTGATTTTCTGAGAAAAACCCTGGGCCTATATTTTCCTCCATTGATTTACAACACTTTTAATTTCGTACTATTTTTCGTTTACTTACGTTCTTGATTTTTATTTTCAGGTGCATGCATAATCGAGAAACCAGAAGCAAAAAGAACGCTGAGCTAGTTGATCTATCACTGGAACAACTAGCACTTGTGGAACGCACAAACAAGAAAGCAAAGAAATCAGCTAAGATGAACAACAATCAGTTGGTTCGTGATGCAGCTGGTTCTTACAGAGACCAAGAGGGTCGGTTGTGCAATGAGCAAGGACAACGTCTGGATGGAGAGGGGATCGTCATGCCACCTGCTCCTGTTGTCCCTGCGAATGTCTCTGGGAACGCGAGGAATGATGTGGTTAATCGTGGAAGAACGATTGGTGAGTACAACAGGCCTGATCAGGTTTTCGCCAATCGGTCAGCGATTCGTCCTCCTGCGTTTGAGAGGAATGAGTTTGAGCTGAAGCCTGCTTACTTTGCTCTTGTGGGACAGCATCTCTTTCATGGTCTTCCTCATGAACATCCAATGGACCATGTAGAGAAGTTCGAGGACATGGTCACTAGCATCAAGAGCAATGGAGTGTCCTACGACTATCTCTTCTGTAAGCTCTTCCCCTACTCTCTAGGTGGAGATGCGACCTACTGGCTGAGGCAGCTACCTCCTGGTTCGCTAACTACTTGGGATGACACTAAGAGAGCCTTCCTGATCAACTTCTACGATGATGCACGATCTGAGGATCTGAGAAATAAAATCTAACAATTTTCTCAAGGACCTACTGAGGCGTTCAAGGCTGCTTGGACAAGATTCAGATCGTATCAGAGAGATTGTCCACATCACGGATACTCTGATGTGCAGCTGCTGGGTATCTTCTTTAGAGGAGTAGATTGGAGGTATCAGATGGCTCTGGACGCTTCGAGCAATGGTAATTTCAACACCAGGTACCCTGAGGATGCTTATGTATTGATTGAAAACTTTGCATCTAGCAGTAGCACCAAGAGCGCAGACTTCGAGCGCAAGAAGCTGGCTAGTAACATGGATGGGTCGCAGATCGCTAAAGTTAAAGCTCAGCTGGATTCTATGCACAGTCTTCTGCTGGGAAAGACAACAAAGGCTGTCCATTTGCTGCTGAGAATGAAGTGGAAGATGTTAACTACATTGGTGATTCTGGTTTTCAGGGTCAGCGATTTGGGTACAACACCAATCGAAACTTCACCAACAATGTTCAGCAAGGAGGGTACCAATCCCCACCACCCAAAGCTCCTGCGAGTAAGATTGAGGTTATGCTTGAACAGCTGGTTCAAGGGCAGGAGAAGATGACAGTAACCTTAAATGGGAAATTGGATGTTGTGTACACCGATTTGAGTGGAAGGATCGAGGCTCTTAATACCAGTCACAGGATGCTGGAAACGCAAGTGGCTCAGACTGGAGCAAATGCCAAGGGAAAGACGGTTCATTCACACAATGCACACGTCAATGCGATCTCCTCAAGTGCAGAAAATTTCGATGAGGATCCTAAAATCGCCATAGCATCGATCGATACCCCCAAGTGTCGATCGATGCCAGTTAAAATTCGGAAACAGGATACTCCCAAAACCCGTGTATCGATTGATACCCCAATGGTATCGGTCGATACTGAGGCGATTTTTGAGGAAACACTTGAGATTTCGACTGTGGTTCCTAAAGAAGTTCAAAAACGAGTCTATATACCTAGGATACCTTACCCCAGAACTGCTGCAAAGGCTAAGAAGGAGGTAGAGGACGCCCGATGCAAGGCTATGCTGGATAAGCTGATTGTGGAACTTCCCCTTGATGATGATAAATCTGTCAAGGATGATTCAACAGCAAGAGTATCGATCGATACCCTACCTGGTGTCGATCGATACCCCTCGCAGAACGAGCCAGAAACTGTGGAAACACCTGAGTTGATCAAAGAAAGAGTTCGCAAGCCCAAGAAGTTGAATCCTGTTCCTAAACACCTCAGAGATCCCATCTCTCCAAAGCAACTGCGTGGCTTTGAGAAGATGGTACGAAGGATTTCCCCTGAATCAAACTTTGAAGAAGCTCTAGAGTGCCGTCCTCTGCTAAGTCACTTCAAAGATTGCAGAGAAACTGAGGAAGAGATTAAGGCACTCTTCATTAAGGCTAGAGGTACACCTCCACTGAGACAGCAGATCCAAAGAGAAGATCCATGGAAATTCGTGGTTCCATGCTCTATCTCTGGAGTTGATTTCAAAGTGTCTCTCGTTGACTCAGGGGCTAGTGTCAATGTCATCTCAAGGGCAATTGCAGAGCGGCTGGGGGCTGATATTCGATCACCAAAGGTATCTATCACACTCGCGAACGACTCCACCTCACTTCCATACGGTACAATCTCTGCTTTGCTGGTCAAAGTACGAGATTTTCTGGTGCCGAATGATTTTCAGGTTGTGGAGATGAGTGCGATATCTCGTATGCCTATACTCCTGGGACAACCATTTATGGCCATTGCTGGCGCAATTATAGACACGAGGTTGACGGAGGGGTCTATTATGATGTCATTCCCCCTAGAGGTGCTCCCACACATGTCTCTAGCATCGAGGTTGTCACATGAGAGTCGCTAGCAATTGTTATTTTGGAAGAGCCTCCTGATGAGCATACTGTCGCAGACATTTCAGCTGAACCGCCCAGCATCCCCAAGGAAGTTGTCAAGAAGACTAAGGCAACAAAGAAGAAGGCCAAGCGCATAAGAGTCGAGAATCCTCATGTCACTTTAATCCCTCAGAAGAGTGATGGGAATTCGATTGAGTATAAGGTCAAGTGCGAAGGAGCTTCGAAGCCATTCTCTAAGGCTAGAATTCTTCTTACTTCGGAGCTGAAAGAGAAGGGAAAAGAGTTCGTGGAAGGCATGTTGAGCAAAATTCTGAAGCTAGCAATGTCAAGTTGTGGAGCTTGTGCAAGCTCTCACTCTTATCCAGCCTGAAGGGCATTACTGTTAAGCTATTGACGTTAAACGAGCGCTTGGTGGGAGGCAACCCACTGGTGAGTCTGTTTTTGAGTCGTTTATGTTTTTATTTTCGTTCGTTTTATGTTTGTGTCAGGATAAACAAGGAGCAAACTAGAAATCGTCTGAGTGTCGATCGATACCCTTCAGTATCGATCGATACCCTTCGCGATTGAAAACGGTTCATGTCGATTTAAGTCTGGTATCGATCGATACCAGTCTGTGTGTCGATCGATACTCAATGTTCCAGCAAGGTAACTTCTTGTTTTTCCCAATTTTATTCTGTTCTTTTGTTTTCTTTCACTGACTCTAGGCTAGATAACATTTGGGACAGTGTTGTTCAAGTCTGGGGGAGGTGTCTGCTGACATTGTGTTTGTTTTTCTTAGAGTCATAAAATAAAAAAAAATTGTCGTTTTATTGAGTCAAAACTTGTTGGAGATAATGATCATGTGCTTGAATTGTTGCTTTGATTTGGTTTTTGAGTGACCAGTGTTGCAGGATCAGCTCTAGATCGACTAATGAAAAATCCAAGGACTGACCAGTTGACTAGAAAACATCCATGTCTCCAGCAGAGTTATTCTAAAGCCTGAGCTAAATTTTTGCACTTCATCAATGTGGTTAGTGTTTTTAGAGCTTGATTCATCATTCATATCTGATAAAGGAACCCATGTGTTTAGAGTTATGGTATCTCTCTCTTCTGTTATAAGTTGATAAATAAGAGCATAAAATATTGAAATGATTTTCTTCTGAGTAGAGGGTTAGGAAAATTTCCAGCGATCCCATTATTCTATTTAAGAAGAAATTATCACACAAAGGATTGGAAGTGAGGCTAGGATTTTCCTATGATGCCATTATTCGCCTACATCCTTTGATACATAGAGAGGGAAGAACCGGGGATTTGGTGGCAAACACCATCAATACTCGCGTCTCATACCTTGATGTGTATATGCAAAACTGAAAAGAAAAGAAAGAACATAATAAGAAATAAGTCTGGGGGAGAGAAAGTGATACAAAAAGTGTGAAAAGGGTGGTTCCTTGTCATGATATTGTCTGGTAAAGAACCTAGAAGGTTCTTGAACATAAGCTGCAGCGATGAAACTGGCGATGAGGATTTTATTTGAACAATGTTGTGGGATAATGTGTGGAGTCTGGAAAAGTTGCGAATGTCTACGGAGAAGTACATGGTGGTTAGATCAAAAGCTAATTAGGTGACATTTGGGTACTTGGAAAGAGAGTCATTTCGATGGTTTATGAACAGGTGAGTCTCCCCGTTTTCAAACCTCTTTCTCTGGTTTAGTCTTCTATTTGCTTGAGGGCAAGCAAAGGCTAAGTCTGGGGGAGTTGATATATCATGGTTTTTACCCCTTTTAGGCCATGATATAAGTCCTTTTTATAGAGTCTTTCTAGTGTTTTGTAGTCTTTTAGAGTCTTTTACAGGTTATAACACGTTTGGAGCATAATTAGAAATATTGGAGCTTTCTGGAACATTCTGGAGCGAAGCAGAGATCCGTGTAGATGAGACATCAAAATCACCTGAGTATCGATCGATACTGCCTAGTATCGATCGATACCCGTCGAGGAAATAGAAGGATCACGTCTTATTGAAGAGTTGAAGAATTGCAGAATTGGCCCAGAAGATTTTGATATTTACAAGATGGCCCAAAACGTGTTTTAGCTTATAAATTAGGTTTTCAGCCACCTGTTTAGGCTATGCTTTATTTTATGTACTTTGATTTTTCTTTGGTTTTAGAGAGACAAGTCTGAATTTCCCTTCGTCCGAGATCAGATCTAAAAACCTTTCTGATTATTTTATTGATGATTTATTCAGTTATTTTGATTGTTTCATTCTCCATGTCTAAGTAGATCCACTTTAGGTTTAGGGTTTTCTCATAAGGATTTCTTTGAATGCTAAGTTGATTATCTGTTTAGGATTCACAATCTTAATTAGTTCTTCACCCTAGGTTGTTCTCAAGGTTAATTCTAGGTTGACGAATCTGGAACTTAGATTTTAGGATAATTGATTAGGCACGAGAGTGCGATTAATTACCTAATAGAACTTAGGGTGAGCAAATTGATTATTCGCAAAGAGATTTGGTTTAATTGATTTGTGAACATATCAAACCTTAACTTTAAAGCTGATTTAGACTTTAGGATTCACAAAGAGATTTGGAATTCCTAAGATTTAGATTTAGATAGTTTTCACAACGAGAGTTGGTTAGCTATATTTTAGTGATTTGAGTTCAAGAATCGTGCGTAATCTGAATCCTGTTAGTTAATTTAGCTGCATTCATTGATTTCCTGAGAAAAACCATGGGGCTATATTTTCCTCCATTGATTTACAACACTTTTAATTTTGTACTTGTTTTCGTTTACATACTTTGATTTAGCGTATTTTGGATCTATATAATCTACTGTGTGTCTCTGTGAGTCCTTGTGTTTGACCCCTAGCTATACTACGATAACTGCTTTAGTATCTAAATAGGGTATTAATTTGAGCATATCAGTAGCCACTTCATCAACAAAGTTTTCGAGAGCCTACTCAAGAAGCATGGGGTCAAGCATAAAGTTTTCACACCATACCACCCTCAAACAAGCGGCCAAGTAGAGGTTTCGAACGGACAAATCAAGGCAATATTAGAGAAGACGTGGATAGTTCGAGAAAGGATTGGGCTAAAAAGCTAGACGACTCATTGTGGGGATACCGGACGACGTTCAAAACACCTCTCAGTACTACACCGTTCAATCATCTCTACGGCAAGTTATGCCACTTACCGCTCGATCTTGAGTACAAGGCCATATGGGCCGTGATGCTCCTAAACATTGATCTTAAGACGGCGCAAGAGAGGCATTTGATCCAACTTCAAGAACTTTATGAGATTAGGCTTGAAGCCTATGAGAGCTCCAAGATTTACAAAGAAAGTACTAAGACTTTCCACGACAAGAAGATTGTGCGCAAGGACTTTAAGGAAAGAGACCAAGTCTTGCTCTTTAACTCTCGTCTCAAATTGTTTCCCGGGAAGTTACGGTCTAGATGGACTGGTCCCTCTGTGATCAAAGCAGTGAGGTCATATGAAGCCGTTGTTCTTGTGAATAAGAATAGGGAAGAATTTGTTGCAAACGGCCAAAGACTCAAACCGTACCATGCCAATGAAGTCATTAAGGAATGAGTCTCACTTCCCCTTGATGATGCCTCTCACGCTTGAATGCGGTAACCAACGTCGAACTTAGTGACGTTAAACAAAGTGGTCTTGGGAGACACCCCAAGCTTATCCTTGTATATACTCTTCATTTTATGTTTTTTATTTCTTTTCTAGATCATTTTGATGCTTTTTGGTAGATGTTCTCCATGTCTTGATGGGCTAAGAGGTCTTGGATCGAGGAGCAAGGAGATAGGAAGTGGAAAAACAAAAATTTGGAGGAATGTACTGACCCTTCCTGGGTCGGTGTAGTGGGTCGGTATAGACACAGGGGGTTTCTTTCGCCAAGGAGTGCAGTGCCGGACGAGCATGCCGATCCATCCTGGATCGGTGCTCTGGGTCGGTGCTGAGACAGGGAGCTTCACCGCTCAAGCACAACGCTCATCGCTGGGGCACACCGATCCGTTCTACATTGGTGTTCTGGATCGGTGTGGGGTCAGGGAAGTTTGCACCGTTCGGGCTCGTGACAAAGAGGACCACACCGATCCATCATGGATCGTTGCAACGGATCGGTACTGGACCAGGAGCAAAGTCCTTGAGATTAAGTTGTTTTGCACCCAGCGAGGACCGATCGGTGCAAAGAAAGTCAACGGAAGTCAACGTTTCAAACCTGATATGACCCGGTCAGAACGGGTCTGACCCGACCCGTGCGCACTTCTCCTTCCCTTCTCGCGGCTGTACCCTACTTCTTCCTCTTCATTTTTTCCTCCATATCTCTCACTCTACTTGCTCAAATTTTGTGATTCAACTTGTTGCAAGCTCGATTTTTCTCTCTCTTTTTGGATTCACCATCGTTTTTCTTGCTTGTGCACTCACCCCCAAGGTATTTGACTCATAATTTATTTGAAAATTCATTTCCATGGAATTGTTTGGGTGATGAATTTAGCTTGATTTTGGAATTGGGGTTTGATATGGAATGATTCAATTGCTAGTTTCTTGAACAGGATTGTGCTTTTGATGGAAATCTTAGAATTTGTGTTCTTGACCCTAAGCTAGTTTTCGATGGAAATTTCTTTGGGATGGTAGGAGTTTGATCAATGTGCTTCTATCTCATGAAAATTATCTCTTCTCAATTTGCTCATCTTTGAACTTCATCGATTTAGAACCTTGCTTCCATGAAACTCATGTGTATTTTGAGAATGTATAGGAACAATGAGAAAAATGAGGTCAGCTACAAAGGACGATGAAGCTCAAGCTCAAGCCGCAGGAAATGAGATAGTTGAGGCATCGAGTTCTAGAGCCAAGAAGCCCATTGACGCAAAAAAAGTGCTAAGGCTAAGGGCAAGCAAGTCGCGAAAGACAAAGGCACCGTGGAAACAGGTAAGAAGAAGAGCCCAACTAAAGAAAAAGGCAAAGCGGTTGCCACTCTGGGCCCTCCAACCCTGGACCAATGCTTCGAGAAACTCATAGGCATGGATTTCGAGCAAGGGAGATTCGTGGATGTTGTTGTCCTAGAGAAGATGGGGATCCTCGAAGACGTGGCAACAATCTTTGACAACATGGGTCTTGGAAGGTTTTTGCACATGAAGGATGTAGCCCACCAAGAGCTCATATTCCAATTCCTTTCTTTCCTACGGGTAGGTTTCTACGTCGAGCATCACAAGAAGGTGAATGAACAAGCCGGATTTGGGGTTATTGACTTCGAGGTAAATGGCAAAGAATATAGGATGACATTCCACGAGATTTGCCAAGTGTTTGGTTTCCGGGAAGAGGGAACTAGTGGAAGACCGTACTTTCATTACCCGAAGAATGAGGTTGAACAGTTATGGGAGACCATTAGCTATGGAGACTAATGTTCGGGCAACAACAAAACCACTCACATCCGCAACCCGGCGATTCGATATGTCCACAAGGTACTTGCCCACATGTTCTTCGCGAAGATCGAAACCGTGTCGGTTACACTCAACGAACTAGAATTGATGGCTCTTGGTTTGAAGCCTCTTCTACCGGTCTTCCCCAACGAGATAATGTTCCAAAGAAACGAGTGCACCCCGTCCCTTGCAACTCTCTTGGTGCGGCGCTTATTTTGCTACAAAGCATGGGCGTATGAGACTAAGAACAAGAAGTTCGCAATGAGCATCGGTTGGCTTGTGACTCCCATCCAAAAGGCCAAAGGGGTTAAGTTGTCAAATGCATGGGCGGAGTGGGATTTGATGGATGAAGCATACCTCATACGGACGAGGTTTCTCAAAGGAAGGATAGGAGGCATGCTCGCATACAACGTCACACTCGGCGTGAAAGAAGTGGCTTAAGTTTTTCTACCCGATGCTGATCTCACTTGTCTCCAAAACCGGTAAAACATCTCCTTCTATCCCACCAAGGTAAGTGGCTCGCATACAACGTCACACTCGGCGTGAAAGAAGTGGCTTAAGTTTTGCTACCCGATGCTGATCTCACTTGTCTCCAAAACCGGTAAAACATCTCCTTCTATCCCACCAAGGTAAGTCTCTACGACCCAACCATCTACGCACCCATCGTTTAGTTCACAAGGAAAGGCACGAGAAGAGTAGGACCGAGAGGACAGGCATGACTGACGAGTCCCCTAGTTCCAAAGACGAAGCCGATAGTCCACCACTTCCTATGCCTACTTACGGGAGTGAGAGATACCATTTTGAGCCGTTCGATGGAGCGATGGGAGATTTCGCTACTAGGCACGCACACCACCAAACGAGACTCCTCCAACGCTGGTGCAAGTGGCAAGACCGAACAATGAGAAGGATAATCAAACATTTGAAGAAGACGGTTAAGGAGCTTAAGGCCAAGGGTTCTTGTTCTTTTGAAGCGGCAAGCGATATCCGAGAAGAGACAAGAGACACGGACCGTCATGATGTGGGCGAAAGCTCGCGTGGTGGAGACATGGCGGTTCACGAGTGGACAAGACGCTCCTCGGTTCGGGAAGAGAAGGCCGCAAAACGGAAATCAATGAGGACTCCATCGCCATGCTCTAGCAACCCTTCGTACTCAATGGGTTCCTCCTCCCCATCTCAAAACTACTAGGTAACACTCTAAAACCTTTGTAAATAGTTTTTCTTTCTTTGAGTCTTGCATTGTATAGTTGTTTTTGCCTTTTTGTTTGGGTTCTTCCCTTGATTTTATTTCACACAGGGACGGTGTGATTTAAGTTTGGGGGAAGGGCCGGTATCTAATCATGTTTATTTTGATCTTATTTTTGATTTCGCATTTTGAGTCTCATGCATCCATTTTAGGCATAGAAAAACAAAAAAAATCAAAATTTTTTGAAAATGTTGAACACAAAAAGAACGCATATAGCTGCATGTAGGTCGTATTTGCATTTGTATTGAGAGAAATGATGTGATTTCCATGTGTAATATCATTTTAAAAGCTTGGTTCATTGCCCTCGTTGTTAGTTGTTTGATGCTTTTGATGGAGTTTGAAATCAAGGATGAACCATATTTTGATCTCATGTTTCATTACTCATGTCTTAGCTAAAGCAAGTTTTGATTTGATTCCAATCCTACCTAAGTGAGAACCTTAACTTTGACACTTAATTATCATGTTTGTGCATTGCATAGTGAATTCATGGATACCACATACATATTTGGGCTATCTTATTCACTTTACCACTCTCTTGTTAGCCCAAATAGCCGATTCCCATCATTGGAACGGTTTACCTGATATATCATGGTTTTTACCCCTTTTAGACCATGATATAAGTCCTTTTTATAGAGTCTTTCTAGTGTTTCGTAGTATTTTAGAGTCTTTTACAGGCTATAGCACGTTTGGAGCATAATTGGAGATATTGGAGCTTTCTGGAACATTCTGGAGCGAAGCAGAGATCCGTGTAGCTGAGACATCAAAATCACCTGAGTATCGATCGATACTGCCTAGTATCGATCGATACCCGTCGAGGAAACAGAAGGATCGCGACTTATTGAAGAGTTGAAGAATTGCATAATTGGCCCATAAGACTTTGATATTTACAAGATGACGTAGAACGTGTTTTAGCTTATAAATTAGGTTTTCAGCCACCTGTTTAGGCTATGCTTTATTTTTCTATACTTTGATTTTACTTTGGTTTTAGAGAGACAAGTCTGAATCTCCCTTCGTCCGAGATCAGATCTCAAAACCTCTTGTTATTCTTATTCTATTGATGATTTATTCAGTTATGTTGATTTCTTCATTCTCCATGTCTGAGTAGATCCACTTTAAGTATAGGGTTTTCTCATAAGGATTTCTTTGAATGCTAGGTTGATTATCTGTATTAGGATTCACCATCTGAATTAGTTCTTCGCCTTAGGATGTGTTCAAAGTTAATTCTAGGTTGACGAATCTGGAACTTAGATCATAGGATAATTGATTGGGCACGAGAGTGCGATTAATTACCTGATAGAACCTTAGGTGAGCAAACTGATTATTCGCAAAGAGATTTGTATTAATTGATTTGTGAACATATCAAACCTGAACTTTAAAGCTGATTTAGACTTTAGGATTCACAAAGAGATTTGGAATTCCTAGGATTTAGATTTAGATAGTTTTCGCAACGAGAGTTGGTTAGCTATATTTTAGTGATTTGAGTTCAAGAACCGTGCGTAATCTGAATCATGTTAGTTAATTTAGCTGCAGTCATTGATTTCCTGAGAAAAACCTTGTGCCTATATTTTCCTCCATTGATTTACAACACTTTTAATTGCGTACTTGTTTTCGTTTACATCCTTTGATTTAGCGTATTTTGGATCTATATAATCTACTGTGTGTCTCTGTGAGTCCTTGTATTCGACCCCTAGCTATACTACGACAACTGCTTTAGTATCTGAATAGGGTATTAATTTGAGCATATCAAATTTGGCGCCGTTTTCGGGGACTCAATTCGCCATTAGATTTTAGCTAAAAAATTCGTCTAAATCGCCCGAGTATCGATCGATACCCTTGAGTATCGGTCGATACACGACGTATATTTTAGTTACTTACGTTCTTGACTTTTGTTTTCAGGTGCATGCCTAATCGAGAAACCAGAAGCAACAAGAACACCCCGCTAGTTGATCTATCACTGGAACAACTAGCACTTGTGGAACGCACAAACAGGAAAGCAAAGAAATCAGCTAAGATGAACAACAACCAGTTGGTTCGTGATGCAGCTGGTGATTACAGAGACCAAGAGGGTCGGTTGTGCAATGAGCAAGGACAATGTCTGGATGGAGATGGGATCGTCATGCCACCTGCTCCTGTTGTCGCTGCGAATTACGTTGGGAACGCGAGGAATGATGTGGTTAATCGTGGAAGAACGATTGGTGAGTACAAAAGGCCTGACCAGTTTTTCGCCAATCGATCAGCGATTCGTCCTCCTTCGTTTGAGAGGAATGACTTTGAGCTGAAGCCTGCTTACTTTGCTCTTGTGGGACTGCATCTCTTTCATGGTATTCCTCATGAACATCCAATGGACCATGTAGAGAAGTTTGAGGACTTGGTCACTAGCATCAAGAGCAATGGAGTGTACTACGACTATCTCTTCTGCAAGCTCTTCCCCTACTCTCTAGGTGGAGATGCGACCTACTGGCTGAGGTAGCTACCTCCTGGTTCGCTAACTACTTGGGAGGACACTAAGAGAGCCTTCCTAATCAACTTCTACGATGATGCACGATCTGAGGAATAAAATATCCCAATTTTCTCAAGGACCTACTGAGGCATTCAAGGCTGCTTGGACGAGATTCAGATCGTATCAGAGAGATTATCCACATCACGGATACTCTGATATGCAGCTGCTGGGTATCTTCTTTAGAGGAGTATATTGTAGGTATCAGGTGGCTCTGGACGCTCCGAGCAATGGTAATTTCAACACCAGGTACCCTGAGGATGTTTATGTATTGATTGAAAACTTTGCATCTAGCAGTAGCACCAAGAGCGCAGACTTCGAGCGCAAGAAGCTGGCTGGTAACATGGATGGGTCGCAGAACGCTGAAGTTAAAACTCAGCTGGATTCTATGCACAGTCTTCTGCTGGGAAAGACAACAAAGGCCGTCCACTTTGCTGTTGAGAATGAAGTGGAAGATGTTAACTACATTGGTGGTTCTGGTTTTCAGGGTCAGCGATTTGGGTACAACACCAATCGAAACTTCACCAACAATGCTCAGCAAGGAGGGTACCAATCCCCACCACCCAAAGTTCCTGACAGTAAGATTGAGGCTATGCTTGAACAGCTGGTTCAAGGGCAGGAGAATATGACAGTAACCTTCAATGGGAAACTGGATGCTGTGTACACCAATTTGAGTGGAAGGATCGAGGCTCTAAATACGAGTCACAGGATGCTGGAAACTCAAGTAGCTCAGACTGCAGCAAATGCCAAGGGAAAGACGGTTCATTCACACAATGCTCACGTCAATGCGATCTCCTCAAGTGCAAAAAATTTCGATGAGGATCCTAAAATCACCTTAGCATCGATCGATACCCCCAAGTGTCGATCGATGCCAGTTACAATTCTGAAACGGGATACTTCCAAGACCCGTGTATCGATCGATACCCCATTGGTATCGGTCGATACTGAGCCAAGTTTTGAGGAAACACTTGAGACTTCGACTGTGGTGCCTAAAGTACTTGCAGAAAGGGTCTATATACCAAGGATACCTTATCCCAGAGCTTTTGAGGTAGAGAACGCCAGATGCAAGGCTATGCTGGATAAGCTGATTGTGGAGCTTCCCCTTGATGATGCTAAATCTGTCCAGGATGATTCAACAGCAAAAGTATCGATCGATACCCTACCTGGTGTCGATCGATACCCCTCGCAGAATGAGCCAGAACTTGTGGAAACACGTGAGTTGATCAAAGAAAGAGTTCGCAAGCCCAAGAAGCTGAATCATGTTCCTAAACACCTCAGAGATCCAATCTCTCCAAAGCAGCTGCATGGCTTTGAGAAGATGGTAAGAAGGATTTCCCCTGAATCAACCTTTGAAGAAGCTCTAGAGTGACGTCCTCTGCTAAGTCACTTCAAAGATTGCAGAGAAACTGAGGAAGAGATTAAGGCACTCTTCATTAAGGCTAGAGGTACACCTCCACTGAGACAGCTGACCCAAAGAGAAGATCCAAGGAAATTCGCGGTTCCATGCTCTATCTCTGGAGTTGATTTCAAAGAGTCTCTCGTTGACTCAGGGGCTAGTGTCAATGTCATCTCAAAGGCAATTGCAGAGCGGTAGGGGGCTGATATTCGATCACCAAAGGTATCTATCACACTCGCGAACGACTCCACCTCGTTTCCACACGGTACTATCCATGGTTTGCTGGTCAAAGTAGGAGACTGTCTGGTGCCTACTGATTTTTAGGTTATGGAGATGAGTGCGATATCTCGTATGCCTATACTAATGGAACGACCATTTATGGCTACTGCTGGCGCAATCATAGACACGCCTAATAAGAGAATCTCTTTCTCTTACATTGACGGAGGGGTCTATTATGATGTCATTCCCCCTAGAAGTGCTCCCACACGTGTCTCTAGCATCGAGGTTATTACAGAAATGTCGCTGGCAATAGATCTTTTGGAAGAGTCTCCTGATGAGCCTACTGTCGTAGATATTTCAGCTGAACCGCCCACCATTCCCAAGGAAGTTGTCAAGAAGGTTAAGGCAACAAAGAAGAGGGCCAAGAGCAACAAGGTCGAGAATCCCCATGTCACTTTAATCCCTCAGAAGAGTGATGGGAATTCGATTGAGTTAAGGTCAAGTGCAAAGGAGCTTCGAAGCCATTCTCTAAGGCTAGAATTCTTCTTACTTCGGAGCTGAAAGAGAAAGGAAAAGAGTTCGTGGAAGGCATGTTGAGCAAAACTCTGAAGCTAGCAATGTCAAGTTGTGGAGCCTGTTTTGGTGCAAGCTCACACTCTTATCCAGCCTGAAGGGCGTTACAGTCAAGCTATTGGCGTTAAACGAGCGCTTGGTGGAAGGTAACCCACTGGTGAGTCTGTTTTTGAGTCTTTTTTCTTTTTCTTTTTCTTTCGTTTTGTGTTTGTGTCATGATAAACAAGGAGCAAACTCGAAATCGCCTGAGTGTCGATCGATACCCTTCAGTATCGATCGATACCCTTCGCGATTGAGAATGGTTCATGTCGATTTAAGTCTGGTATCGATCGATACCAGGTTGTGTGTCGATCGATACTCAATGTTCCAGCAAGGTAACTTCTTGTTTTTCCCAATTTTATTATGTTCTTTTGTTTTCTTTCACTGACTCTAGGCTAGATAACACTGGAGACAGTGTTGTTCAAGTCTGGGGGAGGTGTCTGCTGACTTTGTGTTTGTTTTTCTTAGAGTCATAAAAAAAAAAAAATTGTCGTTTTATTGAGTCAAAACTTGTTGGAAATAATGATCCTGTGCTTGAACCTATTGATTTGATTTTGTTTTTGAGTGCACAGTGTTACATGATCAGTTCTAGATCGACTAATGAAAAATCCAAAGACTGACCAGTTGACTAGAAAACATCCATGTCTCCAGCAGAGTTCTTCTGAAACGTGAGCCAAATTTTTGCACTTCATCAATGTGGTTAGTGTTTTTAGAGCTTGATTCATCATTCATATCTGATAAAGGAACTCATGTGTTTAGAGTTATGTTATCTCTCTCCCCTGTTATAAGTTGATAAATAAGAGCATAAAAGATTTAAATGATTTTCTTCTGAGTAGAGGGTTAGGAAAATTTCCAGCGATCCCATTATTCTACTTAAGAGGGGATGATCACACAGAGGATTTGAAGCGAGGCTAGGATTTCCCTATGATGCCATTATTCGCCTACATCCTTTGATACATAGAGAGAGAAGAACCGGGGATTTGGTGGCAAACACCATCAATACTCGCATCTCATACCTTGATGTGTATATGCAAAGCTGAAAAGAAAAGAAAGAACATAATAAGAAATAAGTCTGGGGGAGATAAATTAATACCAAAAAGTGTGAAAAAGGTGGTTCCTTGTCATGATATCGTATGGTAAAGAATCTATAAGGTTCTTGAACATTGGCTGCAGCGATGAAACTGGTGAGGATGGCTTTACTTGAACAATGATGTGGGATAATGTATGGAGTCTGGGAAAGCTGCGAATGTCTACGGAGAAGTACATGGTGGTTAGATCAAAAGCTGATTTGGTGACACTTGGGTACTTGGGAAAAGGATCTCTGCGATGGTTCGTGAACAGGTGAGTCTCCGCGTTTTCAAACCTCTTTCTATGTTTAGTCTTCTATTTGCTTGAGGGCAAGCAAATGCTAAGTCTGGGAGAGTTGATATATCATGGTTTTTACCCCTTTTAGACCATGATATAAGTCCTTTTTATAGAGTCTTTCTAGTGTTTCGTAATATTTTAGAGTCTTTTACAGGTTATAGCACGTTTGGAGCATAATTGGAGATATTGGAGCTTTCTGGAACATTCTGGAGCGAAGCAGAGATCCGTGTAGGAGTCGTGTATCGATCGATACTGCCTAGTATTGATCGATACCCGTCGAGGAAACAGAAAGATCGCGACTTATTGAAGAGTTGAAGAATTGCAGAATTGGCCCAGAAGACTTTGATATTTACAAGATGACCCAGAACGTGTTTTAGCTTATAAATTAGGTTTTCAGCCACCTGTTTAGGCTATGCTTTATTTTTCTATACTTTGATTTTACTTTGGTTTTAGAGAGACAAGTCTGAATCTCCCTTCGTCCGAGATCGGATCTCAAAACCTCTTGTTATTCTTATTCTATTGATGATTTATTCAGTTATGTTGATTGTTTCATTCTCCATGTCTGAGTAGATCCACTATAGGTTTAGGGTTTTCTCATAAAGATTTCTTTGAATGCTAGGTTGATTATCTGTATTAGGATTCACCATCTGAATTAGTTCTTCGCCTTAGGTTGTGTTCAAAGCTAATTCTAGGTTGACGAATCTGGAACTTAGATCTTAGGATAATTGATTAGGCACGAGAGTGCAATTAATTACCTGATAGAACCTTAGGTGAGCATATTGATTATTCGCAAAGAGATTTAGTTTAATTGATTTATGAACATATCAAACCTGAACTTTAAAGCTGATTTAAACTTTAGGATTCGTAAAGAGAATTTGAATTCCTAGGATTTAGATTTATATAGTTTTCGCAACGAGAGTTGGTTAGCTATATTTTAGTGATTTGAGTTCAAGAACCGTGCGTAATCTGAATCATGTTAGTTAATTTAGCTGCATTCATTGATTTCCTGAGAAAAACTCTGGGCCTATATTTTCCTCCATTGATTTACAACACTTTTAATTGCGTACTTGTTTTCGTTTACATCCTTTGATTTAGCGTATTTTGGATCTATATAATCTACTGTGTGTCTCTGTGAGTCCTTGTGTTCGACCCCTAGCTATACTATGACAACTGCTTTAGTATCTGAATAGGGTATTAATTTGAGCATATCATTACCACACCTTTAACCTACCCTCATTTCAAGCCAAATCTTTAGTGAGCGTATGCGAGGCCTAATTTTCGAGTAAGCTTGGCAAAAATTGTTGAGTTTAGGGCGACAAGGATAGGTTTGCATGTAGATCTAGCTCGACATAACGGGATAGACTAGGCTAGGCTATCTAGGAAGGGGAGTTTTGGAATTTGGAATGGACAAGAATTTTGGATCGATGGAATCATTGTGGAAATGGGAATTGGGGTCAAAAGAAGATAAAGGTAAAGAAGGGGAAATTGTCAAAGAATACATGGTTGGTAGTAAAGTTTGAATTAGCTATTAATATCAAGGTTAGTCTCCAAGTGTTCAAAGAAAAGAAAAGAAGTCAAAAGATGGCTAAAGCATCAAGGTTATAAGGATGGAGACAAAGCAAAAGAAATCGACAAGAAGAGCTAAAAAAAGAAGTGAAAGCACCATACCATGAGTCAAGCAAGAAGAAGAAAAATTCCCCCAAGTGAAAGAAGATGAAGAAAACGTGTGGAAGAAGAAGGTAAAAAGCCTTGTGGGATAATGGTAGCCTAGGTTGGGGTTTAATGGTTAGAATTGCTAGGGATTGAGATATTTCTTTTAGGCATTGGGTAGATGTAAATCCATCCTTGTATGCATAGATTGCTCTTAAGTCTTAGCATTTTGCTAAAGCTTACCCATTCATTGAGAGATTCCTTGCATCGGAATAAACCTATACGTTTGAGATCATTTTAATCTCAAGACCTTTACCCTAGCCAAATGAATTCACTTATTTTGCATGAACATGATTCACTTGAACAACCAAATGAATGTCAAATGATTGGATGATATGAGTGCTTGGGTAGGTTGAGGCTTGAGTTTGATTCGTGTAGGGAAGGATATGGCTAGCTCCTTTTGAGTAGACTTGCTTGATCGCATCTTAGAGCTAATTACTTGGCAATTGAATTTGAACTTTTTCAATGATGTTGTGGATTTGAGCTCTCATTTCAACCTATCTCCCTTTCTTGTTTCCTATTGTTGCTTGAGGACAAGCAAGTAAGTAAGTTTGGGGGAGTTGATATTTGCATATTTTACATGTCTTTAGCATGCATATTAGTTAACAGTTTAGATCATTCACATGGTAGTTCATATCTTTCTTTAGCATTTTAGTGTTTGTTAGAGTTTAGGGTCTTGCATTTAGGTCCTAGTGAGTCTTGCATGTTTTGGAATGATTTCTAGGGGCTTGGAAGAATTTTGATGGACATGGGAAGCCTTGGAACCGAGCACATCCGACCTTGGGAGCAAAAGAAGAAGGCTAGAAGAACAAGAGGAGTTTCCAGAAGGCACACCGACCCATCCTGGGTCGGTGCTGTGGGTCGGTATCGGCACATGAGGAAGCTGAGCCAAGGAGATGAAGCACACCGACCCATCCTGGGTCGGTGCGCTGGATCGATGTTGAGACTAGAGGAAGCTGAGCCAAGGAGATGAAGTGTCGGGCGAGTATACCGATCCATCCTAGATCGGTGCTCTGGATCGGTTTTGACACAAGAAGGAGTGCCAAAGCAAGAAGAAGAATGCACTGATCCATCCTGGATCGGCACATCCGGTCGGTGTCAGCACATGAGATCTCACCTGCCCAAGATGAAGATTTTGTACCGATCCGTTCTGGCTCAGCCCCACGGGTCGGTGCTAATCCAGCATACCGATCGTGTTAATGACCGGCCGAAGCTCGCACCTCCCGCACGCGACCCAGATCACATCCGGATGGCCGAACAGCAGAAGAATTAGCACCGATCGTTTGCACCGATCCAGAGTCGATCGGTGCAAACTCCCAGAACCAGTTTTACCCTGACCCGACCGGGTCAATACCCGATTTGTTCCGGGTTGACCCGGTTCGCCCAGACTCACTATATATTTCTTAAACCTAATTTTCTAGAACTAACTATTTTCTAGAACTAACTCTTTTCTTAAGCAAAAACCTCTCTAAGTGTGTTTGAGAGTAATTTATAAGATTGATCCTTTTGATTTATGCAATTTGAGTATTGTTTTCTTTGATTCTATCCATCTATCTTCTATTTTCTAATCATCCAATCATTTGATCATGGGTTTTAGCTCTTCTTCTATGAGATTTGTTAAAATCATGGTGATTAGTGAGTAGTTCTTAGAGTTTGAGGATGGGTTAGGTTTAGGATGATTCCAAGATTAAATCATGATGCTTAGGGTTAGATTATATTTTTTCTCTTCTTGATAGGTGATCTTAATGCTAGATTGGGCTTAAGAGAGCCAATCTAGATCAAGGAGCATTTCACACCCACAAGTGTTTGATGAAATGCCTTGATGAACCTATCAAGAGATATTCATTCCTAGCCTATGAGAGTAGTTGTCTATGGTGTTTATTTGGTTGATCTTGAATGTTTGCACTTAATGCTTGCTAGTTGGTAATTCACAAATGAGAGTTTGATCTTGGATTATTAATTAGCATGGTGATTAGTGCCTTGAGAGAGGATTAGTCACACTTAATGATCATTGCCTAGGGTTAGCTTTGTTTGAGTATTGAGCATCATGAATTGGTCTTGGATCATCTAAAATCAATTACCCCCATCCTCGAATTCGTTTATATTAATTGCATTACAACTTGTTTAGTTTGCTATTTCTTGTTCTTGTTTTAGTTTGCTTAGTTCACTTGTTTAATTACAACTCTTTCTTATTTAGCTTAACTTTAGAAGTGCATTGCATTCTTATTGCCTTGAATTCTCACCCATTTGGATTGATCCTCTTATACTAACGATAGTATTTTGAGTAATTGATCTCAAGACTTGCAAAAGTCCTTCATCAACTTTCACTACCCAAGAAGGAGCTTAAACGCGTATGGGAAACCATTGGCTATGGGGACTACCATCCGGGTGGAAACAAAACCACACAAATCTGTAACCCGGCGATTCGATATTTGCACAAGGTGCTAGCCCATATGTTATTTGTCAAGGTGGAGTTCGGGATGGTTGCACTCGACGAACTAGAATTGATGGCTCTTGGGTTGAAACCCCTTCTACCGATTTTCCCCAACGGGATGGTGTTCCAAGGAAATGAGAAGATCCCCATCCCTTGCGACTCTCTTAGTGAGGCACTTCTTTTGCTACAAGGCATGGTCATATGAGACTAAGAACAAGAAATCCGCGATAAGTATTGGTTGGCTTGTGACACCTATTCTAAAGGCCAAGGGAATTAAGTTATCAAACGCGAAGGTGGAGTGGGAATTGGATGAAGCTTATCTCATAAGGATGAGGCTCCTCAAAGGGAGGATAGGATGCATGCTTTCATACAACGTCAAGCTCGGTAAGGACAAAGCGGTTCAAGTCTTGCTACCCGATGTGGATCTCATTTGTCTCCGAAATCGGCGGAATATCTTCTTCTACCCCACCAAAAACCATCTCTACAACCCGGCTTTAGACCCACCCATTGGAATAGTTCACAAGGAGAAGGTCAAGAAGGATAGGAACGAGAGTACAAGCACGACCGACGACTCTCTTGGTTTCGAAGATGAAGCCAATAGTCCATCACCTCCTATGCCCATTTACGGGAGTGAGCGGTATCATTTCGAGCCTTTTGATGGAGCGATGGGGGATGTCGCCACTAGACACGCGCACCACCAAACACGACTCCTCCAAAGATGGTGCAAGTGGCAAGACAAAACAATGAAAAAGATGGCGAAGACGATTAAGAGCTTGAAGAAGACGGTCAAGGAGCTTAAGGCAAAGAGTTATTGCGACGGCCCAAGAGGGACAAGGGACATAGCGCACCATAAGATCGGCGAGATTTCTACACCGTTGGGCCAAGACTACACATTGCAAGGCGGCGAAATGATGGTCCACGAAGGGACAAGTCGTTCACGGGTTCGAGAGGAGAAAACGGCCAAGAGGAAAGCCACGCGATCACCATCACCTTGCTCGAGCAATCCGTCATACTCCTTGGGGTCTTCTTCCCCATCTCAAGACTACTAGGTAACACTCCAAAACCCTTGTAAATACTTTTTCTGTACTTAAGTCTTGCATTGTATATTTGTATTTTTCTTTTGTTTTTGGTTCTTCCCTTGAATTTATTTCACACCGAGACAGTGTGATATAAGTTTGAGGGAGGGACCGGTATCTAATCATATTTATTTTGATCTTATTTTTGATTTGGGCATTTTGAGTCTCATGCATTTCATATAAGGCATAGAAAAACACACAAAAAATCGAAAATTTTGAAAACACAAAAAATCGCATATAGTTGAATTTCATGAGTAGGATCGAGTCTAGTAGCATATAGGTTGCATTGCACGTGCATATGGATCACTGATTATTTTTCCTTGTAAAGTATCATTTTAAGAGCTCGGTCAAATGCCCTCGTTGCTAGTTGTTTGATGCTTTTGATCTCGTGTTTGAAATCAAGGATGAACCATATGTTGATCTCGTGTTTCATTATTCATGTCTTAGCTCAAGCAAGTTATGATTTGAGTCCAATCCTACTTAAGAGAGAACCATAATTTTGACATTTAATTATCATGTTTGTGCATTGCATAGTGAATTTATGAATACCACATACATATTTGGGTTATCTTATCCACTTTACCAATCTCTTGTTAGCCCAAATAGTTGATTCCCATCATTGGAACGGTTCACCATACCTTTAACCTACCCTCTTTTCAAGCCAAATCTTTAGTGAGAGTATGTGAGGCCTAATGTTTCGAGTAAGCTTGGCAAAAAGTGTTGAGTTTAGGGTGACAAAAAAGGTTTGCATGTAGATCTAGCTCAACTTATGCTAGGCTAGCTAGGAAGAGAAGTTTCGGGGTATGGTACGAATGAAAGTATTTGATCAATGGGATTGTGGTGGAATGGAAAAGCTAATGTAAAGGCAAGGGGGGTTCGATATTGTTAGGTGGTTGGTGCAAATTATAAAATTAGCCTCAAAAGTTCAATGAAAAAGAGAAAGAAGCCAAAAATTGGCTAAAACATCAAATGATGAGGAATGAGGCAAAGCAAAGAAAAAGAAAGAAAATAAGTGCTAAGGAAACAATAAAAGAGAAGCACCGAGCCACAAGATTCAAGGAAGGAGAAGAAATTCCCCCAAGTAAGAAAATATGAAGAAATATGTGTGGAGCATGAAGGCAAAAAGCCTTCAGAACAAAAGGGTGGCTTATGTTTAGGGCTTCATGGGTAGAAATGCTAGGGTTAATGACATCTTAGGCATTGGATAGGTGTAAATCTATCCTTGTATGCATAGGTTGTCTTTTACTCTTAGCATTTTGCTAAAGCTTACTCATTCATAGAGAGATCCCTTGCATTGGATTAACCCCATACATTTGAGATCATCTTAGTCTCAAGACCTTTACCATAGCCAAATGAATTCACTTGTCTTGCATAAACATGATTCACTTGAAACGATTAAATGAATGTCAAATGATTGGATGATAGGAAGGCTTGTGTAGGTTGAGACTTGGGCTTGATTCATGTACGGATAGATATGGCTAGCTCTTTTTGAGTAAGACTTGTTTGATCGCATATTAGAATTTGCAACTTGGACATTGGGCTTGAATTCTTTTTATGACACTTGTGGATTTGAGCTCCCGCTATCTATTCTCTCTCTCTACTTGTTCGTGTTTGTTTGCTTGAGGGCAAGCAAAAGAATAAGTTTAGGGAAGTTTATATTGTCATAATTTGCATCATCTATGCATTCATTTATCTTAGGTTTTACTTCTTTTGCATATGTCTCATAGCATTTTAGTCTTAATTAGAGTCTAAGGTGTTTTGCATTAGATCCTAGTGAGTTTTGCATGTTTTGGAGTGATTTCTAGGGATTTGGAGACGTTTTGAAAGAGATTGGAGGCCTTGGAACCGAGCACATTCGACCTTGGAAACAAGAGAAGAAGGCTAGAGAAAAGAGGAGTTTCTGGAGGACTGTACCGACCGGTCCTGGGTCGGTATCCTCAATCGGTATGGAGGCAGAAGCCCATAACGACCCACAACTAAACCTATACCAAGCGGGAGTCGATCGGCACACATGCTAAGCAGTAATCAACCATCCTCACTTAGCATGTTTTCTCGTTGCCTTGTACCGACCGAGCCCCAGCCGGCACACCTCGGTCGGTATTGGGACATAAACGAATGTCGACCTGAGAAGTCTACTTGTACTGACCTAGAGAAACTCGGCATGAACCTTCAAGAAAGATTAGTACCGACCCGCTCTCGGTTAGCACTACGGCTCGGCATGCAACGCACGACTATACCAACCGACCCGATCCTCATCCAGCACGATCCCTGCGCATCATGATGACCCATATCACTCGGCATCATCCGACCGGCGCAAGGAGAAAAGCTGTACCGACCCATTTGTGCCAACCCAGACTCGGTCGGTACAATCCCTTCTGATCATTTTGGCCCAGACCCGACCGGATCAACACCCGGTTTGTCCCGGGTTGACTCGGTTTGCCACTATTCACTATAAATATTTTAAACATAATTTTTCTTTGATCGAAGCTTTTTCTCATGCTAAAAACATCATTTTTAAAGTTCTAAGTGTTCTAAGTAATGTGTATGTGATAACCCAAACCGGTCCAATTTTTGATTTTTCCTAAACCGAACTAAGACCGGAATATAAACCTAAGCAAGGAAAAAAATAAACCCTAGGTCTATTTTTTTCCCTCTCTCTTTCTCTCTTCTTCTCTCTTGCGGCTCCTCTCTCTTCTCTCTCTCTCGGCACCTTTTTCTCCTCTCACTATCTCCCTGCGTGACCTCTCTCTCACCGGCGTCGCCTCTCCCCTCCTCCACCGGCGTCACCTCCTCCTCCTCCTTGCCTCTCTCCCGCGCAGGGTATTCCCGACGTACCGCTGTGAAACACGAGATGAAAAAACCTATCAAATCGCAGCCCCGGATCTTATCGTTCCAGGAATACTGAGTTTGACCGGAACGGAGACCTGAGTCCACGAATATCGCCATCCCAGTGACGAGTGTCGGATCTGCCGTTCACTAGAAAACCCTAATAGACGTCGTCACCTTGCGGGCTCTTTTCCCGACGAACTGCCGCGAACCATGAGACATATACCTATCCAACTGAAGCCCCGAGTGTCCTCTTTCCGTGAAGCCCGAGATCATCCGAATCCGAGATCCGAGTCAGAAGATATGACTGTTTGCAGTATACGGCGTCGAGTCTGATTCTTCTCCACCTCCATCAACGAGTTCTTCTGACGAGATCAGAGACGAGCTGGTCACATCACCTTCACCATCTCCTCCTCCTTCTCCACTGCATGCAGTCAGGTGAGAACGTGCTGCGTTTTCCCCTTTTTCCATTATTCAATTTGATGTCATTAGCCTGTTCTTAAACCGTTGCTGCCTTTTTATATGTCGCGTTGCGTAATGGGTAATGGGTAGAAGGTTATAGTAATTGAGTTAGGATTTGATTGCTGGTACCAGATTGAACTGTCTGGTTTGCATGTTGCGTTGTCCGGCTTGTGAGTCTTGCACTTAGATGAACATTGCGTGTTAGGATAAACCGGTATTGCTTGAGATATTAGTAATTGTTAGGTCATCGACACTGTGAGGGATCAGTGGTTCGATTTAATTGATGGACCCGACTTCAGTGGGACTGATAGGCTTCCAACGGGGTTAAAAGGAGCTCTCCTACGCTCTATGGCCAGTGAGCCTGATTACGAGAAACGGCCAGTGAGCCTGGAAATTCCCACCGTGTTAGATTGCGTGAGCACTGGTAGAGTGCATTGTTTGAGAACCGGTTACAAAGATGAGTACTGAGAAAAAATGAGTACTGAGAAAGGTTGAGTACTGAGAAAAGAGATTACGTGATAAAAGGAGAGAGTGTACTAAAACGAATATTGCGTGAAACTTTGTTTGAGCTCGTTTTAGGTCTAGGCTGTCGATTATTATTTCGTGTAATATCGGAAGGGTTAAGTGAGTCTCTAAAGGCTCATCCTCACTGGGTAATCTTGATTACTCAACCCTCTCCCCTTGTTTTCTTTTAGGTTAGTGGGATCGTGTCGTTGTGTTGTTGTTGTTACCGGGCGTTTTCCTGGCGATCCTGTGTTGCTGGCCACTGGTGACGACCTAACATGTCCGAATCCCGGTTATCTCTGGAGACCTGGGATAGGGATGTTACAGTGTAAGAGACATCTTCTTTGTTTATGCAATTTAAGTTTGGATTTCTTGATTTCTATCTTCCATCTCTTCTTTCTTAATCTTCCAATCACTTAATCATGGGATTTAACATCTTCTTCATGGGATTTGTTGGTTTCCTAATGATTAGTGAGTAGATTTAGGGTGATGATTAGGTTGATTTATGATGCTTAGGGCTTTAGTTTATGGATCCCCCTTCTATCTAAGTGTGCTTAATGCTAGATTAGGTTAGAGATAATCAATCTAGACTTTAGGGAATTTCACACCCACAAGGTGTTTGATAAAATTCCCCAAAGAGCTTAGTTAGAAATATTCATTCCTAGCCTATGAGAGTGGATGTCTAGGGTGTTTATTGGTTGATTTGAATAATAAATTTAATGTTTGCTAATCACTCTATCACAAATGAGAATTTGTTCTTGATTTAGTGATTAGCAAAGTGATTAGTGCTTTAAGAGAGGGTTAGTCATAATTAGCGTTCTTAACCTAGGGATCGGATTAGCATTGATTGTGTATTGGGCATCGTGAATTAGCTATAGAATCACCTTAATTTCGTAACCTCATCGTTCGATTCGCCTTTTATTATTGCATTTAATCTCGTTTAGTGTTTCTAGAGCTTGTTTCTTGTTTAATTTGAATTAGACAACTAGAATTAGTTCCCAAAACCAACTATTATTTGCTTGAATTAAGTAGTTCTATGCATTCTTAGTGATTGAGACATTTAAACCCATTTGGATTGATACCTTAAATACCACGATGACACGAATGGGATTTGAGTAATTGATTAGTAAATATCCTACTATCACCATAGCTGAGGTAAACATAATCAATAAATAGAAAAGAAAAACGTAAAGAAAAGGGATGAAGAAATTTTCTCTACCGAAGAGCTCGAATCGAGAATCCTTGCTCCAAACCAAAAAAACAAAGTTGCAAGAATAGCTACTGCTCTAAAAGAGTCTGAGTTTTTCTGTAGCGTAATTCTAAAAGACCTAACAATGAGTATAAATAGCCTTTGCTTCGTTTAGGGTATGATGTGGTAAGACGGTTTTAACCTCGGGTGAAGAAACAAGTTGATTTGCTCGTAACAAAGCTTGGCCGCGGGTGCGTTTCTTCTGGCCGCGGCAAAAAGGGGTTTGGCCACGGGTTGAGCTCCTCCAGGCACGGCATAATGGTGCTTGGCCATGGCTCGGGCTCTTCCAGGTGCGGTGGACTTCTCTTCTGGGCAGCTTCATCTGCCTTCAGTACTTATGTATATTTAAGGATCCAACCATTGAATCGTCTCTAATCTAACTGCATTTGAAAGCTAGTTGTATCTAATTTATTGTGCCCAAATTTGGTGATGATCAGACGGTGAAAATCTCTTCTTTGATTGCAAGACTTCTGACGGTCCGAGTTTATCCAAAAACGTATTTTTGTTCCGAAATGCACTCATTTATATCAAGTTACCTGAAATGTCTTTCAAAATAATAAAACATGGAAATCACTTGGAAACCATTGAAAACGGAGTTAAAACACATGCATAAGATATAAAAGTGATCCATAAAAATGGTCAAAAACTGGTATTATCAACTCCCCCAGACTTAGACCTTTGTTTGTCCTCAAACAAAACAGAAATCTAAGCTCGGAAAGAGATTTTCGAAAATATAGGAACTAACAAAAATCTCAGTGACCGTCCTTCTAAACCATAACCAACATAATGTATCAATCGGTCTAGTCTAGAAAATTCTCACCAAAGTACTGCAACGCTAGTCCACGGTATCCGTCATGCGAAAATCTAACCATTCGAAACTTAACTTTCAGTCAACTAGCTTTTTAAATTCATTGAAAGGTTGTGTGATTCTTATCAAAAATACTAACTAAGACAATTGAGGCTAGGCATTAAGGGCATTTAGAGGTGAGGTTAAAAGTGTTTCAGGTTATCGTATTTTCGCCGGAGGATGCTAGATATTATGCAAAACAGCAAGAGAGGATGGAGCTATTGATATCCACAGTTTCCAGTCACTTCCTATTCGCACAAGTGTAGTTAAGAATTCTTTCTTTTTCGGGACTTTTCTCCCTTTGACGGAACTTTTCTGTTTTTCCCCCGGACTTAGATTTTTCTCCGGGAAGTACTTCTCACTCCTTATAAACGAAACATGGTTGCCTCATAATAATTTTCGACCAACCTAGACTCTTTTTAGGCTTTTATTTCCTTTCCCTTTCGATTATTTTCGATTTTTTTTTTCAAAAGGGGGAAACGCTTTTTATTTATATAGAGTCTTAGGGGCACAAATATTTACCACGATTTTGAGTTTTTCGAAGGCATAACCAAGCCCTTATCTTTGTTGAATTTACCTCCACCAATCGCGTATTGACTTCATCTTTAGTGACTGAAAATTGTGTTGTTCCTCCCTCTCCGGCGTTTTTTCACATATCTACACATAGACACAAAGAGAGTTGCATGAGGTTTAAACAATTGTTAAGTTTCGGGTGGGGTACTAGCTAAATAGGAACCGGCCATCTAGGACAACAAATAGTGGTGAAAATTAAAAAATGTCCTAGAGATATGACTCGTTGTCTTGCCTAAAATATTTGATAAGAAAATTAAATATAGATTAAGTTCAAATAAAGTGAGCTAGTATATTTTGTCAGAAAGAATCTCTATGGCTTGAAATCCTCTGGGGATGTCGCATTTTAATTACTCTAGTTACCGCCTAGTCTAGTACCAAGCCACAAAAGAGCTGGCACGTGGAGATAGCGTAGAAGCACACATGTCGAAATCATCATAGATTTTGTTTCAATGTTCCTGAAAAATACTTAATAAAAATAGAAAAGATTACATGAAATTTTCAAATAAAGCGAAAAATAAGAAAAGAGATTAGTAATGGATAAACATCCTCCCCCAGACTTAAACCACATTGTCCTCATTGTGAAAACGTTGGTGAGAAGATGGAAAAGACATCAAAATAAAATAACAAAATAAAATAAAGGAGTTCAAAAATAAAATATAAATAAAACGATGAAAAGGGAAAAAGATTTATTGAACTGTGGTGATGAAGTGTGTGGCTAGGCGTCTCTTGTAACACATGGTGACGGTTGCTAAGAATTATTTGGTGAGATCTTCATAGGTAGGAAGGTTGAGTCATGAAAGCTCGAAGTTGAAGTGCGTCGAGATACCAAATCACGTCTTCTCTAATCCCGAGCACGTCAAGAGTCGAGTAGTCTATGCAAGGTGTTGATTTGAAAACCATCCTCTTGAGCTTTTCGAGGTAATCAATTTTCGGGTCCATAGGCTGTCCGACATATCGTACCTTTGGTCTTCGTTCCGGAGGGGGCGTTGGTTCACGTGGAGGAGAAGGTGTCGGTCACGTGGAGGAGTTGGCACGCGAGTTTTGGTCGATCTTCTTCGACTTGCAAAGAACTCGCCAAGATTTGTGACGTCTTCTACGCTTGTTGTGTCCGAGAGCCCTTGGCTCTCCTCGGGCTGCCTAGAAAATGATCTCCGAGAATATTCTTCTACGTATCTGCTCTTCTTTAAGCGAGTTATGCGAGATCTCGGGTGGTCCATTGTTCCTACAAAATAGAGAAACAACTCGGCAAAAGTATAAATATGGTTGTATTCGAAAGGTTTCAATGCTCGAGGATACTAAATCAAATATCAAGAGACACATTTGATAAACAAACGAGAAATATTAGGCATAAATTAAATAAATCGAGGTGATAATCATAAATTCCGGGTTTGTGACGCACTTGCAGAAAACAATTTCTAAATATATATTTTATTCTCATCTTCATGCAATTTATGTAGATTACCGTTTAATAATTATCAATATAGCAATACTTGTCTAAACTAATCAAAATTAATCTCCAATTTTCGTTTTTAGTTCTGCTCAAAAATTTCAAATTCCAAAAATCTCAAATCCATAATAATTAAGTATTAAAATTGAAATCTACACATGCTAGAAGTTCAATCTGAAGTTCTCTAACAATTTCTAGCTATCATAGACATAGATCTAGTTAAATTAAGAAAAACTTTAGGGTTTTGCTCATATGAAAAAGTAGAGTTTTAGGTTCATACCTTGTTAGAAAAAATGAGATAGATGTGGAATTGGAATCTCCTTTGAAAAAGAGTTAGAATGAACCAAAAAACTTTGGTAAAAGCTTTGAAATTTAAAAAGTTGTTCTTGCCCAAAATCTCCAACTCTTTCAAAAGAGAAGAAGAAATAGAGTTTTTAATCTTGCAATACTCTTTTTGCCTATGAAAATTTGTTTTTATACAAAAAAAAAGTTTTCTATTTTTCAAAAGCTTTTTGGTTACTTACCTTAGCGGGACACAGGAATTAAACCGGGATAGTTTAATTTTATGTCGGGGAACATGTCAGGATTGCACGGTTCAAAGTTGGGAACGGTTCGGGAAAGGTCGGGATTGGTTCTGGCCGGAAACATGTTGGCCGCAGTTCCAGCCCACGCGACCACGGCCAAACTCCTCTTTGCCGCGGGTCACCTCCTTCCACCCGCGGCCGATCGTCGTTTAACCGCGTGACCGGCCCACGAAGGCGCGGTCGATGGCCTCCTCGCCGCTGGTCGGGCTGCTCCAGCCGCGGCCGAGTGGCTTTCGTCTTGTGAGTGTTTTTTTCCTCGTTTCTTTGGTTTTTCTCGAGCCGTTTTGAAAGTCTTCTTCATTTTTTGGGTTTTCTGAAATACTAAAAAAATGTCAATAGAAAAAGAACGGTAAAATAAAAGAAAGAAAACGTACCAAATGGGTTGTCTCCCATTAAGCGCTTTTGGTTAAAGTCGTTAGCTCGACTCTTGGTGGGATCTAGGCGTGAGCAAAAGATGTCCCGCGAACTAACGTTCCTTGGGTTTCATCGAATTTGAAATGTGGTTCTCCTATGTCTTGTATCCCCTTCTTCTTTCCGTGTTTTCTCGGAATATTGGTGTTTTGAAAAACTTGCTTCGTTTTCTCGATCATCTCTTTCACTCACTTATTCTTGGAGTCTCTTAAATTGGGTAAAATGGTGATCCTGATTTTTGCAAACGTTTTAGAAATAAAAGGTTGACCTACCTTTGGAGTTTTTGGCTTAGTTGACTCATTTTTCTCTCTTTCCTTTGGAAGGATCGACTTCTTCTTCTTGTGCTTGTCCTTCGCGATTGGAGTTCCGTCCGGGACAGTAGGATAGAACTTTCTTTGATCCACATTCAAGAAAATAACATGACAGTTGGCGTGATCAAGGATGGCGCCAACGGTAGCTAAGAACGGTCGACCAAAAATCAATGGTCTATTTTCGTCTCGATCCATCTCGAGTACTTGAAAATCAGCGGAAAAAATCTTATGCTCAACGAGTAGTTGAAGGTCATGAATCACTCATTCGCTTCTTTTATGATGAATCTCCAAAAATAATGCTTACGGTATAAGGTGTGAGAATTTTTATACCAAGCTTCTCGGCAAACGTCTTTGACATGATGTTGACGTTGGCTCCCGAATCACATAGACAACTGCAAAATTTATTCTGGAAATCGAGCAAGGGAAAGAAAAACGTCTCGGATCATCGGCTTTTCTTAGCCTTTGAAACGGTGTTTATTTTGGTACCTCAAATGGTGGTTCTCGAACCATGTTGGATTTGGTATTGGCTCTTCCATAGAGTGTGACGAATTTAGAAGCTTCTCCTTGCTTCGGTTTATTGTTGACTTCCTTCTTGGACACGGTAGAAATCACGTTGTAAAATCTCTTCGGGTTATCTTCTACTCTTCCGGGTAAAGCTATGTTCGGTCTTTTAGATGAATCTACGGTTTGAGAGACTTGCATATCCAACTTCTTGACATGGGTCGAAAGGGATTCGAATTTCCCATTCAAGTCATTGTACATACAATCCACTCTTATGTTAAAATATTTCGCCGTCTTCTCGTTGCTTTGGGTGAGTAGTTGAATCGATTGCTCGAGCTTTGCTATTTGGGCAGCAAATTGAGTGTTAGAAGTACCTTGTTGCTTCGTGTTTGTATTGTTTTTAAGGAGCGCTTTGAGCGTTTAAAGGTGGTCGTGGTTGGAAGTTCTCATTTCCTCCATAGTTTCCGTTTTGGAAACGGTTTTGAAAAGGCTTGGATTGTTGAGGATAGAGCTGGTCTTAGGAGTTGTCCACGTTCTGATTTCGGTATGAGAGATTTTTGAAGTTAGCGTTGCGGAAGGTGTTGTTGTGTTCGTAGTAAGCATCTCCTTCGCCTCCATAGTTAGCTTCACAAGCGTGTACTTGGCGGTTTTGTTTCTTGAGAAGTTGATTCATCATGTTCTTTAGCTCGGCTATCTCCTTGGATTTCGATGCATTCAATCTTGTCGATCTATCATAGTTGGGAGAATTATTGCTATTAGCCATAACAAGATTATCGATGAGAGCTTTTCCTTGGTTGATGGTCTTCATGGAAAAATCTCCATTGCTGGCCATGTCTAGAGAAAGTTGATATTTCGGTAATAAGCCTCGGTAGAAAGTGTTAAGCAGATTTGGACCGGAAAAACCGTGGTGAGGGCAATCTCTCTCGTACTCTTTGAAACGTTCTCACGCTTCATGGAAAGATTCCACCGGTTGTTGATGAAAACTTTGAATTTTGTTTCTCAATGAGTTGGATCTCGACTTGGTGTAGAAATGGTTTAGGAAGACGGTTTTGCACTCTTCCCAATTAGTAATAGATCCTGCGGACAAAGATTTCAACAAACGGTGATATTTATCGTCTAAAGAAAAAGAAAAAGGAAAAAGCTTACACTTCACATAGTCAGCGGGAGCTTGGTTTTTTCTCGTCGTGCAACAAATCCCTTCGAACAACTCGATATGCTGCATCGGATTCTCGGTGGTAACTCCATGAAATTGGTTTTGCATTATCAAAGCAATAATTTGAGGTTTGATCTCAAAATCGTTCCTATGAGGTAAAGGAAGTTGAATTGCGGCTCGGTTTTGGAAGTGTTGATATGGTGCATCAAAATCAGCAATGATGCGGTTACTCGCTTGTCTCCTTGGAGGATTAGCGGGTAGAACAGGACGGTTGGCGTTTTCGCAATTAGGAGTAATCGGTGCATTAGCTTGAGCATCGTTCCTTGGTGCATCACGATCGACGGGAAGTTGTCGCATCGTATTTTCAGCATTTTGGTTTTGGTTTTGGTTTTCTTCGGGATCGAGTTGTGGCTGGTCATTAGCACCATGGACAGCCTCTTGGTCCTCTTCATGATCCGAAATATCACGGTCATCCTCGTGATCAAGTTAATCACGGTTTAGTTGATCTTCCGGACGGTCGTTCTCGGCCATCCTTAAAGTTCTTTTGAGTCTTCGGAGTTCTCTCTCGTGTCAGTCGATATCGTCTAGTTGCGGTACTGTTTCTCTAGGAGTTCTCCTAGTGTTCATGCACCTTAGATTAAAAGACAAAGATAAATGAGAATGTCAAAAGAGCAACAAAGAGCTTGAAAATCAATAGTGTGTAGAGCAGAAATTAGAATACGAAATTAAACAAGCAAAACAATCCCCGACAACGTTGCCAAAACTTGACATTTTGGATTGAGTACCGATGTGCTGGGTTTACCCTTTTACTAGGCTGCAAGAGTACAACACGCGAAGTAGTATTTAGGGATCGAATCCACGGGTGATGTTGTCTAATTTCTAACGATTTCTAACTTGTGTCTAGACGTAAGCTATATTTTTATGAGTTTTGTTTTCACGGTTGTAGCTAGGAAAATAAACTAAATTAAGCGATAAAATAAAACAGAAAGTAATCAAGCAAATGATTAAAACGAGGTTGTAAAACAATTAAACGAAACGTTGTGCAACAAGTATTATGTAGGGTTCATGGCCAATTTCTATTAAGACTTTGCTAGGATTTCTAAAGCGACCTTTTTGTCGTCTTTGGATTCTTGAACTTGGAACACGGACACTATGTGTAGTCCACTTTCGTACACCCTACACACCTACCACTTTAATACTCGACCGCTAGCTTTCGTCTCCATCCGCGCAAAAGATTAGTGATTATACGGCTTCTGGCTGCGGCGATCAGGGGTTTGCCCGCGGGTCGAGTCCTCTAGGCGCAGCAGAATGGTGCTTGGCCGCGGCTCGGGCTCTTCCAGGCGCGGTGGACTTCTCTTCGGGGAAGCTTTATCTGTTTTCAGTGCTTCGGGTATATTTATGGATCCCACCATTGGATCGTCTAGAATCTAATTGCATTTGAAAGCCGGTTGTATCTACTTTGTTTTGTCCAAATTTGGTGATGATCAGACGGTGAAAAGGTCTTCTTTGATTGGAACACTTATAGCGGTCCGAGTTTATCCAAAAACGTACTTTTGTTCCGAAATGCACTCTTTTATCCCAAGTTACTTGAAATATCTTTCAAAATACTAAAACATGGAAATCACTTGAAAACCATTGAAAACGTAGTTTAAACACCTGCATAAGATATTAAGTGATCCATAAAAATGGTCAAAAAACCGGTGTTATCATGAGACCGTATAAGTGGTCGTCTCACTTATCTTAATCCCATATTATTTTCCAACTTTCGCTGGTTATACCGAGCGCCAAGTGCTCTCATCATCAGCTTGATCTTCCCCTGTTTTCACCTTTGTTTTTTTAGCTTCTTGTTCTGAACCCACCTTCTCCAGTTTTTCTATCTCCGTCATTTCCGCTCTAGTTTTAATCAACTCTGTCTCCATCCCCTTCAGTACTACTTCTCCAACTACAGCCACCTCTTCTCTTACCATGTTTTCGATGTGACAAACCCTCTCCTTCTCCTTGTGAGTGTCTGAAACCATCGAAACTGAACTCTCTCCATTAGTTACTTTTGCAGATTTGTCAACAACTGATTTCCGCAGTAGAGTAGTTTGCCATGTTTTTACCAAACAAGTCTTATGAAGGTGACCCCACTTTGAACATGTTGTGCACCTCGGCGGTAGCCACGGGTATTTAAATTCAACAACAACATCCACTCCTTTGTCTGATGTAAATCGATACGATTTCGACAACTCCTTAGATAGATCAGCCTCCACAAAAACATTTGCTTCCTTAAAGATTTTGCAAGTTTTCGTGTCCGGATGTAGTTTTTTTGGATCTCCTACTGCACTTGATAGAAACCCTAAACCCTTCCAATGAAACATCTGATGTGGGACGTTCTTGAAAACAATCCACATCGGTATTGATTTTATCTTCGGTTGCGTTTCTTCAATCACCGGCGACCACTTGAGACTATCATCGGAACATTAGCGATATTCCACATACCCCTTCAGAGAACTCATGCTTGGACTGAACTGTCTCTAATTCGAAACTTTATTATGGTTGAATTAACCACTAATGCATCGATCCTTATTGTCGTGTCCCCTAGGGACGAGATCTTATTAACAATAACGTGAATTTTTGCGTTGTGTGGAGCAGTAGCCAGGAATTTCCCAATAATAAGATCTTCCCACAATAGAGATGACCCTTCGATAATATCATCAGATATCTCCACTATTGGAGCTCTGTCAACCACTGTAAAACTGAGCTCGTGTTTCGAAAGGGATGGCTTACACTACAAGAAAACAGGGATATTTCCGACGGTCAAATTCGTCGGAAATCCGTCGGAAAGGGTCTTTTTCGACGGATTTCCGACGGATTTAAGCTGTCGGTTACAGTTCGTTGGAAATATGGTTTCCGTCGGAATCCGTCGGAAATTTCCGACAGATTTGTGCCGTCGGAAAGCCATCAGACATTTCCGACGGATTTCCGACCGCGTACGTTCCGACGGATACTCCGACGGATACTCCGACGGATATTCAGTCGGAAATGCCGTCGGAAATCCGTCGGTAATTTCTGACGGACTTCCGACGGATTTCCGACGGATATATTATCGACAGAATTTCCGACGGATGGTGATCGAATGAATTTGTCGGAAGTCCGTCGTAAATCCGTCGTAAGATATTTCTGACGGATTTCCGACGGTAACTATTTTCGACGGAGTTACGACGGATAATTTGATCGGAAGTTGTCTCGGAAGTCCGTCGGTTCTTCGTCGGAAATAGGTTCCGACGGATTTACGACGGTAACTATAACGCCCCAACCACCCCTACATGTGGGCCCCATGCCTTCTCTCGGCCCGTGGGCCCCATGCCTTTTCTCGGCCCGTGGGCCCCACCCTTGTCCGACGGCCGGTGCGTTAGTCCGAGAGGCTTGTAATACTTGTTTACTGACCCTGAAATCACCACGTGATCTTTCCCCGTGTTTTGTCCTCACTCACACGATACCGCGAATCATTTCGCGGAAGGTCACCCATCCTTAGACTACTCCAGCTCAAGCACGCTTAACTCTGGAGTTCTTTCGGGCAAGTGATCGGAAAAGCTAAGTGCACTTTGGTGTCATAGATAGCCAAATCAATTCTTATAAGCCTCTCCGCATATACAAGAAATCGGGATGTTACAGTAACTTATTCCGACGGTTTTCCGACGGAATTGGTATTTTGAATTTTATTTAATTATTTATTTTTTTGAAATTTATATATTAAAATTATATAAATTTGAAATATAAATTAAAAATAGAAATAATAAATATATAAATTCATTAAACAAAATTTAAAAAATCATTACACATTAAAATAAATTGTTAAAAAAAAAGCATTAAAAGCAAATATTTAAACGGTTGGAGAATCTCCGTCGTCGGGATTATTATCCCGAAACATATGCGGGAAGCATTTTTCCATCATCTTCTCCAAGCAGGAGAGCTTCTTGTTGGTAGTCTGTTGCTCCGTCCGTAGCTCTTCAACCTGCTGGTCACGGTCTTTCACCGTTTGGGTGAGCCTCTCAATTTCTACCCGGTACTCCGAAGGATAACGAGGAAGCGAGGAAGAAGATTCCTGGGTCGGAAGGGTGCCTAACCCAGCGAATCGACCTTTCACTTGCCGGGTTTGCTGCGAATAATTAAAACCGATAATAAATAAATAACGAAAATAAAAAAAAACGAAATGAAATTAAAACTTACCTCAAGTACAATCTGGTTTATCTCTTCCCGGGACAAAGAGTTCGAGGACGTCGATCCTTCGATAGTGAGCTGCGATGATAGTTCACGGTCCAGCTTCATCTTCTTGCTCTTCTCGACAACATCCCGCATCCCCAAGTCCTGTATCTGACCGGTTTTCTTGTTGGTGTGTCTATTCTCGATGAGTTGAAGATAATCGGGTTCGGAACCAGATTCTCTCGCCTGCGAAAATTTGTTAAGTTAAATAAATATAAAAAACAGAATTAACAATAAAAATTTTAAATTAAACTTACCATTTCCATCGCTTCCCGTTCGATGGTCTTTGCGCCCGCGTTGTGGATGTAGACCCCTTTCCCGCCTCGTTGGCTATTTCAGTTCTTCGACTGTTGCTCGGAGGTCTTTTTCGTCGCAGGCCTACTCCAGTACTCACAGAAGCCCTTCCAGACGTCGTCGTCAAGGTCCTTCGGCTTGTCTTTGTTGTGCTTCCACTTCTGCTTCCACTCGTACATGTGCTTCGAGTAAAAGTTTGCGGCATACTTGTCGAATGTGTCAATGACTTTGCGCGTATGATGAGAGTCCCATGTGAACTCTTGCTACAATTTTTTTAAAAAATATGTTACATATCAAAAAGAAAAATTGACAAAATGAAATTCAAAATAAATAATATATCAATAAATAACTTACCGCGAAAGTCCGGTGCCACACGTCTTTCTCCTCGGTAGGCATGTCCGAATACTTCTCGTACGGTTTGTCCAACATGTTATGGAGCATCCGTAATATCGCCTTGGTGATCTGAGTCGACAGCTTAAACCTGAAAACATTATGAAAAGATATAAATATGTTAAGTTTAAAAATCTAAATAAATTGAAATAATGTACAAAAAAATTTCTTACCAAGTGCCGTCCTCAAACTTTGGGTCGAGTCGAATGCAATGGCCCCGGTTAGGCTGCCGGACTAGCTCCTCGATCTCAATGTGGCTCCGAGCAGCGGATTGCTGGGAATCTGGGATGTGAGTTCCCGAGCTCGTTGGTCCCGGAGGAGGCGTACACCGAGAACCCCGAGAACGGCGTCCTTGGTTGCCGCCTCCCAACTGAAGAACTTCGTCGTGATCCCTGCGGAAAACGGTAAAATTGTTAGTAAATTAACAAAAAATTCAAAAGTTACAAAAATTTTTAAAATTTCCGGAAAAAAATTTAGGGAAAATTCAAAGTTTACTAAAAATTCAAATATTTCAAAATTTTTTAAAATTTGCTAAAATATTTTAAAATCAGTTTTAATATATAAAAATATTTAGAAAACGTTTTATTACTATAAAAAATATTTAAAACGATTTTATTTCTAAAATAATATTTGAAAAATGTTTTTATTATTAAAAAAATATTTTAACATCAACTTAAATATATAAAAATATTTTAAAAACGTTTTTATTAGTTAACAAATATTATAAAGGATTTTAATATATACACATATTATAAAAACGTTTTTATAATTAAAAAAATATTTTAACATCAACTTAAATATATAGAAATATTTTAAAAACGTTTTTATTAGTCAAAAAATATTATAAACGATTTTAATATATATACATATTATAAAAACGTTTTTATTACTATAAAATATTTTAAAAACAATTTTAATATATACAAATATTATGAAAACGTTTTTATTACTTAACAAATATATTAAAAACGTTTTTAATATATACAAAAAATGTCTAAACGTTATTATTACTCAAACAATATTTTAAAAACGATTTTAATATATACAAATATTTTAAAAAAATTCTAACAATATCTAGATCTAACAATTCTAAATCAACAATCTAAACACATAAACCATAACACTAATATTATTCTAAATAACAAATTCTATTATAACCACTTAACAATTCACATAAATAGAATTCTAACAACCTAATTAATATATTCCCTAAAACTAAAATGATATAAAAAAAAATTAAAGGAATTGATTAAACTTACATGGTTTTGTTGGAGAAGAATTGAGGAATTGAAGAAGAGGAGTTGATGAATTGAAGATTAAAACTGAAATTGTGAAGAAGAAGAAGAGAAGAGGGAAGAGAGAGAGGAAGAAGAGAGAAATAAGGAAAAAAAACTTACGTTTCGTCGATATAATTCGATGTCCGTCGGAAATCCGTCGGATTTCGAAAAATAATTTCATTTACGCGGTTGATATTCCCGCGGTCTCGAAAATATCAAAGTCCGTCGGAAATCCGTCGGAAGTTTCCTTGCATGTTTGTCGGAAGTTTCCTTGCATATTGGAGAAGATAAGGTATATTCCTTGCATGTTTGTCGATTAGTCAGTCAACAAGCACGTGTCTGATTTTTCATATCCGTCGGAAATTTCCGACGGATTTCCGACGGATAAGGTATATTCCTTGCATGTTTGTCGATTGGTCAGTCAACAAGCACGTGTCTAATTTTTCAAATCCGTCGGAAATCCGTCGGAAATTTCCGACGGATTTCCGACGGAATTAGGGTATATTTGGGGTTTAGGGTTTAGGGTTTCTTTATATGATTTAGGGACATGTTATTTACATGTTTCATTCAATATATATATTAAGTTCATCAATATTAAAGGCTTTGCATTAGTTTAAAAATTATACAACATCAAAACATATCATTTCACATAAATCAACTATATCTTATACTATAACTTATACAAACACTTCCATCAAAATTTATAAATTATATATAACACATTTTCTTGATGTATATACAAGGTTAACCTATTTTATATACATCATACAAGTGTTTGTAAACTTTTGCCACAAAAAAAACCTATACCCTATACCCTAAACAAGATTTTTGAATATCCGTCGGAAATTCGTCGGATTTCCGACGGTTTGAGTTGAATCCGTCGGAAATCCGTCGGAAAATTCCGACGGATTTCCGACGGATTCAGCTGCCTCGGCTAAAAAATCAATCCCTCGGATATAACCCAGGTTTTATCCGAGGCAGCTTAATCCGTCGGAAATCCGTCTGAATTTTCCGACGGATTTCCGACGGATTCAACTCAAACCCTGCAATATATGGATAACAAATGAATAATTAAATAATGAAGTATATATTGTATAAAGTAGTAAATAAATAATTTCATGATTGTACCTGCAATTGCTTCGTGGACATTACGTGGTAGAAGACATGCAAAGGCAAATGGAAGGAGGCCCTGCATCACCACATGACAATCATGACTCTTCATCCCATTAAACTTCCCTTCTCCATGATCAACGCAGTTCCGAAGGTTAGATGCGTATCCGTCCGGGAATCTAACACTTTCGGTAATCCAGTAAAAAAACTCGGCCTTTGAAGGTTCATCGAAACGAAAAGCCGGGACCGGAGGCTTCCCGTTCCCTGTCACATGTAGTGCTCTACGAGAACAAATGTCTTGCAAGTCCAATCTAGACTTCAGATTGTCCTTCGTCTTCCCTTTGACATTGAGAACGGTGTTCATAATGTTGTCGAAAAAATTCTTCTCAATGTGCATGACATCCAGATTATGCCTCAAAAGATGGTTCTTCCAATAAGGCAAATCCCAGAAAATGCTCCTCTTGTGCCAATTATGAACGTTGCCACAACCATCAACATGATGATGTCCGTTACCACCACAATCAACGGTCCTCTCTGCACCAAAATCTCTAAACTGAGTCAACAAATACTCACCATCTAACTCAGGAGGAGGACCGTCAAATACTTTCCGGTTCTTCCTAAACAATGTGGTGCTCCGACGATAAGGATGATCGCTAGGTAGGTATCGCCTATGACAATCAAACCAAGACGTTTTCCGTCCGTGCTTCAATTGGAACGCATCAGTGTTATCTTGACAGTACGGGCACGATAACCTTCCGTGCGTTGTCCATCCTGATAACATGTCATATGCTGGAAAATCGCTAATAGTCCACAAAAGTACCGACCGCATGATGAAATTTTGGTGACAAGAAACATCAAACGCTTCAATACCTTGGTCCCATAACATTCGCAGCTCATAAATCAATGGTTGCAAAAACACATCAAGTGATCTCTTCGGATGCTCTGGTCCAGGAACGAGAATGCTAAGGAACAAGAACTCCCTTCGCATGCACAAAGATGGCGGCAAATTGTAAGGTGTTACAATTACTGGCCACAAAGAATATTTGCTGCCGTGCTTCCCAAAAGGGCTGAAACCATCGGTACATAATCCAAGGTATACGTTCCTTGCCTCAAACGCAAAGCTGGGATAAATGGATTGAAAATGTTTCCATGCTCCTGCATCTGACGGATGGGCGATTTGTCCATCTGTTGTATGCTCTGCATGCCATCTCATTGCTCCTGCTGTGCGCTCTGACTGATATAACCTCTTCAATCTCTCTATTAACGGTAAATACCACATCCGTTTATATGGCACTGGCACTCTTCCACCTGTTTCCTTATACCGAGGTTTGCGACAAAAACGACATGTCGTAAGATCTGCGTCCTCTCTCCAGTAGAGCATACAGTTGTCTATGCATACATCTATCATCTGATACGGCAATCCTAGACCTTGAACAAGTTTCTGTATCTCATAGTATGATGCCGGTGCAAGATTATCTTCTGGCAAAATTTCTTTCACAAAATCAGCGATTGCATCCACGCACTCCTCACTCAAATTGAAATCCGTCTTTATACCCATCATCCTTGTTGCAGTTGATAAAGGGGAATGTTCACCTCTACACCCATCATATAACGGATGTTTAGCAGCGTCTAACATATCAAAGAATCTCCGAGCTTCTAAATTAGGTTCTTCTCCCCTATCTCCATACTCAGCAACCGATGGTATACTTTCACGAAATGCATCGTTCACCATCTGAACATGACCTACAGTACTTTGTTCTTCCATTGCGGGTTCTTCTAAGCTAGTGTTATCCCCAATATAATGTTCACTAGTACTAGCATAATTATCCACCATTGTATCATTTTCTCCATGATAATACCAAATCTTGTAACCCGACATAAACCCATGACAATACAAGTGTGACCATACTTCATCTATCACGATAAATCTACGATTCCCACAATTGGTACAAGGGCAATAGATTTTACCGGTTTTTTTTCTTTCTTCTGCATACCCGCAAATGCCATGAATTCCTGTAGACCTTTTTTTAATTCCTCCGTAACTAGGCCCGTGTCCGGAATTTGATGAGGCTTGTCCATCCATGATCGAAAATAATTATAAGGATTTGAAGAAGAAATTTTCGTAAGGAATTAGATAACAGAGATTTTTTTTTTGTGATTATAAATGAAGCGTGGAAACGTTTTTATAAGGAAAATTTTGTGCATTTTCCGACGGATTTCCGACGGATTTCCGACGGATATAAAGTAGATATTATCGATGTCGGCAACCATGTCGGCATCTGTCGGAAATCCGTCAGCAATCCGTCGGAAATTTCCGACGGATGAACGTCGTCGGAAATCCGTCGGCAGTATGTCGGCAACATCAGAATTCGTCAAAAAGTCGTCGGAAATCTGTCGAAAAGTGTCCGACGGATTATTGTCGTCGGAAATCCGTCAGAAAGTCGTCGGATATATCCGACGGAATTATTGCCGTCGGAATTGCCGTCGGAAATACACATGTTTTCTTGTAGTGTTATTTTGGACGATTAAAGACCATAAAGGTTTTGATGGAGATTTATGCGCATCTCCTTGGGTTGGCTGAGATGAGTCGATGATTTCATGATCTGCCGAGGTGATGATCGGTGGCAAAACACCGCCAGAAGACATGGTGTGCGGTGGACACAACGCAAACCCTAGAATCGCCAATCTGATATCATTGCCACGTCAGAAAAGAGTTTTATCAATTTGCCTACAACCTTCGTAAGAACTGCATATTGAAAAATGTTATTATAAAAGTATTATTTTTTAAATTCTCCCAATCTAAAACAAAAAATATTATGTTAAAAAAATACTGCTATGTTAAATTTAAAAATCAAGTTACTATTAATTTTTGTAAACAAAGTTTAATACAAGTTATATTATTTATTAATCAAGATGTTAGCTTGTCCATCGAACTATTAAAGTACCTCAACGATGAGACTAAACATACACAAGTTAAGAAGCTAAAAAAATACTTTGCCCTTTATTTTCTATAAATTTCAAAAATGCAAAAAAAAACTACTTAAGTTTCAGTAGGTTTTATTCGAATGAAAGTTTGTAATGGCCAATCAACATTTTCTGGTCGATTACTGGATATCGCATGATTGATTGATTGATGTGGTGAGAGATATGTGACATGGCAGCTGGGTGTGAAGAGATTCGCCAAAGTCTTGAATATTGCTTTGGAGGTGTCATGATCTCTCCGACGATGTAGGAACCATCTTCTGAACTAAGTGATTCCTATGGCATCACCCTACTTTGAAAAACCAGAATAGCTTCTCGGCTACGAAGACATCGGAACATATTCGTACACATAAGAGTAAGGAGAATTGGAGCAAGATTGTGTGGTTCTCACAAGGTGTGCCACGTTTTGCTTTTATCACTTGGTTAGCGGTAAAGGATGGGCTGTTCATGCGATCGGATTTGTTTCCGAAACTTCAGGATTTAAATTTATAAACATAAAAGTATGCAAGTGCACATTTGTGCGTTGTAGTATTTAAGGTATCGATCCACAGTGAGGGAAAACTGTTCTGCGAAACCTTAGAAAGAAAGTTATTAAGGAAGTTTAAAACGAAAATAAGGTGTATGGTTTGTCACGAATTTGAAATTAGGAATTTAAACTACACTAAGCGAGAAATTAAGAAATCAAGAAAGTAAATAAGAAAGCAAGTAAGCAAGTGAATAATTAAAAGCAAGGTTGTAAATAAATAAACTAAGCGTTGGGCAATCGGAAACTCTCTAGGGATCATGGTCGATTATCATAAGAAATTTGCTATGATTTTTAATGCGACTTTTGTCGTCTTTTGGTTCTTGAACATGGAACACGAATACTATGTGTAGAAAAATCAGACGGTCCAACTTCTGACGTTCCAAAATTGTCCAAAATCTGGTTTTTCTCCAATTTGCGTCGTTTTTCTTAAAGAACCTGAAAAGAGTCTTGAAACTACAAATATACAAAAACTACGATAAAAACATGTAAAAGCAAGTGAAACACTTATTAAAGTGTTCTAAATAAGCGGTAAAACGGATAAAAATACGGTGTTATCAGCTGTCCATGTGCTCGAGAATGTGGAGTTGGGGTTGTTGATGCGCACATCGACCCAAGAAATGAACTGATTCAAGTGCCCGAGACGCAAAAATGACAGGATCTAGGACTAAACCGCTAAGGAAAATGTTCAAATTAGTATTAGAAGCCATCATCAACACAATGGAGTCCGAGACAAACCGCAACAACTCGCAAAATGGCTCTATCACACCGACTCAAATTGAAGAGCTTCCCACCAAATCCATCGCCCCAAAGATTATAGTCTCAAGATTAATCGATCAATAGACCATTTAAAGGAGAATGGTCGAGGCAGATCTCAAATTGGACGAGTAAATTTGGAGATGGAACCTAACATCACACCCATAGACTTAACTGTGGCCGAGGAGGACCTAGCTGAGAATTCAGCCAAATGAGACTGAACCAAACATCCACCGATCATACCCAAGGTATGTATACTCATTTGGCAGATCAAAGAACTAAAAAACCAAAAGGAACTCGATGGAACTTCAAGATGGTCTGAAGACAAACTATCGCCCCAAGAGAGACCAAATGGAGCAAGAACGTGGGACAGAGGCCAAGAACGTGGAAGAGCTTCAAGATGAAGATCAATCTGACATAGAGGAGGTGTAAGAAGACTTCTTCAACAAGAATCACGTCAAGAACAGACCAGGACTAGAGGCGTCTCAACATCCACCATTTCAGTTGTATGCGCACAATTCAAAGGTATTTTCAATTTACATCATTTATGCAAGTACAATGGGCATCCACAACACTTCTGAGTGAGTTCTTCATATTTTCAAATTAATACCCTATTTAGATACTAAAGCAGTAGTTATAGTGTAGCTAGGAATCGAACACAAGGACTCACAGAAACACACAATAGATTATATAGGTGAAAATCAAGCTAAACGATCAATGGTATTGAAAACAGAACGTAAATTAAAACGGTTGTAAATTCAATTAGGAGAAGGCTAGGTTCAGGATAATTCTCACTAAATCAATGAATGCATATAAACTAACTAACATGATTCGGATTTAGCACGGTTCTTGAACTCAAATCACTAAGATATAGTTAACCAACTTCCGCTGCGAAAACTATCTAAATCTAAACCATAGAAATTCTAAATTCCTTTGCGAATCCTACAGTCTAAATCAGCTTTTTAAATCAGGTTTGATATGTTCACAAAACAACTAAACCAAATTCCTTTGCGAATAGTTATTTTCTTCACCTTAGGTTCTATCAGGTAATTAATCGCACTTCCGCGCCTAATCAATTATCCTAAGATCTAAGTTCTATGTGATCAATCTAGAATTAGCTTTGCAAACAACATATGGCGAATAACTACTTCAGATGGTGAATCCTAATAACAAATCAATTTAGCATTCAAAGATAACCCTTATGAGAACCCTGAACCTAACAAGGGATCTACTCATACATGGAGAATGAAACAATCAACATAACTGAATAAATCATCAATAAAATAAATAAGAGTATAATAAAACAGGGGTTCGAAATCTTCTCTCAGACGAACGGAGTTCTGACTTGTCTCCCCTCTCAAAAGCTCTCTCAGAAATCCTCAAGTAAACGTAATGAAAATCACACAGCCAAAGTGGCTGTAAAACCTAATTAAATAGTCTAAACATGAATTGGGGTCTTCTTGTAAATATTAAAGTCTTTTGGGCAAGTTCTGCAATTCTTCAAACTTCATTAAAAGTCGCGACTTGTGATCTCTCCGATGGGTGTCGATCGATACCTCGGGGTATCGATCGATGCTTGACCCTTCAATCAGGCACTTAGTCACCAGAGTTCAGTTTTACTCCAGAATGCTCCATAAAACTCTAATATCTCCAATAATGCTCCAATTGTGCTAAAACCTGTAAAAGACTCTATAATAGAATAAAGACTCGATAAAACGGACTTATATCATAGCTTAAACAAGGTAAAAACCATGATATATCAACTCCCCCAGACTTAGCCTTTGCTTGCCCTCAAGCAAATAGAACACTAAACCAGAGAAAGAGGTTTGAAAACGTAGAGACTCACCTGTTTATGAAACGTTGCAATGACCAATTTCCCAAGCACCCAAATGTCACCTAACCACCTTTTTGATCTAACCACCATGTGCTTCTCCGTAGACATTCGCAGCTCCCCGGACTACACACATTATCTCACAGCATTGTTCAATCAAGCCATCCTTGTCAGTTTCATCGATGTGATTTAATACCAAGAGCCTTCTAGATTCTTTCCCATACAATATCATGACAAGGAACCACCTTTTTCACACTTATTGGTATTATTTCTCTCCCCCAGACTTATTTCTTATTATATCTCTTGCATGTACATATTAAGGTTTGAGACGCGAGTATTGATGGTGTTTGCCATCGAATCTTCGGTTCTTTCCTCAAAAGTAATCAAAGGTGTAGGCGAATAATGGTATCATAGGAAATTTTCCTAACCTCGCTTTCACCTTCGTGTGATCATCTCCTCTAAAGTAGAACAATGGGATCGTTGGAAATTTTCCTAACCCTCTACTCAGAAGAAAATCATTTCATCTTTTAATGCACTTATTAATTAACTTGTAACAGAGAGAGAAATACCGTTATTTTAAAAACATGGGTTCTTTTGTCAGATACGAATGAGGAATTAAGCTCTATAGATACTAACCACATTGATGAAGTGCAAAAATTTGGCTCATGCTTTAAGGAACTTTGCTGGAAATATGAGTGTCTTCTGGTTAACTGGTCAGCCTTTGGATTTTTCATTAGTCGACCTATAACTGATTCTGTAACAATGGTCACTTAGAAGCACGGTCAGCTCAATAGATTCAAGAAAAAGATCATAGTCTCAGACAAAGTTTTGACTCAATAAAGACAACGAATGACTCAAAAACGGACTGACTCTAAGAAAAACAAAAACGAAGTCAGCGACTACCTCCCCCAGACTTAAACAACATTTTCCCCAGTGTTATCTAGCCTAGAGTTGATGAAAGGAAACAAATGAACCGAGGGATCATGAAAAATTAGAAACCGTACCTTTACAGGGTATCGATCCATACTGGTAGGTATCGATCGACACCCACTGTATATCGACACACTGATTGAAAATCAGTAGTATCGAGTCGCTTAACCAGAGAAAGCATTCCATTGTGTTAGATGTTAGCACTGTTAGGAACACTCAAAACAGGTAAAAGCAACATAGTAGATCAATCCGAAGAAGTTCAAATGCAAAAACAAATACTGACATAAGGTCAACAGAAAAGAAAAAGAAAAGAAAAAAGAAAGAAAAATACAAACGTGAAGATAGAGAAGACTAATACTGCATCTCCTCAGAATCACTCTCATGGTCAGCATCAGCAGCGGTATGTGAGGGTCCAGGCTAGGATGATGGGTCAGCATCCGTGTCAGTCGTGCTACGGCAGCGAACAGCAGCCCAGATGCTCTTCATGCTCGCTATCATCAGTCTCTGGAAAGCAGCTGGCTCCATCGGGATGTCTGTGTCCTCAGGCCACTGTGGCTCATGAATAGGTGGGCGTGATGCAGCCTATGTACGTCTCCCCTAACGTGAAGTAGATGGGATGTCAGCAGCAGGTGGACGAACCTGTCGTCTAGTCGCAGCAATCGGAGTCAACAGCTCTGTAGGAGGCTCAAAACGAAGCTGAGCAAGACCTTCAGATATGTCTGTCATATCCCTGTTAGGTAGCTGCACTAGAAAGCTCCCATCAGATCTGCTAAGAATCCACTTCCTCACGGTCTTCAACCACCTAAGGTTCCTCAGATGAGCCTCATCCATGTACTGACGCGTAGTCACGATCCTGCAGCTCGTAGTACTGATGCCGAGGTGCTGGAAGATAGGTGTCAGAAGACTACCAACTGACTCCTTCTTCGTGCTCGTCCCTGTGAATGGTTTGGTCTTCAGAGAGACCAGATGATGCGCAAAAACAGCCCCAAGGTTAACATCCTCCAGCTCAGCCCAATCAAAATCCTGCTCAGGGATGATGTTCCTGACAGCCAGAAACAAAAGCAGAAGCTCAGACACTCTCATCTTGTTAGGCTCCATCTTGCACATGAGAGTAGTGCTCAAGATCCTAACAAAACAACGCAAGACCGGATGTCGAATATCTATCTTAGTGGACGTCTTAGACTCGTAGACGCCGTTCCCGAGCCATGCACAAAATCCACGCATGTCATGATGGGCAGCTGGATGAGCGATCCTCCTGCGATCTCTCCGAAATCCATAGAGATCACAAAGATCAGGGAGTGGAATCCTATACCTCACTCCGCGAGCCATGAAGGACAGACTACCACCCTGTGCGTCTCGCATAAGCTCATATGAATAGCTAACGCGAGCTGTCGCCATAAACTAGCGAACCAAATCTGGATAGAGGTCATGCTGCTGTGTAGCCATGTGACCAAAACCAATCCGCTCAAGCAGACGAGACAAATCTGTGTCGAGACCCAGCTGATGCAGAGAAAGCCCATCCACAAACCTGGTAGGCTCGATGGTGACACCCAACCACGCGTTATAGAACATTGTGTCAAAATCATCCCATTCCTCAGAAATGGGTCTAAAGGCGGTGTCATCACACAAGGCATACGGTGCGTGGGGCTGAAGGGGCAGAAGGAAAACCAGCAAATCGAGGAGTAGGGTTCATAGGTGGAGGTGGTGGTCCAGACTGTGTGGCTGAAGTTGGAGAAGCTCTGCGTAACGCACTACCCGGAAGCTCATCTTCCTCTGTCTCTCCGTCAAATATAACCCCGTAACTGTCACGACCCTGGACAGCGCTCACGAAACCTCGACGCCAACATGCACCATCCCAATATTTAACCCGCTCATCCAGCTTGTACGTTGTCGATGATTGGCTAGACACTACAAGAAAACACCCGATTACCAACGAATTTTTACATCGAATTTTAGCCGTCGTAACTTTACATCGATATTACGACGATATTACGCCGCAAATTTGTTTTGATGTAAATTCGTCGTAAATTATTGGCATTGTAATATCGTCGTAATTGGATGTCAAAAGTACGACGATATTACGACGAGCCAAACAATCGTCGTAATATCATCGTAACACTTACATCGATGTTACAACGACGTAATATCGATGTACATTACGACGAGATTACGTCGAATGCATCTTGGTAGGTGGGCACGTTTTAAAAGGGTCACCTAATTTTTTACATCTGATTGAGTCGTCGTAATTCCGTCATATAAACGATGGAAATTCGATGTAAATTTATTTTTGATGTAAATTCGATGTAAATCCGTTGGTAATTCCGAAAAATTTCTATAAATACAGCCAACTTCGAACGATAGTTATCAAAAACAAAAACAATATCTTATGTTCCCAAAAAACAAAAAAACACTTCAAAATTTTTTTTTATAAAATGTCGATTTACGATTTATGACGATGGATGTATACGCAAAAGGATTCGGAGGGATCGTTGACCCAAGAATTCAAAGACGGGTTTGAAATATTCATGTATCAGGCCGGAAATATGCAAACAACCCTCGAAAGCGGTAAGATGTTATGTCCTTGTCGTAAATGTAAGAATACGAGATATACGCAAATTGAGACGGTGTGGAAACATTTACTAAATAGAGGGTTTATGCCGCAATATTATGTTTGGTATCAACATGGAGAGGGTTTTGAAAGGAGTACGTTTACTAATCAAGCTGATTGTAGTAGTAATCAAGGTCATGTAGATTATGATCAGGGTAGTAGTTATCATCATGGTCATGATCAAGATCATGATAGGATGCATGAAATGGTCAGTGATGCATTTCATGAAACAAATGTTGATAATAGTGTTGAAGAACCCAATGTAGATGCGAAGCGGTTTTATGATATGTTAGCCGCTGCAAATCAGCCACTCTACGATGGATGTAGAGAAGGTCAGTCTAAATTGTCGTTGGCAGCTAGGATGATGACAATTAAAACTGATCATAACTTAGCTGAGGTTTGCAAGGATGATTGGGCTGATCTTAGACCATCTCTAATGTATTGCTCTATTTTTTACTCTAAAATAGAGCAACTCTATTTTGGAGTTGAGTTTTACTCCAATGCCACTCTATTTTAGAGTTAAAAATAGAGTCATGAACAAAAAAAATAGAGTTGACTCTAAATATAGAGCCAAATATTAAAAACTCTATTTTTGGCTCTAAAATAGAGTTGGGTTGGAGAAGAATTGACTCTAAAATAGAGTTTGGAGCCAAAAATAGAGATGGGTTGGAGATGCCCTTATTAAAGAGTATTTGTCAGATGATAATTTGGCTGCCGAAACATACTATGAGATACAAAAGTTGGTGTTTAGTCTTGGGTTGCCTTCTGAGATGATAGATGTATGTGTTGACAATTGTATGATGTTTTGGAAAGATGATGATAAGCTGCAGGAGTGTCGATTTTGCCAAAAGCCGAGATTCAAGCCACAAACTTCTGGGCGTAGTAAGATACCGTACCCACGGATGTGGTATCTTCCTATAACTGATAGGTTGAAACGATTGTATCAATATGAAAGGACAGCTGGATCGATGAGGTGGCATGCAGAACATTCGCAGAGAGAAGGAGAAGTGACTCACCCATCATATGCAAAAGCTTGGAAACACTTTAACACGGTACACCCGGAATTTGCTAAATTTAAGAGAAATGTGTATCTTGGCCTTTGCACTGATGGATTTAGTCCATTCGGTATGTCTGGTAGGCAGTATTCTTTATGGCCAGTAATCTTAACGCCATACGACCTTCCTCCAGATATGTGCATGCAAAGAGAATTTTTATTCTTAAGTATATTAGTACCTGGTCTGAATCATCCGAAACGTTCCCTTAATGTGTTTTTGCAGCCTCTCATACAAGAGTTGAAACAGTTATGGTATATAAGAGTTCGTACATACGACTGTTCGATGAAGAAAAATTCTACGATGCGTGCGGTGCTTATGTGGACAATAAGCGACTTCCCTGCATATGTGATGCTATTAGGTTGGACGACGCATGGGAGGTTATCTTGTCCGTATTGCCTCGATCGGACATATGCGTTTCAGATGAAACATGGTCGAAAAACATGTTGGTTTGGTTGTCACCGTCGGTTTCTACTAATCCACCATCCATATCGGAGAAACAAGCGATTGTTTAGGAAGAACAAAATTGTGCGTGTCCCCCCACCAGTGTATCTATCTGGGAAAGATCTAGAAGCGCAAATAGATCATTTTGGGGGACTAGAAACTGTGAATCGTGGGAGAAATTGGCACACTCCAGCTAATATGCCTGATGGATACGGGGTGAATCACAATTGGCGTAAGAAAAGCATTTTTTTGGGAACTTCCGTACTGGAAAGATCATCTGTTGCGACACAATCTTGATGTCATGCACATTGAGAAAAACTTTTTTGATAACATCATGCATAGGGTGTTAAACGTGAAAGGAAGAACCAAAGACAGCGGAAAATCAAGGTTGGACTTGCCTGATATTTGCAACAGAAATGAGTTGTATATTATGAGCAATGGGAAATCACCAGTTCCTATATTTCGGTTGGGTGCCCAACAAAAGGCAGTATTGTTCAATTGGGTTTCATCTGATGTGAAGTTTCCTGATGGGTACGTATCCAATCTGGCTAAATCTGTTGAGACAGGACAAAAGTTTTCAGGGATGAAGAGTCATGACTGCCACGTGTTTATGGAACGATTACTTCCTTTCGCATTTTCCGAACTCCTTCCAGGAAATGTTCACGAAGCAATTGGAGGTAAGGGAGACATCATCATATATATCACAAATAATTTGTTCAAATATATATATTGCACTATATAATTTTGGTGTTACAGGCATCGGAGCATTTTTTCGGGATCTTAGTACACGGACTGATGAGGACATCGAACCAGCTAGCCCACCAGAGGTGAGCTCAAAGCTCGGACAAGACCAAACCGGGACGATTATGGAGACTATGATGAACGGTCGGTTTGATGCATTACAAAGCCGACATTGGAAACCCGGAGGAATTTTGGATACTACCAATTCAAAAGAAAATTGTACTTAGCGTACGACAAGCTTAGACCTTGTTTATTGGCGACATCGGTTCTCTTATGGATTTGTGACTAATTTGAGACTAATTTGTGACTAATTTTTAATAGTAGTCACAAAATAGTCCCAAATTTGGGACTAATTTGCAACTCCACTTGATTGTTTTTTAGAAATCAATAAATTTTAAACTCAAACTACAAACCCTAAACCTCTAACCCTTAATCATAAACTTTAAATCTTAAATTGTAAACTAGATCTTACACATAAACATCAAATAATAAACAAAAAATATAACACTTACAAAAATTTTAATCTAATCATAACATCTACTAAGTGTTACATGTATTTTATAAGGAATGATTTTGAAAGATAAAAATTATCTCAAAATTTATTTATTTATAAGTTTTAACATATTTTTGAACAGCTATATACACAAAATCATTGTAAAATCATATTCAAACTTTCTAGGTTCTTAAAGTTTAGGGTTTAGGGTAAAAAAATTTAATTGTCACAAAATAGTCCCAAATTTGCGACTAATTTGCGACTAAATAACAAAAATAATGAAAACTTCTCATTGGCTAATTCATTTAGACAAGAATTGAGATCCTCCAGCGTTGATTGATTTAATCCAACGGTGGAGGATTTAAACTGTTTTATTTATTATTATTTTTAATTAATATTTTTATTTCCTTTTTTTCTCTCTCTCTCTTTCCCACGATTCTCTTCTTCTTCTTCTTCCTTCCTACTCTTCCTTTTTAATTTGTGAGTTGATCTAACTCCTTTTTTTTTGCAGATCCAACCGCTGTCAAAATTTGTCGCCGAGACAAGGGCGGCGGAATTTGTTGCCGTGAAGCTTCATCTCGGAGGAGGATGAGGAGGCGGCGGCTTCATCTCGGAGAAAGAGGAGGAGGCAGCGGCTTCATCTCGGAGAAGGAGGAGGATGCGGCGGCTTCATCTCGGAGAAGCTTCATCTCGGCTTCATCTCTTCTTTCCAGATCCAGCCGCCGGCGAAGGAGAGGATGGAGTAGAGGAGGAGACCCACTGGGATGAAGAAGATGATGGAGAAGAGGATGAAGAAGAGGATGGAGAAGATGAAGCTCCGATCACCGGCGAAGAAGACCACCGGCGAAGAATAAGTGGATGAAGAAGACCACCGGCGAAGATGAAGCTCCGATCTGTTTTCTTTTATTATTTATTTATTTTTCTTTTTTTGTAATGAATTAATGCAATAAATAAATAAATAAAAAATTTAGATTTTTTGTTTTTGTTTTAACTAGTCGCAAAATCAGTCTCTGATTTAGGACTGATATTAGAGTCACATATTAATCGCAAAATAGCGACTGTTTTGTGACTACTGTATTTAGCGACCAAATATTTGCGACTATTTTGGGACTATTTTGGTAGTCACAAAAACTGTGTTTTCTTGTAGTGAGAGAACGACCACCAACGTGTTAGATCATCACCTTCGACCATCCTTCGACCACAAAAGAGAGTGAAAGCCAGCTTGTGATTCCATTCAATCTATCCATCTTCAGGCTCACCCCTCGAGTCTTATATCAGTTGTGTTCAATCTTGTTTATTGTGCGGTTAGCCAGATGACACTCGTAACCACTTGTTCATTGCATACCCCTTTTCGTTTACGATTTGGATGAATATTGTAACACCCCGACTCAACTTTCCATTAAAAGGACCAGGGGAGTCGGCAATGCCACCCTCGACTCCGCCTCTTTATCTCCGTAAAGAGGACGTGCCGGACAACGTAAATTAATCAACAGCAATCAATCCTGAATAATACTCTCATTAAATCCCAAATAACGCCTTACAAATCCCATCTTAAAACATAAATCAACTGAAGCAAATAACTAGTAATTGTCTTTAAATCCAAAGTAATAGAAAGCCAATAAAACCGAAAGAAACTCCCAATTCCCAAAACAGCGCACCACGCTGGAATTACTCGTCCAATTCTTCATAGTCAATACCATCATCATAATAATCATCATCACCTACAAGAAGAGAGAGGGATGAGTAATTTGGATTACCTAGTGAGAACTAAACCTAAAACTCATCCCCATACTCACTCGTATTCAACCAGTACATCAAGAATAGACATAAACAAGCAATCAAGCATCACGCCCTAGAAGCGCCCACACAACTACCAAACAAGAGGTTGTCCAATTCAAAATATATATTATGGGCATTAGCCCACAAGTTTGTGAGTACAAGACTCTAGCCACGAATGGCGCCAGGGTTCGCTCCCACCCCCTACTAAGTGTTGGGCTGGCATCAGGTTCAACTGTCTCCGCCTCGAATGACGTCTTCCGAACAGAAGCTACCCTCGCCAGGTACCATCAAAGAAGTGAGTCACGGTGTATTTTCAGTTACACCCGCCTAATCCCTCTAACGAGACTCCGGCGTCTAATGTAACCGCACCGTTCCTCGACACACAGTTCGTACCACATGTTCCTCGTCACCTGTGACGAATACCTATAGTGCTCTCACACCATCTAGCTACTTTACATCCATTAATCATACGACAGGGTTATCAAACAGGTATGCTGGTTCTTCCTCTAATGAATTCCTAATCCATATTCGTTATAAGATGTAGATCAAACAAATCGTGCCCGTACTTCGTAACACGTAGCATACCTGAGTATACTTAGACTCAATACACCAGAAAAAGACAAGAAACATAGATAGAAGCCTAGATCCCTCACCTTAGAGATCTGGTTTCTAGGGTTTCTAGAGGAAGAAGAATGGACCAATTCTGAATCAACGTCGACTAGAAGCGAAGGAATTAAGGAGGCGACGGCTCGGGATAGGCGCGCGGCGGCTCCTCTCCTCGGAGGCGGCGACAAAGGGCGGCGGCGGTGGCTGCTCGGGAGTGACGGCTCAGAGAGGTTTAGGGGCTAGTGTTTATGTTTTGCAAAAATAGTTTCATTCTCCTTTAATGACTGGTATTTATAAGGGCTAGGGTTAGGGTTTTTTGCTGGGTTTTTTTTTCTTGGATTTTTTTCTTCTTGGGCCAAAATTGGGTTGTTACAGATATTGTATAAGACCTACTAGTGCCCAAGCTGGCCCAGTTTGGACAGCTACCTTGCTTCGCCTCATCACTCATTCATAGAGACACTTTCCTTATGATACAATTGGTGTACTGTACCAAGTTACAATATTTATATATGGAAAGAGAAGAATGAACGTATGCACAAACACATCACTATGCCGATCGCTTATCTCACTTGACTTATTGACAAAACCGTTCAAAATTGAGTTTCTTCCCTTTGTAATAAGGACACCCTACGCTATGCACACTTCTTCAAAGATGGTTCTATGCGAGAGGCTTCCGATAGCTAGAGTGCTTTGATGTAAATTCACTTATGATCATTCTTTTATTTTCCACCTTTACTCCTTTGTAAATAACTCTCTTTTTTTGTTGATTCAATAAATTTAATATTTCAACAACAGTAACAACTTTCTAAATGGAATCTTTTGGGAATTTATATTTGGAATTATTTTTAAAATTAATATTCTCAGAATCATCTATATCACAAATGAAAGTACAGATTTGGGAATGTGTTAAGTTCAAATACATTAAAAAAAAATTATCAGTTCAACCACATTATTAAATTAACTATATACTAAGTCAACTACTGGTATATAGTGTCAACTTAATTACGAGAGAAATGGAGGCGATTGCCCCATGACCCATGATATTTATGGGTCTATTTTTTTAATTTAAAATTTAAAATTTTGTTGTTATAAATATATTTAAATGTGATCAAATTTTAAACATTAATATATATATATATATATATATATATATAAATATATGATTTTCATAACCAAATTTCTAAACATTTAATATTAAATAGGTTTAAAAGTTATCTTATTTAAGAAAATTAAAAAAAAATCTAATTTTATTATGTAAATGCCTAAAAACAATTTTTTTCAGAGGTCCCAAAAAATATTGAGCCGGCCTTGTTGGCATACCATCTTATTATATAAAGTTACACATGCTCAATATGAACTTGACACGTAAAATACTTATAACTCATCAGATCAGATCATGACATGTGTCATTGTTAATTTAGATCGTGATATATGTCAATATATTAAAATAAAATTTCATATTGTTACTTATTTATTTGTTAAAAAGACAAAATAACAAAAAAAGAACATGTGTTTTACTTTTAAATGAAAACTAATAAAATCGAAAAAAGTAAAGTAAGAGAAAAATAAAAACAATTAAATTGCAAAAAATGTAAATTATAAAATTTATATAAGATTCATAATATATAAAATTAGTAGAATAACAGTTTGTATAGTGTTTGATAGTTTTTTTGATAAAGAATCCAATGACAAAAATAAGATATGGATCAATTTAGAATTTTCTTAATTGAAAACTACAAAGCGTAATTTCTGGATAACTAAACATGAATCTTAATTTAGAATATAATTATGCATGTCATATTTACATGAGTTATCAATTTTAGAGTCTAAAATATTTTATTTTGATCTAATCTAGTAATTATTATTATAATTATCAAAGTTATCATGATAGCCAATGAAAACTCAGTAAATATCATAGCGTTATAAACTGTATACAGTTTTAGAGTAGTTAAGGAAAAGGAGAAAGTTGAAACTACTTTTAGGGGCGAGATGAAAGGAATTGAAGTTGTAGACCGACACTGATGTACGGTGAAGTTTAATTTCATGCCAATATTTTCACGCTCTTCAATTTGGATTTTAAATGGTAGTAAAAGGAACTATAAGTCCCGTTGAGAATAGAGTATAATTATTTCAATGACAATGACATAATGTTAGATTCTGACAATGACAATGACATAATGTTATTTTTGTTTTGGTAGTTGGATTACTTTGTAACCATGTAGAGAGACAACAGCTTTAACGGTTTACTAGATTGTAATCCGTGCTATTAGATTATAATCCGTGCAGACACATAGGGTCCGACTAATTTATGATTGTCTAATTTAAGTGTTTACGACCAAATATTGAATTTGTAATTCTTAAAAGTGCAAGTAAAAATTTATTATTTTGTTAATTTATTATTGAAAATATGTTTTGATATTTATAATACACTTCCGAATTAAGTTATACGTCCGCATGGGATATATTTTTTTTAAACTAAATTTTGAAATATACAAAATGGGTAATGTTTTTTGTAGACTAAATTTAGAAATATAAAATATGAGAATGAGACTAAGATATAATTAAGCATTATTGATTCAAATATGTTGAATTTGTGATTGTTAAGTTTTTAGTGAGAGAATACTATTTTGTTGATTTGTTGTGCAATATGTCTTTTGATGTTTATATCATATTTTTAACTCGGGCTATGCGAATTAGATTCTAATAGGTTCTGTGTGCGGTGCAATATATTTTTTATACATTGTTTTTTTGTATAAAATGTTATGTAGATCAAACACTAACGAAAATAGTTTAACTTTAATTTTAATGAAATTTTGTATGATTATGTGATTTTTGTAACTTTAAATGATAGCAACGTTTGTTGTCTAACAAAAATGTAAATTGTTATAAAAACTATATGATATTTCCATATGATGTATATTAGTATAATAAGAATATAAGTTAGTTAACTATATATCGATGTAATCGTAATTGTTAACTTTGTTATTATGTAAATCTAGATTACCACACAATCAATTTTTTTATGAGTGTTAAACTGGGTTAATATGTCCTTTTAATATGCTTCGAATTATATCATTATCTTGTATGTTTTGACAAACCAACCCGCAAAGGATATCGATTATAAAAAATATAATATTAACCCGCCTGTTCATATACGGTATAATATACATATTTACTAATTTCAAATATTTAAAATTTTAGCCTAATTGATTATGATAAAAAGATACAATAATTTTGATTTTCTTATTTATTATCTTTTCTTTTCTTTACTTATTTATGCTTTGTCTCCTTCTTCTTTTCTTAGTTTTTTCGTTATTCTTTTTCATGGTCTTCGATTTCTCATTCTTTTTTTCCCGGTTTTTATTCGTTTTCTTCTTTTTCCCATTCCAACGTCTTTGTCTTCTCTTTCCTCTTCTTTTTCTTCTCCAAATTATTCATTTTCTTCTTCTTCTTATTCTTCAACATATTTGTCTTGTCTTAATTTCTCTTATTCTGATTTTTATTTTTCTTTTCTTCAATCTTCTTCCTCGTTTTTTTTTCCTTTTTCTTCTTTTTCATCGATTTCGTCTTCCTCTTCCTCATCTCCCTCTTATTCACCTTTCGGATTTTCTTTTTTTCTCATCATTTCCTTCTTCTTCTTCCTCTTATTTATCTTTCGATTTTCTTATTCCTCATCGTTTCTTTCCTCTTCTTCATCGTCTTCGACTTCTACTTCTACTTCTTCTTCCTCTTCTGATTTGTCTTCTTCCTCGTCCTCTTCCGCTTTGTTCTATTCTTCTTCCTAATCTTTATCTTTCGATGTTTTCTTCTTCGTATCATCATCTTCGATTTCTCCTTCCCCCACTTTTTTCTTATTTTTCTGGGTTTTATTTGTGTTTGTCTTCCTTTTCTTTGTATTTTCCTTCTTCCTCTTCTCCATCGAATTCATTTTTCTCTTCTTCCTCTTATTCATCTTTATGATTTTCTTCTTCGTCGTCTTTTCCTTCTTCTTCTTCATCGTCTTCGACTTCTTCTTCTTTGACTTATTCTTCCTCTTATATATCTTCCGATCTTCTTATTCCTCATCCTTTTATTCATCATCATCTTCGTCTCCTCCGATTTTTTTTAATTTTCTTCGTCTTCTTCTTCCCTCTCATTCTTCATCGTCTTTGTCTTTTCATAATTCTTATTATTCCAGTTCTTATTTCTTTCGTCTTCGTCTTCTGATTTATTTACTTTCACATATTTAATAAATGTACATTATTAGATTGTATAATAATTATTAATCTTCAGAGCGTAGGTAAACAACCCCATGATATACATCATTTACTTTTATTTGATTATAGGATATACATAGATTATATAATAAGTATTAATTTCCAGAGCTTAGGTAAACAACCCACTTTTCATAAGTGTACATACAATCACAAGGAGCTCCCTGTTTCTCGACTAACGTCTTGGTCTTTTGACTCTTGACTCTTGAGTGTCGATTTAAGTAATGTTTTAGCCTTTTAAATTTGATTTTATGAACTTAGTGTGGTTTTTGTGATCTTTTAAATTTGTGTGGATTTATGTACGTTGTAGTTTTTAAATTAGTTTTGGTCTCAATCTTAAGTACGTCCCCTCTCCTATGTACCAACTTAACTGGTCGTGCACAATTCTTAACAAACGGATATGTCTTGATGCATGTCTACTTGGTGATTATCAAGTACAATCTCAAATATCAACAAAAAGCATGAAAAATATCATAAGAAATATAGAAAATGAATCCTCGATCATTACTGATGAGTTAATTTAAAAAACGATTTACCTATTTATCTAACCATCCAAGCACTTAAAAAAATGATATACCTATTTATCTAACCACCCAAGCAACATAATTGTTCGACCAAGGTAATCCACCATGAATAGGCTCCACACTCGACATAGTATTTCTATACCGCTTATTAATATTTGTAAATATAATTAATGTTTGTAAGTTTAAAAAAAATTAATAAAATATTTATGCAAATCTATATAGTTTTAATTCGCTCTCCTAATCGCATTGACTTGGTCGAACAGATGTAAATCAAAAGAGGTCTAAGAACTACTTTTTCCGGTGTTTGAGTGAAGGCTTTTGGCGACAAAAGCAGAGACTACACACTGCCCGATCTAAGCTTACTCATGACCCCAAAAAATTTCGGAGTCTCAGCTTCAGCACCACCAAATGGTTGACATAATTCGCCGGAGCAAAATCAAAGCGTAAGTTATCGTGGAAGCCCATATTTGTTTACATTAGCTCATCCAACATGAGGTTCACCTCCTGGCTATCCTTTTTACTATGGTTGATATTGTTTTCTCAAAATTTTGGATTTTTTGCTGTGTGATTCAAAAAGTTTTCTTAGATTGCGAAAGACTATAGAATGAATCAACACATGATAGAGAACTCGAAAATTCTAGATGTCAAGAGTGAGAGAAAATAGTTTTTTTACTTGCAAGTTCCGATCAAATGATTATATGATAGTCTTTCTTGTTTACGTCCGCCATTGATTCCTCCACTTGCAGCCTCATTCTCTCTAATGCTCCATCCAACCCACAGACCAGCCTACCACTAAGATTTTAATTTTGAAACATAATTTTTGGTTTTGGATTTTTTTTATTAAAATTATGTATTATTGGAAATAAAGTATTTCCATAAAATCATATTAAATGGGTTCAAATTCGACTCATCTCTACCTATATCACCGATATTTCTTCACCAATGCATTATCTCATCCAACATTTCATAAGTATTTTTTCCAAATTTTATAAAAGTATGGTTTTGAGTGTGATCGTATATGGGTATCAATTTTAAGTTTTTAGGTTTTGAATTTTTGGTTTTTGGTGTTTGCTATATATAGTTTTATATATGGATATTGTTGTTATTTACCTAAGAAAAAAAAATTATCGGTGTAGAAAAGAAGTTTTTGAAGAATAAACCCAAATGATAGGTTTTTAAAATTTTCTTTGAAAATTGTCGGTGTAAATTTTTGTTTGAAAAATAATTTTCTAAAATCTTAAACTGCTTATAAAATATATATTTTTTGCCATAAGAAAGGTCAAATACTACATTAGAAACTACAAAGATTCAAAACCAAAGTACGTATTGGAATCATTGGATTACGCCATTACGGTTAAAAACTTTCCTTTTTTCACACAGGTTCCAATTTATTTATTTGTTTAACCACACCCACTCCGCGATGCTTGCATACCAAGCTTGCAGGCTTTGGCAGACTTGAATCGATCCTAATGTGTGATTTTGAGATGGAAATCATTAACTTTGAAAGACTTTCTTGTAAAGACTTTCTTGTATGAATGATATGAATTCATCATTGGAGTAAGAGAAGCTTTCACGGCAAAATTTGGGTTCCAAACCACAAACAAAACTCATTAGAAACATAAATGTTGAACTTAAAAGTAAAATTCGAAAGAAGATGTCAAGAGAACATTTGGCATATATATTGAGAAAGTCTATAAACTCATTTTGCATTTGTCCAACAGATTCTTCACTAACTAACGCAATGGGCCATGGTACTAATTCTCTCTTTACAAAGCAATCAACAAATTCGACTCCACTAAACGCTTTCTAGTTTAAGAGCGTCGGCAAGATAGGCAACATACATGTTTCAGAACTTCCTTGCCTGACAATCAATCTATTTTCTCAATATATGTCTCTTTTTTTGGCAGACATGAAAGAGATAATATTAAATAACGATGAAAAAAAAACTGAATATTTTATTGTGAGATTTGTCAGGTTTTGGAAACATGACGTCCAATCCCATAAAAACGATACAAAAAGATCTGTGGTTTGTCAGAGTGAAACAACAAAAGATACACCCTTGTTTTAGTAACGGCAGTAACCACAGTACGTACAATATCCGTTAACCTTCATTGTAAAAGCATTCATTATCTCCACGGTAATATTTGGGTTACTGACTACGAATACCTTGATAAAACTGAAGGCTGCATCATGAAGGACTTTTATCAAAAGGGATCTGGGCGAGCTCAAGTGTAACATCCCTATATCCCAGGTCTCGTGGGAGAACCGGGACTTGGGTATGCTACGCGATGGGGGTACACAGGATCGCCAGAAAAACGCCCGGTAACAACAACAACCCGACTTCCGATCCAATCTAATCTGAAAGGGGACAAGGGAGGAGGGTTGAGCAATTTAAAATTACCCAGTGAGGATGAGTCATAAGAGACCCACTTTCCATCATCAGACAATAACCGAAATAAGTCAGAGAAAGTCTAATCCTAAAACAAGCTCAAGCAGGACTACTAACTTTACTTAACCACAGAACTGTACTCATCTAAAGTCATAGTCACACAACACGGTCTCACAGACATAGTTACATCGTAATACTCGAGGTTCGGCAAAACTTCCGCCGTTAGGGAACTGCTACGCACCGTTATACGTCACAACAGCACCTATGTGAGGTTTGGTAAGGCCTCGCCGTTGGGTTACTGACACTTATCTTTATAAGTCGAAACAGCCCATCTGAGGGTCGGCTTCACCTTCCACCGTGGGAAACTGCTACGCACCGTTATACGTCAAAACAGCCCCCAACCTAACAGTTCTAATAACAACATACATCCTTTAACAAGCACAAACAACCCATGTTATAATGTTCTCGTTCCTTTTCTTAGATGCACATTCGATGTTGGGTTCTTACTTATCGGAAACACATAAACGAGAAAACGAGCAGGTTATCAAGCAATGGATTCTTTTTAAGGTTCTATTAGATTAAATTCCAACTTCAATTACTTGCTCTATATTCTCCAACAACCATCAATCATCATCAAGCAATCAACACAAATCCAGCGCCTAACATCATCTAATCCTAGCAAACAAATCTAACAGCCATGGTTTAAAACTAGACTAACGCATCATTAAAACGAGTATTGACGAGAGGATGGGAGCAGCTAGTCCTCACCTGACTGCACGTGGTGGAGAAGGAGGAGGATACAGTGAAGGTGACGTGTCCAGCTCGCCCCTGGTCTCATCGAAGGAGCTCGGGGAAGGAGGTGGAGAAGAATCAGATCCGACATCGAGTACTGGAACTATCATAACTTCCGACTCGGATCTCGGATCTGGGCGATCTTGGTCTTCACGGCAAGAGAACCTCCGGGGCTTCAATTTGATAGGTTATATGTCTCCTGGTTAGTGGTGGTTCGTCGGGGAAAGAGCCCGCAAGGCGACGGCGGCGGTTAGGGTTTCTGGCTAGCGGCAGATCCGACACTCGCCACTGGAACGGCGATATCTGTGGGCTCCGACCTCCGTTCTGGTCAAACTCGGTCTTGAAAGAAAGAGGAGACACAGGGGTTCAGTTTGATATGCCTTGCGTCGTCTGGTTCATCACGGTTCGGCGGAAAATCCTTCTGCAAAGTGACGGACGGTTCCTGTTCCTGAGCGGAAGAGAGGCAAGGAGGAGGAGGGAGGTGACGCCGGTGGAGGAGGAGAGATGGCGCCGGTTAGAGAGGAGGTCACACAGGGAGAGAGAGAGAAGCCGCGGTGAGAGAGAGGAAGAGAGAAAAAGAGAGGGGAAAAATAATAGACCTAGGGTTTATTGGTCTCCCTTGCTAGGTTTATTAACGGGCCTCGGTTCAATTTGGGGAAAAATTAATATTGGGCCGGTTTGGGTTATCACATTCTCCCACCCTTGAAGAGGATTCGTCCTCGAATCCAAGGAAAGAAGTCCGTGAAGGAACGAAACGGAAAGAAACGTTTTGGAATTCGAACAAGAAATGTTACAGGTAAGTAAGAAAGAGAATGGCACGAAAAGAACGAAAACGCGGAAAGGCAAGTACGATGAAACAAAGAAGAACATAAAAATACGGCTGCTAGAACGGCTGACGGAGACGCAAACGAGAGGGAGAACCAGGAGGGGTCAATATCAAAAATCAAAAACGCTTTTCTTATTAATATAAAAGAGGAGTAGAACATCTTTTTGCAAAACGCTAAATCGAAAAGGAAACAAAAACCAACACGAAACTATCTAACTCCTAAGAAAGCAAAATTGCATCAAGGAATAAAAATGGAAAAATAAATAAACTAAGTTCTACTCCAATATAAAAACGAAATGAAACTTCCTAGCCACTAAAGGAATCTTCCGATGGGTCCTCCTTCTGCTTCACTATTAGACGAGATGACAACCGTCTCCTTGCTAAGCTTCACTTGAGGAAGATGAGTGACCTTCTTACGCGATGCTTCCCGTCTCTTGAACTTAGGCTTCAGATTAGAACAGAAAACATACAAGAAAGGAAACACACTATTGAATCGGCGTCCATGTTGTCGTTGTTCTCGGTTTGAAATCGTACATAATAACAATCATAATTTAAAGAAATTTTTTTTTTTTTTTTTTGAAAAAGCGATTTTCAAACTTTGGGCGCAACCACTCTAGGACAGCGCTAGAGTGATCTAATCCTAGGCTCTGATACCAATTGTAACATCCTGGGCCCTGCCCATTTGAGAAAGACTTAAATAAATTAATTTGGCTACCAATGTCACCAAAGTGCACTTACCTTTTCCGATCACTTGCCCGAAAGAACTCCAGAGTTAAGTGTGCTTGAGCTGGAGTAGTTTAAGGATCGGTGACCTTCCGGGAAGTGATTCGCGGTAGCGTGTGAGTGAGACAAAACACGGAGAAAGGTCACGTGGTAGGGTCAGTAAATTACTCGGTCGGTCCTACGAAAAATAACGCACCGACCGTCGGACAGGGGTGGGGCCCACGAGCCCGATAGAGGGATGGGTGACTCACCGGTAGGGGCGGACGGGGCATTACAAGTGGTATCAGAGCTCAGGGAAGTCAAACTGATTCTCTCTCGGGAGACAATCTTGGGGTTTGAGGGTTATGGCTGCTCCCGTTATGAGTCGGGGGGTCAGAGATGGACCCTAACAAGATGCGTAATTCAGGGACGAATTCCCATTAAGTGTGGGAGAATTGTAACATCCTGGGCCCGGCCCATTTGAGAAAGGCTTAAATGAATTAATTTGGCTACCTATGTCACCAAAGTGCACTTACCTTTTCCGATCACTTGCCCGAAAGAACTCCAGAGTTAAGTGTGCTTGAGTTGGAGTAGTCTAAGGATGGGTGACCTTCCGGGAAGTGATTCGCGGTAGCGTGTGAGTGAGGACAAAACACGGGGAAAGGTCACGTGGTGATTGCAGGGTCAGTAAATTACTCGGTCGGGCCTACGAAAAATAACGCACCGACCATCGGACAGGGGTGGGGTCAACGAGCCCGATAGAGGGATGGGTGACTCACCGGTAGGGGCGGACAGGGCGTTACATCAAGAAAGTCCAAAGCATTCGCCAAACACAGAGAAGATATAAGCTCGTTTCTGCATAGGTCTCGTAGATGCAGAATCACGTACTTGTCAGCCGACATATAGAGAGACCGAGCGTGTTGCTTCGCTTTCGCAGAAAGCATAGAGCCATCACTGTAAATAAACTCAACTAAAGCTTCTATCTCTTCTTTGTTCAACTCCGAGAGAGTGATTGTCTCACCGGCTTAGCTGAAATCTGATAAGATGATGATGTGGAAGCTGAGGTGGCACTAAAGGGGAGACTTGAGAGCAAACATAAGGTTTTCAATTGAGAGAAAAAGAAATATAAAGGGGGTGTATTCAATCTAGCATTTGGAGTGATTTGTATTTAAATCACAAATTCTATGTTATTCAAACATGAATTTTAAAAAGTCTTTTAAAATCTCATGTTATTGAACTAGTGATTTCTAAATGAACATTCAAATCCACTGTTATTGAAAATATTTGAAGTAATGGGTTTTAAGAGATTTTTAGCGATTTGAAAGTGTTTTGGTGGAGTTTCTTAGTTAAAAAAATAAAAATTCAAATCTCATGGTTTTAGGTGAGATTTCAAAATTATTTAAAAACAAATCATAACAACTTTCCTAAATCACTCAAATCATCTAAAAACTCACTAAAACTCAAATCTCTCCAAATCCTCCTAAATATAATATTGAATACACCCCCCAGAGTTGTTTAGTGTTTACGATTCTTTTTATGCTTGAAGTTATGTTGTTCTTGAGAGTCGCCATGAGACTATTATAGCTCTGATCGTGAGAGATACTTGTTAAGCATCGTGTAATCGGTTCCTTAATTCAATAAAGAGATCGTGACAGAGATTTACAGTGAGTTCCGATCTAAGAACTTATCAAATTGGTGTGTCGTGAGCAGCGATCGAATCAAACGCGATGGGCTTTGTGGAGTTTCCGATTTTTGATGGTGTTGCTGGAGAATTACAGCCTTGGATATCATCCTTAGAAGCTCAATTCACACAGGCTGAATATTCTGAGTTGAACAAGTTAGCTTTGGCCGACGTTTTGATTACCGGTAAAGCTGCATCGTTTTGTCAATGGCGAGAATCGATGTTACCTTTCGAAAGTTGGGATGAGTTGAAGAAGGCATTGTTATTGAGGTTTGCGGAGAAGAACGATCCTGAGAGAATGAGGGCCGATTTGGAGTTTAACCGCCGAATGAAACAATGGATTGAAGATTTTGATCGTAAGAGGAAGTCTCATGAATCAGTTTCACTTGAATCGGAAGCGATGGTTGCGGCAAATGAATCAAGTGTTGATACGGCGTTAATTCAAGCTACATAAGCAATTGGTGAAATAGATTCGATGGAGAAGAAAGCCATAACCGAGAAGAAGATCGCGATGGGGTTTGCAGAAATTCCAATTTTCACAGGTGATGGAGGTGATGATTTGCGATAGTGGCTTGCGTCGATAGAGTATGAGTTCCTACGGTACGGTTTACGGAGATGGAGAAACTTAATATGGCACATGCAGTACTCGAAAGAGAAGTTAGCGTATGCTTTTACCGTCGACATAGTTTTCTTCCTTTTTTCAGTTGGAAAGAATTGAGGAACGCCTTGTTGCTGAAGTTTGGTGATGATGCTGATCCGGAACGATACTGGTTACAGGCCGAGCATGATGGATTTCTGAGGAAACTGAGAAGTTCTGCGAAGCGAAGCAAGCCAGCAACAGGATAGCTTCAGGAAACGATCGGGGTAATGATGACCCAGCATCGCTACAGCAAGCAGACTCAATTTTTGAGACAGACTCGATTCCGGAAAATGAATCGCGAGATGCAATTGATTCAACGATGGTGCTGAATTTGAGCGAAGGCGTGAAGGCAAATTGGGAGACATAAACAATTTGTGCAACAGGATCGATGGAATCAGAATCGATTCATGAGAGCGAAAGCTAGGAGATTGAATTGATTCCACAACTAGTATTGTCTCAGATTGAAATAGAGACAAATTCTACTTTGACGAATTATTTGGATTATCAGAAACAATCAATTCCACAATCTCAGGTACAACTTTCTCATATGGAACATGGCCTTAGCTTTTGCGATGAATCAATAGATATCATGGAAGAGAGACCTTATTTGTTCATGAAGAACAAAAGATTACAGTCCCAAATGGGTGATATTGTCTTTGAAACCTCTCGATTTGTTTTTGGTGGAGATGTTTGGTTCGTGCAAAAATGGGAAGAAATACATGGTTTACATGACAATGACGTGGTTGAGATTTTTGAGGAGTCAACAAGTGGCAGGACCAAACTTTGTGCATACCAATTGTTTGACAAAATACTTTTTAGGAGACATAACCATCGAAGGAGGAAGAAAATGAGGTTACCTCCTAAATCTTGGAAATTCAAGTATAAGCTAAGGAAACTGCTGCGAGTCATGCCAAAAATAGTTCATCATACACACATTGCACAAGGTACAAACTCCATCAGTTCATGTGTTAATGTCAAGAAGCTTTCACAAAGATATGAACTGCCTCCTTGTTCTCATAGATCTTTCGGCATAGCCTTTATATATGCTTTACACAATTTAACCTAACGTAAGTACATATACAAGAGCGAGGCCCAATTATGGCCCAATACCCCCCCCCCCATCAAGATGGAGTGTGTAGGTTACAAACACCCATCTTGCAAAGAAAAGTTTCAAATTCCTTGCGTCCCAAAGCTTTGGTAAGGATATCAGCTAGTTGCTTGGTAGTGGAAACATGAATTGTAGTAATGACTCCACGAACAATCTCGTCGCGAATGAAATGGCAATCCAAACCAACGTGTTTCGTCCGAGCGTGATAGACCGGATTGGCAGCGAGCTTAATGGCTGATTGGCTATCCGAATGGAGTGGAATGGGATAGTCAATCGAAATGCCTAGAGACGGAAGCAACTGCCGAAGCCAGAGAAGTTCTTGAACCGTATCAGCCATGGCTCGATACTCGGCTTCAGCGGAAGAACGAGACACAACGTCATGTTTGCGCGTCTTCCACGATAAAGGGGAATCACCAAGTTGTATGAACCAGCCTGTTAAGGACCGCCGAGTAATCGGACAGGATGCCCAATCGGAGTCACACCAAGCAGAGAGGACAAGATTCGTATGAGCCTTAAGGAGAATACCCTGTCCCGAGTTCAATTTTAGGTAGCGAACGACGCGAAGTGCGGCATCCCAATGTTCGGACTTCGGCTGAGTCATAAACTGAGAAAGAATGTGGATTGCGTATGACAAGTCAGGACGAGTCGTACCTAGATAAATTAGACGACCAACGAGTCTACGGTAGCGACTCGGGTCGGGAAGATCATCACCTTGGGCTAAGGCCAGTTTATGATTCTGTTCAATAGGATGCGAGACCGGTTTGACACCAAGAAGACCGGTTTCAGCGATGATCTCAAGTGCGTACTTGCGTTGACACAAGGACATTCCACTGGGGCTGCGAGCGACCTCAATGCCCAAAAAATACCGCAGGATGCCCAGATCTTTCATGTGAAAACATGAGCACAAGTACTTCTTGAACTCGTCAATAGCTGCGACAGAACAACCGGTGATGATCAGATCGTCAACGTAGACGAGAACATGAATACGAACGGAATCCTTCGCGAGAGTGAACAATGAATAGTCAGAAACATTCTGATCAAAACCGTAGTCAATCAATGCCGAAGCAAGTTTGGCGTACCAACATCTAGGGGCTTGCTTTAAGCCATAAAGCGATTTCCGTAAGCGATAGACCTTCGTCTTATCATTCGTTCGAAAGCCAGGTGGGAATTGCATATACACTTCTTCTTCTAGGTCGCCATGTAGAAACGCATTATGGACGTCCATCTGGTATACTTCCCAATCAAGAGACACAGCTTGTTGAAGAAAAGTACGGACCGTGACCATTTTTACGACAGGTGCGAAAGTTTCATCGTAGTCAATTATCTCGGTTTGATTATTTACAAGAACCACTAAGCGAGCCTTGTATCGTTCCACCGAACCATCTGATTTGAGCTTTATTTTAAAGATCCACTTACAACCGAGTGCAATCTTGCTAGGAGGTAAAACTTCCACCGTCCAAGTGCCGAGATTATCAAGAGAAACAATTTCGTCTGTGACCGCAAGACGCCATCGTTCATCCTGAAGAGCTTCTTTGTAGCTCCGAGGTTCGATGGCCATTGTTATAGCCATGAGGTATGTTTGGTAATTAGCAGAAAACCGAGAGCTCGAGATGTAGTTTTCCAATGGGTATGGAGTACGAGATAGTGACGGTTCCTGTAGCAAGGTAGCCACAAAATCAGCGAGTTTCACGGGACGTTGTTTCTAGCGATATCCACGGCCAAGGAGTTCGACATGATCAGAATTGTCTGTGATTAAAGTAGTGTTGTCAGCAGACGAATCCGTGATTGGAGCAGCAGGTAGAGTATCGTCGACTGGAATTTCATCAACAATGAGATCATCCAAATCGATATTTGCAGCATCCAAAGAAATTTCTGCAGCAGGTTCATGAATATCGAAATTATCGGTCGGTACGGAGGAGAAAGCAAGGAAACCATCTGCGATAGACTCACGGACAGGAGTAATAAGAGGCGATGAAGCAAAATCATCATCGGGGACATTGTTTGTTGGAGCCGACGAGGCTGGAGCAGATGCTATCGCAGGAGAGGGATTTAAAATGGGGAAATAAAATTCAGTTTCAAGGAAGATGACATCTCTGGAAACAGATATCACACCCGTGTCAATATTGTAGACTCGCCATCCTTTCTTAGCAAACGGATAGCCGATGAAGATGGATTGTTGCTACGACTCTCAAATTTATCACCTCCATGTTTCTGATTATGAACATAGCATATACAACCGAGCACCCGTATGTGATTCATTGGAGGAGCTCGATTATAAATCAGTTCAAAAGGAGTCTTTCCTTGTAACAGAGATGACGGTGTACGATTTATAAGATAAGATGCAGTAAGAGCACAATAACCCCAAAATTCAACAGGTAGACCAGCTTGAAAACGAAGAGCACGAGCAACATTAAGGATGTGACGATGCTTACGCTCGACGCGGCCATTCTGTTGAGGTGTCCCAACACACGAGGTTTCATGGATGATACCTTGTTGAGCAAAGAAACTCGATAAGGCTAGGAATTCCGAACCGTTGTCACTACGGATTGTTTTGATTTTTCTCGTGAATTGGCGTTCAACAAGGCTAATAAAGTTTCAGAGATGTGTTGTAGTCTCTTGTTTGGATTTTAAAAGATAGATCCACACAGCTCTCGAGTAGTCATCAACAAGTGTCAGAAAATATCTGGATCCACAAAGAACAGGTGTTCGATAAGGACCCCAAATATCGACATGAACCATTTCAAAAGCAAAGGTTGTCTTATTACTACTCAACGGAAAAGAATCCCTTGTCTGTTTAGCGCGAATACAAATTTCACACGCCGATGAATCAAATAAGCTACTACTAAAATCAGAAAACGGCAACATCTTTAATGCTTTTGAGGAAGGATGTCCCAAGCGTCTATGCCACACATGAATCGATGGTAAGTATGATCCTCGCATTGGCGCTGCTACTTCTATTCCACAAAAAAAATAGAGACCACTCCGTTGTTCAGCCACTCCAATCAGCATCATCGTGATACGATCCTGGATGATACAAAGCTTATCAGTGATTTGAAAAACGCAACCACGATCTCTAGTCAACTGTGAAACAGAGATAAGGTGACACTGAAGTCCATCAACAAAATAAACTTCACGTAAACTCAGAGAAGACCCCAACTGAACTCGGCCATGTTTATTTGAACTCGTAAAGCGGCCATCGGGGAGCTTAATTAAAACCGGTGCCATGTCACAAACATCGAGTAAAAATTCAAGAGAGCCGGTCATGTGATTGGAAGCTCCTGTATCAACAATCCAGGATTGAAGAAAATACGTACCTGAGAGACGGTCATGTGTAGTGGACTTGCGCTCATCAAGTAAGTGAACCAATGTTTTCCATTGGTCATCACTAAGCCCACTTATCCCCATTCGATCTGCGGAGGTCAAGACAGGGTGCGGCGTCGATGAGACATTAGAGGCAAAGGCGGAATTAGCGTGAGCTGTACCGCGACTAGCACCATTCTGTGAGATCTTTGCCGAAGGTGCAGATTGCGCGTTTGAACCGCGACCAGGAGTAGACAAATTTCCTCGAGACGAGTTCCCATTGGAACGGTTTCGCTTGCTTTCATCGAACCAAGGGGGATAGCCAATCAAGCGAAAACAGTTTTCTGAGAGATGCCCTTGACGACCACAATGTGTACAATTCCGAGTATCCCCGGAAATGTTTGGATCGAAGGAGTTTCGTGGCCGTTGAGCAGTTTGAACAGCGAAGCTTACTCCATTCATTCGCTCTTCATTCATGCGACAAAGGTGTTTTGATTCTTTGTCTTGAATAAGGGTGTTGTAAGCTTCTTCAAGCTATGGTAAAGGCACACGGGAGAGAAGTGACGATTTTGCCGTACCATATATGGTTTCATCCAATCCCATCAGGAATTGATGTAACTTGTCTTCTTCCCATTCTTTTCTCACCTCTTCCATTGTTTTTGCTTTTTGATAATCAGCCAAGTTTCTCCACAACTTAGTCAAATTCCCATAATATGTCTCGATAGCAGTCCCTTTTTGGCGACAATTTGCCAAATCAGCTTTCAATCGTTGAACCCTCTGTCCGTTCTTCACTCCGAAGCGCTTCAGAAGATGAGTCCACAGCTCGTTACAATCGGCGATGTGCATAATTGAATCAGATACAACATCGTCAATTGTTAGCTTCATCCATGAGACGATAAGTGCGTTGTTTGCAATCCAGTCTTCAAAATCGGAATCAGTTTCGACAGGTTGCGGTATGGATCCATCAACAAAACCGAACTTTTTCCTTGCTTTTAATGCCAAACACAGATTAGTGGACCATTCATCGTAGTTCGGTCCACGTAAGGTTGGTTTAGAGATCAAAGTGCCGGGATTATCTCCCGCAGTCAAGTCGTATGGTGAGATTGTACGTCGAGTTTCGATACGCGGTGATGTTGTTGTTATTGACGAAGTATCACCCATTGCGGAAGAAGGGAAAATCAAAATAGAAGATGTCTCGTGTTTGCGGAAACGAAGTTAACGAGATCAAGAACTTTAAATCCTTTTGTAGTTGGATCAAAGCTCTGATACCATGTCAAGAAGCTTTTACAGAGATATGAACTGCCTCTTTGTTCTCATAGATCTTTCGGCATAGCCTTTATATATGCTTTACACAATTTAACCTAACGTAAGTACATATACAAGAGCGAGGCCCAATTATGGCCCAATAGTTAATTCCCAAATTGGATCATTGGAGGAAGCTAGCACACTTCAGCAGTGGAGAAGACAACTACAACCTATCATGTCAAGGTTTCTATGTAAACTGAGATCGATGCACCCCGTGCAGGATATAAGTGACTTGAGATAGCTTTTCCTTGCTGATGCGAAGTTCGTAATGAGGTCCAGATTGGTGAAGCAGAAGAGAACATTTCAGAGACATTTAATGAGGAAGCAAGCACACGTGTCAAGGCTGATGTGCCACATGAGGATGAGGTGTGATTTAAGAGGAGCACAACAGCTTTTCTGTGGTGAAGTGGAGTTTCAAGTGCAGCACAAATGGAGATATAAACAACTACTACAACTTGTTTTAAAGTTAGCAATAAGTTTGGACAGTGTGGTGATAATCATTAGTGATGCTTTGAAGATAATAAGCATACAACCGCCTGAACTTGCTAAGATAGAGAAAATCATATTTGGGTGGACGAAGAAGAATGTGAACGGGCTGATTATGGTTTGTGTACTACACTGGTTTGGTAGAAACATTATAGTTACAAATTCAGGGAAGCGAAAGTGCTGGAAGAATTGGTGGTTCAAGTACAAAATTTACACTTGGGTACGAGAAGCACTTCACTTATGGAAGAAGAACAAATCTGAGATACTGAAACATGTTTCAGAACGTATGATGTTTAAACTCGTCAAGATTCAGTGTAGAAGAGGGCATGGACTATTGGGATTGATACGAGTTTTATGAGATTGATACACCTTACAATTTGTCGCCTAGTTTGTGCATGAAACGATAGTTTTTGTTCCTCACGATTCTTGTCCCTGGACCGGAGCATCCTAAGAGACTCCTTGATATTTTTTTGCAGCCATTAATTTATGAATTGAAAATGTTATGGAAAGATGGTGTTCAAGCGTTCGATGTTTCTCTCCAACATAATTTCACGATGCGTGCGGTACTTATGTGGACCATAAGTGATTTTCCAGCATTTGATATGCTATATGGATGGTCGACTCATGGAAGGTTGGCGTGTCCGTATTATCAAGATAACACTGATGCGTTCCAATTGAAGAACGGTCGAAAGACTTCTTGGCTCGATTGTCATCGACGATTTCTGCCGCATGATCATCCATATCGTCGAAGCACGACATTGTTTAAGAAGAACAAAAAAGTATTTGATGGTCCACCTCCTGAGCCGGATGGGAATAACATCATCACTCAAGATCCCTTGATATTTTCTTGCAGCCATTAATTTATGAGTTGAAAATGTTATGGAAAGATGGTGTTCAAGCGTTCGATGTTTCTCTCCAATATAATTTCACGATGCGTGCGGTACTTATGTGGACCATAAGTGATTTTCCAGCATTTGATATGCTATATGGATGGTCGACTCATGGAAGGTTGGCGTTCCCGTATTGTCAAGATAACACTGATGCGTTCCAATTGAAGCACACTCGAAAGACTTCTTGGCTCGATTGTCATCGACGATTTCTACCGCATGATCATCCATATCGTCGGAGCACGACATTGTTTAAGAAGAACAAAAAAGTATTTGATGGTCCACCTCCTGAGCCGGATGGGAATAACATCATCACTCAGTTGAGAGATTTTGGTGCTGAGAAGACGGTTTCATGTGGTGGTAATGGTCATTTTCCCGTAGACGGTTGTGGCGAGTACCACAATTGGAACAAGATGAGTATTTTTTGGGATTTGCCATATTGGAAGAACCATCTGCTGCGCCATAATCAAGATGTCATGCACATTGAAAACAATTTTTTTGACAACATCATGAATACTGTTCTAAATGTGCAAGGAAAGACGAAAGATAATTTGAAGGCAAGATTGGACTTGCCAGAAATTAGTTCGCGGAAGGAACTCGATATAATGGCGAACGAAAACTCACTGGCCCCCGCTTTCCGTTTGGATAAGACTTCAAAGGAGGAGTTATTCGACTGGATTACGCATAATGTTCAATTCCCAGACGGATACGCATCTAACCTTCGTAATTGCATTAATATTGGAGAAGGGAAGTTTTCAAGGATGAAGAGTCATGATTGTCACGTTGTCATACAACGCCGCCTTCCATTTGCCTTTGCCGGTCTTCTTCCTAGAATCGTCCATGGAGCTATTGCAGGTACATTTACAAAATTATATCTAAATTTTACTAAATTTATCTAAATTGTATAAATTTTACTAAATTTATTTATCATTTATGCAGGGATCAGTGCTTTCTTCCGGGATCTATGCACGAGATCACTTACAGCAGACGGTATCCGAAATCTGGAGGAGAAGATACCGGTTCTCCTATGCAACCTCGAGAAAATATTTCCACCAGCATTTTTCGATGTTATGGAACATATTCCTATTCATCTCCCTAGGGAAGCAACACTTGGTGGGCCAGTTCAATATCGATGGATGTATTCGTTTGAGCGATATATGTTCTACCTAAAGAAGAAGGTGAACAATCTTGCAAGAGTCGAGCGTTCTATTGTTGCACAGAGCGTGAATGAAGAAGCATCCAACTTTGCTAGCTACTACTTTCCATCTTCGGTGAAGACTAAAAGTAGACGATAATGAGAACTCCCTAGAAATCGACACTCTATGCTGGGTATAAGTCACCGGATAATCCTTGCAAGCGACGAAGCTTCAAGGCGTGGGGAAGACGATGGGTCACACAAAGGAGATGGAAATCCTTTAATATACCTTGTCGATATACTCTGTATATTACACACCAAAGGAGAAACGACACACTGGATGTTAGACACCAGCACTAAGGATAAGAGAATCGCTCTCTAGACCAAAGAAGAAGAAGAAACGTTTTTTTGATAAAAGTTGAAGGTTGGCTGCGACAATGAGCCAACAACTATGGTTTATAGCCAAAAAACAAAAGAAAAATAAGCAAAAGAAATAATTGGGCCAAAAACAACATATGGGCCATAAAACATAAGGCTGGTCGAAATTAGACTTGATCAGTTGGATCCGCCTCCACTGTTGTGCTTTCTCAGAGCGATTCACTGGGCCTATTTGGGAGATCTTGATAGTTTCGGAAACTAGACCCATGGAGCTTTGGATCCATATCTTAAGCGTTTTCTGGGGCAATGTAAGCTAACAGCGACACTTGATTGAAAAAGCCATAGTGGTGAATCGCTGGGTTTGAATTATGATCAACAAATGGGCTAACGGGATGTGATCCATTTGTCTCACTAAAAACCTTACTTTGAAAAACCCATTGGGACAAAACCAAAGCAATGGAAAAATATTGCAAATGGGTCACATACCCATTTGTTGATCCTCTTAAAATTCTCAGATCAAATGTTGTTGTTGAGCTAATCTATTTCTTCTTAGCTTCCTCGGCTACAAGTTGCTCCGGTTCAAGCTGCTCCTTCATTATACTTGCCATGATCACATCAGACGACCTGCACGTCATGATGATGGAGGAGAAAAATCGCCGTATCCGGTCTATGTCCCAAATCTATTTGCAGAAATTGGAAGGCTTAGTGGAAAAGGGAGGTCTCGACGACTAACAGAGGAGGAACAAAGGCATTTGCATACATATCTTCTGACAAACTGAGAAGATGTTTTCGAATATGAGAGGTACGTCACTTGATTTTGAATAATGTATTTGTTTAGTAATTACCAAAAATTAATCCTTGATAGTATTTTGAATAATGTATTTGTTTTATTCACAGGATATACATGAAGCAAATAAGGAATTGGTTTCCAAATTGCACCTAGGATGAGCTTACGGTCCGTAAACAGAATGAATTCGCGGATTGGTTGAAATATTACGTAAGTGTTCGATTTCCCTCAATTAAACTAAATTTTACATGCTTACACATATTGTTTATGAGTGTCCACGATTTGTACAGGTTGATCAGATGAACACTATAGGGATATCGATTCCCACGTGGTTAGTTGAGATGGTGTGTGACCCTACTTTTGTTCCAAGTGTTTATCCGATGTATTGCACTCGGGTATGCTTTTAAGGCTTTTCGTGAAGGGAGCTCAAGGACAACATGCAACTACGGTATTTCGTCTACATCCGGAGAATTTGTCTACTACGGAATACTCCGCGAAATATTAGAAGTCAAATATCCAGGAATGATTGGTTTGAAGTGCATTGTGTTCTATTGCGATTGGTATGATCCAGTGGAAGGTCTACGTAAGGACGAATTCGGTGTGACATCTGTTCACGGAGGCAAGCGACATCGGAAATACGATCCATTTATTCTTGCTTCACAAGCAGACCAAGTTTCCTACATTCGATACCCCCGGGTTAGGAACAAGCAAGACCCGTGGATTGCAGTAACGTCGATACAACCAAGAGGAATGATATATGGTGTTTCCAAGCATGACCCTTTATAGGAAACACTAATTGGTAATTTAGGTGAAATCGAGCATTCTCTAGAGTTTGACCTTGTGGTTGACTTCACCGGCATGGGCGAAGTATTTGCGGATTCTGAAGAAGGGAGAGGAGAATTTGATGAGGATTCCGATTCAGCTACTTCATATTATTCATCGGACTCAGAATAGGTTTTTGTAAAAAATCTTTTATATGCATTTATTTTTAAGTAACAAATTTATGAAACTTTTATCACATGCTTAAATAAGTTGTATGATTATTTTTAATTAATAAGGATTCTGATTCAGCTATTTCATTTTATTCATCAGTTTCATAATAAATTTGTAACAATTTTTTTTCATATGCATCTATTTTAAATCAACAAAAATTTTGAACTTTTTCAAATGCTTTAATATGGTGTACGAATTTTTAATACATTTAATTCGATATTCCGACCATTTTCTGACCGTATACCGTGATCGGTCGGAAATTGGTCGGAAAACTTTCATAAACTCACAATAAACGTGTTAATATTATTTAGGCACATGTGGTAATCAATTGGTCGGTATTTCCGATCAAATTCCAACCATTTGGGGTTTCGAAACCTCAAACGGGAATAATTTTATTTGGGCTATGTTTGCTATGGTTATATATAATCTTTTGAAAGAATACAATGTCCATATATCTTAAGTATCACTATTTACGGACATATACTAAAAACCGTACAAGAAACCGAAAAGTATAAGTATAAGTTCTATGTTTCGTTATGAAATGTTAAACTCGATCTCCTTTCAATTTATAAAAAAACATCATATACTTTATTTTATGTTTACCTTGCCAGATATTTGTATCACATAAGATGTTTACATGTTTCTTAAACCGTAGAAAATTTCGAAAATTTAGTATTTCATATCTGAAACCCTATTTGGTCGGAAATTAACTAATTTGCGACCAATTTGGATTTAGGGTATGAAATACTAATATTTTGAAATTTTCTAAGTGTTTATAAACTTGTGTGGTATAAATTGTTAATTTTAAGTGTTTATACATTTACAATTGTGTGTTGGATATATAAACACTTAGCATTTTTTCTGAAAATGTTCTTATTGGTCGGAATTTCCGACCAATTTCCGACCGATATGAACATGTTCAGAAAAATGCTAAGTGTTTATAAATCCCACACCCAATCGGAGAACATGCAATATTTGTATCTGTCAGAAATTCGTCGGCAATTGACCGACCGATTTTCGACCAACCCGAAAAATTTACCCGCGCAACCTTACCACCAAATGAAATATGAGGCGGTTTATTATTTTTGATAACCGACCGATTCCCGACCGGTTGAATTGGTTGGAAATTAATAGATCTAAATTATAGACCTCTCTTCTTCTTCCTCATTTCGACGGGCTCTCTCTTCTTCTCTCTGCCGATTCTCTCTCTCCGCCGACCGCTCTCACTGCCGGCGTTCTCAGCCACCATCGGTAAGTCTCTTCTCTCCCTCTTCTCTTCCTCTTCTCTTCCTATTCTCTTCTCCTAATTGTATTTTTTTCTTGTGTAATTAGGTCGTCGCTGTTGCCGGAGCCGCCGTCCGCCGGAGCAATATACCCTCCTCCGCCGCCGCCTTCATCTATCACCATGTAAGCATGAATATTAGGATCTTAGTTGTTGGGATTTGTTAGATTTGTGAGATTTGTTAGATTTGTGGTAAGATTAGTGGGATTTGTGGTTAGATTGTTGTTAGATTTGAGGTTAGATTTTAGTTTAGGTTATAATTGTTTTTGGTTTAGGTTTTCGTGTAATATTTTGTTAGATTTGTTCAATTTTAATTTTTGTTATGAATAGTTATATAAAACTTTATTAGTATTTTAAATGTTAAATAAATAAAAAAATTTTTAATAATTTATATTTCATAATTTTCATAAAATTTATTTTTTCATAGTTTTCATAATTTTAGATTAAAAAAAACAAAAAGATAATTTTTAAATGTTATAAAAATCGGGTTTTATATTTTTTGAAAAGATTTAATTTTTTCATTGGTATATAAAACATTTTCATTATTTTTTTGCATAATTAATAAATTTATCATTACTCTTTTTCATAAATATCTTAAAATGTTATGAATTTTCATAATTTTCATAAAAACCGTTTTGAGGATTTTCATAATTTTATCGAGTTTTTGGTAATATTTTGGGGTTTTTAAAGTTTGAGTGTTTTTTTTTGCGTATTATTTTTAGGTTGGGTTTACGTTTAACATCTAACGATGTTTGCGTTTTTTTCTAGGTCGTACGAAGGTTTCTATAACATTCGCCTCGGTGGTTCTGCTCGAGGGATGCAACCACGTGCACATAGCGGTGGTTCGAGTCGAGGGACACAACCACAAAGTCCGGCGGCATCCAATGTCCCGGAGTCGAGCAGTCAAGTTCCTCAAATCATGTCCATCGAGAAGTTAGTCCAACAACCGGGCCGGGAATTGCACATCCGGCTTGATCCACGTCGAGTTGGAAGATCGACAAGGTAAAAATATATAGTTCATATTATATATATATATATATATATATTTTTTTTAATATCAAATTGTTTATAGTTTCTTTTTTTTGTAGGTTTGGTATATCGAACAGCGGGATTAGCAAGGTCGTTCTGAGGATGTGCCACTCGATCCTCGACAAACCGTACAAGAAGTTTTCAGAAATCCCGTATGATGAGAAGCAAATTTGATTTAGACAATTTGCGGTAAGTTGTCAATTACTATATTTTTCCATATTTATAAGTATTTTTATTTATGTTTTCGTAGCAAGAGTTTACATGGCATCCCTCCTACACTATCATGGTGGAAAAGTTATTTATGAAGGAAGCGCGTACGCAGTTTAAGAGACACATGAACGAGTGGAAGCAAAAGTGGAGGAAAGGGGCAGACAAGCCAAAAGGCTTGAATCCGGATGTTTGGAATGGCTACGGACCATATTGGCAAAAACCAAAGACAGAGAAACTCTCGAAGATTAATTCGGAAAACAGAAAGAGTGAGCGCAACGGGAAGGGACAATACATCCACAACTCCGGTTCGAGCAGCTTCCAGACCTGAGAAATTCAAATAGTAATCTTTTATTGTTTACATTGTTTTATATATTTAATTATTAAATTATTTATTCATATTTAAATTTATTCGTTTTTATAGACTAATGAGGCCGGAGGTGTGTGTCCGAATCACTTGGACTTAATAAAGAGGTGCCACACGAGCAAGACAACCGTGTTTATTCAAGATCCCCTCATAAGGGAGATCTACGAGAACGTGATGAAGCAGAAGACCGAGACCGAGCTGACTCAACGGTCACTAGGTGACTCCTCCTCTTCCTTCGAGCTGGCGCGCGAAGAGGTCAACCGTCTCGTTATCAACGTAAGTTTTTTTTATATAGTTTTACATTATAATTTTATAATGTTCTAATTTATTTATATTTTCTACAGGAATTTCCCCTTGATAAAAAAGGGAGGCATCACGGGGATTTGGGTACGATTCCGTTTATGGACGACGGGTCTTCTTCGGGTTCTTTGTTCTCTGAAGATCTCGTCCAACAGAATGAAGAGCTGAAGTCCAAAGTAGAAGCTTTGGAGACGGCGAAAGAGGACACCGAATTCAAGTTAGGTACCACGCAAGTGGAGCTTACGGAGACAAGGACGGATATCTCTAGCATGTCGGATTGGATGAAAGCGAATTTTCCGGATTTCCCGGGAACGAGGGGAATGGGATCGGCAATGTGATCGGGAAATGTTTAATGTTTTTGTATTTTCAAAACATTTTCTCCTATTTCAAAACAATTTTATTTTCAAATATTTTAATGTTTAATATTAATATTAATTTTCATTTTCATTTTCGAATTAATTTAATTTAATTTAAATTAATTAATCAAAATTCATTATTTTTCAAAATAATTTCAAATTACTGTATTTCACGTCCCGTCGGAATTTAGTCGGGAAATGTTTAGTCAGGAATTGGTCGGAAATTTGGTCGGAAATAAGTATGGTCAGTATTTAGTCGGGAAACGTCCCATCGGAATTGGTCGGCATTTTGTCGGAAAAAAGTTTGGTCGATATTTAGTCGAGAATAATTTTGGTCGGTATTTGGTCGGGAAATCGCTCATCGGACTTTTGTCGGCAAATCGTCGGCTATTACCCGACGCTCATTAGCGTCGGTAAATCGTCGGAAAATTGGTAGTCGGGAATCCGTCAGAAATTCCCGACCATTTTTGATTTCCGACGCGATAGTTCCGACGGGCCAAATCGGTCAGAAATTCATCCGGAAAGCCGTTTTCCGACGGTTCCCCGACCGATATGGCTGTCGGAAAACGACTGCATTCTTGTAGTGTAAGAAACATATTTAGATTATTTACACGAAAATATAAATTAAGTTTTAAAATTTAAGATTGTTGTGTTTTGTGATATTATTTTTAACTAAATAAAATAAATAAATGTAACTATAAGGGGAGAAGAAAATAAAAGATTTGTAAATGCAAAATATATATCATGTGATGTAAATATAATTGACATCTTAATAAAAATATATTGAGAAAAGTCCGCGATAAAATTTGAAAATCGATGATAAAAATAGATACATTTTAACCTTATAAACACTTTTTGTATTTTATTTTCAAAAAATTAATTTTTTTTTCCATCAATAGTTTCATGTTATAAACGTTACTGATAAAAAATCATAGTAAAAAAATATATTGAAAAAAATAACAAAATAAATAATTAAATTTAAATCTACATAAAAAGTGTTATGTATTTAAAATTATACTAAAATATTATGATAACCTAGGAAATAGATAATTTAATATTTAAATAATAGCATATTAGTACGCTAATACCGCAAATAATAAAAATATGTATATAAGAAAACATAAATATAGTATAATTTATGTATGAATAGTTAGTTCTTAACAAAATAATTCCAGAAAAAATATAATTCAGCCAGAGTTGTCATCACGTCCCTGTTCACCTTCTTCGATATCACCTCATGACTGATTGAAACCTGTTAGCTATTCAGTGTAGATATACTCCACACAAATTTTGTGTGAATATGTCACTATATGATCTAGATCGAGGCCCAAATTTTGTGTGAATATATTACTATATGATAGTTTCGAGGGGGAAATAGGTCGTTTACCCATAATATCATACGATTCTACAGGGTTGTATACCTAAGCAAAGTGGATCAAAATGTATTTGCGTTTTAGAAAACTTCTGCTGGGTCATAAAAATCCGACTCAACCTAGCAACATAATTAAATACCTACTAAAACTTTGCTAATACTTGAACCACTTACTGAAAGTAGACTCAAACTTGAACTGATATGATCCTCGATGATACAAAGGAGAATGAACAAGAAGCTGAGCTTGAACCAGATGATGCTTTGCTTGTTCCGGAAGGATCTATGACCAGAGTTAAGGCGAAAAAGCTTAATGAAGCTTTAGGAGGACTCATTCAATAAGTTTATGATCGACCATATTGCTTGGGCTGGAAGGAAGAAGTGTTTCAAACCACTTTAGTTTTGATTCAAGCCCAAGTGCCCTCTTTTCCTTAGTCATGGTTTTTACCCAATGGATTTTACATGACAAAGTTTTTAATGAGGTATTGGATCACTTCTTTCTCAAGCCCATCTATGAGCATACTCGACCTAAGAAAATCAAGGGGCATGCGAAATTCAAGTCAATCTTTGTTTTTATTTCTTTCACATTTTCGAGACTGGTTTTAGTCTCTTGCACTTCTTTTGCTTATTAAACACTTGTATGGTCTTTTTGATCAAACAACAACTTTAATTTTATCAAAAACCTTTAATCGATTTTCGATTGCAACTAGAGAGTGATTATCTTCAGTTCCTTGTGAACTATCTTCGATATACTTGGTGTGATATCAAGAAAATCGAATTGGTAATATCAAGAGGTTCCCCATTACCTTTTGTGCGAACGTTCTACCGATCTCCATTGATGAATCGTCCATAGTGAGTCTGTGTCTAAGGGAATTTCGAGAGTGATTCTCACGCTCATCTGCCTACTCCAAGTTTCCCCGGCTGAGGTTCCACCGCCTTGATAAACTGGTTCGTTCGCGAGTCAGCCTGTTAGAGGATTATCCAATTGTTTTTACCTTTCCATTGAGTGATTCTTGGGCGAGTTCGTATTATATGGTATCAGAGGAACTCCAGGATTCAGTAACTTCATTCCATCATCTCCGATCATCTCTTCATTTTCTTAACCGTTCATCTTCTCTTCTATCTATATATATAAAAAAGGGAGTTCGATCCATAAAAACAAAAAAAAGGATCAAAAGAGTTCGATTACATTCAAATTTTTTCTCTCTATCTTGTTCTTGATCATTTGTGCAATTGTCTTGTTTCCAAGGGAAATCCGGGGGAAACCAGTGGAGGGAAACAAACCAAGGGAAACCAGTTGAAAAAAAGAAATCGATGGAAACTGAGCAAAGCAAATCGACGGAAGTTTCCGGGGGAAACAAATCGACCGATCGATCCACTTTTCGATCAACCGATCGATCCACTTTTCGATCAACCGATCGAAACGTACCAAGTTGAAACAGAAACATTTTTGACTGATTGATCCTTTCAGCAACGACCGATTGATCAACATTAAGCAAGGATTTGATAGTTCTATCAGAACTCTAGAGAATCATTGAGGGAAGTGAGTTGTGAGAACATTAAGAGTGCTGAGTGAAAGAGAGAAAACACTTCAGGAAACACTAAGGGAAACACTTGGGAAAAAAATTTATTTGGAAACACTTGTGCATGTGAGGAATTTTTTTTTTACTAACTTGTTTGTTGTTTTTGCAGGAAGATGACATATAATTATGAAAATAATCCAAGAAGAGATCCGCCACCGTAGGCTGGACTTTCTGCTATACAAATGCAAGCCTTGACGGGGAATTTTGAACGGATGTTACAAACTCAGATGGACGGGATTCTAACACAATTAGATGAGTTACGAAGGCAGGGGCCAAATGTTCCCCGTTGGGCAAGGTGCTGGACCAGTTCTAAACGAGGAACAACAAAGGAGAGAACCGAGGAGATATCATCTTAGGCAACAAAGAGACGAGACAACCGATAAATACTATGATCGTAATGGTAGCTCATCTCACGATAGCCAAAGAAGGCCGAGACGTGCGAGGGAAGGCAGAGGGCAACCTAATGACAATCTCGGAGGCTTTAAGCTTAAGATCCCTTCATTCCATGGGAAAATGATCAAGACGCCTACTTAGAGTGGGAAAAGAAAGTGGAGCTCGTGTTTGATTGCAACCAATGTACGGAGGTCCAAAGAGTGCGTGTTGCAACTACTGAATTCTATGACTAAGCACTTAGTTGGTGGGATTAGTTAGTTACTTCAAAGAGACGCAATGGTGAATTTCTGGTGGAAACTTGAACAGCGTTGAAAACTTTCATGCAAAGGTGGTTCGTTCCTAGTCATCATCATCGTGAGCTTCATAACAAGCTAAGGAGACTATATCAAGGAAGTCGGAGTGTAGAAATTATTACCAAGAGATGGAGATTCTCTTTATAAGAGTTGATGTTTCTGAAGATAGGGAAGCTACTATGTCTAGGTTCTTGAATGTTATAAACTGTGGCATTCAAGACATACTTGAGTTGCAGCACTATGTGGAACCAGAGGAGATGCTACACAAGGCTATTCTGATCGAGCAGCAACTCAAGAGGATGGGCATTGCACGCCAACTGTTCGGGTCTAACATGAGGCCGAACTATTCCAAGGAAGAGAAGCCATGCTTTAGGCCGAGAACATATTCAAAGCCAGGGATGGAGTCTAAAGCTTTCACTCCAACACTTTCTAAGAATCCCAATGAGAAAGCCCAAAGTTCACACACTAGAAACCGAGACATCGAGTGCTATAAGTGCCAAGGAAAGGGACATTATGCAAGCGCATGTCCAAACAAGAGGACAATGGTGTTGAGGAAAAATGGTGAGTTTGAAACTGAAGGAAAAGTATAATTGGAATATACACCACATGTGGAGGAGATTGTGGAAATAGCTAATAGAGGAGAATTGTTGGTTACAAAAAGAGCTTTGTTCGTGCAAGACAAGGCTAAAGAGGAAGAGCAGCGTGAGAACTTGTTTCACACAAGATGCCACGTGAAGGATAAGGTGTGCAGCCTCATCATTGAAAGAGGAAGCTGTACAAATGTGGAAAGAACAACTCTAGTGGAAAAGCTGAATCTGGAAGTAAAGAAGCATCCCAGACCGTATCATCTTCAATGGTTGAGCAATGAGGGACACATGAAGGTAACTAAGCAAGTGATCGTTCCTTTGTCCATAGGGAGTTATGGAGATCAGGTCCTTTGCGATGTGTTACCTATGGAGGTTAGACATATACTCTTGGGAAGGCCTTGGCAGTTTAATCGTAAGGTGACCCATGACGGTCTTACAAACAAACACTCTTTGGTGTTCAAAGGTAAAAAGATCATTATGGTCCCTATAACTCCGCAAGAAATCTATCAAGACCAGAAGTTGCATGAAAAGAGGAAAGAAGAAGATGTTGTGAGTGACCCAAACACTAAACACCACAAAGAAAAAGAGAGTGAGAGTTTGAGTAAAACCCAGCTAAAAACCTGTGAGAGCAAACCCATGAGGAATTCTATTCTATTTGCGAGTGCTAGTGAGGTCAAGAGAGTTTTATTTTCTGAAATAACTTATGTACAAGGAAGCTCTTATGAGCTTGACTAGTCTTGAGCCGAATCTTCCGAGCAATGTTATTTCTATTTTGCAGGATTTTGAAGATGTCTTCCCCGAAGACAACCCAAGTGGTTTGCCACCAATATGGGGCATTGAGCATCAGATTGATTTTGTGTTGGGAGCTGCACTTCCAAACCGGCCAGCATACATGACCAATCCGGTGGAGACTAAGGAGTTACAAAGGCAGGTTATTGAGCTTATGGAGAAGGGACATATCCGGGAGAGCATGAGTCCTTGTGTTGTGCCAATCTACTTATTCCAAAGAAAGACGGAACATGGCGTATGTGTGTTAACTGTCGCACCATCAACAACATCACGGTAAAGTATCGCCATCATATCCCTCGCTTAGATAATATGCTAGATGAATTGCATGGTTCTTGCATTTTCTCTAAAATAGATCTCAAAAGCGATTATCATTAAATTAGGATGAAAGAGGGGGATGAGTGGAAAACAGCCTTTAAAACAAAACATGGACTGTATGAATGGCTAGTGATGCCTTTTGGGCTAACTAATGCACCTAGTACGTTTATGAGGCTGATGAATCATGTCTTGAGATCGTTTATTGGAGTCTTTGTTCTGGTATATTTTGATGACATTTTAGTATATAGCAAGAACTTAGACGAGCATGTAGAGCATTTAAAATATATTTTGAGTGTTCGAAGGGATGAAAAACTTTTTGCAAACATGAAGAAGTGCACCTTTTGCACAAATAATCTTGTTTTTCTAGGTTTTGTTGTGAATGCACATGACATTAAGGTTGATGAGAAAAAGGTGAAGGCTATCCGCGAGTGGCCTAGTACAAAGACAGTTGGAGAAGTTAGGAGCTTCCATGGGCTGGTTGGATTCTATCGATGCTTTGTAAAAGATCTTAGCACTCTTGCCGCACCACTCACATAAGTCATCAAAAAAGATGTTGGATTCAAATGGGGAGAAGCACAAGAGAGCACATTCCAGGTCTTGAAAGAGAAGCTTACAAACGCACCACTTCTAACTTTGCCTAACTTTTTGAAAACTTTTGAAATTGAGTGTGATGCTTCTGGAGTAGGTATTGGAGTTGTGCTCATGCAAGAGAAGAGACCCATTGCATAATTTAGCGAGAAACTTGGAGGATCAACCTTGAACTACCCGAATTATGACAAGGAGCTGTACGCCTTGGTCCGAGCACTACAAACGTGGAAACACTACCTCTGGCCTAAAGAATTCGTGATTTATACTGATTATGAATCTCTAAAGCATTTGGAAGGGCAAAATAAATTGAACAAGCGCCATGCTCGATGGGTTGAGTTCATAGAAACCTTTCCATATGTCATTCGATACAAACAAGGTAAATATAATGTTGTTGCCTGTTCATTATCTGATATACTCATATATTGCATGTTTTAGCATACATTTCACTTAGAGATTTGTGTCATTTACATGCATAATCATGGTTTTGTCTTGCATTTAGGTATCATTTAGAGAATTAGGAAATTTGCATTAGGTCTAGTGAGTTCTTGCATGTTTTGGAGTACTTTCTAGGTGATTGGAGGCAGTTTGGTTATATTTGGAGAAATGGGCCGAAGTATAATGCAAAGACCATCCAAGATTCCGGAAAGATGTGACTGAACGGAGGCCCTCTGATCTAAATCAGCTTTCACAACCTTCATGGAAGTTGTATAGCAGTGAGTTAGCTATCCATGCTAGTTTGAATCAGGTCATTCAGACATCTGGTTAGGGAGTTATCGCGATTTTAAGAAAGACGTATCCGCCTGGCCGAGAAAACGGACCTTGCACCATCGGCACGGTCTAATTGGGTCGGTCCTTGCACAGGGAAATCGACCGACCAAATCACACCGCCCAGAAAGAGGTCGGTCCTTAAAGACCAAGATCATAACCGACCTCCATCAGCTCTGTTAGCTCTAGTCGGTCCAAACATCCAAGATACGGCACCAGCCAAAGTGACTCAAAGATCAGGCCAAATGAAGACCTTCACGTACCCAGTTTATAGACAATCGAGCTGACTTTCGTTGAGTGGTGGTTTCATGTCATTCCGATCGGGCGTTCAAGAGATATTGCAAATATAGAAAGGACGTGTCTGTCTGGCATCCAAACGAGCCAAATAAGATATCTGCAAGATCAACCCAGATGAAGGGTTTACACTCCGATTCAGATTCTGCGTTCTTCATAGAAGTTGTAGATAACTGAGTTGGCTGTCTTCTGAAGTTGGATTCGAGTCATTTAGTTGAGAGGTTCAGGAGTTATGGCTGATTCACTGACGATGTATCCAGGTTTCGGCGGGTCAATACTCGGTTTGTCCCGGTCCAACCCCATTTACTATAAAAACCATCTTACCTAATTTTTTCCACTTATCCTCTTTTTTTTCTAAAAACCCTTTTCTCCTTAGAGAGAGTTCTTAGATTTTTGTAAGAGAGATATTCTATTTTTATGCAATCTAGTAGTTGTTTTCATTGAATCTCTCATTCCTATCTTCTTTTCTTGTTGATTATCCAAGATCCATCCATGAATTCTTCTCTTATCAAAATCAATTTAGAGGGGTTCTTTATGGGTCTTGAGTAGTCATTTTAGGATCTTGAGATGGGTTAGATTTAGGTGATTCAAGGTATGATCTAAGGTATTTAGGATTAGATTATCTATTATCTTTCTTTGTTTAATGTTCTTAAATGCTAAATCTAGCTTGAGAGAGTGAATTTAGATCATAGGCATTTCATACACACCAAGTGTTTGATGAAATGCCTTCATCAATTATTCAAAGGATTTATGTTCTTAGCCTATGATAATAGTTGTCTAAAGCATATTTTTGGTTGATCTAGTTTATATTCTCAATGCATGTTGATTGATAATTCACAAATGAGAGTTTGCTAATGAATTTGATAATTAACATAGTGATTAGTGCCTTGAAAGAGGACTAATCAAGATTAGAGATCATTAACCTAGGGATAGCTTGTCTGTGTGAATGAATGCCTTGGATCATGCTTTGGTTACCTAATATCGATTACCCCATCTTAGGATTCGCTTTGCTTATTGCTTTTACATCTTGCTGAGTTTCTTATTACTTGTTTGAACTTTATACTTAATCAAAAACCCCTTTTATTAGCTTAACTCATTTAGTGCCTTGCATTATTAGTGTTTAGGACTACTTCCCAATATTGGATTCGATAACCTCTTACTACATCGGTTAGAGGGTATTGATACCTCCTTGGATTGCAAAATCCTAGTATCATTATCTCGAAGGTATGTGCTCATTTCTACTCTTGGAGCTAAGTTGCTTGGATTTGAACAAATCAAAGAATTGTATGCAATTGATCCTGAATTCAAAGAAACCTTTCAAGCTAGTGAGAAATTTTCCTTTGGAAAATACTTTAGGCATGAAGGATTATTGTTTTATGAAAATCGCCTTTGTGTGCCTCACTGCTCTTTGCGAGAATTGTTTGTTAGGGAATCACATGGAGGATGCCTAATGAGACATTTTGGAGTGGCAAAAACTCTAAGTGCTTTGCAAGCACATTTCTATTGGCCGCATATGAAGCGGGATGTAAAGAGGATTTGTGGACGTTGTGTCACTTGCAAACATGCTAAATCCAAGGTCCAATCTCAAGGTTTGTATACTCCCTTACCTATTCCTACTGCTCATTGGACTGATATTTCAATGGACTTTGTTCTTGGATTGCCTAGAATTAGGAAGGACAGAGATTTAGTCTTTGTAGTTGTAGATAAATTTTCTAAAATGGCTCATTTCATACATTGCCATAAAACTGATGATGCATCCCTAGTAGCTGAGTTGTTCTTTAGGGAAGTGGTTCACTTGCATGTTATGTCTAGGACGATCGTTTCTGATAGGGATACAAAGTTCTTGATTTATTTTTGGAAAACATTATGGTATAAGCTAGGAACTAAACTTTTGTTCTCAACTACGTATCACCCTCAAACTGATGGGCATACTGAAGTAGTAAATATAACCTTGTCAACTCTTTTGCGTGCAATCATTAAGAAAAACTTTAAGTCATGGGAAGATTGTTTGCCTCATATTGAGTTTGCATATAATCATGATATACATTTGTCAACTTTAGAGGATGAATTGATGGTCAAAGTTTGGTATAAGGTTGGGACCATCGTCTAGTATACCACTATCCTCAAATTTTCTTCTCAAATCTCCCTTTGTAGTGAAATGTCAATTTTACCCTTAATGAATGGTTGTAAAGATTAAATAGAATTAAATTGGTAAGAAGACAACGAAAAACACGGGAGCTCAGTGGTTGCGAGCTCCACGCACGTCACCTGCGTGCGCGCGACCGGGGTTCGAATCCCCTCTACCCAGTATAACTAGGTAATACTGAGTAATACTAGGGGTAATACTGAGTAATACTGAGTAATACTGGGTAATACTCGGGTGTAATACTAGGTAATAATGGGTAATACTAGAGTATAGTAATACTGAGTAATACTGGGTAATACTAGAGTATAGTAATACTGGGTAATACTAGGGAATACTGGCGATGATATTTCATTTAAAACAGCTCAGGGGTATTTTCGTCGTTTCACTTAAAGAGAGGGGTATTGTGATTAACTTAGGGTAGTGATGGTTAAAAATTCCCACATAGTGGTATTTGAGGTGATAATCCATAAGGTTGAATCAATAGTGTGAAGGAAAAATCAGGAAAGAAAAATGTTAGAGCTGGATTTCGGACGTAAATCCAGCCCACTTAAAGCCCATTAAGAGGCTCATCAAACCATATCAAATTTTTGATAAGGATAGGCCAAAGACGAAGTCGGCCCAATAAAGAACTTTCAAGCCCATCCGCAACACGTGCCGCGTCCGAAATACTATATCGGCGATCGAAGTGGCGAGCTCCGAGCTATTAGATGACGATCAATCCGACGAGCTGAACAAGTCAAAGATCTTTCTAAATAATCGGAGCTATCCCAAGATTCGAGGAAGTAACTAGGAGCGTGCAATCATGAGATACGCGGAGGGATTGTGAGTTCGACGATATCTATATAAAGAGACTTAGGCCTTAGTTTTACAGGGCATTTTCTTGTTTTCAACATAATTTAGACTACGCTCTTCGGGTTAGTTGTAAAACGCCAAGTTAAAATTCAAACTGAATTAGGGAAAGAATATATTTTCGATTCAACGACGTCGAAACCCTAATTCAAAAATATTCGATGTGGGAAAAGTAAAAGAAAAAGAGATGAATAAGAAAAGGTGAATAAGTTACATTTGCTAGACGAAGTGGGTGCGGTTAAATGAGAACATGGATGGTCAAATTTATACTCATAATTATTATAGTTATTGAGACCTCCTCGCATCTTAACCATATGTTTGGTCGACGCATAATGATTACGAATCTCGGGAAAAGATTTAACGTCATCCACGGAGCTCAAGTATTAAATAATCGCAACTAACGTCTCTCCATCTCAACAGTTCATTCAAATATGGCAATCACACGCGGATCTTTGAAGACGTGGCGTCATCTAAACGAACAAATATTCTCTGCCCATTAATGGGCTTGGGGCAACTGTTGGAGTTGAATTTTGCACATAAATGTGGCCCACTGCCCATTAAGAGGTTCATTCAACCATATCAATGATATCCTAAGAACGGGCCAAATACAAAGTCTGCCCAATAAAGAACTTCCAAGCCCATCCGCAACACGTGTCGCGCCCGAAGTACTTACTACCTTGGCGGTCGAATTGTCAAACTCTAAGCTATAAGATGACGACTTAATCTGACGAGTGAAACAAGTCAAAGTTCTTGCTAAATAATCGGAGCTACCCAAGATTCAAGGAAACAACTTAAAGCGCGAAATCATGAGATACGAGAAGTGGTTGGGAGTTCGATAGAATCTATATAAAGAGACTTACACCTTAGTTTTGAAAGGCAACTTTTTTAAACCTAATTTAGACTACGCTCTTCGAGCCTTTATATGTACTTCATCTCTTCAAGATGCCTCCTATTCGTTCTTCTATAAATATAAATCCAATTTGTCAATACTTGTTGTATATCACGATCGGTTCATAGATAAATTTGGCCCTCAATTTAATTTCTTTTTCAAAATCAAACACAAATTTCGAGTGTGGGATTTATGATATAGAATGGGAGTAGAAAGAGTGATTGCCGCGTGGAACGTGGAGATTAGAAGTTATATTCAATGGCTGAGATTAGTTTGAGCTAATAGTAGAAGAAGTGAGGTGTTAAAACAAGCTGAATCGGCATTTCTCAGATTCATTCGGAAAATCAAATTGTAATCTCTTCTTCTTCTTTCTTCTCTTTGTATTTCCTTGTAACCATCTTTGTTCATCAATGTTTGAATATATTTTCTTCTTTCTGGATCTTGTGCAAATGAACTAGGAATTGTTGTTTTATGAACATCAATTTCCTTGTATCAAATGTATTCGAGCTTCGTCGTTTCTTCGGAATCAATGGCGGAAACGAGAGCTCAAGCGTTGTTAACGGAGGCGACCATTCGGGAGGTTGAAAGTACCTTCGGATCACAAATCGAAGCACTCGAGAGTACTTTAGCTACTCAGAATGAAAAGATCGACAAGAACATCACTGTTCTGTTCGAGGATATTCGCTTACTTGTAAATTCGAAGGGAAATACCTCTATTCTTGAAGATCGAGTATCAAATCAAACTCCAGTGATTCATATTTCCGATTCGAATTGCGATGCAAAAGCATGTATGCAACTCGATCCGCTTAATTACTTAGGTATTCCGCGATTGGCAAAATTGGAATTCCCGAGATTTGGCGGAGACAAAATTAAAGAGTGAATGTTCGAAGTGAAGAAATTATTTGAGTTAGATCAACTCCAGAGGATTTGAAAGTGAGTCTTGCATCTAGTCATTTAGACGGTATTTCAACACTTTGGTATCAATCAATGGTTCATTCAAAGTTGGGATTGAACACTGTTAAGGATTGAGCATCATACAAGCAATTATTGAAAGAAAAATTTGATGAGGTATGTGATGATCCAATTGTTGAGCTTAAACTATTGCGAGAAACATATGGAATAATGGAGTATCACAACAAGTTTGAGTTGCTTAGGTCAATAGTCAATATATTTGAAGAAGACTTGGTTTCTAGCAAGGCTGCGAATAGATACTTAAAGCAATATTATAATGTTTCAGCCTCAGACTATTAGACAATGCTTATTGTTGGGTATATTAGATGAGAATGCACACCCGGAGCAACATATTGTGGTCCTTGAAAAGAATAAAGCAATACCTCAAAACTCTCTGCTTGAAGGCGAAGATGAGTTGGAATTGGAAAACACAAAAAAAGAATAATTCGAGTTGCATAGAAAGGAAATGAATGGAAAGAGAGCTAGACAAGAAGAGATAGCGATGGACAAATGACATGAATCTCCCTAGATCGCCACTCTAAGGTTGGAAACATGAAGGATAATCCTTGCAAGCAGATGAGCTTCATGGCGTGTGGAGGTGAAGTGGTCGCACAGAGGGGATGGTGAACCTCTGATATACCTTTGTTCTCTTAAGATATGACACACTTAAGAAGAGCAAGAAGCCTGGATATCACACACCAAACAAGATAGAAGATAAGAAGAAGATGAACTTGTCTCTCTTCAAAGAAAAGCGGTTGCGCCGTTTATGATTAAATTCAAAGGTAGGGTTCTTTTTTTGTGTCGACAATTGATATGCTCAAATTAATACCCTATTAGTACTAAAGCAGTAGTTATAGTATAGCTAGGGGTCGAACCACAAAGACTCACAGAGATGCACAATAGATTATATAGCATCGAATTAAGCTAAGCCAAGAGATGTAATTGAAAGCAGTGCAGAAATTAAAAGAGTTGTAATTCAGGAGAAAGATAGACTCATGGTTTTTCTCGGGAAATCAATGAATGCAGATAAACTAACTAACAGGATTCAGATTTAGCGCAGTTCTTGAACTCAAATCACTAAGGTATAATTAACCAATTGTCGTTGCGAGAATTATCTAAATCTAAATCCTATGAATTCCAAATTTCTTTGCGAATCCTAAAGTCTAAATCAGCTTTAAAGTTCAGGTTTGATATGTTCACAAATCAATTAAACCAAATCTCTTTGCGAATAATCAATTTGCTCACCTAAGGTTCTATCAGGTAATTAATCGCACTATCGTGCCTAATCAATTATCCTAAGATCTAAGTTCCAGATTTGTCAACCTAGAATTAGCTTTGAACACAACCTAAGCGAAGAACTAATTCAGATGGTGAATCCTATAAAATAATCAACCTAGCATTCAGAGAGAACCCTTATGAGAACCCTGAACCTAAAGTGGATCTACTCAGACATGGAGAATGAAACAATCAACATAACTGAATAAATCATCAATAAAATAGAAAGAATAACAAGAGGTTTTGAGATCTGATCTCGGACGAAGGGAGATTCAGACTTGTCTCTCTCAAACCAAAGTAAAATAAATCATACAAAATAAAGCATAGCCTACAAAGTGGCTGTAAAATCCCTATAAATAACCTAAATCACGAATTGGGGTTTCTTGTAATTATTAAAGACTTCTGGGCACTTTTGCAATTTTTCAAGTCTTGGAAAACTCGAGGGTCGTGTCTTGCTGTGATGGGTATCGATCGATACTAGCCAGTATCGATCGATGCTTGTCGTGAAATCAGGTACTCAGCAACACGACTTCAGCTTTTGCTCCAAACTGTTCCAGAAAGCTCCAATATCTCCAATAATGTTCCCAACGTGCTATGACCTGTAAAAGACTCTAAAAGACTCCAAAATACTATAAAGACTCTATAAAAAGGACTTATATCATGGCTTAAATAGGGTAAAAACCATGATATATCAACTCCCCCAGACTTAGCATTTGCTTGCCCTCAAGCAAATAGAAGACTAAACCAGAGAAAGAGGTTTAAAAACGCGGAGACTCAACTGTTCCTGAACCATCGCAAAGATCCTTTTCCCAAGTACTCAAATGTCACCTAATCAGCTTTTGATCTAACCACCATGTACTTCTCTGTAGACATTTACAGCTTTCCCAGACTCCACACAATATCCCACAGCTTTGTTCAAGTAAAGCCCTCATCGCCAGTTTCATCGCTGCAGCCAATATTCAAGAACCTTCTAGATTCTTTACCATACGATATCATGACAAGGAACCACCATTTTTCACACTTTTTGGTATTAATTTCTGTCCCCCACACTTATTTCTTATTATGATCTCTTTTTTTATTTTCAGCTTTGCATATACACATCAAGGTATGAGACGCGAGTATTGGTGGTGTTTGCCACCGAATCCCCGGTTCTTCCCTCTCAATGTATCAAAGGATGTAGGCGAATAATGGCATCATAGAAAAATCCTAGCCTCGATTCCAATCCTTTGTGTGATCATTCCCTCTTAAGTAGAATAATGAGATTGTTGGAAATTTTCCTAACCCTCTACTCAGAAGAAAATCATTTCAATCTTTTATGCTCTTATTTATCAACTTATAACAGGGGAGAGAAATACCACAACTCTAAATACATGGGTTCCTTATGAATCAAGCTCTAAAAAGACTAACCACATTGATGAAGTGCAAAAATTTGGCTCAGGCTTCAGAAGAACTCTGCTGGAGACATGGATGTTTTCTAGTCAACTGGTCAGTCCTTGGATTTTTCATTAGTCGATCTCGAGCTGATCCTGCAACACTGGTCACTCAAAAACAAAATCACATCAATAGGTTCAAGCACAGGATCATCATCTCCAACAAGTTTTGACTCAATAAAACGTTTTTGACTCGATAAAACAACTGTCTCTAAGAAAAACAAACACAATGTCAGCAAAGACCTCCCCCAGACTTGAACAACACTGTCCCCAGTGTTATCTAGCCTAGAGTAAGTGAAAGAAAACAAAAGAAAAGAATAAAATTGGGAAAAACAAGAAGTTACCTTGCTGGAACATCGAGTATCGATCGACACACAGTCTGGTATCGATCGATACCAGGCTTAAATCGACATGATGAACATCTCTTCGCGATTGGTGTCGATCGATACCATTGGGGTATCGATCGACACTAGGCGATTTCGGATTTTTGCTCCTTGTTTGTCCTGACACAAACACAAAAAATAACAGAAAATACTTATATATATAGACTCACCAGTGGGTTGCCTCCCACCAAGCGCTCGTTTAACGTCAATAGCTTGACTGTAACGCCCTTCAGGATGGATAAGAGTGAGAGCTTGCACCAAAACAGGCTCCACAACTTGACATTGCTAGCTTCAGAGTTCTGCTCAGCATACTTTCCACGAACTCCTTTCCTTTCTCTTTCAGCTCCGAAGTAAGAAGTACTCTAGCCTTAGAGAATGGTTTGGAGGCTCCTTTGCACTTCACCTTATACTCAATCGAATCTCCATCACACTTCTGAGGGATTAAAGTGACATGGGGATTCTCGACTTTTTTGCTCTTGGCCTTCTTCTTCTTTGTTGCCTTAGCCTTCTTGACAACTTCCTTGGTGATGATGGGTGATTCAGCTGAAACGTCTATGATAGTTGGCTCATCAGGAGGCTCTTCCAAAAGATCAACTGCTAATGTCTCTCCTGTGACATCTTAAATGCAAGAGACACGTCTGGGAGTTCCTCTAGGGATGGCTTTGTAGTACACTTCCTTGTCAATGTATGAGAATGATATGTGCTTGCTGGGTGTGTCCATAATGGCACCAACCGTAGCCATGAACAGTCTTCCGAGAATCAACTGCGTACGAGATTTTGCATTCATCTCTACAACCTGAAAATCAGTAGGAACCAGGCAATCTCCTATTGTGATCATCAAATCAGCGATTGCCCCATATGGAAGAGAGGTGGAATCGTTCGCGAACGTGATAGATGTCTTTGGAGGTTGAATATCCGCTCCCAATCTCTCTGCAATTGCCCTGGACATGACATTGACGCAGGCTCCTGAGTCAACGAGAGACTCTTTGAATTCAACTCTAGAGATAGAGCATGGAACTGAGAAGATTCATGGGTCTTCCTTCTTAGTCAACTGTCTCAGTGGAGGTGTACCTCTGGCCTTAATGAAGAGTGTCTTGATCTCTTCCTCAGTTTCTCTGCAATCTTTGAAATGACTTAGCAGAGGCCAGTCCTCTAGAGCTTCTTCAAAAGTGAACGAGTGGGGAATCCTTCGTACCCTCTTCTCAAAGCCACGCAGCTGCTTTGGAGTGATAGGATCTCTGAGGTGTTTAGGAATAGGATTCAGCTTCTTGGGCTTGCGAACTATTTCTGCAATCAACTCAGGTGTTTTCACAGTTTCTAGCTCGTTCTGCGAGGGGTATCGATCGACACCGGGTAGGGTATCGATCGATACTCTTGTTCTTGGATCGTCCCTGGCAGATTTATCATCATCAAAAGGATGCTACACAACTGATTTATCCAACAAAGCCTTGCATCTGGCGTCCTCCCATTCCTTCCTTGTCATAATACGAGGCATAGGATAGGGTATCCTGGGTATATAGACTCGTTCTGCTACTACTTGAGGCGCCACAGTCGAAATCTCATGTGTTTCCTCAGAAATCGCCTCAGTATCGACCGATACCAATGGGGTATCGATCGATACGGGGTTGTGGATCCATTCGAGCAGACGTCTGGGCTGGTATCGATCGATACTTGTGCGATTTCAGGATCCTCATCAAAATTTTCTGCACTTGAGGAGATCGCATTGACGTGTGGTCTTGGATTTTCAGTTCTCCCTGGAAGAACACCTTCCTGCCTCTTTACAGCTGCTGCTGTTTGAGCAACCTGAGTTTCCAGCTTCCTCTGGGAGAGACTGATGGCTTCGATTTTCCCATTCAGATCCATGTACAGCGAGTCAAACTTCCCATTGAAATCCCCCTGCAACTTCTCTTGTCCTCGAAGAAGCTGTTCCATCATGAATTCCATCTTATTGTCTGTGGACTTTGGAGAGATGGGCTGGTACAAAGAGTTCCCGTAATTGCGATTGTTGTTGTTGAAGTTTCGGTTGTTGTTGTACCCAAATTGCTGACCCTGAAATCCAGAACCACCAACGTAGTTACAATCTTCCATTTCATCTCCACCGATATTATTGGCTCCATCAGCAAAGTGTACAGCCTTCTTCGACTTCCCAATCAAAATATCCAGCTTGGCTTGAACTGTAACAATCTGCGATCCATCAATTCCTCCATCTTGCTTCTTCCGCTCGAAATCAGCATTCTTGGTGCTATTGTTAGACGCCAAGTTCTCAATCAGCACAACCGCATCATCTGGATACCTGGTGTTGAAGTTCCCATTACTCGCAGTATCCAAAGTCATCTGGTACCTCCAATTGATCCCTCTATAAAAAGTACCCAGCAGCTGAACCTGATTGAACCCATGGTGCGGACAATCCTTCTGATATGACTTGAAACGAATCCAAGCAGCCTTGAGTCCCTCTGTTGGACCTTGAGAAAATTGAGAAATTTTGTTCCTGAACTCTTCGGATCTCGCGTCATCATAGAAATTGCACAGGAATGCATTCTTCATCTCTTCCCATGTAGTTAGTGAACCAGGAGTCAACTGTTTCAGCCAATAAGCAGCATCTCCACCAAGAGAGTACGGGAAGAGTTTGCAGAAAAGGCACTCATTGGGCACTCCATTGTACTTCATACCAGTGACCAAATCTTTGAACCTCTCGATATGATCCATGGGATGCTCATGAGGTAGGCCATGGAAAGGGCTCTGACTCACGAGAGCATAGTATGCAGGCTTCAGCACGAAATCGTTCCTCTGAAAAGCTGGGATGCGAATCGCAGATCGATTGGCATAGAACTGATCAGGTCTGTTGTGCTCGTCAAGTGTCCTAATTCGGTCACCTGCAGCATTCCCAACGTTGGCGCACCCAGCTGGCGCGACAATCTCAATAACAGCAGCAGGGACAACGACGTTTCCAGCTTCATCAAGTCGCTGCCCTCTCTCATTGCACACTTGACCCTCTTGGTCTCTCAGAACTCCAGCTTCATCAGCTCTTAAAACCACTGGGTTGTTCATCCCTGATGTTTGCTTGGTCTTTCTGTTTGTGCATTCCACAAGTGCTAGATGTTCCAATGACAGTTCAACTAGCTGAGTGCTCTTGTTGCTTCTGGTTTCACGAACATGCATACACCTGAAAACAAAACACTAGACAAGGCACGTAAGTAACAAAAACAAAATACGGTGAGTATCGATCGATACCAAGTGGTGTCGATCGATATCAACAAAAGAAGACGATGAGTATCGACCGATACTACAGAGTATCGATCGATACCGACGAACTTAGTCGAAATTCTCAGACTAAAATCTAATGGCGAATTGAGTCCCCGGCAATGGCGCCAAATTTGATATGCTCAAATTAATACCCTATTAGTACTAAAGAAGTAGTTATAGTATAGCTAGGGGTCGAACCACAAAGACTCACAGAGATGCACAATAGATTGTATAGTATCGAATTAAGCTAAGCCAAGAGATGTAATTGAAAGCAGTGCAGAAATTAAAAGAGTTGTAATTCAATTGGAGAAAGATAGGCTCAGGGTTTTTCTCAGGAAATCAATGAATGCAGATAAACTAACTAAAATGATTCAGATTTAGCGCAGTTCTTGAACTCAAATCACTAAGGTATAATTAACCAACTGTCGTTGCGAGAATTATCTAAATCTAAATCCTAGGAATTCCAAATCTCTTTGTGAATCCTAAAGTCTAAATCAGCTTTAAAGTTCAGGTTTGATATGTTCACAAATCAATTAAACCAAATCTCTTTGCGAATAATCAATTTGCTCACCTAAGGTTCTATCAGGTAATTAATCGCACTGTCGTGCCTAATCAATTATCCTAAGATCTAAGTTCCAGATTCATCAACCTAAAATTAGCTTTGAACACAACCTAAGCGAAGAACTAATTCAGATGGTGAATCCTATATATTAATCAACCTAGCATTCAGAGAAAACTCTTATGAGAACCCTGAACCTAAAGTGGATCTACTCAGACATGGAGAATGAAACAATCAACATAACTGAATAAATCATCAATAAAATAGAAAGAATAACAAGAGGTTTTGAGATCTGATCTCGGACGAAGGGAGATTCTAGCCAGTATCGATCGATGCTTGTCGTGAAATCATGTACTCAGCAACACGACTTCAGCTTTTGCTCCAAACTGTTCCAGAAAGCTCCAATATCTCCAATAATGTTCCCAACGTGCTATGACCTAAAAAAGACTCTAAAAGACTCCAAAATACTATAAAGACTCTATAAAAAGGACTTATATCATGGCTTAAATATGGTAAAAACCATGATATATCAACAATACAAGTACTTATAAAGCCAATATATCGACCAAAGAAAGAAAAAAATAAAAGAAAATGGAAAAATACTTAAAACAAAAAGGATAAAACATAAAAGGAAAAAAGGCCATGCTGGTCGAATTGGTGCATATGGGCATTGGCGTGACTAGTGAGCTAAGGTGTGGTGATCTATCCTTGCCTCATTAAAAACCTATCTTTACAAAACCCAAGTGGGACAAAAACAAAGATAGGGAAAAATAGTACAAAGATAGACCACAAGCTCACTAGCCATCTTGTAAGGATTAGGACGAGTATTGGAGTTGATTCGTTGCTTTCTTGGTTTAGGTAGCTTGGTTGCTTCTGAATGTGGTTAAGAATGCCAGCAACAGCTTCCTTGAGCTCCTTAGTCCTTGCTCGTGTCATTGGACCAGTTGAGATGGTCTTAGGCTCCTCGGCTACAAGCTCCTCAGCTACAAGCTCTTCTTGTATTGATTCAAGTTCCTCGACTACAAGATCTTCCTGTGTTGGTCCAATGCTATCCATGATCACATCAACAAAAGGGAAGAAAAACAGTTCGTCGTATTAGCCAACCTTAGGAAGAAATATTTGATGTGAATTGAAAGTAATTGCGGTCCTCAAAGAGCTTCTAATGAATGGTTTTGAAGAGCACTCGTTATCTTTGTGCATGAGGAACTATTTTGATGTATCCGGCCCTGCCCAAGCAGAGCAAGCCTATGTTTGCGGTCCTCATTTTCATAAAAAAAATTTGGTTTTTAAATTTCAAAAAATTTCTTGAGTTTAGTGGTAAACTTATAAAATCTTTTCATAAAGTCATAAGTTTGAAACTTAATATAGTAAATCGGCCATAATTTTTGTTTAGCTTGCGACCTTCTAAAACTCAGGGCCGACTCTGTATATGGCATTGCTGGAAATCCAAGGAACTATTGGAAACGCAAGTGATGCATCTCAACTCCTTGCCACCAAATGGGACAACATAAATTTTACAGTTATGACTACAAAATATAACTTTGAACCGGCCATCTTTGTTTTTGTTTGTGACATGCGAGTTGGTGGTGAACGATGGGTTCAAGGAGCTGTTACAACAACAGGAGAAAAGAAGACAAAGTGGGACTGCTTATGCTTCAGAAATTCAGAGGTTGAACGTTCACAACCGAGTTTGGGATACTGGAGGTCAGAGCAACGGAACTCATGTCTGCAATAAATGTGGTTGGAATTATCAAAATCCACACTTTTGTGCTATAAACCAGTGTGCACACAAGGACGTTAGTATGGAGTTTTTCGTTGACTTGTTGTAGCAAATATTTTTTTATATAAATCTTGTGGTCAAGGTTTTTTCCAACGGGATGATTTGATATAGAATGGGAGTAGGAAGAGTGATTGCCACGTGGAACGTGGAGATTAGAAATATATACAACGACTGAGATTAGTTTGATACATGGAATTGATGTTCATAAAACAACAATTCAAAGTTCATTTGCAGAAGATCCAGAAAGAAGAAAAGATCTTCAAACATTGATGAACAAAGATGGTTACAAGGAAATACATAGAGAAGAAAGAAGAAGATGAGATTACAATTTGACTTTTCCGAATGAATATGAAAAATGCTGATGCAACTTGTTTTAACCCCTCAATTCTTCTACTATTAGTTCAAACTAATCTCAACTGTTGAATATAACTTCTAATATCCACGTTTCACATGGCAATTTTCTTCATACTCCCATTCTATATCAATTTAGCACCCACAGTTGCCATCGGCAAAAGCTAAATTTTGTGAGAAAAATTTTAGTTGCCATCGCAAAAAGAAAAATTTGGGTCGTCGTCACGAAAAGAAAAAATCAAAAGATTTTTGTTTTTTCTACGAAAATAGAGCTTTCATATAAATGAATTTGAAGATACAATATCCTTATGGATATGTGGAGTTAACCACACAGGGGGATATATAGAACTTAAATAGAATGATGAATCACTCGGAGCATTCTTAGCTAAATAATGTGCAGGTACATTGCATGTCCTTTGAACACTTTTGAAAGACACCCTGTTAAAGTTTGCTGCCCAACTTGATACTTCCTTGCAGAGATTGTAGATCCTGTAATCTTTATCCTGACCATTTAAATTCCTGATAAGGTTCAAGCAATCTCCTTCGAATATAATATCCCGAAATCCCATCATGTAAGTGTTTTGAATTGGTGACAACATTGCTTTTCCTTCCGCTTCCAACGGTGATGATGATTCGCCTAAAATAGCAGAGCCCCAATACTTAGGAGTACCTAAATGATCTCGTAAAATCCAGCCACTAGAAGTCATACCAGAAGAGTGATTAAAAGCAGCATCTACGTTACATTTAAAACTTCCAGACGAAGGTCTTGTCCATATTGATGTCGATTGAAGTCCAGTACCATGTTGAATTGAAATTTCAGAACATGTTGTTGCTTTAGTAGCAGTTAGCCATTCTTGGATCTCTGCTGCTGATTCAAATACGTCCATAGAGGGCCTCAATATCTGTTTCTCAAAGATGAGATTGTTTTGGGACTTCCAAATTCGCCATATCAACGAAAACGAAAGTAATTGTTGTTGAGGAGGTAAAGCTTGCTGATTATGAAGATCGATTAAGTTCTTTATGTTGTCTTCACAATCCAAGAGAGGCCGATACAAACACGGAATTGGTATATTGGCAAGACGCCATGTCATGTTTGACACAGGGCATTCAAATAGCATATGGTTGATTGTTTCTTCATAGAGACCTGAAATATCATGGTTTTTACCCCTTTTAGGTCATGATATAAGTCCTTTTTATAGAGTCTTTCTAGTGTTTTGTAGTCTTTTAGAGTCTTTTACAGGTTATAGCACGTTTGGAGCATAATTGGAGATATTAGAGCTTTCTGGAACATTCTGGAGCGAAGCAGAGATTCGTGTAGCTGAGACATCAAAATCACATGAGTATCGATCGATACTGCCTAGTATCGATCGATACCCGTCGAGGAAACATAAGGATCGCGACTTATTGAAGAGTTGAAGAATTGCAGAATTAGCCTATAAGACTTTGATATTTACAAGATGGCCCAGAACGTGTTTTAGCTTATAAATTAGATTTTCAGCCACCTGTTTAGGCTAAGCTTTATTTTATACTTTGATTTTTCTTTGGTTTTAGAGAGACAAGTCTGAATCTCCCTTCGTCCGAGATCAGATCTCAAAACCTTTCTGATTATTTTATTGATGATTTATTCAGTTATGTTGATTGTTTCATTCACCATGTCTGACTATATCCACTTTAGGTTTAGGGTTTTCTCATAAAGGATTTCTTTGAATGCTAGGTTGATTATCTGTTTAGGATTCACTATCTGAATTAGTTCTTCACCATAGGTTGTTCTCAAGGCTAATTCTAGGTTGACGAATCTGGAACTTAGATCTTAGGACAATTGATTAGGCACGAGAGTGCGATTAATTACCTGATAGACCATAGGTGAGCAAATTGATTATTCGCAAAGAGATTTGGCTTAATTGATTTGTGAACATATCAAACCTGAACTTTAAAGCTGATTTAGACTTTAGGATTCGCAAAGAGATTTGGAATTCCTAAGATTTAGATTTAGATAGTTTTTGCAACGAGAGTTGGTTAGCTATATTTTAGTGATTTGAGTTCAAGAACCGTGCGTAATCTGAATCATGTTAGTTAGTTAGTTTGCATTCATTGATTTCCTGATAAAAACTCTGAGCCTATATTTTCCTCCATTGATTTACAACACTTTTAATTTTGTACTTGTTTTCGTTTACATCCTTTGATTTAGCGTATTTTGGATCTATATAATCTACTGTGTGTCTCTGTGAGTCCTTGTGTTCGACCCCTAGCTATACTACGACAACTGCTTTAGTATCTGAATAGGGTATTAATTTGAGCATATTAAATTTGGCGCCGTTGCCGGGGACTCAATTCGCCATTAGATTTTAGCTAAAAAATTCGCCTAAATCGCCCGAGTATCGATCGATACCCTTGAGTATCGGTCGATACCCGACGTATATTTCAGTTACATACGTTCTTGATTTTTGTTTTCAGGTGCATGCCTAATCAAGAAACAAGAAGCAACAAGAACGCTGAGCTAGTTGATCTATCACTGGAAAAACTAGCATTTGTGGAACGCACAAACAAGAAAGCAAAGAAATCAGCTAAGATGAACAACAATCAGTTGGTTCGTGATGCAGCTGGTGCTTACAGAGACTAAGAGGGCCAGTTGTGCAATTAGCAAGGACAACGTCTGGATGGAGAGGGGATCGTCATGCCACCTGCTCCTGTTGTCGCTGCGAATGTCGCTGGGAACGCGAGGAATGATGTGGTTAATCGTGGAAGAACGATTGGTGAGTACAACAGGCCTGACCAATTTTTTGCCAATCGGTCAGCGATTTGTCCTCCTGCGTTTGAGAGGAATGACTTTGAGCTGAAGCCTGCTTACTTTGCTCTTGTGGGACATCATCTCTTTCATGGTCTTCCTCATGAACATCCAATGGACCATGTAGAGAAGTTCGAAGACTTGGTCACTAGCATCAAGAGCAATGGAGTGTCCTACGACTATCTCTTCTGCAAGCTCTTCCCCTACTCTCTAGGTGGATATGCGACCTACTGGCTGAGGCAGCTACCTCCTGGTTCGCTAACTACTTAGGAGGATACTAAGAGAGCCTTCCTGATCAACTTCTACGATGATGCACGATCTGAGGATCTGAGGAATAAAATCTCCCTATTTTCTCAAGGACCTACTGAGGCGTTCAAGGCTGCTTGGACGAGATTCAGATCGTATCAGAGAGATTGTCCATATCACGGATACTCTTATGTGCAGCTGCTGGGTATTTTCTTCAGCGGAGTAGATTGGAGGTATCAGATGGCTATGGACGCTTCGAGCAATGGTAATTTCAACACCAGGTACCCTGAGGATGCTTATGTATTGATTGAAAACTTTGCATCTAGCAGTAGCACCAAGAGCGCAGACTTCGAGCCAAGAAGCTGGCTGGTAACATGGATGGGTCGCAGATCGCTGAAGTTAAAGCTCAGCTGGATTCTGGATTCTATGCACAGTCTTCTGCTGGGAAAGACAACAAAGGCCGTCCACTTTGCTGCTGAGAATGAAGTGGAAGATGTTAACTACATTGGTGGTTCTGGTTTTCAGGGTCAACAATTTGGGTACAACACCAATCAAAACTTCACCAACAATGCTCAGCAAGGAGGGTACCAATCCCCATCACCCAAAGCTCCTGAGAGTAAGATTGAGGCTATGCTTGAACAGTTGGTTCAAGGGCAGGAGAAGATGACAGTAACCTTCAATGGGAAATTGGATGCTGTGTACACCGATTTGAGTGGAATGATCGAGGCTCTCAATACCAGTCATAGGATGCTGGAAACGCAAGTGGCTCAGACTGCAGCAATTGCCAAGGGAAAGACGGTTCATTCACACAATGCACACGTCAATGCGATCTCCTCAAGTGCAGAAAATTTCGATGAGGATCCTAAAATCGCCATAGCATCGATCGATACCCCCAAGTGTCGATCGATGCCAGTTACAATTCTGAAATGGGATACTCCCAAAACCCATGTCTCGATCGATACCCCATTGGTATCGGTCGATACTGAGGCAATTTTTGAGGAAACACTTGAGACTTCGACTGTGGTGCCTAAAGAAATTCAGGAACGAGTCTATATACCGAGGATACCTTATCCCAGAGCTGCTGGAAAGGCTAAGAAGGAGGTAGAGGATGCCAGATGCAAGGCTATGCTGGATAAGCTGATTGTGGAGCTTCTCCTTGATGATGATAAATCTGTCAAGGATGATTCAACAGCAAGAGTATCGATCGATACCCTACCTAGTGTCGATCGATATCCCTCGCAGAACGAGCCATAACTTGTGGAAACACGTGAGTTGATCAAAGAAAGAGTTCGCAAGCCCAAGAAGCTGAATCCTGTTCCTAAACACCTCAGAGATCCCATCTCTCCAAAGCAGCTGCGTGGCTTTGAGAAGATGGTAAAAAGGATTTCCCCTGAATCAACCTTTGAAGAAGCTCTAGAGTGCCGTCCTTTGCTAAGTCACTTCAAAGATTGCAGAGAAACTGAGGAAGAGATTAAGGCACTCTTCATTAAGGCTAGAGGTACACCTCCACTGAGACAGCTAACCCAAAGAGAAGATCCAGGGAAATTCACGGTTCCATGCTCTATCTCTGGAGTTAATTTCAAAGAGTCTCTCGTTGACTCAGGGGCTAGTATCAATGTCATATCAAGGGCAATTGCAGAGCGGTTGGGGGCTGATATTCGATCACCAAAGGTATCTATCACACTCGCGAACGACTCCACCTCGCTTCCACACAGTACTATCCATGGTTTGCTGGTCAAAGTAGGAGACTGTCTGGTGCCTACTGATTTTCAGGTTGTGGAGATGAGTGAGATATCTCGTATGCCTATACTCCTGGGACGACCATTTATGGCTACTGCTGGCGCAATCATAGACACGCCTAATAAGAGAATCTATTTCTCTTACATTGACGGAGGGGTCTATTATGATGTCATTCCCCCTAGGAGTGCTCCCACACGTGTCTCTAGCATCGAGGTTATTACATAAATGTCGCTGGCAATTGATCTTTTGGAAGAGCCTCCTGATGAGCCTACTGTCGTAGACAGTTCAGCTGAACCGCCCACCATTCCCAAGGAAGTTGTCAAGAAGGCTAAGGCAACAAAGAAAAAGAAGGTCAAGAGCAAAAACGTCGAGAATCCCCATGTCACTTTAATCCCTCAGAAAAGTGATGGGAATTCGAGTGAGTACAATGTGAAGTGCAAAGGAGCCTCCAAACCATTCACTAAGGCTAGAGTACTTCTTACTTCGGAGCTGAAAGAGAAAGGAAAGGAGTTCGTGGAAAGTATGCTGAGCAAAACTCTGAAGCTAGCAATGTCAAGTTGTGGAGCCTGTTTTGGTGCAAGCTCTCACTCTTATCCAGCCTGAAGGGCGTTACAGTCAAGCTATTGACGTTAAACGAGCGCTTGGTGGGAGGCAACCCACTGGTGAGTCTGTTTTTGAGTCGTTTTTGTTTTTTATTTTCGTTCGTTTTATGTTTGTGTCAGGATAAACAAAGAGCAAACTCGAAATCGCCTGAGTGTCGATCGATACCCTTCAGTGTCGATCGATACCCTTCGCGATTGAGAACGGTTCATGTCGATTTAAGTCTGGTATCAATCGATACCAGGCTGTGTGTCGATCGATACTCAATGTTCCAGCAAGGTAACTTCTTGTTTTTCCCATTTTTATTCTGTTCTTTTATTTTCTTTCACTGACTCTAGGCTAGATAACACTGGGGACAGTGTTGTTCAAGTCTGGGGGAGGTGTCTGCTGACATTGTGTTTGTTTTTCTTAGAGTCATAAAATAAAAAAAAAATTGTCGTTTTATTGAGTCAAAACTTGTTGGAGATAATGATCATGTGCTTGAATTGTTGTTTTGATTTGATTTTTGAGTGACCAGTGTTGCAGGATCAGCTCTAGATCGACTAATGAAAAATCCAAGGACTGACCAGTTGACTAGAAAACATCCATGTCTCCAGCAGAGTTCTTCTGAAACCTGAGCCAAATTTTTGCACTTCATCAATGTGGTTAGTGTTTTTAGAGCTTGATTCATCATTCATATCTGATAAAGGAACCCATGTGTTTAGAGTTATGGTATCTCTCTCCCCTGTTATAAGTTGATAAATAAGAGCATAAAAGATTGAAATGATTTTCTTCTGAGTAGAGGGTTAGGAAAATTTCCAGCGATCTCATTATTTTACTTAAGAGGGAATGATCACACAAAGGATTGGAAGCGAGGCTAGGATTTTTCTATGATGCCATTATTTGCCTACATCCTTTGATACATAGAGAGGGAAGAACTGGGGATTTGGTGGCAAACACCATCAATACTCGCGTCTCATACCTTAATGTGTATATGCAAAGCTGAAAATAAAAGAAAGAACATAATAAGAAATAAGTCTGGGGGAGAGAAATAATACCAAAAAGTGTGAAAAAGGGTTGTTCCTTGTCATGATATCGTATGGTAAAGAATCTAGAAGTTTCTTGAATATTGGCTGCAGCGATGAAACTGGCGATGAGGGTTTTATTTGAACAATGCTGTGGGATAATGTGTGGAGTCTGGGAAAGCTGCGAATGTCCACGGAGAAGTACATGGTGGTTAGATAAAAAGGTGATTTGGTGACATTTGGATACTTGGGAAAAAGGGTCATTTCGATGGTTCATGAACTGGTGAGTCTCTGCGTTTTCAAACCTCTTTCTCTGGTTTAGTTTTCTATTTGCTTGAGGGCAAGCAAATGCTAAGTCTGGGGGAGTTGATATATCATGGTTTTTACCCCTTTTAGGCCATGCTATAAGTCTTTTTTATAGAGTCTTTCTAGTGTTTTGTAGTCTTTTAGAGTCTTTTACAGGTTATAGCACGTTTGGAGCATAATTGGAGATATTGGAGTTTTCTGGAACATTCTGGAGCGAAGCAGAGATCCGTGTAGCTGAGACATCAAAATCACCTGAGTATCGATCGATACTGCCTAGTATCAATCGATACCCATCGAGGAAACAGAAGGTTCGCGACTTATTGAAGAGTTGAAGAATTGCATAATTAGCCCATAAGACTTTGATATTTACAAGATGGCCCAGAACGTGTTTTAGCTTATAAATTAGGTTTTCAGCCACCTGTTTAGGCTAAGATTTATTTTCTATACTTTGATTTTTCTTTGGTTTTAGAGAGACAAGTCTGAATCTCCCTTCGTCCGAGATCAGATCTCAAAACCTTTCTGATTATTTTATTGATGATTTATTCAGTTATGTTGATTGTTTCATTCACCATATCTGAGTAGATCCACTTTAGGTTTAGGGTTTTCTCATAAAAGATTTCTTTGAATGCTAGGTTGATTATCTCTTTAGGATTCAATATCTGAATTAGTTCTTCACCATAGGTTGTTCTCAAGGCTAATTTTAGGTTGACGAATCTGGAACTTAGATCTTAGGATAATTGATTAGGCACGAGCGTGCGATTAATTACCTGATAGACCTTAGGTGAGCAAATTGATTATTCGCAAAGAGATTTGGTTTAATTGATTTGTGAACATATCAAACCTAAACTTTAAAGCTGATTTAGACTTTAGGATTCGCAAAGAAATTTGGAATTCATAGAATTTAGATTTAGATAATTCTCGCAACGACAATTGATTAATTATACCTTAGTGATTTGAGTTAAGTTGTTATTAGGGTCAGCCAATTTTCTCGACAAGTAATATACTGTACGAACTGAATAATCACCATTCTTATTGTAGTGCCAAATAAGTTTATCGTCTTCACTTTGTCGGGAAAGAAACATAGATTTTGTCCAGATTCTATCCTCATGCACCAACAGTTGTAAAGCTACGTCGTTCCATACTTTTCGATTATTCCGAGAGGTAATGAGATCACTCACCAACATCGGATCTGATATGGTACTTTGGGGAGGCATTGGGGGATCCGATGGAATCTAGTTATCCTTAAAAATAATGTTTTATACTAAGGTTTAGTATCTACTAAAACTGATTGGTTTAACAATTTTGAACCAAACCGAATTGAACTGAAAACCTATTAAAAAATAGTGACTTGCCAATCGGTTTTAGCATGTAAACCGAATCCAAACTGAATTGGCTAAACATCGATTCGATTCTGTTCAAACAATTTTTGCTTGATTCGGTAGCCTGGTAAAAAAAGAAAAAAAGTCAATTTTCTCTTCTCTGCATCTACGACAAGTACTTTCCATCGAGCCTTGCACAAATTAAAGAAACCCAGCCAATCTCTACTCTCTTTATCTCTTTTATGCGCTTCCTCTTCTCTCCACGCCTGATCAATAACTCGCTCGGTCTTCTCCGATCACCACGCGCCGCCGCGCCGATCTGTTCTCTCTTGTTTGGCAGCAAGTCTCCGGTCTTCCGTCCGGCGACTAATCCAATGGCGGCGGCCGCCTTCTCTTCGGCGATGGCGATTCCTCCAAACATCGCCGTTAATCACTCGGAAGAAGCTCTGCCTGGCAGGCTGTGGATCAAGTATAACAGAGAGTGCCTCTTCTCTATCTACAGCCCCTTCGCCGTCTCTTTGGCCGCCGGAAATCTCAAGATCGAAACATTCCGCCACTATATTGCACAGGATGTTCATTTCCTCAAGGCGTTTGCTCACGCGTGAGTTCTCTCTACTTCTGGGCTCATATACTTAGTTTCGCTGTGAATTGAATTCCTTAGATTTACATGGATTGCGGAAAAATGATGCGTGAGAGTTTCTTTAGAAGTTCTTGTGTTCAAATATAGATGGAGACTGAAGGTTTTAAAATTAGGGTTAGAAACAGTCATTCAAAGAATGGATCTGGATCAATTGTAGGTTCTTAGATTCAAAAGCTGTAGACATGTAAGAGAAGAAATCATATCTGGAATATATGTTTGATGCTTTTGTCAACCATTATTTCATTTGTTAAGCACATATGCAGTAGATAATGTGGATTTTATTGAATCCAAAACTCTGTCTTTTAGGGTTTGTAAAGTTGTTGGTTAATAATACAAAGTTTAGATAGAGAAGATCGGATCCTGAGTTTGGTAGTGCCAAAGATTAGTTTTCTATTGGTAAGGATTTTGAGTTTGATTTTCCCCGATGAATGTATGGCAAAGTCTTCTAATTCTCGAAGATTATACGTTCCCTTGGAATGTTGTTTTGCCTTACACTTAATATCCCTACTATCCGCTGACATAGGATGGTATTCTTATTCACCATTAGATACGACTTGGATGCTGCTCACATTCAGTGCCCGTTAATAACCAAATGAAGTTAATAACCAAACTAGGATTTGACTTGGATGCTGCTCACATCATTAGATTCGACTTGGATGCTGGTCATGTAGATTTATATTCTTCTAATTGCATTGGAAAATGATGATTATTTTCACGTTATCTTTTGGTTTTAGAAGTTGATCAAATGATTTGATTTTGTAATAACAACTGTGAGAATCTTTTATTTTTTCTTATCACTGATAAGATATGAAGAGATGGTTAAACGATTGTATAATATCAAACCTCTGCAAACCTTCCAATGAATGGCTTTCATAGATTTTTTTTTTTATTAATCTATTTTTTTCCTGCATTTTTAGGTATGAATTGGCCTCAGAGTGTGCTGATGATGATGATGATAAGTTGGCAATTTCTAACTTGCGGAAAAGCGTGATGGAGGAATTGAAAATGCACGCCTCGTTTGTACAGGTAGAATAAGGTCTTTCTTGTTTTACATCATACATGCTCATTTATTTCATATTAACCCGAAGTAGAACATAAGAATTCACATGAGTTCGTTTCATAAATCCTGTTTGTTGCTTGGATTGGGATTGGAAAAAATCTTCATATCCTGACAAAAAAAAAGAAACTGCAACTAACTATCTAATTAGTTGTTTTTTTTTCTTTAATTGTTGAGGATGGTTCAATATATCTTCTATTTACGTCATCTGGCATCAGTCACTAAATGAGTAAATGGTTGATTTACATTTTTGAGATAGAGGCTAAATTTTTTTATAATCTGTCAGCAAAATTGAGTCAAATACTTATTTTAAGCCTTTTGGTTCTGAATTCCAAGCGCTACTAGTGAATTCGAGGGAGAAAGAGTCATGCTTGGATATTTATACAAGCTATGGCTTTTACATGCGGCTTCCTCATTCTGGATACTGAATGTATCATGTAAATTGGTGCCACTTAGCTTCTAAACTATGAACAAATATTGCTCTCAAGCTTTCTGTCAGCTTTGTTATATTGGTTCATTGACATAAAGTGGCCTGGAGAACATCATTATTACAATTTTCTGATCAAGTGATATCCTCAGTAGAACGTTTGTCTGATCCTTGCAGGATTGGGATTTAGACATAAACAAAGAAGTAAGTGTTAACTCAGCAACTTTGAGATACACCGAGTTCTTGTTAGCTACAACATCCGGAAAAGTAGAAGGACTCAAAGCTCCGGGCATGCTCGATACTCCATTTGAGAAAACGAAAGTTGCTGCCTACACGCTTGGTGCTGTGACACCTTGCATGAGGCTGTATGCCTTTCTTGGTAAGGAGTTTGGAGCACTTCTAGATTCGAATGAAGTGAACCACCCCTACAAGAAATGGATCGATAATTATTCTAGTGATGCTTTCCAGGTATTTAATAGTTGTATGTTCTGCCTAATTCTGTTAACTTTCAAAAGTTTCTTGTACGCTGTCTGTGATGATGGATCTTATATAATGAATTGTCTGTTTTCCATTTATTTAGGCATCAGCCAAGCAAACTGAAGACTTGCTCGAGAAGCTTAGTGTCTCTATGACAGGCGAAGAATTGGACATCATTGAAAAATTGTATCAACAGGCTATGAAACTTGAAGTGGAGTTCTTCCATGCCCAACCGCTTGCTCAGCCTACCATAGTTCCACTGCTCAAGAACCATACAAAAGATGACCTTGTGATATTTTCTGATTTCGATCTGACTTGCACCGTTGTTGATTCTTCTGCAATTTTAGCTGAAATCGCAATTGTAACTGCCCCCAAAGATGAACAGAGTCGATCTGGGCAACAAATTCATCGGATGCTTTCAGCTGACCTTAAGAACACCTGGAGTCAACTTTCTAAACAATATACAGAGCATTATGAAGAGTGCATAGAGAATATTCTGAATAAGGAAAAAGGTCAGACTTGTTTACTTTTAGTTGACCCTGTTTCAACGACTATACTAATCTCCTTGTAATTTATAAAGTGATTTTTCTTTTAATGTGGAAAATTTGTTCTTCATTCTTATGCAGCGGACAAGTTTGACCATGAGGGTTTATGTAATGCACTCGTGCAGCTCTCAGAATTTGAGAAAAAGGCAAACAGTCGAGTGATCGAGTCTGGTGTACTCAAGGGCCTGAATCTCGAAGACATTAAGAGAGCTGGGGAAAGGTTAATTCTTCAAGATGGCTGCATCAATGTCTTCCAGAAAATTTTAAAGACTGGGGGTCTGAATGCAAAAATCCACGTCCTTTCGTATTGTTGGTGTGGTGACCTCATCAAGGCAGCCTTTTCTGCACGTATGTACCAAAATCTTTAATTTTGTGATTTTTGCAGACAATTCAGGCCCTAAAATTAAGAAACTATGCTAAAACAATCTCCTCTTTACAGGCAGAGTAGATGCAGTTGAAGTACATGCAAATGAATTCACTTTCGATGAATCCATCTCGACTGGCGAAATAGAAAGGAAAGTGGAATCACCGATCGACAAGGCTAAACAGTTTAAAAGCATCCTACAAAACAGAAAGGACCATGATAAGAAGAAAAGCCTCCTTACTGTTTATATTGGAGATTCAGTAGGTGACTTGCTCTGTCTCCTCGAAGCAGACATAGGAATAGTGGTTAGCTCTAGCTCGAGCCTCAGGAGAGTGGGAAGCCATTTTGGGGTCTCATTTGTGCCTCTGTTCTCTGGAATAGTCCAGAAACAAAAACAACACAGTCAAGAAGAATCATCACCAACCTGGAAGGGACTCTCTGGCACGCTTTACACGGTTTCAAGCTGGGCCGAAATTCATTCATTCGCTCTTGGATGGGAGTAACCGGTAGAAGACTATATGAAGAGATTTGTAGATACTGCCGGGTGGCCAGTTTTATCAAGAGCCACATAAATTTCAGTATTTCTCTTTCCAAGTTTGACCGATTGCAGTGACCTTTGGTAATTCGTCGTCTAGCATTTCACTTCTATGAGCTTCTGTTGCTCTTTGTGATGATCTCTTGTTGTGGCTTTGACAGAAAATTGTGATGCCGAGATGTCATTTGATGCTTGGACTCGACAATTTAGGAGAGCCTCTATACATATACACAATTAAACATCTATAAATTAATATTATTGGAGGCAATGATATTTTATTTATTCTAAAGAGATATTGTCTACTCAAGAACCTTTTTTAATATTACTAGGTCTTTCACCCGCTCTAACGCACGGGTTGGTGTGGCGTGACCAAAAAATAACGCGTGGGTTAGTGTGTAAGTTCATTAATCAAAATAATAGTCCAGACACCAAAGGAAACCAGATAACCAATAGATAAAACATAGTATCATCATCCTACGGGAAAGATTACTTAGACACTCCTCTAAGCCTCTCGGTGAATTCAAACATGAAACTAGGAGGGACCACCCAAGGCTAAATAGGATTGGAATCTTCCATCTCTTGTAATGCTTTTTTGCTATAACTCTTGCGATCGAATTAGCGTTAACTCGTTCCATTTGAAAAGCACAATGAGCGAAACTCGCACGTAGTCGAAGAGAGGTCTGTACTGTGGCATTTTTATCGTGGCATTTGATTGGGATTGTAGATCGCTTCAATTACCAGCTGACAATCTGAGCTAAATATGACATCAGGAATTTGTAATTCCCGCAAGCTCTGCATCGCCCATATGATACATCTCAATTCAGCCATTATCCGATTTGGAGAATAGTAAAAGCTTCTCTAGCATGATGTTTAACCAACCCAGTATGATCCCTCGAAATCCAAGCTCCACCACTATGAAGTATCGAGTTTCTCCAATGGGTATGAACATTGCATTTCACTGTTCCTGTAGATGGAGGTATTCATTTGTTCTCAAATTCATGTACCTCCATTCCCCTCTGTTGCGTAGTTTCGAGCATATTGACTACTTGCCATTCTTTAACTTCATCGATAGCTCTTTGTGCAATTAGAGTCACCGGTTCCTGTACTCCTGCATATAGAATCGAATTACGGTTTTCCAGATATTCCATAGAACCCAAGGGATTGACATTCTTGTCTCAACATCAATCGATTAGTCCTCCATTGAATCCAGAAGCCGAGATAAGTTTTCTTCCATCGTGCTGTTATGAAATTGCGGAGATAAGGTGATGAGGGCATCATGAGCAGCAAGGAGGATCAAGAAGATGCGTTGCTTGTACCCGTTGGACCAGTTACATGAGCTCGAGCTAAACAACTTAAGGAGGCACTTAATGGGCTGATTCATGAAGTTTTGGACAAGGAGAGCATTCGAAAATTCCATTGGGGATGTTACCTATCTAGTCCAACCCATTTTTAAGCCTAATACAAGTACAAGAAAACCCATAAAATGTGACTTGCATTTCTGGTCAAAGGGAGTGACGAAAATGAATATCAAGAGTCACCTTCGAAGATCAAGAGGCACTATCTTTATTGCCTTTGGTTTTCAAAACTAATAATTACTTAACTTTGTTTACAAGTTTCTTGTCCCTTTATATTTATGTAATCATAACCATCTGTTTATCAAATATATTTTTTTGTGCGACGGATTCTCATCTAGTTCCTTGTGAGTTTTTCGATCATTCGGTGTGTAATATCTGTAGTGATCAAACCGGTTTATCAGAAGATTTTCCATCATCTTTTGTGCGACCATTCGCTAGCCAACGTTCGTTTTTGCGGTCTAAGATAGTATTGGGTCTTAGGTTTCATATACCTAAGGTTTGTGCTACACGAGTTCGACGAGTTGAGGTATCCACCGCTTTGTTTCAGGGTTGCATTTTAAGATAGTATTGGGTCTAAAGTTTAATATACATTAGGTTTGTGCTACACAGGTTCTTTGAAGTCGAGGATTATCCCCTTCACCACCTTAGAGACTAATTCCCTTTGGAATTCCGCATCATAAGGGAAGAGCATCACTTATCATAATGTCTAAAGCCATAGTTCATTGGAATAAAACATTATTGATTGTTTCATCTCTTTGATGGCATAATTTGCAGCGATTATCCAACTACAAACCTCGAGATCGCAATCTATATGATACCTCCAAAGCACCTGACAGTACTCTCCAAAAGAAAGTATTTATCTTCGACATTGATTGTATTTTCCAGCATCTTCTTTTTAACTCAAGACATATTTGTTCAGGCTGAGTTATTGACGGTTCGGGGATTGTCGGGTGATTTGAAATAAGCCAATATATATCGACTTTTCACTTAGTAAGATCTGTGGTCCGTTGTATGCCCATATGAAGTGATCTTCCACCCCACCTATCTGCATATTCATGATTCGCTTTACATCCGCGGGTGGAAAGAGCTCTTGTAGAATGTTTCATAAGAAGATATGAGTGATTTGACATCCGATTCCAAGTCAAAAGTGTGTAGAAATTTTGTTCAATTTTTCTTTAGAATAAAAAAAATCTAAGATAAATGTATAATTATTGACACATATCGACAAAATTATATAACTAGATTAGAGCCCGCGTATACGCGAATTTATAATATAATGTTTTATAACCCGTGAAAAAACTAAAAATGAAAAATTAGAAAAAAATATGATCATCCAAAACTTATAACTACCAAATTAAAAGACTAACTATTATTTATTTATTAATTTTGATTTAATTTTTTATTTGATTTCTAATTAAAATTTATGTCATATTTAAAATATTTAAGTTTTCATATTCCTATTTGAATTAGGTTTACTTTCTTAAAAAAATTATTTTGGGACGTCCACGGTAGTTTGACAAAGAAGCATTACACATTGGTCGAACCAATCATTACGCCTTCTTGCACAACAACATGAAGCATAGCTTGGCGCCTTTGAAACCTCAAGAAGTGCTTGAAATGCAACGATCTATGTCCAAAGGAAATAAGATAAGTAAAACAAATCTTTGTGTAACACCTAATACTGTTTTGAAATCTCTTGATTTAAAATAACATGTGCTACTAATGATCTTCAAGGAAGGCTTGTTTTCAGGTCAAGAAGAACAAGACTTACCACCTGCTATTCGAGAGCTACTTGACAGATTCACTAATGTGTTTCCCGAAGAGATTCCACCAGGACTGCCACCAATAAGAGGAATCGAGCATCAAATTGATCTAGTCCATGGTGCACCTTTGCCAAACAGAGCTACTTATAGAGTCAATTTAGAAGAAGCAAAGGAGCTGGAAAAGCAAGTTCAAGACTTGATGTCTAAATGTTATATCCGAGAGAGTCTAAGCCCATGTGTTGTTCTTGTGCTTCTAGTACCTAAGAAAGATGGAACTTGGAGGATGTGTATTGATTGTAGTGCCATCAACAATATCACTGTCAAGTATATGTTAAACTGAAGTTTGATAAAATGAAGCAATGAAACAGGTTCTCTAAAATCGTATACTGTTCATCCGTATAGTTAACTATATGATCTGTATAGTTACTTATTTGATCCATATAATTATCTATGAAGTTTGCTGAATAGTAAAACGGATGAATAGTCAAAACATATATTTGTTTAGTAGATAAGATTTGTTTAGGCACTGTTTAGCCACTTGCCCATTTGTAATGTATATATATATGTGCATAGTGTTTATTCTATGATCAATAAGAAAAAGATAAGCACAAATCTCTCTCTCTCTCTCTCTCTCTCTCTCTCTCTCTCTAATATCGTACCTCTCTCCCTCTCTCTCTCTCTCTCTCTCTCTTGTTCTTCATCTTCTTCTTGAATCTTACCAATCTTAATCTCTAAGGTTTCTGGATATATATCGATTTTCGACGGATATATCCGTCGGAACCCAAAAATAAATTCATTTAGGCGGTTAATCTTTCTGCGGTCTCGGAAAAACCAATGTCCGTCGGAAATCCGTCGAAAATTTCCGACGGATTTCCAACAGATATGGGAATATTCTCTTGGCCAGTCAATAGACACATGTCTAATGAACAATATCCGTCGAAATTTTCAAACGGATTTATGGTAAATTTGGGGTTTAGGGTTACAATATATGGTTTAAGTATCTATAATTTACATGTTTCATTCAAAAAAATAGTTAGTACAACAATGTTAAATACTTTCTATTAGTTTATTAAATTTACATTCATCACCTTTAACATTTCACATAACATCCACTATACTTTATATTATAACTTATACTAACACTTTCATCAAATTTTATAAATTCTATAACACACATTTATTTTGAAATTTGACAAGTTGAAGGTATTTTATATACATCATACAAATGTTTGACATCAATTTCAACAAAAAAAACCTAACCCTATACCCTAAACCTCTTTTTTGGTCATCCGTCGGAAATCCGTCGGAAATTTTTGATAGATATTGAGATTAAAGGTACAAAACATGATTTAAACGAGGCAAACATGTTTAATACCAACTGTATCATAATCCGTCGGATTTTCGTCGGAAATTTCAGACGGATTTTCGACGTAATCATACTTAGCATTTTTTTTTTGGTTTTTGGAAGGGTCCGTCAGATTTCCGTCGAAAATTTCCGACATAAGCATACTTGGCATTTTTTTTTTTGGTTTTCGGAAGGGTTTTTGGTTTAAGTAAATCAAAAGCCTAAGTTTAAAAAGCTTCCACATAACTAATAAATTCAACATAAAAAATATATAGTACAAGTACATATTTTACAATGCAAAGTTTATAAAACTACTCTGAATCCGATGATGAGTAGTCTGATTTTCCTGAATCGGAAGTTTCACCAAATTCGTCAAATTCTTCCTCTGAATCTTCAAATACCCGATCGTCTGCATGTATGCTGAAATCAACAACAAGGTCGGCCTCAAGGGAATGCTCGATAGAACCCAAACCTACGGAGCTTTGTTGGAGGGGTTCATGATCAGATATCCCATGAACCCTACCTATCGGGTTTATCGATGTGACTGTCATCCATGGGTCTTGATTGTTTGTCACTAGAGGATAGAGAATATAGCATACCTACACCAAGTAAAATTAATTTACACATCAGAATTATATATAAATGTTAAATTCTAACAACAAATTAACCAGAAATTAATAAAACGAACATGGTCTGCTTGAGAAGCAAGTACGAATGGATCATATTTTTGGAGTCGCCTTCTGCTATGCAATGATGTAACACCAAATTGGTCGTGTCGCACACCGCTTCCTATGTCATACCAGCCACATAAAAATGCAACACCTCTCAAACCGAGCATTCCCGGGTAGTGAACATCGAAAATCTCACGTAGGACACCATAGTATACAAGATCATCAGACTGAGTAGATACACCGTAATCTGAAGTTGACCCACTCCTATCATCCCGAAGAATCTTAAAAGCGTATCCCCGTGTGCTATACATCACATGTGACTGCACGGTTGCTAGTGGAAATCGCACAATTTCTTATAACCACGTAGAAAATCTTTGTCCGTTAGCCTTCTCTGTCGTGACCTGCACAAATCAAATCAAAAATAATTTAATTATATCATTCATTATATATGATAGTTAAAAACAAGCTCTCATAGGCTTCAAGTCTAGTCTCCTCTAACTCTTGAAGTTGAATTAACCTCTTCTCTTGTGCGGTCTTGATGTCGAAATTAAGAAGCTTCACCGCCCACACGGCCTTATACTCCAACTCAACCGGTAGATGGCATGACTTCCAATAAAGCAAGTTGAATGGTGTAGTCCCTATAGGCTTCTTAAAAGCGGTTCGGTATGACCATAAAGCATCATCTAACTTGTTGGCCCAATCCTTTCTCGAACTCCCAACCGTTTTCTCTAGTATGGCTTTGATTTGCCGGTTGGATACTTCTACTTGGCCACTCGTTTCAGGATGGTAGGGTGTTTCTACCTTATGCCTCACACCATGCTTCTTAAGTAGACTTCCAAACACCTTGTTGATGAAATGACTACCCCCATCACTAATGACCACCCTTGGAACTCCGAACCTTGGGAAGATAATGGACTTGAACAGTTTTAGGACGACCTTAGCATCTTTGGTCAGGCTTGCAATGGCTTCCACCCATTTAAAGACGTAATCAACCGCCACCAATATGTATTGGTTACCATACGATGACGGGAAAGGTCCCATAAAATCGATGCCCCATACGTCAAACATCTCCACCACAAGGATTGGGTTTTTGGGCATTTCATCTCTCCTCCCAATATTCCCTTTCCTTTGGCACACATCACATGTGGAGACAAAGAGGTGCGCATCCTTGAATAATGAAGGCCACCAAAAACCGGATTGCAAGACCTTTGTAGCGGTTTTGTAGGATGCATGATGCCCACCATAGCTTGACCCGTGACAATGGAGTATGATCCCTTGGACTTCTTCTTCCGCCACGCATTTTCTATACAAACCATCCGAGCACAACTTGTATAAGTATGGCTCGTCCCAATAGTATCTCATCACGTCGTGGAAGAACTTCTTCTTCTTATACCCATCCAAAGGCGGTTCCTTCCCGCACACCAAGTAGTTCACTAGGTCCACAAACCATGGTAGTTTCTCGTCTTGTAACCCATTAGCACTCTCTAGTCCTCGCACGGCTTCAACACCTTTCTTCAAGACACCAACAACCATGAGACTCTCCACGGGGAGCTTATCATCAATTGGGACAAGGTCTTCAATCCTCATTCTAGGCAAGTGATCCGCGACTCCATTTTCTATCCCTTTCTTGTCTACTATCTCCAAATCAAACTCTTGTAGAAGAAAGATCCAACGGAGTAGCCTTGGCTTTGTGTCTTTCTTTGCATGAATGTATCTTAGGGCCGCGTGATCGGTATAAACAATCACCTTTGATCCCACAATATAAGACCTAAATTTCTCCATTGCAAACACCACGGCTAGCAACTCTTTTTCATTGTGGCATACCGGGCTTGAGTGTCATCTAAAGTCCTACTTGCATAGTAGATGACATTGGTCTTCTTGTCCTTCCTTTGACCCAAGACCGCACCAACCGCGTAATCACTAGCATCACACATGATCTCGAAAGGAAGATCCCAATCCGTTGCTTGAACAATGGGAGCACTAACCAACACCTTCTTGATCTCTAGAAACGTCACCATACACTCCTCATCAAACACGAACTCAACCTCCTTGCAAAGTAGCATTGTGAGAGGTCTTGTGATTTTCGAGAAATCTTTGATGAACCTTCAGTAGAACCCTGCATGACCCAATAAAGAACGGATGTCCTTGACCGACTTAGGCGGCTCCAAGCTAACCATCACCTCAATCTTGGCTTTGTCTACCTCTATGCCCTTCTCAGAGATTTTGTGTCCTAGCACGATCCCTTCACGCACCATAAAATGACACTTCTCCCAATTGAGTACCAAGTTTGCTTCCTCACATCGTTGCAAGATCCTACAAAGATTAGACAAGCAAACACCAAAAGAAGACCCATACACGGAGAAGTCGTCAATAAAGACTTCTACCATGTCTTCAATAAAATCATAGAAAATGGACATCATGCAACGTTAGAATGTCGCGGGTGCATTACACAAACCAAATGGCATCCTCCGATATGCGAAGGTGCCATAAGGGCACGTGAAAGTCGTTTTCTCTTGGTCATTCGGGTGTATGAGAATTTGAAAGAAACCCGAATAACCGTCTAGAAAGCAATAAAATGGATGACTAGCTAGACGTTCAAGCATTTGATCTATGAAAGGTAACGGAAAGTGATCCTTGCGAGGAGATGAATTTAACTTCCTATAGTCAATGCACATTCTATGGCCGGTTATTGTCCTAGTAGGTATCATTTCATCTTTTTCATTTTTAACAACCGTAATCCCCCTTTTCTTAGGCACACAATGAACCGGTGAGACCCAAGTACTATCCGATATTGGGTAGATAATACCAGCATCCAAAACCTTAAGAATCTCTCTATTTACAACATCCTTCAAATTAGGATTCAACCTTCTTTGATGTTCAATAGAGGTCCTTGATTCATCCTCTAGATAGATTCTATGTGTGCACAAAGTAGAGGAAATACCCTTGATGTCATCCAAGGAATAACCAATGACTTTCCTATACTTCCTAAGTTCACCTAAAAGGGAGGATAGTTCGTTACCATCTATACTCTCATTCACAATAACCGGGTAAGACTCGTTTGGACCTAAGAACGCATACCTTAGTCCCGCTGAAGTTTTTTTAGGTCCTCCTATGGGGCTTTGAGTTCGCTCCAATTGCCCTCCTCAAGAATAGACTTACCCTTGCTTGTCTCTTCAACGGCTAGAACAAACTCATCTTGAACCGTATAAACTCATGACCCATCTTGAACCTCGGTACCACGAACACCCAACTCAACAAAAGGCGTATCCCTTTCAACCGGCTTGTGCAAATCCATGAGTAGCTCATACCCTTGACTTTCTTTACTCAATAACCCATGATCACTACGCTCATTGGTCAAGACCACTTTCAAACCGTCTTCTACTCTCATTTCCTCAAGCAATTCGTCGGTTAGTTCATACATGTTCTCTATGTAGAAACATTGGCCATCTATGGTAGGTTTCTTCATCACCTTGTTGATATCGAACTCAAGGACTTCTTCTTTACCCAAGTGAAGGTCTATCTTGCCTTTTCTCACATCGATTATCGCCCCCGCGGTTGCTAGGAATGGTCTACCAAAGATAAGAGGGTCTTTCGGTTCCTCATCCATTTCAAGTACCACAAAATCCGTGGGTACAATGAAATCCTTCACCACGATAGGAAGATCCTCAAACAAACCAATTGGAACCATCACGCTCCTATCCGCCAATATTAGGGAGATGTTGCATGCCTTGTAGCGTGTGAAGCCTAGTCTCTTGGCTACCGAAAATGGCATGAGGCTTACACTCGCTCCAAGATCACACAAACGATGGTTGAAAGCTAGAGGACCAAAGGCACAACGTAGAGTGAATGATCCCGGATCTCCTAACTTCTTGGGCACCATCTTCTTTTGTATGATTGCGCTACACTCGTGAGTTAGAATGACCATAGATTCCATTTCCTTAGCTCTCTCATTCACGACATCTTTCAAAATTTTGGCATATTGAGGGACAATGAGAAAGGCATCTACTATAGGCATTGTGAGTTCTACCTTCTCCATTTGCCTATCAAATATGGTTTTGTACTTGTCCATTAGTTGCTTCTTGAACCGACCGTGAAAATGTAGCTTCTTCGGCTTCTCTTGAGCAACAACAACCGTAGCTTGACCTTCTCTACTTCTTCAACCTTGTCTTGCTCTCTCACTACCCCATCTTCAACCTTGTCATCATCTTCGTGAAGTTCCACCCCCCACTTTGCTTCTCAATATCCGCATTGAGAGTAGAAGGAGCTTCTCTTGGAGGTAAAACCGTGCCACTCCGTAAGGTGATGGCGTTTACATACTCCTTGGGATTGGCTTCGGCTTTACCCGGAAGTTGACCTTGTGGTCGTGAAGAAGAAGCAACACCTTTGTTCTCCATTTGTTTTACCTTGGAGTTCAAAGCCCCAATCTTTGTGTTGAGGTCGTTGTAAGAGCAATCCACCCACGTATTGATCTCCGCTTGTCCTTTGAGTAATTGTTGGAGCATTGAGCTCAAGTCAAGCTCTTTCAGTTTAGACGTGGTTGCTTGACCTTGGGACACAAATCCTTGTTGTTGCCCTTGAAAACCGGGTGGGGCTTTGGGTTGGAAGCCACATTGGTTCCCTTGGAATTGGTTTCTTGGGACATAACCTTTTTGGTTGGTATTAGAAACTTGGCCTTGAGGTTGGAATTGCTTTTGTGGAACTCCTTGAGCTTGATTAGGTTGTGGAGGGTAGACTTGGTCTTGTGAATTCTCCACATTGGTGTTCCGGTAAGAGAAATTAGGGTGGTTCCTATAGTTTTGGTTGAACCCTTGTCTTTGGTAGTTCCCTTGGTTTCCCACGTAGTTCACCTCCTCTTGGGTGTTCATGTCCATGTTCTCCTCTTGATAGCAACCTTGATTCTCATCATAAGCATCCACAAAGCTAACCGGCTTTTGAGAAGACACTAGGAGTTTATCAATCAAATTGGCTTGATTGTCCAGTTTTTCATTAAGCACTTTCATGTCCTTGGCCCGCTTGTTCTCATCAAAGTCGCTTGTGGTCCTTGGGGCGCGGTCATAATCGTCGCCGTAGGTCCCGTCACTTTGGGCCAAGTTCTCCACTAGTTCCATTGCTTCGTCAACATCTTTGGCTAAGAAGTTCCCATTAGAAGCCGTGTCTAAGAGCATCCTTACCTTGGGTAGAGCACCACGATAGAGGGTACTCAAAAGAGGGGCATTGCAGAAGCCATGATGCGGGCATTGAGAGGTGTATCTTCTAAACCGTTCCCAAGCTTCATTGAAGGATTCGTTTCCGCATTGTGTGAACCCCGAGATCTCGTTCCTTAACTTGGCGGTCCTTGAAGGAGAGAAGAACTTTGCAAGGAAAGCTCGTTTGCAATCTTCCTAAGACGTGATTGAACCTTGAGGAAGACTCTTTTCCCATTGATGAGCTTTTTCTCCAAGAGAGAATGAAAAAAGTCTTAACTTGAAACCGTCTTCCGAAACATCGTTCATCTTGGTTAACCCACATATCTTATCAAATTGATCGATATGATCCAATGGATCCTCCATAGATAAGCTGTGGAATTTGTTGCTTTGAACCATGTTGATCAATACCGGCTTCACCTCGAAGTTGTTGTTCTCAACCGGTGGAGCTTGGATCCCTTGACGATTTTGGGGGATGGTTAGGGGCTCTCATTGGTCGGCCAGGTGGATGTGGGGCGTTTTGAGCTTGGCCGCCTTGAGCGTGGTGGTTTCCATTACCACCTTGGGCGGGGTGGTTTCCATTACCACCTTGTTGATGATGTGGAAGGTTGTCCACATTGTCATGAATGTCCCCAAGTGGAACATTTTCATAGTGATCCATGTCGTTCTCAACTTCTTGTTGTCTCACACGTGCTTCCCTTGTTCTAAACCCTCAGTATGAGCGATGTATGTCGTCCCTTGGTCCAACTAGATTGTCGTTGCCTTGAGATCGCGTATGCATGCACCTATAGGTTTGAGAGATAGCAATGGAAAGTGAAAGACATTAGTAACTTTCGTAGAAAATAAAACTTAAGCTCACTAAGAACCTAAATCTCAATGTTAAAACAAATCCCAATATGGTAACGGCGCCAAATTGATACAAGAATTTTTAGTCTATAGGAGGTATCAATAACTCCAATACGTGTAGTTTGAAGGATACAAAGTGTTGTGGGCGGCCAATACCGAGGTCACTCGTCGGTACCACACCTCAGTATTGAACATGGGTTTGTGTACCAACGAGGGGTACCGAGCAATGACATCGGTATTGAGGGGAAATGCTTGATGTTCCTTCGAGGAATACCGAGGTCACTCCTCGGTATTGTAGCTCGGTGCTAAGAGCTTTTTCCCCCGGGTTTCCTCTGAGAGCACTACCGATCAGTTACACCGAGCAGTGACCTCAGTACCATCCCCTGAAGCTTCGATACCGACGTCACTCCTCGGTGTTGCACGTCGGTACTGGGGCTGCCTTCCTCCGTCTTCTATACCGATCAGTTGCACCGAGCAGTGACCTCGGTACAATCCTTCTGCCTTCAATACCGATGAGGGATACCGACCAGTGACGTCGGTATAGTCTCTGTCTTCTCTCCTCGGGTCTCGAATCTCCTCCGAAGCACCTAAAATACGATCCAAAACATGCAAAGACTCTCTAGGACTTAATGTGGACACATTAGACTCCTAAAATTATTAAAATGCTAAAGAGATAACATGAACTATATGCAAATGACTCAAAACCTAAGTGAAACAGATGCTAAAATGATGTAAAATATGAAGATATCAATACATCTATTTCTCGTCCTTGTGATTTAAGTATGGGGGAGGATTTATTTCACACTGGGGACAATGTGATTTAAGTATGGGGGAGGATTCCATCTCTTACTAATCACCTTTTTTTCATGAGTCTTTGCAGTTTACATTTTTCTTTAAAAAATTTTAAGTGTTTTTTCAATAAAAGTAGGAATACGTTTTGAGGGTATGATGAAAGAAATCCATGACGATAACCGACCAGTATGCTTCTACGCTATTTCCTAATAACATGCTCTTTCGTAATTTGGTTCTAGAGTAGGCTGTAGCTAAAGTTCATGTTAATGCGAAATCCCCAGATGAATTTAGACCGTAAAGATTATTTAGGATGTAATATACTTGATCTATTATACTAGGACTTTAACTTGACTTAATTTTCTCATCATAGGTTTAGGCAAAGATAATGAATCATACATTCAGGACATTCTTTTACCTTTTACCACTCTTTGTCGTACCTGAATGTCCAGCTCATCTTTAGTTGGTACTCCACCCAAAACTTAACCATTGTTCATACCTCATGCATTCTCTCTTTGTGTCTTGTGTGCAGATATGTGCAAAAATGACAGAGAGGGAGGAACGAGACAGTTTCTAGTCACTAAAGACGAAGATTATACGCGATCGGTGGAGGTGAATTCAACAAAGACGATAGCTTGGTTCTACTTTGGAAAATTCAAAAACATGGTAAACTTTCGTGCCCCTAAGACTCTATCTCAATAAAAGACGTTTCCCACTTTAAAAAAAAAACAAATTTGAAAGGGAAAGGAAATTAGAGCCTAAAAAGAGTCTAGGTTGGCCGAAATACTTATGAGGCATCCATGGTTCGTTTATGAAAAGTTTGTCATTCAGAGCCCACCGAAAATTCTAAATCTGAAGGAATGACAGAAAACTTCTGTTTTCGGAGAAAGGAGGGAGTGCAACATTTTTACGCAAGAAGTTGTGGTTCTCAATAGGTCGATCCTCTCTTACTTTTTCCGACGGATGTTAATTTCGTCCGAATTTTGTCGGAATTTACCGACATAATTATGTCCATCAGAAATGCCCATGTTTTCTTGTAGTGGAAAAAGAAGAGCCAAGGTTGTTCCGCGAGTCTGATTTTAGTTTGAGGTATGGTTCAGCCTTTGAACCAACACCTCCTGCAAGTCCAATACCGGAGGAGCCAAGAACACAAAACATCTCCCGAGAAAGATTGATCGAATTTAATAACTTTGTGAAATCTATCCTGATGTGCGGGCCTTTCTCGGATGTGTAGGAAAAAGGTTGTCTACAAGCATTCTTCCGCAACAGCAAGGAGAGTAGAGAAGAAATTCGCACATATTTCACGAAAGTGAGGCATTCAACAATACCATATGGTACGTCTTATGCTATTCGTATATTTCATCCCGAGAAACACAAAAGTTATCCGAGCAAGATTAGTTGGGAAAAGTTAGAGGAATTCAATAGCGTGGTTCGTGATCTACTGATAATAGAATTTTTGCTAATCAATTACTCAAACTCCACTCGTGTCATCGTGGTATTTAAGGTATCAATCCAAATGGGGTTAAATGTCTCAATTACTAAGAATGCAGAAAACTACTTAATTCAAGCAAATAAGGTTGGTTTTGGAACCTAGCCTAGTTATCTAATTCGAATTAAACAAGAAACAAGATCTAGCAACACTAAACGAGATTAAATACAATATTGAAAGGCGAATCCAAGGATGAAGTTATGTAAATAAGATGATCCCATAGCTAATTCATGATGCTTAATACTCAATAAATGCTAATCCCTAGGTTAAGATCATTAATTATGACTAATCCTCTCTCAAGGTACTAATCACTTTGCTAATCACTAAATCAAGATCAAACTTTCATTTGTGATAAAATGATTAGCAAGCATTGAAATCTATGTTCAAATCAACCAATAAACACCTTAAGCAACTACTCTCATAGGTTAAGAATGTTTATCACTAACTAAGCTCTTTGGGGAATTTCATCGAACACCCTGTGAGTGTGAAATTCTCTAAAGTCTAGATTGACTCCCTCAAGCCTAATCTAGCATTAAGCACACTTAGCAAAAAGGGAATTTAATAAATCTAAACCTAAACATCATGAATCAACTAATGGACCACCCTAAATCTACCTCATCCCAAGAATCTAAGAGACTACTCAAAAACCACTAGGACTCAACAAATCCTATGAAGAACATGTTAAATCCCATGGTTAGATGATTATTTGATTACGAAAAAGAAGTAGAAGACAGAGATAAAGTAATCAAAGCTTTAAATTGCATAAATAAAAGAAGATGTCTCTTACAAATCACCAAGAACACACTAAGAGAGGTTTTTAGCTTAAGAAAAGGATCCCCCTTGGAAAATTAGGTTTTATGCTTATATAAAGAAAGAGGGGCGAACCGGGTCGGCTCAGAACAAACTGGGTACTGACCCGGCCAAAATGGGTCGCAAGGGCTAGTGGTCACCTACACCGACCAGACGGTTTGGTGCTATGGATCGGTGTAAGTGCTGGTAATGTGCACCGGTCTGTTGCACCGAATGGAGGGCTCGATGTTGAAGATTTCCTTAAGGTGAGATGAGACGCACACCGGATGCATGGACCGGTGTGGAACGATCGCCGTGCGGTGCTTAGCTCATGTTGCTACACCGATCTGTTATACCAAATGGAGTGCTCGGTGTTGAAGACTTCCTTCAGGTGAGATGTGTCTCGTGCGGTGCTTAGCTCCTGTTGGCACACCGCTTTGTTGCACCGGACGGTTGAGTCGGTGGAGATGTCTCCAAGCTTCTTTGTGACTCTAGCTTCTTCTCCTTGTTCCCAATCCGAATGGTCTCAAGTCCAAAGTCTCCAATCTCTTCCAAAACACCTAGAATATATTCTAAAACATGCGAAACTCTCTAGAACCTAATGCAACATCCTAAACTTTAAGAAAGACCGAGATGCTAGACAAAACTATGAGTATGCATGCAAATGACATGGAAAGCTAACTAAAATGAATGCTAGAACATGTAAATTATGAGAATATCATCTACCTCGAGGAATCACGTTTGCTATAGCTAACGTGGACCACATGATTGGTCACTTCTTTTGTGAAAGCAAAGAATCCATCTCGGAGATAGAAGATCTTTTCACGAATGCTATGAGATAGAAGTCTCCATAAGATTCAAGAAAAAAGTTTGTTTCTCATCACTTGTAGCATCCGAGGAGTCGAGTTTAAAGACATTCTTTGTGACTCCGGAGCCTGCTTTAGCATCATGTCAAAATCAACCGCCAATAGCCTCGGTATCAAGCATGTGCACCGTACCCGAACAAAAATTAGCATGGCTGATGTATTTTGTGATACACCAAAGGGGATCGCCTAGGACATGCCCGTAAGGATCGGAGATTGCATTGCCCCCGTTGACTTCTACATTGTCAAAGCGACGAAAGTTGATTCTACACCGGTAATCCTAGGGTGGCCTTTCTTGTCAACCATCAGAGGCATTATGGATTGGCCAAATCGACTTGTTTCCTTTGCTAACATCGACAAAGACATGTTCTACGATGCTGTCCCACTCAAACTCAAGAAAGAAGGACATCTCAAATCGAAGAACCCCGATCCCGACTTACTATGGAGCGATGAGTCACATGACGAGGAAACCGAAAGGACCAAAGTCGAGTTAAACGACTTTAAATAAAAGCGCTCAGTGGGAGGCAATCCATTTTAGGTACGTTTTTCGTATTAGTTTTTCTTTATTTTTCAATTAACATTATTTTTTCTTAGTTTCAGCTTTCTAAAATACCAAAAAACCAAAAAATTCAACAAACTGAGAAGACAAAAAGATGGAGGCACGGTCTGATGCTGCTTGATCCAGCCCAAACCGCGAGGAAGGACTTGATCGCAAAACAGGATCGACTGCGGTGCGTCCCACCGACCCACGGTGAACCAGCCATAAACCGCGGATGCGTCCCACCGACCTGCGGCGAAACCTCCTTTGGCCGCGGTAGGCACCTCCGACCCGCGGCCAGCCCCTTGTCGTTCCCAATCAATTTTCTTCGATCCCTGACCGACTCCAATTCATTCCCAATCACCCCCACACTCATTCCCCATCACCACAACACCATATACCATTCCCCACCTACCACCATTCCATTCCCCAATAGTTTCAGGTAAGTTTTATTTTTCCCAAAACTTTTTCAATTATTACATACATCTATTTCTCGTCCTTGCTCGATTTATTTCACACCGGGGACAATATGATTTAAGTCAAGGGGAGGATTCCATCTCTTACTAATCACCTTTTTTTATGAGTCTTTGCATTTTGCATTTTTTTAAAACAAATTTCAAGTTTTTTTCAATAAAAGTACGAATACGTTTTGAGGGAATGATGAAAGAAATCCATGACGATAACCGACCAGTGTGCTTCTACGCTATTTCCTAGTAACATGCTCTTTCGTAATTTGGTTGGTTCCTGATTCCCAGATTACTTCTTGTTTACACCATCAGGCGCGAGATGGCCCTATGTCAGCTTACTCTGAAATCGATTCGTCATATGACAAGTCTACTAGTTTTATCGCATGAGTGCGATTTCGACTTGAGAGTCGGGCTATTGGAAACACTTACTAGTATTAAGGCCGAACCACATCGTTTGTGGTATATTTCAGCTAGGCGTGGTTGTGCAATTGTGACTGGTTGGCCTGACAAGGATACCTCCTGGTCGAGATACTACTTCTTTGTTAAGATGGACAATTTTACTGTCCCGAATCCCAAACTCGTTAGGACTAGATGGGCACGTAGTATTGGTAGTTTATATATTTCTTGGTTGTTTCCTTTTATCGCCTTTGCATTTCTGACCTTGTATATTTTCCTAAGCCTTTCTTATATGTGGTGATATTTCAGCTCATCCGATCTTTCCATTCGTCGAAGGTCTCCAGGATTCCATCAACACCCTTCGTTCCGCCAGCGAGTTTAATTGGAGGTCATTGACTCGTGCGCACATTTCTGCTTCTAGGATACGACACCCAATAGGTGAATCGTCTTCTGGTAAGGAATTTTCCTTGTCCCTTTTTGTTTGGTAAGGATTTATCTATTATGCCATAAGTTATATGTTTCGTTCCCCCTTTTTTGTAGAGGGCGTAGTTTCATCTAGCTCGTCTGATTCTTCTACTAGCTCGTCACGCGCATTTTCGTCAGCTAACATGGGTCCAATTCCAGAGTATCACGCGAAGAGACGTATTCGAGAAGAGGCCACTGCTAAGGAGGTTGTTGCTACTGCGTCAAAAGATACAACATGTGCAAGTTTGGAGGTCCAGGCGGACGCTCCTAATGACGTCGAAACCGCCCTTGCCACAATTGTTACTTCGACCGAGGTCGTAACTGAGCATTAGGGTATGCATGTCGTTGCTGTGACGGGAGAAAAAGAGACGGATTCTCTTGTAGTGAAGCAGCCGAGCTCGTCGTCTGCCCTACCTATTGTCCTAGCGTGTCCTTCTCAAGTTGACAAGGCACCACCTGGAAGTCGTTCCGATCGCAAGTGTGGCGTATCGGTTCGCTCCCCTGCCGAGCCTTAGCTCGTCCAGGGTGACCCTAAGTCGATCGAGTCGGAGGCCGCGAAAAGGTTGAAGAGGGGTAAAACATTATCCGTTTCCGCTTCTAAGAAGGGGGGAGAGAAGGAAAAAGTGAATGAATTCGAGATTCATTTTCGTTATACGAAAGAGGCTCCACTCATCGATAACACTTTGAAATCTGAAAATGCAGGGAAGCCGGATGCACCCACCAGACATGCTCTCTAATTCTGACTTGTACTATGATTGGGCGTATAGCGAAGCTCAGGTAACTTATGTATTTGTCGTTCGATTTGTTGTTGTCGCTTGTCTCTTTTATCTTGCAAACTCTTAGTTCGTCTTTGGCAAACTGTAGCTCGTAGGAATCGCCTAGTGAACTCCTACGACCACCAACTTAAAAAAGGGAACCGTGAGAACAAGGAGTTGAAGGAGGCGATCTCCAAGATGAACGAGGAGCTAGCTGCTGAAAAGACCGGCGAACTGAAACGGGCTAAGGATACGACGACCTTGAAGGCAAAGATTGCCGACTTGGAGAAGGTGTCTGCTGATTTACGAGATGCAAATGGTGAGCTTGACAACAAGTGGAAGACTACTACCCGTTCCCTCTCACGGGCCGAGGTAGAAAATAATAAAATCTTGGCTGATAGGGTTGAGGCGTTAGCTCGTCTCGACACTCCTATGGCTACTCGGTGACACACCAGGATTTATCCGGCGTGCGGGGTTTACCCTTTACTAGGCCGCAAGTGTACGACACACGCAGTAGTATTTAGGGATCGAATCCACGGGGAGACGTTGTTCAATTTCTAACGAGTGCTAACTTATGTATACACGGGAAATATATTTTTATGGTTTTGTCAGGTCGTAGCAAGAGAAATAAACTAAGTTAAGCAATGAAAATAAATCTAATCTAGGTGAACAGTAGCAAGCAATAATTATTTCAAGGTTGTGAATATTAAACGAAGCGTTGGGCGATTGAGAATATCTAACGTAACTGTCTTAGAGGCATAAAATAAGTATTTATAGAGGTATTCTACGTTTAGGGTTTGGTGTGAAATGATAGTTTTAGCCTCGGGTAAGTGAAGTGATGATTCAAGCGAAAAAGGGCTCGGCCGCAGGTGCGGCCTCTCTAGGAGTGGCAAAATGTCTCTTGGCCGTGGGTGGAGGCTCTCCAGGAGTGGCGGATTGGCAGTTGGCCGTGGGTGGAGGCTCTCCAGGAGTGGCGGATTGGCAGTTGGACGCAGCTCCAGCTCCTCCAGGCGCGGTGGGCTCATCTTCGAGGCAGCTTCATCTGCCTTCAGTGCTTCACGTATATTTAAGGATCCAACCGTTGGATTGCCTCTAATCGAATTGTATTTGAAAGCGGGTTGTCTCTACTTTGTGTTTTCCAATTTTGGGGATGATCAGACAGTGAAAAGGTCTCCATTAGCTGCAAGACTTCTTGACGGTCCAAGTTTATCTAAAAACGTACTTTTGCTCCAAAATGCACTCTTTTATTCCGAGTTACCTGAAACGTCTTTCAAATCTCTAAAATATGAAAATCACTTGAAAACCTTTGAAAACGGAGTTAAAACACTTGCAAAGAATATGAACGTGATCCATAAAAATGGTCAAAAACCGGTGTTATCAGCTCCCCCAGATTTAGATTTTTGTTTCCTCACACAAAACATAAATCTAAACTCGGAAAGAGGTTTTCGAAAATATACGAACTAACAAAATTCTTAGTGACCGTCCTTCTAAAAAATAACCAACGTAATGCATCAATCGGGCTTAGTCTAGAAAATTCTCACCAAAGTACTACAAAGCTAATCCACGGTATCCGTCATGCGAAAGTATAACCACATAGATCCTAACTTTTAGTCAACTAGCTCTTAACATTCATTAAAGTTTGCATGATTCTTAATTACCAAAAATATTAGACAATACAATCGATGCTAGGCATTGAAGGGCAATTTAGAGGTGAGGCTAAAAGTGTTTCGGGTTAACGTATTTTCTTCAGAGGATGCTAGATATTATGCAAAACAGCAAGAGAGGATGGAGCTATTGGTACCCACAGTTTTCAGTCACTCCTTGCTCGCATAAGTGTTGCTGCAAAACTCCTCCTTCGTCGGGACTCTTCTCCCTTTGACAGAACTTTTTTGTCGTTCCCCCGGACTTAGATTTGTCTCCGGGTAATGATTCGAATGGCTTCTTACTCCTCACATATTGAAACATAGTTGCCTTGGTAAAAATATAAAGTACTCTAAGACTCTTAGGCTTTTATTTCCTTTCTTTTCGGGTTTTTTTTTAGAAAGGGGAAAACGCCTTTAAACGGGAGCCTTAGAGAGTACAAAAATTACCATTTACAAACGATTTCCAAGACAACTTTGTAGCTTGATTATTCTATACCTCCATAACAGAATCCGTCTAGTCTATCGTCTTTTCGAGTGACTAAAAAACTGTGTTGTTCTTCCCTCTCCGGCGTTTTTGCACATATCTGCACATAAGAAAACGAGAGAATGGCATGATCTATGAACAAATGTTAAGTTTCGGGTGGGATAACGGCTAAAGATGAATCGGCCATCTAAATAGTGGTAAAAATAAAAAAGATGTCCTAGATGTATGACTCGTTGTCTCGCCTAAAACAATTGATAAGAAAATTAAATATAGATTAAGTCCAAATAAAATGAGCTAGTATATCCTGTCAGAAAGAATTTCTATGGCTCGAAATCCTCTAGGGATGTCGCATTGAAAGCACTCTAGCTACCGCCTAGTCTAGTACTAAACCACAAAAGAGCTAGCACGAGGAAATAGCGTAGAAGCACATTGGTCTATATCATCATAGATTTTGTTCTTATGTTCCTGACAAATACTTAATAAAAATATTACACGAGGTCTTAAAAATTCAGCAAAAATTAAAAAGATCCAAAGAAAAGAAAAATAGATTAGTAATAGATAAACATCCTCTCCCAGACTTAAATCACACTCTCCTCAGTGTAAAAAAGATGGTGAAAGGATGGTAAAATCATTAAAATAAAAGATAATGTGAAAGAGATCGATTAAACCGTGCTAGTGAAGTGCATGGCTAGGCGTCGCCGTGATGATGCTTCCGAAGGCGGTAGTAGTGTCCTCGGGTTTTGTGGCGGGCGCGTCATGTTTCACCTTCACCAAGTTCGTCGCGACGATACAAGCATAGAAAGCATAGCGCGGGTCATCGGTGAAAGGTAATTGAAAGGTGACAAGCTCACCTTTGAGGACACTCCCCACGTTCGCTCTCGAGAATATGGTATGCGCTAAGAGCTTGTGTATATAGCGGACAGCGAGATGCGTGAGTAGGGCGGCTTTGGATCGTCCATTGTCGTAGACACCTTGTCCCATTATACTCCATAGATCGTCATCGGGATTCTCCTCGGTGTGAATCCCATCTAGATATTGAAGCTTCAAAGCTTCACAAAGTTTCAGGATCGTTAGAGCATAAGAATATCCGCTAATGGTAAAAATAAGTGTATCGTCGTTCGCTCTCGCATTAGAGCGTCTCTTGTAGCACATGGTGACGGTCGATAAGAATTATTTGGTGAGATCTTTGTAGGTAGGGAGATTGAGCTCCATGAAAGGTCAAAGGTTAAGTGCGTCGAGATACCAAATCACGTCTTCTCTAATCCCAAGCGTGTCGAGAGTCGAGTAATCTATGCGAGGTGTTAATTTGATAACCATCTTGTTGAGCTTCTCAAGGTAATCGATATTTGGGTCCATAGGTTTCCCGACATATCGTACCTTTGGTCTTCATTCCGGAGGTGGTGTTTGTTCACGTGGAGGGGAAGGAGTTGGGTCACGTCGAGGAATCGACACACGAGTTCTAGTCGATCGTCGTCGACTTGAAAAGAACTTGCCAATATTTGTGTCGTCTTCCACGCTTGCGGTGTCCAATCCTCCTCGGTTCTCCTCGTGTTGAATTGAAAATGATCTCCGAGAAGTCTCTCCTACGTATCTGCTCTTCTTAGAGCGCATCATGCGGGATCTCGAGTGGTCAATTTGTTCCTACAAAATAGAGAAACAACTCGGCAAAAGTGTGAATATGGTTAAAATTGAACGGTTTCAATGCACAAGGATACTAATCGAGTATCAAGAGACACATTCAATAAACAAACGAGAATTATTGAGCATAATTCAAACAAATCGAGACGATAATTGTAAATTTCGGGTTTGTGACGTACTTTCATTAAAAAAATCGAAGTATAGATTTTAAGTTCATCTTCATGCAATTTCAGCAGATTACCGTTTAATAATTATCAATATATCAAGACTTTTTCAAATTAATCAAAATTAATCAAAATTAATCTCCAAATTCGTTTTTATTTAAGCTTGAAAATTTCAAGTTCCAAAAATCTCAAATCCATAATAATTAAGTGCTAAAACTGAAATTCTATCATTCTAGAAGTTCAATTTAGAGTTCTCCAACAATTTCTAGCAATCCTAGACATGAATCTAGTAAATTTAAGAAAACCCTTAGGGTTTAGCTCAATGAAAAAGTCAAGATTTAGGATCATACCTTGGTGGAATTGATGAGATTGAAATGGAATTGAAATCTCCTTTGAAAAAGAGTGAGAATGGACTAAATAATTTTTGTGAAAGCTTTTGAATTGAAAAAGGTGTTCTTGCTCAAAATCTTCAAGTCTTTTGGAAGAGAAGAAGAAAGAGAGCTTGAATCTTGAAATTCTCTTTTTGTCTTTGAAAAATTGTTTTTATGTAAGAAAAAGTTTTATGTTTTTCAAAAGCTTTTGTGATTTACCTTAGCAGGACACGGAAATTAAACCGGGTTTGGTTCAATTTCATGTCGGGAACATGTTCGGGATTGCACGCTTTAAAGTCGGGAACGGTTGGGAATGGCCGGGATAAAGTTCGAAATGGAATGAGGCTGGCCGCAAGTCGAGCACACGCAACCACGGCCAACTGCTTCTTCGCCGTGGGTTGGCTAGCTACAGCCGTGGGCGATCGTTTCTCGGCCGCGTGACCGTCCAATGAAGAAGCGGTCGATGGCCTCTTCGCCGCGGGACGGCTCGTTCCAGCCGCGACCGAGTTGCTTTCGTCTCAGGTCATTTTTCTCCTTCGTTCCTTTGTCTTTTCACGATCTGTTTCAAAGGTCTTCTCCAATTTTTTTGTGTTTTCTGATTTTTTGAATGTTTTTTGGGTTTTTTTGTTTTTATATAAAGCCTGAAATCCTAAAAAGAAAAACGTCAATAGAAAAAGAAAAAAAAAACGTACCGAATGGGTTTCCTCCCATCAAGCGCTTTTGGTTAAAGTCGTTAGCTCGACTTTTTGGTGAGACTAGGCATGAGCAGTAGATATCTCGGGAACAAATGTTTCTTTGGAATCGTCTTGTTTATGACGTGTTTCGCCTTTCTTCGGTATCACCTTCTTCTTTCCGCGTTTTTTTCGAATTTTTCACTTCTCGAAGAGCTTGTTTCGTCTTCTCAACCATTTCTTCCACTCGTTCTTCTTTGGTATCTCTTAAATCTGGTGGAATATTGCTCTTAACTTTTGCAAATAGTTTAGAAGTGAATGGTGGACTTACCTTTGGGGGTTCCGTCTTAGTCGACTCATTCTCTTTTCCTTTAGGGAAAATCGAGTTTTTCATCTTTTGTTCGTCCCACGGGTTTGGAATTTCGTCTGGGACAGTAGAATGGAGTGATGTGGACATCGACCCAAGTAACATTCCAAGCATAATGCCAACAGTTCAAGAAGGGGCCATGACGCGTTCTAGGATCAAACAGATGAGGAATAGATACAAAAAGGCCCTACACATCTATATCAACTCCTTAGAACAAACATATCCTTTGCTGCCTGACCTAAACGTCATATTTGGGCATAACAATCTCTTGGAATCAGTTTTAGCCGAGAGAAAACTGATCAAAGCAGTTTTAGCCAAGAAAAACCAGGCCAAATCAGTTTTAGCCGAGGACCCATTTTCAGCCAAATCAGTTTTAGCCAAGGTCTATGTTTTAGCCGAGAGAAACCTCACCGAAGCAGTTTTAGCCGAGAGAGATTTAGCCGAAACAGTTTTAGCCGAGGGAAATTCAAATAGCTTAGAAACTCTCCAAAATCGTGGTCTCACCAAGGTAGGTAATTTTCATCGACCAATTACACATTTTAAGACTAATAGTCGAGTTAGTTTGGCAGAAAACAGTCTAGGAACCAAGTTCCTTCAGAAAGAGCTACTCGGAGCCGAAGGAGGCCAAATGGAGCAAGAAGAGAAGACAAAGGCTGAGGGAGAGCAAGAACTTGAAGATGAAGAGTCTTTTTACTTGGAAAGCACTAGAGGAGCCTCCCACAACTCACCTTACGACAAGGACGCACTTACACCATAATCTTCTCCAAGAAACTTGCATGCGACTCCTTGCAAGTCTACTCATCAATGTAAGCTTTTCAATTATTCTATTGTGCTTACATGTGTTTCCAACGTGATCAACGACTAAGGCCTTCAGCAAGACATCGTCTAGTTTATTTTTTAGGAGTCGCTCAAAAACTTTCCTATTATGGATTAAATGAAACGATGAGCTTTATTTAGTTTAGAGTTTGCGGTTTTCTTTGTTTGTTTTAGAATTGCGTGTTGTTTTCTTTCAAAGTCCTATTGTTTTGAGTCTTTGCTTCTTGAGTCGAACCCTAGTAGGTTCAAGCCGACGAACCAGTTTATAAGGTTCCCTTTGCGGCATTGTAGTCCACAACTTTTTTTACCTTATCAATAAAATAGCGCCGCCTGGAGAAATCAGTCTTGTTATTTGTCTTGTTTGTGTGACTCAAGCAAGCTTAGATCATTCACCGTATCAGAGACTCACCTAACCTCTGTGTTGTGAACTCACTTCATCAGCACATCATCTCTTAATCCCACACGAGAGGGCGTCCGCCTGCGTGTTCGATTGTTTCCATCTTCAACCATCAAATGAGCCAAGGAGAGGGCGACCGCCTGCCTTACACACTGCCACTATCCCTTGACGTGAGAGCCACCACCGGTTCTTACATCGTCTTTGGTATCAGAGCCAAAGGTTCTGCCTTTGGTTGTCTTACCCTTTATCTTTCATTCGCTTTGCTTTCATATTCGCTTAGGTTATTAGCTTCGGTTAGCTTAAGAAAAGAAAAAAAAATATCTAGGGTTTGTTAGTTCGTGTTCTTAGTTCTGTTCTTGATTAAGAAAAGCACAAAAAAAAATAGTTAGTTTGTATTAGTTGTTTTAGAAACAAGTCGCAAATCAAAAAAAAAAAAAGAAGGAAATTTAGCTTATCGATTGGTTAGAGTTTTGGAACTTATCTATTAATTTTGTGAGCTTTGCGAATTGCTTAGAAAATATTTGTTAAGTTGCTAATAATTTTATTAGACGTTTCACAATTGTTTCAAGTCACTTTTAGAAGTTTTCTTCGTTTGTTGTTACACTCATTGCTTTGACGAATTGTTGTTTTTGTAAGTTACAAGAACCAACAGATTGTAAGGCATGTGAGAAGAGGCAAATCACAACGTGAAGATGCAAGACATCATGGCCACACTCACTGCCATGAGAGAAGACATGAGAGACACAAGGGAGCGTCTAGGCAGGCTTGAACAGCCTAGAGCAGCCGTAGGGAACTTGCCACCGGAGGAGAAATGCACCGGCTAACAACCACGATAAAGAATCTGAGGAGTTTGATTCTGACACTAGTAGAAATTTTCCGTATAGCCACGAAAGAGCCACGGTCAATCCGTGGCTTTTTATAATTTAGCCACAAAAAGTCACAAAAAGCCACGAAATAAGAAAAAACAAAAATGTGGCTCTTTCGTGACTTTTTGTGGCTAAAATAGCCACGAATTAGTCATGCATTTTTCGTGGCTACCATTGCCACGATTTTGCCACAATATACATGTGACTATATAGCCACGAACCGAGTTCGTTACTAAGCCTTGGCTAGTTACGCCACGATTTAGCCACATATATTCCTTGGCTAGCCGTCTCCGACATAAAATATCACATCTATCAAAACAATTGGTTTTACCACCAAAATATTTGGTTTTTGCCACCAAAACAATTGGTTTTTGGCTGAGGATTTGGTTTGTAGAAACCAAACCATTTGGATTTCATATAACACATAGAAAAAATTCTTAACTTCCAAATTGCCCTATAACACAAAACTTAGAAAGAAAAAAAATAACCCCTCGCTCTCAATTCCCACCGTCGTCGCGCACGAACGTCTTTGATATAGGAAATATGTGACGAAGACAAAAGAAAAACGAGAGAAACACGTGGAATCAATTTAGTGGCTTTGTCAAACAACTGACTTATTAACAAACCTATAAAGAGCATTGTTTAGCTCATAGTTTATTTTTATCAGAGATTTTCAATTGTATCTTTCCTTTCTCTTTTCATCGAAAGAATTCTAGGGTTTGTTATTTCATTGTTTGCTTGAGTTGTTTCTTCATCCTATACTCTAGCAGCTTGAGAATTGAATTTGTGTTTTCGGAACATTGATTCATTAGCGGGATCGAGTTAAACACAGTTTACCTCTATCAAAGGTATCAGATTGTCAACGGTTCTCGGAGATGACAGAGACAAGAGCACAAACTGCGCTTAAAGAGGCAATTCAGGAGGAATTGGGTTCGCATATTGATGCGATGCTTGCGAGGATAGCAACTTTGGAAGGGATAGTTTCTGAACAGAACACCAAACTTGTCGAACAGAACAACAAACTTGATAAGAACATCGCCGATATGTTCGAAGCAATCCGATTGATTTCAAATCCTAATGGTTCGTCGAGTAGTAACTCACCACACAACAAGGTTTCTACGGTTGTGACGTCGACCCCGACATTCAACTTTGAACGGCAAGACACCGCACAGGAACAACGAACGGGAGTTCATCAGAATTATGCGGGTTTGACAAGATTGGGGAAGGTTGATTTTCCCAGATTTGATGGTGATAAGATCAAAGAATGGCTATTTAAAGTGGAACAATTTTTTTCGATTGATCTCACTCCGACTGAATTGAAGGTCAAGATAGCTTCGATTCACTTCGATGGTCACGCCGCAACTTGGCATCAATCTATGATGCAATCTGAGTTTGGCGCATCTTTGTTAACTGACTGGCACAATTACAAGTCCCTGTTGAAGGAACGCTTTGAAGACATCCTGGAGGATCCTATTGCAGAACTATAACAATTGCAGGAAACATATGGCATCGTTGCTTATCATGAGAAGTTTGAGCTTTTAAAAACAAGGGTAAATTTGATTGAGGATTACCTGGTTAGTACGTATCTGCCTGGTTTGAGAATGGATACACAAATGCATGTCCGAATGTTTCAACCACACACTATTCGACAATGTCTCTTACTCAGGAGATTGTATGAGAAATCTCACCCGAGAAAACCAATGGTGGCTGGTTGGACCACGCCGAGGCCTAATAATTTCAGTTCCCAAGCTAAGGGAATTCTTCCATACAAAAAAGAACCAGAGTTTAGTGGTGGTGCCAACGAGTCTAATGACCGACCTAAGGGGGATACACTCAACCCACCTAAATTTTTGTCTCAGGCAGAGATGAGCGATAGACGAGCTAAAGGTCTGTGTTACTTCTGTGATGAGAAGTATACACCTGGACATTTCTGAAACATAAACAAAAGCAGCTGTTTATCATGGAATCTACGGAAGAGGGAGAAGGAGATATAAGGGAGGAACAGTGGGGAGAAGCAGAGGACGGTGATCTGGCCCAGATTTCAGTCAATGCAATCGATGGTATTTCAGATTATAGCACGATGCAGGTTAAAGGATTCTATGGGAAGCGAGCATTATTTATTTTGATTGATTCTGGCTCCACCCAATATTTCGTGGACAAAAATGTCGCTGCACGATTAGGTTGTTCCTTACTTCCTATAGGCAGGAGACAAGTCAAGGTGGCTGATGGGCGTATGCTTGGGATCACAGCAAAAATTGATCAATTTCAGTGGAAATTCCATGACACCGAGTTTACGTCTGATGTATTGGTTATACCACTGGGCGGTTGTGACATGGTTCTAGGCATCCAATGGCTGCAAACGTTAGGACGTATAACTTGGGATTTTCTGAGATTAGAGATGGGGTTTGTGTTTGAGAAGCATAAGTTATTGCTCCATGGGATTAAACAAGGATCAATCCGAGAGGTTAAGGCGAACAAACTCAATAAGCTGTGGGAAGAACAAGTCCAACTAGCAATGATATGTGCTAATGAGATCATCGAGGATCAAGTGGAGGTGACATTGTGCGCAGTCGAACCAGAGTTGGTCGCTCAGCCTCATGTCGTAACATCTAGGCTACTCGCCGCGTTCAACGATATATTTGCTGAACCAACATAGTTACCACCGTTTCGGGAGAATCACAATCACAAGATTCCATTGCTCGAAGGGTCACATCCTATTAATCAACGACCTTACCGCTACGCACTGTATCAGAAGAATGAAATATATAAAATCGTCGAAGAATTGTTGGTAAGTGGTAAAATACAAGCTAGTTCAAGCCTGTATGCATCTCCGGTTGTATTGGTGAAGAAAAAAGATGGAACTTGGCGATTATGTGTTGATAGCTTGACAGTGAAAGATAGATTTCCGATTCCATTGATTGAAGATTTGATGGATGAATTGGGTGGATCTCTGATGTATTCAAAGATAGATTTGCGGGCTGGTTATCATCAAGTGCGCATGTATCTGAATGATATTCATAAAACAGCTTTCAAAACTCATTGTGGGCACTATGAGATTTGGTAATGCCTTTCGTCCTCACTAATACCCCTGCTACTTTTCAGAGTTTGATGAATTCCGTATTCAAAGAATTTATGCGCCACTTTGTCCTCATATTTTTTGATGACATATTGATTTACAGCCCATCAATTGAGTTGCATCTGGAACATCTTCAGGCTGTGTTCGAGGTGATGAGACATAATCGTTTGTATGCAGAACGAAGTAAGTGTGTTTTTGCTACAAGTAAAGTTGAGTATTTGGGACATTATATAGAAGTAAAGGGCGTCTCTACCGATCCTACAAAAATTAAGGCAGTAGCAGAATGGCCTAAACTTGCAAATCTAAAAAAACTAAGAGGGTTTTTGGGTCTCTCTGGGTACTACAGAAGGTTTGTGAAGAATTTTGGATCTATTGCAAGACCATTGACAGCTCTAAATAAGGACGCGTTTCTATGGTCGGGAGAGGCTCATAAAGCGTTTGAAAGTTTGAAAACGGAGCTTTGTCAAGCACCTGTTCTGGCTTTGCCATTATTTGATAAATCGTTTATAGTTGAAACTGACGCATGTGGACATGGAGTTGGGGCTGTTTTGATGCAGGAAGGACACACCGTAGCATACATAAGCCGCCATTTGCAAGGAAAACAACTACATCTTTCAATCTACGAGAAGGAATTGTTAGCCGTGATATTTGCTGTCCAAAATTGGCGTCATTATCTGTTTCCTGGCCATTTTATCATTAAAACGGATCAAAGAAGCCTTAAGTATCTACTGGAGCAATGACTTAATACACCGATTTAGCAACAATGGCTACCTAAACTGTTGGAGTTCGATTATGAGATTCAATATAAATAGGGTAAGGAAAATCTGGCTGTTGATGCGTTATCTCGGGTAGAGGGTGCAGAAGTCCTTCATATGTCCATGTCAGTGCTTGAATGTGATCTTATGAAGGATATAAAACAAAGTTATGAATCAGATGCAGCGGTTAAACAACTGATTGAGGAACTAAAAGTAAACCTGAAGGCTAAGAAGCACTACTCATGGGTACAGAACATTCTTCGAAGGAAAAGTAAGATCGTAGTTCCCATTGTCACGTCGTTGAGGGATTCTATTCTCCACTGGTTACATTGTTCGGGCAGTAGTGGACACTCAGGTCGCGATGCTACACATCAGAGGGTCAAAGGCTTGTTTTATTGGAAGGGAATGTCGAAGGATAATTCGAATACGATAATTCTGCTTACCCTGGTTTGATCCAACCGTTGCCTATACCTGAGACCATCTGGACTGATATCTCTATGGATTTTATTGAAGGATTGCCTTATTCTTTTGGAAAAACCGTGATCCTAGTGGTGGTTTATCGTTTAAGTAAGGCAGCTAATTTCATGGCTCTGTCTCACCCATATACAGCCATCATCGTCGCACATACCTTCTTGGATAATGTTTTCAAATTGCATGGTTGCCCTCAGTCTATTGTCAGTGACAGAGATGATGTGTTCTTGAGTGAATTCTGGAAAGAGTTATTTACCTTACAAGGAGTTTCTCTGAAATTTTCTAGCGCCTATCACCCACAAAGTGATGGACAAGCTGAGGTTGTTAATCGTTGTTTGGAGACGTATTTGCGATGCATGTGTAGTGATCGACTTCAATTGTGGAGAAAATGGTTACATTTAGCCGAGTTTTGGTATAATACTACTTTCCACTCCGCAACTCAGATAACTCCATATGAAGAAGTTTATGGCCACGCTCCTCCGCTTCATTTACCTTACCTTCCTGGTGAATCTAAAGTTGCAGTGGTCGCTAAATGTCTGCAAGAAAGGGAGAATATGATCTTGATTCTCAAATTTCATCTCCTTCGGGCTCAGCATCGAATGCAACAAGTAGCTGATCAACATCGAACCGATCGACATTTTAACATTGGAGATTATGTTTATGTCAAACTTCAACCATATCGACAGAAGTCAGTGGTCATGAGGTCTAACCAAAAGCTGTCTCCAAAATATTTGGGTCCTTATAAGATAATTGATCGCTGTGGTAAGGTTGCATATAAGTTGAAACTGCCGGACTCATCTCAAGTATACCCTGTGTTCCATGTTTCTCAAATCAAGATCTTGGTTGGCAACGTCCGTACATCTACGCAATTACCGTCCGCCATGCCCGACGTGTTGAGTAAAGAACCTTAACAAATACTGGAGCGCAAAATGGTTAACAGACAGGGGAGAGCGGCGACAATGGTGCTTGTTAAATGGACCAATCTTCCTGTGGAGGAAGCGACATGGGAGTATTTGTTTGAACTCAAGAAGAAATTTCCAGCAATTGAACCTTGAGGACAAGGTTCTTCGAAGAGGGGAGATTTGATATAGGAAATATGTGACGAAGACAAAAGGAAAACGAGAAAAACACGTGGAATCAATTTAGTGACTTTGTTGAACAACCGACTTATTAACAAACCTATACAGAGCATCTTTTAGCTCATAGTTTATTTTTATTAGAGATTTTCAATTGTATCTTTCCTTTCTCTTTTCATCGAAAGAATTCTAGGGTTTGTTATTTCAGTGTTTGCTTAAGTTGTTTCTTCATCCTATACTCTAGCAGCTTGAGAATTGAATTTGTATTTTCTGAACATTGATTCATTAGCGGGATCGAGTTAAACACAGTTTACCTCTATCACGTATGACTCGTCTCCACCGGGTACGGGTACGTTTGCTCCTCCTCTTTCTCCAGAATTGTTTGTTCTCTTTGTAATTGTTTTAGTGTTTGGGTATTGTCTAGGGTTTGGAACTGGGGGTTTCGAACTGGGTTTAGATCTTCTCCTTGGCCTCATGCTTAGGGTTTGCAATTGTTATAGTGTTTGGGTATTTTCTCCTTCTCCTTGGCCTCACTCTTTCTCCATCTTTTTTCTCGCCAAAAGTTCATTTCTTTTTCTCACCAAAAGTTTCTCTTCTGTTCTGGCTTGTTGTGTTTCCTTTGAATTTTCTTCTGTTTCATGTTTGTGATCGTCTATGCCTTGTGATGTTACTTTTTGGCATGTGATTTGGCTTTCCAGTTTTGTGTGCTTGGGCAACTTTCTAGTACACTTCTGTTTGAGAATCGGGGATGTCAAATTGATGGTTATATGCTTGTCAAAACAAATTTATTCATTTCCCATAACAAGGCTAATGTGTTCTCTCGATGGACCCTTTAGTATGTTACATACCTTTAATGTTTGTGGATTGAGAGTCTAATTGCAGATACAATCTGTTTTGTATAGAAGATAAATAATTTTCAGTTTTGCTTTGCCAAAGACTTAATGTTAATTGAAATATCTTTGACGGGTCTTCTAAAACACACACACAGAGGCACGTAGAGGACTTGTTGTGTTTGTGTTTGTAAATTTGTATAGTAGAAACGTTTTGTGTTTGTAAATCTGTACTGAAATGACTTCTGTCTTGTTGGTTAGTTTGCTTCTATACTTAAGGGCATATGAAAATATATTTTCAAATTCTCTTGCTTGATACTTGTTTCACGATTTGCCATGTCTTTATGTTGAAGCTTCTTCACTTAATTTCCTTTAGATTGTCTGTTTTTCTCTTACTTTCATTTCTTTTAACTTGTTTGTTTTTCTCTTACTTTATGATGTCTGCTTCTATTAAACCATAGGATTTGATTTCTTATCATTAATTCTTGATGTGTAATGACTTTTGTATTTTGTATAATTCCAGATATGCAACAGAGAATGCCTCCAACGGTTTCAGCTTTAGGTCCTGCCATGCCACCAGGAGCTATCAGATCTACAAGCGCTGTTTACTAAGTTAAAAATACTAATATCTTTTTTTTCTTTGTAGCAAAACTACTACTGGGAAGAGCGGTTTAAAGATTTGGTCTACCACCACTGGAAAATGCATACACAGACTACAATTTGTCAGAAAATCACACTACAAGAAAACAACATTTTTACGACTGTAGAAGTAGTCGCCAATTAGTCGCTAAAAGGTGTGTTACGACGACTATGCGACTAAACCATGTAGTCGTTAATATTTAGTCGCTAAAGTATGTAGTCGTAAAATTAGTCGCCAAATGGCGACTACATTACTACTACACTGTGTTGCCGTTTAGTAGTCGTAAAGTAGTCGCAAATTTTTACGACTAAACGGCGACTATGTTTGCGACTAGGTTACGACTATAAAAAGGTTTAGATGCAGTGGGATAGTTTTAGTCACTAAATAGTCGTACATTTTAGTTACTATTTAACGACAATTTTACGACTAATATAACGACTAATTGGCGACTAATAGGAACATCAAGTTTCAAAGATGTAAATATTGGGCGACAAATTAGCTACTCTTATGCAACTAATTGGCGACTAATAGGGGACTATCTTTGCGACTAATTAACGACTATGGAATGTATATAGATGCAGTCGGAAAGTTTTAGTCACGAAGTAGTCGTAAATGTTAGTTACTATTTAGCGACTATACTATGACTTAATGAACGACTAATTGGCGACTAATTGGAACATCAAGTTTCGAAGATGTAAATATTTTGCGACAAATCAGCTGTTCTTATGCGACTATTTGGCGACTAACAGGCTACTGTTTAGTAGCTGAAATTGAAAGCAAATTAAGAATATGGTGTCACATTGGTGTTCTTTTTGTTTCCCAATTGGTAATCTGTGTTACAAAAGTAAAGAAATATGATTCAAACTAACATTTGATTAAAAATATTAACTACAGTATTCATCCTCCATAACAAATGCGAAAACGTAAACAAAACTATCAAATTCATGAGTTCACAAGTAGCAAGGTTCAGAAAAGTAAGCACAAAACCTAAGAAACAGAAGCATAACCAGATGGGGTTGTTCTTGGATCTGGTCGAGGAAGATTGGTTGATGGAAGCAAAGCAGTTGTTGTTGGAGCTGACTAAGAAGCCATGAAGTCTAGAAACGCCGGATCTGTTTGTCGCAGGTACTTCTCCACCAAGGATAAGTGCTCAAGCTTGTCCTTTTTCTCAGCCGCAGCTCGGAAGTGCTCTGCTTCACGGACAGCAATCTCAGCATCACGCCGTTCATTATAAGCTGCCTGCTCTTCTATTCTCTGTTGAGCTTCCTTCAGTTGCTCTTGGAGTGCAACAAACGATGAAGAGTCTCCCGGTTGCTTGCGCTTGCCATTGAGAAGAGTCTCCTTCAGGCTTCCAACTCCATAAGGAGTTCCTCGTGAATCCAACTCAGTGGACTGTCAAAATTAAGAGAAAAATCTTAATGACAAAATTGAATACTATATAAATGTGAAGTGTAGTCTATATGTTACTTTACCTGAAGAAAGATGCTTGTATATTCATCTGTTGTTAGCGCACGAGGTTGCGAAGCACCGTCCGAAACATCTGAAGGTTCTGTCACAATCTCATACAACTTCTCTTGCACCTTCTGCTCATATGTTTGAACGATTTTCTCGGCCTTCCTATCGACATACGTACCATCTGGCCTTGTATGTGTCCTAATGAAAACATCACCAAGACTAACCGGTCTTCACAATTCCTCTTCTTGCAATGTTACAAAATAAGCAAGGATAGCAAGTAAACCAGAAACATGAAACCAATCAAACATGAAACCAGAAACATGAAACAGAAACATAATTTAAAGTTGTTGAGGAGGAATTAAAAGTTAAAGTAACTAACCATTTCTTGTTGGATTTGTTGATACGACTTTGGCCCTGATAAGTGGATGTGAGGACCGAGACCTTTACGGTCAGACAAACGAGCATTGGAATAGGTTTGACTCTTGTGCTTTGCTTCTTCAGTGTCCCAGTAGTCCATCATTGTTTTCCAGAGAGTGTCGCCGATCCAATTAGGTCGCTCTCGACTAGTCCTCGCGGTGCTAACCATGTCTTTCATCCAGCGTTGACAGATCTCCTCGAAATACCCTTGAACTGTCCCTGTTATCAAGGGATCCCAGGTGTGGGTTTTCTACAAAACAAATAGAATAGGATGATGTTAGCGAAAACATCACAAGCAAACCTATATGTGAAGGCTATAGGACCGAAAACTGTACCGCGAACTCGAGGAAGTATCTTTCTTGTCTGTCCCGAGGCACACATGTCCATCTATAGTAGGGAGCATCAAATTTGTTTGTAAACACTTTAGTTATTGACCGAACCAGTTTTGATCCCTTGTCGCGAGTAAACCTGCAAACACACATGACATAAAGAAGGACATAATAGAAACCAGAAGCATGTTATACAGAAACATGAAACATGAAACCAGAAAAATGAAACATAATTAACCTGCAACCCAGATACATGAAGATTGAAGCATGTAAGAGATATCTCTTACATGCATTGTGATCAATACTACACATTACAGATTTCACAAGAAAATTAAGGATAGAATACAATCAAACATGAAACATGAAACCAGAAGCATGTTTCTACACTTAGACACCAAACTGACCTTAAGATTAAACAACCGCAACAGAAAGACAATGACTAGAAGCTAAGACAATAAGCAAAGGCAACAGAAAGAGAAGCTTTGTTACCCCATTAAAACAAACCAAGAAACAAACACTTACAATCCAACACGTAGCTAGAATCTAACACTTATAATCTAACACTTAGCAGAAACAAACCAAGAAACCAACCTTTAGATGCGATAAACTTACTAGATATCAGTTAAGAAACAGCTAGAACAATACAAATAATAGACCGCTTGGATGTAACACTTAGCAAGAGCCGACTGCAAAAGACAGTAATCTTCCAAAACAGCTAGAGCAATAACGATTCAAATCAGCTAGAACAATAATCTAACACTTAACAAGAGACAGTGGTGAACAATACAATCCCATTTACTGAACAAGATGTCATACAATTACCAAGTCAGATTAACTGATCAATACAATCGTATTTTACCAGATGCGATACAATTACCAAGTCGAGTTCGGCGTTGGTGTGGGAGAGAGAACGGTTGTGGCGGTGGATAGCTCCGGACAGTTGGTGCTGACGTTGTCGATTTATCGTGGACGGGGAGTTGCGGTGGTGCCGGCGTGAAATTGTACTGCTGCGGTAGCTGGTTGGGTGTTCGCGATGAAGACGCGGAGCGATTTGACCCTCCGGCTCTCTGAGAGACGTTGGGAACGACTTTTCTCTTCTTTCCGCAAAGGGCCTTCTCGCTAGGCATCGTGTGATCTTCTCTGATATATGAAGAAGAGGAATCGAAGAAGAGGAGTCGAAGAAGTGGAATCGAATCAGAATCGAAGAAGTTTATAGCAAAAGGGGAAACGAAGGAGAGGAATGGAATAGGAATCGAAGACGAAGGGGAAGAACAAAACGCTTGACTTAGGGTTCCGTAGTTAGGTTCACGGGATTTGGGTAAAATTATGTTCTGTTTTTGCGAAATTGGTTTGGGCCTCGACCTTAATTTTTATGGGAATGTGTTTAGTAGTCGTAACTTAGTGGGTAAAATATTTGTTGTCTCAGGCATCCAGACTTTTTACGGACATAAAAAAAAAAAATTAAAGATAGGAATTGAGATCGGCTTTCAATCGTGGTTTCTTAGATCAATCTGTAGAGGTAAAATCTAGCCCGCAATCGTGGGTTCATAGATCAATCTGGAAAAATATGATTTTATTTTATTTCTGAAATTCTATTGTTCTTTTGTTGTTAGGCCAATTTGTTGTTGTCGGAGAAGAGGATTCACGGCTACGACAACCAGACCAAACAGATGCTTAGAGTGGAATTCCGGTTGATCTACAATGGAAAAGAATACAAGATCTTAAGGTAAAATTCCGACCGCAATCATTCCTGTTTTAATGTCTACTTTGCTTAAAAACAGACGTTATCCGAAAACATAAGTACTTGAAAACATGAATGACTTGAAAACAGAATTAGTTCAAATAACAACAACATCCGAAATGAGTTTTTAGTTCTAGACCAACAAAATATCCAAATAACAACAATAACCAAAATATCCGGGAGTTCGAGACAATGAACAAGATAAGATGAAGCAGGATTTAAAGGTATAATGGCTTAAATCCAATCTTGTGTTCATTGCTGTAACTTGAAGGTAGAGGATAAGGGTACCTGTAAACATTTAAAGGTTTACAAAATTAGTAAACAACATCAAATCTGAAACTATAATATTCAAACTGAAATCAACATCAAACTCAGTACAATTTTGATTCCTATTATCTGAAACTAGAATCTTAAACCTCACTTCTGAAACTATAATGTTCAACCTCACTTCTGAAACTATAATATTCAACATCAAATGTGAAACTATAATCTTCGTTTTCTGTCATAAACATTGATCTTACCCATTCATAAATGAGTAGAGTTGTGGGATAGTATAATCTTAAGCCTCTATATTTGAAAGCCCTTCTTCTGCTGTTAGCCATGTATGACCTATAGTTGAAAGAGTTTGTGGTTGTTAGTAAGGTCGTTGATATAACAGAAAATAGACAATGATTAACAAGATAAACTGATCGCAGAAGTTTTGTACACGGAAACAACGTAGTACACAAAAAATGTGCCAATCATTAGCCCTTATAAAACTTGAGGATATGAAGTCAGCCAAATCCCCATATGCCACACACTCTAACCCATTAAACCTGACATGCATATAGGAATATGAAGTCAGCCAAATTACCATATGCCAAATTTGAGAATCGGATTTCACTTACTCTCTGTCACGGATAGTAAACTCAACACTTGATTTCATCCTTGGAATCTGATAAGAAGATTTATCCGACCATCTTCTTTCCTTCTTTCCAACCCACGTTATTACTCCTATAACGTCTATAACAACAAAAATATGTAACTTTATAAAGAATACAACATATTTTCTGAATCTAAATGAAGATACCTATAGGATAGCATTCTGAGACAGAGCCTCAGGTGATCTCGAGGATGGGAATGAAAACCAAGAAATTTGAGTAGTTTGGATGATCTTTCAGCAAGGTGAATTCGGTGTCATCCATGAAATAAATTTGATAGGTGTGGCGATTGGTTTTGCCAAGAATATCGGCAAACATCACATTAAAACCCTTGAGTGAGAACCAGTAACGTTCAAAGTGCTTCACCCAAGAAAACTTTCTCAATTTCTGAGAACCAGAAACGTCTGCTTGTATTCTTGTTCCCTGATTCACCGCAGGAAAACCAAAATAGTTAGTATTTAGAAGCACTATAAAAGAATAGAAGATAGATGAAGCTACCTCTTCATCACAAAGTAGTAGCCTCATAGATGGTCCAGAAAAATCCCATTCTCTGGTCCAAACACGCAGGATCTTCACTTTCAAATTCCAAAGAGTTTTTTTTGTGTTGATTTGTGATATTAAGTGGGAAGCTTGGGTTGCCATTTCTGGAGTTCTGAGTATATTTTTGTTTTTCCGCAGGACAATATATAACTTTTAGGGGTTGCCGAAGAGTTTAGAAGCGGGAGACTCGAGGAAGGCTAAAAAGGAAGATACAGTTGCATCTGTAAGATTCTCAACTGTCATTTACACTTCCCATTTTTCACAATGGCAATGATTAACCGCAGAAAAACTTTTGAGATATATTTATTGTAACATTACTAGGCAGAAACCGAAGAGTTTCGAAGGGGAAGAGTCGAGGAAGCCTAAAAAGGAGGAAACAGTTGCATCGGTAAGAATATAGCTAGGGGTACCCTAACTAGTTGATATATCATGGTTTTTACCCTGTTTAGACCATGATATAAGTCCTTTTTATAGAGTCTTTCTAGTGTTCTGTAGTCTTTTAGAGTCTTTTACAGGTTATAGCACGTTTGGAGCATAATTGGAGATATTGGAGCTTTCTGGAACATTCTGGAGCGAAGCAGAGATCCGTGTAGCTGAGACATCAAAATCACCTGAGTATCGATCGATACTGCCTAGTATCGATCGATACCCGTCGAGGAAACAGAAGGATCGCGTCTTATTGAAGAGTTGAAGAATTGCATAATTGGCCAAGAAGACTTTGATATTTACAAGATGGCCCAGAACGTGTTTTAGCTTATAAATTAGGTTTTCAGCCACCTGTTTAGACTATGCTTTATTTCTAAACTTTATTTTCTATACATTGGTTAGAGACAAGTCTGAATCTCCCTTCGTCAGAGATCAGATCTCAAAACCTCTTGTTATTCTTATTTTATTGATGATTTATTCAAACATGTTGATTGTTTAATTCTCCATGTCTGAGTAGATCCACTTTAGGTTTAGGGTTTTCTCATAAGGGTTTTCTCTGAATGCTAGGTTGATTATCTGTTTAGGATTCACCATCTGAATTAGTTCTTCGCCGTAAGTTGTGTTCAAAGCTAATTCTAGGTTGACGAATCTGGAACTTAGATCTTAGGATAATTGATTAGGTACGACAGTGCGATTAATTACCTGATAGAACCTAGGTGAGCAAATTGATTATTCGCAAAGAGATTTGGTTTAATTGATTTGTGAACATATCAAACCTGATATCAAAAGCTGATTTAGACTTTAGGATTCGCAAAGAGATTTGGAATTCCTAGGATTTAGATTTAGATAATTCTCGCAACGACAGTTGGTTAATTATACATTAGTGATTTGAGTTCAAGAACTGCGCTAAATCTGAATCCTGCTAGTTAGTTTATCTGCATTCATTGATTTCCTGAGAAAAACCCTGGGGCCTATATTTTCCCAATTGAATTACAACCCTTTTCATTTCTGCACTACTTTCAATTACATCTGTTTGGCTTAGCTTAATTCTCAACTATACAATCTATTGTACATCTCTATGAGTCTTTGTGGTTCGACCCCTAGCTATATTACAACTACTGCTTTAGTACTGTTAGGGTATTAATTTGAGCATATCAAATTTGGCGCCGTTTCCGGGGATATAAGTCCTTCGCCTGATATGCTCAAATTAATACCCTAACAGTACTAAAGCAGTAGTTGTAATATAGCTAGGGGTCGAACCACAAAGACTCACAGAGATGCACAATAGATTGTATAGTTGAGAATTAAGCTAAGCCAAACATATGTAATTGAAAGCAGTGCAGAAATTAAAAGGGTTGTAATTCAATTGGAAAAATATAGGCCCAGAGTTTTTCTCAGGAAATCAATGAATGCAGATAAACTAACTAGCAGGATTCGGATTTAGCACAGTTCTTGAACTCAAATCACTAAGGTATAATTAACCAACTGTCGCTGCGAGAATTATCTAAATCTAAATCCTAGGAATTCCAAATCTCTTTGCGAATCCTAAAGTCTAAATCAGCTTTTGATATCAGGTTTGATATTTTCACAAATCAATTAAACCAAATCTCTTTGCAAATAATCAATTTTCTCACCTAGGTTCTATCAGGTAATTACTCGCACTATCGTGCCTAATCAATTATCCTAAGATCTAAGTTTCAGATTCGTCAACCTAGAATTAGCTTTGAACACAACCTAAGGCGAAGAACTAATTCAGATGGTGAATCATAAACAGATAATCAACCTAGCATTCAGAGAAAACCCTTATGAGAAAACCCTAAACCTAAAGTGGATCTACTCAGACATGGAGAATGAAACAATCAGCATGCTTGAATAAATCATCAATAAAATAAGAATAACAAGAGGTTTTGAGATTTGATCTCGGACGAAGGGAGATTCAGACTTGTCTCTAACCAAAGTATAGAAAATAAAGTTTAGAAATAAGGCATAGTCTAAACAGGTTGCTGAAAACCTAATTTATAAGCTAAAACACGTTCTGGGCCATCTTGTAAATATCAAAGTCTTCTGGGCCAATTCTGCAATTCTTCAACTCTTCAATAAGTCGCGATCCTTCTGTTTCCTCGACGGGTATCGATCGATACTAGGCACTATCGATCGATACTCAGGTGATTTTGATGTCTCAGCTACACGGATCTCTGCTTCGCTCCAGAATGTTCCAGAAAGCTCCAATATCTCCAATTATGCTCCAAACGTGCTATAACCTGTAAAAGACTCTAAGGGACTACTGAACACTAGAAAGACTCTATAAAAAGGACTTATATCATGGTCTAAACAGGGTAAAAACCATGATATATCAACTCCTCCAGACTTAGCCTTTGCTTGCCCTCAAGCAAATAGAAGACTAAACAGAGAAAGAGGTTTGAAAACGCGGAGACTCACCTGTTCATGAACCATCGAAATGACCTTTTTCCCAAGTATCCAAATGTCACCAAATCAGCTTTTGATCTAACCACCATGTACTTCTCCGTAGACATTCACAGCTTTCCCAGACTCCACACATTATCCCACAACATTGTTCAAATAAAACCCTCATCGCCAGTTTCATCGCTGTAGCCAATGTTCAAGAACCTTCTAGATTCTTTACCATACGATATCATGACAAGGAACCACCCTTTTTCACACTTTTTGGTATTATTTTCTCTCCCCCAGACTTATTTCTTATTATGTTCTTTCTTTTCTTTTCAGCTTTGCATATACACATCAAGGTATGAGACGCGAGTATTGATGGTGTTTGCCACCAAATCCCCGGTTCTTCCCTCTCAATGTATCAAAGGATGTAGGCGAATAATGACATCATAGGAAAATCCTAGCCTCGCTTCCAATCCTTTGTGTGATCATTCCCTCTTAAGTAGAATAATGGGATCGCTGGAAATTTTCCTAGCCCTCTACTCAGAAGAAAATCATTTCAATCTCTTATGCTCTTATCTATCAACTTATAACAGGGGAGAGAGATACCATAACTCTAAACACATGGGTTCCTTTATCAGATATGAATGATGAATCAAGCTCTATGAACACTAACCACATTGATGAAGTGCAAAAATTTGCTATGGCTTCAGAAGAACTCTGCTGGAAACATGGATGTTTTCTAGTCAACTGGTCAGTCTTTGGATTTTTCATTAGTCGATCTAGAACCGATCCTGTAACACTGTGCACTCAAAAACAAAATCAAATCAATAGGTTCAAGCACAGGATCATTATCTCCAATAAGTTTTGACTCAATAAAACGATAATTTTTATTTTATTTTTTATGACTCTAAGAAAAACAAACACAATGTCAGCAGACACCTCCCCCAGACTTGAACAACACTGTCCCCAGTGTTATCTAACCTAGAGTCAGTGAAATAAAACAAAATAACAGAATAAAATTGGGAAAACAAGAAGTTACCTTGCTGGAACATAGAGTATCGACCGGTACACAGCCTGTATCGATCGATACAGGCTTAAGTCGACACATAATTTCATCATTGCCCGTAGGGTATCGACCGATACCAACAGGGTATCGATCGATACCCTGGCGATTTCGTCAAGGCCAGTTCAGCTTCTCCTGGTTTGCTCCAATGTGGACACATTAGACTCCTAAAATTATTAAAATGCTAAAGAGATAACATGAACTATATGCAAATGACTCAAAACCTAAGTGAAACAGATGCTAAAATGATGTAAAATATGAAGATATCAATACATCTATTTCTCGTCCTTGCTCGATTTATTTCACACTGGGTACAATGTGATTTAAGTATGGGGGAGGATTCCATCTCTTACTAATCACCTTTTTTTCATGAGTCTTTGCAGTTTACATTTTTCTTTAAAAAATTTTAAGTGTTTTTTCAATAAAAGTAGGAATACGTTTTGAGGGTATGATGAAAGAAATCCATGACGATAACCGACCAGTATGCTTCTACGCTATTTCCTAATAACATGCTCTTTCGTAATTTGGTTCTAGAGTAGGCTGTAGCTAAAGTTCATGTTAATGCGAAATCCCCAGATGAATTTAGACCGTAAAGATTATTTAGGATGAAATATACTTGATCTATTATACTAGGACTTTAACTTGACTTAATTTTCTCATCATAGGTTTAGGCAAAGATAATGAATCATACATTCAGGACATTCTTTTACCTTTTACCACTCTTTGTCGTACCTGAATGTCCAGCTCATCTTTAGTTGGTACTCCACCCAAAACTTAACCATTGTTCATACCTCATGCATTCTCTCTTTGTGTCTTGTGTGCAGATATGTGCAAAAATGACAGAGAGGGAGGAACGAGACAGTTTCTAGTCACTAAAGACGAAGATTATACGCGATTGGTGGAGGTGAATTCAACAAAGACGATAGCTTGGTTCTACTTTGGAAAATTCAAAAACATGGTAAACTTTCGTGCCCCCAAGACTCTATCTCAATAAAAGGCGTTTCCCACTTTAAAAAAAAAAACAAATTTGAAAGGTAAAGGAAATTAGAGCCTAAAAAGAGTCTAGGTTGGCCGAAATACTTATGAGGCATCCATGGTTCGTTTATGAAAATTTTGTCATTCAGAGCCCACCGAAAATTCTAAATCTGAAGGAATGACAGAAAACTTCTGTTTTCGGAGAAAGGAGGGAGTGCAACATTTTTACGCAAGAAGTTGTGGTTCTCACTAGGTCGATCCTCTCTTACTTTTTCCGACGGATGTTAATTTCGTCCGAATTTTGTCGGAATTTACCGACATAATTATGTCCATCAGAAATGCCCATGTTTTCTTGTAGTGGAAAAAGAAGAGCCAAAGTTGTTCCGCGAGTCTGATTTTAGTTTGAGGTATGGTTCAGCCTTTGAACCAACACCTTCTGCAAGTCCAATACCGGAGGAGCCAAGAACACAAAACATCTCCCGAGAAAGATTGATCGAATTTAATAACTTTGTGAAATCTATCCTGATGTACGAGCCTTTCTCGGATGTGTAGGAAAAGGTTGTCTACAAGCATTCTTCCGCAACAGCAAGGAGAGTAGAGAAGAAATTCGCACATATTTCACGAAAGTGAGGCATTCAACAATACCATATGGTACGTCTTATGCTATTCGTATATTTCATCCCGAGAAACACAAAAGTTATCCGAACAAGATTAGTTGGGAAAAGTTAGAGGAATTCAATAGCGTGGTTCGTGATCTACTGATAATAGAATTTTTGCTAATCAATTACTCAAACTCCACTCGTGTCATCGTTGTATTTAAGGTATCAATCAAAATGGGGTTAAATGTCTCAATTACTAAGAATGCAGAAAACTACTTAATTCAAGCAAATAAGGTTGGTTTTGGAACCAAGCCTAGTTATCTAATTCGAATTAAACAAGAAACAAGATCTAGCAACACTAAACGAGATTAAATATAATATTGAAAGGCGAATCCAAGGATGAAGTTATGTAAATAAGATGATCCCATAGCTAATTCATGATGCTTAATACTCAATAAATGCTAATCCCTAGGTTAAGATCATTAATTATGACTAATCCTCTCTCAAGGTACTAATCACTTTGTTAATCACTAAATCAAGATCAAACTTTCATTTGTGATAAAATGATTAGCAAGCATTGAGATCTATGTTCAAATCAACCAATAAACACCTTAAGCAACTACTCTCATAGGTTAAGAATGTTTATCACTAACTAAGCTCTTTGGGGAATTTCATCGAACACCCTGTGGGTGTGAAATTCTCTAAAGTCTAGATTGACTCCCTCAAGCCTAATCTAGCATTAAGCACACTTAGCAAAAAGGGAATTTAATAAATCTAAACCTAAACATCATGAATCAACTAATGGACCACCCTAAATCTACCTCATCCCAAGAATCTAAGAGACTACTCAAAAACCACTAGGACTCAACAAATCCTATGAAGAACATGTTAAATCCCATGGTTAGATGATTATTTGATTACGAAAAAGAAGTAGAAGACAGAGATAAAGTAGTCAAAGCTTTAAATTGCATAAATAAAAGAAGATGTCTCTTAAAATCACCAAGAACACACTAAGAGAGGTTTTTAGCTTAAGAAAAGGATCCCCCTTGGAAAATTAGGTTTTATGCTTATATAAAGAAAGAGGGGCGAACCGGGTCGGCTCGGAAAAAACTGGGTACTGACCCGGCCAAAATGGGTCGCAAGGGCTAGTGGTCACCTACACCGACCAGACGGTTTGGTGCTATGGATCGGTGTAAGTGCTGGTAATGTGCACCGGTCTGTTGCACCGAATGGAGGGCTCGATGTTGAAGATTTCCTTCAGGTGAGATGAGATGCACACCGGATGCATGGACCGGTGTGGAACGATCGCCGTGCGGTGCTTAGCTCATGTTGCTACACCGGTATGTTATACCAAATGGAGGGCTCGGTGTTGAAGACTTCCTTCAGGTGAGATGAGACGCACAGCGGATGCATGGACCGGTGTGGAATGATCGCCGTGCGGTGCTTAGCTCCTGTTGCTACACTGGTTTGTTGCACCAAATGGAGGGCTCGGTGTAAATGCCATGTAGCGTGACACCCGATGCATAATCCGGTTTAGATGGGTCTCGTGCGGTGCTTAGCTCCTGTTGGCACACCGCTTTGTTGCACCGGACGGTTGAGTCGGTGGAGATGTCTCCAAGCTTCTTTGTGACTCTAGATTCTTCTCCTTGTTCCCAATCCGAATGGTCTCAAGTCCAAAGTCTCCAATCTCCTCCAAAACACCTAGAATATATTCTAAAACATGCGAAACTCTCTAGAACCTAATGCAACATCCTAAACTCTAAGAAAGACCGAGATGCTAGACAAAACTATGAGTATGCATGCAAATGACATGGAAAGCTAACTAAAATGAATGCTAGAACATGTAAATTATGAGAATATCATCTACCTCGAGGAATCACGTTTGCTAGAGCTAACGTGGACCACATGATTGGTCACTTCTTTTGTGAAAGCAAAGAATCCATCTCGGAGATAGAAGATCTTTTCACGAATGCTATGAGATAGAAGTCTCCATAAGATTCAAGAAAAAAGTTTGTTTCTCATCACTTGTAGCATCCGAGGAGTCGAGTTTAAAGACATTCTTTGTGACTCCGGAGCCTGCTTTAGCATCATGTCAAAATCAACCGCCAATAGCCTCGCTATCAAGCATGTGCACCGTACCCGAACAAAAATTAGCATGGCTGATGTATTTTGTGATACACCAAAGGGGATCGCCTAGGACATGCCCGTAAGGATCGGAGATTGCATTGCCCCCGTCGACTTCTACATTGTCAAAGCGACGAAATTTGATTCTACACCGGTAATCCTAGGGTGGCCTTTCTTGTCAACCATCAGAGGCATTATGGATTGGCCAAATCGACTTGTTTCCTTTGCTAACATCGACAAAGACATGTTCTACGATGCTGTCCCACTCAAACTCAAGAAAGAAGGACATCTCAAATCGAAGAACCCCGATCCCGACTTACTATGGAGCGATGAGTCACATGACGAGGAAACCGAAAGGACCAACGTCGAGTTAAACGACTTTAAATAAAAGCGCTCAGTGGGAGGCAATCCATTTTAGGTACGTTTTTCGTATTAGTTTTTCTTTATTTTTCAATTAACATTATTTTTTCTTAGTTTCAGCTTTCTAAAATACCAAAAAACCAAAAAACTCAACAAACTGAGAAGACAAAAAGATGGAGGCACGGTCTGATGCTGCTTGATCCAGCCCAAACCGCGAGGAAGGACTTGATCGCAAAACAGGATCGACTGCGGTGCGTCCCACCGACCCACGGTGAACCAGCCATAAACCGCGGATGCGTCCCACCGACCTGCGGCGAAACCTCCTTTGGCCGCGGTAGGCACCTCCGACCCGCGGCCAGCCCCTTGTCGTTCCCAATCAATTTTCTTTGATCCCTGACCGACTCCAATTCATTCCCAATCACCCCCACACTCATTCCCCATCACCACAACACCATATACCATTCCCCACCTACCACCATTCCATTACCCAATAGTTTCAGGTAAGTTTTATTTTTCCCAAAACTTTTTCAATTATTACATACATCTATTTCTCGTCCTTGCTCGATTTATTTCACACCGGGGACAATATGATTTAAGTCAAGGGGAGGATTCCATCTCTTACTAATCACCTTTTTTTTATGAGTCTTTGCATTTTGTATTTTTTTTAAACAAATTTCAAGTTTTTTTCAATAAAAGTACGAATACGTTTTGAGGGAATGATGAAAGAAATCCATGACGATAACCGACCAGTGTGCTTCTACGCTATTTCCTAGTAAAATGCTCTTTCGTAATTTGGTTGGTTCCTGATTCCCAGATTACTTCTTGTTTACACCATCAGGCGCGGGATGGCCCTATGTCAGCTTACTCTGAAATCGATTCGTCATATGATAAGTCTACTAGTTTTATCGCATGAGTGCGATTTCGACTTGAGAGTCGGGCTATTGGAAACACTTACTAGTATTAAGGCCGAACCACATCGTTTGTGGTATATTTCAGCTAGGCGTGGTTGTGCAATTGTGACTGGTTGGCCTGACAAGGATACCTCATGGTCGAGATACTACTTCTTTGTTAAGATGGACAATTTTACTGTCCCGAATCCCAAACTCGTTAGGACTAGATGGGCACGTAGTATTGGTAGTTTATATATTTCTTGGTTGTTTCCTTTTATCGCCTTTGCATTTCTGACCTTGTATATTTTCCTAAGCCTTTCTTATATGTGGTGATATTTCAGCTCATCCGATCTTTCCATTCGTCGAAGGTCTCCAGGATACCATCAACACCCTTCGTTCCGCCAGCGAGTTTAATTGGAGGTCATTCACTCGTGCGCACATTTCTGCTTCTAGGATACGACACCCGACAGGTGAATCGTCTTCTGGTAAGGAATTTTCCTTGTCCCTTTTTGTTTGGTAAGGATTTATCTATTATGCCATAAGTTATATGTTTCGTTCCCCCTTTTTTGTAGAGGGCGTAGTTTCATCTAGCTTGTCTGATTCTTCTACTAGCTCGTCACGCGCATTTTTGTCAGCTAACATGGGTCCAATTCCAGAGTATCACGCGAAGAGACGTATTCGAGAAGAGGCCACTGCTAAGGAGGTTGTTGCTACTGCGTCGAAAGATACAACATGTGCAAGTTCGGAGGTCCAGGCGGAAGCTCCTAATGACGTCGAAACCGCCCTTGCCACAATTGTTACTTCGACCGAGGTCTTAACTGAGCATTAGGGTATGCATGTCGTTGCTGTGACGGGAGAAAAAGAGACGGATTCTCTTGTAGTGAAGCAGCCGAGCTCGTCGTCTGCCCTACCTATTGTCCTAGCGTGTCCTTCTCAAGTTGACAAGGCACCACCTGGAGGTCGTTCCGATCGCAAGTGTGGCGTATCGGTTCGCTCCCCTGCCGAGCCTTAGCTCGTCCAGGGTGACCCTAAGTCGATCGAGTCGGAGGCCGCGAAAAGGTTGAAGAGGGGTAAAACATTATCCGTTTCCGCTTCTAAGAAGGGGGGAGAGAAGGAAAAAGTGAATGAATTCGAGATTCATTTTCGTTATACGAAAGAGGCTCCACTCATCGATAACACTTTGAAATCTGAAAATGCAGGGAAGCCGGATGCACCCACCAGACATGCTCTCTAATTATGACTTGTACTATGATTGGGCGTATAGCGAAGCTCAGGTAACTTATGTATTTGTCGTTCGATTTGTTGTTGTCGCTTGTCTCTTTTATCTTGCAAACTATTAGTTCGTCTTTGGCAAACTGTAGCTCGTAGGAATCGCCTAGTGAACTCCTACGACCACCAACTTAAAAAAGGGAACCGTGAGAACAAGGAGTTGAAGGAGGCGATCTCCAAGATGAACGAGGAGCTAGCTGCTGAAAAGACCGGCGAACTGAAACGGGCTAAGGATACGACGACCTTGAATGCAAAGATTGCCGACTTGGAGAAGGTGTCTGCTGATTTACGAGATGCAAATGGTGAGCTTGACAACAAGTGGAAGACTACTACCCGTTCCCTCTCACGGGCCGAGGTAGAAAATAATAAAATCTTGGCCGATAGGGTTGAGGCGTTAGCTCGTCTCGACACTCCTATGGCTACTCGGTGACACACCAGGATTTATCCGGCGTGCGGGGTTTACCCTTTACTAGGCCGCAAGTGTACGACACACGCAGTAGTATTTAGGGATCGAATCCACGGGGAGACGTTGTTCAATTTCTAACGAGTGCTAACTTATGTATACACGGGAAATATATTTTTATGGTTTTGTCAGGTCGTAGCAAGAGAAATAAACTAAGTTAAGCAATGAAAATAAATCTAATCTAGGTGAACAGTAGCAAGCAATAATTATTTCAAGGTTGTGAATATTAAACGAAGCGTTGGGCGATTGGGAATTTTTTAGGGTTTATGGCCGATTTTCACAAGGAAATTTCTAGGATTTCTAAAGCGACTTTTGTCGACTTTGGGTTCTTGAACTTGGAATATGTACGCTGCGTGTAGTCTACTCCCATAATCCTACACACCTACTAACTTCAGTACTCGGACGATACCTTTCGTCTCCGCCCGCGCAAGAAGTGAATGATACTCTCAAAGGTCGTTTACGCCCACAATTCCTCCGTAAGTATACTTTCGAAATCTTACGACGGATTTGCTCTTCTACCCTAGGTCAAGCGATTAGATATAACACTCTCGTGGCTCTTAAACGCCTAATATCAGTTGCTAAGACGGTTAGTCAAGCAACACATTAACAACAAGGATAGAACGAAGAACCCTAATCGGTATCCTAGACTAAAAACCTAATAAGAATCAAACCATAAATTCTCCTTCAAACCCCTTTCACCCAACAAGAGAATTACTCAACCATAGCTGAGGTAAACATATTCAATAAATTCAAAAGAAAACAGTGCATAAAAAGGGATGGAGAAAGATTCTCTATCGAAGAACACCAATGAAGAATCCTTCTTACAATCCTTGAAAAACCAAGAACACAATTTCTAGGGGTTTGCCTCTGCCAAAAAGCATGAAAATAATCTAACGTAACTGTCTAAGAGGCATAAAATAAGTATTTATAGAGGTATTCTACGTTTAGGGTTTGGTGTGAAATGACAGTTTTAGCCTCGGGTAAGTGAAGTGATGATTCATGCGAAAAAGGGCTCGGCCGCAGGTGCGGCCTCTCTAGGAGTGGCACAATGTCTCTTGGCCGCGGGTGGAGGCTCTCCAGGAGTGGCGGATTGGCAGTTGGCCGTGGGTGGAGGCAGCTTCATCTGCCTTCAGTGCTTCAAGTATATTTAAGGATCCAACCGTTGGATTGCCTCTAATCCAATTGTATTTGAAAGCGGGTTGTCTCTACTTTGTGTTTTCCAATTTTGGGGATGATCAGACAGTGAAAAGGTCTCCATTAGCTGCAAGACTTCTTAACGGTCCAAGTTTATCTAAAAACGTACTTTTGCTCCAAAATGCACTCTTTTATTCCGAGTTACCTGAAACATCTTTCAAATCTCTAAAATATGAAAATCACTTGAAAACCTTTGAAAACAGAGTTAAAACACTTGCAAAGAATATGAAAGTGATCCATAAAAATGGTCAAAAACCGGTGTTATCAGCTCCCCCAGATTTAGATTTTTGTTTCCTCACACAAAACATAAATCTAAACTCGGAAAGAGGTTTTCGAAAATATACGAACTAACAAAATTTTTAGTGACCGTCCTTCTAAAAAATAACCAACGTAATGCATCAATCGGGCTTAGTCTAGAAAATTCTCACCAAAGTACTACAACGCTAATCCACGGTATCCATCATGCGAAAGTATAACCACATAGATCCTAACTTTTAGTCAACTAGCTCTTAACATTCATTAAAGTTTGCATGATTCTTAATTACCAAAAATATTAGACAATACAATCGATGCTAGGCATTTAAGGGCAATTTAGAGGTGAGGATAAAAGTGTTTCGGGTTAACGTATTTTCTTCAGAGGATGCTAGATATTATGCAAAACAGCAAGAGAGGATGGAGCTATTGGTACCCACAGTTTTCAGTCACTCCTTGCTCGCATAAGTGTTGCTGCAAAACTCCTCCTTCGTCGGGACTCTTCTCCCTTTGACAGAACTTTTTTGTCGTTCCCCCGGACTTAGATTTGTCTCCGGGTAATGATTCGAATGGCTTCTTACTCCTCACATATTGAAACATAGTTGCCTTGGTAAAAATATAAAGTACTCTAAGACTCTTAGGCTTTTATTTCCTTTCTTTTCGGGTTTTTTTTTTAGAAAGGGGAAAACGCCTTTAAACGGGAGCCTTAGAGAGTACGAAAATTACCATTTACAAACGATTTCCAAGACAACTTTGTAGCTTGATTATTCTATACCTCCATAACCGAATCCGTCTAGTCTATCGTCTTTTCGAGTGACTAAAAAACTGTGTTATTCTTCCCTCTCCGGCGTTTTTGCACATATCTGCACATAAGACAACGAGAGAATGGCATGATCTATGAACAAATGTTAAGTTTCGGGTGGGATACCGGCTAAAGATGAATCGGCCATCTAAAGAGTGGTAAAAATAAAAAAGATGTCCTAGATGTATGACTCGTTGTCTCGCCTAAAACAATTGATAATAAAATTAAATATATATTAAGTCCAAATAAAATGAGCTAGTATATCCTGTCAGAAAGAATTTCTATGGCTCGAAATCCTCTAGGGATGTCGCATTGAAAGCACTCTAGCTACCGTCTAGTCTAGTACTAAACCACAAAAGAGCTAGCACGAGGAAATAGCGTAGAAGCACATTGGTCTATATCATTATAGATTTTGTTCTTATGTTCCTGACAAATACTTAATAAAAATATTACACGAGGTCTTAAAAATTCAGCGAAAATTAAAAAGATCCAAAGAAAAGAAAAATAGATTAGTAATAGATAAACATCCTCTCCCAAACTTAAATCACACTCTCCTCAGTGTAAAAAAGATGGTGAAAGGATGGTAAAATCATTAAAATAAAAGATAATGTGAAAGAGATCGATTAAACCGTGCTAGTGAAGTGCATGGCTAGGCGTCGCCGTGATGATGCTTCCGAAGGCGGTAGTAGTATCCTCGGGTTTTGTGGCGGGCGCGTCATGTTTCACCTTCACCAAGTTCGTCGCGACGATACAAGCATAGAAAGCATAGCGCGGGTCATCGGTGAAAGTTAATTGAAAGGTGACAAGCTCACCTTTTAGGACACTCCCCACGTTCGCTCTCGAGAATATGGTATGCGCTAAGAGCTTGTGTATATAGCGGACAGCGAGATGCGTGAGTAGGGCGGCTTTGGATCGTCCATTGTCGTAGACACCTTGTCCCATTATACTCCATAGATCGTCATCGGGATTCTCCTCGGTGTGAATCTAATCGAGAAATTGAAGCTTCAAAGCTTCACAAAGTTTCAGGATCGTTAGAGCATAAGAATATCCGCTAATGGTAAAAGTAAGTGTATCGTCGTTCGCTCTCGCATTAGAGCGTCTCTTGTAGCACATGGTGACAGTCGATAAGAATTATTTGGTGAGATCTTTGTAGGTAGGGAGATTGAGCTCCATGAAAGGTCAAAGGTTAAGTGCGTCGAGATACCAAATCACGTCTTCTCTAATCCCAAGCGTGTCGAGAGTCGAGTAATCTATGCGAGGTGTTAATTTGATAACCATCTTGTTGAGCTTCTCAAGGTAATCGATATTCGGGTCCATAGGTTTCCCGACATATCGTACCTTTGGTCTTCGTTCCGGAGGTGGTGTTGGTTCACGTGGAGGGGAAGGAGTTGGGTCACGTCGAGGAATCGACACACGAGTTCTAGTCGATCGTCGTCGACTTGAAAAGAACTCGCCAATATTTGTGTCGTCTTCCACGCTTGCGGTGTCCAATCCTCCTCGGTTCTCCTCGTGTTGAATTGAAAATGATCTCCGAGAAGTCTCTCCTACGTATCTGCTCTTCTTAGAGCGCATCATGCGGGATCTCGAGTGGTCCATTTGTTCCTACAAAATAGAGAAACAACTCGGCAAAAGTGTGAATATGGTTAAAATTGAACGGTTTCAATGCACAAGGATACTAATCGAGTATCAAGAGACACATTCAATAAACAAACGAGAATTATTGAGCATAATTCAAACAAATCGAGACGATAATTGTAAATTTCGGGTTTGTGACGTACTTTCATTAAAAAAATCGAAGTATAGATTTTAAGTTCATCTTCATACAATTTCAGTAGATTACCGTTTAATAATTATCAATATATCAAGACTTTTTCAAATTAATCAAAATTAATCTCCAAATTCGTTTTTATTTAAGCTTGAAAATTTCAAGTTCCAAAAATCTCAAATCCATAATAATTAAGTGCTAAAACTGAAATTCTATCATTCTAGAAGTTCAATCTAGAGTTCTCCAACAATTTCTAGCAATCCTAGACATGAATCTAGTAAATTTAAGAAAACCCTTAGGGTTTAGCTCAATGAAAAAGTCAAGATTTAGGATCATACCTTGGTGGAATTGATGAGATTGAAATGGAATTGAAATCTCCTTTGAAAAAGAGTGAGAATGGACTAAATAATTTTTGTAAAAGCTTTTGAATTGAAAAAGGTTTTCTTGCTCAAAATCTTCAAGTCTTTTGGAAGAGAAGAAGAAAGAGAGCTTGAATCTTGAAATTCTCTTTTTGTCTTTGAAAAATTGTTTTTATGTAAGAAAAAGTTTTATGTTTTTCAAAAGCTTTTGTGATTTACCTTAGCAGGACACGGAAATTAAACCGGGTTTGGTTCAATTTCATGTCGGGAACATGTTCGGGATTGCACTCTTTAAAGTCGGGAACGGTTGGGAATGGCCGGGATGAAGTTCGAAATGGAATGAGGCTGGCCGCAAGTCGAGCACACGCAACCACGACCAACTGCTTCTTCGCCGTGGGTTGGCTAGCTCCAGCCGTGGGCGATCGTTTCTCGGCCGCGTGATCGTCCAATGAAGAAGCGGTCGATGGCCTCTTCGCCGCGGGACAGCTCGTTCCAGCCGTGACCGAGTTGCTTTCGTCTCAGGTCATTTTTCTCCTTCGTTCCTTTGTCTTTTCACGATCTGTTTCAAATGTCTTCTCCAATTTTTTTGTGTTTTCTGATTTTTTGAATGTTTTTTGGGTTTTTTTGTTTTTATATAAAGCCTGAAATCCTAAAAAGAAAAACGTCAATAGAAAAAGAAAAAAAAACGTACCGAATGGGTTGCCTTCCATCAAGCGCTTTTGGTTAAAGTCGTTAGCTCGACTTTTTGGTGAGACTAGGCGTGAGCAGTAGATATCTCGGGAACAAATGTTTCTTTGGAATCGTCTTGTTTATGACGTGTTTCGCCTTTCTTCGGTATCACTTTCTTCTTTCCGCGTTTTTTTCGAATTTTTCACTTCTCGAAGAGCTTGTTTCGTCTTCTCAACCATTTCTTCCATTCGTTCTTCTTTGGTATCTCTTAAATCTGGTGGAATATTGCTCTTAACTTTTGCAAATAGTTTAGAAGTGAATGGTGGACTTACCTTTGGGGGTTCCGTCTTAGTCGACTCATTCTCTTTTCCTTTAGGGAAAATCGAGTTTTTCATCTTTTGTTCGTCCCACGGGTTTGGAATTTCGTCTGGGACAGTAGAATGGAGTGATGTGGACATCGACCCAAGTAACATTCCAAGCATAATGCCAACAGTTCAAGAAGGGGCCATGACGCGTTCTAGGATCAAACAGATGAGGAATAGATACAAAAAGGCCCTACACATCTATATCAACTCCTTAGAACCAACATATCCTTTGCTGCCTGACCTAAACGTCATATTTGGGCATAACAATCTCTTGGAATCAGTTTTAGCTGAGAGAAAACTGATCAAAGCAGTTTTAGCCGAGAAAAACCAGGCCAAATCAGTTTTAGCCTAGGACCCATTTTCAGCCAAATCAGTTTTAGCCAAGGTCTATGTTTTAGCCGAGAGAAACCTCACCGAAGCAGTTTTAGCCGAGAGAGATTTAGCCGAAACAGTTTTAGCCGAGGGAAATTCAAATAGCTTAGAAACTCTCCAAAATTGTGGTCTCACCAAGGTAGGTAATTTTCATCGACCAAATACACATTTTAAGACTAATAGTCGAGTTAGTTTGGCAGAAAACAATCTAGGAACCAAGTTCCTTCAGAAAGAGCTACTCGGAGCCGAAGGAGGCCAAATGGAGCAAGAAGAGAAGACAAAGGCTGAGGGAGAGCAAGAACTTGAAGATGAAGAGTCTTCTTACTTGGAAAGCACTAGAGGAGCCTCCCACAACTCACCTTACGACAAGGACGCACTTACACCAGAATCATCTCAAAGAAACTTGCATGCGACTCCTTGCAAGTCTACTCATCAATGTAAGCTTTTCAATTATTCTATTGTGCTTACAGGTGTTTCCAACGTGATCAACGACTAAGGCCTTCAGCAAGACATCGTCTAGTTTATTTTTTAGGAGTCGCTCATAAACTTTCCTATTATGGATTAAATGAAACGATGAGCTTTATTTAGAGTTTGCGGTTTTCTTTGTTTGTTTTAGAATTGCGTGTTGTTTTCTTTCAAAGTCCTATTGTTTTGAGTCTTTGCTTCTTGAGTCGAACCCTAGTAGGTTCAAGCCGACGAACCAGTTTATAAGGTTCCCTTTGCGGCATTGTAGTCCGCAACTTTTTTTACCTTATCAATAAAATAGCGCCGCCTTGAGAAACCAGTCTTGTTATTTGTCTTGTTTGTGTGATTCAAGCAAGCTTAGATCATTCACCGTATCAGAGACTCACCTAACCTCTGTGTTGTGAACTCACTTCATCAGCACATCATCTCTTAATCCCACACGAGAGGGCGTCCGCCTGCGTGTCCGATTGTTTCCATCTTCAACCATCAAATGAGCCAAGGAGAGGGCGACCGCCTGCCTTACACACTGCCACTATCCCTTGACGGGAGAGCCACCACCGGTTCTTACATCGTCTTTGGTATCAGAGCCAAAGGTTCTGCCTTTGGTTGTCTTACCCTTTATCTTTCATTCGCTTTGCTTTCATATTCGCTTAGGCTATTAGCTTCGGTTAGCTTAAGAAAAGAAAAAAAAATATCTAGGGTTTGTTAGTTCGTGTTCTTAGTTCTGTTCTTGATTAAGAAAAGCAAAAAAAAAATAGTTAGTTTGTATTAGTTGTTTTAGAAACAAGTCGCAAATCAAAAAAAAAAAGAAGGAAATTTAGCTTATCGCTTGGTTAGAGTTTTGGAACTTATCTATTAATTTTGTGAGCTTTGCGAATTGCTTAGAAAATATTTGTTAAGTTGCTAATAATTTTATTAGACGTTTCACAATTGTTTCAAGTCACTTTTAGAATTTTTCTTCGTTTGTTGTTACACTCATTGCTTTGACGAATTGTTGTTTTTGTAAGTTACAAGAACCAACAGATTGTAAGGCATGTGAGAAGAGGCAAATCACAACGTGCAGATGCAAGACATCATGGCCATACTCACTGCCATGAGAGAAGACATGAGAGACACAAGGGAGCGTCTAGGCAGGCTTGAACAGCCTAGAGCAGCCGTAGGGAACTTGCCACCGGCGAGGAGAAATGCACCGGCTAACAACCACAATAAAGAATCTGAGGAGTTTGATTCTGAAACTAGTAGAAATTTTCCGTATAGCCACGAAAGAGCCACGGTCAATCCGTGGCTTTTTATAATTTAGCCACAAAAAGTCACAAAAAAGCCACGAAATAAGAAAAAACAAAAATGTGGCTCTTTCGTGACTTTTTGTGGTTAAAATAGCCATGAATTAGTCATGCATTTTTCGTGGCTACCATTGCCACGATTTTGCCACAATATACATGTGACTATATAGCCACGAACCGAGTTCGTTACTAAGCCGTGGCTAGTTATGCCACGATTTAGCCACATATATTCCTTGGCTAGCCGTCTCCGACATAAAATATCACATCTATCAAAACAATTGGTTTTACCACCAAAATATTTGGTTTTTGCCACCAAAACAATTGGTTTTTGGCTGAGGATTTGGTTTGTAGAAACCAAACCATTTGGATTTCATATAACACATAGAAAAAATTCTTAACTTCCAAATTGCCCTATAACACAAAACTTAGAAAGAAAAAAAATAACCCCTCGCTCTCAATTTCCACCGTCGTCGCGCACGAACGTCTTTGATATAGGAAATATGTGACGAAGACAAAAGAAAAACGAGACAAACACGTGGAATCAATTTAGTGGCTTTGTCAAACAACTGACTTATTAACAAACCTATAAAGAGCATTGTTTAGCTCATAGTTTGTTTTTATCAGAGATTTTCAATTGTATCTTCCCTTTCTCTTTTCATAGAAAGAATTCTAGGGTTTGTTATTTCATTGTTTGCTTGAGTTGTTTCTTCATCCTATACTCTAGCAGCTTGAGAATTGAATTTGTGTTTTCGGAACATTGATTCATTAGCGGGATCGAGTTAAACACAGTTTACCTCTATCAAAGGTATCAGATTGTCAACGATTCTCGGAGATGACAGAGACAAGAGCACAAACTGCGCTTAAAGAGGCAATTCAGGAGGAATTGGGTTCGCATATTGATGCGATGCTTGCGAGGACATCAACTTTGGAAGGGATAGTTTCTGAACAGAACACCAAACTTGTCGAACAGAACAACAAACTTGATAAGAACATCGCCGATATGTTCGAAGCAATCCGATTGATTTCAAATCCTAATGGTTCGTCGAGTAGTAACTCACCACACAACAAGGTTTCTACGGTTGTGACGTCGACCCCGACATTCAACTTTGAACGGCAAGACACCGCACATGAACAACGAACGGGAGTTCATCAGAATTATGCGGGTTTGACAAGATTGGGGAAGGTTGATTTTCCCAGATTTGATGGTGATAAGATCAAAGAATGGCTATTTAAAGTGGAACAATTTTTTTCGATTGATCTCACTCCGACTGAATTGAAGGTCAAGATAGCTTCGATTCACTTCGATGGTCACGCCGCAACTAGGCATCAGTCTATGATGCAATCTGAGTTTGGCGCATCTTTGTTAACTGACTGGCACAATTACAAGTCCCTATTGAAGGAACGCTTTGAAGACATCCTGGAGGATCCTATTGCAGAACTAAAACAATTGCAGGAAACATATGGCATCGTTGTTTATCATGAGAAGTTTGAGCTTTTAAAAACAAAGGTAAATTTGATTGAGGATTACCTGGTTAGTACGTATCTGCCTGGTTTGAGAATGGATACACAAATGCATGTCCGAATGTTTCAACCACACACTATTCGACAATGTCTCTTACTCAGGAGATTGTATGAGAAATCTCACCCGAGAAAACCAATGGTGGCTGGTTGGACCACGCCGAGGCCTAATAATTTCAGTTCCCAAGCTAAGGGAATTCTTCCATACAAAAAAGAACCAGAGTTTAGAGGTGGTGCCAACGAGTCTAATGACCGACCTAAGGGGGATACACTCAACCCACCTAAATTTTTGTCTCAAGCAGAGATGAGCGATAGACGAGCTAAAGGTCTGTGTTACTTCTGTGATGAGAAGTATACACCTGGACATTATCTGAAACATAAACAAAAACAGCTGTTTATCATGGAATCTACGGAAGAGGAAGAAGGAGATATAAGGGAGGAACAATGGGGAGAAGCAGAGGACGGTGATCTGGCCCAGATTTCAGTCAATGCAATCGATGGTATTTCAGATTATAGCACGATGCATGTTAAAGGATTCTATGGGAAGCGAGCATTATTTATTTTGATTGATTCTGGCTCCACCCAATATTTCGTGGACAAAAATGTCGCTGAACGATTAGGTTGTTCCTTACTTTCTATAGGCAGGAGACAAGTCAAGGTGACTGATGGGCGTATGCTTGGGATCAGAGCAAAAATTGATCAATTTCAGTGGAAATTCCATGACACCGAGTTTATGTCTGATGTATTGGTTATACCACTGGGCGGTTGTGACATGGTTCTAGGCATCCAATGGCTGCAAACGTTAGGACGTATAACTTGGGAGTTTCTGAGATTAGAGATGAGGTTTGTGTTTGAGAAGCATAAGTTATTGCTCCATGGGATTAAACAAGGATCAATCGGAGAGGTTAAGGCGAACAAACTCAATAAGCTGTGGGAAGAACAAGTCCAACTAGCAATGATATGTGCTAATGAGATCATCGAGGATCAAGTGGAGGTGACTTTGTGCGCAGTCGAACCAGAGTTGGTCGCTCAGCCTCATGTCGTAACAGCTAGGCTACTCGCCGCGTTCAACGATATATTTGCTGAACCAACATAGTTACCACCGTTTCGGGAGAATCACAATCATAAGATTCCATTGCTCGAAGGGTCACATCCTATTAATCAACGACCTTACCGCTACGCACTGTATCAGAAGAATGAAATATATAAAATCGTCGAAGAATTGTTGGTAAGTGGTACAATACAAGCTAGTTCAAGCCCGTATGCATCTCCGGTTGTATTGGTGAAGAAAAAAGATGGAACTTGGCGATTATGTGTTGATAGCTTGACAGTGAAAGATAGATTTCCGATTCCATTGATTGAAGATTTGGTGGATGAATTGGGTGAATCTATGGTGTATTCAAAGATAGATTTGCGGGCTGGTTATCATCAAGTGCGCATGGATCTGAATGATATTCATAAAACAGCTTTCAAAACTCATTGTGGGCACTATGAGATTTGGTAATGCCTTTCGTCCTCACTAATACCCCTGCTACTTTTCAGAGTTTGATGAATTCCGTATTCAAAGAATTTCTGCGCCACTTTGTCCTCATATTTTTTGATGACATATTGATTTACAGCCCATAAATTGAGTTGCATCTGGAACATCTTCAGGCTGTGTTCGAGGTGATGAGACATAATCGTTTGTATGCAGAACGAAGTAAGCGTGTTTTTGCTACAAGTAAAGTTGAGTATTTGGGACATTATATAGAAGTAAAGGGCGTCTCTACCGATCCTACAAAAATTAAGGCAGTAGCAGAATGGCCTAAACTTGCAAATCTAAAAAAACTAAGAGGGTTTTTGGGTCTCTCTGGGTACTACAGAAGGTTTGTGAAGAATTTTGGATCTATTGCAAGACCATTGACAGCTCTGAATAAGGACGCGTTTCTATGGTCGGGAGAGGCTCATAAAGCGTTTGAAAGTTTGAAAACGGAGCTTTGTCAAGCACCTGTTCCGGCTTTGCCATTATTTGATAAACCGTTTATAGTTAAAACTGACGCATGTGGACATGGAGTTGGGGCTGTTTTGATGCAGGAAGGACACACCATGGCATACATAAGCTGCCATTTGCAAGGAAAACAACTACATCTTTCAATCTACGAGAAGGAATTGTTAGCCGTGATATTTGCGGTCCAAAAGTGGTGTCATTATCTGTTTCCTGGCCATTTTATCATTAAAACGGATCAAAGAAGCCTTAAGTATCTACTGGAGCAATGACTTAATACACCGATTTAGCAACAATGGCTACCTAAACTGTTGGAGTTCGATTATGAGATTCAGTATAAACAGGGTAAGGAAAATCTGGCTGTTGACGCGTTATCTCGCGTAGAGGGTGCAAAAGTCCTTCATATGTCCATGTCAGTGCTTGAATGTGATCTTATGAAGGATATAAAACAAAGTTATGAATCGGATGCAGCGATTAAACAACTGATTGAGGAACTAAAAGTAAACCCGAAGGCTAAGAAGCACTACTCATGGGTACATAACATTCTTCGAAGGAAAAGTAAGATCGTAGTTCCCATTTTCACGTCGTTGAGGGATTCTATTCTCCACTGGTTACTTTGTTCGGGCAGTAGTGGACACTCAGGTCGCGATGCTACACATCAGAGGGTCAAAGGCTTGTTTTATTGGAAGGGAATGTCGAAGGATATTCAATCATACATACGGAGTTGTAGTGTCTGTCAACAATGCAAATACGATAATTCTGCTTACCCTGGTTTGATCCAACCGTTGCCTATACCTGAGACCATCTGGACTGATATCTCTATGGATTTTATTGAAGGATTGCCTTATTCTTTTGGGAAAACCGTGATCCTAGTGGTGGTTTATCGTTTAAGTAAGGCAGCTCATTTCATGGCTCTGTCTCACCCTTATACAGCCATCATCGTCGCACATACCTTCTTGGATAATGTGTTCAAATTGCATGGTTGCCCTCAGTCTATTGTCAGTGACAGAGATGCTGTGTTCTTCAGTGAATTCTGGAAAGAGTTATTTACCTTACAAGGAGTTTCTCTGAAATTTTCTAGCGCCTATCACCCACAAAGTGATGGACAAGCTGAGGTTGTTAATCGTTGTTTGGAGACGTATTTGCGATGCATGTGTAGTGATCGACTTCAATTGTGGAGCAAATGGTTACATTTAGCCGAGTTTTGGTATAATACTACTTTCCACTCCGCAACTCAGATAACTCCATATGAAGCAGTTTATGGCCACGCTCCTCCACTTCATTTACCTTACCTTCCTGGTGAATCTAAAGTTGTAGTGGTCGCTAAATGTCTGCAAGAAAGGGAGAATATGATCTTGATTCTCAAATTTCATCTCCTTCGGGCTCAGCATCGAATGCAACAATTAGCTGATCAACATCGAACCGATCGACATTTTAACATTGGAGATTATGTTTATGTCAAACTTCAACCATATCGACAGAAGTCAGTGGTCATGAGGTCTAACCAAAAGCTGTCTCCAAAATATTTGGGTCCTTATAAGATAATTGATCGCTGTGGTAAGGTTGCATATAAGTTGAAACTGCCGGACTCATCTCAAGTATACCCTGTGTTCCATGTTTCTCAAATCAAGATCTTGGTTGGCAACGTCCGTACATCTACGTAATTACCGTCCGCCATGCCCGACGTGTTGAGTAAAGAACCTTAACAAATACTGGAGCGCAAAATGGTTAACAGACAGGGGAGAGCGGCGACAATGGTGCTTGTTAAATGGACCAATCTTCCTGTGGAGGAAGCGACATGGGAGTATTTGTTTGAACTCAAGAAGAAATTTCCAGCAATTGAACCTTGAGGACAAGGTTCTTCGAAGAGGGGAGATTTGATATAGGAAATATGTGACGAAGACAAAAGGAAAACGAGAAAAACACGTGGAATCAATTTAGTGACTTTGTTGAACAACCAACTTATTAACAAACCTATACAGAGCATTGTTTAGCTCATAGTTTATTTTTATCAGAGATTTTCAATTGTATCTTTCCTTTCTCTTTTCATCGAAAGAATTCTAGGGTTTGTTATTTCATTGTTTGCTTAAGTTGTTTCTTCATCCTATACTCTAGCAGCTTGAGAATTGAATTTGTGTTTTCTGAACATTGATTCATTAGCGGGATCGAGTTAAACACAGTTTACCTCTATCACGTATGACTCGTCTCCACCGGGTACGGGTACGTTTGCTCCTCCTCTTTCTCCAGAATTGTTTGTTCTCTTTGCAATTGTGTTAGTGTTTGGGTATTGTCTAGGGTTTGGAATTGGGGGTTTCGAACTGGGTTTAGATCTTCTCCTTGGCCTCATGCTTAGGGTTTGCAATTGTTATAGTGTTTGGGTATTTTCTCCTTCTCCTTGGCCTCACTCTTTCTCCATCTTTTTTCTCGCCAAAAGTTCATTTCTTTTTCTCGCCAAAAGTTTCTCTTCTGTTCTGGCTTGTTGTGTTTCCTTTGACTTTTCTTCTGTTTCATGTTTGTGATCGTCTATTCCTTGTGATGTTACTTTTTGGCATGTGATTTGGCTTTCCAGTTTTGTGTGCTTGGGCAACTTTCTAGTACACTTCTGTTTGAGAATCGGGGATGTCAAATTGATGGTTATATGCTTGTCAAAACAAATTTATTCATTTCCCATAACAAGGCTAATGTGTTCTCTCGATGGACCCTTTAGTATGTTACATACCTTTAATGTTTGTGGATTGAGAGTCTAATTGCAGATACAATCTGTTTTGTATAGAAGATAAATAATTTTCAGTTTTGCTTTGCCAAAGACTTAATGTTAATTGAAATATCTTTGACGGGTCTTCTAAAACACACACACAGAGGCACGTAGAGGACTTGTTGTGTTTGTGTTTGTAAATTTGTATAGTAGAAACGTTTTGTGTTTGTAAATCTGTACTGAAATGACTTCTGTCTTGTTGGTTAGTTTGCTTCTATACTTAAGGGCATATGAAAATATATTTTCAAATTCTCTTGCTTGATACTTGTTTCACGATTTGCCATGTCTTTATGTTGAAGCTTCTTCACTTAATTTCCTTTAGATTGTCTGTTTTTCTCTTACTTTCATTTCTTTTAACTTGTTTGTTTTTCTCTTACTTTATGATGTGTGCTTCTATTAAACCATAGGATTTGATTTCTTATCATTAATTCTTGATGTGTAATGACTTTTGTATTTTGTATAATTCCAGATATGCAACAGAGAATGCCTCCAACGGTTTCAGCTTTAGGTCCTGCCATGCCACCAGGAGCTATCATATCTACAAGCGATGTTTACTAAGTTACAAATACTAATATCTTTTTTTTCTTTGTAGCAAAACTACTACTGGGAAGAGCGGTTTAAAGATTTGGTCTACCACCACTGGAAAATGCATACACAGACTACAATTTGTCAGAAAATCACACTACAAGAAAACATCATTTTTACGACTGTAGAAGTAGTCGCCAATTAGTCTCTAAAAGGTGTGTTACGACGACTATGCGACTAAACCATGTAGTCGTTAATATTTAGTCGCAAAAGTATGTAGTCGTAAAATTAGTCGCCAAATGGCGACTACATTACTACTACACTGTGTTGCCGTTTAGTAGTCGTAAAGTAGTCGCAAATTTTTAAGACTAAACGGCGACTATGTTTGCGACTAGGTTACAACTATAAAAGGTTTAGATGCAGTGGGATAGTTTTAGTCACTAAATAGTCGTACATTTTAGTTACTATTTAACGACAATTTTACGACTAATATAACGACTAATTGGCGACTAATAGGAACATCAAGTTTCAAAGATGTAAATATATGGCGACAAATTAGCTACTCTTATGCGACTAATTGGCGACTAATAGGGGACTATCTTTGCGACTAATTAACGACTATGGAATGTATATAGATGCAGTCTGAAAGTTTTAGTCACGAAGTAGTCGTAAATGTTAGTTACTATTTAGCGACTATACTATGACTTAATGAACGACTAATTGGCGACTAATTGGAACATCAAGTTTCGAAGATGTAAATATTTTGCGACAAATCAGCTGTTCTTATGCGACTATTTGGCGACTAACAGGCTACTGTTTAGTAGCTGAAATTGAAAGCAAATTAAGAGTATGGTGTCACATTGGTGTTCGTTTTGTTTCCCAATTGGTAATATGTGTTACAAAAGTAAAGAAATATGATTCAAACTAACATTTGATTAAAAATATTAACTACAGTATTCATCCTCCATAACAAATGCGAAAACGTAAACAAAACTATCAAATTCATGAGTTCACAAGTAGCAAGATTCAGAAAAGTAAGCACAAAACCTAAGAAGCAGAACCAGAACCAGATGGGGTTGTTCTTGGATCTGGTCGAGGAAGATTGGTTGATGGAAGCAAAGCAGTTGTTGTTGGAGCTGACTGAGAAGCCATGAAGTCTAGAAACGCCGGATCTGTTTGTCGCAGGTACTTCTCCACCAAGGATAAGTGCACAAGCTTGTCCTTTTGCTCAGCCGCAGCTCAGAAGTGCTCTGCTTCACGGACAGCAATCTCAGCATCACGCCGTTCATTATAAGCTGACTGCTCTTCTATTCTCTGTTGAGCTTCCTTCAGTTGCTCTTGGAGTGCAACAAACGATGAAGAGTCTCCCAGTTGCTTGCGCTTGCATTGAGAAGAGTCTCCTTCAGGCTTCCAACTCCATAAGGAGTTCCTCGTGAATCCAACTCAGTGGACTGTCAAAAGTAAGAGAAAAATCTTAATGACAAAATTGAATACTATATAAATGTGAAGTGTACTCTATATGTTACTTTACCTGAAGAAAGATGCTTGTATATTCATCTCTTGTTAGCGCACGAGGTTGCGAAGCACCGTCCAAAACATCTGAAGGCTCTGTCACAAGCTCATACAACTTCTCTTGCACCTTCTGCTCATATGTTTGAACGATTTTCTCGGCCTTCCTATTGACATACGTACCATATGGCCTTGTATGTGTCCTAATGAAAACATCACCAAGACTAACCGGTCTTCCCAATTCCTCTTCCTGCAATGTTACAAAATAAGCAAGGATAGCAAGTAAACCAGAAACATGAAACCAGAAACATGAAACCAATCAAACATGAAACCAGAAACATGAAACCAGAAACATGAAACAGAAACATAATTTAAAGTTGTTGAGGAGGAATTAAAAGTTAAAGTAACTAACCATTTCTTGTTGGATTTGTTGATACGACTTTGGCCCTGATAAGTGGATGTGAGGACCGAGACCTTTACGGTCAGACAAACGAGCATTGGAATAGGTTTGACTCTTGTGCTTTGCTTCTTCAGTGTCCCAGTAGTCCATCATTGTTTTCCAGAGAGTTTCGCCGATCCAATTAGGTCGCTCTCGACTAGTCCTCGCGGTGCTAACCATGTCTTTCATCCAGCGTTGACAGATCTCCTCGAAATACCCTTGAACTATCCCTGTTATCAAGGGATCCCAGGTGTGGGTTTTCTACAAAACAAATAGAATAGGATGATGTTAGCGAAAACATCACAAGCAAACCTATATGTGAAGGCTATAGGACCGAAAACTGTACCGCGAACTCGAGGAAGTATATTTCTTGTCTGTCCCGAGGCACACATGTCCATCTATAGTAGGGAGCATCAAATTTGTTTGTAAACACTTTAGTTATTGACCGAACCAGTTTTGATCCCTTGTCGCGAGTAAACCTGCAAACACACATGAAATAAAGAAGGACATAATAGAAACCAGAAGCATGTTATACAGAAACATGAAACATGAAACCAGAAAAATGAAACATAATTAACCTGCAACCCAGATACATGAAGATTGAAGCATGTAAGAGATATCTCTTACATGCCTTGTGATCAATACTACACATTACAGATTTCACAAGACAATTAAGGATAGAATACAATCAAACATGAAACATGAAACCAGAAGCATGTTTCTACTCTTAGACACCAAACTGACCCTAAGATTAAACAACCGCAACAGAAAGACAATGACTAGAAGCTAAGACAATAAGCAAAGGCAACAGAAAGAGAAGCTTTGTTACCCCATTAAAACAAACCAAGAAACAAACACTTACAATCCAACACGTAGCTAGAATCTAACACTTATAATCTAACACTTAGCAGAAACAAACCAAGAAACCAACCTTGAGATGCGATAAACTTACTAGATATCAGTTAAGAAACAGCTAGAACAATACAAATAAGAGACCGCTTGGATGTAACACTTAGCAAGAGCCGACTGCAAAAGACAGTAATCTTTCAAAACAGCTAGAGCAATAACGATTCAAATCAGCTAGAACAATAATCTAACACTTAACAAGAGACAGTGGTGAACAATACAATCCCATTTACTGAACAAGATGTGATACAATTACCAAGTCAGATTAACTGATCAATACAATCGCATTTTACCAGATGCGATACAATTACCAAGTCGAGTTCGGCGTTGGTGTGGGAGAGAGAACGGTGGTGAACTTATCCCGGTCTGGCACCATAAGCAGAGCATTTAGAGCCCGGAGCGTGTCGTCAAGGAGATCCGGCAACACTGGAGCAGTTTCATCATGGCAGCTATGTCCTTGAAAAGAAGGATGACTCTGACCATGAGAGTCACGAAGTGGTGACCCAGGAGATTCCTCCAGTGGAGCCGAAGCAGTCGCATGGAGGTCTTGTCCACGGGGTTGAGGAATGGAGTTTTCGAAAAGTTGTTGTGGCGGTGGATAGCTCCGGACAGTTGGTGCTGACGTTGTCGATTTATCGTGGACGGAGAGTTGCGGTGGTGCCGGCGTGAAATTGTACTGCTGCGGTAGCTGGTTGGGTGTTCACGATGAAGACGCGTAGCGATTTGACACTCCGGCTCTCTGAGAGACGTTGGGAACAATTTTTCTCTTCTTTCCGCAAAGGGCCTTCTCGCTAGGCATCGTGTGATCTTCTCTGATATATGAAGAAGAGGAATCGAAGAAGAGGAGTCGAAGAAGTGGAATCGAATTAGAATCGAAGAAGTTTATAGCAAAAGGGGAAACGAAGGAGAGGAATGGAATAGGAATCGAAGACGAAGGGGAAGAACAAAACGCTTGACTTAGGGTTCCGTAGTTAGGTTCACGGGATTTGGGTAAAATTATGTTCTGTTTTTGCGAAATTGGTTTGGGCCTCGACCCTAATTTTTATGGGAATGTGTTTAGTAGTCGTAACTTAGTGGGTAAAATATTTGTTGTCTCAGGCATCCAGACTTTTTACGGACATAAAAAAAAAATTAAAGATAGGAATTGAGATCGGCTTTCAATCGTGGTTTCTTAGATCAATCTGTAGAGGTAAAATCTAGCCCGCAATCGTGGGTTCATAGATCAATCTGGAAAAATATGATTTTGTTTTATTTCTGAAATTCTATTGTTCTTTTGTTGTTAGGCCAATTTGTTGTTGTCGGAGAAGAGGATTCACGGCTACGACAACCAGACCAAACAGATGCTTAGAGTGGTCATTCCGGTTGATCTACAATGGAAAAGAATACAAGATCTTAAGGTAAAATTCCGACCGCAATCATTCCTGTTTTAATGTCTACTTTGCTTAAAAACAGACGTTATCCGAAAACATAAGTACTTGAAAACAGGAATGACTTGAAAACAGAATTAGTTCAAATAACAACAACATCCGAAATGAGTTTTTAGTTCTAGACCAACAAAATATCCAAATAACAACAATAACCAAAATATCCGGGAGTTCGAGACAATGAACAAGATAAGATGAAGCAGGATTTAAAGGTGTAATGGCTTAAATCCAATCTTGTGTTCATTGCTGTAACTTGAAGGTAGAGGATAAGGGTACCTGTAAACATTTAAAGGTTTACAAAATTAGTAAACAACATCAAATCTGAAACTATAATATTCAAACTGAAATCAACATCAAACTCAGTACAATTTTGATTCCTATTATCTGAAACTAGAATCTTAAACCTCACTTCTGAAACTAAAATGTTCAACCTCACTTCTGAAACTATAATATTCAACATCAAATGTGAAACTATAATCTTCGTTTTCTGTCATAAACATTGATCTTACCCATTCATAAATGAGTAGAGTTGTGGGATAGTATAATCTTCAGCCTCTATATTTGAAAGCCCTTCTTCTGCTGTTAGCCATGTATGACCTATAGTTGAAAGAGTTTGTGGTTGTTAGTAAGGTCGTTGACATAACAGAAAATAGACAATGATTAACAAGATAAACTGATCGCAGAAGTTTTGTACACGGAAACAACGTAGTACACAGAAAATGTGCCAATCATTAGCCCTTATAAAACTTGAGGATATGAAGTCAGCCAAATCCCCATATGCCACACACTCTAACCCATTAAACCTGACATGCATATAGGAATATGAAGTCAGCCAAATTACCATATGCCAAATTTGAGAATCGGATTTCACTTACTCTCTGTCACGGATAGTAAACTCAACACTTGATTTCATCCTTGGAATCTGATAAGAAGATTTATCCGACCATCTTCTTTCCTTCTTTCCAACCCACGTTATTACTCCTATAACGTCTATAACAACAAAAATATGTAACTTTATAAAGAATACAACATATTTTCTGAATCTAAATGAAGATACCTATAGGATAGCATTCTGAGACAGAGCCTCAGGTGATCTCGAGGATGGGAGTGAAAACCAAGAAATTTGAGTAGTTTGGATGATCTTTCAGCAAGGTGAATTCGGTGTCATCCATGAAATAAATTTGATAGGTGTGGCGATTGGTTTTGCCAAGAATATCGGCAAACATCACATTAAAACCCTTGAGTGAGAACCAGTAACGTTCAAAGTGCTTCACCCAAGAAAACTTTCTCAATTTCTGAGAACCAGAAACGTCTGCTTGTATTCTTGTTCCCTGATTCACCGCAGGAAAACCAAAATAGTTAGTATTTAGAAGCACTATAAAAGAATAGAAGATATATGAAGCTACCTCTTCATCACAAAGTAGTAGCCTCATAGATGGTCCAGAAAAATCCCATTCTCTGGTCCAAACACGCAGGATCTTCACTTTCAAATTCCAAAGAGTTTTTTTTGTGTTTATTTGTGATATTAAGTGGGAAGCTTGGGTTGCCATTTCTGGAGTTCTGAGTATATTTTTGTTTTTCCGCAGGACAATATATAACTTTTAGGGGTTGCCGAAGGGTTTAGAAGCAGGAGAGTCGAGGAAGGCTAAAAAGGAAGATACAGTTGCATCTGTAAGATTCTCAACTGTCATTTACACTTCCCATTTTTCACAATGGCAATGATTAACCGCAGGAAAACTTCTGAGATATATTTATTGTAACATTACTAGGCAGAAACCGAAGAGTTTCGAAGGGGAAGAGTCGAGGAAGCCTAAAAAGGAGGAAACAGTTGCATCGGTAAGAATATAGCTAGGGGTACCCTAACTAGTTGATATATCATGGTTTTTACCCTGTTTAGACCATGATATAAGTCCTTTTTATAGAGTCTTTCTAGTGTTCTGTAGTATTTTAGAGTCTTTTACAGGTTATAGCACGTTTGGAGCATAATTGGAGATATTAGAGCTTTCTGGAACATTCTGGAGCGAAGCAGAGATCCGTGTAGCTGAGACATCAAAATCACCTGAGTATCGATCGATACAGCCTAGTATCGATCGATACCCGTCGAGGAAACAGAAGGATCACGACTTATTGAAGAGTTGAAGAATTGCAGAATTGGCCAAGAAGACTTTGATATTTACAAGATGGCCCAAAACGTGTTTTAGCTTATAAATTAGGTTTTCATCCACCTGTTTAGACTATGCTTTATTTCTAAACTTTATTTTCTATACTTTGGTTAGAGACAAGTCTGAATCTCTCTTCGTCAGAGATCAGATCTCAAAACCTCTTGTTATTCTTATTTTAGTGATGATTTATTCAAACATGTTGATTGTTTAATTCTCCATGTCTGAGTAGATCCACTTTAGGTTTAGGGTTTTCTCATAAGGGTTTTCTCTGAATGCTAGGTTGATTATCTGTTTAGGATTCACCATATGAATTAGTTCTTCGCCGTAAGTTGTGTTCAAATCTAATTCTAGGTTGACGAATCTGGAACATAGATCTTAGGATAATTTATTAGGCACGACAGTGCGATTAATTACCTGATAGAACCTAGGTGACACTACAAGAAAAACGGATATTAATAACACATCAGGATAGCGGTTTATGTGTTTCTGCTATGGTTGACTTATGTCTGACTTTTGCATAGCTTTTCTTAATTGATCAACGCTATGTTAAGTTGGGCGGCAAAATTTTTTTTTGTCGCACTTACTTTTGGTTCTCCAATTTTCCAGTAATAGCACATATGTTGTTCCCGCCTATGTAAAAAAATTGTTAAAAAAATTAAAATCTGAAAAATTTGGGAAAATCGTGAAAAATCATCAACCTAAATTTCTTTGTTCTTTCACGCTCGATTCTTCTTTGTCTCGATCTCTCTTGTTCTCAGTCTCGGTCTCTCTTTGTTCTCAGTCTCGATCCATCTCTCAGTCTCAGTTTGAGTCTCAATCCGTCTCTCAATCTCGATCTCTCTCACTCTCAGTATCGATCCCTCCCATTCTCGAAGAAGCGCACTTACAGTCTCGATCTTTCTCACTCTCAGTCTTGATCTCTCTCACTCTCAGTCTCGTTCGTCGATCTCTGTCTCGATTTGGTAGGTTTTGTTTTTGTTATTTGTATTGATTTCAGATTTTAATTTATATATGTTGGGTATTAATCCGTAGGTTATTTTGCTCTTTTGCAGGAAGAGCTTGGTGAAGCTTCAGTTAAAGGTATTAGAAATCGTGATTTTTAGTTTCAATTTGGGATTTGATTTTAAGGTTTCGATCAATATAATCGATTTCTTCTGTGCATGTAATCGATTTCTATTTAGGGTCAAATCGATATAGTTGTTTCAATTTACATATATGGTCATTTTTTAACTGAGTTGTGGTGTATTGATTCTGTTGTATTTTTTCGATTTCTTTTTGTAGATTATTGTTTCCGATTCTTCAGGGCTTCTTGTTGCAGCGGATTGTGTTATTGTGTAAGCTGTTAATCCTTTTTTTTTGTTCTTTAATCTGTTTATACTCTGGTTTGATTTGAGTGACTGTTATTTGATATTGTGATTCTGGTGTGCATTTAATCTATAAAAAGGCATGAACTTTCTTAGTGTTGTTGTGATTCGTTTGTTGTCTATTTCTGGACGAATTTTTAATTTCAGAGTTAATCTCTTTTTGGTTGTGTAAGGTTAAGTATTGTGTTATGGAAGAAGTGAAGGGACAAAGAGGTGGAATCACAAGCTTGCCTGAGCTTCCCATGTCTTTGAGCGGTTATTCGTGCAAGAAAGGGTTTGGCAACACAAGAACCTTAATTGATTAGTTGTGGGCATTAAAAATGGATTGCTGATAGTATCTTGTCTTTCATTTATGTTTTATGTTCATGGTGGTGTTAAGATTGTAAAGATAGAAAATGATTTCTTTGTAATTACACAATTAACAATGGAATATATATATATATATACTATAAATTTGTCTTTTAATGTGAAATATAATCTCTTTTTAATCACCCAATTAACAATAAAATATATAAATTTGTCTATTAATGTGTAAATAAAAATGTTAAAATTATAAATAAAAAAGAATTAAATCATGAATATTTGATTTAGGGTTTAGGGCATTGGAGTATAGAGTTTAGGGTTTAGGGTAAGTATAGAGTTTATTATGTGCAATATAATTTTTTTGTAATTACCCAATTATCAATAGAGTATACAATAAATTTGTCTTTTAATATGTAGATACAAATTTTAAAATTATAAATAAAAGAAGAATTAAGTTTTGAATATTTGATTTAGGGTTTAGACCATTGGAATATAGAGTTTATTGAGTGAAATATAATGTTTTGTAATTACCCAATTAACAATGTAATATACAATAAATTTGTCTTTTAATGTGTAAATAAAAAATTTAAAATTATAAATAAAAAAAAATTAAGTCTTGAATATTTGATTTAGTGTTTAGGGCATTGGAGTATAGAGTTTATTGTGTGCAATATTTGTTTTTGTAATTACCCAATTAACAATGGAATATACAATAAATTTGTCTCTTAATGTGTAAATACAAATTGTAAAATTATAAATAAAAGAAGAATTAAGTTTTGAATATTTCATTTAGGGTTTAGGGCATTGGAGTATAGAGTTTATTGTGTGCAATATTTTTTTTTGTAATTACCCAATTAACAATGGAATATGTAATAAATTTGTCTCTTAATGTGTAAATAAAAATTGTAAAATTATAAATAAAAGAAGAATTAAGTTTTGAATATTTGATTTAGGGTTTAGGGAATTTGAGTACAGAGTTTATTGAGTGAAATATGATTTTTGTAATTACCCAATTAACAATGTAATATACAATAAATTTGTCTTTTAATGTGTAAATAAAAAATTTAAAATTATAAATAAAAGAAGAATTAAGTATTGAATATTTGATTTAGGGTTTAAGATATTGATGTTTAGGGTTTAGATTATGTTGATTTAGGGTTTATGTTATGTTGATTTATGGTTTATGTTATGTTGTCAATTAACAATAAAAATGATTGCCAATGGTTGGAAATCATTTTAGTATCACACAAATTGTGCTATATAATTTTTCTTTTTAAATTTATTTTTGACATTATATATTATTAGAAAAATAACTTATCATAAACTCATGTTTATAAAACATTTTTCATTACTAATGTAAATAAAACATTTTAAAAACGATTTTATTTAGGACATGAAAACGGAAAAAGATAAGAACCAATAAGAAGAGATGTTATGGATCGATTACGTGGCAGACTCTCACACCCTACGATCCTTCCTTCCTATACTCTTTTTGTCTCTCCGATCCTTCCTTCCTAGGCATTTGATTATCTCAAAGAGAAGAGATCGATGACGTGGAATAATTCTCACTTCCTTTCTTTCTGAGGTCCCAGATTACGACTCGTCTTCAAACCTAGTTCAGTCGCTTCATCCATCTTTGGCGAAGGCGGCGTTCGGTATAGGAACGGCGGTGACGTCACTGACAACGTCGCCGATAGATGGTGGCGAGAGAGCGGTGTTGTTCGATCGTTTCAGGGGAGTGATGGATCAGACGGTCGGTGAAGGGACTCACTTCCTGATCCCTTTTCTCCAGAAGCCTGACATCTCCGACATCCGCACGAAGCCTCACACCTTCTCCTCCGTATCCGGTACCAAGGATCTCCAGATGGTTAATCTCACCCTTCGTGTGCTCTCTCGCCCTGAGGTATGTTCTTCGCTTGTCTACTGTTGTCGATTTAGCATTCGATTCTCGAGACCGTGATTGATTTCATCGATATCACTTACGGATAATTTAGTGTTCCTCTCGAAGACGTTATTCAAAATTTGATAAACCAAATTCAAATGCTTCCATGACTATATGCGGGTAAGGGATTTGCCTTTGGTTGTTTGTTTTGTTAATTTCTCAGGTGGGAAATATAAGGAGATTTTTGGAAATTTGGTTCTCACACTTTGTCACCATGTCGAGTTTGGAGGAGCCGCTAGCCTTTGACAAGTTGCCATGTTTGAACACTATAGATAGGTTTTCATCGGGTGCTTATCGGCCGCGGGATGATGTCGGTATAGGACACCGCTGTATCGAGGGAAGAGATTGCAGCACGTCAAACAGTTGCAGGTGAGTACGTTTGATTGATCTTCGCATTTCTTATATCATATTTTGTTGAAGGCATCTTCCATTCTTATACTCTTGAAACATCTGTTAACTTACAGTGATGATGATAAAAGCTTCAGTAAAGAGTCATTTCCGTGGAGAAGGCATACTCGGAAAATATCTGAAGGAGAACATCTACTTCGGAATATTACATTCACAGGAAGGAATTCCACAGTTTCTGGGACTTTATGGGAATCCAACTGTTTTCAGGAGCATAAGTATCACACATCTAGCAATGAGAATGGCATATTGCATTCAAGTAACAAGGTAATTTTCTTGATGGTGGAACATAGCCAGATATATATTTTTTCTTTTTCGTTTTCTTTGTCTGTAAGATTTCTCTGTTAACTTTTTTATTTGGGTTGATGGTTAAAGCCTGAAATTTGTTTTTTGGGTTGATGGTTGTGCTGTGGTGTGGTGTGCAGATATTGAATATCAATCGGTTTCAGAAGCAGCCCCATGGAAACGATGAGGTAAGGTTTCATGGTCTTACCCCTCCTTATGTTAGCAATGATGTTAAATCTGAGCACAAATCCTTCTTTTTTTTATGCGTGATATTTAGTTTCATCGATGCAACAATTTAACTATGTGTTTAATTTTCTCATAGTGATGGCGGCAGAAATGGTTGCTGCAGCAAGAAGTGAAGAAAAAGGAAAGCCAGAGAAATTGATGTAACACAAAGTTCTTTGTAATTGAAACAAGAGTTTTCTTTGTAATATAGTCCTTTTGTATAGTTTTTATATAAATATAATAAAATGTGTCATTTTTCATTTTAATATGTCGAATTATCCAAAAATCCCAAAAAATCTGGTAAATCGTAATTTAAATAAAATTTATTGGAATAATTATAGAAATTAATTACATATTTGAAATGCTATAGTAAAATTAAAAAATGTTATAAAAAATAATTAATAACAAAATATAAATGCTATTGTAAAATATACGATTGCAAATAAAAAAACGCTATATTAGATGAAGACACGATAACAATACCAAAAACCGCTATCTAAAGTGTCCGACCTACAATGACGGGCGCTGTCAGAGCGTTTTAGGAAACGTTATTGTAGTTGAATCATAGCATTTAACAGCCGCTATTAATACTCACATTTCTTGTAGTGTGAGCAAATTGATTATTTGCAAAGAGATTTGGTTTAATTGATTTGTGAACATATCAAACCTGATATCAAAAGCTGATTTAGACTTTAGGATTCGCAAAGAGTTTTGAAATTCCTAGGATTTAGATTTAGATAATTCTCGCAACGACAGTTGGTTAATTATACATTAGTGATTTGAGTTCAAGAACTGCGCTAAATCTGAATCCTGCTAGTTAGTTTATCTGCATTCATTGATTTCCTGAGAAAAAACCCTAGGCCTATATTTTCCCAATTGAATTACAACCCTTTTAATTTCTGCACTGCTTTCAATTACATCTGTTTGGCTTAGCTTAATTTTCAACTATACAATCTATTGTACATCTATGTGAGTCTTTGTGGTTCGACCCCTAGCTATATTACAACTACTGCTTTAGTACTGTTAGGGTATTAATTTGAGCATATCAAATTTGGCGCCGTTGCCGGGGATATAAGTCCTTCGCCTGATATGCTCAAATTAATACCCTAACAGTACTAAAGCAGTAGTTGTAATATAGCTAGGGGTCGAACCACAAAGACTCACAGAGATGCACAATAGATTGTATAGTTGAGAATTAAGCTAAGCCAAACATATGTAATTGAAAGCAGTGCAGAAATTAAAAGGGTTGTAATTCAATTGGAAAAATATAGGCCCAGAGTTTTTCTCAGGAAATCAATGAATGCAGATAAACTAACTAGCAGGATTCGGATTTAGCACAGTTCTTGAACTCAAATCACTAAGGTATAATTAACCAACTGTCGTTGCGAGAATTATCTAAATCTAAATCCTAGGAATTCCAAATCTCTTTGCGAATCCTAAAGTCTAAATCAGCTTTTGATATCAGGTTTGATATTTTCACAAATCAATTAAACCAAATCTCTTTGCGAATAATCAATTTGCTCACCTAGATTCTATCAGGTAATTAATCGCACTATCGTGCCTAATCAATTATCCTAAGATCTAAGTTTCAGATTCGTCAACCTAGAATTAGCTTTGAACACAACCTAAGGCGAAGAACTAATTCAGATGGTGAATCCTAAACAGATAATCAACCTAGCATTCAGAGAAAACCCTTATGAGAAAACCCTAAACCTAAAGTGGATCTACTCAGACATAGAGAATGAAACAATCAACATGCTTGAATAAATCATCAATAAAATAAGAATAACAAGAGGTTTTGAGATTTGATCTCGGACGAAGGGAGATTCAGACTTGTCTCTAACCAAAGTATAGAAAATAAAGTTTAGAAATAAGGCATAGTCTAAACAGGTTGCTGAAAACCTAATTTATAAGCTAAAACACGTTCTGGGCCATCTTGTAAATATCAAAGTCTTCTGGGCCAATTCTGCAATTCTCCAACTCTTCAATAAGTCGCGATCCTTCTGTTTCCTCGACGGGTATCGATCGATACTAGGCACTATCGATCGATACTCAGGTGATTTTGATGTCTCAGCTACACGGATCTCTGCTTCGCTCCAGAATGTTCCAGAAAGCTCCAATATCTCCAATTATGCTCCAAACGTGCTATAACCTGTAAAAGACTCTAAAAGACTACTGAAAACTAGAAAGACTCTATAAAAAGGACTTATATCATGGTCTAAACAGGGTAAAAACCATGATATATCAACTCCCCCAGACTTAGCCTTTGCTTGCCCTCAAGCAAAAAGAAGACTAAACAGAGAAAGAGGTTTGAAAACGCGGAGACTAACCTGTTCACGAACCATCGAAATGACCTTTTTCCCAAGTATCCAAATGTCACCAAATCAGCTTTTGATCTAACCACCATGTACTTCTCCGTAGACATTCGCAGCTTTCCCAGACTCCACACATTATCCCCCAGACTTATTTCTTATTATGTTCTTTCTTTTCTTTTCAGCTTTGCATATACACATCAAGGTATGATACGCGAGTATTGATGGTGTTTGCCACCAAATCTCCGGTTCTTCCCTCTCAATGTATCAAAGGATGTAGGCGAATAATGGCATCATAGGAAAATCCTAGCCTCGCTTCCAATCCTTTGTGTGATCATTCCCTCTTAAGTAGAATAATGGGATCGCTGAAAATTTTCCTAGCCCTCTACTCAGAAGAAAATCATTTCAATCTCTTATGCTCTTATCTATCAACTTATAACAGGGGAGAGAGATACCATAACTCTAAACACATGGGTTCCTTTATCAGATATGAATGATGAATCAATCTCTATGAACACTAACCACATTGATGAAGTGCAAAAATTTGCTCTGGCTTCAGAAGAACTCTGCTGGAAACATGGATGTTTTCTAGTCAACTGGTCAGTCTTTGGATTTTTCATTAGTCGATCTAGAACTGATCCTGTAACACTGTGCACTCAAAAACAAAATCAAATAAATAGGTTTAAGCACAGGATCATTATCTCCAACAAGTTTTGACTCAATAAAACAATAATTTTTAATTTATTTTTATGACTCTAAGAAAAACAAACACAATGTCAGCAGACACCTCCCCCAGACTTGAACAACACTGTCCCCAGTGTTATCTAACCTAGAGTCAGTGAAATAAAACAAAATAACAGAATAAAATTGGGAAAACAAGAAGTTACCTTGCTGGAACATAGAGTATCGACCGGCACACAGCCTGTATCGATCGATACAGGCTTAAGTCGACACATAATTTCATCATCGCCCGCAGGGTATCGACCGATACCAACAGGGTATCAATCGATACCCTGGCGATTTCGTCGAGGCCAGTTCAGCTTCTCCTCGTTTGCTCCAATCTGATTCACTCAAGACACAAAAACAAAAATAAAAGAAATAAAAAGACTCACCAGTGGGTTGCCTCCCACCAAGCGCTCGTTTAACGTCAGTAGCTTGACTGTAACGCCCTTCAGGCAGGATAGGAATGCGAGCTTGCATCAAAACAGGCTCCACAACTTGACATCGCTAGCGTCAGAGTTCTGCTCATCATGCTGTCCAAAAACTCCTGTCCTTTCTCTTTCAGCTCCGAAGTAAGAAGAATTCTAGCCTTAGAGAATGGCTTCGAAGCTCCTTTGCACTTGACCTTATACTCAATCGAATTCCCATCACTCTTCTGAGGTATTAAAGTGACATGGGGATTCTCGACGTTTTTGCTCTTGGCCTTCTTCTTCTTTGTTGCCTTAGCCTTCTTGACAACTTCATTGGGAATGTTGGGCTGTTCAGCTGAAATATCTGCGACAATAGGCTCATCAGGAGGCTCTTCCAAAGGATATGATATCAATGTCGCTCCTATTACAGCATCGATGCAAGAGACACGTCCGGGAGTTCCTCTAGAGATGGCTTTGTAGTAGACCTCCTTGTCAATGTATGAGAATGAGATGTGCTTGCTGGGTGTGTCCATAATCGCACCAACTGTAGCCATTAATGGTCTTTTGAGAATCAACTGCGTACGAGATTTTGCATTCATCTCTACAACCTGAAAGTCAGCAGGAACAAGGCAATCTCCTATTGTGATCATCAAATCAGCAATCGCCCCATATGGAAGAGAGGTGGAATCGTTCGCGAACGTGATAGATGTCTTTGGAGGTTGAATATCAGCTCCCAATCTCTCTGCAATTGCCCTGGACATGACATTGACGCAGGGTCCTAAGTCAACAAGAGACTCTTTGAATTCTACCCTAGAGATAGAGCATGGAACTGCGAATATCCCTGGGTCTTCCCTCTTGGTCAACTATCTCAGCGGAGGTGTACCTCTGGCCTTAATGAAGAGTGCCTTGATCTCTTCCTCAGTTTCTCTGCAATCCTTGAAGTGACTCAGCAGAGGCCAGTCCTCTAGAGCTTCTTCAAAAGTGAACGAATGAGGTATCCTTCGTACCCTCTTCTCAAAGCCACGCAGCTGAATTGGAGTGATAGGATCCCTGAGGTGTTTAGGAATATGATTCAGCTTCTTGGGCTTGCGAACTCTTTCTGCAATCAACTCAGGTGTTTTCACAGTTTCTGGCTCGTTCTGCCATGGGTATCGATCGACACCAGGTAGGGTATCGATCGATACTAGTGCAGTTAAATCGTCCATGGCAGATACATCATCATCAGAAAGAAGCTCCACATTCTGCTTATTCAGCAAATACTTGCATCTAGCGTCCTCCCATTCCTTTCTTGTCAGCTTAGGAATTATAGGATAAGGCATCTTGGGTATATACACTCGTTTTGCAACTACCTTAGGCACCAAAGTCGAAACCTCAGGTGTCTCCTCAGAAATCGCCTCAGTATCGACCGATACTAATGGGGTATCGATCGATACAAGGGTTTTGGAATTATCCCGTTTCAGAATTGTAACCGGCACCGATCGACATTTGGGGGTATCGATCGATGCCCTGAAGATTTCAGGATCCTCATCAAAATTTTCTGCACTTGAGGAGATCGCATTAACGTGTGCTCTTGGATTTTCAGTTCTCCCTGGAAGAAAACCTTCTTGCCTCTGCATAGCTGATGCGGTCTGAGCAACCTGAGTTTCCAGCTTCCTCTGGGAGAGACAGACTGCTTCAATCTTCCCATTCAGGTGGTCAATCTTCCCATTCAGGTCAGTGTACAGATGATCAATCTTCCCATTGAAATCCGCTTGCAGCTTTTGCTGTCCCTGAAGAATCTGCTCAAGCATGGATTCCATCTTATTATCCGTAGACTTTGGAGAGATGGGCTGGTACGAAGAATTTCCGTAATTGCGAATGTTGTTGCTGAAGTTCCGGTTGTTGTTGTACCCAAATTGCTGACCCTGAAATCCAGAACCACCAACGTAGTTACAATCTTCCATTTCATCTCCACCGATATTATTGACTCCATCAGCAAAGTGCACAGTCTTCTTCGACTTCCCAAGCAAAATATCCAGTTTCGCTTGAACTTCCGTAATCTGAGACCCATCAATTCCTGCAGCTTGCTTCTTCCTGTCGAAATCAGCATTCTTGGTGCTATTGCTTGACGCCAAGTTCTCAATCAGCACGACTGCATCATCTGGATACATGGTATTGAAGTTCCCATTACTCGCAGTATCCAGAGCCATCTGGTACCTCCAATCGATCCCTCTGTAGAATGTGCCCAGCAGCTGAACTTGATTGAACCCATGGTGCAGACAATCTCTCTGATAAGATTTGAAACGAATCCAAGCAGCCTTGAGTCCCTCTGTTTGACCTTGAGAAAATTGAGAAATTTTGTTCCTGAGCTCTTTAGATCTCGCATCATCATAGAAATTGCACAGGAATGCATTCTTCGTCTCATCCCATGTAGTTAGCGAACCAGGAGTAACTGCTTCAGCAAATAAGCAGCATCTCCACCAAGAGAGTACGGGAAGAGTTTGCAGAAAAGGTACTCATTGGGCACTCCATTGTACTTCATACCAGTGACCAAATCTTCGAACCTCTCGATATGATCCATGGGATGCTCATGAGGTAGGCCATGGAAAGGACTCTGACTCACGAGAGCATAGTATGCAGGTTTCAGCTCGAAATTGTTCTTCTGAAAAGTTGGGATGCGAATCGCATATCGATTGGCATAGAACTGATCAGGTCTGTTGTGCTCGCCAAGTGTCCTAGCTCGATCACCTGCAGCATTCTCAGCGTTGGCGCGCCCAGCTGGCGCGACAATCTCAATAACAGCAGCAGGGACAACGACATTTCCAGCTTCATCAAGTCGCTGCCCTCTATCATTGCACACATGACCATCTTGGTCTCTCAGAACTCCAGCTTCATCAGCTCTTAAAACCACTGGGTTGTTCATCCCTAATGTTTGCTTGGTCTTTCTGTTTGTGCGTTCCACAAGTGCTAATTGTTCCAATGACAGTTCAACTAGCTGAGTGCTCTTGTTGCTTCTGGTTTCACGAACATGTATACATCTGAAAACAAAACACTAGGCAAGGCACGTAAGTAACCAAAATAAAAAAAACGTTGAGTATCGATCGATACCAAGTGGTGTCGATCGATATCAACAAAAAGTCGCCTGAGAGATACTAGTGAGTATCGATCGATACCGACGAACTTAGTCGAAATTCTCAAACTAAAATCTAATGGCGAATTGAGTCCCCGACAACGACGCCAAATTTGATATGCTCAAATTAATACCCTAACAGTACTAAAGCAGTATTTGTAATATAGCTAGGGGTCGAACCACAAAGACTCACAGAGATGCACAATAGATTGTATAGTTGAGAATTAAGCTAAGCCAAACAGATGTAATTGAAAGCAGTGCAGAAATTAAAAGTGTTGTAATTCAATTGGGAAAATATAGGCCCAGGGTTTTTTTCAGGAAATCAATGAATGCAGATAAACTAACTAGCAGGATTCATATTTAGCGCAGTTCTTGAACTCAAATCACTAAGGTATAATTAACCAACTGTCGTTGCGAGAATTATCTAAATCTAAATCCTAGGAATTCCAAATCTCTTTGCGAATCCTAAAGTCTAAATCAGCTTTTGATATCAGGTTTGATATTTTCACAAATCAATTAAACCAAATCTCTTTGCGAATAATCAATTTGCTCACCTAGGTTCTATCAGGTAATTAATCGCACTGTCGTGCCTAATCAATTATCCTAAGATCTAAGTTCCAGATTCATCAACCTAAAATTAGCTTTGAACACAACCTAAGCGAAGAACTAATTCAGATGGTGAATCCTATAAATTTATCAACCTAGCATTCAGAGAAAACTCTTATGAGAACCCTGAACCTAAAGTGGATCTACTCAGACATGGAGAATGAAACAATCAACATAACTGAATAAATCATCAATAAAATAGAAAGAATAACAAGAGGTTTTGAGATCTGATCTCGGACGAAGGGAGATTCTAGCCAGTATCGATCGATGCTTGTCGTGAAATCATGTACTCAGCAACACGACTTCAGCTTTTGCTCCAAACTATTCCAGAAAACTCCAATATCTCCAATAATGTTCCCAACGTGCTATGACCTAAAAAAGACTCTAAAAGACTCCAAAATACTATAAAGACTCTATAAAAAGGACTTATATCATGGCTTAAATATGGTAAAAACCATGATATATCAATAATACAAGTACTTATAAAGCCAATATATCGACCAAAGAAAGAAAAAAATAAAAGAAAAGGGAAAAATACTTAAAACAAAAAGGATAAAACATAAAAGGAAAAAGGCCATGCTGGTCGAATTGGTGCATGTGGGCATTGGCGTGACTAGTGAGCTAAGGTGTGGTGATCTATCCTTGCCTCATTAAAAACCTATCTTTACAAAACCCAAGTGGGACAAAAACAAAGATAGGGAAAATAGTACAAAGATAGACCACAAGCTCACTAGCCATCTTGTAAGGATTAGGACAAGTATTGGAGTTGATTCGTTGCTTTCTTGGTTTAGGTAGCTTGGTTGCTTCATATTTAGCAGGATTCATATTTAGCGCAGTTCTTGAACTCAAATCACTAAGGTATAATTAACCAACTGTCGTTGCGAGAATTATCTAAATCTAAATCCTAGGAATTCCAAATCTCTTTGCGAATCCTAAAGTCTAAATCAGCTTTTGATATCAGGTTTGATATTTTCACAAATCAATTAAACCAAATCTCTTTGCGAATAATCAATTTGCTCACCTAGGTTCTATCAGGTAATTAATCGCACTATCGTGCCTAATCAATTATCCTAAGATCTAAGTTTCATATTCGTCAACCTAGAATTAGCTTTGAACACAACCTAAGGCAAAGAACTAATTCAGATGGTGAATCCTAAACAGATAATAAACGTAGCATTCAGAGAAAACCCTTATGAGAAAACCCTAAACCAAAAGTGGATCTACTCAGACATGGAGAATGAAACAATCAACATGCTTGAATAAATCATCAATAAAATAAGAATAACAAGAGGTTTTGAGATTTGATCTCGGACGAAGGGAGATTCAGACTTGTCTCTAACCAAAGTATAGAAAATAAAGTTTAGAAATAAGGCATAGTCTAAACAGGTTGCTGAAAACCTAATTTATAAGCTAAAACACGTTCTGGGCCATCTTGTAAATATCAAAGTCTTCTGGGCCAATTCTGCAATTCTTCAACTCTTCAATAAGTCGCGATCCTTCTGTTTCCTCGACGGGTATCGATCGATACTAGGCACTATCGATCGATACTCAGGTGATTTTGATGTCTCGGCTACACGGATCTATGCTTCGCTCCAGAATGTTCCAGAAAGCTCCAATATCTCCAATTATGCTCCAAACGTGCTATAACCTGTAAAAAACTCTAAAAGACTACAGAACACTAGAAAGACTCTATAAAAAGGACTTATATCATGGTCTAAACAGGGTAAAAACCATGATATATCAATTAACCGCAGGAAAACTTTTGAGATATATTTATTGTAACATTACTAGGTAGAAACCGAAGAGTTTCGAAGGGGAAGAGTCGAGGAAGCCTAAAAAGGAGGAAACAGTTGTATCGGTAAGAATAAACTGTCATTTACAAAACCAATTTTTCAACTAAGGCAATGATTCACTTTGATTTTATTAGAAGACTATGTTAATATATATATATACCAACATCATATCCTGACAGAAAACCTGCACCAATGTTGCATCAGGTTTACGGCTTGTTCAGTAAAGGAGAGAGTCAAGGAAGCCTAATATCATGAGTAACCATCATAGTTCCTGGGATGTTTTAGAGATGTTATAATTGACTGTACTGGTTTGGGTAGTGTCATTGGAACAAAGATCAAAATTGAAATTATGTTGACAATAATTTAAAAAAAACTCATTGGTACAAAGGTTCAACCAAAAATCAATGGTTAATTGGTTCTGTTAAATTAATTTGAAATTATTTGAGTTGTTGATTAGAATGTTATGTTAAATTAATTTGAAAACTTTATTTTTGAGTTGAATAATGTAAACGAGAAATTTATATAATTTTAGTTCTGAAATTTGACATAAATAACATAATTAACATTGTCACATGAGTAATATAGTTAATTAGTAGGGTTTTTCGTCATCTGGTTCTTCATCAGAAGACGATAAATTACACATAAATTTATCTTCTGGTTCTGCATCTCCGACATCGTAATCGAGGTTTATTGGGTTTACTCCTTGTACGAAATTATCGAGTTCGAGATCATCAATTGTAGTCATCAATACAGCATCATCATTTTCGTTTTGCAGAAAAATCGGTTCTTTTTTATCATATTCCCCCTCAATATTCCCCCTCAATATTTCCCCTCGGATTCACCTTTAGAACATTGAGCCACAACTGCTTCGGTTTCTTTGTGTATGGGTACGGAAGATAACAAACTTGCTCCGCTTGCGATGTTGTTTTCAATATAAGTTATACATATGGATATATATATATATATATGATATCGACAATAATAAAATGCTATATATATATAAGTACGTACCTAGAATAAATGGCTCGTATTTATTGTATTTTCTCAATGAAAGAACGTCTACACCGCCACAACTCCTCCGAGTGCCTCTACCGATAACAGGGTCATACCAATTACACTTAAAAAGTGTGATTCTCAAATTGACCATCCCCTCGTACTCGAGTTCTATGATATCAGTTAAGGTCCCGTTGAAATCCGCTTCATCAGATGCATCACTGTAATTTACACCTTTAACACATATCCCATAGTTACATGACTTTCGTCCAGCGCCGTGATTTTGCGTATGAAATAAATAGCCTCTTGTAAAATACATTGGCCATGTTTTGACCTTATTCAAAGGTCCATGTACTATATCTTGAACCCAAGTAGGAAATGGATTCGTGGCGTTCCAGTAAGCAATATATAAACAATAGCATCAATATTTATAACTAGAAATGTATGCGCAGTTATGAATATTATTTAGACATACATATTCTTTCACCCATATATGATATTCGTCAGCTCTTTTCGCGGAGAGTTCTTTTTCGGATAATCCTGTGTAATTTGCAAAAATATAGTCCTCGAACATACTATACAAGACCAACACAAAAATGAATTAATATAGTGGAATATATACTAAAACACATGCTGCGAGAGATGCCAAATTATGCATGTGCGCATCTATACCTCTCAATTGGCTGAAAATAGTCACAATTTCGTATAACATATGCATGTGCGCATTGATAATCTCTTTCCGAGAGCCATATTTCATGCATTTCTCCACTTGGACGGCCTACGTGCGTAAATATAGAAGGTATCCCAGGGACATGATATACGGGGACTTCACCTTGATCGAATCTTGTTAACCTAGCCGAATGAGTGAAAAGTAATTCACATTAAAATACATAGCATGTGTATACAATATCAATGGCATTGTGGACATGAAATGATTGACTTTAGCATTTACCTTGATTTCGTTTGTATATTCACGGCAAAGTAGTGCTCTGAGAAATAAGCAATCTCGTCATTGATATATGATTCAATAATCGATCCTGCCGCATATCTTTTGTTCGTTGCTTTCCCTTTCAACTTTTTGAAAAACCTTTCAAAAGGATACATCCATCTATATTGGACAGGGCCTCCTAACTCAGCTTCGTAGGGGAGATGAACAGGCAGGTGCTCCATCACATCGAAAAATGAAGGTGGAAAGATCTTTTCCAAATTGCATAGGATCAAAACTATGTTGTGTTTTAGAATTTGAACGCGAGTGTTATGCAAAGTTCTAGAACATAAGTCCTGAAAAAATGCTCCAACCCCTACAATATACGTAAAAATTACGGAGCTGTTACTATATAAATTACTATAATCATATTTATTTAAAGAAATAGTCGTAATTAAATAATTAGTACCTGATAACACAAGGTGGACATTCCGGTCTACGAGGTCTTCAAAGATAAATGGAAGTAACCGCTCCATAAAAACATGGCAGTCATGACTCTTCATGCCTGACAACTTTTGGTTGTTCATATCAACACAAGTCGCTAAGTCTGAGGAATAACCATCTGGGAATTTAACTGCATGTTTCACACATTTTAGTAAACTTTTTCTTGCTTCTTCTGTCAATGTGAAGGCTGGGAAAGGAGCTTTACCCTCACTATCAATATGTAAGTGTGGCCGATAACAAAATTGTTCAATATCAAATCTTGACATGATGTTGTCTTTCGATTTACCCTTCACACTCATAAGAGTATTCATGATGTTGTCAAAAAAATTCTTCTCTATATGCATCACATCAAGACAATGTCTGAGATTGAGGTCCCTCCAGTACGTTAGCTCCCAGAATATGCTTTCCTTGTGCCAGTTATGTTGCTTCCCATAGCCCGAATTATTCTTCACGTGCCCGTTTCCACCGACGTCCTTTGTTTTTGATGGATTTACACCAGCCAGTCGCTCACAATAAACTTGCTCACCGGTCAAAGACTGAGGTGGATACTCTCTCGACGCGTCTTTTCCCTTAAGGAAGTCTTTTTTATTCCTCCTCATTGGATGACCATGAGGAAGAAATCTTCGGTGACAATCAAACCAACACGTCTTCCTTCCCTTAGGTAGATAAAAAGACTTTGTATCTTCCATGAAAATTGGACAAGACAATTTACCATGGGTTGTCCATCCGGATAACATGCTATACGCCGGAAAGTCGCTTATCGTCCACATTAGCACTGCTTTTAGATTGAAATTTTGATTCAAGGACACATCGTATGCATCGACCCCATTAGACCACAACCCTTTTAACTCCTCAATAAGAGGTCGGAGGAAGATATCGAGACTAGCTCGCGGATGATTTGGCCCAGAATTCAGAATTGTAAAAAATAAATACTCTGTATTCATGCACATACTAGGGGGTAAATTATATGGAGTCAAGATCACGGGCCACATCGAATGAGTACGAGACATGCCAAATGGATTGAACCCATCGGTACATAATCCAAGATAAACGTTACGGGGTTCTCCGGCAAACTGGGGATTTTGATCTTGAAAATATCTCCACTCTGCCGCATAAAAGGATGACACATTTCTCCCTCCTTTGATTGGTGCTCGGCATGCCATCTCATTGCCGATGCAGTCTTCTCGCTCTGATACATTCTCTTCAATCTGTCAGCAATAGGTAGATACCACATACTACTATATGGTACTTTGGTTCTACGTCGGTCGTTCTTAGGCTTCCATCTTTGTGCACAACAAAACAAACATTTATCTTCCTTCTCGTCATCTTTCCAGAAGATCATACAATTGTTAATACAAACATCAATTGTATGATATGGGAGGCCTAAATTGCGCATCAATTTTTCTGTCTCGTAATGTGATCCGGTTGACTTGTTTCCTTTTTGTAAATAGTCTATCAAGATTTTGCAAACCGAATCGACTAACTTTTCACTGATATTATATTCTGCCTTATTTTGCATGACTCGAGCAGCTAAGGATAACTGCGAGTGACCTTCACGGAAACCATCGTATAATGGATTCTTTGCACCTTCTAACAAGTCGTAAAATTTCTTTGAATGGTTACGTACACGTTCTTCTACATTCTGATCATCCTGATGATAGTTATCAAAACTCACGTTATGACGAAATGCATCATTCACCATATCCACATATCTATCTTCTACTACAACTCCCACATTTTCACTCCCACTTATATATGGCGTATCAACATAACTCGATCCTAAATCCATATTGATTTCATCTCCATGCTTATACCAAACATGATAATCTGGCATAAATCCTCTGCTATAAAGATGATTCCAAATTCTTGTCCACGGGATAAATTTCTCGTTCTTGCAAACACTACAAGGGCATAAAAACTTACCGCCATTACTCTGTGATAGAGGCTGGCTATTTGCAAATGTCATGAATCCATCCACCCCCGTTCTGAACTCTTCCGATAAATTTCCCATCTCTTCATCGAACCTCTTATACATCCACTCCATGAAATTATTATAATTAAAATTTCCCGACATTATATAACTGAAAAATAGAATGAAGAGAAGATATATGTTTTGAATTTGTGTTGAAGATCGAATGAGGAGGAGAAATGGGATTACTTTAGCTTATATAGACATTTCTGCCGACTAAATAGCTACTACACGGCGTCTGAAAGGCGACTACATTTTGTAGTCGCATAAAATCGTTACAACAACCGCAAAACGAATAACACGTGTTTTCACCAATCTTTACGACAAATTACCGACTGCTATGCGAACCTCCAAAATTGTCGTATATTGATCGCCAAATAGTGACTATTATGCGACTTCTGTTACCCGTCGTCAAATTAGTCGTAATTTTGTCGTAAATCAGCGACCCGCCGAAATAGTCGCATATTGGTCGCTATATTAGCGACTATTATTTACCGTCTGAAATGTAGTCGTATATTAGTCGTCATTTAGCGACTACTATAGCGACAATATTGTTTGGTCGTAAAATAGCGACTCAATTACGACCAAATCGTATTAGTCGCTAAATTGTCGGCCAATAGTGGCTAATTAGTCGCAACGTTTGGCGTCTACTCGTTGAGTCGCCAGTTGTAGTCGTAAAAACGATGTTTTCTTGTAGTGTCAACAAGAAGAAGAGGGAACATAAGAAACCTAAGTATATAAGCGATGTTGATTGGACCCCTCTGCTAGAGCAGTGGGCAACTGAAACAGCGATTAAGAGGAGAAAGTCTGCTGTTAAATCCCGCACATCTAACCCTACTGGAAAAGGGATGCACAAGCATTGTGCAGATCCGAACAATTTTGGAAAGATTGATTATGATATGGTAATGGTTTTACTTGTTCTATTTTAGTTTTTAATTTGTCATATTTGTACTTAGCTCTTTTTCTCTTTGTTTTTGCAGATGATTGAGTCTGGTTCTAATGAACCACCACCTTACACAAAGCTTGTGCGAAGGACACACACGCGCAAAGATGGAACTTCATCGAGCTCGAGCTCAGGCCATTGTACTTGAATTCTATACTTAGGTCTTTTGTAAAACTTTTTGTAATGTATCATTAGGTCTTTTGTAAAACTTTTGGTATGATATTGGAATTTCAAATTCAAGTTATCAGGTTTTAATGTTTTTAGAATTTTGATTAATTGTTTTTTTGGCATATTGTTGTTTTTCAAAAATTTAGACAGTCACGAAAATGGCTATTTTGCCACATGAATCGTGACTAGTTAGCCACGAAATAATTGTATCTAAAGCGTGACTAACTAGCCACAAAATAAGTTTGTCTAAATCGTGACTACCTAGCCATGAAATAAGTTTGTCTAAATCGTGACTAACTAGCCACGAAATAAGTGTGTCTAAATCGTGACTAACTAGCCACGAAATAAGTGTCTAAACCGTGACTAGTTAGCCACGAAAAAGCTTGTCTAAACCGTGACTAACTAGCAACGGAAATATTTAGTCACGATTCTATAGACAAGTTATTGTTTCGTGACTTACTGTGGCTATATGATGATATAGCCACGAAATTTAGGCCTTAGCCACAAAAATGTCTGTGGCTGTACGCTGTTTTTTTACTAGTGTGATTATGTGCCGGAGATGGAGGACAATCTCCCTCCTGACCCTATAAGACGAAGGAACCCGAAGAGACAAGACCCATTGCAAGGCAACCGGCCTAGAGGTGAGCGTAGAGAAGGTAATACTGATATGAAACTAACTCCACCTGCTTTCGCAGGGAAATCAATACCGGAGGTCTATCTTGATCGGGAGAAGCGTTTGGAATATATCTTTGAATGTCATGGCTATGGAGAGCTCAACAAGGTGATCTTAGCTGCAGCTCAGCTCACTGAGAATTCACTAGCTTGGTGGGACAGGACCGTAGCTGAAAGGAGACGCCAAGTCTTTGGACCCATTAAAACTTGGCATGACATGAAGTACCTTTTAAGGTTAAGGTATGTGCCTGAACACTATCTTAGAGACTTGCAAAAATGTTTTCGTAAGTTGGCACAAGGAGCGTAGAAGAATATTTCGAGGAGTTTGAGAAGCTGATGCACTCCTTGGAATTAGAAGAATCTGAGGAAGCCTTAATGGCACAATTCATAGATGACTTGCAAGAACGCATAGCCAGAAAGGTGGAGAGGACCAAATACAGTGGGATCCATGAGCTATTGCACTTGGTTGTGCAAGTAGAGCAACAAATCAAGAGAAAAACATCCTTGTCCAACAGAAACAGAAACAACCAACCATGGTAAGCAAGTGGCAGCAAGCCCATAGACAAGGGCAAAGCTATTGAGATCGACTCATGATTCAAAGGCAAAGCCAATGAATTCCCAAAGACAACAAGACAAGAGCAAGGTAAGTTCTCTAATACTGGTCAAGCTAGAGCTCGCGACATTACTTGTTTTAAGTGTCAGGGCCGAGGACACTACGCAAGAGATTGCCCAAATCAGAGAGTTATGATCATCACTTCTAATGGAGGCTACGAGTCACATGATGAAGTGGAAGAGGATTTTGACGAGGAACATGAAGATATAGAGTTCCCTGATACTGGTGACAAGAAGGGTCCTAAGTGTGCAAATACAACCAGAGGAGAAAGTCCAACGCGAAAACTTGTTTCACACGCGATGCACTATCAAGAACAAGGTATGTAATCTTGTTATAGCTGGGGGATCTTGTACTAACGTGGCTAGCAAGTTTATGGTGGACATATTAGGTCTTGAAAAGAATAAACATCCGAGACCCTACAAGCTACAATGGCTCAATGATGCAACGGAGCTCAAGGTGACCGAGCAAATGACTGTTTCGTTTAGTGTGAGGAGATATCAAAACCAAGTGCTTTGTAATGTGGTGCCAATGCAAGCTTGCCATCTATTACTTGGCAGACCATGGCAATTTGACAAGGCCACTATGCACAATGGGAGGACCAACTACTATAGCTTCACCCACTCGGATCGTAAGTTCAACTTAGCTCCTCTAAGTCCATCAGAAGTTCATGACCTTCAAAGCATGATGAACAAAGAGACTAAGTCCTCTAAATCTTCTTTGTACATTACTACTGGTGGATTAAACCGTGTCATGAGTGCCAATGGCACTATATTACTAATGATCTACAAAGAATGTTTAAGTACATGTGCTATGGAATTAGAACTGCCCCCAGAAGTCAGTGCTGTGTTAGACAAGTTTAGGGACATCTTCCCTGAGGAGATCCGTCCTGGCTTACCCCCACTAAGAGGCATAGAACACCAGATTGATCTTGTGACGGGCTCACCTTTGCCAAACATAGCCGCCTACAGGATGAATCCATAAGAAACTAAGGAGTTGGAGAAACAGGTGCAATAACTCATGGACAAAGGCTATATCTGAGAGTCCCTTAGCCCTTGTGATGTGCTAGTACTATTAGTGCCAAAGAAAGATGGGAGCTGGAGAATGTGTGTAGATTGCCGAGCAATCAACAACATAACTATTAAGTACCGGCACCCCATTCCACGTCTAGACGACATGCTTGATGAGCTAAGTGGAGCTGCTGTCTTCTCCAAGATAGATTTGAAGAGTGGATATCACCAAGTGCGTATGAGAGAAGGTGACGAGTGGGAAATTGCCTTCAAAACAAAGCAAGGCCTCTACGAATGGCTAGTGATGCCGTTTGGCATCACCAATGCACCTAGCACCTTCATGAGACTCATGAACCAGGTTTTGAGGTCCTATATTAGTAATTTTGTAGTTTTCTACTTTGACGACATACTGATTTACAGTTAGGACCATTCTGAGCACTTATCTCATCTTGAACTTGTTTTGAAGACGCTTCAGAAGAAAGGCTTATATGCTAACCTAAAGAAATGTGTGTTTTGTAATGATAATCTTGTATTCTTAGGCGTTTTAGTTAGTAGGGAACGACTATAAGTCGATGAGGAGAAGATCAAAGCTATACAAGAGTGGCCTACACCAACAAGCATTGGACATGTTAGGAGTAGAGCTGTCAAATGGGCGGGTTGTCCGTGGATAAGCCCAGTCCATATCATTACGGACGGACCATGGTCATGCCCAGATACAAAACGGTCCAATTGGACTAAGACCGCGCAGACATCAGATAAAAACGGGCCAGACCGTGTGGACAATGGACAGGCCCAATTACTTAAAAATCTAGGGTTAAATGAATTTGGGGAAAAAAATAAAATTCTCTCTTTGTCGTCTTCGTCGAGACCATTTCTGCTCCTGCTTATCAGATTCGTCGAGACCTTTCGTATTCGTCGTCTTCGTTCGTCGAGACCCTTCGTCTTCGTCGAGACCACTTCTGCTTATCAGGTTCGTTGAGATCCTTCGTCGTCTTCGTCGAATCTCGATTCAAAGTTTTGATTTTTTTTTTTGGATCAAGTGTTGTTCCCAATTTCCTCTCCTTTTTCTCGGAAGGGAACTTCATTAGCAATATGGGTTGGCTTAAAATCTGGTTTATCTATATTGAGGTTTATGGTTTGGCTTAAAATTTGGGTTTGAACAACGAGATTCCTTACCTAAGTTTTTGTAGGTATTCCTTACCTAGGTTTTTGTAGGTTTTGTATTATATGTATGACAGTTCTTTGATTTTGTTTTATGCAGGATTTGCCAAAGCTTAACCGGTGTAGAGAACTCTTGGCAATGCAAGAAGAGCTGAAACAAGCTCGTAAAGCTAGCTTCACTTGATTGATCTTTCTTTCTTACAAGTAAGCTTCTGTTTGGTTACTCTTTCTGAAGTTAGTTTTCTAGTGGTTAGCTTTTGAAACTCAAGACTGTAAAAACAGCTTATCACCGAGCGGAATTGAAAATTTGGTTACCTATGAACGAATGTTCTTACATATCTCTCAGTATAACAAAACTGCAGCAATAAAGACAACAAAAAGAGTGGAAGTGGAATATAGAAGCCCAATAATTTAATGTGCTACGTTTTATTGCTTTTAGTCTTCTCGTACTTAATGATTCAGCATCTATGTAGATTCCTTACTTAAGTTTTTGTAGGTATGTTATCACGCAGCAAGTCCCTTAATGATAATTGAAGTTGTTATGTCTTTTGGATTTGTTTGACCTTTTGGCCGAGACAATGATAAGTTATAACTTGGTGTTTTGTTTGTTTCAGTTCTTACACAATGAATTTTGATACTCCAAATTTGATTGATGAAGACAACTTTAGTCTTGAAGATATGGATAATGAGAATGGGATGGTACCTCTAGAAACCGCTTCTTCAGAGACAACTGAGAAACAAAAAGGTACAAATAGTTCAAGTCGACGTCGCTCTAAGTGCTGGAAAAATTTCACAATAGGAGAGAAGTATTCTGATGGTAAAAATAATATTACATGCAATCATTGTAATAAGATCTATTGCGTGAATCTGCGTCAAAATGAACTAATACTTTGATTCGTCATATGAAAATTTGTTTATATGCTCTGGTTTTAGATCGAACGATGCTAAATGTGTCCAAATCATTCTTAGGTATTTGTATAGCATATTAATGTATATTTTTTTTGTTCGAAAGATATTAATGTATAAACCAACAAATACACTAATTTAATTTGAAAAAGAAGGTTTAATGCAATTGGGTGTCTATGGACAAAGCTATCTAGACATGGTCTTACTGGACATGGACAGTTTTTGGACCATTGTCCATTAAGGCCCGACCAATTACTGCCCAAAAAAAGTGGTCCTCATGGACGGGCGCGGACGGCCCATTTGACAGCTCTAGTTAGGAGCTTTCATGGCTTGGCAAGCTTCTACAGACGGTTTGTTAGGGATTTCAGAACCATAGTTGCACTTCTTACAGTTGTGATCAAGAAGAACACTCCATTTGCATGGGGAAAAACTCAAGAAGCGGCCTTTAACAATCTCAAAGACCGACTGACCCAAGCTCCGGTTCTTGCACTACCAGACTTTGATGAGACGTTTGAAGTAGAGTGTGATGCTTCAGGATTGGGGATTGGAGCTGTGTTACACCAGAGGAAAAGACAGTAGCATACTTCAGTGAGAAGTTGAGTGGAGCCACCCTCAACTACCCTACCTATGACAAAGAACTATATGCTTTGGTTAGAGCGCTAGAGACATGGCAACATTACTTGCTGTCCAAGGAGTTCGTTACACATACTGATCACGAGACTTTGAAGCACTTACGTGGCCATACTTCACTCAAGAGGAGGCATCCTAAGTGGCTAGAGTTCGTAGAAACCTTCCCCTATGTCATCAAATACAAGAAGGGTGATATATCATAGTTTTTACCCATTTTTAGCCATGATATAAGTCTTTTTATAGAGTTTTTCTAGTGTTTTAGAGTTTTTTCAGGTTTTAGCACGTTTGGAGCAAAATTGGAGATATTAGAGCTTTTTGGAGCTTTTTGGAACAAAGCAGAAGTTCATGCAACTGAGTACCCGATTTGAAGCTCGAGCATCGATCGATACACTTATGGTATCGGTCGATGCTAACCTCAGAAGCAGACACGACTCACGATTTAAGAAGAATGGAGATTTTGCTCTCAAGTCCAGAAGACTTTATTATTTACAATTAAACCCAAAACGTGTTTAGCAGTATTTATTTAGGTTTTACAGCCACTTTGGTGGTGACACTTTATTTTACTTTGGTTTGGAGAGAGAGCTTTGTGAGGGAGACAAGTCAGAACTCTGTTCGTCCGAGAGAAAATTTTGAACCTTCTTGTTACTTTTTTCTTATTGTTTATTTTAATGATCTATACAGTTATGTTGATTGTTTCATTCTCCATGTCTGAGTAGATCCATCTTAGGTTTAGGGTTTTCTCATAGGGATTTCTCTGATTGCTAGTAATTGATTAGTTAGGATTCACCATCTAAATTAGTTCTTCACCATAGGTTTTTCTCAAAGCTAATTCTGGACTGATCACCTAAAACTTAGATCTTAGGTTAATCAATTAGGCACGACAGTGCATTTGAGTAATCTGACATAACCTAGGGTGAGCAAATTAATTATTTGCAAAGAGATTTGGTTTAGTTGATTTGTGAACATATCAAACTCGGTATTGAGGCTGATTTATTCTTTGGAATTTGCAAAGATATTTGGGATTCTGAAGTTTAGATTTAGATAATTCTCGCAACGAGAGTTGGTTAATTATAGCTTAGTAATTTGAGTTCGAGAACCGCGTTAAATCTGAATCATGGCTGATTGGTTATCTGCATTCATAGATTTCTTGAGAAATACCATGTACCTATATTCTCCCATCAATTTTACAACTCTTTTACTGTTTATTGCTTTTTGTTTTAACTGAATTGCTTAGCTTTATTCGAAACTATTTGGTCTGTTGAGTTTTAATTGTATCGATCGATACCAGGCATGTGCGATAGAGGAGTTGGCCGAAACTCCTAAGAAGACTGGTGAGCTTGGTGATTGGAGTGAGGAGAAAGCTCCTAAGATCGAACTCAAGCCACTTCCAGCCGAATTGAGGTATGTTTTTCTTGGCCCTAATTCCACATACCCTGTGATTGTTAATGCTTCCTTGAACAACGCAGAGATTACCTTACTGCTGAGCAAGCTGCGCAAGTATCGCAAAGCTCTCGTCTATTCTCTTGATGATATTTTAGGTATCTCCCCAGATCTATGCATGCACATGATTCACCTGGAGGATGAGTCAAAGTCTTCGATTGAGTGTCAGAGGAGGCTGAATCCGAACCTGAAGGAAGTGGTCAGGAAGAAAGTGATGAAGCTGTTGGAAGCAGGGATTATCTACGCCATCTCAGATAGTTCTTGGGTTATTCCAGTTCACGTTGTTCCTAAGAAAGGAGGTATAACTGTGGTGAAGAACGAGAAAGATGAGCTAATCCCTACAAGGATGTGTATTGACTACAAGAAGCTGAATGCGGCCACAAGGAAGGATCATTTCCCATTGCCATCCATCGACCAGATGATGGAGAGGTTAGCGAGTCACCCATACTAATGTTTTCTCGATGGGTACTCCGACCTTTTCCAGATTCCTATACATCCAGAGGACCCGGGGAAGACGACTTTTACATGTCCTTATGGCACATTCGCCTACAGAAGAATGCCATTTGGATTATGTAACGCTCCAGCAACCTTCCAGAGATGTATGATGTCGATTTTCACAGACATGACTGAGGAGTTTATGGAGGTGTTCATGGATGACTTTTCATTGTATGGATCGTCATTCAAGGAGTGTCTGGATAACTTGTGCTAGGTGTTTCGGCGATGCGAGGAGAAGCACTTGGTTCTTAATTGGGAAAAGCGCCACTTCATGGTACAAGATGGCATCGTTCTTGGGCACAAGGTTTCCAAGGCAGGGATCGAAGTTGACAAAGCCAAGATTCAGGTCATGACAAGCCTTCAGCCGCCGCGGTCTGTCTCTGAGATTTAAAGTTTCCTTGGTCATGCTGGGTTTTACAGGAGATTCATCAAGGATTTCTCTAAGCTTGCACGCCCACTCACAGCCCTGTTATGCAAGGAAGTCAAATTTAATTTCACACCTGATTGCCTTGCAGCCGTCGAGGAGATTAAGAAGGCATTGGTGAGCGCTCCTATTGTCCAACCACCTGGTTGGAGTTTACCTTTTGAGGTTATGTGCGATGTGAGTGATTTTGATGTTGGAGCTGTGTTGGGTCAGAGGAAAGACAAGAAGCTCCATGCTATTTATTATGCCAGTAGGACGTTGGCTGATGCTCAACGAAATTACAGCACCTCTGAGAAGGAGTTGATTGCAGTTGTTTTCTCTTTTGAGAAATTTCGATCTTACTTGATTGAGAGCAAGGTTATTGTTCACACCGACCATGCTGCTCTCAAATACTTGCTGAAGAACAAGGACCTCAAGCCTCGTCTTTGCCGATGGGTACTTTTGCTCCAAGGGTTCGATATCGAGATCATGGACAAGAAGGGAGTTGAGAATGGAGTTGCTGACCATTTATCGCGAATAAAGATCGATGAAGTCGTCCATATTGATGATTTCTTGCCAGAGGAGCGTATCTACTTCATTGAGACTTAGCCTCAGGATGTTTGTTCCGAAAATCTGAAATTTTCGCGATTGTAGACCGTCGGTATCGATCGATACTCACCTAGTGTCGGTCGATACCCGTCACCATTCAGACATGTTTTGCCTATGGACTACATCTTGTGGAGCATCTAGCCGCTGTCTCTGACCCCGATCGACCATGGTATACTGATATAGCTAATTACCTTGCTGCAGATTATGAGTCGAAACATCTCAAGAAGTATGAGAAGAAGAAGTTTATGCGCGAGACAATGCGATTCTTCTGGGATGAGTCTTACCTATACAAACACTACTTAGATGGTATCTACAAAAGATGTGTTGCAGAGTCTGAGGTGCCTGAGATTCTTTTTCATTGTCATGGGTCTGAGTATGCTGGACACTTTGCCACTTTCAAGACTGTGTCCAAGGTTCTTCAGGCAGGCTTATGGTGGCCCACCATGTTCAGGGATGCTCACGCGTTTATTTCACAATGTGATGTCTGTCAGAGGAGAGGGAAGATCAGCAAGAGACATGAGATGCAACAAAATTTCATCCTTGAGGTTGAAGTTTTCGATTGCTGGGGCATCGATTTTATGGGTCCCTTTGCCTTGTCACACAAGAACATATACATCCTGGTTGATGTGGACTATGTGTCCAAATGGGTGGAAGCGATTGCTAGTCCAACCAACGACTCTTCGGTGGTTCTTAAGCTGTTTAAGACCACCATTTTCCCACGATTTGGAGTGCCGCGTATTGTTATAATTGATATATCATCGTTTTTACCCCGTTTAAGCCATAATATAAGTCCGTTTTATAGAGTCTTTCTACTATTTCGTAGTGTTTTAGAGTCTTTTACAGGTTTTAGCATGTTTGGAGCATAATTGGGGATATTGGAGCTTTCTGGAGCGTTTTGGAGCAAAGCAAACGTTCGTGAAGCTGAGTACCCGATTTGAAGCATCAATGTCGATCGATACTGCCCAGTATCGGTCGATACTCACCGAGGCAGACACGACCCGCGACTTTTCCAAGAGTTGAAAAATTGCAAAATTGCCCAGAATACTTTAATATTTACAAGAAGCCCCAAAACGTGATTTAGGTTATTTAATACTCCCTCTGTTTTTTTTATAAGGGGTTTTAGACATTTTGTTTTGTTTTTTTTATAAGAGCTTCTCACATTCTCATGCAAAAATTAATTAATTATATTCATTAAAAGTCTTGGTACTATCATGAAACATTAATACTCCTCTTCCTAATTGGATAACTAAATGTTGTTATGGTAGTGTTTAATGTTTCAAGCAAAAAAATAAAAAATTTCTTAATTCTTGTGCCTTTAAGGAAAACCCTTTATATAAAAAACAGAGGTAGTATGATTTTACAGCCACTTTAATGGCTATGCTTTGATTACGATTTATTTTACTTTGGGTTTGTGAGAGAGCTTTTGAAGGGAGACAAGTCTGAAACTCTGTTCGTCCGAGAGAAGATTTCGAACCCTCTTGTTACTCTTTCTGATTTATTTGATGATTTATTCAAACATGTTTATTGTTTCAATTTCCATGTCTGAGTAGATCTCTTGTTAGGTTTAGGGTTCTCATAAGGGTTATCTCTTAATGCTAGATTGATTATTTATTAGGATTCACAATCTGAATTAGTTCTTCACCATAGGTTGTTTGCAAAGCTAATTCTAGATTGATCACCTAGAACTTAGATCTTAGGATAATTGATTAGGCGCGGAAGTGCGATTAATTACCTGATAGAATCTAAGGTGAGCAAAATAACTATTCGCAAAGGAATTTGGTTTAGTTGTTTTGTGAACAAATAAAACCTGATTTAAAAAGCTGATTTAGACTTTAGGATTCGCAAAGGAATTTAGAATTCATAGGATTTAGATTTAGATAGTTTTCGCAGCGGAAGTTGGTTAATTATACCTTAGTGATTTGAGTTCAAGAACCGCGCTAAATCTGAATCATGCTAGTTAGTTTATCTGCATTCATTGATTTCCTGAGAAATACTCTGAACCTAGCTTTCTCCCAATCGAATTTACAACCGCTTTAATTTACGTTCTGTTTTCAATACCATTGATCGCTTAGCTTAATTATCACATATATAATATATTGTGTGTTTCTATGAGTCTTTGGGTTCGACCCCTACTATACTGCAATTACTGCTTAGTACGTTTAGGGTATTAATTTGAGCATATCAATAAGTGATGGTGGCAGCCACTTTATTAACAAGGTTTTTGAAAAGTTGCTGAAGAAGCATGGTGTGAATCATCGTGTGGCTACTCCATATCACCCTCAGACCAGTGGGCAAGTCGAAGTCTCCAACATGCAAATCAATGAAATTTTGGAGAAGATAGTGGGTACTTCTAGGAAGGATTGGGTTACGAAGTTGGATGACGCGCTATGGGCTTACATTACTGCTTTCAAGACACTGATGGGTACTACACCGTTTCACTTGCTGTATGGGAAAGCATGTCACCTACCAGTGGAGATCGAGCACAAGGCAGCATGGGCGACGAAGTTGCTTAACTTTGACATGAAGTCTGCTGCTGAGAGGAGATTGATTCAGCTGAACGAGTTGGATGAGATTAGGCACCACGCCTACGAGAACTCGAAGCTGTACAAGGAGATAACTAAGGCCTATCATGATATAAAGATCATCTCCAAAAATTTCGAGCCGAACGACTAGGTACTTCTGTATAACTCTCGTTTGCAATTGTTTCCTGGTAAACTGCGTTCTCGTTGGTCAGGTCCCTTCACAATCAAGAAGGTCAGACCGCATGGTGTCGTTGTGCTGATTAGTCCTACAGACGAGGAGTTTACTGTTAATGGACAGAGGGTGAAATACTATTGGGCGAAAGCCGAGATTCCAGCAGGGCAGATAATGCCTCTGGATGATGCACCCACCGTCTGAACGTCGTTAAAGTCAAGCTAGTGACGTTAAACAAGCGATTGGTGGGAGGCAACCCACTGGTAAGTCTGTACATATGAGTCTTTTATTTTCCAGTTTTTGTTTTGTTTTTTGCTGTGTCACGTGAATCAGATTCGGAGGCTCAGTATCGATCGACACCACTTGGTATCGGTCGATACCGGTTTTAAACGCAGAATTCTGGACCGACCTCCGTGTAGCGAACGACCGTTTCACCCCCCATGTATCGATCGATACCACTTATGGTATCGGTCGATACTACTACCAATGTAAGTTTCCTTATAAAACCCTAAGGTTCTTTCTCTTCTTCTTCATTGCCTCCATCAAGCGACACATAGCATAATCCCCCCCACAATCTCCAAATATTTGTTTCTTCACGGATTTGAGTGATTCAAGGGTCTATCCTTGTTGGATTTTCGTGCTCTTTCTCATTCTCTCACCCTTTCACTTGATCGAAACATGTACTGTGTGCCGGTCGACACCATGACCACGATGGTAACACCTCTTGACCTTAACATTTTACACTAAATCCTTTTGATTTCTTTTACCTTCTCTAGGCTTGATAACACTGGGGATAGTGTTGTTTAATTCTGGGGGAGGTAGTTGCTGACATTGTTTTTCTTTTTCTTAGAGTCAATTAAAAAAAAAATTTTGTTTAATCGAGTCAAAACCTGTTGGATATTATGATCGTGTGCTTGAATCTATTGTTCTAATTTTGCTTTTGAGTGACCAGTGTTACAAGATCAGTTCTAGATCGACTAATGAAAAATTCAAAGATTGACCAGTTGACTAGAAAACACCCACGTCTCCAGCAGAGTTCTTCTAAAGCCTGAGCTAATTTTTGCACTTCATCGATGTGGTTAGTGTTCATAGAGCTTGATTCCTCATTCATATCTGACAAAGGAACCCATGTGTTTAAAGTAATGGTATCTCTCTCCCCTGTTATAAGTTAATAAATAAGAGCATAAGAAGATGAAATGATTTTCTTCTAAGTAGAGGGCTAGAAAAATTTCCAGCGATCCCATTATTATACTTTTGAAGGAATGATCACACAAAGGTTGGAAGCGAGGTTAGAAAAATTTCCCGTGATACCACTATTCGCCTACGCCTTTGATACATAGAGAGGAAAGAACCGGTGATTCGGTGGCAAACACCATCAATACTCGCGTTTCAGACCTTAATGTGTATATGCAGATCTAAAAAAAGAAAGAAAGAACATGATGAGAAACAAGTCTGGGGGAGAGGAAACAATATAAAAAGGGTGAAAATTGGGTGGTTCTTTTGTCATGATATTGTATGGGAAAGAGTCTAGAAGGTTCTTTGCATTGATTACAGCGATGAGGGCTTTATTGAAAAATGATGTGAGATAATGTGCAGAGTCTGGGAATCTGCGAATGTCTACGGAGAAGTACATGGTGGTTAGATCTGGAGCTGGTTAGGTGATATATGGAAAGCTTAGGAAAAGGGTCATTGCGATGGTTCATGAATAGGCGAGTCTTCGTGTTTTCAAACCTCTTTCTCTGGTTTGGTTTTATGTTTGCCTGAGGGCAAGCAAAGGCTAAGTCTGGGAGAGTTGATATATAATGGTTTTTACCCCTTTTTAGCTATGATATAAGTCATTTTTATAGAGTCTTTCTAGTGTTTTCGTAGTGTTTTAGAGTCTTTTCAGGTTTTAGCACGTTTGGAGCATAATTAGAGATATTGGAGCTTTTTGGGGCAAAGCAGAAGTTCATGCAATTGAGTACCCACTTTGAAGCTCGAGCATCGATCGATACACTTATGGTATCGGTCGATGCTATTCTCAGAAGCAGACACGACTCGGGATTTGAGAAGAATGGATATTTTCCTCTCAAGTCAAGAAGACTTTATTATTTACAATCAAACCCAAAATGTTTTTAGCAGTATTTATTTAGGTTTTACAGCCACTTTGGTGGCGACGCTTTATTTTACTTTGGTTTAGAGAGAGAGCTTTGTGAAGGAGACAAGTCAGAACTCTGTTCGTCCGAGAGAAGATTTCGAACCCTCTTGTTACTCTTTTCTTATTGTTTATTTTATTAATGATATATTCAATTATGTTGATTGTTTCATTCTCTATATCTGAGTAGATCCATCTTAGGTTTATGGTTTTCTCATAGGGATTTCTCTGATTGCTGGTAATTGATTAGTTAGGATTCACCATCTGAATTAGTTCTTCACCATAGGTTATTCTCAAAGCTAATTCTGGACTAATTACCTAGAACTTAGATCTTAGGTTAATCAATTAGGCACGACAGTGTGAGTAATCTGACAGAACCTAGGGTGAGCAAATTAATTATTCGCAAAGAGATTTGGTTTAGTTGATTTGTGAACATATTAAACTCGGTATTAAGGCTGATTTATTCATTGGAATTTGCAAAGAGATTTGGGATTTTGAAGTTAAGATTTAGATAATTCTCGCAAAGACATTTGGTTAATTATAGCTTAATGATTTGAGTTCGAGAACCGCGCTAAATCTGAATCCTGGCTGATTTTCTGAGAAATACTCTGGGCCTATATTCTCCCATCGATTTTACAACTCTTTTACTGTTTATTGCTTTTTGTTTCAATTGAATTGCTTAGCTTGATTCGAAACTATTTGGTCTATTGAGTGATTTTTTTGAGTCTTTGTGGTTCGACCCCTAAATATGATGCAACTACAGTTTAGTGATAAACCCGTATTTTACATCTTCTAGCATGCATATTATTTGGTGTTTTGTGTCTCATGCATGTGTCTCACATAACTTTTATAGCATTTATGTCTTTATTAGAGTAATAGGTGTTTGCATTAGGTCTTAGCGAGCTTTGCATGCATTTGGAGTGTTTTTAGGTGTATTGGAGACAATTGATGATGTTTGGAGTTAGGGAGCATAAGAGGAATGAAAAGCCCATACAAGACACCGAAAAGATGTAGCTAGACAAAGGCCCTACGTTATGAATCAGCCTTGATGCTCTTCATATGAGTTGTAGATGAGTGAGTCATATGTCTACAGGAGTTGGATTCAGGCCATTTGGACATCTGGTTAAGGAGTTATCGTGGGTTTACTGAAGACATCTCCGCCTGGCCGAGGAGCTTTCCATTCCCCGGGAAACCCGACCTACCAAGATAATCAAGGTCCATTTCAGGCGGTCCAGGAACAGGAATCTTAACCGCCCTATCTCGACCTACCAGAAGGAGGGCGGTCCAAGCCAGAAATCACTCCCCAGGAAATCCGACCTACCAAGATCATCAAGGTCCATTTCAGGGGGTCCAGGAACATGAATCCTAACCGCACTATCTCGACCTACCAGAAGGAGGGAGGTCCATGCCAGAAACCACTCCCCAGGAAATCTGACCTACCAAGATCAGCAAGGTCCATTTCAGGGGGTCCAGGAACAGGAATCCTAACAGTCCTATCTCGACCTACCAGAAGGAGGGAGGTCCAAATTTTCGCCCAAAAAGATCCAACTCGGCCGGGTCGGAACCCGGGTTGTTCCGAGTCGGAACCCGGTTTGTTCCGGGTCGACCCGGTCGAACACTATTCACTATAAACACAACTTTACCTAATTTTTGCCACTTATATTTTTTCTTTGGTTCTAAAACCTTACCTTTGAGAGAGAACTTGAGATTTGTAAGAAAGATCTTTGGTTTTTATGCAATTTAATATTTGTTTCCATCAATCTCTTCCATCTATCTTCTTTTCTTATTGACTATTCAACACTCATCCATGGATTCAACCTCTATCCAAATCGATTTTGAGGTGTTCTTGATGGATATTGAGTAGTCTTTTTAGGGTTTAGAGATGGAGTAGATTAGGATGTTCCTAAGCTTTATTCATGGTGTTTAGGGTTAGATCTTTTTATATCCTTTCTTGTTTAATGTTCTTAAGGCTAAATCTAGCTTGAAAAAGTAGGTTTAGATCATAAGACATTTCATGCATACCAAGTGTTTGATGAAATGCCTTGATGAATTAAACAAGAGATTTACATTCCTAGCCTATGATAATTATTGTCTAGGGTGTATTTTTGGTTGATCTTGTTGATTTAAACTTAATGCTTGCTAATCAATGATCCACAAACGATAGTTTGTTAATGGATTAGGTGATTAGCATAGTGATTAATTACTTGAAAGAGAATTAGTCAAGTTTAGGATCTTATGCCTAGGGATTAGCTTGTTTGAGTAAATTAACATCATGAATTGAACTTGGGACTTCTTATATCGATAACCCTATCTCTAGACTCGCTTTTGCTTATTAATTTACATCTTGTTTAGTTATTGCTTTGCTTATTCACCTTAAATTGGTTACTTAATTACAACACACTTGTTTAGCTTAACTTGCTTTAAGTGCCTTGTATTCTTAGTGATTAGGATACATCCCTTTATGGATTGATAACCTTCATATTACACGTATTGGAGTTATTGATACCTCCTAGAGACTAAAAAGTCTTGTATTACTTAGTACTTATAGGATATTATATTTGAGCATATCAAAGGGAAAGGAGAATGTGGTGGCCGACGCATTGTCTAGGAGATATGCACTCATTGCTACCACGGAAGCCAAGATTTTTGGATTTGAACACATCAAGGAGCATTACAAGGATGACCCTGAGCTCGGAGAGAACTACGCAGAATGTTGCAAAGGACCCCACGGTTCGTTTTACTTGCAAGATGGTTTTCTTTTCGAGATAAGAGTTTGTGTATTCCGCAGGGATCTATGAGAGAGCTAGTGCTTAGTGAAGCACACGGAGGAGGACTAATGGGGCATTTCGGAGTAGACAAGACTTTGGTAGTAGTGATGGACCACTTCTATTGGCCTCACTTAAAGAAAGACGTGAGGCGATTCTGTGCAAGATGTGTCTACTGCCACAAAGCTAAATCCATGTCACATCCTCACGGTCTTTACATGCCATTGCCTATACCTAACGCCCCTTAGGTAGATATATCGATGGATTTTGTCTTAGGTTTGCCAAAAATCAGGCACAAAGACTCCATTTTTGTTGTTGTTGACTGGTTCTCCAAGATGGCACACTTCATCCCTTGTGAGAAGACAAATGATGCAACTCAGATTGCTAACTTGTTCTTCAAAGAAGTGGTGCTTCCAAGCTCTCACCTAGAGGCGACGACCCGTTCAAAGTTCTAAGCAAGATCAATGACAATGCCTCTCACACGTTCAATGTTGTTGATGTATCCTATTTTGATGCAGGAGATCAAGTTTTGGGGTCAAAACCTTCTGAAGAAGGAGGGAATGATGTGGACATCAACCCAAGTAACATTCCAAGCATCATGCCAACAGTTCAAAAGGGGCCATGACGCGTTTTAGGATCAAACAGATGAGGAATAGATACAAAAGGCCCTACACATCTATATCAACTCCTTAGAACCAACATATCATTTGCTGCCTGACCTAAACGTCATATTTGGGCATAACAATCTCTTGGAATCAGTTTTAGCCGAGACTCCGATTTTAGCCGAGAAAAAACTGATCGAATCAGTTTTAGCCGAGAAAAACTAGGCCAAATCAGTTTTAGCCAATGACACATTTTCAGCCAAATCAGTTTTAGCCGAGGTCTCTGTTTTAGCCGAGAGAAACCTCACCGAAGCAGTTTTAGCTGATAGAGATTTAGTCGAGATAGTTTTAGCCGAGGGAAATTCAAATAGCTTATAAACTCTCCAAAATGGTGGTCTCACCATGGCAGGTAATATTTATCGACCAAATACATATTTTAAAACTAATAGTCGAGTTAGTTCGGCAGAAAACAGTCTAAGAACCAAGTTCCTTCACAAAGAGCTACTCGGAGCCGAAGGAGGCCAAATAAAGCAAGAAGAGAAGACAAAGGCTGAGGGAGGGCAAGAACTTGAAGATGAAGAATCTTCTGACTTGGAAAGCACTAGAGGAGCCTCCCACAACTCACCTTACGACAAGGACGCACTTACACTAGAATCATCTCCAAGAACCTTGCATGCGACTCCTTGCACGTCTACTCATCAATGTAAGCTTTTCAATTATTCTATTGTGCTTGCAGGTGTTTCCAACCGGATCAACGACTAAGGCCTTCAGCAAGACATCATCTAGTTTATTTTTTAAAAGTCGCTCATAAAATTTCCTATTATGGATTGAATGAAACGATGATCTTTATTTAGTTTAGAGTTTGCGGTTTTCTTTGTTTGTTTTAGAACTGCGTGTTGTTTTCTTTCAAAGTCCTATTGTTTTGAGTCTTTGCTTCTTGAGTCGAACCCTAGTAGGTTCAAACCGACGAACCAGTTTATAATGTTACCTTTGCGACATTGTAGTCCACAACTTTTGTTACCTTATCAATAAAATAATGCAGTTCTTCAAGCGCCGCCTTGAGAAACCAGTCTTGTTCTTTGTCTTGTTTGTGCGATTCAAGCAAGCTTAGATCCTTCACCGTGTCAGAGACACACCTAACATCTGTGTCGTGAACTCACTCCATCAGCACATCATCTCTTAATCCCACACGAGAGGGCGTCCGCCTGCGTGTTAGATTGTTTCCATCTTCAACCATCAAAGGAGCCAAGGAGAGGGCGACCGCCTGCCTTACTCACCGCCACTATCCCTTGACGTGAGAGACACCACCGGTTCTTACATCATAGAGCCTCATTCGATCCACATCCAAGAAGACGGCTTGACGGTTGGCATGATCAAGGTTGGCGCCAACGGTAGCTAAGAAGGGTCGACCAAAAATCAACGGTCTATCCTTGTCTCGTTCCATTTTGAGAACTTGAAAATCATAGGGGACGATCTTGTTTCCAATGATTATTTGAAGATCATGGATCGCTCCTTCGGATTTCTTTTGTGATGAGTCCCCAAAAATTACGCTCAGGGTAGATGGCGTGAGATTCATTATACCGAGTTTCTCGGCAAATGTCTTAGACATGATGTTTAATTTGGCTCCGGAATCACACAAACAATCTGCAAAATAAATTCCCGAAATACAACAAGAAAAAGAAAAACGTCCCGGATCATCGGATTTTCTAAGCCTTTGAAGCGGGATTAGTTTTGGTACTTCGAATTGTGGTTTTTGGATCATCTTGGATTCGGTAACTACTCGTCCATAGAGTGGGATGAATTTTGGAACTTCTCTAGGCTCCATCTTAGCATCGACTTCCTTCTCGGGTATGGTGGAAATCACGTTGCAAAATCTCTTCGGGTTACCTTCCACTCCTCCGGGTAAAATTCTGCTCGATCTCTTAGTGGAGTCCGCGGTTTGAAAGACTTGCATGTCCAACTTCTTGACATGGGTTGAAAGAGATTCAAAATTTCCATTCAAGTCGTTGTACATACATTCGACCTTGACGTTAAAATATTTCGTCGTCTTCTCGTTGCTTTGAGCGAGGAGTTGAATTGATTGCTCCAGCTTCGCTATTTGGGCAGCAAGTTGAGAGTTAGAGATACTTTTTTGCTGCATGTTTGAGTTGTTGTAAGGAGCGGCTTGAGCGTTGAAGGACGGTCTTGGTTGGAAGTTCCCATTTCCTCCATAGTTCCCGTTTTGGAACCGTTTCTGGTATGGCCTCGATTGTTGTGGATAAGGCTGATCTTGAGGGTTCCCCAAGTTCTGATTTCGGTAGGAAAGATGGTTGAAGTTGGCATTGCGGAAAGCGTTGTTGAATCTATTGTTGAATCGGCCTTGGTATTGACCTTGTGCTCCCACATAGTTAACTTATTCTTCTTGAGAATACGAACCGTTGTTGTCGGGTTCGTAATAAGTGTCATCATCGACTTCAACAGTAGCTTCACAAGCATATACTTGACGGTTTTGGTTGATGAGAAGTCGGTTCATCATGACTTTTAGCTCGGAAATCTCTTTCGATTCCGACACGTTCGATCTAGTCGATCTATCGTAGTCGAGAGAATTGTTGCTATCCGTCATAGCAAGATTTTTGATGAGAGCACTTCCTTGGTTGATGGTCTTCATGGAGAAGTCTCCATTGCTGGCCGTGTCGAGAGAAAGTTGATATTTCGGTAGTAATCCTCGGTAGAAAGTTTTGAGCACATTCAGACCGGAGAAACCTTGATGAGGGCAATCTCTCTCGTACTCCTTGAAAGGTTCCCACACTTCATAGAAAGGCTCCATCGATTGTTGATGAAAACTTTGGATTTTGTTTCTTAGCGCGTTGGATCTCGACTTTGTGTAGAAGTGGTTTAAAAAGGCGGTTTTGCACTCTTCCCAATTAGTAATAGATCCTGCGGGCAAAGATTTCAACCAACGGTGAGCTTTATCGGCCAAAGAAAAAGGAAAAAGGTTACACTTCTAATTGCCGGCGGGAACTTGGTTCGTTCTCGTCGTTCCGCATATCTCTTCGAACAACTTGATGTGCTCCATCGGATGCTCGGTTGCAACTCCATGAAAATGATTTTACTTTATCAAAGCAATGATTTGAGGATTGATCTCAAAATTGTTTCCGTTCGGTATAGGAAAAGTTATGGCTGCTCGGTTTTGGAAGTGTTGATACGGTGCATCAAAATCAGCAATGATGCGGACGCGCTTGTCTCCTCAGAGGATTAGCGGGCAATATGGGACAGTTTCCGTTTACGCAGTTAGGAGGAATCAGTGCATTCGCTTGAGCATCGTTTGGCATCGTTCCTCGGTGCATCACGATCGACGGGAAGTTGTCGCCTCGGATTTTAAGCATTTCGGTTTTGGTTGTGGTTTTCTCAGGATCGAGGTGTGGCTGGTCATTAGCACCATGGACAGCCTCTTGATCTTCTTAGTGATCCAAAAAATCACGGTCATCCTCGTGATCTAGTTGATCGCGGTTTAGTTGATATTCCGGGTGGTCGTTTTCGGCCATCCTTAAGTTTCTTTTGAGTCTTCGGAGTTCTCTCTCGTGTTTGTCGATATCATCTAGTAGCGGTATGGTTCCTCTAGGAGTTCTCCTAGTGTGCATGCACCTTAGAACAAAAGAAAAAGATAAAGGAGAAAGTCCGAAGAACAACAAAGAACTTGAAAATCAAAAGTGTCTAGAGCATAAATTAGAATACGAAATCAAACAAGCAATACTATCCCCGGTGACAACAGCGCCAAAAACTTGACACACCAGGACTTACCCGGCGTGCGAGTTTTACCCTTTACTAGGCCGCAAGTGTACGACACACGCATTAGTATTTAGGGATCAAATCCACGGGGAGACGTTATTCAATTTCTAACGAGTTTTAACTTATGTCTAGACGGGAAATATATTTTTATGGTTTTGTCACGTCGTAGCAAGAGAAATAAACTAAGTTAAGCAATGAAAATAAATCTAATCTAGGTAAACAGTAGCAAACAATAATTATTTCGAGGTTGTGAATCAATTAAACGAATCGTTTGGCAATCGCGAATTTTCTAGGGTTTATGGCCAATTTTTACAAGGAAATTTCTAGGATTTCTAAAGCGTCTTTTGTCGACTTTAGATTCTTGAACTTGGAACACGTACGATGTGTGTAGTCTACTCTCGTAATCCTACACACCTACTCACTTCAGTACTCGGACGGTGGCTTTCGTCTCTGCTCGCGCAGGAAGTGAATGATACTCTCAAAGGTTGTTTATGCCCATAATTCCTCCGTAAATATACTTTCGAAATCTTAAGACGGATTTTCTCGTCTACCCTAGGTCAAGCGATTAGATACAGCACTCTCGTGGCTCTTAAATTCCTAATAATAGTTGCTAAGACGGTTAGTCAAGCAACGCATTAACAACAAGGATAGAATGAAGAACCCTAATCGGTATCCTAGACTAAAAACCTAATAAGAATCGAACCACAAATTCCCCTTCAAACCCCTTTCACCCAACAAGAGAATTACTCAGCCATAGCTGAGGTAAAAATATTTAATAAATTCAAAAGAAAACAGTGCATAAAAAGGGATGGAGAAAACTTCTCTATCGAAGAACACTGATGAAGAATCCTTCTTCCAATATTTGAATAACCAAGAACACAAGTTGCTAGGGATTTGCCACTGCCAAAAAGCGTGAAAATAATCTTACGTAACTATCTAAGAGGCATAAAATAAGTATTTATAGAGGTATTCTACGTTTAGGGGTTGGTGTTAAATGACGGGTTTAGCTCTCTAGGAGTGGCGGATTGACAGTTGGCCGCGGCTCCAGCTCCTCCAGGCGCGTTGGGGCAGCTTCATCTCCTTCAGTGCTTCAAGTATATTTAAAGATCCAACCGTTGGATTGCCTCCAATCCAATTGCATTTGAAAGCGGGTTGTCTCTACTTTGTGTTATCCAATTTTGGGGATGATCAGACAGTGAAAAGGTCTCCATTAGGTGCAAGACTTCTTGACGGTCTAAGTTTATCGAAAAACGTACTTTTGCTCCGAAATGCACTGTTTTATTCCGAATTACCAGAAACGTCTTTCAAATCTCTAAAATATGAAAATCGCTTGAAAACTTTTACAAACGGAGTTAAAACACCTGGAAAGTATATTAAAGCGATCCATAAAAATGATCAAAAATTGGTGATATCACTCGGGAAAAGGATATTCGGGCTACAACCCGTGGTGTTAGGAAGGAGCTTGTCTCGAAGTACAAGGAACATTTACTGAAGGTTGAAGAATACTTTCGTAGTCGAAAGAAGGTTCGGGATACTGAATTCGAGCTTGGTCAGGTAAAAAGTAACATTTCATTTGTCGAGAGTATTGGTGAGGGATCTGGACTTGAAAAAAGGGGTGGAGCAACTGAAAAAGGATAAGAAAGAGTTCGAAGAGATGATTGCCGCAGTTTGGGTTCTGAAGATTGATTTGGAAAATGCCTTGAAGCTTAATCATGTTTCGGAGGGATCGATCGGATCAATTGGGTTTGTTGATCCTTCCGCAGCGTCTGTCGGGTGTTTAATAAGTTTGGATCGACTTTGCCTGCCACGAGAGGTTTGAATTCGGCTGGCGGCGATGGCGAGTCACTCCCTCCAGCTGAGTATCCTAGTGCGTCTTGATCAGATCGTAGCCTGTAGCTCTCCCTTAATTTTCTGTGCTTCAGTTTGAACGTGTTCTTCTTTTTCATCTTTTGAGAATTAGTGCATGGGAAGGCTTTTATCCTTACATGTTTTATTTTGAATTCGATGCTTCGGAGGGCTTTTAATCTTCTTTTTCTTCTTTTGTTATTCATGTGTTTGAATTTAATTTTTTCCGACGATTCAAGATAAAGATGGTAGTTACAAAGCGAATTACATGCTTGCAACGACGAGCATTGAAAAATCAGCTTTTCGGGTTTTGACGAGCTATTTTTCAGACGAAAGATTGGGTTTTTCGACCGGTTAAATGATGCTGTTAGGGTTTAGCTTAGCTTCATGTAATTATATTTATAACCCTAGGTGACTGCAAGTGCACAACAGTGTGATGTAGTACTTAAGGTATCGATCCACAGAGAATCTTCGCTTACCTACAAAACCTTAGAACCATAATTAGTAAGAAATTCTAAGACGAAAATAAGGTTTTTGGATAGATTGTCTGGATTTCTAGATGAATGCAAAGAAAGAATATAAGACGCTACTAAAATAACAAAGACTTATGTTGAGTTGTCGGGCATATCTATTGGATATGATCGATTCAAAACACGGTAACAAAGCTCCTAGTAAAATGATTCTAGTAACTCCATGAACTGAACTGAATAAATGGCGTAGCCTAATTTTGTACATCCTACGCACCAGCAATCTATACACTCGACCAGTAGCTTTCGTCTCTGGCCGCGCGGAAAATTGTGCTGTTTGCGCTGGTTCTTCTTAGTTCACGGCACTCCGTAAGTATACTTTCGAAATCTTACGACGCACACGCTCTTATAGATAAACGATTCGGTTGTTTTTAGATCCAACACTTTTGGTGGTAATTAACACCTATGAATCACCTCTAGTTCATGACGCTAGATGTAGCATTAACAACTATCTATAAGAAAGAGTTCAAGAATTCGGCTAAGTTTATCTCGCGAAGATCCTTATTGAACATAGTTGATTCCCTTCGATGGAGTATTTACACTCAACAACGAATTACATAAACATAATTAAAGACGAAGACATAATTAAACAATAAGTAAGAGATGGAAGAAGAAGCCTCTCAATTTTAAGAACTAAGTCCGGAGATAACTTCTCTACCAATCTCGAAAAGAAAAGTAAAGGTAAAATAATTGCAAAGACATAAACTAAGATTGCATAATATAAAGAACGTAATAGAAAAGAGGCTTCAAAAGAAATCTCTATATCCCTAAACAAAGAACGAAGAACGAAGAACAAAGAATAAATAAAATAAAACCCTAAAGAATCGTGATGGTGGCTCCCAAAGAGACACCCAAGTGGGGCAAAATGAGGCACACGAAATTTGGGGATGCTAAATACATATTTATAGGTCTTCAACTCTTGTTTTAGTGGTCTTTAGGGTTTCCCTTGAAGAGAAATCGAAGTGGGCTTGAAACGGATTTGCAAATGGGCTTTTCGGGACAAAATTGTATTGGCCGCGGGTCCAAGGATTCTGGCCGTGGAGAAATGGTGTTTGGCCGTGGGTGGAGCTTCTCTAGCCGTGGTGAAATGGCTTCTGGCCGCGGGTGGAGAACTTCTGCCCATGGTGAACTGGGACGTTTTGATCTTGATGTATTTTTTGATTGAATCGTTGGATCTTCCTCAAATCACTTGGAATGGAAATATAGCTAGTCCTTCTTGAATATCTCCAAAATTAGGCTGGATCATACGGTGAGAATATATTCTTTAAGGGTTGAACTTCTGACGGTTTGACTCTTAGTCAAAAATCTGGTTTTTCTCCAATTTGCATTATTTTTGCCTAAGTAACCTGAAAAGAGTATTGAAACTACAAATACCCAAAAACCGTAATAAAAGCATATGAAAGCGAATGAAACACTTATTAAAGTGTTCTAAAATAAATAGTAAACTCGGACGAAAAATCAGATTTTCCTACAGACTATGACTTGGATGAAAAATCAGGTTTTGTTTTTTTACGGACTATAACTTGGTAGAAAAATCAGGTTTTTTTACGGACTACGACTTGGATGAATAATCAGGTTTTAAACACGGACTAAAGATTGGATGAAAATCAGGTTTTGTACGGACTATGACTTGGATGAAAAATCAGATTTGTAATACGGACTATGACATGGATAAAAAATCGGATTTCGAATACGGACTATGACGTGGATGAAAAATCAGGTTTCGAGAATACAGACTATGACTTGGATGAAAAGTCAGGTTTTAAATACGGATTACAACTTGGATGAAAACTCAGGTTTCGAGAATACGAACTATGACTTGGATGAAAATTCAGATTTCGAATATTAGAGCCCCCCCTGTTTTTAGGAGGGGGTGATTGATAAGTTTTAGGGTTTTGCGAGAGTTACTCGGCTTAAATGTATGCGTCGGAACGGGATTGCATGGCGGGCTCGTCTTATCAGCCCGGATCGATCGCAGATCGTTGCGAGTATGGGCTCGGCTTTTATTTCTATATCGCGTTTGTAACAAAAAGGTGATCATTCATGTGGTGTTCGTAGAGATCATGTGGTTAACGACCACATGGACATGACGTCGATGTGAATGTACGTATGCTGAGTTTATACTTTGGACATGTTCGTCCGTTATGAAAAAATGTCTGAGAGAGGCAAGTTGAGGATGAGCTCGTCCTTTTTTTTTTTTGAAACTGCACTCGTGAACAAGACAATCGTAGTTCGGTTATTTTAGCCAGCCCTTTTAATAATAATATTTTTAAGGTTCATGGAGTTCCATGACCGAGGGACTGGGATTCCATCCATGTTTTCTCATTCAAAAACACCGCGGCAGACTACTTTGGTGACCTTGTAGGGTCCCTCCATGTTCGTGTTGAGTTTCCCAACATTACTTTCTACCGTGTTTTGGAACACTTTGCGTAGAACCAGTTTGCCATCATCAAACTTCCTGCTTTTGACATTGGAATTGTAGTAGCGGCTGTCAAAAGCAGGAAGTTTGATGATGGCGAACTGGTTCTACGCAAAGTGTTTTGGAACACTTTGTTGATAGTTCTGAATTCGTATGAGGGCTTGATCCTTCCGTTCGTCTATAACGTCCAAGTTGTCGCACAACATATGGTCGTTTAGGGGTTCACTTTAGGGGTTTATGTTACTTCTCAGTCATGGGACTTCTACTTCGGCAGGTGTTACTGCTTCCATTAAGTAGACCAATGAGAATGGTGTTTCGTTAGTTGCTCGACGCGGGGTTGTTCGGTGCGACCAAAGTACTCCATGTAACTCGTCAGTCCATAACCCTTTCTTGGCGTCAAGCCTATTTTTCAGACCGTTGATTATCGACTTATTGGCACCCTTAGCTTACCCATTTCCTTGTGGGTAACGCGGTGTCGATTTACTCAAACGAATTTTCCACTTTTCACAGAATTGCTCAAATCTGTTAGAGATAAACTGAGACACATTGTCAGTTACAATCTCATATGGTAGTTTGTGTCTGAATATTATGTTCTGCCACATAAACCGTTATACTTGCACGTCTTTGATATTGGCAAAAGCCTCGGCTTCGATCCATTTGGAGAAATAATCAGTCATCATTAATAGGAATCTTTTTTTTCTTTGACCTATGCAGCGGTCCTACTATGTCCATAGACCATCGCATGAAGGGGTGTGGTTATGAAACCGAGGATAGCTATTTAGTCGGCTGGTGGATTATCGGGGCTTGTCTCTAAAATTTATCACACTTAGTTGCGTACTTCACACAGTCTGTAACCATCGTGGGCCAATAATACCCATGCCTTTTGATTTTCAAAGCTAGAGCTCGTCCTCAAGAATGGTTCCCGCATGATCCTTCATAGATTTTGCGCATTACTTTGACGGTTGATTCGCCGTGCACGCAAATCAACAAAGGTCCCGAAAGACTCAATTTGAAGAGGTTTATGTCGAGCAGGCAGTACCTCACACTTTTTCGTCGCAATTTCCTCGCATCCCATTTTTTAGGCGGGAGGTCTCCGTCTACGATGTATAGCTTGATTTGGTCTCTCCAATCAACTCTGGCCTCATACTCGTCTTCTTCTAGAGGAACTTCATCGTTTGGTTCGAGATCCTTGATTGGAGGATTTGGAGGTTGATTGCTTGCGGGATCGTCGGCTGAGCCCCCGATATGACATACTGGAGTTGTTTTGATACTTGGGTGTTCTATGCTTTCCATTGGGATCACACGCCTGAGTTGTGGATCAGATGTTGAAGCTAAATCTGCTAAGGAGTCTGCCGAGGTGTTCTCCCCGCGGGGTATTTTAGTTAGTTCGAATTCTTCGAATTCCTTGGCCAAGTCGTGGACGACCTTTAGGTAGGCCTCCATTCTTTCGTCTCTTGTTTCATATTCCCCGCTAAATTGGTTAGCGACAAGCTGTGAATCGCATAAAGCGTTCATCTTTCGTACTCCGATTCCTCTAGGGAGTTTTAACCCGGCGATCAGAGCCTCGTATTCTGCCTCGTTGTTAGAAGCGTGAAAAGCGAGTCTGAATGATTGTTCTAAAACTTCGCTAGTAGGGGAGGTAAGTTATATTCCGATCCCGAATCTTTGCCTTGAGGACGCACAGTCAACGTGGAGGGACCATCTGGCCTCTGATCTTAGCTCGTCATATCCTTCGCTTGGAAGTTCGATAAGAAAGTCAGCTAGAACTTGAGATTTCGCACAAGTTCAATTTTTATATTCTATGTCATACTCGCTTAACTCGGCAGCCCATTTCGCCAGTCGTCCTGACTGTCTTGTACTGTGTAAGACCGTTCTTAATGGTTGGGTCGATAGGACGACCACGGAGTGCGATTGGAAATAAAGCCTAAGTTTTCGGACTGATGTAACTACCGCGAGGGCGATCTTTTCCATCATATGGTAGCAAGTCTCGGCGTCATCAAGTGTTTTGCTTATGTAGAAGATGAGTTTTTGTTCACCCTGTTCTTCTCTTACTAGTACTCCACTTACCGCAGCGAGGGAGACTGCTATGTATAAAATATAATGGTTTCCCTTCGATCGGCTTATCCAGTATTGGCGGGGTAGCTAGGTAGTTTTTAAGTTGTTGGAACGCATCCTCGCATGTAATGTCCCATTCGATTGATTTGTTTCCTTTTAGGAGGTTGTAGAACGGGAGACACTTATCTGTTGATCTAGATATGAATATGTTTAGTGCGGCGATTCGTCCGATTAGGCGCTGGACCTCGCGAGTCGTTTTTGGTGAAGCCATTTTGAGCAAGGCATTGTTCTGTTTTGGATTTGCTTCAATTCCCCTCGTGGTTACTAGATATCCAAGGAATTCTCCTGAAGTTACCGCAAAAGTGCATTTTGTCGGGTTTAGCTTCATTCTGTGCTCGTTTAATACGGTGAAACACTCTCGCAAGTGTGTTATGTGGTTGTCTTTGATCAGTGAGTTGACCAACATGTCGTCGATATAAACCTCTATAGTTTTCCCTATTTGTTCGGAGAACATTTTGATCACTAGCCTTTGGTAGGTCGCCACAGCGTTTTTCAGCCCAAAAGGCATTACCTTATAACAGTATATCCCACGGTCTGTGATGAAAGCTGTTTTTCGCGATCCTTAGGATGCATCAGGATATGGTTGTATCCTGAAAATGCGTCCATAAAAGACAACAACTTATTTCATGTTGTTGCTTCCATTAAACGATCGATGTGTGGGAGGAGGAAGCTGTCTTTCGGACATGTTTTGTTGAGGTCTGTAAAATCAATGCAGACCCTCCACTTCCCATTTTGTTTTCTTAACAACCACCTGATTTTCGAGCCAATCAGGATACATCACCTAGGTGATTGATCCCGCCTAAAATAAACGTTCTAATTCTTCGTTGACAGCATGGGCCCGGTCAGGACCAAGGTTCCTCCTTTTCTGCTTTATGGGTTTAAAAACTGGATCGACGTTCAATTTGTGGAAAGTGATGTCGAGGCTGATGTCGGGCATGTCTCAGGTAGACCAGGCGAAAGTGTGTTTCTTTCCTTGAGGAAAACGACAAGCTCTTTCTTGAGCTCGCCTTTTAGCTTGGAATTGATGCCAACACATCTATCGGGATATCTCCCGTCTATACAAATTTGAGTGAAGAGGTCGAGCTGGGGCTCCTCAGGATCGCTCGGATCAAGAGGTTTGGACTGATCCCGCACTCTATCTCTAATTATTATTGAGCGTTGAGTTTCCTCAACTTGTGTTGGCTAAGGAAACACACGCAGGAAGCTCTCTGACTATCCATGATAGTCTTTATTCCGTTTGGAGTTGGAAATTTAACGCATTGGGGGTAGGTAGATGGTACAGCCCTCATCGAATTTATCCAAGGTGTTCCCATGATTACATTGTAGATTGCAGGTCAGTCGACTACTACAAACTTTACCCCTTTAGTTATTCCTTCCACATGCACAAGCAGTTTGATCGTTCCGAACGTCATTGTTGTCTCACCCGCAAATCCGGTTAAGGTGATACGTGCTCAAATTCGTCTCACACAAACCGGAGGTCGGTGGTCGAGAATTTGGACCGAGAAGCTGGTGTTGAAGAAGCTGGACTAAGGTCTCTCTCTTCTATCAACGGGATAGGATGGAAGGTGCTGGTGGGGCGATGAGAACCACAAGAGAGGCGACGGTCTCTTGATACTTCAAAGGGTTTCACTACATATCGGACTAACTCACGATCTAGAGAGAAGAAACGTTTTTGTGAAGAACAAAAACTTGAAAGAAAATTCCTTAATGTCTGCGTGACTGAGAAGGACAAAGCCTTAGGGTTTTTAAAGAGAGCTCACGCCCCAAAGAAAAAGAAATAAACCGAAAAAGAAATAACAAGACGGGTCCTTAACAATTTAGGCCCGTTTACAAAATAATTAAAAGACTAAGAGAAATACAAGTGAGGCCTCGTGTAGCTGGTCTTCATGGGCTTACAGAGAGTCATTAATTGGGCCAATAATATTGCAAGCCGTTTGGCCTCGGTAAAAACCCATCATCGCAAAACCCAGTGGGATAAAAACAAAGGTTGGGAAAAGAGCACCAAACGACTTACAAACCCAACAAATGACCTCCCTTGGGCCTAAGTCATCTCTGGCGAAGTGAAATCTACCTTAGATAAGTGGGCCACGAACCTGGGCTTAATGAGTGGCCACTTAGTGTTATCGGCCAACAAAGGATCCAGCCGATATGTCTTCAGTGTTTGGACATTCTGGTCCAAATGGTAAGGAGTCTTGTGCTGATCTCTAGTGTTATGGAAACTAGACTCAAAAAGCTTCAAATCCATATGTGGATCGCCTTCTGGATAGTCCGGGATCATGAGTGGATCCTGCTTGAAACAATCGGCCCAATAACTACTCGCTAACGGGCTTAGCGGACTAGTGTCCGTCTTGAGGAAACCTTCTGATCTGAGCTGGTCCATGAACATGTTGAACTTCTTTTCCATGTCCCTGCTCCTGGTTCTAGTCACTGGTCCACTTGGTACTAGAGGTTCTTGTATGACTTGGGTCGTTGACTCGATGTCCTCATCACTCCCTCCCTCTTCATGAGGTTTTGACCCCAAAACATCATCACCTGCATCAAAACGAGCTAAGTCAGAAACATTGAATGTAGCAGACACCTTAAGCTCACCTGGGAGCTCGAGCTTGTAGGCGTTGTCATTGATTTTCTCCAATATTTTGAATGGGCCGTATCCGCGAGGCGATAGCTTCGATTTGCGTTTGTCCGGGAATCGCTCCGGTCTCATGTGCAACCACACCCATTCTCCAACTTTAAAACACACGTGCTTCCTGCCCTTGTTGGCATTCTTCACATGTAGGGCATTGTTTCTTTCGAGCTGATCTTTGACCGATTGGTGTAGCTTTTTCACGTCCGCTGCCTTCTTGGCTCCATCGAGGTTTAAGAACTCCGTTTGAGGTACATGCTTAAGATCCAATGGCGTATGTGGATTAAATCCATATGCAACCTTAAAAAGAGAAAAATGAGTAGCACTATGGACAGCTCTATTATAAGCAAACTCGACAAAAGGTAGAGCTTCAAGCCAAGTTTTAAGATTTCTCTCTATTGTTGCTCGGAGCAACGTTCCAAGTGTACTGTTAACGACTTCAGTTGGGCCATCGGTTTGTGGATGCCAGGTCGTGGAGAAGAGCAGCTTGGTTCCTAACTTCTTCCAGAGGGTTCTCCAAAAGTGGCTCATGAACTTGGTGTCACGATCGGAGACGATCGTCCTAGGTACTCCATGTAGTCGGACAATCTCTTTGAAAAAGAGGTCTGCGGTTTGTGTAGCATCGTTTGTCTTGGCACATGGAATGAAGTGTGCCATCTTCGAGAACCGATCCACCACGACAAAGATGGAGTCCTTGTGTCTGATCTTAGGCAAACCTAGCACAAAGTCCATAGAAATATCAATCCATGGTAAAGTAGGAATCAGTAAAGGAAGATACAAACCGTGCGGGTGAACCCGAGACTTGGCTTTCTTGCAAGTGATACATCTTGCACAGAAAGTTTCGACCGACTTCTTAAGGTGTGGCCAAAAGAAGTGCTCCTTCAGCATGGCAAGTGTCTTCTCAACACCAAAATGACCCATGAGGCCTCCTCCATGAGATTCGCGGACTATAAGCTCTCTTAACGAACATTGCGGGATACATAGGCGTTTATCTTTAAAAAGATAACCGTCATGGACATAGTAAGAAGTGTGGGCTCCCTTTCCATGGTTCTTGTATATCTCTACAAAACCAACATCAGATTCATATAATGGAATAATCATTTCAAATCCAAGAACCTTGGCTTCCATGGTCGATATTAGCGCATATCTCCGAGAAAGGGCATCGACCACCACATTATCTTTTCCTTTCTTGTACTTGATCACATAGGGGAACGTATCTATAAACTCCAGCCACTTAGCATGTCTTCTCTTGTGGTTAGTCTGACCCCTAAGATGCTTCAAAGTCTCATGGTCCGTGTGGATGACACACTCCTTCGATAGTAGGTAATGCTGCCACGTCTCCATTGCTCGTACTAAGGCGTAGAGCTCCTTGTCATAAGTAGGATAGTTGAGAGTGGCTCCACTTAGTTTCTCACTGAAGTAAGCAACAGGTTTGCCTCCTTGAGTAAGCACAACACCGATCCGTAAACCTGAGGCATCACACTCAATTTCAAACGTTTTAGAGAAATCGGGTAAAGTTAAAACGGGAGCATGAGTCAAGCGATCCTTTAGGCCTTTGAAGGCCTCTTCCTGGTCTCCTCCCCACTTGAATGCCACGTCTTTCTTGATGATGGTAGTGAGAGGTGCAGCAAGGGTGCTGAAGTCCTTCACGAACCGTTGGTAAAAGCTAGCCAACCCGTGAAAGCTTCGGACTTGGCTAATGGTCGTTGGCATATGCCATTCTTGGATGGCTCTGACCTTCTCCTGGTCCACTCTAAGTCCCTGTGAACTCACAACAAAGCCTAAAAACACAAGCTCATTAGCGCAAAATGTGCACTTCTTCAAGTTGGCGTAAAGACCATCTCGTTGAAGCGTCTTAAGAATTTGTTCTAAATGAGATAAATGTTCAGCTAGAGTTCGACTATAAATGAGAATATCATCGAAGTATACCACTACAAACTTACTAATGTAGGGTCTAAGAACCTCATTCATGAGTCGCATGAAGGTACTTGGCGCTTTAGTTAGCCCGAAAGGCATAACTAGCCATTCGTAGAGGCCTTGCTTCGTCTTGAAGGCCGTCTTCCATTCGTCACCTTCTCTCATGCGTACTTGATGGTATCCACTTCTGAGATCAATCCTGGAAAATAAATTAGAACCAGAAAGCTCATCAAGCATGTCATCTAACCTTGGTATCGGATGTCAGTATTTGATCGTTATGTTGTTGATCGCGCGACAATCCACGCACATCCTCCACGTTCCATCCTTCTTTGGCACCAAAAGGACTGGAACGGCACATGGACTAAGGCTCTCACGAACATAGCGCTTGTCCATAAGTTCTCTCACTTGCTTCTCTAGTTCCTTGGCTTCGTCCGGATTAACGCGATATGCGGCTCGATTGGGTAATGGGGCTCTGGGCACAAAATCGATATGGTGCTCTATTCTTCTTATAGGAGGTAAGCCAGGAGGTATCTCATCAGGAAACACATCAGCAAAGCGGTCCAAGAGTTGAGTAGCTTCAGTAGGAAGGTGTTGCTCCAACGCACTAGAACCTACACTATAAGTCTCCTTAAAGATCATTAGTAATACCGGTTCCTTGCAAGTGATTGCCTTAGAAATATAATTGGACTTGATAAACAAATTGTTCCTGGTCGATGCATCTTTTTTGTTAAACATTTTAACTTGTAATTCGTGTACTTGAGTAGGTGTAAGAGGTGTTAAATTATACTTCTTTTTATCATGCACAAACGAATACATGTTACTTCGGCTATGGTGAATGGCGTCCTTGTCAAACTGCCAAGGTCTACCAAGAAGAAGATGGCCAGCTTGCATAGGAACAACATCACACACAACTTCATCCGAGTACTTGCCCACATTGAATGGTACAAGCACTTGGTCCGTGATGCGTAATTCTGCCTTATCATTTAACCATCTTAGCTTATATAGGTGAGGGTGTTTAGCGCGTTCTAGACAGAGCTTAGTGACCATGTAGTCACTCGCTACATTGATACACGACCCTCCATCAATAACCAAATTACATACCTTGCCTCGGATGGAACATCTTGTATGAAAGATGTTGTCTCTTTGGGCTGTCTCGTCAGGATGAACCGTGAGGTTCAATGCTTGCCTTATGACTAGGGACTCACCATATTCAGCCTCACAATCTACTTCTTCAGTGGCTGCTTCGGTCATTTGCACATCGGCCTCATCTTGAGACTCGTACTCACTTGAATCCAACATGATCATAACTTAGGGATTTGGGCATTCTCTAGCCATGTGTCCTCTGCCCTTGCATTTAAAACATGTTATGTCACGAGTTCTAGAAGTGCTTGGGTTAGAAAACTTACCTTGATTAGGCTCAGAGGCCTTAGAAATGAACCTAGGGTCGATTTCGACCGACTTGCCCTTCTTCGCGGCCTTAGATGGAAAGCTGGTTGGAGTTTGGGTCTTGGCTCGGTTCTGGTCCCATGTTTGGTTACTCCATGTCCGTCCAGTATCATAGGACTTCTTCTTCAAGTGTTGCTCAGCTTGAATGGCATGGTGTAAGATGTCCTTCAAGTCGTGGTATGGAAGCTTCTCCACTTTGTGACTTAGCCGTTCGTTGAGTCCGTCTAAGAACTGAGCAATGAGGGTCTCAGTGTCTTCATCAAGCTCTAGACGGTTCCTTAGGTGCTCGAACTCTTCAAAAGATTCCTCCACACTCCTAGTCCCTTGGGTTAATTTTCGAAACTTCTTTTGGATGTCTCGGTGATAGTAAGCGGGACGTATCTTTTCTTCATAAGCTGCCTCATCTCTCGCCAAGTAAGGACTTGAGGAGATTGTCTCCTTCTTCGGTCAGAAACCTCACGGTCCCACCATGAGAGAGCATGGTCCGTGAGTTGAGCTATGGCTAAGGCTAGCCTCTTTTGCTCGTTGTAGTCATAATAGGCGAATATATGCTCCATTCGTTGTGCCCATTCCAAGTAAGCTTCGGGATCTACTGGGCCAGCAAAGGTTGGGGTCTTTAGCTTCATGTCCGTGGAGTGGTGCCTCTGAAAGTCACCTTCGGCCTCTTCAAAACCGTTGTGCCTCGGTCCTCTTCTCCTCACTTGAGGTTGTTCCTTCATCGGAACATCGTCCGGATCCTCGCCTAGGTTGTTTGCTCGTCGTTGTGCTCTTGGTTGAGGATTGTTGTTGGCTTGAGGCTGCTCCAAATGATCAAGCCTTTGAACTTCTCTCTGGAGCTGTTGTTGCATAGCCGTGATTGCTTGCATGAGAATGGCATTAGGATCTTGCGGTACAGCATTGTTTCCATTGTTTCTCCTTGCAAAAAATTCACAAAGTGTATCAATGGAGCTCAAAAAAATAGACAAGAACAAGTAAAAAAAATAAAAAATTCTTAAATTTAAAAGGAAATATTCTAAACTAAAACACTCTGTTTTTTTTGTTTTGACTAAAATCCTAAAAGGAACAATTCAATTTTCGACTAACTAAAGGAATGCTAAGTTTTTTTTTTTTTGATTAATCTAGCAACCTAAACAAGAACAAAACAAATAAAATAAAAAATTTAATAGATGATAAGGGAACGTTTACACCTTAGATTCAAGAGCTTTTGAAGCTCTGATACCAAAATGATACGTGCTCAAATTCATCTCACACAAACCGGAGGTCGGTGGTCGAGAATTTGGACCGAGAAGCTGGTGTCGAAGAAGCTGGACTAAGGTCTCTCTCTTCTATCAACGGGATAGGATGGAAGGTGCTGGTGGGGCGATGAGAACCACAAGAGAGGCGACGGTCTCTTGATACTTCAAGTGGTTTCACTACGAATCGAACTCACTCACGATCTAGAGAGAAGAAACATTTTTGTGAAGAACAAAAACTTGAAAGAAAATTCCTTAATGTCTGCGTGACTGAGAAGGACAAAGCCTTAGGGTTTTTAAAGAGAGCTCACGGCACAAAGAAAAAGAAATAAACCGAAAAACAAATAACAAGACGGATCCTTAACAATTTAGGCCCGTTTACAAAACAATTAAAAGACTAAGAGAAATACAAGTGAGGCCTCGTGTAGCTGGTCTTCATGGGCTTACAGAGAGTCATTAATTGGGCCAATAATATTGCAAGCCGTTTGGCCTCGGTAAAAACCCATCTTCGCAAAACCTAGTGGGATAAAAACGAAGGTTGGGAAAAGAGCACCAAACGACTTACAAACCCAACTAATGACCTTCCTTGGGCCTAAGTCATCTCTGGTGAAGTGAAATCGACCTTAGATAAGTGGGCCACGAACCTGGGCTTGATGAGTGGCCACTTAATGCTATCGGCCAGCAAAAGATCCAGTCGATATGTCTTCAGTGTTTGAACGTTCTGGTCCGAATGGTAAGGAGTCTTGGCCTGATCTCTAATGTTCTGGAAACTAGACTCAAAGAGCTTCAAATCCATATGGGGATCGCCTTCTGGATCGTCCGGGATCATGAGTGCGTCCTGCTTGAAAGAATCGGCCCAATAACTGCTCGCTAACGGGCTTAGCGGACTAGTGTCCGTCTTGAGGAAACCTTCTGATCTGAGCTGGTCCATGAACATGTTGAACTTCTTTTCCATGTCCCTGCTCCTGGTTCTAGTCACTGGTCCACTTGGTACTAGTGGTGCTTGTATGACTTGGGTCGTTGACTCGATGTCCTTATCACTCCCTCCCTCTTCATGAGGTTTTGACCCCAAAACATCATCACCTGCATCAAAACGAGCTAAGTCAGAAACATTGAATGTAGCAGACACCTTAAGCTCACCTGGGAGCTCGAGCTTGTAGGCGTTGTCATTGATTTTCTCCAAGATTTTGAATGGACTGTCTCCGTGAGGCGATAGCTTCGATTTGCGTTTGTCCGGGAATCGCTCTGGTCTCATGTGCAACCACACCCATTCTCCAACTTCAAAAGACACGTGCTTCCTGCCCTTGTTGGCATTCTTCACACGTAGGGCATTGGTTCTTTCCAGCTGATCTTTGACCGATTGGTTTAGCTTTTTCACGTCTCCGGCCTTCTTGGCTCCATCGAGGTTTAAGAACTCCGTTTGAGGTAGAGGCTTAAGATCCAATGGCGTCTGTGAATTAAATCAATATGCAACCTGAAAAGGAGACAAATGAGTAGCACTATGGACATCTCTATTATAAGCAAACTCGACAAAAGGTAGAGCCTCAAGCCAAATTTTAAGATTTCTCCCTATTGTTGCTAGAAGCAACGTTCCAAGTGTACGGTTAACGACTTCAGTTTGGCCATCAGTTTGTTGTTGGCAGGTCGTGCAGAAGAGCAGCTTGGTTCCTAGCTTCTTCTAGAGGGTTCTCCAAAAGTGGCTCAGGAACTTGGTGTCACGATCGGAGACGATCGTCCTAGGTACTCCATGTAGTCGGACAATCTCTTTTAAAAAGAGGTCTGCGGTTTGTGTAGCATCGTTTGTCTTGGCACATGGAATGAAGTGTGCCATCTTCGAGAACCGATCCACCACGACAAAGATGGAGTCCTTGTGTCAGATCTTAGGCAAACCTAGCACAAAGTCCATAGAAATATCAATCCATGGTAAAGTAGGAATCGGTAAAGGAAGATACAAACCGAGCAGGTGAACCTGAGACTTGGCTTTCTTGCAAGTGATACATCTTGCACAGAAAGTTTCGACCGACTTCTTAAGGTGTGGCCAAAAGAAGTGGTCCTTCAGCATGGCAAGTGTCTTCTCAACGCCAAAATGACCCATGAGGCCTCCTCCATGAGATTCGCGGACTATAAGCTCTCTTAACTAACATTGCGGGAAGCATAGGCGTTTATCTTTAAAAAGATAACCGTCATGGACATAGTAAGAAGCGTGGGCTCCCTTTCCATGGATCGAGTCGCGACAGTACTGGGGGGGGGGGGGGGGGTTGTCGTCTCTTTGATTCATCCTTTCCGTTTTTGGTGGCGCGTCCTTCTCCCCGAGTTCTGCTTCCCTGTTGTAAACGTTTCAACGCATATCGGTTTAGACAAAATGAAAGACACATCGGTTTAAGTTGAGACAAATAAACGTGAGGGCTATTTCGGGTTTTCCCCACCCCTGACACATGAACAGGGAAAACAGATATGAAACCAAGCTAATAACATTTTAAAGCCCTCATAATATATGGACCGATCCGTATGTACCAAATTGAATGTACGTGGCTTAACAAACACTAGCCAAATAAGGGCAATACACAACAATAAGATAGAAACTATCCATGTATACGCAGTTGCGTTCGTAGCAAATAATATTTGTGGCAGTTTCTTGTCATTTTCGTGGTTCTTTTCAATACTTGCAATATCGGAGGAGATAAAGCAAATTTTGTTCAAATCGACTCCAAATACCAATAATAGATTGACCAACACAAATAAATATGAAACATATCTACAACAAAAATCAAAACCCTTTGACTATTCACACACAAAAAAATCAAAATTCATCGCTAATTATCGATCTCTAAACATCAACAATATCATCAATCGCCAACAGATCTTTGTACCTTCCATATCCAACCTTATCAATTCTGAAGAGATGCATTTTGTAAATGACTTAGGGTCACCGCCAATGTTAATTTTGAGATCTCTCCCCTTTCGTAGTCAATGTCGTATGTAGTCGTTGCCGTTCAGAGCCACCGTCAATTTCACTCTTTTGTCGTTTGAATCTCGTGATTCCTCGTCTAGGGTTTTTGCCGACATAGTAAATTAAACCGATGAGTTTTATAGTTTTAAACTTTTCAATCCGTGTCAGTTTTAGACAAAATAAAAGACACATCGGTTCTGAGACAAATAAATATGGAAGTAATTGTTGCTCAATTGCCCGTGTTGCTCCGCCTAGATGCTCGTCGTCTTCTCCAATCGCCCATTGTCACTCACCGCCAGAGAACCAGGGATCTATCAGGCCGTTAATTTCTGTTCCCAATGCAAAACAGCTTTCTACTTCCACCCATTCAAGCTCTCTCCGTTCCAAGGAAGCTTTATCGAACTCGGTAAGGTCAAAGGGACAGGGGAATGTGATGGTGACCATGATGATGATGATGATGATGATGAAATCCGTCAGAGATCTTTTCCTAGGAATTGGAAAATCCATGGCCTTAGAAACGAAGAAGATGATGAGGAGGCATAGGAGGAAAGTAAGGGCGGTGATAAAGAGGAGCAATCCGTGAAGAAGTTTCGTCTTCTCACGTCGATGGTATTCGCTCTGCTACTTTTGCTTACACTATGAATCCCCAATTTGGACAATTACCCTTCTCGCGGGATTGCTGACGATTCGAAACATGTTCTACGCGATGACGGAAGAGGATTCAGACCTCCGGGAATTGCTTGGAGGAATTGAGTCCACATCTATATTACTAACTTGTTCAAGTGATTAGTAGTATAATACAATCGTTATTCTGTTTGATCACAGATTAAATACAGCCATTCTTGGATTGGTTTTCATTGAGTAGCATATATGTATTAGAATGTAATTGAATATGCATTATATCAACTTCAGGTAGACGGTTGTCTCGGTTATTGTCACCGAATAACTTTGATGGATATGAATAGAAGAGGGCTCAGAGAATTTCGATTAATGTAAAGTCTTTGATCGGCTAATAATAAAGACAAACGAGGTCGGTTATGAAGATAAGTAAGAACATGTCGGTTTAGATCGAGGCTTTTATAGAGGTATTGATTTTAAGCGGATGATAGATCGGTTCTTTTCCTTTGTTGAATATAAGGTCGGTTTAAGTAGTTATCAGAGCTTTTATTTCCGAAATCAGATCATGTATCATGTTTACAATGAGGGTACATTCCTATTTATACTGAACTTAAGGCGGTGGTTTAGGGACATCAAAAAATTAAACGCTACAGTCGGTCAGGACAGGTCGATGGTGGGGCAGGACATATCGATGGTGGGGCAGGACATGTCGCTTGGTTGGGTAGAGTGTACTGACCGGTCGTCGTGGCATTCCACCTCATCTTTTCCGTGGTTGTACGGCCGACCTGGGTGAGCCTTGATTGGTCGGCGGGTCGACTACTTAATGGGCCGATTGCTCAAATGGGCCGATCTTGATTAAGAATGGGCCTAGAAAGGGGGTTGCGAGAACCCACCTTCAACAATTGCCCCCCCTAGTTCGGCGAAGGAATGCAAAATCTTGAGTTCGGCGAATTATATGGTCGGCTCGGATTGAATCCAGATCGGCGTTTCTGCGGAGAGTATGCTCAGTGGGCTTTTAAATGGGCCTTTGTTGGCGAAAATTGGACCTAGATGTTGATGCGTGGAAATCGAAGAGTCGTCTGGGCGTAATCATTATGTCTCCTCGGTAATTGCGCTCTCCTTCTATATAATCCCCATCTCTTGTTTTGCCTCATTTCAATCTTCAGCAAAAAAAGGTACGAATCTCTTCTTTTTTCTCTCTCGGTCTTGTTTTTATTCCTCTCTCTTCTTTTACGTTTTCCATCATATCGCCGCCGTGTTCTTATCGAATTTGCGGCGTGATTTTACCGATCAGGCGGAGATTCGAGTTATTTTGGTAGATCCTTCTTCGTGTTCTTCCTCAGTTATCCGTCATCCCTATCCTTTTGATCTTCAAAAGCAAATGGCGCGCATTGATTCAAGTTTATCTTCGAGGTCGGTAAGGGAGGACACCGTCTCGGTGAGTAGTGATTATTCTTTTGATAAGACGATGACCTCAAATAGTTTTGTGGGAGTAGTTAACTCACCGATCCAGGAGTTAGCTAACCGAACTCAACCAGACGGAGCCAACTCCAGTTCGACATGCTTGGAGATCGTTGTCCCTCAGCTGGTAGATGAAGCGATCGACGATATAAAACTCGAGGCTGGGTTACTGGCGATAGACGTGAGGTTAGCAATGGAAGCTGCCGAGGTCGAAACCAGGAGGGTTCGTAAGTCCGATCCCAGAACTAAGGGTCAATCGATTCCTCGTGTTCAGCTGCGTCTTGCGGATATTCCTTCGAAATCCGATTATGCTTCTATGAGGAAGATGCACGCAGGGGGGCAGATTGTCTCTGGGTTGGAACTTAGGCTGCTTACCCCCGAGGAGCGGCCATGGACTGCTCCCGAAGGGTGGATATGTTTATACTAGGCGTACTTCAATCTATCTCGGCTTTGGTTTTCCGAAGGATCATCAGTTTTGTTAGTTCCAGTCGTGACACTCGCTCCCGAGGTGGTAATGAAAACGTTTGTCATTACATCAAGGTTTGCCGGAGCGATGGCGTCAGGTTGGGTTGGTGGGATGGAGGTGTTTATAACTCCGGATGAAGTAGTGGCTGCTTCGCTTGTTGTGTCCGACATTATCTTCTTTCGAGTGATTAGTTTCGTAGGTTACAAGAAAGAAGTTGTTTTGCTCCTTCCCCACAGACGGCGCCAAATTGTGAGAGCCGAATCTCACAATCTCAATTCTTAGTTTTTTAGGTTGTATATTCTTGAAGAGATAACAGAGAATTTGAGAGTAAAATGGCGTATATTATTATGTTCGCTAAGAATTTGGTCCCCTCTCAGATAGCTCCCGTTCTCCTCTTATACATGCTGAGAGTGTAACTGTCTAGGCCTATTAATTTACATTAAATACAGACATAAATTTACAATCTAAGACTTTAATTCCGAGCTTGATCTCGGGGTTTTGAATTAGCCTGTTTGACTTGATAAAATGCAAGCTCTTGCACTCGGCGACCTCCCCTTTTCATGCGTGCTCGGCTCCTTTCATCTTGCTAGTTTGCTCCGTGAGATCTCATCGTGAACTGGGCTTCTTTGTTAGGCTTTTACAATCAGGTTGGGCCTTGAGCGTGAAATATGGGACCAACAATATGGGTCTCGGTGTCAACCTCAACTTTCTTCTTCTCGAATTTCTCTGTTATCCTCAGCAGGATGGCGTGGTATTGTTTGGACATCTCCTTCGTCGCAGCTTTCTCTGCCTTTTTCACCATCTACTTTTGCTTCTTGACAAGCTTCCCCGAGTCCTCCTTGACTTTCTCAACCTGGGCCTTGAGGCTGACGATACTCTCGCTGGCAGAGCGTAGACCATCCTCAACAGTTCTAACACGACCCTCGACAACTCGGAGGTTCACCCTCAAATCTTCATTGGATTTCTCTAGTAGGGAGATCTGACCTTGGAGTGTGTCTGAACGAGCATGATCTTACCAAGCAGAGTCTTACCACTTCTTGGCCAAATCGGCCTGATCTTTGACTTGGTTCTCCAGGAGGGCGATGTTAGCCATCTTCTCCTCACTCCGAGCAAGCCTCGCCAGCAGCTCATCCCGTTCAGTGACTAGGTCGGTAATAGTCGTAGCCGCCCTCTCAACTTCCTCACGCTGTGTGATGGAACAGAAATCTTACACGAACGAGTTAACCATATCATTCGCAACAGAGATAGCCTAAAAAGAAATTCAAAAACTCAGCAAGAAAGTCAAAAAATAAAATAAAAAGGGGAATTGAATTTACATGGCCCATCGCGCTCGCAAACTTGGTGTATCTCTCAGGTTTCTTCATATTTCTAAGGGATGTCGAGAAGCAGGAAGAAGGCCTAACCCGCGAGAAGAGATTTGCAACCTGCGAGCTGTTCTCGACAATCGCCTCAGGTCCGTCAAAGTCGAACCTAAAAGCGTTCGGAGTGCTGCTTCCACCACCCTGCGAGCGAGGTGCCACCTGCCTCCTCGTTATTTCCTCACCCTCAAATCCATCACCGCGAGATCGCTTAAGACGAGATTGGTGTTCGGCAGAGTGGCTAGGCTCCTTAGAGGACACATTGGAGATTGACCTTTGGGAGTTCCCAGCTCGCGCAACATGCTGAGCGACCTCAGTCCCATCGTCCATAGGAAGGTTTCCACCATCACCGCGGTCAGCATTGGACTCACGATGGTCATCCATCTTGGATTCCTTGCGACGCGAGGTATCAGCATGGGCAGACTTACCAAGGGCCTCTTTGACCTTCTTGTCAAGGGCACCAACTAGCGTCGGAACGGGACGCATTCGCATCCTCTCCCTGTACGAAAGACGCTCTGATTTCCTAGGAGGGACAATCTTGTTGGATTCGGTGGAGCTGTCGTCAGGAACCCGGTTAACCAGAGAAATGGCAGGAGTAGTATCTTGCACTTGGGATTTGACCGGAGGACCAAACACAGCGAGAGCTAAGTCCTTGGCAACGGCTTCAAGTTTTGGAATGATAGATGGAGCTAGAGTCGAAGCTTGAGGACTTGAGTTTGAGTTAGGACTTGAGTTTGAGTTGAAGGAGATGGAGGACCTGCAAAACCAGAGGACGTCGATTAAAAAGGAAAATAGCCTATAATCTCTTTAAAAAAAATATACGGACCTGCGAGCCGGAGAGCAGCAGCAACGGAGAACCTGGGAGCTGAACCATCGCGAGCCTGCAGAATCCTAGCAAGAATAAACTGTTTCCAGTCGGAGTTCTCTTCCTTAAGAAGATCGACGAGCTGTCGAACCTTAACCGTCACAATATTCGAGGAATCAATAGACTCTGCAAAAGGAAAGCCAAATCAGAACAGAAGAAAAAGCGATTAAGGAATTCCTGAAAAGGGCACACGAGCCGGCTTCCTAGGGTTCATGCTGACCGGTAATTTGAGCCCAGGAACGCAAAAATATCGACTCACCCTCAATAGACTTCCCGGAGATTCTGAAATAGAACCATTGCTCCCACCATTTATCCTCCCTCATATTAAATCTGAAAACAGATCGATTAACATTCGACGGTAAATAGTAGGTCTCGCAAAGATTCGAGTTTGCTTTGACATTGAAGAGCTGGCGGAAGTACTCGGTGTTAAACACAACCCCGGTTTCTTTTGAGCGCACCCAGAGTGCGACTAAGTTTCTCATCGCGCTGGGCATGAGCTGGGGAAGGGCGAGTGAAGCACTCGGTTGTGAAGGGGAGGCCATAGTAGAAAAGCAAAAAGAAAAAATCGAGGATGGAAAGAATGAGTTTGTCGGAAATAATGAGGGAATAACTTTTCGCAGAGGAAGACAAGCGGTGAATGATAAATCGTAAATACGACTTGAATAAAGACAACCCAATTAAAAATAAAAAAGAGTAAAGAGGACATCATTACCTTGGGGAATGGGAAGTTGAGGCGACGTGGGAGGCTGAAGCAGCGTGAACCGTTCATTTATACCAACCGCCCACTCGCCCACTCACCCTGTCACTTCCCTTAGATATCGCACATTTAATACAAGATCCCTGCAATCTCGGCATTGAGCAAGTGAAGAGCCAATCAGGGACCGAGATTGCATTATCTAAGAGACCAATCAGGACCCGAGATTGCAGCATCGCATCCTTAATGATAAGTCAATAAGGATGCTGGGGGGCAACTGTTGGACCCAAATTCCGCACTCAAGGCCCAACCCGAGTAAATAGGCTCGACAAGGAAGGCTCGGCTCACGACTAGGTCTCATGAGACTGTTTACTAACTGAAGTGGGCGAGGTCACAAGATAGAGCAAGTCAACAAGGCGGAAGAACCGAGCACGAGGAAAAGAAACGAGCTCGCATGAATACAGGAGCATACACTTGACCAAGTGTAAACCTGGTCAAACACATTTATTTCATATTAAAGACAAACGATTACAAATTTAATTATGTAGTTAATTTGTAGGCAGTTACATTTTAAGCTGGTATAAGTTTTGAATATCAGCCTCATTTTAAAGGACCCAATTCTTGGCAAACAAAATAATATACAACTTTTCTCTCAAAGTCCTCTAAGTTTTTCTAAGTACATTCGACCTAACGCAAGCTGAGAATGAAACTGCTGATCGACTATTGTGATGCTAGGAAAGTCGCCATCAGCCATATAACTCTTGCTGGGATTTGTAATATGGTCACCGCGTTGGTTTTGGGGGCCGAATGAGGTATCAACATGGATCTTCGTTTCTTCGAAGAGATGTCACGCATCAGTAAGAACGGCAAGATCCTTTGTACGGTCTATGTGGCTGCGAAGAGCGATCACAAAGTGATTCTGGGCGAAGGTGTCAGTAAATTCAACGACTAGGAACATCGATATTTTTATGCCATAATTCGCCAGCGGTCGTCAAGGTCGAGAGGAAATATAGGATTCGGTGGAACAAGAACTTTGGTAGACATTAGTTTACACCATGCTCTTATCGTATTATTTTCCTTTGTCTGACTTTCTTCTTTTGCATGTTCCAGCTCGTCATCCTATCGACAAGGCAGCTCCTCGAGGTTTTGAAGTGGCTTTAGCAAGAATTTGGGAGTTAGGTCAGAGACGGTGGCCGGAAATTCATCTTCAAAGGATCCGATCGAGTTTTGCTCGTATTCACTCTGGTAAGCCGACCTTCACATCACTTCTATTTTTATCGGTATTTTGTGTCCAACCTAATTATCTTTGGTTTTGCAGCTAGTTGAGACGCGGCGGCTCGTTCTTCACAGACTTCTAGCGAAATGGGCGGTGTAGACGTTAACGCATTGCCGAGTTATGCGAGCAGGGCTAGGGCCAGGTCGGCCAGTCCACTCCTGATCGATGCGAGCACTGATCTCGTTGTTCGATCAAACCCTGTTGATCCCTAGAGCAATCCGCAAGGATTGGGGGATGAACAGGAGGTGGAGCCTGTCGGAGGGGGTGCCGAGGAAACAAATGTCACAGAACCGGCTGCGAGAATCGAAGAGGGAAAGAAAAAGAAGAGGAAGCATTACTTAGAAAACTACTCTCATAGGCTAAGCAAGTAAAATCCCTTATTTAGTTCTTTGGGGAATTTCATTGATTACCTTGTGTGCATGAAATTCCCTATGATCTAGATTAGCTATCTCTAGCCTAATCTAGCGTTATGAACACTAAATAAGAGAGAGAAGATATAAACTAAGCCCTAGACATCCTAAATCTATCACGAAATTCCCCTAATCTACCTCATCCATGAGCTCTAAGAAGAATTACTCACTAATCATGAAGAACACACCAAATCTCACGAAAGAGGTGATGTTAATCATGATTAGAGAATTGGAATGTGAAAGATTAGAGAAAAAACACAAGATATAAACTTAAACTTGCATAAAAAATGTATGCTCTCTCTTACAAATCACAAGAACAAGGTTTTTCACTTAGAAAAGAGATAAACCAAGAAAATAGGGATTTTGGGCTTAAATAATGAAAGGGGGCGAACCAGGTTGACCCGGTCGAAATGGATCAAATCTGGTCTTGAGTGGCTTCACACCGATGTCACAAATCGGTGCAACACATCGGTATTGGACCTGGGTGTGTGCGTTAGGTGAGAAGAGCACCGGTTGGTAAAACTGCGATATCTCCTGGAATACATGTCCTAATGGTCTCAAACAACCTCCTGTGGAAAGCTAACTCACTGGGATAAAACTTTTGTGAAGACCATCGAAGCTAATTCGGATTGGAGACCCCTCTTTTGGCAAGATATTTCAGGAACGTTGGGTGTCTTCGGCTGGTTTGGGTGAGATAAGTGTTACACCGATCAGTCACACCAACTTGTGACGTCGGTGTAATCCCATGAATCTACAACACTGATGTCACATGTCGGTGCTACACATTGGTGCTAAGGAAATTTAGATTTTGTTTATACACCGATTTGTTGCACCGACTTGTGACATCGGTGTTGAAGAAACCGTCTCTGCCAGGCGGACCTGTCTCTAGTAAATTAGCCATAACTCTCAAACCACACGTCTGAATTACTTGATTCGAACTCTTGTGGACAGCTAACGCATTCCTTTACAACTTCTATGAAGACCATTGAAGCTGTATCGGATTGGAAACCCTTCGTCTGACCCGTTCATTCTCACACTCTTGACAAACTCTTCTTTCTCTTATGCTCCATAACTCCAAACATCATCAACTGTCTCCAAAATACCTAAAAACACTCCAAATGCATGCAAAACTCACTAGGACTTAATGCAAACACCTAATACTCTAATAAAGACAAAAATGAGATAAAAACTATGCAAGACCCTTGCATGAGACACAAAACAATAACATAAATGCATGTTAAAACGGGTAAAATATGGGAATATCAGTGCCAACAATTATAAGCTTCCTTTCCTTCGATTGGCTCTAGCATGCTCCAATTGTAGGAGATTAGTCTTTTGCTAACGTAGATATTTCTCGGGTAATTTTTGCTTCGGCTTTTATCATCCCTTTTAGTAAATTCTCAAAACCACAAAAAATATTCGAATCAATAAACATTCAGTATATTTGCAAAAATATAATAAATATTCTTAATACAAATCCTAATTTTAAATAGTTTCAAAAGTTCAAATTGTGTTGCAAGGACATAACACAAATTGCATTTGCAATCATACAAAAGTATTTGTGACTAATATTTTCTATTATAAAGCATTGCGACCATAGAAAATTATTTATGTCATAAGTAGATGTTAAGTTATTTAGAAACATATGTCGCATATATACCTTGAAAGTGGATGGAGAAGAACTCATTGGACGCATACTCAAATCATGGTTTTATTAAGTTAAGTCTCGATTGGATATGTAGTATCTCTCCTTTTAATTATCTACCATAGTAGCACTTGTAATAAATTATCTAATATAGTAATGATATGTTCATATTAAATGATCTACTGTAGTAATGATATGAACTATTAAAGTATTTACTATAGCAATGATATGTTCATATTAAATTTTCTACTATAGTAACAATTGTGGGAGTTGAAATTCACGCAATCAAAACTTGTAATTGACTTTTTAGAGAACAGAAGATTCAACGAGAGAAAATGTGATAAGAGATCCAAAGATGGTTTTATTGCTGATTTGTGATAACACCGTATTTTTACCTGTTTTCCTATATATTTTAGAACACTTTAATAAGTGTTCCACTTGGTTTTCTATGCTTTTATTACGGGTTTTACATGTTTGCAGTTTTAACACTCTTTTCAGGTAACTCGGGATTAAAGAGTGCATTTCGGAGCAAAAGTACGTTTTTGGATAAACTTGGACCGTCAAGAAGTGTTGAGCTTAGAGCAGCATGGACCTGCGATCTCATCCGTTGAAGTTCAGCACTAGTTTCTTCGTAATATTTCTTGATCGATTCAAATCCATGTGAGGTGCCGGGTCCCATATCGTTTTCGTTATTGTCCGGGAACCGGAGCAGGGATTCTCCAGCGGGCTGGGCATGGTTGCTGACCCCATTTTCAGGTCGCGCTTCGGCCTCGGGATCGAGACCTCGGAGGCCGATCTGTGGGTACTTACTCAAAACCCAGGTGGCTCGTTGCGGAAGTACATTGACAGTTTTAAAGCCGTCAAGGCAAAAATCGCCGATCTACATAACCCAACGGCCCTGAAAGCCCTTCAAAACGGACTGCTAAAAACCTCAAAATTCTTTGAGGACCTCACAGTCCGGGAGCCGGTGTCGCTAGATGATGCGCTACACCGAGCTTCGCGCTGGATTATTCTCGAGGAGGCGAGTGCAGCTCAATCAAAGCAACATGCATCCGCAATCTCGACTAAGCAAGCTCAAACGACAAACTCCCAGGGACCTAAAAATTTCGGGAAGAAAGAGTCCCAAGATCAAAAACAAGGCCAAGGGTTGCATTCATATTCAGTAGGAAGCCCACCTCATAGCAGGTTCAAGCCGTAGGACCCCAGCAAGTGGTGTGATTTTCATAAAATCAAAGGTCATTCGGCTGAGGAATGCTATGAGGTGAAAAAGCTTGGCAACGTCGAGCTGAAAAACCCCCTTCGAAGAGGAACTATTACCCAACTCGAGATGACGAAAGGCAAGATTACCCATCTGAGGATGATCGTAAGCGAGAACGCTCTTCCGAGGACACAATGAGGCGAGAACGCCCCGACGACAAGGAAGTACAGCTACCTCCTCCCAGCGTGAAGAAGAGGATTAATTTCATCCACGGAGGATCTCAGTTGTGTCGCAACTCCGTGAATTCATTCAAGAAGCATCAGCGGAGGATGAATAATTATTTACGTGACAGAATCTCGTTCAAGGGACCTGACACGCAAATCTCATTCTGGGAAAGCGAAGCTCTCGAGCTAGACTCTCCACACGATGATGCCATCCTAATCATGCTGGAAGTGGGTGGATGCGAGCTCACCAAGATGCTCGTAGATACTGGCAGCTCTGTGGAACTCATCCTCCTAAGTATTCTTAGGGAATTGGGTATACCAGGTCACGAAATCGAAAGGGATAAGATGGTGTTAACCGGCTTCTCCGGGGAAACCACGCCATCCCTTGGAACAATAAGGCTCCCTGTAACAGCAGCTGGAGTAAGGAGGATGGTTGAATTCGCTGTCATAGATAGGCCAGCCCCGTTCAACGCTATCCTTGGTAGAACGTGGATACACTCTATGATGGATGTATCCTCAACCGACCATCAGTGTGTAAAATTCCCTACTCAGCATGGAATCATAACAATAAAGGGAAGCCAGAAGGCTTCTAGAGTATGTTATATGGCAGGCTTCCAGATAGCAAAGAAAAGCGCCATATATCAACTACAACGTAAGGATGAGCTCGCATACCGCATGGCCAAAAAAAAGAGTGGTCCAGGCTCCATCGGACCTCGCAAAGACTTTATCGAGAAAAATGTGGTCAACGAATCTCATCCTAACCAGAAGGTAGGAATTGGATCCGAGCTCTCCAAGGCTCAAAAGGATCAACTAATAACATTTCTCAAAGAAAATACGAGCTTATTTGTATGGACAACAACTGATATGCCCGTAATTGATCTAAGCATCATCTCGCACGAGCTCAATGTGGATCCAAATCACAAACCAATATGTCAAAAGCGTCGGAAATTCGGACCTGACAAGACCGAGGTTGTTAACAGTGAGGTCACCAGATTGCTAAGCGTTGGATTCATCAAGGAGGTGAAATATCCCGACTGGCTAGCGAATCCGGTCTGGTTCAAAGGTGAGTTCCTTCCTGCCTTTGTCATGGCTCCTCTTGTATCCCTCGGTTTTCTTCTCAATATTGGCCTTAGCTTTCTCATGCAACTTCTTGATGAGCTCAGCGCGTCTAAGACCATCTTGATTGACCTGTTCTACTTGTGGAATTGGCACTAGATCTCCTGGAGATAGAGGGTTAATTCCATAGACAACTTCAAATGGAGATAGCTTGGTGGCCGAATGAACAACCCTATTATATGCAAATTCTATTAATGGGATGCAATCAAGCCATGATTTCATGTATTTACCAAGAGTAGCTCTAAGTAATGTTCCAAGTGTACGATTTACCACCTCCGTTTGCCCATCTGTTTGGGGGTGACAAGTAGTGGAGAAGAGTAGCTTGGTCCCTAGCTTCCTCCACAAGGTTCTCCAAAAGTGACTTAAAAACTTTGTGTCACGATCGGATACTATGGTCCTTGGGACTCCATGAAAGCGCACCACCTCCTTGAAGAATAAATTAGCAATTTGGGTTGCATCATTTGTCTTCTCACATGGGATGAAGTGTGCCATCTTAGAGAACCGGTCCACAACAACAAAGATGGAGTCTTTGTGCCGTATCTTGGGGAGACCTAGAACAAAATCCATCGAAATATCCATCCATGGGGCGTTAGAGATAGGTGAAGGAAGATAAAGACCATGAGGATGTGACCTAGATTTGGCTTTGTGGCATTGAACGCATCTAGAACAATATCTCTCCACATAAGGGTTTTCTCTGAATGCTAGATTGATTAGTTAATTAGGATTCACCATCTGAATTAATTCTTCACCTTAGGTTGTGTTCAAAGCTAATTCTAGGTTGACGAATCTGGAACTTAGATCTTAGGATAATTGATTAGGCACGACAGTGCGATTAATTACCTGATAGAACCTTAGGTGAGCAAATTGATTACTCGCAAAGAGATTTGGTTTAATTAATTTGTGAACATATCAAACTCGGTATTAAGACTGATTTAGACTTTAGGATTCGCAAAGAGATTTGGAATATCTAGGATTTAGATTTAGATAATTCTCGCAACGACAGTTGGTTAATTATACTTTAGTGATTTGAGTTCAAGAACCGTGCAAAATCTGAATCCTGACTAGTTAGTTTATCTGCATTCATTGATCTCCTGAGAAATACCCTAAGCCTATATTTCTCCCAATTGAATTACAACACTTTTAATTTACGCACTGCTTTCAATTACATCTGAATTGCTTAGCTTAATTCTCGTCTATATAATCTATTGTGTGTCTCTGTGAGTCCTTGTGTTCGACCCCTACTTTACTGCAACTACTGCTTAGTACTTTTAGGGTATTAATTTGAGCATATCAAATTTGGCGCCGTTGCCGGGGACTCAATTCGCCATTAGATTTTAGTCTTAGAATTTCGACTAAGCTTGTCGGTATCGATCGATACTACCTAGTATCGGTCGACACTCGACGCTTTTCTTTGTTGATATCGATCGACACCACTTGGTATCGATCGATACTCAACGTGTTTTTGTTACTTATGTTCTTTTCCTAGTGTGTTTCAGGTGTGAATTTGGAACGTGCAAACAGGAAAGCAAGGAAGCCAACAGAGATGAACAACACAATGATTTTGATTCAAGATGCTGCTGGAACTTTGAGAGACCAAGAGGGTGAGTTGTGCAACGAGAGAGGACAACGTCTGGATGGAGAGGGGAACATCATTCCACCTGCTCCTGTTGTCGCTGGGAACATCGCTGGGAACACGAACGCAGGGAATGATGTGGCTGCTCGCGGTAGAACGATTGGTGAATACAACAGGCATGATCAGTTCTATGTCAATCGGTCAGCAATTCGTCCTCCGCCTTTTCAGAGGAATGACTTTGAGCTGAAACCTGCATACTTCACTCTTGTGGGTCAGCATCTTTTTTATGGTTTTCCTCATGAACACCCTATGGATCACATTGAGAGGTTTGAGGATCTGGTTACAAGCATCAACAGCAATGGAGTGTCCTATGACTACCTCTTCTGCAAGCTCTTCCCATACTCTCTTGGTGGAGATGCAACTTACTGGCTGAAGCAGTTACCTCCTGGATCACTGACTACTTGGGAAGAGACTAAGACTGCCTTCTTGAACAACTTCTATGATGATGCACGATCCGAGGATCTCAGGAACAAGATTTCTCAGTTTTCTCACGGACCGACTGAGGCATTCAAGGTTGCTTGGATTCGCTTCAAGTCATATCAGAGAGATTGCCCGTACAATGGTTTCACTCAGGTTCAGCAGCTGGGTACTTTCTACAGAGGAGTCGATTGGAGGTATCAGATGGCTCTAGACGCTGCGTGCAATGGAAATTTCTATACGAGGTATCCTGACGATGCCTATGTGCTTATTCAGAATTTGGTTTCTAGCAATAGTACCAAGAATGCAGACATGGAGCGCAAGAAGCAAGCTGGTAACTTGGATTGCATTCAGATTGCTGAGGTGAATGCTAAGTTAGATTGGTAGATGGACACGCAGCAAAAAGCTGTTCGTTTTGCTGGAAAAGATGGAGTGGAATTTGTTAACCACATTGATGGAGATGGATTTCAAGATCAAAGGTATCAACGCCCACCCACACCACCCAGAACTTCTGAGAGTAAGATGGAATCCATGCTGAACAACTTCTTCAGGGACAGCAGAAGATGACACTAAACCTCACTGGGAAGATGGACGCTATGTACACGGATCTGAACGGGAAAATTGAGTCTCTTAGTATTCATCAGAAGATGCTGGACACTCAAATAGCAGAGATTTTCCTCCATCTTGCCACGGATAACCATAAGATTTCGGAAATCACCTCGGTGTCGACCGATACCCTCTTGTATCGATCGACACCCGTCCAAGCATCTGTCAAGGACGTCTCGAAGGAGCAAGCATCGATCGACACCCTCACTGTATCGATCGATGCCAACCCAGACACTGCGAAGGAACCACGTACGAGATTGACAGACTTTGCAAGCCCAAGAAGCTGAATCCTATCCCTCAACACCTCAGAGATCCTATTTCTCCAACGCAGTTGCGTGGCTTTGAGAAGATGGTACGAAGAATTCCACTCACACATACTTTTGAAGAAGCCCTAGAGTGCCGCCCTCTGCTGAGTCACTTCCGAGACTGCAGAGGAACTGAGGAAGAGATTAAGGCACTTTTCGCCCAGGTCAGACGTCCACCGCCTCCACTGAAGCGGTTGACTAATAGGGAAGATCCAGGAATATTCTCTGTTCCATGCTCCATCTCTGGAGTTGAATTCAAAGAGTCTCTCGTTGACTCAGGAGCTAGCGCCAATGTCGTGTCAAGGGCAATTGCAGAGAGATTAGGAGCTGATATTCGACCGCCCATGTCATCTATCACATTCGCGAATTGTTCCACCTCACTTCCATATGGTATAATCCCTGATTTGCTGGTTAAAGTAGGAGACTGTATGGTTCCTGCTGATTTTCATGTTGTGGACATGAGTGCACAATCTCTTACGCAGTTGGTTCTTGGCAGACCGTTCATGGCTACGGTTGGTGTTATTATGGAAACACCCAGCAACCAAATCTCATTCTCATACATTGACAAGGAGGTGTACTACAAAGCTACCCCTAGAGGAACTCCCACACGTGTCTCTTGCATCGATGTTGTTACAGATAAGACATTGGTAATTGATCTTTTGGAAGAGCCTCCTGTCGAACCAACTGTCACAGACGTTCTAGATAGTCCTTCTGTCATCACCAAGAAAGACGTCAAAACTGCTAAGGGCAAAGAAGTGAAAGGTACTCCCTCTATGACCTTAATCCCTCATAAGTGTGATGGGGATTCGATTGAGTACAAGGTGAAGTGCAAAGGAACTTCAAAACCATTCTCTAAGGCTCGAGTTCTTCTTACCTTGGAGCTGAAAGAGAAAGGAAAGGAGTTTATGGAGAGCATGTTGAGCAGAACTCTGAGTCTGCAAGTATCTTGTTGTGGAATTTGTATGGGAGTAAGCTCTCAATCTTCTCCTGACTGATCACCTGAGCCAAAATCAAGCTAATGACTTTAAACGAGCGCTTGGTGGGAGGAAACCCACTGGTGAGTATGTACATACTGTTTGGGCAAGCAACCCCTCTCGGGTTCCTCACTCTACGAGGTCTCAACGCGGGCAGATTTATCAAGAGCCTCCTTAACCTTCTTGTCAAGAGCACCAGCTGGAGTCGGAGCAGGGCGCAGTCGCATCCTCTCCCTGTATGAAAGGCGCTGTGCTTTCTTAGGAGGAACAATCTTGTTGGATTCGGTGGAGCTGTCGCTGCGAGTCAGGTCAACCTGGGAGGTAGCAGGGACAAAATCCGGCACCTGGGAATTGGCCGGAGGATCAACCTCAACTCGAGCTAAATCGTTAGCAACAGCCTTGAGTCTTGGGAAAATGGATGGAACCGGAGCCGAAACTTGAACTTGAGGTGGGGGAGACGGAGACCGAGAATCTGCGAAATCAAACAAGGGTGATCTGAATGAGGAAAAACTAATGACCCAAAAAATGAAATATAAATGTACATGCATACAAACCTATGAGTTGGAGAGCAGTTGCAACAGATAGCCCGGGAGTTAGCGCTCGCGAGCCTATAGAATCCTATCGAGGGTGAAACGCTTCTAGTCAGAGCTCTCCTCCATGACAAGATCGATGAGCTGTTGAACCTCAGCCGTCACTGTTTTTGAGAAATCAATGGAGTCTACAAAAAATAAAATCAAATCAGAACAGAAGAAAAGAGCGATTAAGAAATTCCTAGAAAAGGAACTCGAGTCGGCATCCTAGGGATCATGCTAACCAGTAATCTGAGCCCAGGAATGTCGAAGTATCGACTCGCCCTCAACAAATTTATTGGAGATTCTAAAATAAAACCACTGCTCCCAGCACTTATCATCCCTCGCATTAAACCTGAAAACATACCGGTTAACCTTCCCCGGAAAATAGTAGGTCCCGCAAAGCTATGAGTTCCCTTTGACATAAAGAGCTGGCGAAAGACCTCAGTGTCGAACACGACCCCATATTCTTTATAGCGCACCCAAAGTGCGACAAGGGATCTCATCGAGATGGGCATAAGTTGTGGAAAGGCGAACTCGAGGTCGCTGATAATGTTAGAGATAGCCGCCGAGATGGAAAAAGTGAAGCGGCACCTCAAAAAGAACGCGGCATAACCGCATGCGTAACGCTCCAGAGGACTTTCCGGAGAGCTATCAGCCGACGAAATAAGGAGGTCGCAGGCATCGAATCCGCATAAGACAGAGATATTTGCGAGCTCGACAAGCGAGATCGTACTTCTTGAGTGAGATTCGAACCAAGAGGCGATGGGGAGAGAAGCACTCGGCTGAGAGGAATAAGCCATTGCAGAAAAAGCAGCGTGAACCGCTCATTTATACCCGCTACCCACTTGCCCACTCGCCCTGTCGTATCCCTTAAATGTCGCACAGATATTGCAGGATCCCTGCAAACTCGGCATCTGAACAAGCAAGAAATCAATCAGAAACCCGATATTGCGAGACCGTATCGACTATGAAATCAATCAGGACCCGAGATCGCAGCGTCGCATCCTCAATAATAAATCAATAAGGATGCTGGGGGGCAACTGTTGGGCCCAAATTCCAAGCTCAAGGTCCAGCTTGATTGAACAGGCCTAACAAAGAAGCCCAGTTCAAGATGAGATCTCACGAAGCAAGCCTGCAAGCTGGAAGAAGCCGAGCACGCAAGAAAGGGGGAGGTCGCCGAGAGCAGGAGCTTGCGTTTTATCAAGTCAAACAGGCTAATTCAAAACCTCGAGATCAAGCTCGGCATTAAAGTCTTAGATTGTAAATTTACGTTTGTATTTAATGTAAATTAATAGGCTTAGACAGTTACACTCTCAGCATGTATAAGAGGAGAACGGTAGCTATCTGAGAGGGGACCGAATTCTTAGCGAACATAATAATATACACCATTTTACTCTCAAATTCTCTGTTATCTCTTCAAGAATATACAACCTAAAAAGCGAAGAGTTGAGGTTGTGAGATTCTGCTCTCACACAGATCATGGAGTGTAAGTCCAACATCATTCTTCTTGACGACATTATTAATCAGACCATCAATGACTTCGAGGCTGAGAAGAAGAGTATCGAGGCTGAGAAGCTGAGATTGGATGCTGAACTCGCCATCCTCTAGGTATCCGATCTTTCCTTGTGTAAACTCGATCTTCTGCAGGTATCCGAGGATTTGGTTACTTTACCCACTGGGTCGAACGTGCAACCACTAAGTAACCAACTGGACCTTGGTTCTCAGGAGATTAGGAGGGACTTTTCGTTGCCTCCGGACCAGCTTGTCTCAGCGAGCAAGTCGGCTGAGCCTGCCAGCTAGTAACTTTTCCCTTCTCTATATCTCTTTTTGGATTATCATTTGAACTCAGTGCCTGGGGAGGCCTTTAAACCCATTTCCGATTGTGGATTATCTTGTTGGTGAAGTTAACACCTCGAAGCTCGGTGGGTGTGCTCGATTTTTGGTGTATGTCGGGTTTCGAAGTAAGTTGATCTGGGGAGTTGGCTGATCGCCGAACAGGTTACGGCGAGTGCGAAGGTGTTCTGGGGTCTGGGCTAGATGAGAGTGTAGGTCGTTGACTTGATCTTGGCAAGCCGTTTGTACCGCAGTTATTTGGTCGAACCGCTCGTTCGTCCCACGAGAGATCTCGTCTATTCTCTTGAGAAGTGTTCCAAAGAGGGTTGGGACGTCGGTTGGTTGGACAGTGGATATGCTGCTAACGAGTGGGGTTATCCGGGTAGTTTCGGGGATCGCGGTCGAAGTCGGCATGCTGTTGTTATTTTGCCGGCTTGGAGGCGGTTTGGATCCGATGAATCGAGGTGTTGCGATCTTCGTGCCTATTGTAGTCGTGAATGGTCGTCCTAACATCGTTGAGTTGTTATCCGCCGAATTAATTTTTGCGTTGAGAAATATCTCTGAGCCCCACGGTGGGCGCCAATTGTTGTATCGGTTATTGTCACCGAATAACTTTGATGGATATGAATAGAAGAGGGCTCGGAGAATTTCGATTAATGTAAAGTCTTTGATCGGCGAATAATAAAGACAAACGAGATCGCTTATGAAGATAAGTAATAATAGGTCGGTTTAGATCGAGACTTTTAGAGAGGTATTGATTTTAAGCGGATGGTAGATCGGTTCTTTTCCTTTGTTGAATATAAGGTCGGTTTAAGTAGTTATCAGAGCTTTTTTCCAAAATCAGATCTTGTTTACAATGAGGGTATATTCCTATTTATACTGAACTTAAGGCGGTGGTTTAGGGACATCCAAACCCTAAACGGTACGGTCGGTCAGGACAGGTCGATGGTATGGCAGGACATGTCGCTTGGCTGGGTAGAGTGTACTGACCGGTCGCGGTGGCATTCCACCTCATCTTTTTCGTGGTTGTACGCCCGACCTGGGTGGGCCTTGATTGGTAGGTGGGTCGACTACTTAATGGGCCGATTGCTCAAATGGGCCGATCTTGATTAAGGATGGGCCTAGAAAGGGGTTTGCGAGACACTACACCAAAACAGCATTTTTCCTACTGCCAAAACAGTCGGAAATCAGTAGCAAAACACACTGTTACGACTGATTACCGACTGATTTCTGCGGTAGGTAAAGGTCTAGTCGCAAAAAATATCAGTCGCAAAATGGCTACTGATTTACGACTGATATCAGACAGCCACTATTCAGTCGCTAATCAGTAGCAAACTTATACGACTGATTAGTGACTGAATTTTGCTACTATGACAGCCGTAGTGGGTAATCAGTCGTAAAACTTTACGACCGATTAGTGACTGAATAGCGACTGTAGATTGCTACTACTTAGGTCGTCGATAATCAGTCGTAAAATATAACGACAATTACCTACTATTTTTGCTACTTATTTACAACTGAAATGAGCATCGGTTTTGTATATTTGGCATGTTTACCGACTGTTTATTTAATTTTTTTGCTACTGAAAACCTACGAGTTCTTAATTTGTTTAGCAGTTAAATTGGGTTGGCATTAAAACTTGAAACTCTAAACTCTAAACAGAAGTGAAACAATCTGATAAACATAAACATCAACAACAAATATTATACACCATGCTACAAATTCATACAACAAAATAACATAACTTTCATGTTCTAAACCAAAATGGAAAAATAAGTTCTTTCCATTTCCAAAAGATAACATAAGTTTAAAGTTTCAAGTGAGAAGGGAGAAAAAAAGTTAGCTAAATCAGTGGAGATGAGAGTATGGACCATCATCATCTGTTTCTTGGGCAAGGAAAGCGAGGAATCGGTTTTCCGTTTTCAAGAACTTGTTCACAATCGCAAGCTCGGCGGTGTGGGCCTTTTGAGCAGCTGCAAGTTGAGCATTATCTGCTTTTTGCTGGGAGATATGAGCAGCTTGTTTCTCCAATTTCCTTTGAGCCGCTTCAAGCTGTTGTTGCATACGCTGGAAAGAAGCAGAGGTTTCCTGGTGTTTTCCCTTTCCCTTGAGCTGATTCTTGAGGCTTCCAATGCCAAACAGGTCTCCTCTATCGTTTGTGAATGTAGACTACGAAAAGAAAAGAAATAAAATTAATACCAAACACTATATCATCAATCAAAATCCAAAACATAACAACTTAGGAAAGGAAGCAGTTAACCTGAATAAAAAGCTCGTTATCCTCTTCAATGGATAGTTGTGGATGACGACCATCAGAAATCTATGTGGTCCCAGGCTCGAGGGTAGACATCTTCTTTTGCTTTTTCTGCATATAGAGCTCAGCAACTTGCTCTGCATTTTTATCTGCAAAGGTCCCATCCTTCTTCGTATTAGCCCTGATGAAAACCTCACCGAAACTCACTGATATGCCTAATTCCTCAACCTGACATGGTAATCAATCAGATTTAAACTTGAATGGTAACTTATGATTGTAATTTTGTAGTGTTGCTCATGCATAATAGTCTTACACTTGCACGACCATTAGCAACCACTGTAATCAAGCCTCAAAGATGTCTAATGATTTCTCAAGAAATAAAGATAAACCTCAATATCCAGCCTGACGATGCAGGGAAAAAATCCTTGTCGTAGATGAAACAAAAAAAAATTAGGAAATCAACAAACCTGAGTAGCTAGATCACCAATAGCCAATAGAGAAAGAACTCAGTCAACTTGAAATACCGCATAACAAAATCACAGATTGAAATATAACAAAATATCACAGATTGAAAGAACTCCACAAGATACAGTTCTGAACAATATTGATTGACAAGAGCAACGAATACTCAAAGGTTTCTAAGGAAATAATACATCTTAATACACTAAAACATGGTAACTTATGATTGTAACTTTGAAGTGTTGCTCATGCATAATAGTTGAGACACTTGCAAGACCATTAGCAACCACTGTAATCAAGCCTCAAAGATGTCTAATGATTTCTCAAGAAATAAAGATAAACCTCAATATACAGCCTCAAGAAATAACAAAATCACAGATTGAAATATCACAAAATAGTTTCAAGTGACTTACCATTTTTTGTTCGATTTGGCGGTAAGACTTTTGTCCAAAGGCATGTTTGTGAGACCCGAGACCTTTACGGTCAGACATCCGAGCTGCTGAGGTTATTGCACTCTTTGTTATTTGTTTATCAGTCATCCAATATGCTTTCATTTCTTCCCATATCTTATCAGTGATCCATCTAGGTTGGTCATCATTACTCCTTGCATAGCTCACCATGTCTTTCAAGCGAACTTGAAGTATGGCTTCGAAATGCCCTTGAACCAAACCTGTTAAAGATGGATCCCATCTGTGTTTTTTCTACAAACAAAAAAAGAAAGATTGGTGTTAGTCTATATAAAGCACATACGTGTATTACACAGAAGTTAGGTGTTACACACATGATAAACTGTAGTAGGGGCCATCAAACTTATTAGTGAAACACTTTGTAACCTGCCTGGTCAGTGAGGATCGATCAAAACCAAACCTACAAAAACCAAAGCACACAGTATCATGTAGGTTGAGTCCGAATGATGACACAGCATCGATACTATCACAAAGCATTAGAATATATATCTTGAACAACTATCAACAACCAAAACATACTAATCTCTTAAACCTATAAAAATACAATTGTTTTCGTAGTTAAAATCATTTACAATAGTAAGAGAATTAACGGTTGAAATCTGTAATTGATAAATTTCGACCATTAGTCTAATTCCACATTAGAATCCTTCACTATTCAAAACCACCACTCCTAAAACACATAATACAAGCTTGACATGTGCTGTATTAACAACTAATTAAAAATGTTCTTAGAGGAAAGCTTAAAGAGAAAACAAAAAGATGATACTTATACATATAATTTAGACATTTAAACATAGAATTTAGCACAAACAAAGAAAGCAATAAATTACCATATTGAAATAGGCTGGACGAGGTCGGGATCGAGAATGGTGATTTTATTCGGCCTTGGCGCAAGTAGCAACGAGTTCAGAGACTCCATCATGAGGTCATGTATCATATTGCATAATATGATTGTTGAGGATGAACGAGAGACATATGCTCAACATTGGACCGATTATGATCAATCTGAGGCAAGTGGGTCTACTACACAACCATCATTCTCGACTGAGGTGCTACCTGCATTTGCAAATCATGTTCGAGCTAGATCCGAGTTGCGTGATTCAAATGTGCATCACGAATTGCAAGCAGATCTAGTCAAACACATATGGGCACAATTCGGAATGTTTCGTGGTTAAAGAGATTTTTAAGTTTGTGAGTTGAGTCTATTGTGCTAATGAAATTATGTTTGTTTCATTGGTGTTGTGTGTTTATTGTATTGCATTTTAATTTTTCGTTACTGTATATGTTTTAATTATAATTATCTATATTTCTTATTTTTATTACCTGTATTTTTTTAATCAAAATTTATTCATAAAACTATTTAAATTTTATTATTTTAATTTTAATTTTAATCGATAATTAATTGTTTTAGCTAAAATATGTAATCACAAAAAAACATAAGAAAATAAGAAAATATAATATAAATAGTGGGGTAGGGTGTTGTAATATTTTTAAAACAAAACCATTGTAAGTGGGTGTTGAATAATAGGTGTTGAATAATGAAGTGGAAGAGAGAGAAGATGATGTGGAGTGTTGAAAGAGAAAAATAGGGTGTTGTAAACTTTAACCATTGTAGATAGTCTAATAGGTTATATGTAAATGGGTCATGGGTCACATGAGTGATGGGTCAAGTGTCATTCATGACCTATCTAATTACATGGGTCATGAATCAAATTAGTGAGCCATGAATCATAAAAATTTATTTAAATAAATATTATTAATAATTTAGAAAAATTAAAAAATCAAAAATGGTGAATAATATTATAATGTACTTATATTATGAATCGATAAATTTTCTTTAATTATCGTGAATTAGTACTGAATTCGTCGAACCGTGTCTTTGACGAGAAATATGAATTTACGTTTTTAGTGGGGAAAATACGAAATAATGTTTTGGCGGGAAACGAGTGACGTTTTAGGCAAAAAAATACATAATTACGTTTTTGGCTCGAAAACACGAAATAACGTTTTTGGCACGAAAACGCAGAATAATGTTTTTGGTAGGAAAACGCAAAATATCATCTTTGCTAGGAAAACACGAAATAACATTTTTGGCGGGAAAACGCGAAATAACGTTTTTGGCGGGAAAACGTGAAATTCCGTTTATGGCGGAAAAACGTGGAATCACGTTTTTGGCCGGAAAATGTGAAATCACGTTTTTGGCGGGAAAACACGGAATAACGTTTTTGGAGGAAAAACGTGGAATCGCGTATTTTTTTGACGGGAGAATGTGCAATAGTGCTTTTTGGCGAGAAAACGCGGAATCGCGCATTGGGCAGTAAAACGCGGAATCACATTTTTTGCGGGAAACCGTGAAATCGCGTTTTTGGCAGAAAAATAGGGAATCGCGTTTTTGGTGGTAAAACGCAGAATCACGTTTTTTGGCGGGAAAACGTGATTCTTTTTTTTGCGGAAAAATGTGAAATCATGTTTTTTGCTGGAAAACGCATAATCAATTTTTTGGCGGGAAAATACGAAATCACGTTTTTAGCAGGAAAACGCAGAATCTCGCTTTTGGCGGGAAAAAACAGAATCACGTTTTAGCGGGAAAATGTGAAATCTCGTTTTTTGCAGGAAAACGCATAATATTGTCTTGTCTGGGAACACACGGAATAACACTTTTGGTAGGAAAATGCTGAATAACGTTTTTGGCGGGAAAACGCGGAATCGCGTTTTTGGCGGGAAAATGTGGAATTTCGCTTTTGGCGGAAAACATAGAATCACATTTTTGGCGGAAAAACACGTAATCATGTTTTTTCTAGGAAAACGCGAAATCGCGCTTTTGGCAAGAAAATGTGGAATCTCGTTTTTGGCGGAAAAATGCGGAATCGCGTTTTTGGTTGGAAAACACGAAATCATGTTTTTTGCGGAAAAATGTGAAATCACATTTTTGGCGTGAAAACGCAGTATCACGTTTTTGGCATTAAAACGATGTATCGCAGTTTTGACAGAAAAACGCAAAAAAACGTTTTTGGCGGGAAAACACAGAATCACGTTTTGGGGTGGGGAACACATAATCATTTTTTGGCGGAAAAATGATGTATTGTTATTTTTTCGAGAAAAAAAATGATGGTATGATCCATCATTTTTTGGCGGATGATGTCATACCATCATTTTTTCTCGAAAAAACAACAATCCATCATTTTTCCGCCAAAAAATGATTATGTGTTCCCCACCCCAAAACGTGATTCTGTGTTTTCCCGCCAAAAACGTTATTTTGCGTTTTTCTGCCAAAAATGCGATACAACGTTTTAATGCCAAAAACGTGATACTGCGTTTTCATGCCAAAAATGTGATTTCACATTTTTCCGCCAAAAACATGATTCCGTGTTTTCCAGCCAAAAGATTCCGCATTTTTCCGCCAAAAACGCGATTCCAAGTTTTCTTGCCAAAAGAGCGATTCCGCGTTTTCCTACCAAAAACATGATTACGTGTTTTCCCGCCAAAAACGTGATTCTGTGTTTTCCGCCAAAAGCGAAATTCCACATTTTCCCGCCAAAAACGCGATTCCGCGTTTTCCCGCCAAAAACGTTATTCAGCATTTTCCTACCAAAAATGTTATTCAGTGTGTTCCCAGCAAAGACAATATTATGCGTTTTCCTGCAAAAACTAGATTTCACATTTTCCCGCTAAATCGTGATTCTGTTTTTTCCCGCCAAAAGCGAGATTCTGCGTTTTCCTGCTAAAAACGTGATTTCGTGTTTTCCCGCCAAAACATTTATTCTGCGTTTTCCCGCAAAAAACATGATTTCACATTTTCCCGCAAAAAAAAGAATTTCACGTTTTCCCGCCAAAAAACGTGATTCTGCGTTTTACCACCAAAAACGCGATTCCATATTTTTCTGCCAAAAACGCGATTTCACGGTTTCCCGCAAAAAACGTGATTCCGCGTTTTACTGCCAAATGCGCGATTCCGCGTTTTCCCGACAAAAAGCACTATTGCACATTCTCCCGCCAAAAAAATACGCGATTCCACGTTTTTCCTCCAAAAAAGTGATTCCGTGTTTTCCCGCCAAAACGTGATTTCACAATTTCCGGCCAAAAACGTGATTCCACGTTTTTCCGCCAAAAACGGAATTTCACGTTTTCCCGCCAAAAACGTTATTTCGCGTTTTCCCGCCAAAAATGTTATTCTGTGTTTGCCAAGCAAAGATGATATTTTGCGTTTTCCTACCAAAAACGTTATTCTGCGTTTTCGTGCCAAAAACGTTATTTAATGTTTTTGAGCCAAAAACGTAATTATGTATTTTCTTGCCTAAAACATCACTCGTTTCCCGCCAAAACATTATTTCGTATTTTCCCCACTAAAAACGTAAATTCATATTTCTCGTCAAAGACACGGTTCGACGAATTCAGTACTAATTCACGATAATTAAAGAAAATTTGTCGATTCATAATATAAATACATTATAATATTATTCACCATTTTTAATTTTTTAATTTTTATATTATTAATAATATTTATTTAAATAAATTTTTGTGATTCATGGCTCACTAATTTGATTCATGACCCATGTAATTAGATAGGTCATGAATGACACTTGACCCATCACTCATGTGACCCATTACCCATTTACATATAACCTATTAGAGTCATAAGAACCCTCATTACACAAAACATTATTTTATAGAGTTGAGCTCCATTGCCACCTCCTAGAATGATTGCAACCACATTTTTTGGGTCTGCCTTTCTTCTCTCAAACATGGAATGTTTTTGTGATAACCCAAATCGGTTCGATTTCTAATTTTTGCCTAAACCGGATTAAGACCTTTATAAACCTAAAGCGGGGAAAATAAATCCTAATTTCTCTCTATCTCTCTCTCTCTCTCTCTCTCTCTCTCTCTCTCTCTCTCTCTCTCTCTCTCTCTCTCTCTCTCTCTCTCTCTCTCTCTCTCTCTCTCTCTCTCTCTCTCTCTCTCTCTCTCTCTCTCTCTCTCTCTCTCTCTCTCTACTCTCTCTTTTCTCTCTCTCACCACGGCTCCTTTGCTCTCTCTCTCTCTCCCTTGAGCTCACCGCCGACGCCAGCCTCGTCGCCAGCATCGCCGCCGCACCACCTCTCCTCCCTCCTGCTCGCGCCGCCACTGCAACCACCGAGAGAAACCGCAGAGATCTTCTTCTCCCATCATTGCGGGCCGTTTTCCCGATGAACTGCTGGGAACCAGATGACATATTATCTATCAAATTGAAGCCCCAAGTCTCTTCTTTCCGTGAAGCCTAAGATCGTCTGAATCGGAGATCTGTGCCGGACGTTATGGCTATTCCAGTGTACGGTGTCAGATCTGATTCTTCTCCTTCATCGCCAAGTTCCTCGGATGAGATCAGAGGCGCGCTGTTCACGCCACCGCCACCGTCTCCACCTCCTCCTCCACCGCATGCAGCCAGGTGAGGGCATGATGCGTTTTCCCTTCTTCCATTATTCGATTTGATGTCGATAGTCCATTCTTAAACCGTTGCTGCATTTTTACATGTCTTGTTGGGTAATGGGTAATGGGTAGAACTTAGTGATGATATTCTTTTGATTGGTTGTACCAAATTGAACTGTCTGGTTTGCTTGTTGAATTGTCTTGTGTGTGTGTCATGCACTTAGATGAATGTTTGTGTGTTAGGATTAAACCGGTATTGCTTGAGATATTAGTAAACGTTATGTCCTCGACACTGTGATGGGATCAGTGGTTCGATTTGTTTGCGCACCCGAGACCAGCTGTGGTAGGCTTGCACGGGGTTAAAAGGAGCTATCCCAATGCTCTAGGTTTGAGAAAAGGCCAGTGAGCCAGATGGATTCCCATTGTGTGTTAGATTGCGTGTGAGCACTGGTAGAGTGTGTTGTTTGAGAACCGGAAAGAAAAGAAGAGTATTGAGAAAAAAGATTATGTGATGAAATAAGAAAGACTAATTAAAAAGGAATATTGTGTGGAACCTTGATTGAGCTCGTTTTAGGTTTAGACTGTTGGTCATTATTTCGTGTAGTGTTGGAAGGGTTAAGTGAGTCTTTGAAGGCTCATCCTCACTGGTTAATTTCGATTACTCAACCCTCTCCCCTTGTTTTCTTTTCAGGTTAGTTTGGATCGTGTTGTTGTGTTGTTGTTGTTACCGGGCGTTTTCCTGGCGATTATGTGCTACTGGCCATTGGTCGACCTAACATGCCCGATTCTCGGTCATCTCCAGAGACCAGGGATAGGGTTAATGTCTGACAAAACAAAAGCAACACACAGAATTAAGACCTCTGGACTTTTGCAAGACATGAAAAGATATCGATTAAGCAATTCTTAATCCAATAACTCATCAATCCAATATCAACCGAGTCTCATCGCAAAATTGTACACTAAGAATCAGCAAATCCATAGTCAAAACATTTGCGTAGAAGTATTATTATTATCTTGAAAGCAGCAGACAATGGCTTACGAAGAATCTCCATGTAGGAATCCCACTCTTCTCCCTTGACTATCCTTTGCTCCTAGGCACCAAAACGAGACAATACAATTTTAGGGACAAACTTTCGCATCCATGGAAAGGCCAATTTTATAAACAAACGGTCAATAGTACTTTGTAATACTCCTCGAAATCAAGATTCGACCAAGTGCGATTCTGGATGTTTGAATCAAAGGAAGCATCGGATTTGAGGACTTTACGGATTTGCTTTGCTATTTTCTAATTGTTTTCTCTGCGATTGCGAACGACCTCCTCTATGTCGTCTTCCTCTTCCAATTCTTGTTGACTGCGTCGTCAAGTTTCAGTTTTAGCTGGAAAAGTCGTAGATTTTCCGTCTCAGCGATGGATTTGGTGTAGTTAAGAAAATATGCTTTTGAAATCAACCCAATCGTGGAGATTTTTATTAGAATTGGCATCGGAATCGCATCGGAATAAATTTTACTTCTGAAAATTGTAAAAACAATAAATTTTGCGGTTTAGACCACAAACCCGTGACGGATCAACCAGTAAACCGCACGGGTCCAACCCGCGAGGCCCGCTTTTTCATGGACATATTTATATGTCTAAGCCTGCCCCGCACGGGGCCAAAGCCCGTTTTGACACCTCACACGTCCATAAAAATCTTGAACCCAGACAGGTTTAGATCATGTCAAGTCGGGATGCCCATTTTGACACCCTACTCATACGGTCTGAGTTTAAAAGCACATAATAAATATTAGTCGTCCGTAACTGATTGTAAGAAAATTTATGAGTAATCTAGCATCGGACTCGAAAGACAATATATACAAAAAAAACCAGTTGTCTTTGGAGACAGTTGTTCCCCAACTATAGCCATTCATCAATCATTCCAGACTTCATATATATATTTATATAAATAGTCACAAACCAACAGAGAATAAACATACACTGCAAACCAAAAGAGATATATTAGTGCTTGAGCGTTCTCCTCACAAAGCATTAGAAGACGTCTGGATGGTACCGCCCCGGGATGGAACTGTTCTGCTGTGCTTGTTTCAGATGAAGCGTCAGGGCATAGTTGTTCACCTAATTAGAGCAATCATGGACAAAATTTAATCATAATCGACAAAAAGACAAAAACATTTGTACAAGTTAGGGCCAAGACAGCAATACATACCTCTAGAGTTCTCAATTGCTCCTGGTATTGAGTAACTAGCTGCCTCAAATGCTGCAATTCCTGACTTTGATCTTCAGATTCTTTTTGCCGCTTCTGTTGCGTCACCACAGCTCGTTTAAGTAGGCTGTTTTCCTGGACAATGGCTTCTAATTGCTGCCTCAGCATCAAGTTTTCCTGCAAAACAAAGCAAATCGATGAATTAGATTAGAATCATTAGATATCCATCTCCCGCAACAACACTGAGTACCATCGAAAGAAACAGAGAAAGAGACAGAGTCCAATCACAGATAGATCGATGAAACACCTGTTGGAGACTTTGCATTGCTTCAGCACCAGCACGTGCATTGATGGACTTCTCCAAAGCTTCCAATGCTCTTGAAGCACGGTCTTTGGCGTCCTTCATGTCATAAGCATTCATCATTTCCCTAACAAACAGCTCAACCCACTCAGTGCCATTCAAGTTCAAGACATTTGGTTCTCCATTCGATAAAACTTCCTCCTTGGCTGATCCTGCAATGACAAGGACCAGTTTTCATAATCTGAACATGCAGTTGTCTGAAACTTATGTAAAATACACTGAAACTAATAAAGTTGATGAACACAAGCACCATGGAAAAATATACTTTCATAAATATAAAGAAAACACAAACAAGTATTACAAAACTCCAAAACTACCTTGCGGATGAGCTTCATCATTTGCTTCTTGGGTTAAAGGAAACTGGTTTGTAGCAGAGTCCGAATTCTTATTTGCAGATTCTAAACGAAGCTGATTCAAACATCTAATGGCTGAATCAAGATCATCTCCACATTCCTCGATTGCCCGCTCAAGAATCTAAGACTCACACAAAAATGTCAACAATTGGTAGAAAAACGATCATTTAGTTGGTAGAAATGACAATAAATCTACAAAATTATCTGATCGCAATACAAAAACAAGAAAAGTCCAATAAGAATATAAACTAAATCACAATCTCGCAAACCCGAATCTTACACGCAAAACAAAATCATGAGCGAAAAAGATAATCCGATAAAAAGCGATATCGAAAAATCACCTGTTTATCCATATCGGGGAAGATCGCGGCGAGGTGATCGAGAAGGAGCGAAGAGGAAGGAGGAACCGGAGGAGAGAAACGAGCCGGAGAAGACGAAGAAAAGCAACGGATTTTCTTGGAGACGGGAGGAGAAGCGGCGGCCAAGTCCTCGAACAGAGATCTCTTACCGCAAACAATCGCAGACATGTTATCTGCTTCCCCCTTCTTCTTCCTTCAGATCTCACCTTTCCTTTTTATTTTCCCTTGTAATTCCTCTGATTCTCGGAAACCAAGCAAACCCTTGAGAAGAAGTCTTTTATCGGATCTTACAGATCTTCGCATCTAAATGGGATCCAACATGATGTTTAGGGTTATAATGAACGGACTCGGACTCGGACTCGGACTCGGACTCGGACTCGGACTCGGACTCGGACTCGGACTCAAACTCGGACCCGTGAAATCGGTGATTGGTTTTTCATAATGTTACTTTTGATCGGAACATTCATAATTAACAATTTTTTTTTTTAACATCTATATATTTTTTTTTTGTTAAAGGGCTTTCATTAAGATAAAAGTTTTACAAAAAAACAAACAAGAACCAAGAACCAAGAACCAAGAACCAAAAACCAAAAACCAAAAACCAACAACCAATAAACAAGAAAGGAACCAGAAAAAGGAGTGGCAATACAAATGCACAAACGCAGATGATTATCTAAAGTAGAGGACGGGGAGGAAAGGACGGAACAACAACGCTACGGAGGGGGTAAGATCCATGTCAACTAGTAGACCAAATACGTAGAAGACGGGAACCTGAATCTCGACCCAAATTCTTCAAAGCTAATGCTTTGTTCTTGACCACCAGCAAAACTTTCTTTAAAATAAGTTGGGGAGGAAGAGTGATTCCGTGATGATACCTGCAATTCATCTCTTTTCAAATTTCGTACATACAAACCTGCCAGCCTTGAATGAGAGCTGAAGATCGATCTGATGAAGAGGTTGCAACAGAGAGCCAAGGAACATTTTGTTCCCAAGTCGTGTGGATGGTCGGTAGTTGAAGGCGATTAAGCATACCAGTCCAGATAATCGAAGAGAAGCAGCATTCAAAGAATAAGTGATTACGAGACTCTTGTGCCGAACCACATAGGAGACAAGTACTCTCCACATCCAACCCCCAAGAAACTAACATGTCTAAGGTTGGATTTCTGTTTTGGATGAATAACCAAGAAGTAATAGAATGCTTCGGGATTTTTGCCTTGAACCAAATCAGTTTGTGCCAAGGAACTTCAAGCCTCACACCCCTAATCACCATCCACACATCTTTTGATATGAATTGACGACAAACTTTATTATCAATCAGCCATTGAATAGAATCTGCCTCTGAAGTCAACGTGATGTAAGACTCGAGGTCGGATTTACAATCAAGGCCTCAAAGTGACTCAAAGCGGCTTGGATGCGGAATGATGGGTCGATGGTGATGGTGCGGAAGCTTGGCTCGGTTGTGATGGGACCGGACAAACAGTATGAACTTAACTCTCCTGGGGGAAACCACGCACTAGAGAGAGAAGATTCAACAGTTCTTAAGCAAGGGGGACTCCTCGCACAATACTTAAGAACAAACAAGAGAAACCGATTCAAAGGCGACAAGGCTTTGAAAGCTAAACTCGAAGGTTTATTGCAAATAACTTATAAATTTCGTGAATGACAATACAGAAGCAAAGGAGCTTTTATAAGAGCTCGACAACAGGTCTAACGGCCACAAGAATTCAAAAATAAAGGAAAGCAATTAAAAGGGAATATCCTCGGATGTCGTCATTGTGAGGCCATGTATCTTTGGGCGATCTTCGTGGAGATTTTATGGCAAGGCGAATCTTCCTTGGAGTGCTGGACGTCTAGGATGAGCTGGTGAGAATGGATGGTCGAGATTAGAAAAAGAGATCTCGCCTTGATAAAAATCGCGAGTGTAGCCGTTTTTGGTAAGTTCATTAATCCGTGGGCCAAAACGACTGTGCAGGGGATTTGGGCGTATCTTCCTGTGCTCTGGTGGTCTAGGCCCCACTGTATACTCCGTAGACAGCATTAAACAAGTGGAGAAGTCGTGCAAAGAAAGACAAGTCGGTCTTTCCTTACTTGGCCCCAAACGGGTCCGCGTAGGAGATTGGCCTTCCCGATTTGGATTCGGATTGTGCCAATTCAAATCTTCCTTTGGTTTGGACCATAAGAGGCTCCAGTATGCGTGATGGGCCTTGGCTGGATCAATGCTTGAAGATCTTGGGCCAAAACACATGTTTCCCGGCTCGTACGCTCTTCCGGGTGCGCCGTGGAGCATGGCTAAGGTGAGTGCCGGTTTCGGTCGAGCTATGGGGATTCCGGCTCGACTGTTCTCTTCTCCATGGTGGGTTGGTCGATGAATCCCATCACCTTTGGGTGGTGGGACGTTTGGATCCTCCTGGCCGTCGAGCTCACCAGTCGGGCTTGATTCGTGAACGATCGGTCCACCGTGATACCAAGGTCGAGCTATGGGGGTTCTGGCTCGACTGTTCTCTTCCTCGTGGTGGGTTGGTCGATGAATCCCACCTCTTTTGGGTGGTGGGACGGTCGGCTCTGTTCGGTCTAGGAGCTTAGGAACTACTGTCCCGACCTTAGGAATGGGGCCGCTGTTGCCTATAGGACGAGGGTCTAAGCCTGCCGTACACTCAGTACAGTCCATTTCCAAGGCAGTAGCAATCCCATGAGCTTTCATGGCGTTGATCTTGGGTCCTTGCGAGATTTCGGACTTGATGTCCTCATCACAACGTCAAAGAGGCAATGAAAGTGAGCAAGTGTAGATGCAAATATTATCTTGCTGGTGGTAAAATCCATCCACCCGGAGAGCGGATGTTCTTTACTAGAGCGTTAAGCGGGATGCCTAGAGTTGCCGGTCTCGAGGGACCCAGAAAATTAATCAGCGACCCGAATGGGGTCCACATATCCCACCAAAAGAAAGTTTCATCTCCACGACCCAACTTGATACGGAGAAAGGAAACTGCTTTTTGACGGAGTTGAAGAATCTTGCGAAGCATCCAAGAGAAAGCCATATTATTCTCATTCAACGACCAAAATCAAGCTCTAGAGAGATACTTGTACCTGATCCACGCCACCCAAATGGAACCGGCACGGAAGTATAGAATCTAAATCAACTTTAAACCACAAGTATCGTTCCAACTCGGTATTGACCTCAAACCCAGACTACCTTCTGCCCTGGGAGTAGTTACCGTTGCCCAAGAGACTTTAGCAGAAGTTGCTCCATCCAGCTTACCATGCCATAAGAAGGCTCCACATAATGAATTTATTTTCTAGATTACCTTCTTAGGTAGAAAGAAAGCTGCTGTCCAGAATCCAATCAATCCAGAGATGACATACTCCAAAAGCCTTAATAGACTAGCTAGACTCATATGCCTATGCAGCCACCCATTCATCTTAGCTCTGATTTTCTGCAAAAGAGAATCACAATCCGAGATGGAGAGTTTTCTCGTACATAGAGGCAGACCCAAATATCTGATGGGCAGAGTTCCGGGAGACAGAGCAAACCTGTTTTTTAATGAGTCCAACACCAGCTCATTGACCCCTGAACAGAACATCGACGTTTTGGCCATATTCACACCTAGACCAGACACTTTCTTAAACTGAGACGGGACCGTGAACACCCCAACAACCGATTCAGCATAACGTTCCACAAAAATCAGGAGATCGTTCTCGAAAGATAGGTGAGTCAATCTTTGCGATTCACAGCATGAATGATATCTGAAAATCCCGTCAACCGCTGCTCTATTCAACATTAGAGATAACACATTCATGGCCAGGACGAACAGAATTGGTTACAACGGATCTCCTTGTCGAAGACCAGACCGCCCTTTAAAGTAACCTTAGGTGATGCCATTGATGCTCACCGAGAAGGTTCAAGAGCAAATACAAGCACGAATCCAGTCAATAAAAATCGGTGGAACCTGATACGCAACCAGCGTTGTAAGAATGAAGTCCCAACGGATTGTATCGAATGCCTTGGCAATGTCAATTTTCAGCGTTATTCTTGGCGGTTGAAGAGGATTATGGTAACCCTGAACTACCTCAGCTGCCAGTAAAACATTTTCTAATAGTAACATGTCCTTGATGAAGGCTATTTGGTTAGGTGCCACAATCGCCGGCAAAATCCTCTTCAGCCTAGATGAAAGCAGCCTTGTGACCAGCTTGTACACAATATTTAAACAAGAGATGGGCCTGAAATCCTTCAAATCATCTGCACCAATTCTTGGTATAAGTACCAGGGAGGTTGCGTTCATTGATGTCGGCATAAAAGCTGTCTGAAAAAAATCTTGAACAGCTGCGATCACCTCATTACCAATTAAATCCCAAGAGGCTTTAAAGAATTCCACCGGAAAGCCATTAGGACCCGGGGTCTTGTTTAAAGGCATTTTTAAAAGAGACTCCTTGATGGCATCTTGTTTAACATCTATATTTATTAATATAAAAAATTAAACTACATCACGAATATATAAAATCAATGTTCAAAATTGCGATAGGCGCTAGTCGGGCGCTCAAATTGGGCCTAGCGCCTAGGCAAAAAATCGAGGATTAATCGGGAATTAGTTTTAAGGTTTTTTAATATTATATTTAATTAATTTTAAAATTTTCAAATTTAGTAGTTATATATTTAGAGTACCGAGTTAAATACTAAGCGTAGTGGTTAATCTCCAAGCGTGTTGTTATAAGTTATTGGGTTCGAATTATGTTTATGCATATCTAATCTATGGCCGCCAAGAGCTTTTTAAGCTAGTTTTCCATCAATTTTACCTCATATTAACTTGTGTTTGAGAATAAAATGGTAGATCTGGCATACATCTTCATATTTCGAACCAAATATAATAAATATCAATTTTTTTTCTTCGGTTTTTCTGATTTTTCCTCCGATTTTGGTATAATCGCGGCGGAGCTCCACCACCTAGCGCATAACCGGCGCATAGGCGGCCTCCGCGACCGACTTTTCGAACATGGCATAAAATAGTAACAATATAAAGTGATAAAACAACTAAATTAAATTTTGACGATTCTTTTCTTCGAGAAATTTTAGTCGCAAAGAGAGTGTCCATCTCCTTCCATTCCTCAAATTCGCATTCAATCTGATGCGATCTTCATCATTGGCTATTATTCATACTGCCAATTTTCAACGACTGTACAAATGTCGCCATACAACAAGGGTGCATCTTCCGCTCCAAACCGTCATACCCTCCATGGTGTTAATGTCATATTTAGCAGAGTAAAATCACCGGAAAAAATTGAACTAGAAACAACATAAACATATGATTTTCCGGGATCCCAGATTCTTTGACCAATGCACCATTTGCAAGGAAAAACTGCTACGAATGCAATAGAAAATTGGCAATATCTTACCAAAGTGACGTCGCAGTGGAAGATGCCTGAATGGAACCATTGTAAAATCGCTTCACACAGGTATCAAGATCGGAAATCATTATTCTCCTAAAGAGAGGGTGGGTGAAGAAAATCATGGCTATGTCTACTGTTTTCTCTCTCTATCACTAGTACAAAGAAAAACGAATCAAAAGAAAATAAAAGGAAGAAAATCATCATAAGAAAGGGTAACAGATCTTCCTGTCTCAATAGAAATCGATTACGACCTCGTAATCGCAAAGTCGATTGTCTGGATAGAGGATAGCTGATAACACCAGTTTTTGACCATTTTTATGAATCACTTTAATATATTTTGCTGGTGTTTTAACTCCTTTTTCAATGGTTTTAAAGTGATTTCCATGTTTTAGAGTTTTGAAAGACATTTCAGGTAACTTGGGATAAAAGAGTGCATTTCGGAACAAAAGTACATTTTTGGAAAAACTCGGACTGTCAGAAGTCTTGCAATCAAAGAAGAACTTCTCACCGCCTGATCATAACCAAATTTGGACACAACAAAGTAGATACAACCAGATTTCAAATGTAATTGGATTGGAGATGATCCAATGGTTGGATCCTTAAATACCCCCGAAGCACTGAAGGCATATGAATCAGCCTCGAAGAGAAGTCCACCACGGCAGGAGAGCCCCGACCCCCGGCCAAGCACCGTTTCGCCGTTCCTGGAGGAGCTTGACCCGCGGCTAAGCAGCAGTTCACCTCGGCCAGAAGGCCCGCACCCGTGGCCACTCTCTGTCCGTCCAAAACGAGCTCTAGTTTCTTCACCCGAGGCCAAAACCGTCTTTTCACATCAAACCCTAAACAAAGTGAAGACTATAAATACTTGTTTTAGGTCTTTTAGACAAACACACATATTATTTTCATGCTTAAAGCATAGGTGAATCCCTTGCAAACTTGTTACTCTTGTTCTTCGGTGTGGAGCAAGGATTCTCGATCGGTGTTTTTCGATAGAGAAGCCTTCTTCACCTCTTTTCTTTATTGTTTTTTTTCAATATATTGATTATGTTTATCTCAGCTATGGTTGAGTGGTTCTCTTGTTGGGTATATGGTTTCAAAGGGGCTCTCATGGTTTGATTATTCATTGAATTTTTAGACTAGGATACCGATTAAGGTTCTTCGTTAATTTTATCCTCTTTCTTAATGCATGTTTGCTTGATTGATCTCCTTGCAACAAAA